>CM033449.1:97203950-98430584 GCA_019425775.1 Rafetus swinhoei | reverse complement strand
ATACATTTCTTTTTTCGAGTTGTCTATAATTTAATTTTTAGTTTTGAACTGTATGTATTTTAACAACACTATTGATTTGTGACTTTTTAAAAAGCTTTTTAAGAAACTTCATGTCATAAACACATCTAAAAGCACTGAACTACCTGCTTTATGTCATGGCCTTTGATTAAATGGGATAAAAACAATTCAATAATAGACATATTTTTCCATTTATAGGTGTCTTTGGAAATCATTGTGAATTGAATAGTTATGGATTTGAAGAGTTGTCCTACATGGAGTTTCCCAGTATGGATCCAAACAACAATTATATTTATATAAAGTTTGCAACCATCAAAAGTAATGCTTTACTGCTGTATAACTATGACAACCAGACTGGAGAACGGGCAGAATTCCTGGCTCTGGAAATAACAGAAGAAAGACTGAGATTCTCCTACAACCTTGGCAGTGGCACATATAAACTTACCACAACGAAGAAAGTGTCTGATGGCCAGTTTCACACTGTTATTGCCCGGAGGGCTGGAATGGTAAGAAATGCTGCACTGAGAATTAAGTAGAAGTTTATTCAGTTCCAAGTCACTTTGGCTTTCATGTAAGCACAAATCAACAGAAAACCTGGTAAAGTAGTATTCATTAACTTTACCTCCAGCTTTTGAAAAATATTCTAATTTGTATCTTGTCCAAATTTCAAGAAGAATTATAATGGCTTGCTCATAATTAAAAAAGAACAATCTAAATGTGAAAAAAAATGGGAACAAGAATACTTAATGAGCTAAAGAGCTATCCAGAAGATTAACTACTGAAGACAATGGGAAGATTAATTAACTGCTTCAGACAATGGGGAAGAGTATTAGTGAAGACTAATTATCAAGTGATATAGGAAGATTATTGGTAAAGTCTAAGTAGATCTAATGATACTAGAATGGACCTTAAGGCTATGTGTACACAGCAGCATCATTTCAGAATAATGTCAGTGATTCCAAAATAACGTAGTGTGCGTCTACACAGCAAGCCCATTATTTTGAAATAAATTCAATATAACGGGCTTCTTACTCTGACTCCTGTAAACCTCACTGTATGAGGAGTAAGGGAAGTCGGGGGAAGAGTGCTCTGTTTTGAAATAACTGCTGTGTAGGCAGTGCCAATAGTCAAAATACGCTATTTTGACTAAAGCTACGCAGTTAACGTAGCTGAAGTTGTGTAGCTTATTTCGAGTTTAGTCCTGCTGTATAGATATGCCCTAAGAGTGTGAAAGTAGGTGCTACATGATTATATAGTTACAGTACAAATGTGCCAATTTTCTGGAATCTTGGGATTCTGTTAGCTTCTTACATTTTTATGGATGTTACGAAACTTGCCTGCTTCCAGTCTTTTTCTTTTGTAGTTTAAACAGATGATTTTTTTCCAAGCTATTCATGATTTTTAAAACAAACACTTTTCAATGGAAGGAAAGCCTATGCAATGAATCAGGGAGAGAAGAACTGCCCCAAAATCTATGCTGTTACATGGTTGTCTTATATATGGTGCTCTGTACTTTTCCACAATGGGTTTTTTTCCCAATGGATTTTTTTCTCTGTCCTCCTCTCTTTACAGTAATCTCCTAAGCAATGTTCCCTCCAGGCCTGAAATTAAAGTCAGTCCATGAGGACAATAGATGGTTGGGGTGCTAAGTTTTGTTTTGCATGTCAGGCAGTAGGGGGATGAGGGAACATCTGTTCAACACAGCATGGCCCCTTCTAAATCTCACAGTTTTCCTACAGTTAGATGCTGCAAAAGTCAATGCTGCCTGATTACAGTACTACTGTATCATTAAAGAGTGTTCCCGTTCTCAGTGAGCCTTACTAAAAAGACACAGCATAGACTCTGTGGGGCCAATAGTAGTTCAACCACTGAGCCAGTCATGCTGCTACTGTAGGGGTGATGTACCTCAAGGTTAGCAGGGAGGGGTGTCCAAGAATACAGATATCTAAAGAGAATCTGTGCGCTATGGATCTAGGATTCTGCACAATGGAAAGGCTCTGCCATCAGGTCTTTTCTCTGAGAAGAATCTGAGCCTGTGGCTCTTCGTGTTTATTTTCAACTCAGAGTTGCTGATTCAGTTTTTTCACTTTCACGCATGTGTTTGTGCTACAATAGATAATTTGTTCCTATTTTTTTCTTTTATTTGTGTTTGTAGAGATGTTATCTTCTATGTGTTTCTGAAGGATAATTACATAAGTGGATACTGTGTTGTCTTGGCACATATTAATTTTAGATATTTAATGCATTAGGGTCTCAATTTTCAAATATGAATTCTGAACCAGACACCTAGGTGTTGATTTATCTATCCAAGTATGGTATGAATTGTATTAACTAAATTGACTCAGTCCATACATGCTTAAATAAAGATATGTGTGCCTAACTATGGATATATAAGTTTAAATGTATAATAAACAAGCAAGAAAGAACAAACAAAATATAATTAGGTCTATAAAATGATCTCTACTATATATGAAAAGTATATATTTTTTAGAGAATTATCTTTGTAAATGCTTAAAATTGAAAGCAAGTCTCAAGAAAGGCTTGATTTTGGTACTTATTTTATGTCTAAATCTTTCTTAACCATGTCAGCTGTTTACAAACACAAGATGTGAAAAGAATCACTTTTGTCTTAAGTATTTCTGCTGTAGGAAAAAATATCTCCCACATGTCAAAAATGTATAAAATAACCTCCCTACAGGATTTCAAATCTGTCATTTCCTATAGAGCTATGGGATTTCATCGGAAACTGGTAAAATCATTAAGTTGTCAGTTTTGAGATATTACAGAGTGACAGGATAGAAACTTTCATAACTTGAAGAAGTAACTGTAGAGTAATGCTAAAGTAACAACCAGGAGCATTTGACTAATGTTAGAAAATAAATCGTCTGAACTCTGGTCCAAGCAAAATATGGTCCTAAAGATCCAGCCCTTCAAATGGACTGGTAGCTCATCCTTTTTCAGAATGTTTACCATTGTAAATTAGTGGCAATTACATGTATTAGCTTGGAAAAAACAAAATTTGATCCTTCAGTTTTGTAGTTAATGTGCACTTAAAATATGTATACATGTGATACCATATAAACTAGACAACTAATTTTATGTGCTCTATGAACTGTTTCATTTACACTTAATGCACTTCTGGCTTATGCTTCTCAAGAGGGATAGGTTGTTCATTACGTATGGAAAGAAATGCAAGATAAGCTTCCATTTTAAAAATAAAATAGAGGAAAGAAATACATTATTTGGACCCACTATAGGAAGTGATTGAAATTTGAGAACCATGATTTCAATATGTTTCAGTTTGTGGTGTGTATTTGGAAATGGAATGGGAGATTTTGTAAGATTTTTAGCCACATATTAATGTTAGTTATGAGAACTTAATTTTAGGAAAAAATGTCAATATAGTACACAAGAATAACATAGTGGGATTCATTTGGCTCATTTAATGGACATTAGATGAGATTGTAAGTGAAGAACTTATAAATATAACACCATATCTTATTTATCACTGGAGTTACTAAAACCGATTGATCTAGGTGACTTCATTGTCTGTGCAGAAGATGGCTCTGCTGGATCTTCTCCAGATATCATTGCTTCCACAATGACCCTTGGAGTATCTCACAGAGTTGCTGATTGCACCTGTTTCATTGACTTCCTAAGGAAGCTAATGGAACAAGACCTTTCTGAGGTGGCTCTTGGGAGTATTTTTTATTAAAACAGAAGTTTCAGAATGCAATCTTCTTTTATGAAGTCATACCCAAGTTTACCATATAAGTAACATAATCATAGGCAGCGAGTTATATGGGCTCATTGTGCCCATGCTCCAGGAATATTCAGAGCCAGGGGCCCTGCTCCACCAATATTTGGAGCTGGGTCTCTCCCCCAGCCCTGCCTGGAGCTGGCCCCGACCCCCACCTGCTCCTCCCCGGCCCCAGAGTGTCCCCCTCGGCCCCGGAGCGCATGCGTGGGCATGCTGAAACGCCGTGCAACAGCTGAGAGGGGAGATGCCCGGGCATGGTGTGACGTCATGGCCCGGGACTTTAAAACCGCACGACTCATCTCCAGGCCCGGCAAGTGGTCTGGAGCCACAGAAGCAGCTGGGGCCTGATCACAGACTCCAGCGCTGCAAACTGGAAGGAAAAAGGTAGGGTAGGGTAGGGTGGGGGGAAAATAGGGGGAAGGGCTGGGAGCGGAAGGGGCTTGTGCTGAGGGGAAGGGGGCAAGTCAGGAGAAGAAGGGTGAAGGTACCAAGGGACAGGATGGAGGAGAGACAAATGCCAGGCGTAGGGTTCCCAGGTGTCCGGTATTCACCCGGACAGTCTGGTATTTTCGCTTCCTGTCTGGTAAAATTCAGAGAACACTGGACACCTGAGATGTCCGGTATCTTCTGATTTTTTCCCCGGCCAGGAGGCAAAAATGCCGGGCACCTGGCAACCCTACAAACACTCAGCACCCGGCCTCCTCCCCTTCCCCCAGCCCCCAACACCCCCAGCTCCTCAACTCCAGCCCCCATGCTTACCTGGTTCCCCAAGGCTGCCGGCACAAAATGACTGCCGACCAAAAGACCTAGGGGAAGCAATGCTTCCCCTGGGTCTTAGTGCTCAATTGCTCCCCTGTTCCTATCCCTGCACTCACTCTTAAAGGGGACATGCAGTTTTAATGCTGTTGTATTTTAATTTTTTTTTTTTTGCTCAACAACTTTGGTCTCTCCCTGCCCCCCCCCCGCTTTTTTTTCCTTCAACAGAATTTTTTTCCAGTGTGGTTTTTTTTGGGGGGTGGTGTTCGGTATTTTTGTTTCAACCATCTGGCAACCCTAGCCAGGCGGCCAAGTGGAGACTGAGGAAAAGGGCAGGAGGAGGTGTCAGTGGGAGGGGACAGGGTGATGCTGGGAGAGGAGAGGGTAAGGGCATTGGGGCTAGAGGGGAGGGGTGCTGGGAGAAGGCTTGAAAGAAGGGGTGGGCATGAGGAAGGCGGGGATGGAGCAAGTCGTGTGAGGACATGGGCATGAGGGGAATGGGGGCAGTGGGTGGTGAGGGGTGGGCATCAGGGAAAAGAGGGCAAAGGGGCAGGGGCAGTGAGGGAAGGGGCACCAGGAGCGTGCAGGGTAAGGGAAGGTGCAGGTGCCAGGGATTCTGGGGTGAAGCAGAAGGGCAGACACCTGCAGGGGAGGGACCAGCACCAGAGGAGAGAGGCAGGGCAGGTGTGTAGAGGGAGGTATTAGGAGAGGGGATGAGGGGGGTGGCTCACATGATCAGAGTGGGGCTACTGGAGGAGTGGGCACCAGGGGGAGAGAAGCGCTGGTGGAGGGGGGCAGGTCTCAGGAGGGCTGAGGGCAGTGAGAAGGGCAGGAGTCCGAATCAGGACAGCAGAGGAGGGTGAGGGGTTGGTGGGCAGCAGGCACCAGGGGAGCTGATGGAGCCCTGGGAGGAGACATGGCAGCAGAGGGAAAGGGTAGAGGTTTATAAGATATTTATTAATAACTTGGGTGCCACAGTGGCACATCCAAACAAGCCACATGAACTCAGTACTCGTGCACAACACAAAATTCATTCTGCTCATGGGAGAAAGTCATAGAGGGAACACTTCCCGCCCCGAGTTAATGTCACACACAGTGGGTTAATGCAATTGCAGGATAGTTGCATGAGGAGGGCTTGGTGGGGGGCCAAACTAATCCCTATTGGTAGGAGGATGGTGGAAAAGAGAGGGGACTTTACTTCTGGTCACGTGTACATCAGAGAAAACATTAAGAACATTCCCACTTCGTCACAATAGGTACAACAAAATATAATATAATATATTTGATGCACAATGGAATCCACAATGGGTTCGTTCCATGCTTATGCTTCTATGGTGTTTGTGTAGATAACCCAGGAAAAAAAGGCTGCAAATATAAAAAAAGAGTGAAATATATATATTTCAATATATATTGAATATTCAATATAATATATTGAAACGGGCAACTGCTGCTTCTGACTTTCCACTTTTACATTATTTAATAAAATATATATGGGCTTACCGGGGGGAGGGGGGGGACGGGGAATAGACCCATTCTGGGCACCACCAAAAATTATACAAACCTGCCGCCCCTGAACATAATGATGCCTTCTATCTAAAAGTCACAGAGTACTTTATAGACACCTAATGAATACATGTGTGTGCGTGCAAAACATACAGGCCTGCATGTTGAAGGTGCAAACACTTATGTCTGCTTTCATACTTCTGCATACCCTTTCAGTAGTTTAAATCCTATGTCAATACAAGTTTTAGGTTTTCTAGATGCAGAGGCGAGTGCTGTAGCCATATGGGTTTTGGAATACTTGATGGCATCTGTGAGGTGTAGGAATAGGTTTATGTGTGTACAGGTTTGTGAATGCACAAGGGAAGAAAATCTGGTACAAGGTGACTAACTAAATGCTTGGATTTTTTATATTTAATAATATTAAAAAGTGGTGAAAATCGGATTGGATAGTCAGTCCTTATAATATTAAGTACATTTTTGTGTTCCTTTTCAGGCAGCATCCTTGACAGTGGACTCCTGTTCTGAGGATCAGGAACCAGGCTATTGTACTGTTAGTAATATGGCTGTTTCAGCTGACTGGTAAAGAATATTTCATTTTGTCCTTTGTTGTAAAAAGAAGAAGTAAAAATGAATTCTTTATGAAAAGGTGAAATTTAGAATAATTGCTCTGTCAGGCTAGCAACTGGAACGGGGGCTTGTGCCTTTAGGCATACCCCAGTATAAGGCGTGTTTGAATAAACTGTACTCCAGCATGATTGACCTGAGGAGTGATTCTTCTTCCTGAGGCAGAATCCTCCCCCTTCCTCCTTCTCGATCCAGGATATAGTAATTTTCAGATGGCCTATAGCCCAGCAAAATAAAACACTGCATCCCCTGCTCCTACTGTGGTCCAGCCCAGTTGTACTGGCTGATGCCCTGTAGGAGGGGAAAGAGTGGAGCCACAATTGCCCGATCCCCATCTCTGGGGAGAAGTAGCAGACATACCTGGGCAGCCTGAAAAGTGGTGTAATGAGGGTGCTTTTTTCTCTTCATTCACCATTGTCAAAATTCACAATCTAGCCCAAATTAATGATCAACTCAGAATATCAGACAGTCAGAATCACTGATGCTTTAAAACACAAAAGAAAACTTTAGCTAATCAAAAGCTACTTACTGATGATGACATTCAAGACTTAAAAACCTTGTACTCATGAATCAGATATTTTCCGACTGGGTAACGAACCGAATTTGGTCATAATCTAAGCAAACTAAAATGTGCCTTTTGGGAACAGTGAAGCCAGCAATTCTGATTCTGCATCAATATCCATCAGGTTTTTATGTTTCTAGACTGTGGGATTGGAGATGTTCCTGTTGGGCAGGATGAGTTTCACAGTATTTCAAAAGTAGGATGATTAGAATATAGTTTTGTCCCAGGATAAATCTCTCTCATTAATGACCTTGCTTTAATTCCATTTAGCCATCACTCTATGTGTGGAACTTCTGTTACAGTACAGCCAAGATGTGCATATAGAGCTGTCACACAATTAGGCTTATATGGTGAAATCCTGACACCGCTGAAGTCAGAAGCAAAACTCTCCTTGACTTCACTGGGAACAGCAATTCATAGCACCATTTTAAAAAAAATGTTTTAAGTTTAGCTCAGCAACCTACTACTCTGTCCTTTTCTAACCCGATTATCTTAGAATATTTGAAATTCTGCAGTGGCTAGTGATAGAAATTTTCCTTAGCTAAGCCTCCTATGCATTTTATTTTACAGCCCTCCCCCCTATTTAGCTGAGTAAATATAGGAGTACAAACCAAATTCATGATCAAGCAGTTAAGCTCCTAAATTTCACTCTGATGCTGTTTAACTTTACTTTTCACTTCTTATGAACACAGTGTCTCCCAGATGATTGCTACATGCTGAGCCTAAGTAACTATTATCAATTTTTTCCATATATTTGGAATAATATCCAAATATCTTTGTTGTTATTTGCAGTTTTCACTCTTAGTGTGGGGCAGGGAAGAAATGGGTTGTATGTATCTCATCTTAAAGGAGTGTTGTGAGGATTAATTAGTTAACATTTTAAATACAAATTTAAAATAAAAAGTGCTGTATTAATGCTAAATATTCTTAATATTATTACAGTTTTCTCACCATTAATCTGGCTCACTTTTAATTTTGCCCTATGGCTATGGCTTCCCCACTAACAAAGCAGTTGATTGCCTCATATAATGGTGGCTCCAACTTACAATTAAATATGAACCCTAGGTCAAATATTTATTCATTACTGACTCAAGCAAAACTTTCTATCAAGTTAAAGGAGATTTGCTTGAGTGAAAATTGAACAAAAACTTGAAGTTTAGTACCATTATAATTATTGTTTCAAAGGTGGTTTTAATTGTCACTGTATGCAATAATTCTGTGATTGTAAAAATGAAACTATGGAAATTGAACTGTAGAAATGAAATATCTTAGAAGATATGAAAGTTATTCTATTAACACCAATTTATGTGCTGATATTAATGCATCAATTCTTCTGCTTCTCTTCTAGGACTCTTGATGTACAACCAAATCGAGTAACTGTTGGTGGCATCAGATCTCTAGAGCCAATACTTCAAAGGAGAGGACAAGTGGAAAGTCATGATTTTGTGGGTTGTATAATGGAGTTTGCAGTCAATGGCCGTCCTCTGGAACCTAGCCAGGCTTTGGCAGCTCAAGGAATCTTAGATCGGTATGTCAGCTATATACAGTATCAGATAATATATATAATAAAGGAAAGTAACATGAGAGTAAAATGTTAATTCAAATGTTTATTAATATCAATATGTAATATACTATCAAATGTAAAAGATGAAGGAAGAATCTGAATTTGGAAATAAGATTATACAGAACTCAAAATTTACAAAAACACAATACCAATTTTCCGTAAAGTAGCAACAGTGCATTTATATTACTATTTGTTACTTTTGTTGCCCGGCAGTCTCAAATAAAGTAACTCTTTTTTTTAAATTCCATGTAAATTCCACTGGGATTTGACTATATTGGTATGGTTCCCTAATCTTCCCTTTTTTCTGTTTATCCCAAATGTCTGTTTTCTACTTTCTCTGTCAAATATCTCTGGATTTCTTCCATACCATCTCCTTTGTGAGCACCGTTTTGGAAATGATTGATTAACTGAATCAGTTGTTTTTTGCCATCTTACTGTTTGAAATTATAATTATAGAAACTATATGGTTTGCAAGCCTACAGTTGCCAGTTCATCTTTTCCCTTTTCCCTTTCCAAACTTGTTATTTCTTTTGGCATGAGACTTTCTGAACTTCTGTAGCTGAAGATGTCAACTTCAATAACATTCTCCTAGAAAATAGCATCTTGGGACATACCAGTGAAGTAAAAAAGTATCTTTGAATTTTATATCTTCCACCATCCATGGCTTCTGCCTGCCAATCAGTTTTTCATTTAGTACAGGAAAAGCTGAACAGTTTAATAGTGAAAGATGGCTCCAGGTTTTCCTTGGAGAATTGCTTGGCAAATTCATAGTAAAACTACTCTACCTACCTTTTTAAAAAACTTATTATCTAAGAAAATATTGATGTATCTTCAAACTCTTTAAATGATTATAAACATTGTATGCATCTGCTTAAAATTTTAGCTGTTCATCTTTCTTCAGTCTTGTACAGTACCAGTTCTAAAAACATCTCAACTAATTTTAACAGTCTTAGGCAAAGACTACATTACTCATTTATATCTAATAATACCAGTATCAATTAAAGCATATTACACAGTAGTTCCTTTCCCCATTCCTGTTTCAGCTTATATATACAGTAGGAATATTGCAGAGCTTTTTTGTATGGCATTGTTAGACCAAGAATATGTGTAAGCAAAGAATGACACTGAAAGCAGGTTAAGAGAAAGACCAGAGTACAACTTGAAGTCCTGGAATGAAATACGATAATTTTCATTGTTTTTATTGTGTGACCCAAATACAAGACTGCCATAAAGATATTGTATAGGTTTGAGGATAGTAGTTTTTTTAGAAGTATGTTGTTTTTTAAGACATACACAAATGCTGATATATATGTATATGGATATTTTTTGCAAATTATATCACTTAATATTTAATGTGTAGGAATATAAGCATTTATGTTTTCCTCCTCATTTCCTCTGAAGTCTTCTGTCTTTTTCTAATTCTGTTACAACTTGGCTCTGAAAATTGGGAACTGTTTAGATGTATCATATTTCTTCAGCGCTGAGCATTGACACTGTTACTTTTTACTACTTTACAAGAGGCTTTAAATAATTCATCCTTGTGGGTTGGGGAGAAAGTTGTGGTGTCACTTAAACACATGTGACTCTATCCAAAAGGCTTATTTTGTTTGCTTAGAGTACATATTCCAGTGACTATTCTTTTGATTTGTTTTAGATGCCCTAGATTAGAAGGAGCTTGTGCAATAAGCCCTTGCCAACACGGTGGCACCTGTGTTGATTATTGGTCATGGCAACAATGTCATTGCAAAGATGGATTCACTGGGAAACACTGTGAAAAATGTATGTAGAAGGCTTAATTATCCTTCTGTTTAATCTACAGTTAATCACACAGTTTAATCAAGTGCAATTGGTTTCATGTTTTGATGCAATTTACCATTTTTAAATGATGAAAATGTGTCATACTTGCATTCACTATTACAATAATTATGAACAAAAGGGACACATTGACTTTGTGCCCTATCATCACTTTGAATATGGTAGAAAAACACTTCAAATAAGAATGAACACACACACACACACACATATATAAATGTAAAAACAAACAAGAGGAGCATAATTATGTCTACAGTTATTTATTTGAAAATAAATAGCTCTGCATAATACCACTAGGATTGCATAGTATAGCATCTTACTTAATTTGTATTCAGCTTTAATATATTTTTGTGATTGCTCTATGAAAACTATTTAATTCTGGTTTTTTTACTCTTTTTTTTACATAGTCTATTATTGTATTGCTTATTTATATGCTGCTGTTGTGCTAGCTAACAAAAGAGTTTTATTGCATTTCTAGTAGGATTTTCAGGGTTATGCTGTATAATCAATATTATATATTATTTTTATACCAGCCTAAAGTGGGCTAAATGTGTTACAGAATAAATAGAATATGGTTCCTGCCCTGAGGAGCATATAGTTTGGTTTTGTCCTAAGGACACCATCCAGAGTAAAGGGAAGAAGGAGCGTACCAAGAAAAGAATTATAACAGAGCCAAAATTCCTTCCTTGTTTTCCCCTGGCTCCCAGGATATTTAAAATTTACTCCTACTCTTCACTAGCAGTCAGATAACTCTCTCTTCTCTCTGTCTCAGCTGCAGTGGCCAAAAAGTATAAAGATGTGGCCAAGGATTCACACATTCATTTTTCTTACTCCACAAAATAATTAGATAAAACATACTCAGTACTTCCTCCTATATTTATCCTAGATATTACTGCCGATACTGCCTTGTCATTTGAAGGCAAAGGACGCCTTGACTACCACATGAGCCGGAATAAGAAACGAGAGTACATGATGAAATATGGCAGTAGAGGTGCTATTTGGGAGCCTCTGAGCGTGAACCATTTGGAAGTGAAATTCAGGACAAGGAGTGAGAATGGAATTTTAATTCATATCCAGGAAAACAGCAATTACACTACTGTGAAGGTAGGATTAACACTAATGCTGACTTGATTTGATTGGACTGCCTGCTGTGTAGTGATCTAAATCACTTCTTCTGTTGCCCTTGTCTTTTTCTTTATAAAATATTACAGCTTTGACTAATACTGGGCGCTATTCCAGTATCTTTCATCTTCTCAACCATTGTTATTTTATTTTCTATTATTTTCAAGCTATCAGAAGGTCTTAGTGGTGTGGTTTCTAATCAGTTTTGTCTAGACTCCAGATAATGTCTACTTTAAGGCCAGCAGGATTATTTGTTGCCATATTTGTTAACACCGCTAAGTTTCTCTCTAGAGTGCAAATCTTTTTGCTGTTGGCATTTTATGTTCTGTTTCTTCAGACATTCCCCCATCACACTGTCAGACTATCAAACAAAAGCCAACAAGTTCTATGAGTTCATGCCAACGCAGTGCACACCAGACAACCTTATTTCATTTACATAAAGTCTCTCTTCCTCAAGTTTATCTTCTTCACCAGAATGGAGATGTTAAAAAGGCAAACATTGCATGATTCTGAGATGCACCATTAACTTAGTGCTTTAAGATCCATGCGGATTTTAGCCCTAAATTAAGTTACCTTGCTCAAGATTGGCTATGACTCAATCCACTTAGTCATAATTCTAAATGAGTACAACAGTGATGTTGGCAGGCCTCTTTATTGGATAGCTGCAAGCTCCAAGTTTCCTTAACTACTGGAATTCTTTCCAATTTTTTCCCAACATTTGGAGAAACTCCTACATAAGACCACAATTTCTGTGCCTCAGCCAGGATTGATATTGTCTGCTTGCCTGGTTTCCATTCCTACCAGGAGTGCACAACTTTTCTGACAAAAAATACTGCATCATCAATTTCTAAGAAACCCATAATCAATATTTCATTTGCATATAATTTTACATTATTGTATAAAATAAATGCAATGCAATACATTTATTTCTATTTGTGGTTTCTGTGTTGGATGAATAAGAACTGATAGCTTTTTGTTGCCCAACAAGGAAAAGCTGTAGGTATATCCTTTGCCCACCCCCTATATGTACAGAAAGAGTGGCAGTGGTTAGGTGCCGTATGTTATGCATCCTGAGCTGCAAGTTGTGCCCCTTGATTCATAACATCTGAGGAGATTTTCTTGTTTTCAATTCTTCAAACTTGGCCGAGTGAAGACTAACTTGGTGGGAATTAATAAAATGCTTAAATTTTGCCTACAGTGGAAATTTGACAGGCAACCTCTGTAAGCATGATAAAAAAACAAAGTAGACTTTAGTGGTTAAAATGCTAGTGGCTTGTTTACACTCAAACTCCATCATTTCTAGATACACTGAAGCCTCACTAAATCATGGGTGCAGCAACTATGATTCAAAGCTGGGGGGCCGGGGGCGGTCACTGTCTGGGCCTGTATTGGGAAAGGAACTATTTCCTTTTCAAACAGGGTGCCCCCTCTACACACCAGCCCTTCCTCCTCTTTCAAAATCTGTCTGTCTTAGTGAGGAGAGGGCTATAGCTGAGAGTGTGCCAGGCAGGAACTCTGTGGAAATCCATAGCCTCCTGTGCAACAGAGGGGAGGACATATAAGTGTACACACAGTCTACCCTCCCATTCCTGGGATTACCTCAGGGCTGTTCGTTGTTTGTTTGGATATGGGGGATGACTGGGGTGTTTTTTGGGGGGGAGGGCAGCTGTCTACCTGGTGATAGTTTTGAAGACTGGAAGGGAATTTTCCCCTCATTGGCAAATTGATTAGGGCAGGGTGGAGGCTTTTCTTTTCTTTTTTGCCTACCCACAACTGCCCAGGGACCTGGTGGGTAGGACCATAGGTATGACTCAAGCTGTCACAACTTGGCAAGTGTCCAGTGTAAGCACCATCTGATAGAGAGTCTCATTCAAGGACACACTGGAACTGGAAGTGGATTTAGGGAAAGGTATCTCCTAAAGAAGCTGGGGAACAGGGTTGGGGTTCCAAATTTCTGTTTCAGTGGAGAGAAAAACCCCTTTCACAGCCTTTTAACCCTCATATGAGGAGAGGATGGTAGGTTCCCAGCCAGAAGCTGAGGACCAGCTGTGGTGGGGGAAGGGGCTCTAACAAGTGGAACAGATTAGGGAAGGAATGATGACCTGCCTTGTATGATTTATTGCTGGATAGTTCCCAGATGAGTTAATAAAGTTGCATTCACATTAAACCACATTCCTTGTGTCTTGTCTGTCTTCCTGCATGTCCAGGGCAATGAGAGATCTTTAGAACCACTCCATGAAAATGCAGCCTGTGGCATTGTCAGCCTTGCTTTTCTCCGTGTGGAAAAGTCAGAGATTGAGATCAACCTTAAATCCAGGTCTTTCTTCTGGTACTATAATACCTCATGTACCATGGTCAGACTTACCAGTCTTATTGGCCTGAGTTTAGAAGCCCATTGACTTCACGGACGGGTGTGAATTTTCAGCACTTCTGAAGGTCACACCACTTAAGTGCTTATTTTTAGTCTGAATACTTTGGCCCACCTTCAGAATAATTTGATTACTTGATTTGTCTGACTTGTGAACATATTTGAGCAGGAAGATATTAAGCGTATGGAAAAGTGGTAAAAATCTGAATATTTTTCAATACTAGAACATGTTTAAAATAATCCACCACACCCAAGTCACACTTCATCACTCCATTTTACTCATTATAACTCACTGATTTAAATGGAACTACAATGGGATAAAACCGGAGTAATGCAGTGGTGAATCAGGACCATGAAGATTGCAAGTATTTTCATTTATGAAAAAGTTGGAGAAATAAGTGAACTTTCATAATTAGGTTTCTCTTTATGAGTCAGAGGGCTCATTAAGGTACGAGAGAAAGACACCATAAGATCTAGTGGCTCACACCTGGAGCCAGATGAATTCAGACTGCAAATAAGTAAAAGGGGAAAGGAAACAGTTTGGGTAATTAATCACTGGAACATTGTACAAAGGGATATGATGGACTCTCCATCTTTTGAATTCTATAAATTAAGATTTGTTGTCTTTCTACAAGATCTGTTCTAGCTCAGTCAAAAATGATGGGATAAAGGCAGCAGTAGCTAGGTGAAATTGTATGTCCTGTGTTTAACAGAAGATAAAATGATCATTACTGTCTTTTATCCCAGCTGTGCAGGAAAAAAAGGCAATATCTGAGTTATGCGGTTTAATTGACTTTGTTAACTCATCTGGGAAGTATCCAGCAATGAATCATACAGTGCATGTCATCATTCCTTCTTTAATCATTTCCACCTATTTGAAAGCTGCCATCAGCCTCCAAACTTGTTCCTATCCCACTACTAGGGACTCAGCATTGCTCCTCTGTTTGAGGGTTATGGGTTGGGGAGAGTGAGTTGTATCCTTGCTGTATCAGGCATTGGGATCCACAGTGCCAATCTGCAGCTTCTTTGGGGCATTCCTTCCTGTAGATCCACCTCATAATTCTGGCTCACGTGGGAACTAGAGCTGTGGAATGAGTACCTGAATCAGACATGTGCCAAAATGAGGATCAGCAATTCATTTGGCTGCCTCTCCTCCATCCTGCAGCCAGGTCCCCAGAGAATTAACAGTTTCTTTCTTGACATTAATTAAAATACATCTCTCCCCTGACTTTCCACTTTACACAACTTCAGTCCTTGTCAATCTGTCCCCCTCTCAAATCCTTTGCTGCAGCATTTCAGACCAGTTTGTAACTCCCTCCCCCATCCTGAGTGGAGATTTTGAACCTGCCTTAAATCTTTTTTTAACTTTCATGATTAAATCAGTCCACCTATAAAATCCCAAATCATTACCCCATCTGCTCCTAGAGGCTGCTCCTGAGTGCCAAAGAGTAAAAGAGAGGCATCAGCTGGTCTCAGAGCATGCCTCTGCTACCATGCCAACATAAAATCACTTTGTCACATACAGGTGAACTAGCCACCTGCCGTGGGGCCCCTCTCTGCAATGCACCCAGGCCTGCCATGGACAGGGCTGGGCTGAGAGGAGGGGGCTCCACCTGGCCTCAGTAGGCAAGGGGGGCACACCCTTTTCAATCAGTTAACCAGTTAAACAGAATGTTCAAGCAGTTAACCAGTTAAACAGAATGTTACATTCCTAACTTGAATGCCAGCACCCAATTGCCTGTACTCTTCTATTCCCTATTCACTGTTGGCTCACAGATGCCACTGCTCCAACCTTGAATGAGTGAGAGCCAAATGCACTAATAGGAACCCCATCATTGTAGGCAATGGTCCTAAGACAGCTACAAATTGCAATTTTGTGAGAGGTGTCCCCTGTTACTTTGAAGAAAGAGAGGCCCATCTGTAGTTTGCCTCACTGCTATATAAGCCCTTAATACTAAGATTAGGAAAATTCCTGTCTCACCGTCCTCTTGCAGCACTCAGAATTCCACTTGCTCTCCCTGCTCTGTTTGTGACATCCTCTTGGTGCAGATGGCTTATTGCTCCCTTCTTTTTAAACTCCAGAGTCCTACCTAAAGTATCCTTTGCTGATTCTGGCACCAGTTCACTGATGCTAAATGCTCAAAAAATGTCAGCAGGAATGCAGCCTTCAACAAGGACCCTCATCTGAAATTAAATAAATCCCCTGAACTTCAGCATATACCATAGGTGCTACAGATCTCTGCAATAATCCAAGAGCAGTCATGAGCCATGATTCCAAAGGGCCAGCTCCATCTTGTCATGTTCCTTATTAGACAGAACTTGAAGCTTGTCCATCTATAATCGAGACAAAGTCATCTCTGCCATTATCAATCCTTGGCACATGTAGCAAAACAAATATTATAAGTTAGGGTACATCTATCCTGCAACACTATTTCGGGATACGGGATTATTTTGAAATAGCTATTCCATGTCTTAACAGCAATCCCGTTATTTTGTGTTCACTATTCTGACATCCCTATAAACCTCATTCCACGAGAAGTAAGGGAAGTTTCAGAATAGCGGGTTATTTTGGCACTGTACGAAATAAGCTATTTTGAAATAAGATCAAAATAAGATACATAATTTGCGTAGCTCAGATTGTGTATCTTATTTCGTGCTACAATGCAGTGTAGACACACCTTTAGACACTTCATGGCGGATATCTCACTGATTTAATCACTGTGAATGAATTGAAGGACATGCACCATCATCAGATTGTTACTCTAGAACTGCACTGATTTTTGTTCACAAAGCCTTCCCCCAAATCATCACTGCAGCTAACATGGGAAAGCAAAATCCAAAGAGGTGAACAAAGAATAAGAAGCCGTTTGTTCCTTAAGATCTTAGGGTATGTCTACACAGCAAAGTTATTTCGAAATAACAGCAGTTATTTCAAAATAACTTTACTAGCATCTACACAGCCAAACCGCTATTTCGAAATTAATTCAAAATAGCGGAGTGCTTATTTTGAATTTGGTAAACCTCATTCCACCAGGAATAATGCCAAATTCGAAATAGTTATTTCAAAATAAGTGCTGTGTAGAGACTTATTTCGAAATAGGGGGCCTCCAGCCTCCCCAGGGTGCCCTGGTGGCCACTCCAGCCCCAACCAAGAACACTCCTTTCCCTCCCCCCCTTCCCGGAGCCCTTAAAGGGGTTGACTCTGGCCACAGTGCCTGTGCCAGCTCCAAACCTGCCAGCCCAGAGCCAGCAGTCACTGCCCCTGACCCAGTGGCCCCAAAACATGAGACAGCAAGCCATGGCAGCCAGCCCTCCACCGCTCCCCAGGAGCACTCTGCCAGCTCCCAGGAGCCTGCCAGTGCCCGGAGAAGGCGGGCACCTTCCTGGTCCAGGGTGGAGATCATGGACCTTATTCAGGTTTGGGGGGGATACCCTCAATGTCCATGATCTCCGCACTAGATGGAGGAACGCGGCTGTCTATGGCAGGATAGTTGCCAGCATGGACACCAAAGGCCACATCGAACCCAGGAGCAGGTTCGCATGAAAATCAAGTTGGTCCAGCGAGACTCCCACCCCTGAGCCCTGAGCTTCCCTTCCCCCTTCTTCCCCTTGCTTCCCCCTTCCAGCTCCCTCCTCCCAGGTTTCCCCCTCCCCTCTCCCACCCTCTCTTCTCCCCTCTCCTGCCTCCTTTCCCCAGTCTCACCAGAGTTTCATCTTCTCCCCTCCCCCCAGTTTTGTTAAATAAAGAGAGTTTGTGTTCATGATACAGTACGTGTATTTTATTTGACATCAGGAAGGGGGATTAGGGAGGAGTAAGTGGAAGGACGTGAGGGAGGAATGAGGCACAAGCCCCCAGTGGGGCAGACCAGGGAGGCTCTTAGTGCTCCTCAGGATGGAAGCTCTCCCACAGGGCCTCCTGGATACTGACAGCCCCCCGATAGACCTCCCAGATGGCAACCTGCAGAAAGTGCAGCCAGGCTCGCAGCAACGCATCCACGAGAAGCACCAGAGTGCCCAGGGGAGCTCTGGCTCCATGTTGCAGAGTGTTGTGGTGTCCCAAGTGAGGGCAAGCAGAGCACGCAGAGACAACATGCTTTGCTGTCCCTCAGCGAAGTAGGCAAGCAAGCAGGGAAACCTGAGAACCGGCTGTCCGGGGGGGTCCTTTTAAGCACAGGCCTCAGATCGCCTTAGGCAGCAGCCACACAAAGTAACTCCTGACCTGATGCCCTGCCAGACCTGGTTCCGGCTGGCCTTAAATGCGATTCAGCGTCCACTCAGTGTTCACGTGCTATTTTGAAATAGCAATACGCTATTTTGAAATGCATTTTGTGTGTAGATGTGTTTTTCCGAAATAAATTATTTCAAATTAACTATTTTGAAATAATATATTTAGAAATAACGCTGTAGTGTAGACATACCCTTAGGATCTTAACAGTGCAGCTAGGTGATCATCATAGTTTGGGTTCTGTTTGTTTTTGCTTTGCGGTTCATGCTTTCCATTCTAGCTCATTTCCCAGTGTCACTGCTATTTAAATAAAACCCAGAAATGGGATCCTTCAAAGTGTTATCAGCATAAACCATTCATTTTGAGTTTAGAAATATGGTGTGGTTCAAGGCTCTAGGAGCCACATTCTTTTTTCTGACTGAAGAAGTCACAATCCAGTCTTGTCACTGGAAATTTTATATTTTCTGTATGGCAGTATCATGTTATTTATGTGTCTGTTACCATTGGCCACAAGGAATTTTAAAGAAAAATAAATAGCTCTTAAGGGTAATAAATCACTAAGGAATGTACTGGTTGTTGGCAGGTAGAAGAATTATATAATGTGGCATTAAAATTACAGTTCTGGGTTTAAAATTTCAGTGGGCATTGAAAATGTTGGGTCATGCGATTTTTTTTTCTTTTTGCATAAAAGAAAAATAAAAGACAAAATCTTCAGGTTCCATTCCATTTAAGCTTTAAAAGATCAAATAAGAAAAGTGAAGAACTAATAATTAAAATATAGCAGAGTGCAAATTTGGCCAAATGATGTTTTTTAAACTCTTTTGAATCTAACAAATGGTGTTGGTCTTGTTATTAATCATGTGACTGACATTACAAAGGTGAGATTTTTTTTGTATTGGAGGCATAAGGATCTTGCACAAAAGGGGGTTTTTGCACAAAAAGGAAATGTCCACACTGCTTGTTTTTGCGCAAAAAACCCTTGCACAAAACTGGCTTGAATAGATTATGCAAATGAAGCACGACAAAATGCTAATCAGCATTTCATTTGCATATTCTCTGCCGGCAAAAGCTAGCAGTGTAGACAAAGCCCTGTATGTTCACCCTTTTGGATTTCTTCAACAAGAATATATAAGACACTATTGACTATATCCAACTATCTAACTTTATACCAGAAATGATAACTTTTTGTAGTGCCCTTATCATGTGTCTTCTTTGTATATTAATGTAATATAATATGGTTTTCAAAAAAAAGATGGAATCTTACTAAAGACAAATTCAGGTGGCATTACATATTAGGGACATTCGTTTTCATTTGTGTAATTAAAATGGTCAGTGCTTTTCCTCATTTCCTTTATAATAGTTAAATGATATGGATTGTAATTATCAAATAGTACCCTTGAGCTATTGTATTTTATTCGTGGTATGTTGTTATGATTTTAATAATCTATCATTTGCTTTTCCAATGCTTGTGTAGATAAAAAGTGGTAAAGTACATTACACGTCTGATGCTGGAGTTGGTGGGAAAGTGGAGAGGAATATTCCTGAAGTTTACACTGCAGATGGTCAATGGCATTCCCTCCTTATTGAAAAGAATGGATCCACCACTGCTCTGTCCATTGACAAAATCTACAGTAGAGAGATTCTCCATATCACCCAAGACTTTGGAGGGCTTAATGTTCTTACAGTTTCTCTGGGAGGAATCCCGCCAAGCCACACTCCCAGAAGCACAGAGACAGGTGAAAAAGAGAATGCATGTCTATGTATCTATACATATCTATATAGCTTTTAAAACCACTTCCCTGACAGGAATGAACTGTTTAGATATGAAACACTGGTCACATTTACTCCTGTGACTTGATGTAGAGATCCCATTTACTAAAGGTGGTTTTTTTTAATAGTGTAGGGATTATTACTAGGCCAAATTCTACAGAACCTAAGTCAGGAGATCTTATACTTCAAATGAATGATAGTTTTGCCGAGTTTGGAATATAGGAGAGGGTGCCAGGCTAGGGCTGAGGGGTTTGGCGTGTGGCAGGTGGTGTAGGGTTCAGGTTTGGGGAGGGAGTTAGGGAGTGGAAGGGGTCTCAGGACTGTTTTACTCAGATAATGAGAATTTTGCCTCGGTAGAGGTTTGGTAAGAACTTCAGTATTTGGTCTGTCATGTAGGTCATTACAATGATTTCTGCAATTTCAACTTCCTTATGTTTTTTCCTGCTGTCAGAAATAAATATTTCTTTTTCTTCATCTGAGAAACAAACTAAGAGTTCAATAAGAAGCACTCATTGAACATCATAAAATGTGAGAATAGATTAGTTCCCTCAGGGTATGTCTACACAGCAAAGTTATTTCGAAATAACAGCCCTTATTTCGAAATAACTTTCCTAGTGTCTACACAGCCAAACCGCTATTTCGAAATAAATTTGAAATAGTGGAACGCTTATTTCAAATTTGGTAAACCTCATTCCATGAGGAATAACACCAAATTCGAAATAGCTATTTCGAAATAAGTGCTGTGTAGAGACTTATTTCGAAATAGGGGGCCTCCAGCCTTCCCAGGGTGCCCTGGTGGCCACTCCAGCCTCAACTAAGAACACTCCTCTCCCTCCCCCTTCCCCGGAGCCTTTAAAGGGGTAGAGTCTGGCCACAATGCCTGTGCCAGCTCCAAACCTGCCAGCCCAGAGCCAGCAGTCACTGCCCCTGACCCAGTGGCCCCAAAACATGAGACAGCAAGCCATGGCAGCCAGCCCTCCACCGCTCCCCAGGAGCACTCTGCCAGCTCCCAGGAGCCTGCCAGTGCCCGGAGAAGGCGGGTGCCTTCCTGATCCAGGGTGGAGATCATGGACCTTATTCAGGTTTGGAGGGATGCCCCTAACACCCATGATCTCCGCACTAGATGGAGGAACGCAGCCGTCTATAGCAGGATAGCTACCAGCCTGGCCACCAAAGGCCACATGCGAACCCAGGAGCAAGTTCGCATGAAAATCAAGTTGGTCCGGTAAGACCCCCAAGCCTGAGCCCTGAGCTTCCCTTCCCCCTTCTTCCTCTTGCTTCCTCCTTCCAGCCCCCTCCTCCCAGATTTCCCCCTCCCCTCTCCCACCCTCTCTTCTCCCCTCTCCCACCTCCTTCCCCCAGTCTCAACAAAGTTTCATTCCTTCCCCCCAGTTTTGTTAAATAAAGAGAGTTTGTGTTCATGAAAATACTTGTATTTTCTTTGACAACAGGAAGGGGGGTTAGGGAGGAGTAAGTGGAAGGACGTGAGGGAGGAATTAGGCACATGTCCCCAGTGGAGCAGACCAGGGAGGCCCTTAGTGCTCCTCAGGGTGGAAGCTCTCCCGCAGGGCCTCCTGGATACTGACAGCCCTCCGATGGACCTCTCGGATGGCAGCCTGCAGAAAATGCAGCCAGGCTCACAGCAGCGCGTCCACGAGAAGCACCAGAGTGCCCAGGGGCAGCTCTGGCTCCATGTTGCAGAGTGCTGTGGTGTCCCGAGTGAGGGCAACCAGAGCACGCAGAGACAAAATGCTTTTCTGTCCCTCATCGAGGTAGACAAGCAAGCAGGGAAACCTGAGAACTGGCTGGCCAGGGGGGTCCCTTTAAACACAGACCTCAAATAGCCTCAGGCAGCAGCCCCACACAGTAAGTCCTGACCTCGTGCCCTGCCGGAACTGGTTCCAGCCAGCCTTAAATGCGATTCAGAGTCCACTCAGTGTGGATGCGCTATTTCAAAATAGCAAAATGCTATTTCGAAATGCATTTTGTGTGTAGACGCGTTATTTCAAAATATCTTATTTCTAAATAACTATTTTGAAATAAGATATTTTGAAATAACACTGTAGTGTAGACATACCCTCAGAGAGTGAACATGATAGTATAAAACTCTGGCAACAGTACTGGTCATCTTTTTAGCTGATATTCTTCTTGCAATAAGGAAAGACATGATTTTTAACTGCAGACTGTGAGGTATGCCAGGCAGAGCAGACATGTTTAAAAATCAATCTTCATATTGAAAACCTGACTAACTCAAAGGATTTTCACCAGATAAATTAATTTAACTGTTGAAAGTTAACACACTATATTTTTTACAATATCCAATGTAAACAATGACTTCCGCAATGGTGAATTGATGCAAGTTGTGATATGATGTGAAATTGAATGCATGCCATATTTGACCCCATCTTTTTTACATATTTATTTTATGACCAAACTGCAGTCTGTGCATTACAAATAAAGACATTTGTAGCAAAGCAGGAATTAAAATTAAAATGAAGAGAGTAACTCCTTACACATTGGTGAAGAAATAAACAAATTATGAGAGTCTGGCTTGCATTAGGAATGAACAATCCAAAATTTTTTTTAATATTGGATTATACTGTGTATGACTTACCAAAGATTTACAAGGGGGAGATATAAAACTCTATGTGAACTCAGATGTTTGAAAATATCTGAAGTACTGGGAGAGACAGACAAAAACATACATTGGGGGCGGTCCCAGAGATGTGAAACTTGTAAATCCAGTAATGCACTCAGAGTCAAGTAGTCTTGACAAAATCACAATTCCTGCAGATGATGTCAGGTAGAAAGAGAGACCACCAGGAATGAGGCAAGCAAATCCTTAATTGTACTTTGTTCCCAACATGAATCTAAATCCTCAATTTCCCCAGTATTCACAAATATATAAATAGAAGAAAATGAATATTAAAGCAATGATGAAAGAAACACAGCTCTTTCACAGAGGAAACTAATCATTGACATGGCATAGGAAGAGTGTGTGAGTACAATTTGGCAGTATGCTTAATAAAATGTGACTTGCATCTCTGATCACAAATTTGATATTGAAAACAGCTACTCTCTCATTTCTGACATCAGTATGTTCAGTCTTTAAAATAGTGTCCTTTGAAATCTTAAGTCAATCCTGCTTTCCAGTGTGCCTTGACTAAATCTGCTATTTCAAAGCAGTCAGTTTTCATAGTATTTATCTCTATGCTAGTCATTTTTAAAGAGTCCTCCACAATTTATAGTAATGCTAGAATAAATATTTGTAACCTATCACCTACAATCATAATATTTACACTTGTTGAAACTTTCTGAAGCATAAGTAATGAATAAAATGTTTATTTTTTTTATTGTTTGTAATGTCAAACTGCAGTATTTCATCATTTGATTGGCATGCTTATTTTTCCCCTTCTTTCTCAAGAATTTTTATTGTGTTCTCTAAGATGCAATTTGTTTTATTTAGCTTCCTGCAGGCAAGCCATCACACAGTGCATTCTAAAGACAGTCAATCCTGAGGTGAAAAGAAATATAAGTTTTGCTGTGACTCCGGGTACATCTACACAGCAGGGCTAAAACTGAATTAAGCTACACAACTTCTGCTACGGCAATTGCACAGCTTAAATCAAAATAGCTTAACTCGGTTTTAGGCGCTGTCTACACTGCAGGAAGTTGAAGGAAGAACACTCTTCCTTAGACTTCCCTTACTCCTCGTGAAATGAGGGCTATCATGAGTCCTCCAGCTCACCATTATTTCTAAATATAGGCTTGTAGTGTAGACGTGCACTTATTCAGAAATAATGCTGCTGTGTAGATGTACCCCCAGGCTATGTCTACACTATGGGGTTTTCTCTGGTATCCCGGAAAAACTCTGCCATGTCCAGAGAACGCATCTGCTCTTCCACTTTTTTTGTGGAAGAGCAGACGCACTCTTTCAGAAGCCCTTTCTTCCTCCTCCCATGAGAAAGAAGGGCTCTTCCAAAAGAGGAGGCTTTTCTGAAATTTGGCCCAGTGTAGATGGGCCAAATTTTGGAAAAGCCTCTTCCGAAAAAACTATCAGAAAAAGATAGGCAAACTGCGGTTGAGAAGAGAATTCCAGATACATATTGGTGAAATAATTATTCTCTCATAACCCCATAATTAATGAAACCTACAGTGTGGAGACCGAGAGAAAGTCAAGATTGGAGTTGTGGGTAATAATTATACGGATATTCAGAACCAAATTTTCAGATATGTGTAAGCACATAATCTGTGGGTAGTGCAAATGTGTGTACATTCACAATAATTGGGAGTATAAATTATAAATTAGGTTGTCTCAACTAGCTATAGTCTGAAGTATAAAGGTGAATGCAAATCTTCACTACCCCAAGGATCTTCTGGAAAGGAATGTATCTCAGTTCTTCCCAGAATTCCCGTGTGTTCAGAGAAAGAATGCAGCTTGCTCTCCACTACCCTGCTTCTGAGGGAGGTGGGGGGAGGAAGGGTGTTTCTCCATTTGAGACATAATGGCCAGAGATACATAGATAATTTTGCCCAGTCTGCTTACACAGTTCTGAAAACCTTAAAAAAAGATATTAGATCCAAGCCCTAAAAAGTTTTGAAATAGGTCACTGTTAGATTCAGAAATCCTGAAGCCATGAACATCCGGCTTCCTAAAACAATAGAGGTGAGGACTCTGGCTGTAGCCCAGTGGAACATTTACCGTCTAAATAGTGGGACATTAGGAAGACAGCAGAAAAATGAATTGCATTGGACAGGCCAGGAATTTGTTAAGCCATGAATAAGGACTTCAGCAAAGCCAGGGTCAAAGTCAGGGTGATAGGCGGATTTAGAGATAAGGGAAAAGTCAGGAAAAAGAAGGTTTGAGATCATGGATGACATGAAGATGTGTGTCTTTAGGAATAGCCTCTGTTGTAAATTAAGGCTGCAGAATGAACACATGTTGAAACTCCTTTTGGGGAATTTAAATACTGATTGTCTGAAGTATGCTCTTGCATATTTTTTTTTTTACCAGGGAGTGAATTTATAAATTTTATTTCAGTCCAGTTTTTTAGCCTATATGTATTCCTGGCAATATTATGGATGGTTTCTATATAGTCACTGGATATAGGAGCCCCATTGAATAACCATCTCTTTAAAGAAAGGGGTTTGTAATTGGATAATGAATTTGGTGGATATAGAGGTTAATGTAAAATATTTAGGCTTCCCCAAAATCAGCCATCCATTGATTACTAAGTACTTTAACATAATAATTATGTTTCTATGGAAAGCAAAATTAGAATAAAGATCTGAAAATACAACTCTTAAAACAGCCTCTTGAGGGTTCACATCACATTTTAGAGACTCAGGCTATAGTCACAAAAATATTCGTTTGTATTTCAAAGCTCACAGCAAATCTTGTCACCAGATGACAGAAGTGTGTATGCTTGCAAATGCCTTTTTTAAATCTGAAGCTTTTCCCTTGGTGTGAGATTTATTTCCAAACTAAAAAGCTTGTGGCAGATGTTTCCCAAGCCCCAAATGGGTCTTTGTGCTATACAATGTATGTTTATTTTCTACTTAAAAAAATATTAAAAACTGAGTTCAAATTTTCAAACTTGGGTGCTTACTTTTCCATATTTGGGCACATAAGTAGAAGTGGCCTGATTTTCCAGCCATACTGAAGGCCCTGGGAACTGTGGGATGTTCCAAGTTTTTCTGTGCTTCTGGGGAAGGTCAATTATTTCAGCACCTACATGTGGCTTTTGATGTCTACGCTTGGGGATGCAGATTTGAAAATGTTGACCTAAGCACCTTTGGGGGTTTGAACTTGATGAAGAAAACCTCAAGCTCTCTCAAACTCTGATTAGCAGTTTAAAAAAAATTGCAAGATGTTGTGAAATCTTTAAAAAGTCTCTATTCAGAGAGAATGTTGTCCAGATAAATTATTGAACTGCTTGCTTGTCATTAACTTTTATCCCTTTCTGTACATAGTACATGAAAAGTATTTGTTTTTTTTAAATATCACTAATGGGGTCAAGTAAGTGTTGTGCTAGACGTTCTTTAGAATGATCCTTTATTTAACCTTGTCTTAGCTCCTTAACACTTTCTCAAAGCAGGTTTCCATGCTTGCTTCATTTGCCATTTATAAGCAAATGAGTCATTAAATACGGCAGACAAATAACTACCAAAAGAAGGAAAATTGTTAAAATTTGAGGCTAATTGTGAGAAGGCACTGGAACTGATTCTTATGTCAATTACACCAAAGCAAAGCTGCAGTAACTCCAGTGAATTCAGTGGATAGCTCCAGATTTATAGTATATAGTGTAACTGAGATTATTATCAATTCACCTAAATGAAACAAAATATTTTTAATGCTAAAATCATTGGGACACATTGTACCCTCAGTTACATCCCCACAGTGCCACTGAAGTCAGTAAGGTTTCTTGAGTGTGATTAAGAGCATAACTTGTCCTATTAATTTACATTTGCAGGAGATACTGCATGCTGATTAAAGCTATTTCAGTAAATAAAGATTATTGCCTTCTTGGGCTAGCCAAAATGATGCTTTTAATGTTGGCCCTTTACAAAAGTATAAAAACAGTTGCATTGTAAGTGTTGAGTATTCACTGCATTTATTAATAATGTAGATCTTTGTTGGCACTTTTCTACACATCATACAAGCCACCTTGCCCACTGTGACTATTCTGCGAGATTCTTTTTTGATACTGAATTTTGTTTACACTGAATGAACACTCGGTCTTGAGGTGTCAAAGTGACTTTTGTTCTTTCTCCCTAGGTTTTGATGGCTGTATTGCCTATGTGAAGTACTGTGGAGAAAGCCTTCCTTTCAGTGGAAAGCACAGCACTGCTACCATATCCAAAACGGACTCCTCTGTGAAGATTGGGTGCCGAGGTCCCAACATTTGTGCCAGCAATCCATGCTGGGGTGAATTAATGTGCATCAACCAGTGGTATGCATATAAATGTGTCCCTCCAGGAGCCTGTGCTTCCAACCCTTGCCAGAATGGTGGCAGCTGTGAACCTGGTGCGCATTCTGGATTTACCTGCAGCTGTCCTGAGTCATACACAGGAAGAACATGTGAGATGGTGGTGGCTTGTCTGGGTATCCTGTGTCCCCAAGGACACGTGTGCAAGGGTGGACTCAACGGAGGACACGTCTGCGTCCCTCACCCGCACCCAGCGGAGCTGTCTCTCCCACTATGGGCCGTTCCTGCCATTGTTGGCAGCTGTGCAACAGTTCTTGCCCTGCTTGTCCTTAGCCTGATCCTCTGTAATCAGTGTAGGGGAAAGAAGACAAAAGTGCCAAAGGAGGAGAAGAAAACAAAGGAAAAGAAGAAAAAAGGGAGTGAGAATGTTGCATTTGATGACCCTGACAACATTCCGCCCTATGGCGATGACATGACGGTCAGGAAGCAGCCTGAAGGGAACCCTAAGCCTGATATAATTGAAAGAGAAAACCCTTACCTTATCTATGACGAGACCGACATCCCCCATAATACAGAGACTATACCTAGTGCCCCTCTGGCTTCCCCTGAACCTGAAATAGAACACTATGACATTGAAAATGCAAGCAGCATTGCTCCTTCAGACGCAGACATCATTCAGCACTACAAGCAGTTCCGGAGTCACACGCCCAAATTCTCTATCCAGCGGCATAGCCCACTTGGCTTTGCAAGGCAATCCCCAATGCCACTGGGAGCAAGCAGCTTGACTTATCAGCCGTCATACGGTCAGGGACTCAGGACAACTTCCTTAAGCCACTCTGCATGCCCTACTCCCAACCCTTTATCTCGTCACAGTCCTGCTCCGTTTTCCAAGTCGTCAGCTTTCTACAGAAACAGTCCCGCAAGGGAACTTCATTTGTCCATAAGAGAAGGGGAGTCCTTTGGAGATGCACAATGATGTCTGCCAGCCTGGCATTTTTAACTATGCCACTAGACTAGGGGAGAAGAAGTAAGAGTCCCCAGACCATAGCAACTCATGGTTCCAGACCAGGAAGTCGCCTAAAGCAACCAATAGGGCAGATTCCTTTGGAGACTGCTCCTCCTGTAGGACTCTCTATTGAAGAAGTGGAGAGACTTAACACTCCTCGCCCTAGAAATCCAAGCATCTGTAGTGCTGATCACGGAAGGTCTTCTTCAGAGGAGGACTGCAGAAGGCCACTGTCAAGAACACGGAATCCAGCTGATGGTATTCCAGCTCCAGAATCATCATCTGATAGTGACTCCCATGAGTCGTTTACTTGCTCAGAAATGGAGTATGATAGAGACAAACCTATGGTGTACACATCCAGAATGCCCAAATTATCTCAAGTTAATGAGTCAGATGCAGATGACGAAGACAATTATGGTGCTAGGCTGAAGCCTAGGAGGTACCCTGGCAGGAGAGCTGAGGGTGGGCCTGTGGGTGCACAGGCAACAGCATCTAATATTGCTGAGAACACATTGCCCATAAAGCTTGGCCAGCAAACTGGAAATTTCAACTGGGACAACCTTTTGAACTGGGGTCCAGGCTTCGGACATTATGTGGATGTTTTTAAAGATTTGGCATCACTCCCAGAAAAAGCAGCAGCAGCAGCAGCAAACACAAATGAAGAAAGCAAAGGTGGTACAACAAAGCCCATTTCCAAAGATGGGGAAGCAGAACAATATGTATAGACCTCATGTACTGGCATTGTCAAAATGCAAAATCATGGAACAGTGAAACCATTGTATGGTTGTAGATAAGTGAAAGTCAGCATGTTAAGCCCAGGCCAGTGTGGTTGGAGGAGACTTTAAAAATAATAACCATTATGCTGCTGAAACAGACTTAAAACATATTTTAATTTAATTGTGTTTGGGTGAACTTATTTCTCCTGCATGCATTGTATTTTAAAAACAAGACATTCAGCATACAGCATTTGAAAAGGGTTTTCTATTTACCATTGGTTGGTTTGTGATTTTTAAGTTAATGCTTTGAACTGAAAATGAGCTCAGATGTTTTCATTGTGGGCAGTGCGTGTGTTGTCTCCAACTAAATAACGTGTTTTGCAGTGCAAGAGTATTGAGGGTTTCATTTCCCTTGAGACCCATGGAAGAAGGAAGGTGAATGAAGGAATTTCAGTATTAGAGTCTCTCCAAAAATGTATTTACCATATCCTGCAATTCCTCTATCTGTAAACTTTAAGGAAGAAATAAGCTTGAGCAATTGCTGGCAACAGTGCTGTAACTTTTACCCATACAAGAGGTGCTAGAAGCAGGTCAAGCTGTCCAGCACTTTAGGAATTTATTTTTTGTTGACAAAGTTGTGTGAGAGCTTCTGAATCAGTATGAAATATTTTGGATGCTTCTCCCCTACTCCTGCACTCCTCCCAGTACTTCCTCCCAGCGTGACATGATTGGAAGTTGTCAGATCAAATAGGTAGTATAGTCTGCAGAGACAGTCTAGTGGTCTAGTGGCTTGGAACCACAATAAGATACCAGGAACTCCTGAGTTTTAATCTCAGCTCAGCCAAGGGTCAAATTATTCAGTCTCTCAAAGTTTCAGCTGCCCCATGATATTGCTTACTTGCCTGCCTCACAGGGTTTTATAAGGGTCAGTTATTTAACATCTGTAAAGTGCTTAGATGTCTTAAAGTACTATAAAGTGTTATTATTAAAGCACTGCCTAGCCAATATGACCTTGGAGTGGCTTTTTCCACATTACATAATTTTCTATTACAGAAACTTTTGAAGAATTATTTATTGTATAAAATAATCACTGCACTCTAGCATTTTGGGACTGATATGAGGGATAACTCCTAGTAGACTCACTTACAATTGCTTATTGTATGTTCCAAATCTCCTAAAATATGTAGGCTAAATAGAAATTCACAAAAACCTTCATGTCCTGCAGATCTGAAGATCCTATTGTACTGTGTAAAGACCTTTTTTTTTTTTACCTAAACTGTGTTTTTGATATCAATATTTTCCTATGCTGAATAGTTTTCTTACTTTCAGGGAAGGTAAGAAAAATACTTTTTTTTTTACATTTGTTACTTATGTAACATCCGTATTTTTCACCTTTTGATAAATTTGTAACATACTGTACGCTTTCTACTTGTAAATGCCAATAATAGAATTAAAATATTTATTTAAAAAGTGTAATGCCTATCATTGGAAATGCTTCATATTTCTTACTCTCTTTCTGCTTTTATCCCTTGAAAGTCTTTTTTACCAGTTCTTCCTTGGCATATGGTTTTTAAGAATAGCATTGCTGGCCTAGAACATATGCGCAGAGTTCTGTTATAGTGAATGCCATGTTAATTCCACTGAGTATTGAGCTATTCATTTTATTCTGCTGTTTTCATATCTCTGGTGTAATGTTGTCAACAAGGAACAGAACCTAAATAATGAATTAAACTGGCTTTCTGTAGGGTTGTTGGGAAGCACAACGAAAGGTATCACCTGCATTTGTTGTGTAGAAGAAATTCATCACAATGTAGTGAGTCAGCACAAGACCTATGCATTACCTTAAGTCCTGTTTAAGTTTTGTGCTGTGCCTTTTACAGTGGGGTGCATTTGAGCCTTTGCGAGAGAGTGATTCACGTTACATGTTGGTATTGCCTTCTAGCATTACTAGAGTGCTATGAATGCTTTCAGAAAAGAGAGGCATTCATCTTTTCTAGGGAAATGAAAAGCAGTAATGATATCATTGAGGCTTGACGTGAGGGTCAAAAGAATCCTCTCTCCTTTAATAGAAAAAGTTGCTTATACCAAATATTATTTTAGTCAGATTTCTAATAATAATGTTACATTAAATTACTTTGGAGTACACATGTAATATATAGTTATACATCTTTATATACACTCTTCCATGATTTCTATCTTAATTCATGTTCCAAACTTTCTGAAATATAAGCAATTAGGAGTGTAAGAGAAAAAAAATCTTTGGAAAAGTATTATTAGTTATTTGCTCAATACAGTTTTTATATTTACAAAAGAGTAGATCAAACTTTTGAAAACTACTTACATTTAAGTGAGGGAGAATATAAGCCATGGAACACCTAAAGCTGTTAGTGTGAGAGATGACAGTGGACTGCAGAACTTATCAGGATAGACTAAGCTCTTTCTTTTCTTTTCTTTTCTTTTCTTTTCTTTTCTTTTCTTTTCTTTTCTTTTCTTTGGGGAACTTAAGGAAAAGAAAAATAGCTACATGTAAAATACTAGCTAATGTTTTCATGTGCATTACTGTATTTGTTTTAGATTTATTGACCATCTTGTGCCTGATGTGACAAAGGAGACTTAACACACTCTTTTGGCTAAATATGTTGCTGTTTTCAAGTTGTCACCCAACAGTCAAAGCACTCAGCAGAAGATAACAGGCCAGAACAGTACACATTTGTGTATAAGTAGTTACATCTGAAATAACAAGAGATCCACAAATGATTTCTCAGTCTGAAAACTTTCTGTAATTAAACATCTGTCAAAAAGCTGCATGTTTGGTTTGAGTGTTATCCTCTAAAACTGACTATACCAGATGCGAGCCGTGATTTTAACAACACATGAAAGCTTCAGTGAAGAAAATCTTTTGAAATTAACACTAAACATATTGAGACCTGCATTATAGCACTTAAAAACTCTGAAATTATTAGTTTATTTTGTTACAAGGAAATATTATACAGTGTGCGTTTACTCTACATTGATGGTATTCCTTTAATGTGGTCTCAATCCACACATTTGTAGTGCATTAATCTAAGCTCCCTTTTCACATTGTCTGTTTACTGATTTCTTTGTGATTCCCTGTTTCTGATCCTCAGATAAAAATGATCCTCAGATGTTGATGATGTCTCATCCCTCAATCAAATTTAATTCACATAATCAAATACCCACCAAATCCTAGAGTACACTTAGCATACATTGAGGAGACTTGAACCTCAAACATACACAGACTGATGCTGTTGAATACTAAAAATACCTTTTACACAAGAATAGTATTTCTGTGTGTTCATGTCCACCAGTCTGAACTTGTAAGATGTAATTCCTTCTGTAGATTTGATTTAACATGCCAGTCTCGTCAGCCTGGTGGGCTATAGATGCAAAAACAAAACAAACAAACAAAAAAATCCCTCATCTTTTAAGGTAGAATTCTGCTTTTTCATGACCTGTTCACAAATATCCGCATCTCTGAGACAGTTGATTGCAGTGGTTCTCAAACTAGCTAATCAGAACCAGCCCCCTCATGCTATTGACCAGTACTGGACACAGGTCCTGCACATCCCAGTGTAAGAAAGGCAGTGAGGAGGCAGCAAGGACCAACTCACCACCATGCCTTTTCTCTGCTGCCTCCCTGCCGGAGTCCTGGCCTGCAGCAGTGAACTGCCAGAATCGGTCCGTCTCATGGGGAAAGGCTGTAGCTGCAGGGACCTAGCAGAGCCTTTCTCCACTGCCAGAGCCTTTCCCCACTTCTAGACTCTCTTCCTGCAAAGGAGAAAGACTCCAGCTGTTGAAGGGCAGCAGGGCATTTCATAGCTAAAAATAGCAGTATAGAAGTGGAGGCATAGTAGAGAGCATGTAGGGGAGGTACTTGGGTACATACCCAGACCTTTCAGACATGTCTGTACTCTGCTTGCCTACACCGTGCCTCCTGAATATGCTGCAACTTAATCCCAAGTGTATTGGAGTACATACTCCACACACAGCTAAAAGAAGAATGAAGTATAGAAGTAGCCTTAGATTCGAAATTCACTTGCTTTGTTAAAATATTTCAGGGAATATCCTCCAATATTCTTGTGGAGAAGATTTAAAAAGGCAGCTTCAGATCACTTCTCTGGGGAATAGGCAGAGAAAGAGAAACTGGGTTTGGGCAGAAGAAATTGAACAGGGAGAGAATGATCTCTTCTTCCTCATGCTAATACCTTATTTTTTCCCATTTGACCTTCTACCCTTTCCACATCCATGTTTACATACACTCAGTGATGGATGACAACTGTTCTCTTGAACTAATAGATCAGCCTCTGTTCTGAGTTAGCCCTTATGTAAACAGTACTTACTGTCAATTACTGACAGCTTGGGCTGCTTCTTGAGGTGTCAGTTAACACAATATTCCTCTCCTTGTAGTTTAGAAACTTCAGATGCTTGTAATTCATTAGATTCCTTTATGTCTTATATGAGCTCCATCTTTCTTATCATTTGATCAAGCCGTACATATTTAGATTTTTAAATATTTCCTAAACCTTTATCATTTTTTCTGGATGCTCTCTGAATGCCACCATCTACAGTTATGCATATATCTAGATCTAAATACAATATTTTAAAAGCTAAGTGTGTGTGTGTGTGTGTTTGTACACCTTCCTCTTGAAAGTGGATCTTTGTGAAGAGAAGAAACTCTACAAAATCTCTCTCCAGTTTTAGGATTACATGTGTTCATTTAGGACCCTGAACAAAAGTAAAATCAATCTGCAGCAGGAGCATTTACAAATATAATGTTAAAGAGATGGGCATCCTGCAAACACAAAACCACGGCACATTTTGACTGACTGCATTCTACACTGAAGGGATAATTTTGAAAAGGGATGCTGCCATCTAATGATGAAAGTCTTCTGCCATTTAACTCACTTAAAATTAAAGCTACTAACCAGAGATGTTTATGAAGCTGTATCAGCTGAAAGTGTGTAAAACCCACTGGACAGATTGTCAAATTCTTGTTCCCTATGTGGAGTCACCTCTGAGAGGGACTGAGATCCCTCATTCTTCATTTTCATGTCAAAAGCTGAGACTGGAGAATGACGTATAGTACAAACAGGCATCACAAGGAACCTCTCAAAGAGCCCAGTCCTCAGCGACACCATTGAAACCCTTATGATTTTTTTTTCTTTTCACTTGGAGGCTGTCAGCTGGAAGAAGGAGATCCTTGGGGACACTGGCAGATCTCCGTCGGTGGTTCCTGGGGTACATTTGGGTCTTGAGGGCACATGCAGTTTTCACTGAGTTCACTAGTGTGACCAACTCCTCATGTATTGTTTGGATTCAAGAAGAGCTAATGGGGTGCTATTTATCCATCTGCTGCATGTACACGAGGCAACGTTGTATGTTCTGCCATTGTTCCATGGGAATTATGAACAAGGTTGTGGCTCAGACTCACACAGCTGGGCAGAGTCTAGGGGACAGTAAAACTCTCCCTTCCCCTGTATGGCCTACCTGATTTCTGCTTCCAGCAAAGGGCAGAAACACCCTCCCTCACATTCGTGGGGAAGGGAATGAGTGGCAAGTGTGGTGTGAGGGAGGCTGTGCAGTTAAGTGCTGAGCTTCCCAGACAGAGAGTGTGAAGGTGACGAACAAGTGGACATGACCCTGCCCTCCCATGGCACTGGCCAGCACAGCTAAGCAGAGGGAACAAGAGAAGGAAGCTATTAGTAACAACAGAGAAATATTGCATGCAAAGGTGAGGAGTGGGAGACAAATCTCCTCCCCATATTAATGTGAGGGGGAAAAAAAACCTGCTCTTGTACACAAAATTCCCCACCATGGTTCCTCCTTGTCTTTTTCCAGGTTTTCACTGTGCCTGTTCCCCACCCATCGTCCAAAATTCCCCCTCTTCTTAGGATATCTCCCTCTTCCCAAATGACCCCGTCTCTGTCTCCCATCCACACGATTCCTTTTCCCTCAGTGTTCCTCCATCCATGTTACTCCTCCTCCCAGCCCTTCTCTATCCCCAAGTCTTCCCTCACTCTCTTTTGCACCTACAGCTATCTCTTGACTTCCCCTGTTTGCACCCAGGTTCTCCCTATTCTTCACTCATTCCCATCAACTATGCACTCCTCCCCCCAAAAAAAGTTCCTCCACCCTCACAGATCCCTCTGGATCTCCTGCTTTCCAACACCAACAACCTGTCAGGTGGGAAGCTAATTGCTAGAATTAGTGCCCAGCTGCCTCAGCTCTCCACTCTCAGACTCTTTGAGCCAGGAGGAGACGGAGAGCAGAACGGGGTAGCAGAGGACCTGCCACAGTGATGAGCCCATCAAGAATATGTGTCTTAATAAAATGCTCTGTAAAACTTTATTTCTAAGAGATGAGACCATCATTTTTAAAATAATGCTCCAGGTGAGAGTTTTTTGATTTGCAGATTAATAGATTGGGAATTAAAGACATTCATCAATACTTTGAGAATTGTTGATTTAAAATAATTGCTGGCAAATCTAGAACAAATAAGAGGAAATATTTTTACACACAGTATTGAGTCAAGCTGTGGAATTCATTACCACAAGCCACCATCAAAGACTGCATGAATGTAAAATAGGGTTGGATAAGTATTAGGACCAAGAATAATATTTGTTGTTAGCATGCCAAAATAATGGTAATCAAATCTCTTTCTTCAAAATCTAAACAAATCTCAGGGTCCAAGAAAGAATTTCCCCTGATATATTGCATTATCTGAAAGGATTTTCTAGCCAATTAAATATAGTGACCAAGGCCAGAGACAGGATACTGGCTTTGATAAACAACGAACGGTGCTGATATGGTAAATCTTGTATTCTTAATGACTTTGTAAGATTTAATATCACTTCAAAGATCATATGCATATTCAATCATTGACTCTAAACAAAGGACACACTGTTGTTGCATCAGGATTTAAATAGGGTTCATCCTTCACACTGTGGACTTAATGCCAAATACAGAAAATGCTTTGTCAACATCATGTGACTCCAACATTTCAAATTGCGGCACGTCTCTGTGTAATGTAGACACTTATCTGTAAAAGGACAGTCATGAACTCAAAAACAATGTGATGTCATCCATCTCACTGTCCCCTTTTTTTCTTTATCCTCGTCCCCCTCCCCAATTTCAGAACAGATTTTTAGTATATTATAAAACATAGATTCTTCATTGAGTGATGGTCCCTGTGTGCGTTCCACATGGGGGTGCGCATGTGCACCATGTACCTGAGTCCAGAAATGTTTCTTAGCAGCGTCCATGTGTAGTGTGACTTCTCATGCTCCCAGCCGAGGGCATAAGAGGCAAAGCAGATTGATGCCTGCTCCAGTTCCCTCTGAACTCTGCATGGCTTGACTTGGAACCCCCGTTCCTTTGTGCTTTTAATTTTTTTAAGCGTGACTCATTTCCACTTTGTTGTAACTAGTTTTATATATTTTCTCTACTGACAAAGAAAATTCCTGGAAATGATATCACAGGGGGGCAATAAAATAAGCCTTTTGTAACAATGACAGCAGGAGCAATTACAGCATTCTGTGAACATGCCTTCATTTAGGGAACTAACAGAGCACATGGATGCCCCTGACCAAGAATAAAGCAGCACTATCAAGATTGAACCATGTGACTGTAGACTACTTTTGTTGTTACAAGCTTGTAAACTGTAAGCACATGTACCAAGCTAAGGCAAACATGCCATCCCATAGTTTGACTTGCTCACCACTCACTTTAATTAGAAAGCATGTATGTTGCCAGACAGAAAACTACATTTAGGCTGTGTCTAGACTACATCCCTCTTTCAACAGAGGGATGTAAATTAGACACTTCGAAATTGCCAGGATTTGAATTTTCTGTACTTCATTTGCATAATCGCATCATTGCACTTTTTCGAAAAAGCGCTATTTTCAAAGTAAATCCGTGGTCTACATTTTTTTGAAGAGTACAGGATCTTTTTTTGAAGAGTACAGCCTGCCCTTTTTGAAAGAACCGTGTCTAGACCGTGGTTTTACTTTCGAAATAGTGCTTTTTTGAAAAAGCGCCATGACGCGATTATACAAATGAAGCACAGGAAATTCAAATCCTAGCTTCATTTTCAATTTCAAAGTGTCTAATTTACATCCCTTTGTTGAAAGAGGGATGTAGTCTAGACACAGCCTTAGTGTAAACTGAGTTTGAGAGTATTTATCAGTAATTGTTGAATAAAAACCCTTACATGAACATATAGCAAGCAGGCAGGTAGGCAGGCGATTCGGAGTGAAGGGCAAACTTACAGTAACACCAAAAAACACATCTGATCATATGAAAATTTGCTGGTGAGGTATCCATACTACATTAGTTCTGTCCTCATTGGGTGGGGGGGGACCAAACTCAGATTTACCCTCTCCTTAACAGTTTTGTCAGTGCCTACAGACTCGACAGTGTTTTATTCTTCATCATATAATGAATGTGTTAACTCTGTCCTAGTTCACAGAATATGGGAGGAAAAAGCTCTTAACAGATTCCTGGTTTGATGAAGAGGACACTGAAGGCAATAATTATTCCCCACTGCTCATTAGGACTTGAGCCTGTGAATTGCCAAAGGGGCTCAAAATGTCACAGTAAAGTCTCAGCAGCTTCCAAAATTGGAAGCCAGATTTCATTGTGCCAGCCAGTGATCCAAGTGTCATTTACATACACAGCATGCCTGCAGTGGAGACATGAAACCATTCAGAAACAAGTGCTCTGGAATGTCCTCTTTTATGTTCTAGCTGCAAACCGCAAGCTTTCGGGGTGGGGGTGGGGGGTAATATCTCACCATACAAAGAGACAAAGAGGAGAGGAGAGAGAGTAGGCTTGTTAATGTGATGGAATTAAGGCAATTTGGATATCTGAACTGTGAATTTACTTTCAAATGTTTGGATTTCTTCTAATTTTAACTGAAACTCTGAATTTGCTATTATGTCACAGCTTCTTGGAGTGAGGAGACAACATGACTACCAAAGAGGATTGGTAGGGCAGAGAGGTGAGGTTTGGATAATTATCCTGTAATAGTTTTCAGGAGCTGTGAGTATCCCTCCCCCACCTCGCAATATTTAGCCTTCCAAATGAATGGGACAAGTTATTACAAGGGACCACTAGGGTGCCCATGTTGATGATAGTCTTTGATACACCTCTTTAAAAAGTCCAAGTTGTTTTTTTACTTTTTTTCAATTTTACTCTTTTGCAGCACTTGTTTCTGGTTTGCGTCATTTATGTCTGAGCTGTTGCATGACATGATGAGCTGAGTTCTATATTAAGACTGGGAACTTCCCAGCACTGTGCTTGGTATCTGTGTCTCCAGCTATGTTGGTCACTTCTACCCTGTTTCCTGTTGTTTACAGCTTTATTAATCCTGAGCAGTTTGCTACCTGAACCATATGAGGGAGGTCAAGAGGATTCCTGTTAGATGGATGTATTTGTAACTGATTGTTTATGACTATCCATGTTTTTGGATTACTTTAAGATATAAAAATATTTGGCCTCACTTTTCCTATTGTTAGTAAAATTGTTTCCTGGCCCAATTTTGGCCACTTAACTTGTACTGTTTTTTAAATAGCGTAGTTCTTGTTCACTTGCTTTTAACATTATATCTCTGCCTCAGAAGGTTTTGTATGTTGTTCTTCTGCAGAGTGCAATGTAAGTGGAACTCTTCAACCACACAGTCTTCAACAAAGATCATGATGAGTAGGGTCCTCCCTCATAATTACTTTAGATATAGTTACTGAATAATTGCATCTGACAACTTTTCTGAGCTTTGTCAAAGTTTCCTTTGCCTTCTGATTTTTGGTTGCTTCTGTTATGACTTAAAGATGTTTATCATAGGATATGAATATGAATATTTGTTGTGCTTTAAATGGCATTCAGTGCTCTGATGGAAAAAAAAATGGAATAATGCAAGCTCATCATTTTCAGAGGTTTTTTTTTCTTTGTAACCATGAAATAGTTAGACTTGTATTTGTCTAATTGTTCTGGTGGTAGAGTACAGTATGTCCCTTTTCAGTGGAATTTTCCTGGAGTTAGTCTGGGAAAGTTTTTTAGCTTTAGGATTTTGGTTTTTTACATTAGTAGATGAATGTTATTACTTTGGAAGGGTACAGGAGAGAGGGCTTTTGACGTGAAGCACTATATACCTACTGAAAAGATTCAGCTGAGGCCTGTGTTGGATAAGCTTTTTCTCTCTATCCCAGGTCTTGATCTGAAAGCATTACCACCTTGTCAAAGGTAGGGTAAATATGGTTGAAGTTCACATCAAATATGCAGCAAATTATGAGCCTTAAATCTGCCATTTAGTGCTAAGTTTCTAAGACGAGTAAATTGTACAGCCTCCTAGGGTTACTTTACTTCATTTTGTTTTTATTACTGAATTATTAGCGCTGGATTCTTAGGTGGGGCTTTCAATGAAGCTATGCTGATTTACACCAGCTGAGGATCTGACTCTTAGGCCTGATCTATATTAGACAAGGCAGATCGACTTAAGGTACGCCATCCAGCTACACAAAATTCACAGCTGGATTCAGCTTACCTTAAGCCAAGCGCCCAGGGCTTCTATACTGTGAGAGGAGAAGAAGGAGGAGTATCGGATGCCAGCGGGGGTTGCCCGTAGCATTCGATTTAAGGGGTGTATATTAGACCTGCTAAATCGAATGCTAGAAAATTGACCTCTGGAGGATCAATCTTCTCTGTAGTGCCCTAAGTGTTTATCCATTAAGAAAAATCACATTGTCAGTAAGGAAGCTCCAGAAACATCTATGACTAAATGTCTAGCTCTGCAATTACACATGCAGAGTTGTGACTGGCCAATTTGTAAATGGCACAAGTCAAAATCTGAGGATCTCATTTTAGGTCTTTCTGTTGACCTGCCTCCAGTGGTTTGACAAGGAACCGAGAAAGCAGCTACACAAAATATTGACTCAATACATAAGCTTTAAGACTATATAAGTAATTGATTCTTCTTCTTCATATTAATAACTTCATGGCAGAGCCAGAGTTTACATACTACAGACATTTCCCTGAAAATTTACTAGTTCCATTATCAATGCACGATATGCACCTTAGGGCTCAATTATTAGACATACAGTCTCTCAGTAGTGCTTTGTACTCCTATAGATAGTGAAAGCAAATACAAATATTCCAGGAAGTTGCTCCAAGTCTGCAATGGTTACCTGTTGTATTTCAGAAAGCATTAAATGAAAAACACTGAAAGTTTGATTGTGCCTTTAAGGCAGTAAAATTTTACACTATCCTAGCACAATGCCTAAAGACCATGTTCTCTGCTCTCCTATCCAATTAGAAGAAACTAACGCCACTGTAGACACTTGCATAGTTCTTAAGCGAGCACAAGAGGGCTCCTTGTATCTTATATCTTGCAGGAGACAGGACTAGATAACCTCTCAAGGTCCCTTCTAGTTCTAGTCCTGTGATTCTATCATTCTCTCCCCAACCCTAAACAACCTGCATAATGATTGGTAACAATCTGACTGTAAAGATCAGAATCAATTTAAGAAAGTAGTATGGTTATAGATTTACTAATGCTTCCAAAGTGCCATGCCTTTGTGTGTGCACCAGGTCTTGGGTAAAATTTGGAGTGGATCACTTGGGGACTTCTTTTATAGTTGTTCCAAAAAACCAGAGATTAGATTCTGAACTGGCCTATGTGCTATACAATCTAGGGGTGCACCATGCAGAATATGGCCCTTGTTTTAGAATTGAGTGAGTGAGTGAGTATGAGAGGTGGGTAATCATGTCAGACTCGATTTTCAAAAAACACAAATGGGAATTAAGTGCCCATATCTATTGAAAATTATTAGCTATGCACAGGGCTATATATGAAAAATGACCAATGTCTGATGTCACATTTGTTTCACTGACTAGAATGGGGTCATCATATTCCTTATTTACATGAGTGGAACTGAAACTAGATGCAGGCCTCCGAAACAGGAGGATTATTAGCAAACGTAATGCATTTTTTGTTAATCCCTGTGTAACTAACCAAGAGTCCTGTTGCCAATCAGAAATATCTCTTTACCTTTTACAACTTCCACTAAAAATGTAATCTGAAAATAAGCAAGATTCTTGACAAGATGAAGCACACAATGGTTTAGGGAAAATGTAGTATAAGCCTTTAGGTCTGATACTTCCCCATTTTTATAATAGCATAGCTCCACTCGGGGAGAATTGGTCCTTCTTACTTTACATTCTTATACTCTCCTACAGCTGAAGGACATCTAAGGCACAAGATTTTAAACAAATAAGATATTAATGCAAATAACATTATATACATTACCAAACATGCAAAATATTATGGAAATGTCTAAGTAATTGTGTATCTTTTCTGTGGTGGCTGGATGGACACAAAGCAGCAGGGAACCTGGAATATTTAAGGGAGCCTTTACATTGTTATAAATTCTAAGAACACTGTGGAAAGAAAACTTTTAAAGTTTCTCTACCACTGCCTTTACCATTTTAATTGTCATGGTATAATTCCCCTTTATTTTGTTTGTCCCTGCTTACTGAAGTTTAAAAAGTTATTTGATCACTTGCATACAACTTCTTTATGACCCCAAATACTACACAAAACACTCATGAAAGAAAGAATCAATTGTCCACTTTTGAAAAGATACCAGTGTTCAGCAGTGAGCACTGGCCATTTTCTTTCCTTTCCTTTCTTCAAGACTCAATTTGGTGAATACCAGATTCAACCTCTGCACTGCTCTGTTTTTGTTTTTTACTTCATCTCAGGCACGGTCTCGTTATGATATGTGACGTACTGTACATCCATAGACACAGCAGTACAATTCCCTTTTCAGAAGACGCAGATTACCCAAATAAGTATACTAATAAGACTTTGCAGATTCCATGGCCAGTGAATTAATCGGAGCCAATTTCACAGCCATGGGATCATTAAAAGCAGCAGCTTCTGGGCTTTCACAGCCAGCATTGAGCTCTGAGAGTGTGAAAGAGCAGACGGCTCTGTGTTTCCACAGCTGCAGCCTTCAGTAAAAGATGCTGGGCCATTCTTTTATTCTTGCTGTAGAAAAATACCTCAAAGTGACCTAGATTTCCAAGGTCCCTGTTTCTTGATTATAACAATCTCATGACCAGACATGGGCAACATGCAAAGAGTGCCCACTGAGCACATTCCCCTATATTAGAGGAAAAAATGTTCCCTACATTTGCCAGACTTAAAAGCCAATGTGGCAAGCTCAGACAGAGGGGGGAAAATAAGCATTTTCAGCTGTGAAATATGAATAAATGAAACCATTAACCTATTTGTGGTCGAATATTTGTTTCATGACTATTTATTCACTCAGATACCGCACTCCCAAACGTCTCTGAAGATTGTTGTCTGGGAAAGCACTATGGCAAGACACATACTCCCCACTTTTTTTCCCAGCCTGTCTGACACCATAGCAAGGGAAGAGCCCTTAAAGTGCTGCTTTTGATGGTCTTGGTGTCTTGTGCCTCTCTGTCTTATTTTTGTCTTTTGAGGCAACAAAAGCACCAAGGTTTAAAGCTAAAGAAAAAGAAGAGCCAAATGTAAAATTGACTCAGTCTCTCCTGGGTAGGTGGGGAGTGGAAGAGCTCATGCTTGTATAGAGTGTCCACAAAGAGTCCTGTCCTCGCATCTGTTTCAATCTCCATGTCTTGCACAAGGCCTTCCATGCTACTCCCTGGGGTAACCACCCTTTCGAGGCATCAGATTGATGACAGTGCTTCCATTTGTCATCAGAATTGCCTTTTAGTCTGGGGACAACTCTGGTGAGGCTCTCTGAGCAGCAAAAACTAATTTAGGGCTGCATTCTAACACCCTTTGCAATTTGAATGGGCCCTCAGTTCCTCAAAGAGTCGCATGTATTTCATCTGGACTATTCAAAGTGGATATTGCAGACCCTGAAATGTGATGTGATCTTGAACATGAGCTATAGTCCTAGAATCCAGGTTAGTGGTCCTGCCATTGAAATTTAGTGCATTGCCTAGAGGCATCATGTGAAACAGAGGCTATGTCTACACTACAGAGTTTTTCCCGGGACACCGGAAACACATATCCCATCCAGGGAATGTGTCTGCTCTTCTGAAATTATTTTTGAAAGAGAAGACGTCCTTTTTTGGCATCCCTGTAAACCTTGTTTTACAAGGAAGAAGGGATGTTCCAAAAAACAGGGGTTTCCTGACATTTGGCCCAGTATAGACAGGCCAAATGTCAGAAAAGCCTCTTCGGAAAAAAGAACAAAAAAAGCTACGCAAATTTTTGGTTCACAATTTGCATAGCTTTCTCCAGAAGAACAGTGTAGTGTAAACATAGCCAAAGATTCTGAAAATGAGAACAAAGTTTATTTTGACCACCTATATGTTGTCTCTTAGTAAAGTCTGTTTCTCTTTGTAGTTCATCATAGGCTGAAATAAGATACACAATTTGAGCTAGGCAAATTGCATATCTTATTTCAATGTTATTTCAAAATAGCCTATTTTGAAATTTGGCGCTGTCTACACAGCACTTATTTAGAAATAAATCGCTATTCCAAAACATCCTTTACTCCTCGTGGAATGAGGTTTACAGGGACATTGGAATAGCGAACCTGTTATATTTCAAAATAACGTGTATGCTCAAAAGACGTGGAATACCTATTTTGGGATATCTCCAGTATCTCAAAATAGTGCTGCAGTGTAGACATAGCCTAAGTAAGGAACATGCATTGCTTATACCATGCATCATTGGGGCACCATTTCCACTTTGCAGGTTATTTCCATAGGGGAGTGGAATTCTGGAATTTGGAACTTTTTCTATGATGGTGGCCTTCCCTGGAGGAGGTAGTTGAAAGCTGTACCCTATAAACCTGTGGATCACAACTGATCTGACAGAAGGAAGGAACCCATGTCCTTGAAAGTCCACACAATTGAGTCGTAGTCTTATTGAAGCTCACCTTTCTCACACTTGCTTTCTCATTTTTATCATATATGCAATACCGTAGGTGAGAATGACATTTGAAAGACAAAAATATGGTCCTAAACATAACTATTGCTTATAATCCAAGTTGGTACTGCCAGAGTGAGAGACAACAGCATGAATATAGGATGGAGGAGGTTTACACAAAAGAAGACCATAAAGCTACGTGACTCTCAAAAACAGAGGCTATGTCTAGACAGCAGGGTTATATCGGAAAAAGATATGCAAATTGTGAACTGCAATTTGCATATCTTTCCCCCCCCTTTTTTTTTTGGAAGAGGCTTTTCCGAAATTTGGCCCATATACATACAATGAGGAATACAGGGATGCTGAAAGAATGCGTCTGCTTTTTTGGAAACTGTTCCGAAAAATCTGTTTCAATCTCCATGTCTTGCACAAGGCCTTCCATGTTCTGAAAAATTGGATACTTTCCTTGGTATCCCGGAAAAGCTCTGCAATGTAGACATAGCCTTAGAGACATACATGCATGCACACAAACACTCCCCAGAAACTTTGTTCAGTAAAAGATCCTGATACATTTTTATTCTGAATGTTTTTTGCTGATCTTTTGGCTCCTGGGCTAAGAGCTATAGTATGTGTGTTTCCTTAGGCCTTGGCAATGCTCTTACTACATTATTTTATTGGCTCATTCAGTCTCACAGTGGAGAATGAACCTTTCTAGGTGAATGATAGAAATCTTATGAGCTCTAAGTGTGGTTATCACAGATGATACATATCTTGGATAGGGGTTTTCTTTTTATCATAACATTCAACAACTTCCCTGTAGCACTTAAAAATTATTTATTGTTATTTATTTTGCACACCACTATAAGGCATCCAATCTTCATGGAGACACTGGCTGCACATTAAATTGCAGCTATGAGGAAAGCTTTCAAGTAGCTGAGTCACTTTTGTTCATAATGTTTGTGTTTATAGGCTTCAGGCATGCATGCATTTGGGTGATTCCTGATTTCAGTTTTAACGCTTCTACCAGGTCTTTTCTGGGAGATAAATCATTCACAGAAAGTGTCTATTTCTTCTAATTTCTCAGTCATTTTGCAAAACTGGCTGGTTTTGCAAAACCATTATTTTTCTCTGTGTAATTCTTTTCATCTCTTTTGTACAGCTTTCTGACAGCTATTATTCACAGGGCATTTACCTGTGTGACACCGCACATGGATAGAGGTTGTACAAGTTAAACCTCTCTAGTCCAGCACTCTCAGGACCTGACCGGTGATGAACCAGATAATTTGTCAAACCATGGGAGGTCAATATTGTCTAGGAGCATTACCAACACTTCCACTGCTTACTGGGCTCTTAGAAGATATTTAGGGTAAATTAGAGATAAATAACAGAACACTGAGAACCAAGACTGTTGGGTGTAAACAAACTTTATGGGACAGCAGGAAACTTGGCCGCACCCATGATAAGTGGACATCCAGCTAACTAAAATCATGCTGGAGCAGAGAGTGCTGGACTAGAGAGGTTCAAGCTGTATATGCAAAATGGATAGCAAAGGACTTTTTTTTTTGTCATAGCCAATTATATAATTTAGTTTAACCCTTCATGAAATCCTGGTAATGTCTTCAAACTAGCCTCTTACATACTCAAACAGGCATACCTGGGAAAAAACACTGGGTTAATCAGGAGGGTTAGGTTTCATTCACTATAACTATCTGTCTCTCTTCAAATGATGGACTCAAATGCCCCCCCGTTGCCTTGGCTAAGGAGTCACGTTTCATCTAGATCAGTAGGGGTTGGGGTCAAGAGTCTCTAGCTTTAGCACAATAATGACAAAAAATGTATATTTAGTCTGGGTTTTACACCACAATGCTGGGGTCACCCATTCAAAGTGCTGAAATAACATAGCAAATGAGCTCAGACAATCCAGAACCACAAGAAGAATGCCTTGAAGCTTCCCTCATTTCAAATTTGCAGCTCTGTTATTTCCTAAAGATACTGTGGATGGTTAGAAACAAAACAAAATAAAACAACAGCAAAAGGGGGAATATAAAGAAGGCACTGTTTGTATTTCAAATTCCCTTTTCTGAACCAAATCCAAAAAAACGTACAATTACTCTTGTTTCAAACAAAAGTCTAAATTCTCCTCTCATTAAGATGGGTTCAGTCATATTCAAGTCAGGCTATGTCTATACTACAGAGGTTTTTTGGGATTATCCCAAACTCTGCCACGTCCAGGGAACATATCTGCTTTTCCGATTTTTTTTTGGACGAGCAGACGCACTTTTTTGGCATCCCTGTAAAACTCATTTTATGAGGAAGAAGGGATGTCCCCAAAAGGTTTTTTTTTTCCTGACATTTGGCCCAGTGTAGATTTTCAACTTGTACAACCTCAATCCATGTGTAGTTCGCAATTTACGTAGCTTTTTTCAGAAGAACAGTATAGTGTAAACATAGCCTCATTGGGGTGCACTGTTGTTGCTGACAGCAAAAGCTGGCATAAAACCTCTTATATGATGCAATATGGGTCCTTTAAATACTCTTTTCCAAGTTCGATTCTAAGATATTGTTTACCAGATTCTGCTCTCAGAATTTATTGATTTCAATGGGTTACACATATAAAAGGACAGAATTTAGTTCTGGTCTCCACTAGTCTCCTAGCCTGCAAACAAATGAAATAGTAAACAAATCTCTAGGGGTACATAGAGAGTACTCCTACACTGCAACATTATTTCGAAGTAACTAGTGTTATTCCGAAATAACTTACTCTGCGTCTACACAGCAGGCACGGCAGTTATTTCAAAATAGTGTCAAAATATTGCTGGAGGACTTCTTACTCCGACTTCTGTAGCCCTCATTGTACAAGGAGTAAGGAAAGTCGGAGGAAGAGTGCTCTATTTCAGAATAAGTGCTGTGTAGACACTCCCTATTTATTTCAAAATAAGCTATGCAATTGACGTAGATGCACCCAAAGTAAGCTAATTTTATCCTTCCTATATTTTGGGCTATTTCCTACTCATTTAATCTGCATGCCACATAGAAAGCAGATGAAATATAAATGAAATCAGTATATCCCTGTGAAGTATGCAAAAGCTGAAGAGCTATGGAAAAACTATTAATAAAGCATGGCACTTAACAAAGGTGGAATCAGAGTCAAATAGAAATAGAAGGCCATTTAAATAACTCCCTCTCTTCCAAGAAAACTCATCTCTGTGTTCCATAGGATTTAACTGTGTGAGAACAAGTTATTGTCTTATGAGGAGAGAATGTTCTTTTAGTATCTCCAGACTCTATAACTGTGATTTAAGGCATACTTATTTGCTTGGACTGACGTAAAGGGAGGTTTAGGAGAGATTGATGTAATGGGGTTAGGTCTGACAGGGGATGGAGAAATATGTGAGAGTGCCTGTACAGCTCTGAATTTTCTTGGCTGTTAAGTATTAATACCCAGATTCCCAAAGGTATTTATGGCCTAGCTCCCATTGGTTTTAATAAGAGTCAGACACCTAAATACTTTGGTGGATCTGGGCCTCGGTGGCTAGATATTACTTTTGCTCCTGAAATTTGATTCAGGGACAGCAAGGGCTTTGGGCTTTTATATAAAAGGGTGGGGGGGGGGTAAGAGTGGGGGTGCATGCACGCTCCTATGGATATTATAGGCTCAGAGTCAACACAATTTATCACAAAGCCTTCCCTCAGCACTTGCTCACAATTTATCATATCTGACAGAGGCCCTAATGGTTTCATTATGTCACTAGCCTTTATAAGTCCCCCCATTAGGGCAGTGGCACAGAAAATGAAAACATCAAGATGGGCGTATTGTACTTCATTGGATAAAATTCATCCCTGGTCAGATGGCCAATGCGAGGCCCTCTGTACCTCTTATATCCTGTGAGTCAGCTGCTCAGGTGGAGCAAGAGGAAAGCCCCCACACAGATGTGCTTATACAACCTTCTAAGTCCTTCAGAAAAAAAGGTTGGATGCCAGCCTTTCCTATAACCATCTGGTATGAACCGCCACCATGGCTGTAGACTGGGGAAAGGAAATGGATCTGTGGGTATGTCTAGACTACATGCCTCCATCGACGGAGCTGTGTAAACTAGTTTACCCAACATAGTCAATGAAGCGGGGATTTAAATAATCCCCGCTTCATTAAAATAAAAATGGCTGCCGTGCTGTGCTGACAATCAGCTGATCCAGCACAGTGCGGCAGTCTAGATGCGGATCGGTCAACAAGGGAAGCCTTTGTTGACCACTCCTGTAAACCACATTTCACAAGGCATAAGGGAGCGGTCGACAAAGGCTTCCCTTGTCGACCGATCTGCATCTAGACTGCTGTGCTATGCCAGATCAGCTGATTCTCGGCACAGCGCGGCAGCCATTTTTATTTTAATGAAGCAGGGATTATTTAAATCCCCGCTTCATTGACTATGTTGGATAAACTAGTTTACATGGCTCCGTCGACTGAGCCATGTAGTCTAGACATACCCTGCATGTGCTGAAGCCAGGAGCTCCAGTCCCTTAATTCTAAACTCATTGAAACTTCCTTTAATTTCATGGTGCAGGATCAAGGTTACAGCAAAAAGACATTATGACCACTATGCCAGCCACAGGGATCCCCACTGAAGCACAACATTCCACCTCCATTGTACCTGAATACTGGTATGTTGCACTTAGGAGTGTAAAAACCAACAAAAAACCAGCAAAAATGAATGGTCCTGCAGCCTGTTACAGACTAACAAAAATGTAGATAGTATCATGGGCTTGCGTAGGTACAGCCCACTTCTTCAGATGAATGGAACAAGGGGTCCAGAGGTACAAATAAATAGCTGAAAAAGAGGAGATGGGGGAGCGGGGAAGAGAAGGGGAAAAATCTTGTCAATTACAGTGTTGGTAAGAGCAGTTTTGTTATGATATTTCTAATAAAATTGAAACCAAAGCTATCAAGTACCAATATCTCTCAAGAAAATATCTTTGAGAGTTCCAGATTATTTTTCAGGCTCAAGAGATTCATATTAATTCTGATACTACCTGAAGAAATACCCAAATTTTGGAAGTATTTCTGTATCCCAACCTATTTGGCGGAAAAGAAGGGACAAGGAGAGAACTCAGCTCTATTCTCCATTCACTCACAAGAATTACTTCTGATTTTCACTATTATAGGTGAAATCACAGACCTCTGATACAATTGGTGTGGAGACATTTTGGGCATAGCACTCTGTGAGACTATGTCTACACTTGGGAGTAATTTTGAAATAACTCCTGAAATAACTATTTCAAAATAAGGTATTCCTCTTCACAAGCAGGAGTTATTATTTTAAAATAATAAGCCCTTTATTTCGAAATAATGGGCTTAGTAGTATGGACACTCGCCTTGTTATTTAAAAAAAAAGGAGAGTTATTTCAAAGTAACTCCCCAATGTAGACACGCCCCGAGAGTCCTGCAAAAATGGGGTTTAGAATATTATATTTTCTTAGAGTTAGTGGAACCTTTCTTTTGTAATCAGAGAGTCTGGCAGCAAACCACACAAATCATGTGTGCCTTACCGAAAAGGTAGAAACAAACAATAAAATATTCTTGTGTTGCCAATCTCACATCATACCAGAATCTAACAGCACTTTGAACATCTCCAAGAAGCACATAATGTCTTTTTCATAAAGGCAAGGAAAATACATTAGCAGGATTAATCTGTGCTTAGAGAGGTGACCTTTCTGCAGGCAAAAATACTTATTCTGTTAAATATGGTTTGCTGAAGAATAGTTTTTGATGGTGCTGATGTCCAACATCCCCATGATTATTTATGCTGTGTTAAAGTAGATCTACTACACGCACACTGCACCTCAAATACTTCAAGGCTTAGTTCTCAAAGTGAAATGCTCACTCAGTATCCACACTTGTTTGTGTAATTAATAACTTTTAAAATAACAGAGGCTTAGTACACCCACTGCTTGTCTTTGAATGCCATTGATATTGCAAAGACTCATCAATGTCTTTCAGTCAGCATCATTCAAATATACCAGATTTGATTGTATACCAAATATACTCCTCTGATTTTTAACACTTGAGTTACACTGATTATAACTTATTCAGATAGAAACCCATTGGAGACTGACATTATCTGTTTGGGAATAAGGCAGCTGAAGATTGTGTTGCTCCGCTGATGTACACCTATTGTATGCATCAAACCTTGCTTTCACTTATGTCTGTGTGTGTCTGAAATAATTCTATTGGCTTCAACTGAGTTACTAGAGATTTACACTAGTGTAACTGAAAGCAGAGTTTCACTTTCAAACTTGAACCCAGAGTAATTCCATAATAGCTTCATTAGTTTCAGGAGAAAATTCCTTACTATGGATGTATGAATTTATATTGGTGTTACTATGAAAGCAGAATTTGGCCCTCTGTACACGTGTGCTTGTATGGAATTGTAAAATGATTAATTTGGAGAAAATAAAACTTGCCAGCAATCTCTTCTCCAAAATGTCCCACATTGGCTGTCCCCTTACACTCCCTTTATTTTAGCAATATCTAAGAAAATGGCTTATTAAAAAAATTATTCTTCATGCTTCTTTCACATTTCTATGCATACAAGTTTCCAGGAAGAAAGTAGTCAGCTGCTCTTGCAGTCTTTCTAACCAAATTGAAACAAAAACTAGAAAGTACCAGAGATCTTTTGTGAGTTCTCAAGATAAAATTTTAAGCTAAAGAGGTTCATATTAATGCCGATTAGATTAAGAAATGTCCAAACATTAAGCTGCCTATTTGTATCCCAATCCAAATAAACCTTTGAAGTTCAGTTAATCACTAGCTGTAGGGTTATAATTTATCTAAGATTTTACTCTACATACGTTACAGTTAATTTCAGAAGTGGTATTTGCACAGTTTTACAAACAGTCCAATTCTGCCAACCCTTACTCATGAAAACCAGATCTAATCCAAAGTCTATTGAAGTAAATTAGGCTATGTCTACACTCGCAGCTTCTTGCGTGAGTAATATGCAAATGAGGCTAAGCGTGGAATATTGCCGAGCCTCATTTGCATACCTAATGAGCAACAATTTTTTTCAGAAGAGCTTGCGCAAGAAGGAGCGTCTACACTGCCCTTCTTGTGCAAGAAACCTCTTGCGCAATGCCGCTTCTTCCTGAAAAGTAATAGGTGAACGGCATTGCGCAAGAGGTTTTTCTTGCGCAAGAAGGGGCAGTGTAGACGCTCCTTCTTGCGCAAGAGCCTCTTCTGAAAAAAATGGTGGTTCATTAGGTATGCAAATGAGGCTCGGCGATATTCCACGCTTAGCCTCATTTACATATTACTCGCGCAAGAAGTCGCGAGTGTAGACATAGCCTTAGAGTCTTTGCACTGATGTCATTGGGCATAGGATCAGCTCCATAGCCCTCTGTTTATACTGTGTTGCATTTGAACAGTGCCTACCACAACGGACCTATGCCGTCAGCTGGGAACTTGCTATTATGCAAATTTTTAAAAAATGCAAATAATCATATAGATGTTAATAAGTATATTTGCATTAATAAGGACTGCTCATGTGACTATGGATTCTCAGGGTTAGGTCCAAATCATATAGTATAGTTACTCTCAATTGGCAGGTCACTTTGGAGAGTGATTTCAGCTAAGAAGGCAAAACACTTGGCAATGTATTTATCTGACTGCAGAACTCTAATAATTATGTTACTACACTGAAACTGCAACACCTCCCACCTGCCGGGATTACATCCTCCCAAACAAGAGGGTTTTGTCATTTCCCCCAAGCTTGTGTGGCAGGCGTGGGCACATATTTATTACTGCGTACAATACTAGAGAGGGTGCATATGCATGAGGAAGAGAGTCATTAACTCATGGCAAATCTCCACTTCAAAGTACCTATTCTGTGAAAGGATCAAAAAGGTTATGTAACTCTCACTTTAGTCGCTGCTTTGAAAATGTTAAACTGGGGCTCGTTTTGTTAGTAAAGCAGACATAATTCCTGCTAATAGTGTCAAATACACTTTCAGTTGGACACTTTTCTGAAGAAAAAAAATCCTATGCGCAGATCTCAGAGACTTGCAGCTTTTCAAATGAGTGCATGGACCATTAGCATCCATTCAGCGGGACGTGCTTTGATCATCTTTTAAAAGGCTCTAGAAAGAAAGCAGGCAAAGGGAGAGAGAAAGAACCACCAACAATTCAAATGGTCCTAATTATTATGCTATATATAACAACCTAATTGAATTTGATTCCTTCCCACCAAAATTATCATTTTCTTTTCTTTTTGTTTCATTAATTATCCTATAAATGCGAGACTAACTATTGATTAGGTCTGAATTTCAACCCCATCAAAAATAATTCTTTCGGTATGTAGCCATTAATGGCATGTCAGCATTTCAGTTCTAACTTCCCTGCTTTCAGGAGCAATTATAATCTCTCTGTTTAAAAAACCCCCAAGCTTTTGCCTCTAGGCTGGCAGTACACAAAGTTTGGGAATACATTTTATTAACAATTAAATAAATCAGTTTAATAATTTGCACATGAAGGGCTCCTTACTGATCAAATTGCTTGCCCATGCTAACAAAATGGGTTGAGATAAATTTGGCGAGTGTTAACTAAACTCAGACTGTGATCTCTTCCTTAGTGTGGACATTCAATGCCCTCTGCCTTGATTGAGATGTTTGATTAATTATGGGCCTTATTATGGCTCCTTGATCAGGGGCTGCCTGGAGGGCTGCTAAAGTGACTGTCCATAACCCTAGCTACTGCTGCTCAGAATCCTAGCTGCTTTAGCGGCCTTTAGTGTTTCATGCACTATACAATAATCCACTACTCAGTAACACCATCCTTACCTTACAGCTACTCCTGCACAACCAACCTAAGTGTCATTGGCAGATTTCTTGTAAGCATCACAGAAGAAATGAGTATGAAGGATGGATATGACTGAGAAAGTATAGGTACCTAATGGATTTGCTCCAGGAGGATATGGTATTAGATCAAGCAGAGTACACATTTGTTCAAAGAGGGGTTGCATGGAAACTTGGTTGCTGTGGTCACCGCTGTGACTTTTTAAAAAATGGAAACTTTTTACTGAACAGATCTGTCCTTAGTCATGATATAATTAGTATCTGCTTACCTTAAAGACTTGAATATTATTGTCTGCTTTAAGTGTAGCACTATAGGCAGCTGAGTAGGGATTCTCTTCTGAGATGTGTTATTGTTGTTTATTTAATGTATGACAGTGGCTGCTGGAGGTGGTACAAACAGAAACACACATGATGGAAAGATGCTCTTGACCCCAAAGAGCTTAATTAAATAATAATGCCAGCATATGAAATAATACTCCAGCTCCATGCATCATGAATAAACACATCAATAATGCAATTATATTAACTAAGTTATGATCACAGAATCTTGATCATACTTGTGAATATGTATTAACCAGACTGTACAACCAGGATGATTTGGTAGACTGTCCGTTAAATCACAAATCTTACACTAAAGTTGTAGCTGGTTTCAATGAAGCTGTGATGATTTACGCCATATGGGAATTTGATCCTACTGGTTTTACTTGTAAACTGAGCAAATTTGATCTGGAAGTTGCTGGGAAACATTAAACATGGAATCACATGAAGCCATTTTTACAGACTCACTTTTCAGTGCACTACCACATTTTAATATTATTTAAATATAAAGGTCTTTTTGTATTCAGAGCTATTCCTAGTTTCCAACTGATGTTCAAGTACAGTTAGCCTAATTAAAGTCAGGCAAATAGTTTGTGTCATGTGTAAAAGGTAATGTAAAGTACATGTGCAATGGTTTAACAAAACCTCTAAACTTTGGATAAGGAAAGGTTTTCATCTTGATTTAACATCCCAGTAAAACACAGAGACCATCTAATGTTGCCAGTCATGTCGGTACTCTGTTAAATTCTACTCTGGTATGGGTTTGGCTTTGTACAATAATTCTTCAGATGCAGCAGACACAAGATTTTATTTTTTTAGCTTTGATCTGAGTAGGAAAAGCACCATAATGGTTGGAATGATATAAGAGAAAGATCGAATCAAAGCTATTTTTTGTGATGTTTCTTTTAAAGAGTCTTAAGTCACCTTATCTCATTTTGGGTGCATTTCTTGGATGGCTGTAACTATAATACATTAGCAAGTTAGGTTTCCCACCACACAAAAACAAATAAAAATGTTTAAACTGGCAATGAATTTCCAGTAACAAACTCGAAAATGTCTAATATATAGTATGTGGTATTTTTAAGATTCTAAAAAAACGTTTGCTACTGCTCAAGAAAAACAGTGACCAATTCTATACAACCAGATCTATTGTTTCTGAAAACCAGGTGTAAGAATTTGTTTCAGTATATGTGTATACATGAAGATGTACACACTATACTAACTTTATATTCTACACTAATACACAATCATTTAAAGGATACAAATAGATCAAATTAAATTACTATGGGATGTTGAGTGAGTATTTCCAATGTCTTACGATACCTTTTAATAGCTAGTACTAGAAAGAAAAGACAGGACTAAAGAAGTATGAAAGCCTCCAAAGGACAAATTGAAAGAAACAAGTGCGACTGGGCTACCCGCACACTTAATTCTTTACTAAAAAAAAAAAGGTATTCCATTGGTAGAATAAGTGCAGCCAGAGGGAGTATAAATAATGCTGGTGATATGGAGATACAACCCTATGATACTCACAGTTTACGTGCTTCTAAATTATAGCATAAGATTATAAATCCTAGCTCCATATTTTTCAGAAAATGTATATTGATGTCCAAAGATAATATTTGTACTATTCTGTTTCTAAAAATTAATAGTATAGAGAAGATAAATCAACAATTCCTATATATCCTGTCTTAAAATAAAAGAACATTCAATTAAACAGAAAGGGGTGTAAATTTACAACTAATTTTAGGAAATATATTTTACAGCACATAATTAACCTGTGGAACTCATTACCACAAGATATCTTTGAAATAAAAACTATAAGGATCCAAAAACTGATTAGATATTCATGTGGATAATCTGAACAACCACAATGAAAACATCTTAGGATATGTCTACTACACTGCAATTACACACTTATGGCTGGCCAGCATCAGCTCATTTGGGCTTGTGGGGCTCGGGCAAAGGGGCTGTTTAATTGCAATGTAGATGTTCAGGATTGGTCAGCAGGCCAAATTCTGGACTCTTCCACTTCACAGAGTCCCTGAGGCCGGGCTCCACACGTGAGAGTGGGGCCTTAGCCAACATGTGTGAGATAATGGTACACACTGTCAGAAGTTTAAGAAACACTAGTTTAATGTAATAAAAATGATATAATAAATATTGGTAAAAGAATGAATACTGTGCTTTACATGGATCACCACATCCTAGGGATGGATAAAGCCTTAAAAGCTTTTATTTTCTCTTCTCATTTTAGAATTTGGCCTGCAACACTTTTAAAAAAAATCTAATCTATCTAACTATCTATCTATCAGATTACTATAATGTGAAACCATTAACATTTATAGATTGGAACACCCTACAAAGAGAACCATTTCGCAATAGCAAAGAAAGTAACACAGGTTGAACCTCCCTGGTGTGGCATCCTTAGGACCCGAGTGGTCCTGAACAAGGGAATTTGCCTACCAGGAGAGGTCAGGTGTCAGGATCTCCTGGGGCTCCCCTCCTGGCTGCTGCCCTGGGAGAACCCAGAGGCTTGACCTCCTCCAGCCCATCTGCCTGGCTCTGTAGTCCCCCAGGGCTCTGCTCTCTGCCCCTAACCCCGCACCACTGGCAGCTGGTCTGGGGGGTTCCCCGGCCCTGTGCGCTGGGCAGCAGCTGGTCCTGGGGTTCCCTGACCCTGTCCCCCACACGGTGGCAGCTGTTCCCAGAGCTATCTACCTCCAAGTCACTGGCCCCAGACCAGCTCCGCTCCCATCCACTCTGAACTGTGGGGCCAGAGCTCTCTGTCGGACCACAGATGTTGCTATACCAGAGAGGTTTCAACCTGTAGTAAATATTGTTACATATTTATTTCCCCCCTTTTTTAAATGGATGCTTTCTTCTCTCCTAATTACATTGCCTGTTTTAAATCTTGTCTCACTTTTTTTTTCATTCCTAGTGTGTTAGTTTGAAGGAGATATGAAGCAGGCACTGTTATATTTTTCTCCATACAAAAAAGCCTCAGACTGTGTATCACACAGGCAGAAGATAGAGAGTCTGTCTGCATTCCATAATTCAAAAACACAGTAACATAATATATGGATGAAGTCAGAAGAATATATAAACCCACAGCTTGCAGTTTAGATACCTCTTCAGTTCGGATACCTCTAAATATTGCCCTGAGCACACCAGCCTCAAGCAAATTTCCAAACACAGTAATAGTTTACATTAATGCAGTTCCTTCATCTTGAAGGATCTCAGAGTGCTTCACAAAATCTATGCACAGCCATCTCTGATATAGAGGGAGGCATCCAATCGGAAAATTCCACTCTGGAAAATCCCTGTATTTATGAAATGCTATGAGCTTTTAAATCTAGTCTCAGAAGTGTTTCAAAAGTCTCATTTGGAGGACCCATGGACAGTAAGGTATAGAGCAGGACATTTATCCTTGAAGTATCCAAGTACTGAGTGGATATCCTGATGTCTTAAAATACCTAGTACCCTGAAGAGTGAATTCAATTGACTTCCTGTAAAACAATAAGACATTCTCTATCTGCAGTACAAGCAGAATTTTAAGACCTTAGAATTGTACATCAGAAAGTTAAAGGTGTCAATCAGCACAAGCTGGAATCTGAGCCTTTGGCACTCAGTATTACACATCTGGGCCCTCATTCTGTGATCTTACATGCACAAGCAGTTTGTGTATAGTCAATGGGACTGTTCACAAGCTTAAAGATAATTCAGTGAGTAACAGTTTTCAGAATTGGGTTTGAATGCTTAGCGCTCCCAGGCCCTGATCTTGCAAGTCATCCTGCATGGGATACCTTTGAAATCAATGGAAGTTAAGTACTTAAATACCTCTGTGAATCTGGCCTTAGTCCCCTTTACCTTCAAATGACTTTGAAAGAGACATCAAAGCAAGGCTGCAATTACAGAAAATTGCAACATGCCATGAAAGTTTTTGTGAGTGCTCATTTAAAAAAATACTAATGTGAGCTAACTAAAAACAAACAAATAATATAAATAAGTATTAACAATAATTAATAAAATAAAGTAGCCTGCTTTAGATTTCTTTCTTTTTGTTTGGATTGTGAGGTGGGTAAATGCAGTACTGATAGGATTTGGCTGGAATAGGGTTAAAAAAAAGGTCCTGACCAAACAGCAAGATACCCTTGTTAGCAGCTGCCTGTATTACAGGTGAGTGGAGCCACCTGTCAACCTAGCTGCATATAATCTACTGATGAAGCTTCATAGCTCATCAGAACAATCCTCATTGGTGAATGAGAAGAAGCTCCTCCCAGTCTTCTCAAAGAGAGATTATAAATCTATGAAGGGTATACCACTAGTAGAGAAATAACATGGCAGGGTTTGGAGAGGGAAATAGTGAAGGCAGAATGTTTTCCTCCTTATTCTTTTGTTGGGCTAGTTGAAGAAAGCCTTTTCCCTTTGGTAGTTAGGGCAAAGGAGCATTAAGAAAAGGAGGACATCTACTTGCTCACGTAATGTTTGTAATTTAACTGTGCTTCAGTCAGGGTAGAAACCTGTCTTAGCTGTTCCGCTTCCCTTGCTTGGCTGCCAAGTGTCCATACAAACTGTGATCCAGGCTAAAACCAGACAGCTGATAAGGCATTGCATCCTCAGAGACTAGTAGGACAGCAGTTTGACACTACTTAGAGTTTTGTTTTTTCTGTTCACTAGAACCAACTGGGGCCAGAGCGTGCTGGTTTTACAGTTATTTCAACCCAGGAGACAAATTAATAGGGAAGAGCTGTCACAGTAGCCATAAGGGGGACAGGTTTATGGGTGCTGCGTCAATTTATAATGAAACTACTTCAAACTACTGGGCTAGGTGGATTTGTAAACTCTGTGGATCTATTCCCTCTGTCTTCTAGAAACGGCAGGATTATTTTTCCTCAGCTTCACTGGAATCCAAAATAGCTAAAGGCAGAGAGGGCAGTCTTAAAAAATATCTGTCTGCATTTTCTCTTCTCCCATATGGAGGGGTTGAGTCAGCCTAAAATAGAGAATCCCAGAATTAAACTGTTAATTTAGTTCCCAAGTAATCTGCATATAAGCAGGGATAGATGATCTTCTGAGGCCTGGTTGGAAGGAAATTTTCTCAGATGTACTTATTTGAGCATCAAACATTAATTTCTAAAATTACACAACAAAAGCATCTTTTTTTTCTTTCATTAGGTATGACACTGCATCCTAACATTAGTTTAAAGCTTCAGGAGGAAAGGAAGGAGGGAATATATCCGTCAATAATGGTCTGACTTTTGGGAACTGTGCAAAGCCTTATTTGGGCTTGAGTGTTTGTTTTTAAGCACTAATCTTTGGAGAAATATGTAGTGTGCCTGTTGGGTAGAGCTAGAGCAATAGAACAGCTTTGCACAATGACTGATGGAGCATTATTTCTGCCTGCTCCCCTCCCATTTATAATCTGCCAGACTCTTAGAGGAAGGGGAATTAAAACAGGCCTTTGCAGTGGAACAACTTTTCTTTCCCAGGATCTGACGGCTGAGTTGGGCTGACACGCCTAATCCCTATCGTTTAAGCAGTCAGTTTAGGGGTTGGAGGCCCCAGCACTGTGTGTGATTTATACAATGACAAAGGCATCCAAAAGGTGCCATTGGGGACAGGAACAATGAAGGTTAGTTGGAGAGTTGCTTTAGTGTATGTTTCTAAAAGATGTTAGCATGATTATTTGAAAAGATTATAAGTGAAAGTTAAAAGGGGATTTTTAATGACAACCATTTGTAAAAGATTAGGCACTGGTATTAGAGTGAATCAAGCAATTTGTGAGCATAAGGAAAAAAGTGTTTAGGTTTGAGCCTTTGGACTAGCTACTTATTAGAAAGGAGAGTTCAGACTATTAGAATCTTGCTCCCATGCTCCTTGCCATTTGACAGAGGGAGTCAAAGAAACCTGCCCACCAAAATGCCATAGACCCACCCAGAAAGCACTAAAAGGGAATTGCATCTGTGGTGTCTGGAGGTTGGGGGAGATTAAACTGTAGCTTTTTTCAAACATGTTTTTTTCCAAAAGATGGGAGGTTCTCTGAGGATGCAGAACAAGCATCTGTGGAAGGTCTCTCTCTCTCTGTGTGTGTGTGTGTGTGTGTGTGTGTGTGTGTTTAATGCCCTTTAAGGTGAAGTTTAAAATAGAATTTTCTAGGGGCAGTTTACTGTATGGCGATGTTAGGAAAATCTGAACAAGTCACAGCTGCCTGTTAAGGCAAAGTTTAAAGTTGCAAACCCCACATGACAACCAATTAACATAAACACATGGCTATTTCATCAGTAGAAAAGATGAAGATGAGAGAAATTCAGGAAGGTTCAAAAATACAACACACATGCATGCACAAGCCCCTCCTCCTCCCCCTGAAATTAAAATTTCTCAGAAGAACAAAACTGCAGTGAAAGGTTGGGTTGTTGACTGAAAAAAGATACTCCTATATGAATCTGTCTAATTCTGCTAATCTGAAACAATAGTTCAGTTATGGCCCTGTTTCATTACATCTGTATTCAGAAGGGAGGGAAACATCTCAGGCCCATTTTGTTAGGGCAGGAAATACATTCCCTATCGACAAAGTGGGACCTAAATGCATCTATTTAGTTTCTTCATTCTGTTTTCCATAGAATTTTAATTTTTAAAATTTTATCTGAAAACTCTTTTAGTGGGGTATTAAAACTGAGAGTTGAAATGCACAGAAGACTGATACCTCAGTAATGGAGTCCAATGAAAACCCACCTACTGCTCTGTGCCTGCCCACCAGGACAAAGCTTTTCATTGCATAATTAGGAGATTCTGGTCAATGTATCATTCCATCCAGCAATTTTCCTTTACCAATATGGGTATGTCTACACTACAGAGTTTTTTTCAGAAATGAAATATTAAATCTTGGGAACTGCAAGACCTACCACAACCTATCAAGCTTGTTTTGAAAAGAGGGAACTGAAAAGGAACTGAAGACTGATCCTGCAAATACATACACATTTAAAGTGCAGCATTGTCTAAGAGCTTTGCTGCTTCTGAGGCAATGGGACACTATTTGTTAAAAATACCTGAATTTGAAGAATCAGAACCTCAGCTGGCCCACGCACTGGCGGGTCCTTCAGTGTCAAAGTGAAATTAATTTCATGCAGCATTGTCCATGCACCATTGTAGCTCTCTTATTCTGCCAGAGATAAAAGGGTCTCATTTTGTAAGTGTATATTGGGTGTAGTAAGGAAAGGAGCAATATCAGACTGTTACATTTTCAAAACCAGAGTATTACGTCTACAGTACCCAAGGCTGTACTAGACACTTGACAGAAAACTAAAAGACCAAGGTACATTCCCCAAAAGCTGACAGAACCATCAAGGGAAACAAATACAAAGGGAGCACAAAGGATAGAAAGGACAAGTCCTACAATAATATTATGTGATTCATTTAGGGCATGTGCGTGTGTGTGTGTTCACACACTAATTTAACAGAACTAACAATCTGCCTATATATTGTTAGGTGTGAACTGACTCACTTCATGTGGATCATATGATGGCAATGACCTCTTAGGAAGGTTTTATTTTTTGAATATAGATAATTTTGACAATTATTTTTTCTCTTGTACCTTTGCCAGTCTACCCAGATTCAGTAATATTTTTGTCTGCATTATAAATCAGATATTATAAAACTTTGCAAAGTATCATGCTCCTTAAATAATATCCTTAAATATTTTTCATGGAGAAAAAGTGCAACAAAATCACAGCAGAATGGTGACTGGTTAGTGTTTTTCTGAAGGAAACCTACTAGGGTCAACTTTATTCCTTCACAAGACAATACCACAATTCCTGTTGATTTCAATGGGTTGGGTTCACCTTTTTGGTTCACATAAGGTCAAAACATTTTTCTCTTGATTTGAGAAAATCTTGTATTCAAAGTCTTGTATTCAGACCTATAGGAAACATCACCATCAAGTGATAGGCACTGACCTGGGTATGTGAGACCTAGGCTCTCCTCTCAGATCTTCTACTGACCTACCATGGCAAGTCACTTTTTATGCCTCTGCCCCCCTACCACCAGTTGTATCATTAGGATTTCAACTCTCTGTCTCTCAGTATATGTGGATACAACAGCTAGCACAACTGAACCCCAATTTCAGTTGGAGCCTCTAGGCCCTTTTGTAATATGAAGAATAAATAATGAAATTCATGCTTGTGTGAAGTCCATTAGTTATGCTGGGATGCTATGCAGGTGTGGCAGTTTATTTGTATTGCTCTTGAGCCACCCATACCACATGAAAATACATGCTGTCCATTCTCTTGTTCAATTAAAATCATTTTTTTCCATGCAGATCTTTTGAGATGAATATTTTCTTTCTTTTCTGTTTATTTTTAGAATCTCTGTATTGGGGAAAACAGTGTTTTATAACCCTTGTGCATAATTTCTAAAGAAGTATATTCATAGGACAAGTGCCAATAAGCTCAATGTTACATAAATAAGACTGCTATAAATTACAATCAGGCTATTTACATAAAAACTTCAGTTTGGGCTTTAGTACAATAATTCATTAAAGTATTTTACAATATATTCAATACAGAAAAACACCGAGTTTAAACTCTTTCTTTTATAGACCAGAAGTTTGGAAAGCAAGATTTATTTACTTGTTGGTAAGTCAACTTTTGCTTGGTTATTACCAATAAACACTAATGTCACTATAGCAGTAGTTAATTTGGCAGTGAATATCATTTCAGCTACAATAGGCTAATTGGGCTAATTGTCTAATGCCATTATCACAGTAGAAAAATATTTCTGGGTTAAAACTTTATATTAGTCTCCAGTGGTTAGAAGATCTATTTCTTTCTTGATGGAAGCAAATATCTCTTGATTAATGTTATTGGGTGTTATATGTGCACACTGAGAACAAGAATTAGAATCCCCATGTTCTGTGGTTATCCAGCCAAATTCAGCCCTAGGTTGTAAATCTATTGAAGTCAGTAGTATTATGCCAAGGATGAATGGGGCCCTTAATCTAAAGATGTCATGTACCCTTGTAGTATGTTAAATGAAATCTTCTCCATTATGGTGATGTCCCTACAATTAGATGTATTTGGCTAATGAACCTTCTTACTCACAAAGAGTCCTTCACTGGCTCACATCCCAAAGTTTTTACTCTTTTTATTCATTCATAGACACATTCTTAGGGAGTTTAATGAGCATTCGATGAAAAAAGGATTCACTGTTTGGGTGGGTTTTGATGGTATTTACAAAAAAGGTCAGGAAAAAAATTGAAAAGCAAGTCTGAGAAGGAGCAAATTAGTTTTGTATCTACATTTAACTAGAAAACTACAGTAAAGAAGACTTTGCAGAAGATTGAAAAAATGTGGTTTTGTCATGGCCTATTTCTTTATCTGGCTTTCTTCTTACAAAGGGACAACTGAGATGATTTAAAGATGATAGTCATTAACACTGGTCAAAAATTTCATTTAAAATATCTTTTTGATATAAAATGACTTTTACATGAAAACAGACATTTATGAAGTAATGTCCATTTCCAACCCTCCCCCCCTCCCATTTTTTGGGTGGCACAAGTGAAAAGTTTTAGACAAAATCAATGTGTTTTAGTCTTTTGATAGCTGAATAATTTTGGGAATAAAATTTAAATGGCTTTTTGTATTACTAAAAAGCATTTCCTAAACATTTCTAGTACAAAATGCATGACGATAAATTGCTTTGAATGCTTTGTAGCTGGCATCTATTATTACCTACATTTGATATAGGTATACCAAAACTGAATTAAAATTGCCACAGGGGCTGCAACTAGAAACTCGTATCAGATGTTTATTACTGAACATGCAGTTAACATATATATCAGAGCTGTGCTTGTACTTTGCAATATATAATTGTTTTGTTGAATTTTGCTGGGTTTTTTTCCTGTTCATGACATGCTTACAATTAGATCACGCACTTTTGAATACTTTGTTTGGAATGTTTTATTTCCCTATTTATGTATCACATACAATGCATAGTCAATATTCACACTTTCAAATATGTAGCATGCTAGCTGGTTAGTTACAGAAGTCACCTGATCTTTCTGTTCCCTGATTTTGGTATCACAAACTAATAGAAGAATATTCAAAATGACAACTGAATATACACTACAAAATATTTTACTGTACTTCACATCTAAGTTCCCTAGTACTAGCAAAGCTTTGCCTCCATGATTCCACCCCCACAACCTCACCCATCCTCAAAAGTCACTTAACTCTAGTAAATAGAACAAAGAATTTTGAGAACTTGAATTCAAGGGCCTCCAATTTTGTAGTTAAGGGAAGAAGTCTTCAAAGCCCATTCTGTCTCTTAATTCCAAAAGAATCTGCCTCCTTTAAGTATTCTCCTGTAGCAGTGATATATTTCTCAGCAGTATTCCGCCTCTCGATTTAATGGAAGTATTTAGAAGAAAATGTGATTCAATTTTTTTTTTTTTTTACAAACTGGAGAGATTTTTAATGTGCGCTAGCCTTTTATCTCTTCATCCTTGACTGTGCCCCTGTCTTAGAGAAAACAAATTGTTGGTAAATGCCAAGTAATGCACTAACTGAGCAACTGTCACTCACTGTTACTATTTGTCCTACTGTACATTATGAACCTATTTTTGTCACAGCCGTTGATTACATATTTAAAAGAAAAATGTAAAATTGGATTACTAATTAGATTAGGTACTGTCTAGTTTTGAAACTTTACAGAAATATTTTCCCTCAAACATGCAAATGTCACTACCAGTTAATTGTTATGAGGAATAGCCACTAGACATTTAAAGGCAGAATTTTTCTCTTTTCTGCTGAATAATAATTTAAAAATGGGTCTGAACTTACATTAACAGGTTTTATTTTATGTCTACCTCATGACAATGAAAACTACAAATGTAGTGTTAATGTGATTAACTATTTGTCATTATGTATACATTTATTTGTTACTGAGAACATTTCGGCTTATACGCGTCAGGGTGACTGGAATACTGATTACAGATAGCGCTTGGCTCCTGCTAATGGCATATGTAGGAAAGAAAGGCCCATTGAACTTTTAAGATATACTTTTTGTAACATTATGACAGAATTGATGGTCTAGTGATCCCTCACAGCATTTTTCTTCCAAAATGAATCCAGTTCTTGGCCACTGTTTTGTGACATGCCATCTTGATTTAATGTACAAAATACTTGAGCTTTTGGTTATGTCCATAAAGCTTTTTAACCTCAGCTTTGGGTTTTAAATTCACTCTTGTAATAAGCACCTTCATTTCATTACAAGGGAATGGGATCATTTGACTATAAATTACAACAGAAGTTACTGTTTCTTCATTATAGTGTGGGCTTCAACAGACAAAACAATTTACTGGAGGCTTGCCTCTGAACACCTAATCACCCTTTCTGGGCAGCATTGTATTGCTAGGGTTCAGGGGAAATCCAAATTCAGACCAGTTTACCCAGTTGTTTTATGAAATGTCACATGCAGCAAACTCAAACTCAGAAATACAAATCGTACTCAGTGGCCTCGCTGTTTTCTCCAGCACAGCTCCTGTTAAGCATAACCCTTTTGTCTCTCCTATTAGAAACTAATGCCTTTCTTTTTTAAATGTTGAGACTAAATAGATTCAGCTGTACTTAATTAGCTCACAGCTAGTAATTTCACCCTGAGCTGGCTTAAGAACCTTGCCTGGAGATTAGTTTTGGGGTCTACCTATCCTGCCTCCTAGTTTGGATTAAGGGCGGTGTGAATAACAGTGCTGCACTGTAACTCTTCTTTCTGGGTGCAAATTAGAAGGTCCCCACTTTGCATTATTGTACTCCTAATTAAAGGAATCTATTCCAATATAAACCAAAAACCTTTTTTTCCCATCATCCACAGAATCACACAGGGAAGTTACAGCGTAGCACTTCGACGTTTGCTGCTATTCACACCCACATAATCGAAGCTGTGGGGCAGTGTAGGCATGCTCTTAGGCTGTTGGCTGGCTTGGTAAGATGACCTCCTAGGGACACCACTGGAACACTTATTGCAGAGGCTTTGACATTTGATCACTCATATGTCCGTATTTGTTTTTCTTTGGGGCACCAAATTCTCTATGCATACTATGAATTCAATAACAATTTTTCTTAGCAAGTAGAAGGTGCTAAAATGTATATTGATTTAAACTTCTAAGGAGAACTACTTTTAGGACACAGACACAAGTCATTATTATATATGTATGCAGACTAGATGCAGTACTATTCATATTTACCTCCTTCAGGAGAGCAGTTAATGAACAGCACTGCATAAATCAACTTGAACAATCTCACTTTCTCTGATAGGCAAATTTTCCTAATATTAATGATTAGGCTGTGCTATAAAAACAGTTATCATATACGTGCGGTTCATTCAATCATCCTTGCTGTGATCCCATGAACTTTAAATCAGGAATACTGCAAATTCGGTACTTAGCTTTCTATCTAGTACCATCTCATCATCTTGTCACCAAGAGGAATCGTTTCCAACCTCATTTGTGACTGAGAGAATTTTCTTTCTATCTACATCTTGTGAAAGTTGAGTGTTCTGTCGCTATTAGCATTGCCTAGAGCTGAGGAGGAAAAGGTATGTGAAACCCTTGCTGCTGCTGCAATATCCCTAGGAGGAAAGCCTCACAAAGATGATCATGTTTATATGATGTTCAAAATGAAGTGCCTGTGATAAACAGAAAAAAAAAACCCTGACAGATAAATATCTGGCTATTAAATTACTCAAGCAATTGAGTTAAAGCCAGCTGAGTGCCAGTTTTTGGCAGTGGCTTTTCTACATATTGAAACTTTAAATGATCACCTAGGAAATGAAGATCCTCTTCGATCCAAGAGTGGTTTACTCTACTAGTTGATTGTTATCACCCTGTCATTGTTAGTATTTGAGCTCCCTGAGTAGTGGTTTTTGTAATTTGAAGCTTTTTCTCCCATTAAGGCTTCATTAGTTTTCGTCTGTTTGTGATTTCAAAAGGAGACGCTATAAATCAGAATGGAGACACTCAAAACCACTTTAATAAACATAAATAAAGATAAATACAAATATTATCCCTCTCTAGTGCTTTTCCTTCAGCTATCTATGCAATAAGACTTTTACAATCACACACAAGTGCACACACTGATCTGTCTAAAAAAGTCATCTCCTTTGTTCAGCCACATGAATAGCTCCACTAGTAATGAATTTAAAAGTATTGGGCCATATACTGTGTCCAAGCAGTCTGAGTCAGAGATGCACATCCTTGGAGACTAATTTTTCCAGCTGTCTGCAATAGGAAAGGAGGATGTGCAAATATAGTTGTCTGGATAGTATGCTGTGTACAATGTTCTTAGGAACTATAGAAGGGAGTGTCTGAGCACAAATTAGCATGGGAAGAGTAAGGTATTCAGGAAAATGGGAACTCTTGTACTTAAAAGCTGATCTGTAGGACATAAGAACACAAGAATGGCCACATTGGATCAGACCAAAGGTCCATCTAGCCTAGTATCCTGTCTTCCAACAGTGGCCAATGCTAGGTGCCCCCCAGAGGGAATGAAAAGAAGAGGTAATCATCAAGTGATTCCATCCCTGTCACCCATTGCTAGCTTCTGACAAACTGAGGCTAGGGACAACATTCCTACCCATCCTGGATGATAGCCATTGATGGACCTAACCTCCATGAATTTATCTAGTTGTGTTTTGGGCTTTTTTGGGTGGGGGAGGGCTGTTTAAGTCCTGGCCTTCACAACCTCCTCAGGCAAGGAGTTCTGGCAAGGACTAAGTGTGGCTGATAAGAAATCATGGAAAGAAATGGCAGGAGTAAATATTTTTCACAATAACTCATTAAATGTGTGTAAGTCTAACATTAGTACCAGTGGCAGGATTGATAATCACCCTAATGGTAACTTACAAATAACTTATTCTTCAGCATCCAGACTTGCCTTCCACTAAAGTTCTAATCAAGAAAGGGAAATTATAAGATGGGTCTCAATCAAACCCACCCATGATATGAATATTAAATTGTCATAGGTACAGACCAAGACTTACTTCCAGAAATTATCTGATGAATAAACCTGAATAATAAATAAATTTCAAGAAATTGTGTTCTGTTTGCAAACAATTCGCAAACTGAGAAAAAGGCCTAGTTCATTGAACAGAGTATATCATTATTCACAGGAAGTTGAACGAACAACTTCTTTTGCTTCAGATGCCATTCTTAATTCTCTTAAATAGATCACTGTCTCCTCCTCTAATTGTATAATTAAGAAAAAATGTTTATATATCTCTTCGCTCTGTTAATCCATTCCAATTTATGACCTAAGATTAATACACAGTGGCTATTTTTCTTTTATGGGTTAGAAGAAGAGAGCCTGTGTTTTTTCTAGCAAGATGATCTGAGGTGTATCTGTTCTGCCATCAAAAGTGCTCAGTCATAATAGGACGTAGCTTTCTTCCAGAAAACACGCTAGAGACATACACAAGGGTTCATGATCCCTTATCGAATGGAGACTTTTTTGGTTCTTTCATCTGAGGTGATGATGCATCTTTCAGTCAGAACTGTTATATTTATGTACTAAGCCTCTTTTATTACCAGGTTCTCCATGAATCCATCCTGATTTCTTCACCTATATTCACCGCTCCTATATTTTGGCAAAAATATATGTGTTGTAGGTTGTTTGTATTCATGTTAACTCTTCACTATTTGCTATTTATTATTCTAGATCAGTGGTTGATGTCCCTGATGGGAAAGTGGTACATTTTCTGCTCTTTGACTGGATGACAAAACTTTTAAAACAGGAAAGAAGCTCTATGTTGAGTCCTTTACTATACAAGTCAGCAGCAGTACTGTGAATGGGAACCCTGCTGGGGTTGGGGTAGGCCAGGAGGGGAGTTGCTTGATCCCTTCTTCCTTCCTCCCCCAGTTCTCTAGTTTGGATGCAAATCCACTTGGGCAAATAAACCAGAGGTTGAGCAAGAGATTGTTCTGCTCTTAAGCTAAAGGTGAAATGCTGCAAGCAGTGATACAAGCAACTGGTAAAAAAGAAGGGATGGAGGGTGAATGAACCCTTCCCACATGCCCATTCTCACTAAAAAAAAAATGAGCGGTCAGTGATTTCAAGAATGTTCCTGAAGGGGACATAGATTGTGGTTCCTAAAGGGATGAGAGAGAAAACATAGGAATTAATTCATGACAGGCACCTGGTAATGACCAAATCAAAAGTGAGAGCTAGAGAAGCTATCTTTAGGGCACAGATGAATAGTGCTAGCACTGATGAACAGGTATGGAACATGTCAGTAGTACAAAGATTTCTAGCAGACCAAAAAAAGAGAAAAAATTCAATGATACTGCACAATTTGCAATTCCATGGGACAAAATGTGAACTGACATATTCAACCTGGGAAGACACAATTAGCTGGTTTATAATGGACTCTTTCTCTCTGTCCCAGAATTAGGCATTCTTAACGATACCACAGTAGTAACAGTTATTAGGCACATTAAATCTTTATTTGTTCATCATGAAATCCCATGAACAGTACTAATTGACAAAGGATAGCAGTTCAAGAATAAAGAATTCCTGGAATCTGATAAAATGTATGACTCTTATCCTGAGATATCTAGTTCCAGATAGCCTCAAGCCAGTTTATTAACTGAATCTGAAGTGTATATATATATTGAAAAACTGGTACAATTCCTGCACATTCTTCATGAAGTATCTTGTTGGTCAGTGAAGACAGAAGTTGTTCCTCTGCAGCATTACCTGTGGCAATGGAACCTGGCCTCAGGCATTCCCTCTGCTCATCCTGCTGGATCTGAGCAGGCAAGGATTAGCCAACAGAATGAGCATGAGTCTGCTGGGGACAGAACGATTGAGTTAAAAACCTCAGGTTTCCCTGGCTACACTCTTCTCACCATAACCAGAGCCCAGCAGAACTATTGCCCCCCACCCAGACACTCAACTTCTCACCATCTGCCCAGCTGTATCCCAGATCCCCAGAGAACCTTTGCCTCCCAGCCAGCCACTTCAGGGCTGGGCAAATTCTGGCCTGTGAACCGGTTACGGTCCACAGGATTAGTCCCTGGTGAGTCCCCACCTCCATGGCGGGCCCCCATCTCCATTCAATGTGAGTGGCGGGAAGCAGTGTCCCAGTCCATGATGCTTCCTGCTACTTGCATTGGCCATGAACAGTGATTCGTGGTCAACCAGAACTGTGATCCTCCGATACCTCTGAAACAAGGCGCAGGTAAACATAGTAACGGTGGCCCACCATGAACTAACCCTGTGGGCTGCTGGTTTTTTTTATTGCCCACCCCTGCCCTAGATGCCTGGTCCTAGTGCTGCTATAGCCACTCCCAAACCTACAGAAGGTGCTAGCGCTCTTGGGCTACATCGACACTACAAGGTTTTTGCTCAAAAATGGCTGTTTTTGCGCAAAAACCTGCAGAGCATCCGTACCTCAAATGCACTTTTGCACAAGTAAATCAGCAGTAAAATGCAAAACCAGAGGGCTTTTGCCAGTGTAGGTAAACCTCCTTCTATGAGGCATAACACCATTTTGCGCTACAGCTACTGTGCAAAAAGGCAAGTGAGTACAAGAGTGGGTTTGCACAAGAAACCCCTATGGGAAAAAGCACAGGTGTTCTGATGGCCATTCAGAGTGAATGGCAATCAGAGTTTTCTTGTGCAAGAGTGTCCATGCAGTGTGGATGCTCTCTTGTGCAAAAGCACATCACTTTTGTGATGCGCTTTGAGGTGTGGATGTGCTCTAGAGCAATAAGTTTTTGTGCAAAAACTCTTCTGCAAAAGGCTTCTTGCACAAGAAGCCTGCAGTGTAGACGTAGCCTTGGTGTTTGTGACTCACCCTTTCACTCCCTGACAGGCTCTGTGTGTGTGTGTGTGTGTGTGTGTGTGTGTGTGTGTGTGTGTGTGTGTGTGTTTTAAATTCACTTAGGAGGGGAGGCTCAGGATGTTCTATATATACAGCAGCCAGCGACATGTGTAATTTAACTAAATCAGGTGGTGTGAGTTGTGCCCCTAACACAACTAGTCCAGCAGCACCTGGTGTGAGTGCCAAGAACTTTTCAATCCTGACTAAGGCACTGAATCCTTAATCACACCCTAAATATGTCCTTTTATACCGCCAATCTCCAGAATTCACAGGGAACTCCTAACAAGATTTTCTGAAAATGCCATTAGAACTGTTTGGGCCACAGAACAGGCAACTTGCTCCCAGCAAACTTTTGATAATTATATTGCAGCATCACAAGGATGACATGGTTTGGTGGGAAGGACACACACTAAGAATTTTCTTTGTCACTTTTACTAAACTAGTTAAAGTAGTTGGCATCAGTAAGAAGTGTTACTAATGCGCACACTCTCTTTTTCTCTGTGTGTATATCTCATAAGGATTTTTTTGTAAAATTCTATTTTTGCTGAGTTAGGAACTATTATGCACAGCCCAGTTTAGAACAGCATGTGATATTTATGAGAAAGAGATAAAAGACAAGATTTAATAGCTTCAATCCTTGGCAGTATTTCTTACTGTGGTAACCACACAATTTAAGTGGCTTATATTAAACTTGAACAAAGTTGAGCCGAAGAAAGGAAGAGAGAGTGCAGATTCACTAGCTAGCCAGAAGGGACTTTGAAGCTTTGCAAAGGGATGAATTGTTCCCTATCTACGAAATGCTTTCTCAGGGTTCAGCAAACTCCACACACCAAATTTTCCATTTCTGGACTTCTGGATATAATGGTGTGGAAGGAGACATGCAGGAGATAAAATTGATTGGGTAAGTATGATCATCCATGAGGACATTTCCATGGGTTTGCATGTCATGGAGGTTGTAGATCACTCATCTTCCTGCTTATAGCCTCTGTTGCTCCATCATGACAAACATGGAATACTGACTGTACAGAGTAGGACAACAGAGGACCCCAACTGTCACAGCAAGAAGTTGAGAATAGCATGCAGCTGAGATTTCTTTTTCTTTACACCTCCTCCTTGTTTTGGGGCTTGGCATTGGCTCAACGTCTGCAACACACATGGAAGTTCTTGCAAGAACTTTACTGCCATTGACCATCTATATCTTCTACACAGAAGTGTTTCACAGAAAGGGAGAGGTACAGGCTGGAGTGTAGATTGTTGTTGCATCTAGCAAATTTAATTTAGTCACGACTTGTCATTTGGATACCTGTCTCTTCTGCTGAGACAGTGCCAGAGTGGTTGCTCCCTGGTTTGCTCCCTCCTCAAATAATCCCACATGGAGCTCCACCCCCACTAAACATCATGAACGGGTGTCTGTGACCTTTGTTGAAAAAGTGAGATTATTCTGAGACTCTCTGCTTTTGAATCTTTCCCCTGCCAACTCATCCCTTGGGACCAGGGTGTCTTCTGAGAAGTGAATTTTGAACACTCTGAAGAAAAAGGAGCAATAGGGGGAATTGTTGGTATCAGCACTCTCATCTGATGATAATAAACATTCATATTTTGTAGACTGTATGTTCTTGTCACACTGTTTTCGGAAGGAAAGTGAAAAATGCTGGTACAGAGATCTCTGTGTGTTTTTTATGCAAAGAGTCAAAAACACTTATGGTTGCATTGCTCTTTGTGAGGTATGTTGGAGTAAATTCTAGAACATTATTGTTTCTTAGACTCTCGACAATGGAGCTCTTTCTGGTTCTCCACAAGGTGGAACATTTTGAGAACCAGGAAGTAAAGATTCAGCAGGAAAGGATGGTTTAGCTAGGCTAAGGGACTGGAATTCAGGAGATCCTGATACAATCCTCAGGTCTGTCATGGATCTTGGCAAGCTCCCTGTGCCCAAATTCCCCATCAATTAAATGAGGATAAAATGACTTCTCTGCTTCATGGGGCTGTTGCGAGCACAAGTACGTAAATACAAAAGTAAAGTGAGATACGATGGAGGGGGGTGAAGGAGGGGGCGCATATAAAAACCTATGGGCATAGTGTGAAAATGCTGAAGGACTAGACATGCTGAAACCAACTAATTTCTGTGAACATTGGATGCTTGGGGGTATGCAGCATCATTGGCCCAAAGAAGAGGAGGGGAGAACTCACTATTGTGAACAGAAGCAGAGAGAGCTTCTCCTAATCCTAGCTCCTATTATGTTTATAGCCAAATGAATTATTTTAAGATGTGAGGGGGAAAGAGCAAGGAAAGATTTTTACAATGAACCTGTAGTCAAACTGCATAAGAGAGACTCTTCTGGTGGACAGCGTACAAACTCAGGCCTGTTTTCTTGTATCCTATAATGTCAAGAATCTACATGTTCTTCCTCATTTGTCAGCAAGTGTCAGCACAGAAAATCATCACTGGCCAAAGGTTCAGATGCAGGATTTCCAGTAAAAAAATTAATTAGGGTACTTACTTTATCCTCAGCTGCAGTCAATCAGTTTGTAAAAAAAAGATTTTTGTAGACTTAATACATTTCTGCATAGTATCATGGCTAAGATCACTGGAAATGGAACAGATACATTATTAGCATGAACTGGAAGTCAATGAACTCCCATAAAGTTAGAATTAACTAACAAATGATGGGAAAGCTAGCATTGGACCATAATAGCATTATAATTTGCATAAGAACATCAGCCAGAGAGGAAACTCTTACTGAAACACTCAGTAAAAGAACCCTATAACAATCTGATTTAAGGAATTGGACCATTTTTATGGTCTATTCTGTGTTGCAGTGGCTGATGTAATGACTGGTTATTCTGCACATAACCGAGGTCAATCAGCAGAGTTTGAGCCAACATGCATTTTTTATAAAAAAAATCCTTCCATGACTTCTGGGGTCTGAATTCCTGGGAGTCTTTCCTCATTGTTGAAAAGAGACTGTGTGAGGTCTAGGAGTTGTCTCCTTTTATTTGTTTTCCCCTCCCTACTCTATACTTTGTTGTTTTCCATCTTTCATGGCCACTCTCCTTTCATCCAATCCAGTAAGCTATCACATACTCCCAATGCAAACTTTCACCACAATTTCCTAAACATGTAGGTGGAAAATATATTTTGCTTTCTAATTTACTTTAATTCATTTCATTCACCATCAGCAGAACTAAGCTGCCATTTACATCTCCCTGACACATTCTGGTGCAAGGATTAATGATGATGGAAACCTCCCTCTCTTCCTCTGTATTTGTGGAGCACAAAGGGGACATGATTTGAATGACTAGCCCCCTGCTACACAGAAAGGAAAGGAGGAGTAACCATCCATCTCTTCAGCAGGACAGGAGCAACAAAATAAGAAAGGGAACAGATTTAGGCACAGAGCTCTGAGGAAGATCTATTGGTTTGGGGAATGGGTTTGGGGAATGGGTTTGGGGTATGTGGGGGTAAGCATGCTTTCTACCGAGATCAACAGCTTCATATAACTGTTTCAGGCTAATTTACAGTTGTTATAGAAGTTGGGGACTTCCTTGGGGTGGGGCTAGCCGGTGTAATATTGGTCATTCAACTTGGATTCAGGCTCAGGATGCTGGGAAAACCAGATGGGGATGCTTCCAAGCAATAGAGTAGGAACTAGTCATATCAGGGAGGGGTTGTGTTAGCAAAAATACAGTCTCCCCCCAACAGAAAGTGTAAATACTTGGGATAAGATCACTCTCCGGGAGGCATCAGGGAACATAAGAACGGCCAAACTGAGTCAGTCCAAAGGTCCATCTAGCCCAGTATCCTGTCTGCTGACAATGGCCAATACCAGATGACCCAGAGGGAGAGATCACAGCAGGTAATCCTCACGTGATCCCTCCCGTGTCATCCTTTTCCAGAGAAACAGAGGCTAGGGACATTCCTACCTATCCTGGCTAATAGCCATTTATGGACTCAACCTTTATGAATCTATCTAGCTCATTTTTAAACCCTGTTAAAGATCTAGCCTTTACCACATCTTCTGGCAAGGAGTTCCATCGGTTGACTGTGCGCTGAGTAAAGAAAAACTTGCTTGTCTCTGTCTGATTTTTGTTTGTCTTATTTTGTTTGACTTGGTCCAGACAAGTTTTTAAAATGTACAATGAATGGCTTTGCATTGGTGAAAGTGAGATAATTTAGACAAGGGTCTCAGACTCCCAGCCCACAGGCCATTCCCAGCCAGAGCAGTTGCACAATCTAGCCTGGGAGTTCTGGTGGGCTGGGGAGGAGACCTGTCTGTTCCCATTCCCCAAACACCAACTGTCCTATTTTTGCCTTACCCTCTCCCACCCATGGCACCCTGCCCTGCCAGGAACACAGCTTTGATTGCCTGAAGGGGAGCTGGAGCAACAAGACAGCAGCAGTCACACACACACTCCCCACGACGTCAGAAGCTGTGGGGAAGCAGAGCACACTTAGGCTATGTCTATACTGCTTCCTTCTTGCACAAAAGCCTATGCAAATGAAGCATGGATTAGCATATTGCCAGGCTTTATTTGCATAATTAATTAGGGGCCGTTTTTGCACAAGAGGCTTTTGTGCAAAAAGGAGCTGTGTAGATGGCTCCTTTTTGCACAAAAAACCCTCTTGCGCAAGAGCTGTTCTTCCTCATTTATTCAGGAAGAACGGCTCTTGCGCAAGAGGAGGGTTTTGTGCAAAAAGGAGCCGTCTACACAGCTCCTTTTTGCGCAAAAGCCTCTCGTGCAAAAACAGCCCCTAATAAATTGTGCAAATGAAGCGTGGCAATATGCTAATCTGTGCTTCATTTGCATAGGCTTTTGCGTAAGAAGGAAGCAGTATAGACATAGCCTTGGTGGGCGCACACTCTCTGCTGTGCTCTGCTTCCTTGCAGCTCCTGTCAGCAGAAGGAGTGTGTGTGAATGGTGGGTGACCACCGCTGCCATGCCACACCAGACCCCCCCTGCTAATCCCTAAAACCTTTCAGGGGGATAGTGTGTCATGGGGGGGGGGGAGGTGGCAGGATGGCCTGTGGGTTGATAGTTTGAGACCCCTGATCTGGCCAATGTTTCTTAATAATATATGAGTACTCAGTAAAGAGTGAATAGTATATAGTGATGATGATGAAGTAATGTATTATAAATTCAGAGGTACAGATCTTAGCAGGAATGCCTCTCCAACAAGTCCTGAATACATTGCAACCTTTTCCTTAGCTGATGATTAGAAAGCCTTCCATTTCAAATCCATTTAATGAAATGGGTCCAATCCTATTCCTAGAACTCCCTTTTCCCCATTATTCTGAAATATCCATACCACTGAGAATTTTTACCTTCCTGGTCTCTTTAGAATTAGCTACCCCTGGTCTTCTGCAAATGAAGAGCCAACGAACCATGACATTGTTTATAACAAATTCCAAAGAAACTGGGACTGAAAGTATAAACATAATAAAGACTCAGATGTCCTGAAATTAAAGCTAATAATATAAAATCACCAGATAGTTAACTGCGAGACAAAAATGTGATACATGAAAGTAAAGAATTGAAATTAATATTTATCTGCCTGGCAGTAAATGAAGTAAAGTTAATTTCAAATAGTGCCAACCTCAGTTAAAACTTAAAAAACAACAAATAGTCTGGTAGCACTTTAAAGACTAACAAAACATGTAGATGGTATCATGAGCTTTCGTGAGCACAGCCCACTTTTTCAGATGAACTCCACTTCATTCACAAGTTTAATTCTCATGCAAATGGTTTAAATCGCAATATTGGATGGCTGGGACATTATCTATCAACCAACCAAACAATGAAGGTGACAATGGTACGTGATGTCTGTGTAGAATCTGTTAGTACTCTTCCTCTCCAAGTGCAAACTTATAGTTCTTATCAGCCTCTTTTAACTATCTAGTCTTTAAGGTGCTAATAGATTACCTGTTTTCCAGTTTTGCCTGTTACAGACTAGTTCAGCTTTCCCTTTGAAACTTATCTACCCACTGCCTCTTTTTCTCCGCCCTCTTTCCCCCCCATTTATTCTTGGTTCTGGACATCCAACACTTCGGCCATCTGAAGAAGTGGGCTGTACCCACGAAAGCTCATGGTACCATCTACATGTTTGTTAGTCTTTAAAGTTCTACCCGACTATTTGTTGTTTGTTAAGTTTTTCCTGTTACAGACTAACTCAGCTACCTCTCTGAAGGTTTTGAACCTCAGTTAAGTTATCCTGCTCTTGCTCCTGCTCTGTGTCTCCTCTCTCCACACATACTAGACTCTAGCAGAAATGACAAACAATGACATATTGGTAGAAATTGGCATGGCTTCATAGAAGCCAATACAGCTAGGATGACTTATGTGAGCTTATATTTCCAATATGTCTGGAAATACAGAACATCAGCATGTAATTCCATCAAGTCAGCTGGAAAATAAATTGGGATAACAGTTCTATCCAAGCTATATTATTTTAAAAGTAACTGTAAAACAGATTTTTTATCTCAATTTGTACTATGCAAGAGACACTCATTTTTTAAAATCACTTTGTCTTAAAGACACTAATTGTTACAGTAAATTTTTATCTAAAAAAGCATTTCTCAACTGCTGGTAAACATAATCCCGGATAAAATGATCACACTCTGATTTAATATTGCTACAGAAGTAGAAGATTCAGTAAATTAAAAAAACCCACTCCCATTTCACACACTATATCTATCTCTATATTTATAGAAACGCTTTATTCATTTGACAGTCTTCATTCTTAGATTTTAGTCTGGGAATTGAGCAAGGAAACCCTTCAGAGCCAGAGAGGCTAAATTGATTCAAAGCTCAAAGTTGTTCAGCATAATGGTGACAATTTTGGTTATAGGCTTTTTCAACATCCTCTGACTTCCTTGGGTACTTAAACCATATTTTGCTGCATGGCACATAAGTAGAAAGTAGGCTGCAGCAAGGAGTATATGACTGTGAAATCCTGGAGAAGGAAAGAAGATGGTGAAAATTAAGAAAAGACAATATGGCTATGTCTACACTCGCGGCTTCTTGCGCAAGAACGGCCGTTCTTGTGCAAGAATCCTCAGAGCGTCTACGCTGCCCATCCGCTCTTACGCAAGTAAATGTACAGTACGGCGTGATAAGAGACAGCTCCTTGTGCAAGAGCTACGCTGTTTTCTATCAGGCGTAAGCTGTCTTGTGCAGGCACTCTTGTGCAAGAGGGCAGTGTGGACGTTCGGCAAGCGCATACTTGCGCAAGAATTGGCCTCCAGTGAAAAACACAGGTGGCCTCTCTGACACTCTGTACAGGCAATCACCACTCGTTGGTTCCCCCTAATTGGCCCCCCCTTAAAGGCACAGGCACGGAGCACAGCCATTTGCCATGTGCAGCCCAGGTAGCAGCCAGAGGGAGGAATGGCAGCTGCCCAGCCTCAGCCATGTCCCTCAGACCCCACGGAGGAGCCACCCCAGAGCACCTAGCAGGCCCGAAGGGGCACCAAGCGGCGGGCTCCATGTTGGAGCACCGTTGAGGTGACTGCCCTCCTGGACCTCTGGGGAAAGGAGGCGGCCCTCCGGGTATCCAAGTCCCGGAAGAGGAATGCGCACATCTTCGCCCAGATGGCCCAGGCGCTGGCCTCACAGGGACACCTGGCCCGGACCCTGGAACAGGTCCGGGCCAAGGTGAAGGACCTGCGCCTCACCTACGTGCGGGCCAGCGAGTGTGGGTGCGGCAGAGCCACTGCCTGTCCCCATTATCACCGCCTGCACCAGATCTTGGGGGACAAAGGGGCCAGTCCCCTGCTGGCCCAGGTGGACATGGCGGTGGCCACCCCAGTGGTCTGACCCAGGCCACAGGAGGAGGAGGAGAGAGACCGGTCCTTGGACGAGGAGGAGGAGGTGGCAGAGGACAGCAGCCAGACCTCACCATCCCGGCCCAGCACCAGTCAGGATGTGTCCCGGGCATCCTCAGAAACTGGCGAGGGATTGTCTGGTGAGTGCAGTGGCTACCATTCGCAAGTGTGCTGGAGAAGGGGAGGGGGGGAGGGCCATAGGGTGGGGGAGAGGTTGCGGCACATGGCACAGCCTGGCCACATGCTGCGCAGAGGCATGCAGCACATGCAACCTCGTGCAGCTAGGGTAGCCAGGTGTCCAGTTTTGAACCGGACAGTCCAGTCCAGTCTTTGAGCTTTCTGTTCGGGAAACAAATTGAGAGGATATAAATGAGAAAATATACATGTCTGGTATTTTTTAACTAAGATGTAATGTAGACTGTCATGTAATGTCAAGTGTGTCTGGTATTTTTGTTGAAACCATCTGGCAACCCTACGTGCAGCCAGACCAAGTGGCACAGAGAAGCGGCAGCTAGCTCCAGCACACGCCTGGGACCCCAGGGATTCCACTCGACCAGACCGGGGGGCGGGGAGAGGGGACTTGGCCAGGAGTAGGCCAGCCCCAAGGTTGCAGGCCGAACCCCACACAGCCTAAAGGGTGCTGCACACAGCACACATCCATGGCCACCTCTGGGACACTGTAGCTTCCTCTGGGGAAGGCACAACAGGCCCCCCCCCCAAGCACATGCGGCCCCCCTGAGGGCTCCTGGGCCACCTTGGGGCCCCCCCTCCCGCTGCCCCAGGGGTATTCCGCCTCGCCAGCCACACCTGTCCCCAGGCATCGTGACGTGCTGGGAAGAGGGCACGGGGCTCTGGAACACCATTTGGGGCAGGGCTCACTGACCATGTTGCTCTCCTCTGCTTCTCCTGCAGTGGGACCCTCTGCCAGCGAGGGACCTTCCAGCCCCATCCCGCCAGCGCAAAGGATCCAGGGCCCGTCGCAGCGCTCCTGGGACTGCTACCATCTGCTCCGCTGCCACATCTGCGCGATTGAGCACATGGAAGCGTACTCTTACCCAGAAGATCTGCGCAGATGCGGAGTGGCGGGAGCAGGTGTGGGGCCAGTACCTGGAGCACTGCGACCGTGTCCGCACTCTCCTGGGCACCATTGCCGACCAGATGGGCCCTGTGCAGCAGCCCAATGCTGCCAGGCCCCCCTCTGGCACCCACAGCTCTCTGCCCACTTCTCCCCCTGCCTTGCCCATGCCCCCTCCCGAGGTCCCCCACCCTCAGCACCTCCTGGTGCAGCCTGCCCCAACCCGGCATGAGGGGCAGAGGCACCCCCGCACCCGTGGGAGCGGAAGAGGCCTCCATTCAGAACCATGAGGCCCTCCCAGTTCAGGGTCCCCTCCTCCCCCTCCTCCCAGTTCAGGGTCCCCTCTTCCCCCCTCCCCACAGTGCACTCCCTTCCCCATGTAAATAAAAAAAGTGCCTTATCTACAGCAAGTGCATATTATTTATTGGGAGGTGAGGGAAGGGTGGCGGGAAGGGGTGGTGATGGGAGTGGGAAGTGGGGGCACGGGGGCATCCCTGTGGTCAGAGGTGTAGGGGCGGCCTATTGTGGGGTCTGGTCCAGTATCACCCGGAGGGCTTCCCGGACCCGAACCCCATGGCGGTTGGTCTGCCGGGTGGCGGCCATTTGGGGCTGCTGGTAGGCCTGGCCCTCACCTGCCATCCACCCCAGGAGGAAGGCCTCCCTTCTCCCCTCAATAATATTATGGAGCATGCAGCATGCCGAGATGACCTCCGGGATGTGCTGCACCCCCATGTCCAGGCAGGTCAGGAGGCACCTAAACCGTGCCTTCAGACACCCAAAGGCGCACTCGACGAGATTGCGGGCCCAGTCCAGGTGGCTGTTGAAGGTGGCCTGGCTGTGGTCCAGGTGGCCGGTGTATGGCTGCATCAGCCAGGCCATCAGGGGGTAGGCCACATCCCCAAGATGCAGACTGGCACCCTGACATCCCCAGTGGTGAATTCCGTCTGGGGGAAGTAGGTGCCTGCCTCCAGCCTGTGGCACAGGCCTGAGTGCCTGAAGATGCGAGCATCGTGGGCCCGACTGGACCACCCCACATAAATGTCCTGGAACCAGCCCTGGTGGTCCACTAGCTCCTGGAGCACCACTGAGCAGTAGCCCTTCCGATTTATGAACCGGGCTGCTCGGTGCTCTGGTGCCCAGATGGGGATGTGGGTCCCGTCTACGGCTCCCCCACAGTTCGGGAACCCGAGGTTGGCGAAGCCGGCAATGGTGGTGTCCACATCACGGGGGCGGATCACCCTCTGGAGCAGCACGTCATTGATGGCGTGGACGACCTGCAGAGGGGCACGTGGGAGCACAGGGGATGCATGGAATGAGACACAGTGCGTACATGGGCCCCTGGGGTGTGCTCACCCTCCCTTTGATGGCCCCTCCCCCCACGCAGGCCAGGGCCCTCTGCCCCCCGGGATTCCCCCCCCCCACCAGTGGGGCTGTGTGCAGGAGGGACAGCATGACCCCCTGGGTGCGGGGCTTCCCCCTGCCCTTACAGCGTCCCCCCGCCCGGTCTGGCCCCTTCCCTCCCCCAGGATGAGCCCGTGGTCCACGGAGGGCCTTACCTGCCGGACGACCGCGCCGACGGTGGACCTGCCCACCCTGAACTGGTTCACCACGGAGCGGTAGCTGTCCGGGGTGGCCAGTTTCCAGAGGGCAATCGCAACCCTCTTCTCCATGGGGATGGCGGGGCGCAGGCGGGTGTCCTGCTTCCGGAGTGCAGGGGTGAGCCAGATGCAGAGCTCATGGAATGTCCCCCTGCGCATCCGGAAGTTCTGCACCCATTGCTGGTCACCCCATTGTCCCAGCACCAGGCACTCCCACCAGTCCCCACTGGTGTCGTAGCTCCAGAGGCGCCTGTCAGTGGTGGGGTGCGGGTGCCCGAGCCCAGCTGCAGCTGTGGCGAAGTCCTGCACCTGCTGCCCAGTCTCCAGCTCCTGCTGGAGCAATGTGGTTCCCTGGTGGAAGAGCTCCACAGCCTCTATCATGGACATGAGGAGGGGACGTTGCTGGCTGGGGTCCTCCTCCAGCTCCATGGCTGTGACGGTGGCAGCGAGGGTGCCCAGGGGCACTTGCCAGGAACAGAGGTGACAGGTGCTGTTGTGGCTCTCGCTCCCTCAAAAGGGTGCGTGAGCATGCAGCCACAGGGAAATGGCCGTCCAGGAGTCCCTTTAAGTACGTTTCCCAGTGGGGGTCCGGTGCATGCCCACAGATGCTGCTGGTGACCTCTTTATATGGCCGAATTTCTTCCGGAGACACGTTCTTGCGCAAGGGCTTCCCGCCAGTGTAGACGCTTTCTTGCGCAAGAGCTCAGCGTTCTTACGATGTGGTTCTGGCCAGTGTGGACGTTTTCTTGTGCAAGAGATCAGCAAGATATTCCTGCACAAGAACCCGCCAGTGTAGACATAGCTATGAGTAGAATGCAGAGTATTAGGAAGAGAGACACAAAAATGAGCCTCATCCATTAGAAAAAGACACCAAACTATCCTGGTAACCTTGTACAGCAACCTACTAGAGTTGCATTCTTATTTGTGATGATTTCTCCAAAAATCCCATTATTGCATTCATTTTTCTACCACTCTCCTTTCAATGTGGAATCAAAAACCCCCAAACTTTTGAATATTTTTGTAAAAATGTGGCAGACTATGTCCTCTGATTGAAATCTGAGCATGTGTGTGTTATGTGTCTGTCTGTTCCATCCTGTTGGGTAGAGCACTGGCCTGTACAGGGGGAAATAGAGGTTTAAGTCATTGTCCTCCTTGACTAAGAGCAGAATTTTCATCTCAGATTGCTCAGGCATAGCAGAGATCTGCTTGTGGAGCTCCCACATGTAATAGTCCAATGCCCTAGTCACGCAGGTATAGTGCATCTTTTTGATTCAGCTTCCTCATGAAAATGTCACTGAAACTAATGCATCTCTATGAAATGTTTCAGCTTCAACTATATTAATTGTTTTCAATAATAGTCTGCCCTTTCTGAACATTTCAGAGACAGCACACAGGGTAGGTGAGGATCCCACACACAGCTGGGGGGGAAAAACCCTAGCTACAGAGACAAGCAGCTATGATTTACTAGGTGGTGGCAGTATTAGTACAAAAAGGAGGGGGAGAATCAGGATAAGGGCTAGGAGAAGCCGGGCAGGGGCAGGAGGAAATGGTTGGGTCTCACATATAAGGGTTTGGAAGGTTTCGTTATAGGAGAGAGCAGTGCATGGGAAGGCTGTAGTATAGCACCTGGTCATAAACATCATGAAGCAACTGGGGGAAAAGGATGCAATAGAACGATAAGCTGAGAAAGAAGAAGGAGCTTTATCCTACAGGAGCCATGCATTGCACTCAGGATCCTTACCACAGAGCCTTTTCAAAGAATCATCGGTGACATGGCTGGCATCTGCCAGTCTGCTGCCTCTGAATGCCTAGAAGACTACCAGACAACTTAACATACTATGATCCAGGGTTACAGACCACATTAGATTCCATTTGTCTGTACAGGCACAATCCAACATCAACTTAACCATTCTCTCTGTACTAGTCATTATACACAAGAGTACTAATCCACAGAGTACCTTAGCAGCTGGATAGGAGGGTTCTCCTTCTGCCAATATATCATGGCAGAACAAACTATATCATATAGACAAGAAGAGCAAGTGACACATGGAATGAACATCACATTCCACATTGCCAAAGAGTACTGAACAAATCAAACAACTCATTCATTCAGGCATAATGATGACTGTGTCTAAATTCTATATTCCTTACTGGTTAAATTGTCACTGAAGTTAATGAGTTTTGCTTGAATAGGGGTAGTAGGATCAAGCTTTCAAATACAAGAACTGATGCTGTGTTGGAATGCCAACTTCCCTGAGCCTCAGTCTTTTTCTTATTGAAGTCAATAGCAAAATTCCTATTGACCTCAGCGTCAACAAGATCAGGTCCTTAATGGAGACACATTTAAGCTCATCAGGTGATGGTGATGTGATAGCTGAGTTTTTGGTGGTATTAGAGCAGATAATCATTTGTCATTTATACTACCGACCCCTTACATTGCTGTGGCAGTGTAAAGGCTTAAAGTGTGGGTGTAAATTATAATAATGGAAATTAGAATGTAACTCAAGATTTTCGATACACAATCAGAGTACATTTTTATGCCCTGCCATATTGTATTTAATATAATAAACTCATTTAAGGCTCTGTTTTGCAAAATTAACTTGATCTGACATTTGCTAGATTGTGAATGTTGTTAATCATATTTTACATACGAACGTCTTGAAGCATTTTGCTCATATTTAATAAAAGCAAATAAATCATCTGTTTTGTACAGTCACATAAATCCTGTTCACTACAGTCTGTTAAAAATGGCAAAAGCTAAACATACATGGCTTTTAATAAACAGGATTTAAACTTAAGAAAAAATGTAATACTTAAGACGGGCATAATGAAAAGTGAAGGTTTGTTTAACTGCATTTTTTTTTACCATTTACTCTTCAACACTATGTTTGGTTTTCAGGTTTAAAGAAAATAATTCTCCTAGATGAAGTAATAAGAGCAATAGAACCAGGAGCTGACCTATGCTGAAAAAATTTATTGCAAAGAAACTGGTGGACAGGAAGGAAAAAAAACACTTTAACTACAAAACAGTAAGTGCTAAGACTTTAATAGCTTTATTGCAATGAAAATGTTTTTCATAGAGTCAAAACAGATTAGTTGTGTGGAAAATATTAAATTCTTCTACTAAGAACCAAATGGTGAACATTTCAGCTAATCTAAACAGATTTATTGCTCCCATCATATAGTGTTTTTCAGCTGGAGTGTGTCCTCTGTGATGCTTTGGCACTCTAGACCTGGAACCAAATACCCTGGAACAGTGTTCAAATTAGAGGGAAAAAATGATCACATTTGCCCTCTTCTTCCATTTGTTTCTCTAATTTTTCACAGCTCCCCTTTCTTTCTCTGCTCCTTACTTTTCAATCAGCACTGGCCAGAAGCGTGGCTATAGCATACCCACACAATTCTGAGCACTCATTTGGAGGCAGTATATAGAAAGCACTGCCTTTGTTTTTGCATCTCTGATCATGTGATTGCACTTATGTGCAGTGTGTGCCAGACTCTCCCTAAACCAGACTTGGGTGAGATATGACAGAACTCTGCCACACAGTCAACTTGGAAGGTGCAGAACTGACTATATTCCCTTGTCAGCCTAAGGCAGGGACTGTGTTAGTTTAGCAGAAGAAAACACAACTTTTTGAAAGGAAGCTCATTAATTATCCTCTTCCTTGATTCTATTAATCAAACAGATATTTGATTTCAAACTTTTCTAAGCATTGCCCTAGTTCAGTAATTTTTGCAGCTGCTTTGTATTTCTGCCAGCATAACCAGGCCTGTGTAAGTGCCGAGTATTTTCCCTAAAGCCTCCATCCATATTAAAAACAGACTCTCACACTGAATGTTTAATGCACAATTGTTTCTGGCAAAATTGCAGTGTCAACATAAAATGATGTAGAGGGGAATGCCTTTTTTGGTTTGTAGTTAGTACAGCTTTACATTTCTTTTTAGAAATCAGTAAAAATGTGTGTATGAAACTCGCTTGCAAGCAGCCAGCAAAAGGATAGAAAGGGTTTAGTAGCTACATAAATATATTAGGCTTTCATGTCAAAAAAGTTTTATTTAATAAAAATAAAAGGTTTTACAAAAATACCACCAGGGAAGGCCTCAGAGTAACAACATGGTGGGGAAATGCCTGTGATTTTGGAGAACCTGGTTCCTTCTGAACAATCCTCCACATTCATTGATCTCTAATGAAACCACTAGTGTACTTTAAATCAAGCAAGACTCAGGGTGGCAAAGACGGGTATGTCCCCTTCAATATCCTGCATTCCCAAGGAACTATTTTGAGATAAGTGATAACACAGATGCTGGCCACATTTTTACAGCAACAAGCTATGATGCTGATGATCTAGCTATATACATCTCCTCAGCTCTGTCTCACAATTGCCCTTATCTAAATCTCACTGAAGTCAGATGGAGTGGAGTGTGGGGTGGAGGGTTGTGTGGGTTATACACTGTGGTAATAAGACATAAAGGTAGTGTCTCTATTCAATCCATGATGTTTAGTGACTAGCCAAGTGATGAATTTAAGCTCCTAAGCTTGTCTTTTTGGAAAGATTCTACTGATTTCCTTTGAGGATGAGGGCTGATAGAGCAGACATAGAGTGGTTGTATTGTGAAAATTGATCACCCACAGGTTGCATGGTGGTTTTTGTCTTTGATCATTATACTGTGTGAGTTCATTTGAGAGCATGGTGTTTGTATTTTTTCACTCACATAATTGGTGTTTGGATATTAAGTGCACTGGATGAGGTACAATATATGATTTAGTTGGAGTTGTTCCTTCTTTGAGCAGGTGATTGGACTAGATGATCTTCTGAGGTCTCTTCCAACCCTAATCTTCTTCTGTAATTTTTTTGTTGTGATAGGCATGTGTATGGCCTACAGATCTTGAAAGGTATGTTGTAGAGGTTGTAGATCATTGTAGTAGTTGAAACTTGTCTGCAGGTTTTGCATCTTTTGTTTTGGCAGGGTCTGGTGCCACTTTCAGTTGGTGTGTCCTGGTCTAAGGTAGCTTGCTTCTGGTGATGAACTTGGAGACGTTGGGTGTTAGTTGAAGGCCAGAAAAGGTATCTCAGGAAAGATATATTTCAGGTCAGGGTTCCTGTTCAGTGATACAATATAAAGGGTCCAGTGTGGGGTTGGTGGGTGAAAATGAGGGGTATGCAGTCAGATGGGTTTTATTTCTGTACTGAAGCAGGTTCTTTATTAGAATAAGGTAGCTGTATTAGCCAGCAGATGATACAGTCATAGGCTGATGATAAATTGTACAAGTCTGTGATATTGAACTAGTATGTCACACATTTTATCATCTGCATGTACACTTTACCATGGGCACATGCCTCCTTTACAAAATGGGTGTTTTGTGTCCATGTGTATGAATGTGTGCAATGGCATATATGTAACCAAGAAACACTGGGAAGATTAGAGCCAGGTTGAGCAGAGAAAGCATACTAGGCAATAGTTCTTTGCAGAATTAGGTTCTTTATATGGATGAGCAGTTCAGGCACATTGGCCTGACTCCAGAATCTGGATCTCAGCATTGCCTCCAAATAAGAGTTAAAGAAACTCTCATACTAAAGTGCAGCAATAGTTCATTAGATATATAATCAAGTCCGGCAGCCCTTCCACATTTCAGGGTTTTCATGGCTGTTGTCAGTGCTGAGTAGCTCATTGTGGATATTGCAGTCCCTGAGGAGTGAGCAAAGTTCCTACTTGACTGGTTTAATTCTGCACTTTGCTGTGGACTGGTTTACCATTTAAAATGAGTATGTTTATGACTTGATTGGGAGAAACTGCAGTGATGCACTTTAGCTCTCGTCCATCAGTTCGGTTTGCAAATGGTGATCCATGTTTTTTTGCTATTATGGTGCAGATTTGTTGTTTCAATCAGTTTCCTCCAGTGTCCATGTGTTCTTTTCCAATCTGTCTCATAAATATTTCCCTAAGTCCAGTGGTTCTGAGAATCTCTTCTATTGTTGGCTTGCCTGTTTTGAAAGCCCAGGTTACCTATAGGCTAAGTCTATGCTACAATTAAACACCTGTAACTGGCCCATGTCAGGTGACTTTGATGTGCAGGGTTCGGGCTGCGGAATTGTTCCATTGTGGTGTAGATGTTCAAGCTCAGGCTGGAGCCTGGGCTCTTGACCCTTTCCCCCAGAGGGCCCTGGAGCTCAAGTTCCAGCCCTTGCTCAAATGTCTACATCACAGTATTACAATCTGCAGACCCAGCCTTGTGAGCCCAAATCAGATGACATGGGCCAGTCATGGTTGTTTAACTGCAGTGTAAACATATCTGTAGTATGCAACATCCTCTAGGGATGCATTTTTGGGCAATCTTCCACATCCACCAGACACATTCTCTATAGTACTTGTATGTCCGTTATATTACACACCGATTTATCCAATTCAAAGATAAAATCTTCCCAGTCAGCCTTTCTGGAGATTGAGTCTTAGCAGGCATTTTTCTCCCCTCCCCATCCAAGCTGTATATTAGCCTCTACTGTTACTTGCACTGATCTAGACTGCAATCTTCGTATCATTGTCATAACCTTCTTTCTGATGTTGCCTGCATTTTCAGAGATGGTGAAGACTAGGCTGGGGTTGTATCCTGGTTCCATCATGTGTATTAGAAGGTATTTGTCTTGGTGGTGGTAGTAGTAGAGCAAGTCAAGTATTTGCTGCCCACTTCTTTCTATTTTTATGATCGTTGTTAGGGTATCCCCAAATGTTGTGGTGATTGAAGATGCCTATAAGACCTGGTTTTTCTAGTGGTGAAAGTCAGCTGGCCAAACAAATGGTTCACTTGTGTTTTGTAAACAGAAGCTACAGCTATTTGATGAAGATGACCTATAAGTTTGATTGGACCGTGCTGCTTCACAGAAGTGTTTACCCAGCAGTCTTTTGTCACACACAAATATCATGCTAATATCATTGGTGCTTTTTGATGTTCTCAGCAGTATGAATGCCAGGGATGTTTGGTGCTGTCATCTCTCTGTGTGCCTCTGGCAAGCACACGATAGATACTTTCATACCTGTGAATGCATGTCCTTACTTCTAGGGTGTATTGCTGCAGAATGCATTTCAGGAGGCTTTGCCTCTTTTTGGCTGTGATGATCACTCCCAACTAATGCTGCCTTTGAACTGCCTTATTGGATCTTTTATGACCAAGTCACGGCACATTTTGATCCATTTCCAGAACATAAGAGTCCAGAAAACAGAACAGTCAAAATCTAATGGCTTTCAATGTCTATTTCTTGGCCTCTAACACTTACTATTCTTGGTGTCTTTTATTCTCTGTTTATTCTCTTGGGGAGTGTCTAGACTACATGCCTCCGTCAACGGAGCCATGTAAAGTAGTTTACTCGACATAGTCAATGAAGCGGGGATTTAAATAATCCCCGTTTCATTAAAATAAAAAGGGCCACCACGCTGTGCCAACAATCAGCTGATCCAGCACAGCGCAGCAGTCTAGACACGGCGCGGTCGACAAGGGAAGCCTTTGTCGACCACTCCTGTAAATCTTGTTTCACGAGGCTTACAGGAGCGGTCGACAAAGGCGTCCCTTATCGACTGCGCCGCGTCTAGACTGCCGCGCTGTGCCGGATCAGCTGATTGTTGGCACAGTGTGGTGGCCATTTTTATTTTAATGAAGCGGGGATTATTTAAATCCCCGCTTCATTGACTATGTCGAGTAAACTATTTTACATGGCTCCATCGATGGAGCCATGTAGTCTAGACACACCCTTGGTGTGCAGGAGAGATCAGGGAATCCCCAAATCCTCCGTCTCCTCTGAGTTCCAGAAGAGGGACACTGTTTAGATGATTACAGACCATTTCTTCAATCATTCACCATTTTCCCTGGACTGCTCTTACCTTTCCTTTGTTTATCAGAATCACCACAAGAATTGCAGACTCTGCTGGTTCTCCCCTGATTTTGCAGTCCCTTATAGCTTCTGCTCCAGAAGCATTTCCTAAAAGACAGTCTCAGCTCTTTTCTATGCCAGCTGGATTGTACTGCTAGCAACTCTCAGTCCCTTGTCTTAAGACAGTCAATATCTCTCTTTAAAAAGGGACTGCCCCTCAGCATGCGCTCTTTCTCTCTCTGACTAGGGTTGTGTTTCAGGCTTCTTGCCATAGCTTAGTCAGTTTTCCAAGACTTTTGCCAGCTCCCTTCAGCTGCACACTCTTTCCAATTAACCTTCCAACATGGCGTTCTCCTGTCAGTGTTTTTCTGCTGTAAAGGATGAGGCAATCTTCATGCTGTTCTCCTTCTTCCATCTGTTTTCCAATTGGTTGGATGAGAGGAGAGTCTCACCCTGTCTTCTTTACAAGGTTACAAGCTCTTAAAGGTACAGTCTCTAGATTCTTTCCTCAAGCACCATTGATCCTCAGGGCTCTCCCTGTATAATCTATTGGACTCCTCCAAACCATTAAAGGGCCATGCCAGGTGGCAGTGTGTCTGGCCACTCGGCACTACTATCCTGTCACAATGCCTGACAGAACATTGGCCTTCTCTATGGCAAATCTTCTTTACAAAGAAACTGATGACTGGAACTGCCATCTTTGGCTGAGGCTTCTATACAAGTCCATTTATGTCATAATTTATGTCTATTGTTGCCGCCTTGGTGAGTATTTTCCAATCTGGGTTTTTCCATGTTTAGTTGCAATGGGAGATTAACAAGGGTCATGACACGAATGTATGTGAAATGATAGGCTAGATAGTGGGTATGTCTACACTAGCCCGCTAGATCTATCTAGGGAGGCTAATGAGGGCGACCGGAATTGCAAATCAAGCCCGGGATTTAAATATCCCACGCTTGATTTGAATGTTCCCGGCCGGTCGCCATTTTAGAAATTGACTAGCCGGTAACTGCCGGCGTCTACACGCGGCAGTGAATGATTCGATTTAAAGCCTAACTCGAATTAGCTGGTATTCCTCCTGCAATGAGGTTTACCAGCCAATTCGATTTAGGGCTTTAAATCGAATCCTGTTTCACTGCCACGCGTAGACGCGGGCAGTTACTTCGGGCTAGTCAATTTCTAAAATGGTGACCGGCCGGGAACATGCAAATCAAGCGTGGGATATTTAAATCCCGGGCTTGATTTGCAATTCCAGTCGCCCTCATTAGCCTCCCTAGATCGATCTAGGGGGCTAGTGTAGACATACCCAGTGTTTTCTGTGATAGTGGAAGGGATTTTAGAAATGTGAACCTTGTGAATCTTGTAACAGAAGGACTATATAGGTTAGAGAGGGAGTAATGCTGTAATGACAAAGGGGTTAAAACATAAATATTTAACAGTTCTTTTCCATCACTAACCTCTTAATGATTCAAGTATCTCATCAGAACTAATGAGACGATCAAAGGCATCTCTTTATTTGACTCTGAGACATTTGAACTTAGACATTACGGATACAATGTTTCCAATTTAAATAAACCAGCAAACCTTAAAAGCGCTGTTGGTCACTCCTGGAACATCCAGAGAACTCTGTGTGTAACTCCAAAAGATAGCTATCCAGATGCACATGACAGACTGATAGGATATGGTATGTGTGTGATTGCATATTAGTAAGGGGTTCCAGACACCTTCCTTTTTTTAGCATTTGGAGAATTACTTCCCTTCTTAGACTGCAAAAAGTGTATAGGATATGGTAATGTTGGCTTGCTGGGGTGCAAGGCTCAGTTAAGCTTTTGCAGGAAATGTAGGTAACTATGAAAAGATCCAGCTGATGGTTAATAGGTAGGATTGCAGCTCACAATATTTTTATGTTTACATAAACCCATTTCTAATCTCATAGGGCATGTCTACACTACAAAGTTAATTCGAACTAACAGCCGTTAGTTCAAATTAACTTTCATAGGCGCTACACGTACAAACCGCTAGTTCGAATTTAAATCGAACTAGCGGCGCGCTTAATTCGAACTAGGTAAACCTCATTCTATGAGGAGTAACGCCTAGTTCGAATTAAGTAGTTCAAATCAAGGGCTGTGTAGCCACTTAATTCAAACTAGTTGGAGGCTAGCCCTTCCCAGCTTGCTCTGGTGGCCACTGTGGGCCAAACCAGGGAAACTTTTCTGCCCCCCTCCCAGCCCCGGAGCCCTTAAAGGGGGCATGGTCTGGCTACAGTGCTTGTGCCAGTTGCAAGCCTGCCAGCACCCAGCCAGCAGACCCTGCACCTGGCACGGCACGAGCCAGCCACCCGCAGCCACCCAGCCCTCCTCCTCTTCCCAGGATCAGGCTGGTGGCTCCCAGGAGCCTGCCCGGGGCCACAAGAGGCGGGCGCCCGCCTGATCTAGTGCAGAGATCGTGGACCTCATCGAGGTTTGGGGGGAGGCCTCCAACGTCCACGATCTCCGCACTAGCCACAGGAACGCGGCCGTCTACAGCCGCATGGCTGCCAGCCTGGCCACCAGAGGCCACATGCGGACCTAGGAGCAGGTTTGCATGAAAATCAAGTTGGTCCAGTGAGACCCCCGGCCCTGAGCTTAGAACATAAGAACATAAGAACGGCCGTACTGGGTCAGACCAAAGGTCCATCTAGCCCAGTAGCCTGTCTGCCGACAGCGGCCAGCACCAGGTACCCCGGAGGGGATGGACCGAAGACAATGACCAACCGATTTGTCTCGTGCCATCCATCTCCAGCCTTCCACAAACAGAGGCCAGGGACACCATTCCTACCCCCTGGCTAATAGCACACCATGGACCCAACCTCCATGAATTTATCTAACTTCTCTTTAAACTCTGTTATAGTTCGAGCCTTCATAGCCTCCTGTGGCAAGGAGTTCCACACGTTGACTATGTGCTGTGTGAAGAAGAACTTTCACTTATTAGTTTTAAACCTGCTGCCCATTAATTTCATTTGGTGTCCTCTAGTCCTTATATTATGGGAACTAATGAATAACTTTTCTTTATTCACCCTCTCCACACCATTCATGATTTTATAGACCTCTATCATATCCCCCCTCAGTCTCCTCTTTTCTAAGCTGAAAAGTCCCAGTCTCTTTAGCCTCTTCATATGGGACCTGTTCCAAACCCCTAATCATTTAGTTGCCCTTTTCTGAACCCTTTCCAAGGCCAAAATATCATTTTGAGGTTAGGAGACCACATCTGTACACAGTACTGAAGATATGGCGTACCATAGTTTTATACTTCCCCTCCTCCTTCTTCCCTGTCTTCCCCCTTCCAGCTCCCTCCTCCCAGGTTTCCCCCTCCCCTCTCACCCTCTCTCTTCCCCTCTCCACCTCCTTTTCCCAGTCTCCCCAGAGGTTAATCCCCCAGTTTTGTTAAATAAAGAGAGTTTCTATTTTTGAACACACGTGTCCTTTATTTTTTACATCAGGAAGGGGGGCTAGGGAGGGGTAAGTGAAAGGAGGTGAGGAAGGGATGGGGCACGAGCTCCCGATGGGGAGGACTGGGGTGGCTCTGCAGGCTCCTCGGGGTGAAAGCTCTCCTGTAGGGCCTCCTGGATCCTGACAGCCCCCCGATTGACACCCCCGGATGGCAGCCTGTGGCAAATGCAGCCGGGCTGATGGCCGAGTGCTGTGATGTGCTGAGTGTGGGTACTCAGGGCACTCCAAGACAGGACTGCTTTGCTGTCCCTCATCGAGTTAGACAAGCAAGCAGGGAACCCTGAGAACTGTCTGTCCGGGGTGGGGGTCGGATCCCTTTAAGCACAGCCCTCGGCTAGCCTGAGGCAGCAGCACCACACTCTAAGTCCTAACCTGATGCCCTGCTGGCACTGGTTCCAGCCTTAACTTCGGTTCAGGGTCCACTCAATGTGGACATGCTAGTTCGAATTAGTAAAATGCTAATTCGAATTAGTTTTTAGGTCTAGATGCGCTAATTCGAATTAGCTTAGTTCGAATTAACTAATTCAAACTAACTTAGTTCGAATTAGTGCTGTAGTGTAGACATACCCATAGTGTAACCAATACACCCTAAAACAAAAGTTAATATCCTGAGCAGGAAAATGTTCTGACTGGAAGTCTGTAAACAAGTTGAATGGTTTAGCAAAGAATAACAATGTGCTATAGATGGATAGCAATGATCTAAAAGTCAGTTTCATGAAATAGCTAAAGAACTACTGACTTCTAGGAACCATAAAGCATTTTTCTCATGCTAATACAAACAAGGTGATGTGCAGCCTTATGGATTTGGTAATGTAAGGTCTAGTCAGTCCATGAAAACAGGGAAGACCATTCTTATCAGAAACATGGAGTATTGATTGCAAACATTCATTGTTTTCATTAATCAGTGTACTGTGAAAAGCAACCAGGATAATCTCCGTATATTGGTCCCATCATGTTTTGGACAGGTGACTTTGGGAAATTGTGGTCACATACCACAGGATGAAGTTTTCAAGAAACCCATCAATGCATTAGTGAATTAACATCTGTAGAGAAATATATTAAAAATTGTGGGGGAAAAAACACATGCACTGTGTAACTTCAGTAGATTTGTTCAGTCATGCTTATAACAGAATGAGTGTGATAACATGCAGGGAGACATTTCAAGCGACTTTATATAAAAGCATCTGTAGTAAAACTTTAGATGAATATGGTCCCTCTCCCACCTATCAAAATCCCAGGCCACTTCCAACAGGGACCTCGTGTACAATTTCATTAATATCTAGTGCCCAGCTAGAAACATCAATAATTTCTATTGCTTTAGCTCCAGCTAATTGTGTTTGGGTTAAGAGTCTTTGAACAATTCCAATTCTGATCCCACAGTGATTATTTACTAATTAACGGTTAAGAATGTTCAGTACAATGCATTAGACTGATATGTGGCATCCACGTTTAAGTCAGAAATCAAAATAAAAGCATGGAATAACGTCACTGATTTTCATGATTATTTATCCTTTTATCTGGCTGCTTCTATCTGGAAGCAGTGGCATGAACATTGCCATGTTAATTCATCTGTTCTGTCAGGTTGAGAGAAACTGCTGTGAATGTAAAATTACTGTAATACAGATTGCCAGACAAGTTGGATTTCTCTTCCCATTTGTTTAACTTAATTCAAAGCTGATGGATCATTCAATTGGCTCATGGATATCTGAATTATCAGAGCGTAGGCGGGTGCACAGATTGTCTTGGCCTGCATCACTGGCTTCATATGCACTGATTCACCATGTTAACTGCTCAGTCAAAATTCTGTAAGACAAACAAAAGTTCTTCCACTTACTGTTTAGTCTATACCCTTATTTGCCACCATTTACATGTTTCATGGAATTTACTGGTGATCTACTGTTGCATAAGACAAAGCCCAGAGCTCCTGTATGATCAGTTTCTCTTTTATGGTATTTTTGACTTTTTTTTCTCCCCACGAAATCTAATGACTGGGGATACTGAAGGTGACCTTTAGCTAGAACTAGCACTTGCCACAAAGTAGAAAGTTCATAAATGACGTCAGAAATAAATTCTCTGCCAGCAGTTGATTGCAATAAAGTAGATTCTAGCATGTCAAGAAAGAGGCATAAGCATTGAAGGACAATTTCTTGTAGCTTACTCAGAGTCCTGATCCATTTAAATCATTGGAGTTTTGTTGTTGATTTGAACAAATGCAGAATCATGTTCTTGGGGGTCTGATCCTTTAATTTGACTAATTTCCTTTCTTTTAATTCCATGAGTTCTGCCTTTTATACTGTGGCCCACATGGTCATATTGATGAATTTTATTATGATAAAATTGTGTACTTTATCAGTCCATCCACGGGATGAACATGAGGGAATATGAGGGAGAAATTCTTCCAAAAGTTAACTCCATGATAAGTGAACATACTGCTCTTGCTAGTTTTTAACACAACATTCTGTTGACTATCAGAAATCACATAGATCTGCAGTCATATGTTCTCCAAAAGAGAGGGAACCCCCTAATGATTCTTCTGACATTTCAGTTTTTTATAGCCAGCTATGCTATGTAACACAGTCCTATTTTTGAGCAACCTTGCAGTTATGTTGTTCATCATGGTCAGTCCAATACTATTTTTTGAATGTTTTGCCTTTGTGAAGAACAGTGTGTTGCAAAGCAATGTGAGGTCCTGTGATGAAAGGTGCTATCCACTGTAAATGCGAAGAATTATCATTTTTATTATGTACAGTATAATAAAGTCTCAAGCCACTTTAAAGACAACTGTCCTGAGCTGCATTACAGTGTTGTTAGATACAATTAAACTGGGCATTGGCTGTAACTGTATCTTGTCTTGATTATGAGAATTAAACATTTTATTTTGGGGGGGGGGGGCTGAAGTGTCACTTCACAACCCAGGCCAGATATAGTAAAGCACATAGTTGCATTGACCCAGAATCATGACAATGACAATTTGTTTGAATCTTTCCTTTTGCTGTGAGGGGATTAGGTCTCCCCTTTCTGTGCTGGCTGGTGCATTGTAGTGGGTGGGAGCATCCCTACCCACTCTTCACCAAAGAGCACCCACCTTTGCCAGAGGGAAAGTAGCAGCCCAGTGGTGGCTACTCTCCCCAAGCACAGGCTCAGTGATGTGGGCAGCCCAAGCAAGAAACTGTGGCAGGTCTTACGCTTTCACACTCTTGAGCTGGTAGCCAAGAAGGCTCATAATTGATGTCTATGCTCTTTCTGTCCAACCCGTATCCTTCTCCCTCATTCCACATGCATTTTTCTTGGAAATTAGGTGTTGTAGTGGGTGTGGGTATGGATGGTACCTACTGACTAATAAAATCAGTAGCAGACCCAAAAACAGATCTACCCAGCAAACAGCATTTGCTTTTCGATAAAGCACCAGTGAGAGTTGAGAGATTTAAAATCTTCTGCTCAAAAGATAATGGCCACAATCATAAAAGTTTGGGATTTGTATAAAGTGCTTCTGGGTGTTTCTACTTACTTTCCTGTAAGAAAAAAATCAATGGGAAGACAAAAATTGATGTGCACAGAGGAATCTATTCAGAGCTCCAGCATTCTCTGGGTATCAGATGAGGAATCTATTTCACTGATCTAACCATCAACTCTCTCTTTTTTATTACATGTAAAAGTATACCAGGAAAAATCCCCAACTGTAATGTGCTTGAAATGGTTCAGCTGAATAACCACATGTTAATGGTAAAAATTTCCTTTAGTCTTCCTCTGAGTTCAGTCATACAGCTGACTTGGGAAAATCTTTCCACTAAGTATAGTACTGCCTTCGTTTTGTAAGTTTCTCCCATTTCATTTGCTCCTGTGATTTCCAGTAAGGTTAAGTCTGAGGAGGCTTCATCTCACTTAATTTTATCCTGAACATGAAATAGTTAGAACCTTGTAGATTACTTGCAGCAGAATAATGGTGGCACTCAACCAATTACATCATTATATGGTATCCTTTATTTTCTCTGTCTTTGGAAAAAGTACTATGGAGAAAACAGAAAACCTTTTTTCTTTTGCTTTGTGAACCAATAAATTTATTTTATTATTGGCTTGCCAAAAATTTTGTAATATATTTTGTATCAATCTGTTGTGGGAGGGAAATGAGAAAATGAAATAGGTGCAATACTTGCTTTCTCATGATTTGAAGTCATTGCCATAGAAAAGAGTCTGTAGACCAAATTACTTCCAGGTTGCTCCCAGTGCAGTTAATATGGGTGATTTTGATTCATTGATGGAATTTGCCTCATTATATTACAATTCACTGTGTAATAGTGGCTCACTTTATGACAATAAATCACAGGCAGTGCTGAAACTACATTAGGTATCCTGTTTGTTAAAGGTGTTTAGGTTTGGATAATATTAATTTGTACTTAGGTAGTGCCTCCCATTTAAGGACCTCGGAATATGTCAGTAGCCTGACTCTTGGCTTCTGATCTGTTTGTTAGGCAGCACTCCTCTCAAATTCTAGAGCTGTAGCTGTATATTTTGTAGTTTTAAAGGTTTGTCATTTTGGAAAGAAACACATAAGGAGGTATTACTCTACACTGCCCTAAGTGCCAGAGGCATAATGGGAACATGATGCAGATGCTAAGAGAACTCATACAGCAATCCAAGACTAAAATGTATACCCTTGATCTAAAAATACATCATTAAGCATGTCTACCATATTTGGTAGAAGGGTAGAAATGAGGCTAGACGAGTTCCATTGAGTAAGTAGATAAAATCCAGCCTGGTTTCCAAGAGTGGAAAGCAATCAAACCAGCCGTTTGTCCTGTTGCTTTCTCTTTTAGTACTGCTCAGCAATTCTCAAGATCTGAATGACAGTCATCATTGATCAAATTGAAAGGTCATTTATTGCATATGAAAATAGAAATGTTGGAAGAGGGATAAGTAATACCTTCCATTACGTATAAGAAGCATTGTGAACCAGAGGGAAGGAAAGCTAGTTAGTGCTTGTCTTTGCTAGAAGTACAACAGATAAAATAACACAATTTAACAATGTTCACAAATCAACATCTGCAGTAAAATTAGTGATGGTTGGTAAAAGATCTTTCAATTCAGATAAACATCTGCATTTCCAAGGGCCCTTGAATTTTAGGAACAGGGGTGCAAAAATTCTCAGTGCTTTGCTAAGGAGGAGGGCCACAAGTATAGTCATCAGATGTTATATTGGATAGAAGAGCAAGTAGCCTCCCCAGCAAGAAATGTCTATAGAAAAGAGCAGCTGCAATCTGGAATTAAATAGGACAATGAAAAGGAAGGATTCAGGGACTTTCCCCTGACCCTCTCATGTTTTAACTTTCTGCTTAGTATTAAAAAAACCCTTTATTATCTCATCCTTTCCTCATTCACAATTTTTTTCTGCATAAACAAAACTTTAGTAAGAATGATTATTTAACGGAACATATAGATTCAAATGGGTCACTGGTCTCGCCACTCATCTATAATGGCCACACTAAAAATTACTGGGCAATACCAGTAGAACCGGTAGCATAATAGTATTATGGTGTAATAATACCATACCAAAGAACATCAGATCATCTTTTTAGCTTCAAAGAGAGGTTTGTCTAATTGTTTCTATTGAATGATCACATGTAAAATATTTTAAACTCTTCTGAACAGGATTATCACCTTCATTGAAAGTGCAATGTTAGTACAGTACCATTACTACTAAAGTCACAGAACAATTAAAACTAATAAAAGAAAGTTCTTCTTCACACAGCATGTAGTTAACCTGTGGAACTCCTTGCCAGAGGAGGCTGTGAAGGCTAGGACTATAACAGAGTTTAAAGAGAAGCTAGATAATTTCATGGAGGTTAGGTCCATAAAAGGCTGTTAGTCAGGGGATAGAAATGGTGTCCCTGGCCTCTGTTGGTCAGAGGCTGGAGAAGGATGGCAGGAGATAAATCGCTTGATCATTGTCTTCGGTCCACCCTCTCTGGGGCACCTGGTGCTGGCCACTGTCGGCAGACAGGCTACTGGGCTAGATGGACCTTTGGTCTGACCCAGTACGGCCGTTCTTATGTTCTTATGTTCAATTCATCTGAGGTTGGATCCCGCTGAAGAAGCTGCTTATTTTTCTTCACTGTGTAGCTGATTAAGTTTCAAATATGCAGAATCTTGGAAACAGCTACTTCCAGTGACAAGAGTTGGTGTTGTCCAATATTTTTGCAGAGACAGTTTCAGAAGTACTCTGTTTCCAGCAGCATGGTTCTTGCAGTAGTTGGGTCCGGGTGCAGGTTGGAGGGAAGCAGCCCACACACCGCCCACACACAGCCCACACCTTCTCTTTGATGGATCTGGGGCTGCATGACTGATGAAGAAATATAAAGAAGTAACCAATTTTTAAATTTACACAAATGCAAAAATACGGTGAAGAAAGTTTAACTCTGCCCTACTTTTAGCACTCTAAAAACTTTAACTTGGCTTTTTCTGGTGATCTTTTTTCTCCAATTTAAAACCTTGTTTGCCAAGAATCAAACTGAGTGATTTTTTTTATTGCAGTTATAAGCTATTGGGGAAGGGGGAAAAGTTAGATAATGGAAAAAGTTGACAAAAATCTTAACTCTAGCAGTGCACATAACATGCAATACCCATTAGGGAAAAAAACAGGTCATCACTAACATTTTCATTGGCACACTTTTATAATGTTTTAAATTGTACCATGAGTATATTTCACAGGTGGAATCAATGAGTGTAATGACCAGTGGGGTGGGCATTTCCTGAGAGTTAAAGACTAGCTGGGATGAAGGCCCTAGGCATAATTACCAGCCCTGAGTCTAGCAGGTCATTAACTGCCAGGAAATGCCTAACTTGAAAGTCATTGTTACATTTGCAAATGGTGAAAATATAGAAATGTAAATAAAACAAGCTAATTTTGTAAGCATTGAAAATTAGAAGATAAACAGTGCATTGCCTTGAATACAGTCTTATGTAATAGCCCAGGCCTTTTCCTCCTGGTTGTGGATTGCTAAACCCAAAAGGAGGTAAGCAAAAGGAATCATGATTCAATTCTCCACATTCCTTTGGGTTTATGATATAGTGTAAAAAAGTAAGCATACAACATGGATCAGTAATGATATTAACGATTGTCATGAAAGATTTTATTTATCAATCCCACAGTGAAGAATTTAGTCACAGGAAAAGATGTATACAGTGATAATTTCACTTACCATTGGTTATGAGTAAAATGGTTAAGATAAAATGCCCAGTCTACACTTTTGCATCAAATGTTAATTGATGCTCTACAAAATAAAGGATTTTTAGTAATCAAAGTATTCCATTGCTATTCTTCCTAGCACCCCCTTCCCAAACTAGAATGACTGTGTTTTCCTAGAATTGTGCAGAGGAACATTGCAGTGGTAAAGGGATGGTCTGGTTTGATGGTGAGGCAGAGCAGAAGGGTAAGACGAAGCTTGGGAAAGGGACTGTTGAAAGGCTAATATTCCCACTGGAGCAGAGTGAATACTGTCAGGCATTGTATAGGTGTTAGGCTTGTTGTGATGGAAAGACAACGTGCTTGTCAGTAAAGGGTTAGGAGGTGTATACGCTTAGATGTTTTCAGTTCCAAGTTTCCAAAGATATAAAGTGTGGCCAAACTCCAAACATTCCTCGTGGGTCTCATGCTACTGGCCGATAGTGTTAGCCTCAGAGGCTCGCTGTGGCCCTCCATGTGGCTTCTTTATCTTTACTAGAGACAGACCAGCAGCTCACTGAGCTATATTCATCACAGGGTAGTTCATAAGTTTTGGTAAATTCTTCTCTGGAGTGCTGATCTCCCTTTTCAAGGCGGAAGTTGAGATGTTGGGGGGAAGTTGGGCCCACCCACTACTCCAGGTTCCAGCCCAGGGACCCTGAGGCAGTGGCACCACGCAGGGTTTCTGCCACTCTCAATCTGACAGCTTTTCCCTGGGCCACTTTCCCAAATGATCCCTCCCAGTACCTTTCCTTTGGTACCTGCTAATCAGTCCTCAGTTCAGACCCCCACAGCACTTCCTTCTTCTGGTCTTTCTCTCTTTTCCTTTCCCCTCCGTTGCCTGGGAGAGACCTTTCAAAGCAGCACCACAGGCCTTACTTGGCTGCAGGTACCTAATTAGCCTGTAGCTTCTAGCAAGCTCAAATTAACCACAGGTGCTTGCCTCATTATTCTGAAGTTAGGCTTGGGCTTTAAAAAAAAAAAAAAAAAAAAAAAAACCCTCAGGGAAGAGAAAGAGGTTTACCCAAGCCCCAGCATGTCTTCGCTTCACAAGTGTGCGGCACCTTCTCCCGGCTATCGCCCAGATGGCAATTTATAAAACCAGGGGGCAAAGGTTGGCCGAGGGAGAGACCTGCGACTCTGGGGCCTATTTCCGCTCCTGCATCCGTTCACGCATCTGGGCAGAGTTCCACTGGGCGGCATCCGCTGGCTCTCTCGAGACCTTCGGGGTTCTCTGCTCGGTGTCCCTATCCAGTTCCCTCATTTTAGCACTTTGACCCTCACACCCATCCCTGCTTTTTTTCTTTGTCCCCTGGAATCACTTGGGGTATGTCTAGACTACATGCTTCTGTAAATTAGACTACCCGACATAGTCAATGAAGCGGGGGGATTTAAATATCCCTGGCTTCATTAAAATAAAAATGGCCACCGTGCTGTGCTGGCTCAGCTAATCATCGGCACAGCGCGGCAGTCAAGATGCAGATTGGTCGACAGGGAACTCCTTTGTCGACTGCTCCTGTAAACCTTGTTTCACGAGGCATAAGGGAGCGGTCGACAAAGGCGTTCCCTGTCAACCGATCTGTGTCTTGACTGCCGCGCTGTCCTGATGATCAACTGAGCTGGCACAGCGTGGTGGCCATTTTTATTTTAACGAAGCTGGGGATATTTAAATCCCCGCTTCATTGACTGTGTTGGGTAGTCTAATTTACATGCCTCTGTCGGCAGAGGCATGTAGTCTAGACATACCCTTGGTGTCCAAGGCTCTTTGGATCCTCCCTGTAGGCTGGGGGAGGGTCCATTTCCCAGACCCCATTAGGGCCACTGTGCAGCAGTCAGCTAGTCTGGTCTGTCACAAAGGGTTCACAAGATGGAGGTTGACTGAAGGTTTTGACCTTTATATTTTAACCAAGGTTCTTTTCTCTCTCACTCAGATCATTGATTAGTTTACTCAAATTGTTCTTTTAGTTTACACAGGGCTTCCACCAGGGAGGGGGCAAAATGAATAGCTGCTCTGGGGTTTGGTGATTTAAAAGGCAGCAGCTGGAGCTCTGGGATCTTTAAATTGATGCTAGAGCCCTGGGTGGTGCAGTCTGGGTGGCTTTGAAGAGCTGGTTGGGGGAGGCTAGCCCTCAGTTCTGTCCCTTTTGCTGTGCCCCTTCCCCTTCTGGAAGGGCCTGGAGTTGGCTCCCTATCTTTCCCAGGGGCCTAGCATTTTTGTCCACAGCCCTGAGTTTATGCTTCATCTTCTTTTACCTATACTTTTAATGTCTATTGACTTTATTAAGGGCAATACTTTGAAAAGTGTTTAGTACTTTGGATGGTAGTGTGAGACACATTAAAGAGGCTTAATTTTTGGACAATGGGTGCTCTGCTCAACATTTCGTTAAAATAGGACCTCTTTAGATTTTTTCAAGACACACACCCACAAATTGAGTCACCCAAAATCACTAGTTTTGAACATTTTGGCCCAATATCTTGATCAGAACATATAAAACCATATAACAAGCTATTTTCTTACACAAGAAGAAGTTTGGAATAGCAAGTTTAAGCTGAGTGTTTTCTTATGTCCTGAAATCCAAACTTTCTATTGGGCTTAGACCAATATCCAGTCATTCATAATAATATTAATAATTTGTAAAGAACTCAAAAGTGTGCTAAAATCTTTAGATTTCACATCACATATAAAAAGAGATGTTCCTTGCCCTGAAAGTTAACAATCTAATTTGGATGTGATGAGCATTGATAACAAAGTGGATGGATGTGATGTGGGATAGCAGGACTAATATTGTGTGGTGATATTTGTTTTGATATGTACACATCTCGAGGATGCAGTTAAAATGTTTAATATATAATTGTAGTGATTGTCTCACTTGTGCATATTACACTAAGTGAAATTCAAGAAGGGATTTGAATAAAATAAATAGTGACTTTGAGCAATAGCATTGTAGCAAAGGGTATTTCTGGCACTGGAAAGAGGCAGAAATGGATGTGGGAAAAGTGAATAAATGAGACATCAAAGTTTTGCATTGTTGGCAGAGTGAACAGTCATTCATACAAAAGGACTCAGAATCAATCACCCAGATTAGTAGTCTTCAGGTGGTTCCATACTTGTTCCAAATAAGATCATATTGTTTTCTTTTCCCTTAAATATTTGCAGTCCATTTTTCCAACATTGCAATTCCTTTCAGCTGGCCCACCCACTATTTCAAGCGATAGAACTCACTTCCAATGCCAAACAACAATGTATTAGATTGCATGGATCATCTGGGACACCAAATCTCTGTTTTGTTTAAATGAACTAATTTCTGGACTCCGCCCAGTAGTATCATGTTACCTCAGGATCCAACCTGACGATTACCCTATGGATTTCAGTGACGACTTTCATTCAACTTGTTCAGAAAATTCTGTTTGGCTGAATACTACCCCAACACCTGGAAAGATGAACCCACCATTCCAGTAATTAGCTAAATTATGTAGAATTGAATGTATCTTTACAGAACAGGGGAAATGAGCAAGTCAGGTGTTAGTAGCCTAGTAGTTATTTTCTGTGGTAACACGTTTAAAAACTGCAATCCAATATTTGTGTCCTAAGTGTGATTTGATGGTCTTACTACAATGCTCTGTCAGGGTATGTCTACACTACGGTGTTATTTTGAAATATCTTACTTTGAAATAGTTAATTTGAAATAAGTTATTTCAAAATAACACGTCTACACATAAAATGCGTTTCAAAATAGCATTTTGCTATTTTGAAATAGCGCGTCCACACTGAGTGGACTCTGAATTGCATTTAAGGCTGGCCGGAACCAGTTCCGGCAGGGCACCAGGTCAGGACTTACTGTGTGGGGCTGCTGCCTGAGGCTATCTGAGGTCTGTGCTTAACGGAACCCCCCCAGACAGCCAGTTCTCAGGTTTCCCTGCTTGCTTGCCTACCTTGATGAGGGACAGCAAAGCATTTTGTCTCTGTGTGATCTGATTGCCCTCACTCAGGACACCACAGCATTCTGCAACATGGAGCCAGAGCTGCCCCTGGGCACTCTGGTGCTTCTCTTGGATGCATTTCTGTGAGCCTGGCTGCACTTTCTGCAGGCTGCCATCCAGGAGGTCCATCGGGGGGCTGTCAGTATCCAGGAGGCCCTGCAGAAGAGCTTCCACCCTGAGGAGCACTAAGAGCCTCCCTGGTCTGACCCACTGGGGGCTTGTGCCTCATTTCTCCCTCACATCCTTCCACTTACCCCTCCCTATCCCCTCTTCCTGATGTCAAATAAAATACATGTTTTTTCATAAACACAAACTGTCTTTATTTAACAAAACTGGGGGAGGAATGAAACTCTGGTAAGACTGGGGAAAGGAGGTGAGAGAGGGGAGGGGGAAACCTGGGAGGAGGGAGCTGGAAGGGGGAAGCAAGGGGAAGAAGGGGGAGGGGGAAGCTCTGGGCTGGGTCTCGCCGGACCAACTTGATTTTCATGCAAACCTGCTTCTGGGTTCGCATGTGGCCTTTGGTGGCCAGGCTGGCAGCTATCCTGCCATAGATGGCCGTGTTCCTCCATCTAGTGCAGAGATCATGGACGTTGGGGGCATCCCCCCCAAACCTGAATAAGGTCCATGATCTCCACCCTGGACCAGAAAGGCGCCAGCCTTCTCCAGGCCCTGGCAGGCTCCTGGGAGCTGGCAGACTGCTCCTGGGGAGCGGTGGAGGGCTGGCTGCCAGTGGCTTGCTGGCTCCTGTTTTGGGGCCACTGGGTCAGGGGCAGTGACTGCTGGCTCTGGGCTGGCAGGCTTGGAGCTGGCACAGGCACTGTGGCCAGAGTCTACCCCTTTAAGGGCTATGGGGAGGAGGAAGGGAGAGGACTGTTCTTGGTTGAGGCCGGAGTGGCCACCAGGGCACCCTGGGAAGGCTGGAGACCCCCTATTTCGAAATAAGTGTCTACACAGCACTTATTTTGAAATAGCTATTTCGAATTCGGCGTTATTCCTCGTAGAATGAGGTTTACCAAATTCGAAATAAGCACTCCGCTATTTCAAATTTATTTTAAAATAGTGGTTTGGCTGTGTAGACGCTAGGAAAGTTATTTCGAAATAAGGGCTGTTATTTCGAAATAACTTTTCTGTGTAGACATACCCTCAATCCTCAATGACAGAGGCTCTTGACTATAATGCAATTGATGCTAAACTCCTCTCCAATTTAGAAATAAAGCTGTTTTTCTCACCTACTTGTTTCTACTCAGTTTGGAATAAGGAAGTTGGGAACCAGCTTTAGGAACCGATTTTAAATCTATGCTACCTATGGCTTATGGCTGTGTAGAGCATTACAAAGGGGGAAAAAATCATCTGCTACCGTTCCAGAGACCTGGATACAAAGTAAACATGGAGCCATTTAACTTCATTTAGGGCCTCTGAAACCCTAGAGCAGGACCAGATCCTGGGTAGTTGTGAAGGTTTTGGCTTTGATTTAATTTGTAGTAATGGGCTTAGCAAGGGCAGTGTGGTGAATCTGGTGAGGTTTTTTTCCACTTGCTGGGTTAAATAATGGAGCATTCTGTAGTATTTAGGAGATACAGGTCACTGAAGCAAGATTTAAGGCAGTTGGGGTCTAGAGTTAAGACCCACCTAATGTTAGGACCAATAGAACTTAAGCAGCTGAAATACTTAAAGTGCCTGTGTAAGCTGTGTTGTACCTGGCATGTCACCCAGGGCTGTGTCAGAAAAAAAAAAAGCGTAGTGCCCCAGCAAACCAGAGACACCACAAAAGATCATGACTATATCTGGGACAGTATGCTGAACCAGAATCCAAGAGAAATCCATTTGTTGCTCATCAAAAGTATAGAAAAGTATAGTATACGCTCCAAACTGAAGGGAGAATTCAGGGTCTATGTTGCTAAGTCCAAAAGAAGTGGGTGACCCTGAGATTATTAGATGAACATATAAAATTGACTATTAAATTTAAAAAAAATCTTAATAAATTGTGAAGTATTATTAATGTAAGTGCTTTTTATTTTCCTGCTACTAGTTATTAGGTTTCATTTAAATAACAAAACAAATTCCTATCATGTTTAGGGCTTTTCTCCAAAAATGCATAGGGCAATATGTGCGGAATACAACATTTCTGTATGAGGAAATCATTTTACAGTAGTTCATTTTAGAACGCTCTTGCCCTTGCTTCTTCTCCACCACTAAATTCATAGTCACACACATATACTTATGTATCTGCACCAAAACGTAAGTGGTCAAAAATTCAGGAACTAGAGTAGGGAGATGATCTAAGGTCACAGTCCAACTTTTACTGAAGTCAGTGGAAATTTTTCCATGGGTTTTAAAAGGGTCCTAACACAGAAGGCTCAATCAACAGTAAATAAAGGGATGGGAATGAGGGTAAAAGTTACATAAATGAATTCACTATATTATCTACAATAAATAAACTTGCATTTCCCCTGGTATCAGCTTTCTTTTGATAATATTATTTCTTTGCTCCTATTTATTTTTATCTAGTTTATATATGCTTTTTATAAAATATAAATTCCAGGAAATACAAATCTTAAGCTACAAAAAAAGTGAGATGGTATCTTTTTACAATAATCTAGACAGAGGTGTTTAGTTTCTATATGCAGCTATATATACACGCAATTCTATCTACCTCAACAAAGTACTTGTCACTCATGATGTCATTGACATAATGAATATGATTTGGTCTTTTAATATACCAAGCCTCTTAAGTACCTATACAAAACTGAGTGCTTAATATTTAGGAAAAGTAGATATACCATCTATTTCAAAATACAGGTCTGGAAACTTTAATTATGGTAGAATATAAATCTTAAGACCCTAAGTGTCCTTTTGATTTACTGGGGTAAGAAAGAGAGTACTCCTTTATGTCTCTAAAAGAATCAGAGCAGTTCAAGCAAGCCACTTTTCTCGCTGTTAAATCAGATGGTTCTAGGAGAATTGGAAGGCTCATGGGATTGATAACTCAAATTGAATTTGTTTACCTGGAGGTCACAGATCATTGGTCCACCTCCAACCAGGTCAATAATAACTAAAAGTTATTGCCAGTTCATGACTGATCAGTGGTCGGTCTGTGTGAAATAAAGGGCACTTGTTTGTGTTCAGGTATCTGTATAAATAAAAATCTCTTGCCCTAGTGGCTGCTGTGACCTTCTTCCAGAAATATAACAGTAGCATTAAAAGTGAAAATATAGGCTCTGATTCGGAAAAGCACAGACTTAGACACTTTCCCGAATAGATGTGTTTTTCAACATTGGATTTTCAACATCAAATGATGGAAAATCCAGACTTAAGCTTCCAGCACCACTTATGAACTCATTGTCAGACCCCCTCTCCACCTGAGTGTTCTAAAACAACCTAGTTGAGAGAAAAATTTCAAATAAAAGTGTCAGTAATAGCTTCTATCAATTTTTTATGTTCTCTTTGGTGTACTTCGATTTACAGGAATGGTTTTAGGCTATCTTGTATAGAAACTCTCCCCAAAGAAATGACAGTTGTGCTAGTTTTGAATTCATCAACATTATCTTGGTTGACTGTCACAAGCTTATCTATAATTTCTTCCTTCCATTTTTTCCTTCTTCTCAGGCAACAGATTGTGGAAAATATCCATTATCTTGACTGTCCTTCTTTTAAATTTTTTGCAACTACTGATTAATCCTGTGAAGCCATTTTAGGACTTTGCTGTTGCTTCAGGATTTGCTCATATGTTTAAAATACATCTTGTTAACTAGCACGTCATATTGCTCAATGTTATATGCTCTTGTTGTGAAAGATTTTTTTTTTTATGATTACTTGTGAAGAATGTCCAGTGTCCAGTGAAGTATGACCTTTCCTTCCCATCAGGAAGCATGTAACCCCTCAGAGTAAAAATCTGGTGGTCTGAAATGTGCTTGAAGCTTTAGGTCTCAATATTCACATATAAATATTCTTTGCATGTTTATGTTTTAATACAATTTGATGTATTGGAGGTGACTCACACTGTATACTATCTCTTTGAAATTAATGGATTATTATTGGTAGTTGGGCATATTCATGAGGGATCATCAGACAATCTATACATTAAACAGTGGACTTGAATGCAGATGCAGTGCTAACCCTTTGGGGGCCCTAAACAGGAATAAAAAAAAGGAATAATTATGCCTCTCCCACAACCAAGCTTTAACTGCTTGGAACTTTAAGAAATTGCTTAGTCTGCTTATGCCTAGTGTTGGCTCTACTTCAGTGCATTACCACACCTCACTCTTCAGTTGCTATAAAAGTGGCTATTTTTTCCTCAGCCATTCAAAAAAAATCTCATAATGATGATGTCACAGCAGTGTGGTGTTCCAGTGGGGTGAAATCCTGGACCCAGGGAAAGTCTCTCGCTTCAGGGAACATTACATCAGGATTTTTTTATACAGGTTAAGTGAAATACATGCAATGCTCTTCCTGTCTCTTGATTAGAGGACTATTAACTAAACAGATCCTGGCATGATTTTCAGTTCAGAGCAATTTCTTTTCTATTTGTACTTCTGCATGACCAACTGTCTGCATCTTGCACATTTTTCTCTCTACTAACCTTTTCTGCCTTTCCTCTCTAGGGCTGGTATACTGATAATTCACTTTCTTAAGGACAAAAAGTTCCTAAACAGTAAACATCAAATTCACTATGTAATATTCTACACAGTTTGTATTAAAACATGTGTGTGTATATATTTCCATGATGTGGGGTATATAAAGGTTTTCTTAGAAGTATCAATCATACCGGTCCTAAGTAGTAAAAATAAAATCCTTGCAAAACTTTATTTTAAAACCAAAATTTACTATGTTTTTTAAAATGGTGTTAGATTTTTACTTTGAGAAGGCACTCAACTGTAAACTATTTAAAAATCCCATCTGTAAGCAGGATTGTGTGTTATTAATTTTATGATGTGTGATGTGATCAGAGGTACAAACAATTTATGGCACCAAAGTCATATGTAATAATCATCCAACATCAAAAAAAGCAAACAAGCTATCTTACTTTTACTGTCACACTATTCAAAAGAAATTTAAGTCATTGAAGCTGAAGTAGCAAGCTAGCATGAAATGTGATATTGTTCAACTGTGGATTTCAAATCTTTCAGAAAAAAAACCCTCAAGAGAAAAATGACCTCCAAGAAGCCAGAAATCATTGGCTGCCAACTATTGACATGTGTACCTCTGGCGATGCTCTGAAATTCCTGGCACATGAGGTTGAACAAACAGAGTAATTAATAAACCAAACATCATAACTCTGCTTGTCGACTCAGTTTCTTTATATAAAAATGAATGTAGCTAAGCTTCACTGTGGCAATTCCTTCTGAAGAAAACAGTTTTTGTTTTTAAATTTTTCTGATTCAGACCTGATCTTGCATTAGGTAACACCTGAAAAGTCATGTTTATACATCATCTTAGATGAAGTTTCCCTAGCTAGGTTGAGTTGGTACTCCTCTATTGTAGGACATTGAGTATTCAGATATACTTTGCAAGCTTTAATAGTCCTAAATGCAAACCATATATGCAAAGGCTCCCAATTTTGTGAAGAGTCAGATCTGAATCCAAATGTTATGGTTCAAGTTCTCTCTTTTTATATTGTTTTGCTGATATTCAGATAAATACAGTAAAATCAGTACTCACATATTACAATCATTTCTGTCTTCTCTCACAAAGGTTTTTACTTCAAAGTATTTTGTAGTAGACTAATATTTTGCTTGAAATCCAGCTAACCTATGAGCTGCCAACGAAACAGCTCAGGTACTCTGGTATCCATCTCTGATTAGAAGGTGTAAAAAAACCACATAAGTTCAAGATTGTAATATAGGAAAAAAATGTCTACAGAGCACCTGCAGATGCAGGTTATGTGCTGAAGAATTAGGGTTGAGAACCCTGCTAACTTTTACCTTAGCTACTGTAACTGATAAGTTTTATGAAGAGTCAAATTACTACAAATTATATCTATATCGCAGTAGTGCCTGAATCCCCCAACCAAATTTGGGCCCCATTGTGCTAGGCACAGTACAGACAAATTATTATACTGTCCCATTTCTAACTATCCCTTGGCATTTTTACTATTTCCAACCTATTTTAGATAGTAAAAACACATGTAAATTAGTAACCTTCTTAAGGTTGGATCTGTTCTGCTGCTATATGCTGGTATTTTTGAAAGCACATGGAAGATCACTCAGTGGCTGCAAACATGATTTTCTTCCTTGGTAAATAACAGGCACCATGAGTTTTGTCTTTGTCTCCTTGTCATTACATTAGAATGGTGTGTCTATGTTTGTACACATGACTCTCCAAAAAACTCAAGTCCACCTCTAGAGTGGTTGAAGTCAGAGGCTGTAATCTGAGGGCTAACAAATGAGTTCTGGGCAAACTTGTCCTCTGGAATTAAAAACTAACTATGAAAAAGTAGGGTATGATGTACATGTCCTAGTTAAACCTCTTGAACACTCATGCATGTGCCTATGAACCCAAACTGGGAATAGTCCTGGGTGTGTATTAATTTGTAAGGGGGTCTATCAAACCTTCCTTACCCCTTGCTGGTAAGGGGGTATAAAAGTGGTTATTTTTTTCCTCAGCCATTCAAAAAAACATCTCATAATGATGGGTACATTGACAGGCCCTGTTCAAGGAAAATCCACTCATCCTAAGCTACCCAGACTTAGGCCTCCAGAGGTCTAAGGACACCAGGAAGAGACACTGATCAGTTGGACACCAACAAATTAATAAATAAAGCTTGCCTGTATTATTATTGCAGAGCTGGGATACAGGGAGGGCTCCTCAGGGCTAGGTAAAAAACCCAGGGCCAGGTCAGGGCCTTGCCCTTAAGCATAATAATTAAGTGCTCTCATTGGAGGGTTTTTTTTTTTTTAATTTAAAGATCCAGGTAAACACGTTCAGAGGATTTTTTTTAACTACATTATTATTTAATTGTGTATCGATGGATGCTGGGCTTGCAGCACTGGTTACCATACTCTAAGCAGGTAGCTAAAACTATTAAGGCCAGGGGTACCTGATATGACCTCACAGAGGGGTGTGATGAAACAACCCCAATCTGCCACTAAGGTGTTTTTACTAGGGTCAGCTTCTACCCAGTACTGCTTTCTTTGTTCTTCCAGGGGGGGTTATTAATGTTGATAGGTCCCCTTTTTATGTTCATCCTCCACTGGATTTACTCACTAGATACTGTCAGAATTCAGCAGCACTTCCTCAGCCCCCAGAATACAGATGCTCAGAGAACTTGTGTATGACTGTTCATATCAAATTCTCCTTTGGCACACGAGAGAAGGTCATTGCCTGTACATTTTCAGTGTTCCCAATGCCTTGGAACTTTCAGCTTGCTCTTCTTTTACCTTACCTGTTAATCTCAGCTGTAATCTGAACTTTAACATTCTAGAGTCATGGCATCGAACAACATTTTTAATCAGAAGAAGATGTGAATTTGTGCTTAGTGAATGACATTAGTCAGGCCATTTGTCAGCTTGGGCACAGTGCCAATATTGTACATAACTGAGTTCAACATCTTCTAATCCAAGTGGTCTTTTTCAAATAATTCATGTTCAGCTAAACTCTTCAGGGTAACAAGTAAACTAGAAAGCAGTAATCCAGCGTAGCTACATTCAAAAATTAAATGTGTCTAATTTCACACTACTTTTAGGAAACAATTGAGTCTTTAATTGAAAGGAGTTTATGGTACTCCCCAAATACCCCTGCACTTCTTACAGTCAAGTCACATGTTAGGTTTCTTTTGTTCGCTGAACTTTATTGAAAACGTTGATCTGAAAATGCAGATTTAATAAGGGGTTATAGTTATGACTTCTTGGTGAGCAGCCATGTTAAATTTTATTTAAAGTAATTTGTATTGTCTAAACATGTATACAAGTGCAGGTTGGAACTCCCTGGTCCAGCATCCTCAGGACTTGATCGGTCCCAAAGGAGGGAGGGATCAGGGAAATCAATTCTGGCCCCTCTGTTGCCAGTCTCTGTGCTATCTGTGTATGTTTGGGGGGGAGGGGAGTTGCCATGCTCCCCTCCTGGCTGCCAACCCCAGCTGCTGGACCATACAGAGACTGCTCTGATATCACTGATGCTGAGAGTATGCCAGAGACATTTGCACACCTTCGTCGATTACAAATTGGGCAGAGGAGTGAAATGTATTTCAAAGAAGATACACAGAAAGTAATCCATGATTTCATACATCTAAAACAAATTAATTTATTGCTAAGTAATTGACAGTTGAAGCTGGAGTTTTAAATTACATCCATTATCTCCTGCTTCATTTTCAAGCACCCAGATCTTTTTCTTTATGGTAATTTAATTTATATCTTCTAATAGTCAGCTGATGATGGCTGGAAAAGCTCAGATCAGAAATAGAAAACACAGTGGAAAGAATGGAAAGAATTCTTAATTGAGGATGCAAGTTTTGGTTTTCCTTCCAATGCTTTCACTCCTGGGGAATTTCTATTAACTAAATAAGATTTCTAGCAAGATTTAAACCTCAGTTGAAAATAATTAAATTAACTGTGTAGAAGAATTTTGCTGTCAGAAATAAAAACAAGATGACAGATTAACAATTAATTGACTGCTTTACCCTTCTCCCTACACCAGCAACAAAGAAAGTGTTTTATATACACTTGTAAACTTTTATGAAGGAGATAAGAAACTATGATTATGAGAAGACTGGGTCCCAATATGTGGGCCTAAATAATATGGAACACAACCATACCTCAGTGGAAGAAAAACTTAATGGCTACTGTTGACATCTGCAGATAACTGGCTTGTGGTGTTGAGGAATGTTTAATTAGCTCTCTTATGGTGCTTTTACTTGTCTCCCACTTTCTTCCATTTCTATGGTGGATCTAGCCCCCATTATTCCCTGAGTAGTGACAAGTAATCAACACAGTTCTCCTAGGACATCTCATATTTTGTGGTGTCCAGAGATGCCCTGGCACAAGTTTCTTCAGTCTGTGCTATCTGTGCTAAGCAAGTCTGAGGCACAAAATCCTTAAAAAGAGATAGCAGGGGTCCAATACTGTTTATCCTTCTGGGCAGCCATGGCAGATTTCTGTCTCAATAGTGCTGAAGGTCTGGAAGGTTTGTGTTAGGTAAACTACAGTCTGCAGAATCAATATGAAGGTGACAGAAGGTGCATGTGTAATGTGCTGTGGAGCTTTTGCTAGTAGATTCATTTTTTTAGAGAGAGCAGTAGTTAGCAGGTATTGCCCCATAAAGACTCATTTGGGGGCTCTGACAACTGCCACCAGAAAGAAGTAGGAAGCCACAGTACAACTGAGATAGGGGAAAAGGAGTCAGATGTTCTGAAGGAAGGCCTCAAGATTAGAGATCATGAAATGTAATGGCTTAGCATCCCTGAAGCTCATCTCTTTACCCTGATAGCGACATTAACTTCTGTTCTGTTCTCTGCTTCCCTAGAAGAGGGGAGTGCAGCACAGGCACAGCAGGTGGCAACACCAACCACATGGTTTCTGAATGAGTTATGTTGTCAGAATAGGAAGGAAGCTGCCCATGGAGTAGGGCAGAAACTTGATTACTCCATTGAATTAGACTCTGCTGGGTTGAAGTCAGCTCTTTCTGCCCCTTCACATTGTGAGGAACTATTTTCTTCAAAGGGAAAATGTGACAAACTGCAGAAGCTTAAACCTTGTGGAATTTTAGATTTCCTTTCTTCCAATAAAAGGATGATTTGGTCCCGAGACTTCTTACGGGTTTACTTTGGCCAAATCATAAAGAAAGCAAATGAAATTCATTTCTGAGAGGAAATTGTTACTTCTGCTTAGAGCTAAGGAAGTTGCATACACTCCAAGAAGCTGTCTCTCTAAGTTAATTATCTCAGCAATAATAACAAAACTCTTAATGTTATGCTCTTGCTTCTGGTAATCTTGGAGAAACCCTTGATAACACTGTTCTTTGAAGACACACTGCTGCATAATTTTATTATTATTAATAGGATAGTCTGTTGCTTTTTTCAGCTTTCCTTTGAAGCTTTCCCCTCTTTATTACATATCCTGAGGCCAAGGGAATTGTGAAGTGAACAGGAGAGCTCTGGAGCAAAGTATATAAATAATTAGAGATGCTGCAGGTACATTGCAAAGAATCATGCTGCTTCCGGGGAGTACCGTAACTTTTGGAAGTACATTGGATGAGCCTGATTCTGATTCCACTCAGGTTGATTTTGTAATGACATCACTTAACTTACCGGTACTTCAATGGAGTTTGTCCTAATTAAACAGGATCAGAATCAGCCCTGGCATGTTAATACACATACCTTTGTTGTTCTGCAGGTATATTGATACAAATTAGTGGTTCTTAAATAAAAGGAATTTTGGTTGATCTGGTACTGAGGTCTGGATACTTCAACAAGTTTCTTGGAAAGACTTTGTTGGAAAATAAACTAGGTTTGATTTAACAGGATTAATAATCCTGTCCTCTGCAAACAAGGGATTTTGAAGGTCAATAGCAATGGTAGGTTAGTATGTCTACACTTCAGTAGATACAGCCACTTGCAGCTCCCATTGGACATGGTTTGCTCTTCCTGGCCAATGGGAGCCGTGGGAAGCCGTGGTCCAGCCTAAGCTGCTTCCTACAGTTCCCAGTGGCTCGGAACAGCAAACTGCAGCCCATGGTAGCCGCAAGTAGCCATACCTGCAGATGCGCAGGTAAATGAAGTATCTGGTGGCCCGCCAGGGTCTAATTTTGACAAATTGTATCTGGTCCATGGGCCTCTGATAGCCCACCCCTGTTGCATGATGTGGTCTGGGCTAGTCATTCAAACATTGACACCAAGGGTCAGAAGGTTAGGTTAGCCCATGCTGCAGTGCCCACATTGCTATCTTTAGTTCTCTAGCTCTCACGGAGCTAGTGAGTGACTCTCGCCCTGGGCAGAACACTCTCAAGCTGCTGTGTAGAATAACAAACATAGGCATGAAGAAATTAAGCATTTACATAGACATGGCTAGGCAAGCATGGGCTGTTGTCTTAAAAAAATACCTGATTTCCACTTATTGTTGTAGCATCTGCATAGAGGCATGTAATATTTCATATGTGCATCTTTTAAAAAACAAGATCTGAGAGGGTATAATGAATTCGCAGCTTTATCAGTGATATTCACATTTACTGGAGGTTTGAATAACACTGACTGAATATGCAGAAAAACATGACTGCTTTGTAGTGAGTGGGTATGTCTTGAGTATAGGACCTGGTAAAAAGATGTGTAGTTATCATATGAAGGGCACCTCTAACTTCATTTGCTTATGATATGAAGTTGGGAGGTATTGTCAACACATTGGAGGACTGGAATACAAGAGAAACTGGATAACTTTGAGGATTGAAATAACAGAAATGGGATGAAATTCAATAGTGCAAAGTACATGGTAACTTATCAGCTAATTAGAAAAAAATTCTGTTTTAAACCAGGATCTCACCAATGAACAGCAACAGAGGAGGACAAAGACCTGTGAATGCTGATTGATCACAAGATAACTGAGTTATGAGTGTGACATGGCTGTGAAAAATACCAAAGTGATGCTATGATAGATCAGGCATGATTTTGCAGTAGAAACAGAGGCATATTAATACCACTGCATAAGGCCTCATTTGTAAGCCTCCTGAATTTCACGTAAGTTTTCAAACTAAAGGAGGTGCAGAGAAGGGCCACTAGGATGATCAGGAGCAGAAAGAGCCTATTTTATGAGAGGAGACAAAAGCTCAACTTGTTTGGCTAGCAAAATCAAGGCTGGAAGGGGATGAGATTGCTCCTTATAAATATATCTGAGAAGAGTTTTTTAAGCTATTGAACTATGGTGCCACCAGAACAAGTGGGTATTAATTTGACATGAATAAATTATGGCTGGTAATTAGGAGAAAATTGAAGACTGTTTTATGTTCTTAAAATACCATGCTTCAGGGCTTCAGCTGGTCAGCTGCAGTGATTAGGAAGGAAATGGCCCCTACATGTCAACTTCCTTTTTTTCCCCCTACAGGTTGAACCTCTGAAATCTGGGACTCTTTGGTCCGGCAACATCCGTGGTCTGGTAGGACTATGGATATTGCTTGATCAGAGAGCCCCGGTGCCCAGGAGTGCGAGCCCCAAACCTGGAGCCTGGCCAAGTGGGGCAGCAGTGGGACCAGTGAGCCCCATCCCCGGGAAGCCCTGGTCAGGTGGGGCAGCAGCAGGACCAATGAGTCCCTTCCCTTGGAAGCCCTGGCCAGGCAGGGCAGCCAGCAGCAAAAGTGGGGCATTTGGGAAGCCCTGTCCCCCAGGATCCCCAGCGGAGCTCAGCAGAAGCGGAGCAGCTGGGAAGCCCCATCCCCAGGAATTCCCTGTCATGTGGGGGAGAAGTGAGGCTGCTACAGCTGGGAAGCTCCATTCCCAGGTAGCCCCTGGAGATTGGAGCCCAAGTCCAAACCCAAACCCTGCAGGCTGGAGCCTAGAGGCAGCGGGACTGGAGCTGAGCCAGCCACAGGGAGGGGGAGCATCCTGGAAGGCCGGTGGCAGGAACCTCCCCTGATCCGGTAAATTCCCTCCTTCAGGGATGGGTTGGGTCCTGAGGGTGCTAGACAAGAGAGGTCCAACCTGAACCTTTTTCTGAAGCATCAGAGATGTCCACAGCTAGAGTTAGGATACTGGACAGAATGGGATGAGTTGATCCTGGAAACTTTTCTTCCGTAATGCTTGGCTGGTGGGATTCATTCACATACTCAGGATCATATAACTGATCATTATATGAAGGAAAATTTCACACAGATCAATTTAATAGTGACTTTGGGGATTTTCACTTTTCTCTGCCTTATGGGTCACTTTCTAGGATTTTATGGGCTTTCTGTAGCCCACTTAATCTTTTTTTTTTTTTTTTTTTTTTTTGCCATTATTGGAAGTCTAGCATTGGTGCACTTTGATCCTTCTTAAGGACCATAATACTTCAGTTCAAGTCTGGTTGTTGGCTTTGTGTGGTGGTGGCTTAGTAGTGCTTAATGGTTTACATGTCAGCATAGATTATCTGGAGGCCACCTCTGAATTAACTTTTATGACTCTGTCTTCCATTAGTCCTCATTCTGTGTTGAAATCATCAAACCCACATTTCTATATAAGTTGGAGTCTTTATAGTAAAAACAAAATAAAAATGAATGAAAAAACACAAAAATAAGAAGAGAACCTTGCTCAAAGGCCTTATAGAGGCTACCAGAATCTTAACTACTCATTTGAATATGCTCATCTTGAAATATGAACCTATTAAAGTTACAAAGCTTTTTGTCTTAACCTACTAATTATGAGAAAACACCATATAATGGGAAAGAGCTGGTCATATTAATACTTCTTCCTCTATCCATTTAATGATCACATGCAGTTTTTTATACCTAATGCAGTGGGGCTTGTGTAGAGTCTGAGGCGATGTCTACACTACAGAGGTTTTTGGTAAAACACCTGTTTTTCCGAAAAAACTTCTCTTACATCCACACTGCAATCATGTTCTTTCAAAAAAAAAAAAAAATTGAAAGAACAGAGGGTTTTTTCCGACATTGGTAAACCTCTTTCTATGAGGAAGAAGCCTTTTCCCGAAATAGCTCTTTTGGAAAAAGGCATGTGTGGATGGGGAAGAGGCAGTTCTTTTGAAAGAAGAGGAAAGAGGAAAAAGCACAGGTGCCCTTGTGGCCATTGCAGCCATATAATCACAGCTTAAATGTGAGATAGTATCCATTCAGTGTGAACGCTCTCTTTTGGAAGAAGTTTTTTTGGAAGTTCTCTTCTGGAAAAGCTTCTTCCGAAAGAAGCCTGCAGTCTAGACGTAGCCTCAGTGAGATAATGCAGGGTTCTAATTTTGGTTCTAATTTGGTTGCTGGGTCTGTGACAGCCTCAGCATTCATGCAGAGAAATTAGATAACTACTCAAAGTTGTAATGGAATATTATTTCTCAGAATTCAGAACTATATCACATCATAACCCTTAAACACACAGAGAGAACAGGCTGGTGTAAACCTGACTTATTGAAGTTATTATACTACTTTTCCCAAGGCTGAATTTGTCCTATTGTTTGTAAAGTAAACCCTTTAGTGAGATTATTATAGTAGGAAAGGAAGTAGAATCACACATTATTTCATGTATGATACCATATCTGACTTTTCCATGGCCTGTTCCATATAAAAAGTCAGTGGTTTAATCAGCTTCAAGCAAACATTTGCTCACATTTCATATATCAAAACTTTAAGTAGAGTAGATAGGAATGAGGGCAATTATTCTGGTTTTCGGTGACAAATGCAATGGGAACATAAAAGGCAAAAAGATTAATCCACAGTCCCTAACATTTTAAAGACTCAAATAAGATTAAGAGTTTGAAAATTATCCAAGTAATAAATCCACATATGCCAAATACACACCTTTAAATAAGATTATTAATTAGGGAAACATATCATTTGTGTCCACCAGCTCTTAGGTTAACTTGCAGTAAGTGCTACTAGACTATTTGGTTTTTTTTAAGTTTTTCCTGTTACAGACTAACTCGACTACCCCTCTGAAGCTTTTGCAGTAACATAGACAGCTTCTCATGTTCGTGGCTCTGTAAGCATGAAGTAGTCAAAGAGCAATGAACAAAAAACAGTACAATCCAATGGTGCAAAAAATTGCAGAGCATCGTAAGGGAATCACTCTGTTGCCTCTCTGGCTAAACAGAGAAGGAGTAGAAGAGTTGCACAAAAATGATTTTACATTAATTCGACTCAGGTTTTTATTCATCCAATCTGCTTCCTGACTTGGTTTGAAGTCCTAGCTACTGACTTTAGTGATAAAATACATTGTTCACTTCTGTTAGTCCTGCTAAGCCAATATAATGAAAGATTATGAGCTGGATTCTATTCCTTTTGTATATTAACAAAATTGTTTACAAGTTACAACCAGTTGCACTTTAGCAAACACATTGGAGGGGGGCCACATTTGGTCTTTATTACTGATGTGTAAGAATTAAAAAAATCATCTTGACTACATCTCAGGTCTGAAATCAATGGCAGATAGACATATTTTGGAAAACATTCACTTCCCAGCCAGTCATTTTTACTGTGCAATCATATTGTAAACATTTTCATGTTATGAATTTATTGTGTGAAATGAAATAGACATTCAGAGAAAAAAAGACACAATAACAGCACCTTTGTCTTTGGAAACCTTATTGTAGTTCTTGCTGCCATTTAAAATTGGCCAGGAGAACTACAGGCAGGATAAGAGAAAAGTGCATGTTGTCCTTTGGTCCTGTGGCTACCTTGTAATAGTTTCTCTTATTCTCCTGTCCCTGCCAATGTTCAAAAATTAGCATGTGGATTTTAGAAACCAGCAAACAGTTGAGATTCAAGCAAGTCATCATCTGAAACTGCATAAGTGGCATTATATTTTCCCATATTCCTATATTTAGCTCATGTATTTAAATATCTCCCTAGTACAGAGGGGTAGCATGAACTGGCAGAGGCATTACCTGATTGATTGGCACACCAGCATCACTCCTATTTCAGTCAAGTTCCCCCACACACACTAGTTCATTTTCTAGGCATTGAGTTGCCAAGTCTCACACCTAAAAGGGGAGCCCTTTATTTTTTTTCTTGCTTTTTTCTTAAAATTCCATAGGCCCTTCCAAACTCAAGCCCTGCACCCTGGCATCTTCTAGCTGGTTGGAAGGTGTGGTGGCATGTGAGGGAGCTCCTGTATGGTATAATCTCATTTACAAATTAGTCTTGCAGATACACAGACCCTTCTCATGTCCTCTCTGAACACTCAAGATGTTCACTGTCTGTCATCTCATGCTGTCCTCTATGTTTATACTGCATTTTAGTTACCACATTTATTATTCATTATAGTAATAACAATAAAGAAGTGTAGCTCTCCCTTTCTAATGCATTTTCAGTGTTGTTTGGATATTCTGCACAGACTATTTCTGGTTACTGCTGCCAGTACATTGTTTGGAAAATGTTTTCCTGATTAAAATAATTCAACACAAATCCTCAAGGCATCTGGCATTGCCTGCACCTGGGGCATCTTAGAGCTGACAGGGGAAATATAAATCTAAACCCATCCTGGAACTCAGTAAAGTGTGGCTCCAGAGGAACACAGAGTTTCTGCTCATTGTGTTCTTGTACTTCCCAAAGCACTGAGGATAAGTCAGGATGTGCACAGTCCTTCATTGTTAGTCCATGAATATGATGAGTGGCCCAGGGTTTTAAACACAAAATATCTTGGTCCTGTGTTTGTTTAAATAATTCTCACACTAGTTTAGCTCATATATTGCTATCTCTTATGTTTTTCAGGAAATCTTGTGTATTCTATCACATTTCTGCCAGAATTATAGCTAGCGGTTTCGAGACCATGGCTATGCCAGGGAATTGGCTCCTGCTTTTTGATTTGGGGGCAAATATAGTGGTTTGCTAAGAGGAAGGGTGAAATGGATCAGAACAAAATTCTGTCTCCAAACCCAAAGGCAAGCCATGAGAGCACTCTGAGAAATTGTGGATATAACCATGTGCAGTGGTGTCTGTCTGTCAATCCTGAGAGAGTGAGAGACTGAAGGAGGACTTTTCAGAGGTAAAAATGTGACCAGAAGAGAGGCTGGATATGGACTGGACCCCAATTATGCATACTTTATGGTTTAAGTGCCCAGTGACTTAAAGTAAAGGAGGCACAAAAATTATACCCTCCGAACCATACTTTAAACTTCTTTAATTTTCAAACATTACTCTAGAGAGGAAAAGGCACAGTTTGAACTCTGTCACATAGACCCCCAATTGTAGCCATTTGTTACATGCACAAAGGGACAACTTTTTTCACAAATTCGCAAGCCGGTGCACAAGCACTTACTCATGCTCTCTTAAAGTGCAAGTCTCTGCATGCACTGGTTTTAGAGACCACAGAATGGTAGAGTTCACACATACAAAAATCATTTCCAAAGTGCATTTTGTGGATGAAAATGCAGTCATTAGTTCACGCAGTATTAAAATCTGTCAACAGTGTATGGGGGTGTTTTAAAAAGGATTCAAATTACTGCTGTGCAAAGAGTCTACCCAAGGTATATGCACCCCTTAAGTCTCATGTGAGCCATGCTTTGAGGGGTTAAGTAGATTATCTCTACAGGAAGAAAGGTAAGATCCACAGGATGTGGAATACTTGGGCTACAACTTCACTAACCCTTTTGGGAATGCCCAACATTCTTTCCCATTAATCATTCCCATCTTTTAAGGAAGGCTGAATAAAGGAACCACACTGGTTCCAGGCCATTGTTGGGAATCTTCTGCTCTCTCCTCTTATTGGGAGAGAGCAGAAGGAGGAACTGATTAAAGGGAAAAATTAGTGTGTGTCTGGCGGGGGAGAGTGTCTTCTTGCAGTACCACATATTAGGAGCACGACTTCCCTTTCCCCAACTTCCTTAAGAGGTGACTTCCCCCCCAAGTCCACTTCCAACCATAGTTCATCAGGGAACTGGACCATTAGGGTGTGTCTAAACTGCACCCATAGCTTGAAATAAGCTATGCAATTTGAGCGATGCAAATTGCGTAGCTTATTTCAAGTGTATTTCAAAATAGCTTATTTTGAAATTTGGCGCTGTCTAAACAGCACCAAATTTCAAAATAGAGCACTATTCCGAATCATTTCTTAATCTTTGTGGAAAGAGGTTTACAGGGATGTTGGAATAGTGGGCCTGTTATTTCAAAAGCTATTTTGAAATAACGGGCTTGTTTAAAAGATGCAGAATCGCTATTTCAGGATACCAGAAGTATCCTGAAATAGCACTGCTATCTAGACGCACCTTTACAGAATTTGTACTTGCACTCCACCCCTGCTACAAGGAGTCTCTAGCCATTACTTTGGCTGCCTTCCTCCCCTCTCCCCCCACAATTTCAGTTCCAAGATAGTTAATGGTGCCATGTTTAATATCAGCCAAAAATATATCTACTCCCAGGTAGAATAGGTTGGTTCAATTACATCTAAATAAATTAGGTATCCAATATTCTTCCCATTTTTGCCACTTAATATGACCAAGTTACTCCACTCTCTGAATCTGTCCACTGGTTCTTCTTTGACCACTATAGCAAGTTTCACCTTCTTTGGACTGCATTGCTACTAGGCTCCCACCCTCATATCATCCTCAATATTTATTTTATTTTCTAGTCCCAGAAACATCTCTACAGCTTTTTTCTAGGCCACGCTCTATGCTAGGAATGACCTCCTATGTATGGGTCACTGTGCTACATCCCCTCACTAGGGTCAACCCTAAGGTTAGGTTCACCATGCGTGTAGGAAGTGAGGAAATAGGACTCATTCAGCTGTTCACTAGGTATGTGCACATTCTAGTAGTGCAATTGTGTTTGCTATTCACATAATACTGACTAACTATTCGTATATGTGGTGTCCAATCTAATTTTAAATGTTAAACTCTCTGAGTCAGGGATCAAATGTACATCTCACACTTTTATGTCTGATATATCAGGAGCTTGAAAAACACCAGTCTGGTAAACATGCAGCTTGAAAAATACTGTGTACAACATTTGTTTTCTGACAGGCTTGGTGAATCAAGCCATAACCTTAGCCTTATTATACAGAAATCCAGAAAACTCTGAGTATTTTTCTTACTATTTCTAGGCTCACTAAATTGGTGAACTCCTTTGAGTACCTGTTCTAGTGTATATGCAAAGAGCCCATAATTCTGAACTATTTGGCCTAAAATCAGAAAAATAGCTCTTGTGGCTGTGTACAAAATGTTCATAGGTATGTTTAAAAGTTTAAAATAATACTGAATGTGGGGCCTAGAGGTAGGCAAACAGATCCAAATTACTTGCACCTTCATCAAAAACTACAAACCAAATCATCACACTTTTTATGTTAAAAATGATTAGCCAAAAAGAGTAACGTGTTCCCCATTCATTATCACACCTTTTGTAGCAGTAAGGGCCAATTGTGATAACAATGGAAATATTACGAGAAACTCACCATTCCGCCTTCCAAGGATGATGGCTAGATGGCTAAGAGTGAAGGACTACCCTGCACTGCCACAACTTCTCAGAGTTTAGCTGTTGTTAATTTGAAACCTCTGAAAATATTTTCCATTGTTTCATTTGTTATTATTTAAAGCTTTTCAAATGTGAGTGAACCCAAAATGTGCACAAAGGTCTAGCAGAACAAATCCCCATTAAAACCAATGGGACTCCTGTAGCTCAATTTTTAACACAGCACAGTTAAAATTTAGGAGAAAATGTCTAACTATTAAATACAATATCTGGAGATTTAAGATAATTTCTTAAAACAAAGTTGAAGTATTTTGCCAAGAAAATAAGAACCACAATACACCAGGTTTTTTCTTTTCTTTAAAATATCCCTCCTGGATCAAGCAGGCAACACCAGAGGAGTCTCACACTAACACTGCTGGAAGGACTTAATTGCCCAAGGGGACAGAAAACAGAATCCAGCTACAAAGTTTTGGTCTCCGTCCCAGATACTTAGTCTATTAAATGAGTCGGGAGGTTGCAGTGAAAAGAAATAAGCCCTACAGCAGAACTGCATTTTGCAATCTGCTCTGCTGGAAAAGGTGCTGACATAGAGTCAGATTGCTGACAGCAAGAGATGTACAGATTGCTGCTGAACCATATGGAAGGGAAAGAAAATATTAATATAAAAAAAACCAGAGAGGCATTTGCAAGCTCATTAAGAGGGCAAATGCCATGCTTTTCCACACCTTTTGGTACTTCCCCCCACCCCCAAATGTTGACATACAATATCAGCAGAACACGGTTTGCGGCAATAAAATGTTCCTAATGGCAGAACCTATTGTGTTTATTTGAGAAGTGACTGTGGAGAGCATGAGGTCTAGTAAGCTTAGAGCAAAGGTCACTCACTCACTCTGTCACTTGGGGCAAGTCACTTGACCTTCCTTCTTGTGCCTTAGGCATACCAGCTAAGAAAAGTGAGCTAAAAGCAGCATTTCACTGAAGACCAGATGCTTCTATCAAGGTGACCTTTCTAGGTTTAAGTGAACTGGAAAAAGTAAAATGATCTCTTTTTAAATATCTTTTGCTTCTATGGGTTCAGAAACTCAGTCTGACCTCCAAATGTTGGTCTGTAATTTGGCACTTTCTCACACTTGCGAATACAATGATACGTTTTTGGATACACAAATGGTATTTGAGGACCCACAATAGGTAATTATATTCTACCCTAACTTGTGCACATAAATATTTTTGGTAACAAGTCTTTGGTGCCCCCCCCAAACTTGCAAGTGCAATATTTGAAATTGTTTTTTAATGTCAGGTGCTGTGGAGCTTGTGATCAAACTTAAAAGTGATAGCACATCACTTTCCAGTGCATCCATTATTTTCTTAGAGCAACAATTGAGTTTTATTGAGTGATACTTATGAAGTTCTATAACAATGATTTATTCCTTAAATCAGGGGTGGGGAACCTAAGGCCTAAGTAGCTAGATGTAGCCTCTGGCTTGCCTGGATCTGGCCCTCAAGGCTCAGGACTCCACCCCCCTCCCAGCATTGGGAAGCCCACACTGGTGCTCCACTCTCCCCACCCCCGCACAGGGGTGGAACAAACAAAATCTACTGGGTGCCCCCCATCTCTGTTGTGCGAGAGGAATGTGTGTAGTGTCTTTCTCCTTCTCAGTTGGGGGCCACCTCAGAGAGTGTTTTTTTCTCACTTGTGTGTGGCCCCTTGAATGATTTTTCTGTGGGCCAGCAGCCCCTAACCCAATAGCCCCTGTATACGATCTAGGACTTTAATCTCTGTACTTGCCTAAATGTTTGTGTAGATCACAATTGTCTTGAATCGCTTTCTTGTTTGATTTTCTTTAGATTTTTCATGAATTGACTGCAAAAAGATTACTGCAAGGATGAGATATTTGAAATTTAAGCTATTGGTCTGGGTTACTCATGTAACTCAAATGTATTGCTTGTGGATGCTGAATAGGTGACAGTAATTTCTTTTATGGGATGGAGATACTTGTAGAAAAAGATAAACACTAGGATTTTGAATCTCTCAGAGATAAGTCAGAATTCAGAAAAAGGTGCAAATGAACAGCAATAAGGAAGTCTCAGAAGGGTAGATGTGTTAGTCTGTAATTTTAAAAACAATGAGTAGTCCTATGACTCCTTACCCCTGGTCTACATTAGGGCGTTATTTTGAAATAACCCCCCTTAGATTGAATTTATAAGTGGAGCATCCACACTACTAATCCCATTATTTTGAAATAATGGGCTGCTTATTTTGAAATCTGCACTTCTGCTTTCCTAAGGGAATAACGTTAATTTAGAAATAATTATTTTGAAATAGCGTTAGTGTGGATGGTCCAGTGCCATTACTTTGGAATAACTGTTCCCCAGAGTAATTTGAACTAATTACTCTCCAGTGCTTCCTGGGGCTCTAAGTCAAGGTAGTGCATCCACATAATGGAGCCTACCTCGGACTAAATTCAAGGCTTCCCCAGAGTGGGGACTCGCTCTTTTGATTTTGTAAAATCAGAAGTTAAGTTGAATTTAGTTATTTCAAAGTAATTTACTAGTGTAGACATGTCTTTAGAGACTAACAAATATATAATATCACAGGCTTTCATGGGTACTCATCTGTGTAACCCACTGTGTAACCCACAAAAGCCTACTGTGTAACCCACAAAAGCTCATGATACTATTTTTGTCAGTCTCTAAGGTGCCACAGGACTACTAGAAATAAGGAATTTCAGGAAATGTTAAAACATGTCCTTTTGGGGTGACATACACCTTAGCTAAGTTCTAGAAAAATAAGGCTATTGATTATACAGATTGCTTGGATGCTAATATATTATTTTAAATGGCTAAAATATTAACACAATCAAATTGCAGTGTAAAGCAAGGTTTCAGGGATTAATTAACACAGACCTCAGTGTGTTTACTACCATGGAGCTGGAACTAGCTGCTTCACCCCCTGGTTTGAAGGTTTCCATCATATACTGGGTTTACGGTTTGGTTCAATGGTCTCCGTGCCCTATACAAATTGTTCCAGCACCTGGGCAAGCACACCATTAAAAATCATTCAACTTTTTATTAAAGATGCAGAAAAAGGTGGGGGGGGGGAGGAGAAAGTGAAAGCATTTGGAATGTAAAGTATGGCTTCCATTTTAACAATATTCCTTGTTCCCTTTTACTGGATAAAGTCTTTAAAGGAAAAAGAAAACCTTGTTTGAAAGTTTTGAAGATAGTATTAAAGACTGTAATAGCTACCCTTTTGGGGAAAAGAAGTGTAGTGGAGATGGGATAAAGCTATTGTTTAAAGCCAAATCCCATTTCACCTCAGCTGATTTTAGGGATTCAGCTGAAGCTGGTAGACATGGTGGGATGATCTGGATCCTTCTCTCAGGCCTGTTCCAATCAAGACATCTCCAGGAGCAAGATAATGAAGGCTCAGGTTCCCAGGAAATGGTAGGGCTGACAGCCATGATGATGAAGCTCATTCCAGTAGCTTCCGTCTATTCTTCAAATATTATTCCCTCTCCTCCGAAATCTCTTTCTTTAAGGACCCATAAATGGAATGATGGGTGGAATATCCCACTCCCTGATTGTTTTGTCCACCCATTACTATTCTACCAATCAATTTTGGTTTGTTAATGTTTGGTTCCACATCTTCTGTTTTTTACCAAGCATAGTCCTTGAATCAAATCAGCCTTTTGGCCTTTGGCCTTTTTTGTTTGGACTAACTTAGTCTCTCCTTGGTTTTCTTGAACCTATTTATAACAGTAATTATTGAAAACAAGTTGACCTATTTTCCATTAACATTTGTTATTACAGATTATTACAGTCTTATAAACTTTTACGTACTGTTTACAACTGAGTTCACAATTAGGGTAAATTTGTCAGCCCAATTATTCTAACGGAGCAGAATATAAATGTAATTTTCTCTCTTAGTAGTTACATAATGCCATGTGCATGCATTTTTAGTATGAAAGAGCATGATCGGACAACCTAGTTTATTACATTGATAGCTCTCTGATTTTTAGAGGGGGGTTTGGGTATGGTAAATAGTCTATAGAAAGCATACCATTCACAGTGCAAATGGTAGTACTCGGGAGTATAAAATGTGCTATATACAAGTACTCTGATGTGCAAGAAAAGGTAATGAGGTGAGCCCTACTTTACATCAGTGCAGCACATCTTCACTGGAGTTACGCAGTGGTGTAACTGTGTACATGCATGTAGCTATTGGAGTGAAAGCGATGCAAAAATCCCTACCTGGCATTAGTGCAGGTAAATTCTAGCATGTGCATGTTTACCAAAGGCACACACACAAACTTATGAGCGTAGCAAAATGCTACGTTATTATTTAAATCCAAACAAATACAGGATTTTTCTTTTGTTCCATAGTAGAATATAATCTCTTCTTTGCAGCAAGGGTATAATCCCATTAAATACACAGGGGAAACAGACCACATAACATGAATACATTAAAATAATAGATGTTGGTGAAGGCATACACCTATTTGGCTACTGAGCCCTTCTTTCTGCCATTGTAGCATTGTTCAGTTCTGCACATTTGTTCCTCCAATCTTGGTAATTGAGCTTAATGAATCCACAAATTAATTATTGTGCCATGTAATCAACACTGTGATTTAGGGAACAAAAATATCCATGTATTTTCTCTGTAAATATATGGCATTTCTCATGTAATTAAGTAACCAATAATTACCAGGTAACTAAAGAATGCATGCATTGTATTCTTTGTAATAAGAAAGTACTACCTGTTTTGTTGTCTGGTCACTAGCCTTATGTTTCTGAAACTGAATAGCAATTGCTCGAGTTAAATTCTTATTGGCAAATTGGCAAATTGAATATGTGATTTTTTTCTACTTTGCATATTATCTTCTGCTTTGGACAACTCAGAAGCTGGATAGATCTGCTTTTAGCTGGGAGGCAGGCAAACCTCAAAAGAAGATTTTATTTGAGGCCACCACCAAGCCTTACTAAATCTCTAGTGTTTCTGAAGTTCTCCATTTCCCATGACTAGAGCTAGCTGAACAGTCAGAACATTTATTTTTTAAATACAGGTTGGACCTTGCTGGTCTGGCACCCTCGGGACCTGACTGAATGTGAACGAGGGGATTTGCTGGACCAGGGAATGTCCCTCCCCTCATGACCTGTGCTGCCACCAGCCTTCCCTGCTGCTGCCTCAGTCCTCCAGGGCTTTCTAGATGACACCACTACTGCTAGGGCCAGAATACCACAGCAAAGGCTGCGTAACTGGGACAGAGCTCCAAAGCTGCCTGACTCTGTGGCTGGGGCCAGAGCTCCCTGGTTGCTGCTGAGGTTGGAGCTCCCTGGCCGTGACCAGAACTTCACAGCTGCTGCCAGGCTAGAGGTCCCCTACCACTAGGGGTGGGGAGCTCCTCTGGGGCCAGAACTCCCCACCATGCCAACCATGCTCCCCCCACAGACATACACTGGGCACCTGGCTGAGTCACTGGTGCCCCTTGCAGTGCTCCTGCCCTGCCACCAGACCACCTTGTTCCTGGGCTCTGTTTTCTAGGAATATCTGTGGTCTATGCTGGACCATGGATGTGTTGCCAGATCAGGGAGTCCCAGTTAAGGGACCTATATTATCTTTGAATTATTAGATCTTAAATTTTGGCTCTTTTCCAGAATTGTTCCCTTGCCTCTACATGCTGTCTGAATAATGATGGTTTATGTATGAAAATTATCAATTACTTTTTTAGCAAATATTCGTCACCCATCTTCACCTGGTACAGTCTGTTTCCTTATGAACGGATCCATTTTTACACTACCATTCAGAGTGTAGTTACTACTTTCTCTTTTTTTTTCTGTTCAGTCAAAGTTGCAATTGCCTTGCTATCATCTGGCAACTGTCCTCTGTACTTTAAGGCTTCCCTTTTACTCTCTGGATACTGCCTGATTAATTACATTCAAGGTGTACTATGCCTCTGCAATAACACCTTACTAGGAAATCTAGCGCACAGCAGAGAATCCGGTCAGAGGTGTATTCTCAGTGGTGCTGCTGTCAAGGAAACCCAGCGCCAAAGGAAATTTTAAATGTATGGTGTTGATGTATGCCCACTGCCACCAAAACGAGGAACTCTTTCAATGGAAAAAATATCTAAATGTTGAAAGAGAGAATAGTAAGAGAGTGAACTATAATGGAAGATAGGCTTTCCCATTAAATCTACGATAAAAGCTGGAAAAATAAAAAATTGGTCTATTTCAGAAAATAATGAAAAGTTCAAGCTGGATCCTATTTGTACTAAGCCAATTTCTCTCCCCCTAATTAAAAATTCCAAGAAAGATGAGAAGAATTTGTTGTGTTGAGAGAGAGAATAGGTTTTTTTTAATTTCTAGAGAGAGAGAACTGTACTGTAACCTTCTAGCTACAAGTTCAGCTGACATGTAGTGAACTACTTGTGCAAAAGTGCAAACTTCCACAAACATCTTTAAGTGCATGGCTACCAGTTTGTAAGAATTTCTGCTCTGTATACTCAGTCAAGCATTTTCACTTTTTTTTTTAAATCTGGCAAAACACATGCTGCTTATCAAGTCCTAACTATGAAGTCCGAAGTTTCAGATTTCACCTATTTCTTACTTATCCTGTCAAAGATCCTGGGCATATATTTCATTTTTTACAATGGAAAGAATGGATTTTTAAATCCTTTTCTAATTCCAGAACATCAGAGAGGGTTTTACTCAAACTTTTCAGAATGATGCACTGTTAGGAAAAAGCCAAACATAGAAAATTTCAGCTCATACGATTAACATCTTAAAAAGTTACAGGCTGGGGTTAAATAGAGACTGTTTTGTAACCTTTTTGTTCGAGCACTTATAACCAAGGCATGATGATAATACGCACAATTTACAAATCTGAATACTGTTAAGAGTGGATTTGATTGCCAGAAGGTCATATTTCCCCTGACTATGCCCCATTTCTGGTATCTACTTTTCACTGTGGCCCAGGGAAAAATAAAATGATTTTACAATTATTTTCATCTTTACTGCTGTGTTTTCTTAGTGCTGTATTATACTTTGTGTAGCAGAAGGCTGCCTCAGCACCCTGTCACAGCTGGGCATATGAATAGTGCTGGGATTAGTATTAAAGTTTATTTAAAAAAATAGGGTATAGTAAATATAACATCCAGAGTTAAATACAATTTGTCAGGACATGAGAGGAAACGAATGGAGTCATATACAGCAGAACTCCCCATAAAACCCAGTATTGATGTCTCTCAGTGCCTAAATCAACTAAATTGGATGCATACTTAGGGGCTAAGAGTTGCCATGCAAACATTCCTACTGAGGCAAACCTGGGCTTTGAAATCCAGTGAGAGGGGAGGATCTCAGAGTCCAGGTGTTAGTCTGAGTGGGAGCTGCTATTTTGAGCCACATGGCATGAACCAGAGTCAATTCACCAAGCTCCAAGACTCTCTGTATTTTTGGCAGAGTAAATGTGCCCATCAAGTTTAAGGCAATTTAATCTAATCTAGTTATTAATGGTTCACAAACATGCTGGAAGGGCATAACAAGTGAGGTTCCGCAGGAGTCTGTTTTGGGACCAGTTCTGTTCAATATCTTCATCAACGATTTAGATACTGGCATAGATAGTATGCTTATTAAGTTTGTAGATGATACCAACCTGGGAGGCATTGCAGGCATTGCTTTGGAGGATAGGGTCATAATTCAAAATGATCAGGACAAACGGGAGAAATGGTCTGAGGTAAATAGGATGAAGTTTAATGAGGACAAATGCAAAGTACTACACTTGGGAAGGAACAATCATTTTCACACATACAGAATGGGAAGAGACTGTCTAGGAAAGAGTACTGCAGAAAGGGATCTAGGCGTCATAGTGGACCACAAGCTAAATATGAGTCAACAGTGTGACACTGTTGCCAAAAAAAAAGCAAGCATACATGATTCTGGGATGCATTAACAGGGGTGTTGTGAGCAAAACACGAGAAGACATTCTTCCACTCTACTCTGTGCTGATTAGGCCTGAATTGGAGTACTGTGACCAGTTTTGGGCACCACATTTCAAGAAAGATGTGGAAAAATTGGAGACGGTCCAGAGAAAAGCAAAAAGAATGATTAAAAGTCTAGAGAACATGACCTATGAAGGAAGACTGAAAGAATTGGGCTTGTTTAGTTTGGAAAGGAGAAGACTGAGAGGGGACATGATAACGGTTTTTGGGTATCTAAAAGGGTGTCACAAGGAAGAAGAAGAAAAATTGTTCTCCTTGGTCTCTGATGATAGGACAAGAAGCAACGGGCTTAAACTGCAGCAAGGAAAGTTTAGGTTGGACATTAGGAAAAACTTCCTAACTATCAAGGTGGTTAAACCCTGGAATAAGTTGCCCAGGGAGGTTGTGTAATCTCCATCTCTGGAGATATTGAAGAGCAAATTGGATAGACATCTATCAGGAATGTTTTAGACAGTACTGGGTTCTGCCGTGAGGACAGGGGACTGGACTCAATGACCTCTCGAGGTCCCTTCCAGTTCTAGTGTTCTGACTTCATTATTCCAATATCCTGTATATCACAGGCCATTAACACCATCCAGTAATGGATATAAGACTAAAGTCAGTGAGACCCATAGAAGATTAGACTATTATGTGCCACAAGCAGAGACTAGGGCAGTGTTTCTCAAAGTGGGCCTTATGCCCACTTTGAGAAACACTGGACTAGGATGACTGAGTGCTCCAGGCCTCTGCCATGGCAGGGAAGTGATTAAGCAAGATATACTCTGATAATTTTGGCAAGGCACCCACACCCACATGTTGCATAGGAGAGCAAAAAAGAAAACAAACAACATCCAGTATCACTGCCAATCTGAACCAGGGGAAACATTCTTTTCCAGTCCTACATATGGTGATCATTAAGTCTCTGGGCATGTGAGTCAGCCAAGTACCTGAGAGCGAATGCTTGGTGTTACCTCAGAACCCTGCCCAAAGTTCTCTCTCCAGTCATAGTACTCCCTGATGCTTCAGATGAAGGAGATGAAAGCCTACTCACAGAATTCAGTGTGTGCATGTGTGTGTGGGGGGCGGGAGGAAGGGGAGAGAGGAGGGAAGTGAGTGTGACCCTTCCTGATCACTGCCAGTGCTGGCTGAAATCCTGAAGCTTTGGAAACACAGGACATAACAGAGAAGTGAGTCCCAAGGCTGCTGAGCCTCACACTTCCACCTTCAAAAGCAACCTCATCATACAGTTGCCCTTATATATTTGTCCAGGTCTCCACTAAAACTAATATGTTTGTCCTTCCACCCCACAACTCCTAATGGGAAGCTATTCGAGAACCTCACCCCTCTGGTGGTTAGAAACCTTCTTCTAATTTGCAGCCTGAAGTTCTTCATGAAGAGTTCCTCTCCATTTGTTCTTGTGCCATCATTATTCTTTAGCTTAAATAACTCTTCTCCCACCCTGGCATTTACCCCGCTAATGTATTCACAGAGAACAATCATATCCCCTCTCTGCCTTCTTTTTGCAGGACTTAACAAACCTAAGTCCTCCAGTCTGCTCTCATAAGGTAGGTCCTCTATTTCCCTAACCATTCCATAGGCTCAGGGAGGAGGGCTGGGGGCTGGCTTGGATCTTATAAGGTAACGGTCCAGGGGAAAACTGCGAAGGCAGAAAAGAAAAGGATCAGAGGTTTCATTAGGACAGCTGGTCTGCTAGAAAGGCAAAAGCACAGGCTCGGGTATCAGAACAGGTGTCTCAATGTGATCTTTCTCCTGCAAGAGCCTAAATGGAAACTCTGCATCTGTGCTGGTATAAAAATCAACTTTCAGCATCACCAGGTCACATTCAGCCTATTTCTCCATCATTGTGGGGTTTTACTTCCTCTGATAAGGCAGCTTCATAGTTAGAAGCTGAGGTGACTGGGAGATGGTCACTTTTACTTCCCTCAGTGCTCTTGAGTCTGAAATAGCAAAAAACAGTGTGTGCCTATTACTTCACATTTGTAACCAAGAGGGCTTGGCACTTCATTGTTTTGGTTTTTTTAAAACAAAACTTGCATTCTTAGGGAATACAGCACAATCTCTGTGAAGCCCTGATTGCACAATTCCCTCTATATGGAGAACTACTGACCCTGGCAGAAGGCCAGAAAGCAGAAATGGTATGCAGAAGCAGCTTTGTTATTAAACTGTACTTAACTGTGGTAGGGTCTGAGCTCACCATTTCATATTGAGGATATGGCCAAACAAAGAAAATTTTATGACAATGGGCCACAATTAAATGTCTTTTACGGTGCTGTTTGCTATTTGACAATCACAGGAGATTGTCACAGGGGGCAGTTTTTGATGTGTGCTCCTCTCTTGAAGGGGAAGCCTGGAAGGAGTGTTTATAAAACTAAATGAATGTCAGGCATTTTCATATGGACAATAGTGAGAAAAATGTAAATTAAAAATATACCATTCATTTTGAGTTAGGTAGATGGTCGACAATGCAAATGAGTTTTCTTCTTCTTCCTTTTGAGAAGAAAAGAGCTTGCTTTGGTATATAATTTAAGTGGCTCTGTTTACTGGGTCTATCCATTTTGCTTTCTACAAAAATGAAACGAAACATTCCAGCCATATTGATTTCATATCCAAGGCTAGAATACAATCTGTTGTATATTATGTCTAGGACAGAGTACTTTTTCTAGTTGTTAAATTCCCTACGTTTTTATTCCTTTTTTGTTTGCATATAGACACAAAAACACACAAACTACTGATGCGGATTTCATAACATGGCCATTTGTAAAACAGGCATAAAAATGGATCCATCATGACACCAAACAGGCATGTTAAAAGTTGTAATAACAATGTTAATATTTGCTATCTGACAACGTGTTCGGGAGACAGCACAACAAACACTAGCAGACCAAAATAAATGTTCGATCTTTCACCATCATTTTTCCAGTGTTTTGGTGATGGGTGGGTGATGGTGTTTGTTGAAATAGGCTTGCATTTGTGAGCTTTATGAGTTTTCAGCATGGACTTAGATGAAGTGAACATGTACAGCGGGAGCAGTAGAGCTAGGTGTCAGGAGTCCTTCTAACATCAGCTTGTCTTGCTAAATGCACAACTGAAAAGAAAGAGTGCAAGATGAAAGCTGGTCTGACGCTATATTTGCAACAGGTCATTTATGTCATTTGACATATGGAACCTCTAAAGCTAAACAGACAATTTTCACAATGCACTTAAAATTAGCCATGTTGTGTTTGGTTTACAGAGTGTATCAACACATAAAAAGGCACTTAAGTAAACTGCCATGGGCCTAAGAGGAGAGGGTGAAGATGAGGGGAGCACTGCTTAGCTCTCTCAAAGAACATGATAGAAATGATAGTTATGAAGTCATATAAATATTTGCTATTTTGGAGGGAAATATTGATAAATAGGTCAGGGAAGGGATTGTAATGACACTAAGTACTCCTTGCTAGCATTTTATGAGCTAGCATGTGCATGTTACATCTCATTACTATAACAGAGCTCGTGTCTGACTAGATCAAGTTACTTAATGCCATGCTTATTCTAGGATGATATGCTTTTGGAGGATGACTGACATCTGGCAGCAACCAACATGTTGAATTAAGATTGATTTTGACCAATCAAAACAAGGCAGATTGGACATTGTAAATCTCTTTAACGATTGCAAGTTCAGATGATGTGGGATGGATGCCAAACATTAATCTCATGCTCAATGAATACTTCTGTGTTGTATTTGGCTGATGGGGCCCCATGCAAAATGACATGTGAAGCAAAACAAAACTGGTAAACTTTGGCCTCTCCTTAGATTCATGAAAAGTTGGAAAATAATTACTTTCTGCTAGAAAGGCTTTGCTTTAGTTTTATTCTAGAAGCAGAAAATAGTTTTTGTAATGAACACTGCCCTTGCTTATTAATAACAATTGTATTTACATCTCAGTGGAAAATCAGGGTTACTGCCTCCTGGTGTTAGATATGCGTTGGATGGAATCATAGCCATGTGATTTACAACATTTTAGACAAGCTTAACAGCCTACATAAGATTGTAGTTTCTGTGGAAATATTAAGAGACAAGTCTTTAGGGGTAATACAGATCCTAAATGAGGGAAATTTTTGGAAAGCAATAGACCTGAAGAATTTGTGTATGTTAGAGTAGATAATACATAGAGGTAAGAGTTTGCAAGCAGGAGTTCTGTTTGTAAGAATCAACTGAATTTGGGATATATACATAAAGTCATTATATCAGACAGAGTATAGAACCTATCCATGTAGCTCTAGCTGAGAATATTTCTAAAATATTACATACAATGGCACTTCCACCTCAAAGAACCATTTATATTGGAAAGAATTCAAAGATATAATAAAGGTGATTTGAGGTTAGAAGAAAGTTTATAGAAGCTAAAAGAGGCTTTAAGCTTAGCTAAATGAGGATTGAAAAGAGAAGATAAGATATCTGAATGTGAGTATTTGCAGGGCATTTTTACAAACCGAGGAAGAAAATATGGTGTAGCATGGTTCAAACTTTATTGGGAATAATGGGTTGAAACTGAGCCAAATTTAAGTTGAAGGTTAGAGAAAAAAATCTACATGGTCTGTTGAATTGTGGAATGATCCCAGAAGAGATACAGTGGAAGCTCTATTCCTTGAATCATTTAAACCTGTATTAAATAACACACTTAAATGTATTGTAGACAGCAGCCCTGTGTTGGTAAGGGATGTATAAAGTGACTTTACTGGTAAGTCCATTTTTTATTTCTAGGACTGTCTGAAACATTTCTTGCATTGAGTAAGTTGAAAAATTGGGATATATTGCTTAGTTTTCAGTTAGGGCTGTATTTAGTCACTTGGGCTACTGGTTTGGAAATAACTAATGGAACAGAATTGGAACACTCCATGGAGAGTGAGAGATTGAGCCTCAAGGAGTGTGTCAGGCATTGTGCAGTCTACTACCTTCAGAGGATTGTTTGGCTCCACATGGATAAATGCAAGGATTGTGGTTTGGACAGACTTCTCTGTGGGGAGAGGCTCCAGTTACGTGCTCCCATAAAGGGATCTGTTACAATTTGGCCCATTGCATGTATTTTGTATTGTTCTTTGCAATTTCAGGCAAATATTGTAAACGTTATTTTCTTCCTTTGCTGAGTGCCAAGGAAAAGAAGATCCACCATACTGTAAGATCCTGACGGTTTGAGGAAGGGATAGAGCTCCTATTATAATTTCTGGCGGTCTCAGTGGCAGCAACAAGACAACAACTGCTCTTGAATAACAGTTGTGCTGCCAGTCCTGCTGATAACTCCAGTTCCTGGATTATATTACTGTTGACCCAAATAACCCTTTAATAAAATTATACAATGACAAGGAGCCAAATGGCAAGAGTAACGTTAACACTTCAGGCTGGTCAGAAGAAAAAAAACCCATCCCCTTGGAGTCTAAAATATCTGGTTGTGGCAATTTCAAGATTACAGTGAGACATCTCCTGAGAAAATATTGAATTAATGTTGGGAATGCCTGTATTGAAGCAAAGGAATCAGGAAGATAGTTGACTCAAGGGATGACTGTTTCCTGGTATCTGTGTCCAAAGGCACAATTCATGAACAGCTAGTCTGAAGACATATGCTGTATTGTTAAATTTAATAATGATTTGGGGACACTTTCAAGAATGTGACACTCTTGAAATAAACCTGGAATGAAATGAACCCTAAAATTAGAGCAATGTAGAGCAACATTCAAAGATAAAGCAGACAGATATATTGTCTGGGTCAATTTAAAGACTGTGTTAGCTACAAACAGAAAGCATATGTACCTCATGCCATTGTTACTAATGGGGCCACCAGAAGGAATCTCCTACATCAAACCACAGCCATTGAGATGGACCATGGGAATGCACTGAGGATGTTGGGACAATGATTGTTGAAAAGGGTTTGCTTAAAGGAGAACCAGCGTATGTGAATTCTGTTGAACTAATGAACAATAAGGAGCCTGGAGAAGGATAAAGTTAGAAATTTGGCAGAAAAAACTAAGACGGAGGACATCTTTAGAGGCGATATTTTTTCTATTTTTTTCTTACCTCTGTATGAAGTGTTAGAAGAAAGTGGCTCTATCAGAAGACACCCATGTTGTCTCACTCCTAATCTCTCTCCTTTTCTTTTCCATGTTTTAGTCTGGAGATTCACCCCTTCTGTTAGTGCAGCTGTTTGTTAACTTTGTGCTTACATATACTAAGAAAGGCTCTGAACAAAATCTATTGACCTTGGGACAAAAGGGTTAAGAGTGAGGGGAAAAAATCTCCATATGGGAGAAGCACTGATTGCAGAGGAGGAAGAAAAGAGGGCTCCTTTTGGGACCAGACTTATGGAGGTAAGGCGATTACAGCCTTGTATACTTCTGAGCAGCGACTGCTGTGTCCTCCCTGGTGAAACTTAGCACATGGCAACAACCAGCAATAAGGGTGACCTATAATATGACTGTCCTATGCAGTAACTGTAAAGTCACCACTCCAAATCTCAGCACTTTGGGACACATTATAATAATGCCTACTCCAGTTTTTCAGAATAAATCTGTTATTCAAAGTGAGCCCCAAAGTCAGGATGAAGTTCCTACTTACCAGTTTTTAACATATATATTAATCATCTTAGTTAGATTTATTGTTATGAGCCATACTAATGTGTCTAAATTTAAGCTGACATTGACTAACCAAAGTATGGTGAAGCAATTGGCTACATGATTTATCAACAGCGTGAAGTTTTGAATACCCATTTTTGGGAAGCTGCTTGTAGATTGAACAGTTGGATGGTGGGAGGGACAAGAATCCAGTTTTGAGTGGTTCTGTTTGCTGGGAGGTTATACTTAAAATAATTGCATAAGAATTTGAGCATCTTCTGTCATCACCTTCTCTGCCATTGGCTACAGGTCATTCTGAGAGACAGAATCTTGGACTCATGAGATGGGCCTTTGATTTGGTGGTATGACAATTCCTATGCAGACTCTTGAAGAAGAGGCAGCAAGTGAAAGTAATGAATGCATCCTTCAGTAGCGTGATGTGAAAATGATGCAATATTCTCCTTTTTAAAGTAAGCCACGTATTGGTTGTCAAATAGTCAACTTGTTACACACATTGACGCATTCTGAACAGTTCATCTTTACCACCTCAGAGGATGCCACTTTCTGGGACTAGAGAGACAAGGTATGTGACATAAAATCTTTTATTGGACCAACTTCTGTGGATGAGTGAGAGACAATTTTGAAGTTACACAGAGAGTTCTGGTCTCTCACCAGCAGAAGTTGGTTAAGTAAAATAATTATGTTACCCACCTTGTGTCTCTAATATCCTGGGACCAAGAGGGCTACAACAACAGTGAACACCTTCTACAATGACACTTTTTTGAACCAGGGCTTTTGAGAGTAATGGAAACAAAATCTATTCAATATAAATTACACATCAGGCCCAGAGTTAATCCTTGTATGATAATTCTGGGCAGATTTGTTTGTCATACTTTAAAGCATTCAGTCTCAGGTTGCTCATAGGTAATTGGGGCCTCACAAGCTGTGATTAGGTGAAACACGAGAGTGATATTTAAATGCTGAAGGGAGAAAGGTCATTCTTGAGGTAATGGCACAGAACCAGGAGCCAGAAGATCTGAGGTCTGTTCTATCCTCTGATGTCTGACTTGCATTGGGCACTTTACAAATGCCACATAGTCTGGTTTCCCCATCTCTAAAATGGGGCTGTGGATCTGAGAGGGGAAGGTATATATGGATTTTATAAAGCATCATACAATGTTATGCTGAATAAAAATGTCTGTGAAAGCGCAGAGTGATCAAAGTGAGAAAAGTTTCATACAAAGAAAGTTCACTACCTCTTAAGTTTTTTGCTATATTTTACAAAATGAAAACGTTTTATCCAATTTTTAATGGCCTTACTATCAACTGAATGTGGAAATTGTTTTTGAAGAAGTTGTACAGTAGAAGGAGACATCGCCCATATCCTAAGAGCATGTACCCTAGTACAGCTCTCTACTTCATTATATATCTGATCCTAATCAAACAATAATGCTATACATATTCTCTATATCCATTTTAGGGTTGTTCAAATTAATATTTTGCTAGAGTAGGAAATGATGCTTTTAGATCAGTCTGCAGAGGTTACCTAAGGGATATTATGCTCATGTGAGAAGTTTTGTAACACCAAATTTTAAGTGTTGATAGTCCTTTTAAAAAAGGAAATAAATTACCTATATAATTACTGTGGTTGCCCTCGTTATTTATATAAATGCCTTTTAATCCATTTTAAGTAATACAGATATATTATGAGTTGTGTAAAAGGATATTTCCTTTAATCTGTTCTAAATTCAATTTCCTACAGTTTTATTGAATTATGAGAGGGTAAATAGGAAAATTTGAATTATGAAAAAGGGCAATTTCATAGCGGATTACTATTTTCATTGGAGTGTGTTTATTGCTAAAAACATAAATCATATGTGTAGCCCCTCCCTCTTATGCAGATTAATCCATAGTCGCTTCATAGCATGATTAATGGTCCTACCGAATAACAGTCTGAGCCCATTTTATTACTTTGTGAGCGATGAAAGAGTTTGAGGGTTGAAGATAGGAAGGTGAACATGGCAGCGCACATGGAATATGGGATCATTCGGAATTACATCCGTGTTGATCCTACAAAGTTAAATCTGAGCTGTTTCATTGAAAATCTGATGTCATTGAGAGCAGAAAAAAAGACCAAGGTTCTAATTGCAAACCTGAACTCTGCTGATACAGCTACCTTTTAAAAACAGGTCTGGATGATTTTTTTCCATCAATAAAATCTCTGGAAAGCTCTAAATAATTGACTGTTCAGAAGCCAGCAACTGAAATTGAAGTTGGAAGTGCTGTTTGCACAGGTGGCTAGCCTACTGGGAGACTCAATGCTTACCCTGTCGTCCATATCAATTATTCTGAGACTTTGTCTGTTCAATGTCTGCCAGCTTTGATAACAGAAGCCTTTTTAGAAACTGCTGACACAACATTTATCAAATTATCTGTAGGGTACAGAACACTTTCTTTGTAGGGACCTAATGAGCACAGGTTCCGGATAAGCTGCAAGGACAATAAAACAACAGACCAATTAAGAAACAGCCCCAAATTTCCAGGAGTCTAACTATACACAGAAAGTGGGAACTCAGAACACTGTCCATACAAGGTGGTGTATGAACTTCTTGTATAAACAATGAAATTTAAGCCATTATCCCCATAGTTACCAAGGGATTTACCTGTCTTTTGAAAGCCTAACTTTTGTGAAGCGTGTCGTTTAGCCCAGATGCTTCAGTGAATAAGGTACCACACACAAGGATTTTTTTTAAAGTGAAGGCTGCAAATTTATTTAGGTAAACTAGGGGGGAAAGTACCAGCTAGCTCCTCCCCTTGAAAAGTAAGTCCAGACTGCAAAGGCACTTCTCTAAATCCTTAAGAGAAGGCTATGTCTAGCCCTCTCCTGTGAAGTCTAAGAACCAAAGTCAAGAAGGTTCCTTGTGGGCAGAATGAAAATTTCAATGACATCTTCCTGCCAGTGCAGCTAAATATCATATATTTGATGGGTTTTTTCTTACAGTTCCAGTTTCTGAAGTCAAGTCATCTTTCATTCCCAGAAAGTTGGGAGCTAATAGAGGAGGTATCTGAGACTTTAGCTATTATCTTTGAAAAGTCATGGAAGTCAGGAGAGATTCCAGAAGACTAGAAAACGGCAAATCTAGTGCCCATCTATAAAAAGGGAAATAAGAACAACCCAGGAAACTATAGACCAATCTGTTTAACTTCTGTGTCGGGGAAGATAATGCAGCAAATAAGTCAGGAATTCATCTGCAAACATTTGGAAGATAATAAAGTGATATGTAACAGCCAGCATGGATTTGTAAAGAACAAAGCATGTCAAACCAATTTGATAGCTTTCTTTGATAGGATAACAAGTCTTGTGGATAAGGGAGAAGCAGTGGACATGGTATACCTAGACGTCAGTAAAGCATTTGATACAGTCTCACATGACCTTCTTATCAGTAAACTAAGGAAATACAACCTAGATGGGACTACTATAAGGTGGGTGCACAACTGGTTGGATAACCGTTCTCAGACAGTAGTTATTAAGTTTCAAAATCATGCTGGAAGGGCATAACAATTAGGGTTCCACAGGAGTCTGTTTTGGGACTTGTTCTGTTCAATATCTTCATCAACGATTTAGATATTGGCATAGAGAGTACACTTGAGGGCTGCGTCTAGACTGGCATGATTTTCCGCAAAGGCTTTTAACAGAAAAGTTTTTCCGTTAAAAGCCTTTGCGGAAAAGAGCATCTAGATTGGCACGGATGCTTTTATGCAAAAGCACTTTTTGCGGAAAAGCATCCGTGGCCAGTCTAGACGCGATTTTGCACAAGAAAGCTCCGATGGCCATTTTAGCCATCGGGCTTTCTTGCACAAAAATTAAGGTGCCTGTCTACACTGGCCCTCTTGCGCAAGAGGGCTTATCCCTGAGCAGGAGCGTGAAAGTATTTGTGCAAGAAGCACTGATTTTGTACATTACAAAGCCAGTGCTCCTGTACAAATTCAAGTGGCCAGTGTAGACAGCTGGCAAGTTTTTGCGGAAAAGCGGTTGCTTTTGCGCAAAAGCTTGCCAGTCTAGACGCAGCCATTAAGTTTGCAGATGATACCAAGCTGGGAGGCGTTGCAACTGCTTTGGAGGATAGGGTCATAATTCAAAATGATCAGGACAAACGGGAGAAATGGTCTGAGGTAAATAGGATGAAGTTTAATATGGACAAATGCAAAGTACTCCACTTGGGAAGGAAAAATCATTTTCACACATACAGAACGGGAAGTGACTGCCTAGGAAGGAGTACTGTAAAAAGGGATTTAGAGGTCATAGTGGACCACAAGCTAAATATGAGTCAACAGTGTGATACTGTTGCAAAAAAAGCAAATATGATTCTGGGATGCATTACAGAGTGTTGTGAGCAAGACATAGGAAGTCATTCTTCCACTCTACTCTGTGCTGATTAGGCCTCGGTTGGAGTATTGTATCCACTTCTGGACACCACATTTCAAGAAAGATATGGAAAAATGTGGAGAAGGTCAAGAGAAGAGCAACAAAAATGATTAAAGGTCTAGAAAACATGAGCTATGAGGGAAGACTGAAAGAACTGGGCCTGTTTAGTATAGATGACCGAGGCCATGTCTACACTGCAGAGCTTTTCCAGGATACAGTTTCCAAAAAAGTGGATGCGTTCTTTTGGCATCCCTGTATTCCTCATGGTATGAGGAATAATGGATGTTCTGAAATAAGAGGTTTTTTCGACATTTGGCCCTGTGTAGATGGGCAAAATGTTGGAAAAGCCTCTTCAGAAGAAAAAAGTGGAAAAAGATACGCAAATTGCGGATGTAGCCTGTGAGGCAACATGATAGCAATTTTCAAATATATAACAGGGTGTTACAAGGAGGACGGAGAATTGTTCTCCTTGATCTCTGATGATAGGAAAAGAAGCAATGGACTTAAATTGCAGCAAGGGAGGTTTAGGTTGGACATTAGGAAAAACTTCTCAACTGTCAGGGTGGTTAAACACTGGAATAAATTGCCTAGGGAGGTTGTGGAATCTGCATCACTGGAGATATTTAAGAGCAGGTAGGACAGATATCTATCAGGAGTGATCTAGATTGTGTTTGGTCCTACTGTCAGGGCAAGGAACTGGACTTGATGACCTCTTGGAGTCCTTTCTAGTTCTAGTATTCTATGATACTATGATTTCCAAAGGAAAAGAAAAGACTTCAGCCCTCATGATTAGGGAAAAACTCTCAGTTCACATTTCAGGCTAACCTCAAGTCTTGAAAACCAGAAGGCAAATAAAAAGAACCCCACACTTTTTATTCATTTAAAAATCTCATTATTTTAAAGCTCATCTCATGGTTTTGGAAGCTGACACATACTTTTTGATCACCACAATCAATCCCTCCCGTTGCTCAGCAGTGCACAGCAAGGGTTCAGCCAATGCCCAGACTGCAGCAGCTACTCTAATCCCCCTGCAACCTTAGTTAACCTGTACTGAGCTGTACTAACCATTAATCTGTAATGCAGCAATGCCAAATAATCCCCCATACTACCTCACCCTTAACTGCCGTACCCTGTGCACTAAGAAAGACAACCCCTGTCCATTGCTAGGTGTCAATTTGCAAAGTGGAAAAAGGCCGCCTTCTCCCTTAAAAAAGGAACCAGCTAAAAACCAAGCCAGACTGCGAAATCTATCAGTAAGATATTGGAAAAACAAACCTAAGCAAAGGGAGGAGGTATAAAGAACACAGGCATAAATGGGTGCCCACTGCCAGGATGAGCAATATAAGCTGTTGTTGTAAGTTATATTATTAGTCTTCTATAATATGCCCATAAGGTGTAGCATTAGTTCCCCATAAGATGCCCCTATAGTCTCTGAATGGGCAAATCAGGCTGTGGGAGTGGGAACTCTTTGCCCTGTGCTCTGCCCAAATCCACCCCATGCAAGGTAGAAGAAGAGAGACGATGAGGCACTGGTGCTCCTTCCCATGCTAACTAGAATTCCAGATATCTCTTGTGCCCAGATGTTCATCTAGCTAAACAATGGAAGCAGCATTGCTAATGGTATTAACGTATAAGCCAATACCTTCTAAATCTGCAATTCCTACACAGTTGAATGGCAGGAGTAATTTAAGGATGAATACAGGGTATATGCCTTGAATTAAGCTATAAAGTAAATGCCCTACTATCACTGTGTTTCAAGATACTTTGTGAACTTTGGGTTAACGGAGGTCCATATCCTACTCCTGCTGAATAGCAAAACTCCTAGTAGGAAACATCCAATTGGAGGCAGGATAAGAAATTTGTTATATACTGCTGGGAGGGAGGAGGAGAAAGGGAGATGCATATGTATAGGGAGTTGTATGGGGGTGGGCATGGGTGAAAAATAAGTAGAGTCTGGCTCCAAGGTCTCAGTCATGGGCAAGCACCGCTAAGCCAATTTGAAGAGAAAGGTAAGTTGCATTAGGAAAAGGATGGAGTAAAGCTGAAGTTGGAAAATTCATCTGTGTGTTCTTGGTGCACCACAACTACATGCTGTTGGTGCCGATCCAGTTCAGAGCAATTGTAGAAAGGTGCAAAGCGTATTGCAGATATGAAGGTAAATGAATCTATCTTTTAAATGCAAAAATAAGTGTTTCCAGTGTGCATTCATATTTGGAGTCAGTGGCTAATTCATTAGCTCATGCAAGCCAGTAAAAAACCCACCTTCCTTACTGAGTAATCTTCAACATTTTGAAGAGACAGAGAGTATCTTTTTCATGTCAGACTAACTGAATTCTTAACAGAAAGTGTTTCGCTATATGGATTTCTGATACCACCATATAGGTCTCATGGTATCTGAAAGTTAATATCCATATTGTATCCACTTACCTCAACACAAACTTTATTTTTTAAAAAACTGCTACAATTCGCTAAAACTTCAAGATGGTTTGCTTTAAATTCACAAATGTGAATGTCTCTCTCTGTGTAACTATGGCCTTGGTAGCAAACATTTTTTTTTCCCTTGGAGCATACAGTTAAATTTAACATTCATCCTATAATCAAATAAAATGAACATAATGGCCTCAAATGTTTCCCTGGAGGAATTCAGCTTACACAATCACCAAAGGGATTGTGTAACCACTGGCATCAGACACTGCTCAGTAGCACTGCCAAGCTCAATGTAGAACAGAACCAGAATGTATTCGTCAAGCAGACCAAATTACCCCAAAGCTGACCTGGAGGGTACTCCTCCTCGGTCAGCCTTTACCTCACTGATGGGAAAGTGGGAATACGGTTTACATTACAGCTGCTTGTGAGGTATCTAATTGGAGAAAGTGATTGCTGTGATTTGAAAAGTCTTTAATGTTCAACATTGAAATGGCAGACCCAAAAGGCAGATCCCTGTTTCTAGTTGTGCTTGTGGCCACAAAGGATCAGAGTAAAAATCACAAAGAATGCATGTGGGTTAGGCTATCTGAATCAGTGCCATAAAATAGAAATTCATTCAAAATGGTCAACCTTGAAAAAATACTTAATGTAGAAACTTTGCCAGTTCCAGCTATTAGTGCCACTGTGGACTAATAACTGAAGTTTGAGCTTGTAAGGGTGGAAATTGAAGTAGAGAGCGGGCAGAGTGTTATACACACCACACACACCACACACCACAAATATATGAAGAATAAAGAAGACATGTTGGTACTGTGGAAAGTTTGAGCCAAATTACGAAATAAGCTATTTGGAAATTGACTCAAAATAAGCTGTGCAATTTACATAGCTCAAATTGCATAGCTTAATTCAAGCTACAGGTGCAGTTTAGAAACACTCTAAGGTGCCACAGGACTATTCATTTGTTTTTAAAGTTACAGACTAACACAGCTACCCCTCTGAGATTATGAAGAATGAATATACTAGAATAATGGTGAGCTGCTGTAATAGAAGAACTGTCATCTATGAGCTGATAATTGTCAGTTCAATTCATCTCCCCATTTTCTTTAAACCTCTGGGAGAGAAATTGTTTCATGACTCCTGGGACAATTAGGAAGTTATGAGCTTGGTAGTCTCATTTTCTGTAGTTGCAAAATACCTGTTCTCTAAACGCTTGCCATGAAGTCTAGGACTTAATTTTGTAGCTCACAGGTGCTGTTTGAAAAATTTACCATCAACTCACCCGGCAAAATATCAGAATTCACTCTTAGACTGAAAGAGGTGAAAATAAAAATCAGGGATCAACATCTGTGACAAACATCCAGCATTAATCAAAACACATTCAAACACATAGACAGAAACAGACATTTTTCTAAGCAATGCTCTTTATAATTCTTTTGATGTGTCTGGTATGAGGACCTCCAGCCTTCTGAGCTGTCACGCTGACTTACACGTACCAACCAAATAAAAATTCTTTGGCCAAACCTCTTACCCCCACGCCATTTTGCTCCAGTTGTTTTTAATTTTTTGTATTGAGATCAGGCCTACGGGCCCAAATCACAGCTTATAGCTCCACTGTGTTGGGTACTATACGAATGCATAAGAAAAAAGACGAACCCTTGTCTTAAAATGTTACATTCTAATTAGTAAAAGTGATGAGGAGTCCTGTGGCACCTTATAGACAAAGAGATTTATTGGAGCATAAGCTTTTGTGGGCAAAGACCCACTTCGTCACTTTTGCAGATTTAGACTAACACGGCTACCCCTCTGATACTATTCTAATTAGTGTGTATTGTAGCATGGCAAATTATCATGGAACCCTGTGCAAAACCCAACCCTGAAACCACACCTTTGAAACAAACAGAACCAGAGTCTGGAAGGATCACATCTTTTTCAAATATGGGCTACATGGAAGAGAGAAATACATTGGTGACAAAAATAGAAGAACTCTGCTCAGAGGGACTAGATTCTGAGACCTTTACTCACATTCCGATTTCAATGGTACTACTTATGAAATACAATGCTGCTCAGTCTGATCAGACCATGGCATTATCTGTCTTTCTCAAGAGCACCTTCAAAAAGCTGGTCACTTAGAATAATAAAACATCTGGTTTTGCACTCCACAAATGTAATACCACTGTACTACCTTTGGGCAGATTTCTTAATTTAATTTTGATTTCTTTCCTGTTGCACTCGTTGCGGTGACTCCTTCTTCTTCACTTAGGTTACTGGCCAAACAGGTGTGCATAGGACTCTATTATCGATAAGCCTGTGCTGCTCAATGTGATAGCCAATGAGAATGCTGGACAGAGCAATGAAGACAGATACACCAGCTTCTTCACTCACACACACAGAAAGCTCATTGCCTCTACCATGTTTCTTGCATGGAGTGAGAAAGTGATTTTGCTAGGTTTCCCAGCTGCCCTCTCACCTGCAGGCACCAGTTAAACTTCCCTATTTAATCTACCAGACTACATATGGTACAACGCTTGCCAAGGCCTGCTTACGGCCTCGTCTCCTGGGGTGGAAAAAAGAACAAATTCTTGATTAGAGGATAAGAGAATAAATCTCTCAAAGAATTTAACAAGGATAAAATGCCCAATAAAGTGAGTTTCCAGACTTCAACCTAGCATTTGTTTGGGGAAGAGAATTTCAGTAAGACAAAGAAAGATCTGCTGAAGGAGATTAGAATTAAATGTTAGCTGAGTTCAGTAGAGGTAAATCATACAACTGGTCACTATAATAAAAATAATTTCATTGTGCTCATTTAATGGGATTAATTTTTTCCTAGGGGAATAATGTACAATATTTTAAAACACAAGTGTTTATTAGCAAACCAAGAAGAGTAAAGCAGTTTGCTATTTGGGTCATTGAAAAATTAAATCTTGTGCTGCCCTAAGACAAGAAAATAAAAATCAGTTTTGTAGCAGAGTCATCATTCTCATGTCATTAAACTCCAAGAAAAACTCTTTTTCGCTGCTATCTGCTTCTATCACAGACTGTGGAACCGTCTTCTACAGCCTCTTAGGGAGATGTGAATTCTGTGTGGGGAGTCCAAAAAGTGCCTGAACTTTTCCTATAAAATCTGTACTTTTATACAAGATCATCCACAGTTGTAGCCATGGAAGCTGACTTCTCATTTTGCTGGAGGGGTGTTTAAACCCCCTCCGCTCCAGGCCTGCCCCCCACTCCACCTCCCACTCCACCCCTTCTCCCAAACCCCTACTGCACCTCTGCTACACGCCCACCTTGTCTCTTCCCCTGAGAGAGTCCTGTCCTCACTCCTCCCAATTCTTCCCAGATCTTGAACATTGCAATCAGCTATTCAAGGTGCTACAGAAATGTAGGGAAACAGAGGAAAAGTTGGCTGATTAATGTCATGGAGGAAGGAAGAAGGAGAGACAGCATGGTGCCAGTGGGTGCTCTACATTCACTAATATTCCCGTGGGTGCTCCAGCCCCAGAACAACTATGGACTCAGCAGCTGTGGTTATAGCACCAGGAAATATTTATAAAATTAGGTATGTAAAATTATATGTGAAATAATGGTGAGGGAGACCTGTTATGAATCAGTCCTCCCTGCCAAAGAAATTTCAAAATATCTCTGTGTTGTTCTGATATGGAACAAGAAAACTTTTTCAAATCTCAAAATTTTTCCCAGGATGGGAAAACTGTTTCCTGCCCAACTATTATGCAGAGGACACGGGTACCAATAAATTTGACAGATTTTTTTTTAAATTAGAAAAACAAATCATTGGCTTCATAAATTTTAGAATTTCTTTATTATGATACTATAACTCTGTTACATTCAGGATCCAGTTATGGAATATGCTGGGCACTATTTGGTTTCACATTGAAGACTTGTAGTCTTCAATCTTCTCATTCAACTGAATAAAAGTCTTTTCCTAGGCAACTTAAAATTATGAAATACTGAAAAGTTGAAGGCACAGTTTCTTGATACGTTTGTGCTAGACCCATAACATTAGTGCCTTTCAAGACAAGCAGCCTTCCTCAGTCAAATGCAGTATTATCCCAAATAAAGCCCTTTTTGACATCACAGACTAGCAAATAAAAATGATGTATCAATGTTCTCTTATACTTTGCAGGAACTTGCCAGAGATGTATAGTTCCTGTTTTCTACTGTACATCTGCTACATAAAACATCTCAAAATGTAACAGAAAACTTCCAGGAAAAATAAATCTGCAAGGATGCAATACATGTTTCTGCATCAAACATACATTCAAACATTTATAGCTTCTAATTTTGTTTTGTTGCATAAAATTTAGGGAATGCATACCCTATTTCACCCTATTGCTTATTTCACAAAATTGTCATCAGGAAGAAAAAAGAGTGATTTTCAGCCTTTTTCCCCCTTCTTTCAAGTATGTCAAGTGCATTGGAGAATAAATATTAAAACTAATAGAGACTGGATGAGACATTGTTTTAAGCCTAGCTCTTTACAGTTCTTTTGACACGTCTAGTTTGGAGACCTTGAGTTCTTTGGAGTTGTCACACTGATTTATTAATACCAGAAGAATCAGCAAACATTAGCGATAAAATATTATATAATCTTATTTTCTTTCCACATTTCAATACAACAAATGCAAGATTACAAATATTCATAAGGTCCTCTGTTTTAAAAAAAATGCATATAATTGATTATTGTCATGCTGGCATTGCCAACTGTCATATAAAATATTTTAATAATAACCCATTCAACTGAAGTAACAAAGGAGTCTGCAGACAAACCAAGTACCTTAAAATTTAGTCCAGATTCTGTATTGACATTACCCCAGCCATTGTTCAGTGAAGTAGCTTGGATAAAATATGAAACAAGCTAAACTTTCAACCTGAAACTGAACTGAGCTTCCAAAGAAATTTTAAAGTATTTGTGCATTTCTTCCCTTCAGATTTCAGCCAGGTCTGCAAGCAGAAGTTCCAGATGTAACAACAAAAGTCATTTTCATACTATTTCCATCTTCTATGAAGTCAGAAACGACAAGATTTATTTTTTCAAAGAAGCCAAATCTCAGCAGACTATCAGTTTGGTTTCTCACTCAGAAAGGTACAGACAAGTATCAATTGACACATGAGAGTGAGTATCTAATCAGAAGGCCTTAAACATCTAGGAGAAATGTTCAGCTACATTGTGTGTGGGGAAGATTTACAGAACTTTGCATATGACCTGTGAACAATAAAAGAAATTTGAGAATTGGCTTATAGACATAAATGAGTGAAGAACAGATTTTCAAAATTTTGGGGCCTATGTTTTATTTGCCAATTTTGAGCATGCAGCTGATCTGAGACTGGGTTAAACAATAAGCAATTATGAAGGAATAAAGTGAGAAATTGAAGGTGACTGCCAACAAAACATTCAGAACAATGCTCCCAGCCTTGCAGCTATGAACTCTAATTTTCAGTTATTTGGACTTCTCTTTCTGTCCTTTAGAGTGGCATTTCCAATGTTGCAATCTATAATTGTAAACCAACAAGAACCAAAATAATGTGTGCAATTTTTTTTAAATTTCAACATTTTGCCTTTATTTGGTTATTGTTTCAGATTAAGATTCACATGTACAGAGTATCCCTGAGATGTGCACTATAATTGGAATTGTGTCCTCCCTCTAGGAGCAAGGGGACCTTGCTCTTCAGTGACTGAAGAACAACTGGAAAACAATCACAATGTTACAAAGAGTCTGAAAGCCATGAAATGCTATAATTACCATGGAGAAAATATGGCTTATGCATGTCAGAGTTAAATGGGTTAAATCCAGGCTAGAGTATGAAATGTTTTGTTCTGTCAGCAACAAATATACAAAAAAAGAAGGTACCCATTTGTCTTAGAAAGGATTGCATATCTGACACCTATTCACCAGAAATAATGCTGATTTAGCATGTACATTGCTATGCGGCATCAAGAAAGTTGCTTTCACAAAAGTGCACTGGATGGTTTTATCTTATCTTTTCATTGTGACACTGCTGTGATATGAAGCATAAAATTTGGGCACTTCTTGGAGAAGAAAGTAAAAGTTACCAGAGGAGGTTCAGAAAAATTCCAGGACGTGGAATTGAGGTCTGAAGTGTCTGTGGTTAACACACACAATTTTCTCATGCATTAAAACAATAGATAGCCACATTATTTACACATATCCTATAGGACCTGGCTCTAAAAATTTACCACAGAAGGCTGATTCTCAAAATCCTTGGTTTTCTGTGTCATATTAGTGTAATCTATAAAACTCTATCTAATTATACCATTATGGTTTCTCAGATTAATCTTTTTACCCTTCTTGCAGTACTTTTTCAGGAACTTATTACTCAGACAATAAAGAAGCTTTCTGTTATCTGGGTCTTTGCTTCTCCATTCCAGGGCTCTTGCTGAAACATCTGTGCTTTAATTTTTGGGGGCCTGGTTGTGCAAAACCCAGGTTTTTCACATAGGCCCCAATTCAGCAAAGCATGTTGGTTAAGCATGTGCCTTAATCCACTCCTATTCAGCAAAGGAAGCAAGCACCTGCTTCAAATTTTAGCAAATACATAGTGCATTTTGTTAAAATTGGAAAGTTTGAAACTAAAGGGTAGTTCTAGTAAGAGTCACAGAATACTAGGACTGGAAGGGACCTCAAGAGGTTATCGAGTCCAGTCCCCTGCCCTCATGGCAGGACCAGTCTAGTACTGTCTAGACCATCCCTGATAGACATTTATCTAACCTACTCTTAAATATCTCCAGAGATGGGGATTCCACAACCTCCCTGAGCAATTTATTCCAGTGTTTGACTACCCTGACAGTTAGGAACTTTTTCCTAATGTCCAACCTAAACCTCCCTTGCTGCAGTTTAAGCCCATTGCTTTTTGTGCTTTCCTCAGAGGCCAAGATGAACAAGTTTTCTCCCTCCTCTTTATGACACCCTTTTAGATACCTGAAAACTGCTATCATGTCCCCCCTCAATCTTCTCTTTTCTAAACTAAACAAACCCAATTCTTTCAGCCTTCCTTCATAGGTCATGTTCTCTAGACCTTTAATCAGTCTTCTTGCTCTTCTCTGGACCCTCTCCAATTTCTCCACATCCTTCTTAAAATGCGGTGCCCAGAATTGGACACAATACTCCAACTGAGGCCTAACTAGCGCAGAGTAGAGCGGAAGAATGACTTCTTGTGTCTTGTTCACAACACACCTGTTAATGCATCCCAGAATCATGTTTGCTTTTTTTGCAACAGCATCACACTGCTGACTCATATTCAGCTTGTGGTCCACTATAACCCCTAGATCCCTTTCTGCCGTACTCCTTCCTAGACAGTAGCTTCCCATTCTGTATGTGTGAAACTAATTGTTCCTTCCTAAGTGGAGCACTTTGCATTTGTCTTTATTAAACTTCATCCAGTTTACCTCAGACCATTTCTCCAATTTGTCCAGATCATTTTGAATTATGACCCTATCCTCCAGATTAGCAACCCTCCCAGCTTGGTATCATCTGCAAACTTAATAAGCGTATTTCTATACCAATATCTAAATCGTTGATGAAGATATTGAACAAAGCCGGTCCCAAAACAGACCCCTGCGGAACCCCACTTGTTATACCTTTCCAGCAGGATTGTGAACCATTAATAATTACTCTCTGAGTACGGTTATCCAGCCAGTTATGCACCCACCTTATAGTAGCCCCATCTAAGTTGTATTTGCCTAGTTTATTGATAAGAATATCATGTGAGACTCATAGACTCATAGACTTTAAGGTCAGAAGGGACCATTATGATCATCTAGTCTGACCCACTGCACAATGCAGGCCACAGAATCTCACCCACCCCCTGCTAGAATAATCCTCTCACCTATATCTCAGATATTGAAGCCTTCAAATAGTTTGAAGACCCCAAGATGCAGAGAATCCTCCAGCTATGATCTGTACCCCATGCTACAGAGGAAGGCGAAAAACCTCCAGGGCCTCTGCCAATCTACCCTGGAGGAAAATTCCTTCCCGACCCCAAATATGGCGATCAGCTAAACCCTGAGCATATGGGCAAGACTCACCAGCCAGACACCCAGAAAGTTCTCTATAGTAACTCCTATCATCCCTCCACTGACCTATTTACCACTGATAGTGAAAGGTCAATTAGTTACCAAAATCATGTTATCTCATCAAACCATCCCCTTCATAACCCCATCTAGTTTAATCTTGAAGCCAGATAGATCTTTTGCCCCCACTACTTCCCTTGGAAGGCTGTTCCAGAACTTCACTCCTCTAATGGTTAGAAACCTTTGTTTAATCTCAAGTCTAAACTTCCTACTAGCCAGCTTATATCCATTTGTTCTTGTGTCCACATTGGTATTAAGCTTAAATAATTCCTCTCCTCCTGGTATTTATCCTCTAATATATTTAAAGAGAGCAATCATGTCCCCTCAGCCTTCTTTTGGTTAAGGTAAACAAGCCAAGCTCCTTGAGTCTCCTTTCATAAGACAGGTTTTCCATTCCTCGGATCATCCTAGTGGCCCTTCTTTGTACCTGTTCCAATTTGAATTCATCCTTCTTAAACATGGGAGACCAGAACTGCACACAGTATTCCAAATGGGGTCTCACCAATGCCTTGTATAATGGCACTAACACCTCCTTATCCCTACTGGAAATACCTCGCCTAATACATCCCAAGACCGTATTAGCCTTTTTCACGGCCATGTCACAATGGTGGCTCATAGTCATCCTATAATCAACCAGGACTCCAAGGTCCTTCTCCTCCTCTGTTACTTCCAACTGATGTGTCCCCAGCTTATAACTAAAATTCTTGTTATTAATCCCTAAATGCATAACCTTACACTTCTCTCTATTAAATTTCATCCTATTGCTATCACTCCAATTTACAAGGTCATCCAGATCTTCCTGTATGATATCCCGATCCTTTTCTGAATTGGCAATACCTCCCAACTTTGTGTCATCCGCAAATTTTATCAGGACACTTCCCCTTTTGGTGCCAAGGTCAGCAATAAAAAGATTACATAAAATTGGCCCCAAAACTGATCCCTGAGGAACTCCGCTAGTAACCTTCCTCCAACCTGACAGTTCACCTTTCAATATGACCCGCTGTAGTCTCCCCTTTAACCAGTTGCTTTTCCACCTCTCAACTTTCATATTAATTCCTATTTTTTCCAATTTAACCAATAATTCCCCATGTGGTACTGTATCAAATGCCTTACTAAAGTCGAGGTAGATTAGATCGACTGCATTTCCTTTATCTAAAAAATCTGTTACTTTCTCAAAAAGGAGATCAGGTTGGTTTGGCACGATCTACCTTTTGTAAAACCATGTTGTAATTTGTCCCAATTGCCATTCGCCTCAACGTCTCTAACTACTTTCTCCTTCAAAATTTTTTCTAAGATCTTGCATACTACAGATGTCAAACTAACAGGCCTATAGTTACCCGAGTCACTTTTTTTCCCTTTCTTAAAAATAGGAACTATATTAGCAATTCTCCAATCAAATGGTACAACCCCTGAGTTTAGAGATTTATTAAAAATTTTTGCTAATGGACTTGCAATTTCATGTGCCAGTTCCTTTAATATTCTTGGATGAAGATTATCTGGGCCCCCCGATTTACTCCCATTAAGCTGTTCAAGTTTGGCTTTTACCTCGGATATGGTAATATCTACCTCCATATCCTTAGTCCCTTTTGTTATGTTACCATTATCCCTAAGCTCTTCATTAGCCTCATTAAAGACTGAAGCAAAGTATTTGTTTAGATATTGGGCCATTCCTAGATTATCCTTAACCTCCACTCCATCCTTAGTAATTAGCGGTCCTACTTCTTTTTTTGTTTTTTTCCTATTTATATGGCTATAAAACCTTTTACTATTGGTTTTAATTCCCTTTGCAAGGTCCAACTCTACCTGACTTTTAGCCTCTCTCACTTTATCCCTACATGCTCTAACCTCAATTAGGTAGCTTTCTTTACTGATCCCTCCCATCTTCCACTCCTTGTATGCTTTCTGCTTTTTCTAATCACCTCTCTGAGATGCTTGCTCATCCAGCTTGGTCTAACACACCTGCCTATAAATTTTTTCCCTTTTCTTGGGATACAGGCTTCTGACAGCTTCTGCAACTTTAGCTTAAAATAATCCCAGGCCTCCTCCACCTCAAGATCCATAATTTCTTTAGTCCGATCAATTTCCTAACTAATTTCCTTAATTTATTAAAGTTAGCCCTTTGAAATCAAAAACCCTAGTCTCAGATTTATTTTTGTTTATCCTTCCATTTAATTTGAACTGAATTAGCTCATGATCACTTGAGCCGAGGTTGTCCCCTACAACCATTTCATCTATGAGGTCCTCGCTACTCACCAAAACCAAATCTAAAATAGCATCCCCCCTTGTTGGTTCAGCAACTACTTGATGAAGGAATTCATCAGCTATCACATCTAAGAAAATCTGAGCCCTATTATTATTACTAGCACTTGTTCTCCAGTCTATATCTGGAAAGTTGAAATCTCCCATGATTACGCAGTTTCCATGAGTATTTACTTCATTAAAAACCGTATCAAAGGCCTTACTAAAGTCTAGTTATACCATGTCCACCGCTTCTCTCTTATCCACAAGACTCGTCATCCTATCAATGTCCAATCTAAACCTCCCTTGCTGCAGTTTAAGCCCATTGCTTCTTGTTCTATCCTCAGAGGCCAGGAAAAACAATTTTTCTCCTTCCTCCTTGTGATACCCTTTGAGATAACTGAAAATCAATATCATGTCCCTTCTCAATCTTCTCTTTTCCAAACTAAACAAGCCCAATTTTTTCAGTCTTCCTTCATAGGTCATGTTCTCTAGACCTTTAATCATTCTTGTTGCTCTTCTCTGGACCTTCTCCAATTTCTCCACATCTTTCTTGAAATGTGGTGCCCAGAACTGGACACAATACTCCAACTGAGGCCTAATCAGCGCAGAGTAGAGCGAAAGAATGACTTCTTGTGTCTTGCTTACAACACACCTGTTAATGCATCCTAGAATCATGTTGCTTTTTTTGCAACAGCATCACACTGTTGACTCATATTTAGCTTGAGTCATTGAACTTCAGTTTAAATTAACACTTTAAAAATACCACAAGGGCTACTAATTGAATTTATTCTGGTTTTCTGTACAGTAGCTATAGAAATTCAGAGTTGTTCACTCTAAATCTGCCTCAAAATATATCTACTTTAAAATATGCAGAACAGAAGAGGCTGGAATTTTTATTTTTTTCCTTAAAATTCTAGCAAAAGAAAAGGCATCTCCCTTATTCCTTCCTATTAGATCTTTATTTGCTAGCTGCCTCTATCTACTCTTTTTAAAAATTAGATAGAAGATTTAAAGGCTGGACAGAAGGATTTTCTCTGGAATGAGTGGCCTGTTAAGCTGCTCATTATGGGCTTGTCTACACTACCGGGAAGATTGACCCCTCCATAAATTGATCTAACATTGGATTTAGTAGGTCTAGTATAGACTCCCAAATTGAATGCTGAGGACAGCCCCCACGGATGTTATGTAGTCCTCTTTCTGTGAGGAGCAAAGGAAGCCGACAGGGGTGTGTGCTCCTGTCAGTCTCCTTCAATGTAGATGCTGCGACAACTCGGCTTAAGATAACGGGAGTCCAGCTATGCGTTTTGCATAGCTCGGTGGTGTACCTTAAGCCAACCTGCCTGGTCTAGTGTAGACCTAGTCAATGTGACAATAGGATGAGAAAAGGCCCTCTTTGGTACTGGTTGTACTTGCCTTTGACATTCTGAATCTGGGATTCCTTAGAGAGCACTTGACTTAGAAATCCCTGACTACAACCTCACCAATCCCCAAACAAGTTAAAATCCCATAAAGTAAAATTAGTCCATTCATAGTCTGATTGCATTTGGAAGACTGGAGGAAGTTTCAAGAAATAAACAAACTTGAAAATGGTCCAGAGAAAGGCAAGTGAAATATTCAAAACCTTTGAGAGACTGACCTTTTAGGAGAGAGACTATGTATATCATAGACATAATAACATAATATAACTAAAGGGTGAGAGGGTAGCTGTCCATAAATACATCAAAGTATGTTCTTTGAGAAGGCAGGGGTGCTCACAACCGTTCAGGAAGGAATAGCTGGAAATAGCTCTCTAAACAAATATGCCTATCTGAGCAGCTCACAATCTTTTAATACAATTATTGTCACAACACCCCTTTTTAAAGAGGGGAAACTGAGGAATGCACAGACTAAGCAACTCCTCTAAGGTCACTAAATAAGTCTGTGGTGGAGCAAGGTATTGAATCCAGACTTCCCACGCTAGCAACCTAACCACAGGACCATCTTTTCTTTCTGTAAACAAAAGAATAAGGTAGAGAAAAAAAATTCAGCTTGATACCGTGGGGGAAAACATCCAATGGTAAGATCAAGCACACTATGTACTGTGATAATCTCCCCCCCAAAATGATGGAACTGCTCCATTAGAATTTAGTGATAGTAGGCAAGATAGAATGGACAGGAAGACAGTCAGCCCACCTTCTTGGCAAGGAGATGGGCTGACTGATTTACAGTAACAAGGCTTTTCTATCTCTAAGTTTTATAATTTTGTAAGGCAGAAGAATAAAAGCAAGGTGGCTAACCAGAAAGCCTAGGGGGAAATCATTTTATATTCAGCGTGTTGGTATTTCAAAGACAAGATCGGAAGCAGATGTGCACAAAAAAAAAAAAAAAAAAAAAAACCAAACAGAAAAAAGAAAGAAAAAGAAAAATGTAGGCAGGAAGCAATACCTCAGGCTATGGTTGTACCTATTGTGCTAGTTAATGCAGAGTTCACAAGGAATATTGATTTAATTACAGCTCACAGCCAGCATGTGAACATATCCTTTAAAGATGATGTATTCAAATCTTATGTAACCAGGGAATATGGATTTTTCCACAGTTCAAAATGGAAGAGAAGTTGGAACAACAAAGCATATCTAAAATAAAGAAAGTCATTGTGCATTTGGCTCACTGGCTACCAAATAGCATAGAAAATACTGTCCAGAGTGTTTTCTTTGGTCCAAAGTGGCACACTAAAGGAAAATCAGGGAGAAATGTAGGTTGGTGGCCTCAGTTGCACATGGAGGATACACGCTGTCTTGAGGCAAAATCCTTGAGGCATTCCTTACTCAGGCAAAACTCCCACTGGAAATTGAAATGGGAAATCTTATGTAATATTAAGTCCTATTCCTTCAGGGGCCACATTAATATGGACCAGAGTGTCTGCAAGGAGCCAGCTTAATTCTTCCCCTATAGCAGGGTTGTGAGGGAGGCCTGGAAGAATGTGGTTTAAAGCTGACTACATTAGTCTCACACAACTTGGGAAATCATGTGCATGGATAAACCTCAGCTGCTTCATGAGGACAGCTTTCTGGCTAGTTTGGCTCTGTATTTATTCATTTATTGTGAAAGGCATAAAATGTTACTACAGCAAAATGGACAAATATTTATCAAATAAATAAAATTATTCACACTTTTTCAGATCTCAAAATGTTTTCCCTGACAGTTTAGTTCAGGTCAGTTCTGAGTTAGTATGAATTTCTTCATCCATCTCAACAATTATTCCTAAAAAAATTATCTTATTCTTGAAATTATGCTGAGGAACAAGTAGGCCAACCCCATGGATGCAAAACTCTTGGTTATTTTGTAGGGTAAGATGTTACCAGAAGGCAGAAAGTAATAATTATTTTTGGCCAATGAAATATAATAGGCATTTATGCTAGAGATTTCCCAAAGTTTCTGCCACGCCAGCTGACCTGCTATAGAAAGGAGTGGGAGAGGATTGATGTTATAAAAAATGCCTTCAGGACTATTAAAGAAAAAATATGTAGAACCCCTGTGTGTCAGGGCGCACATTTCTCTGGCAAGTTTATTGGTGAGCTGGATGCATCAGAAATTAGAATGCCAAGAAACGGATGGTAAAGAGCATCCAGTGTTGTACATCACTAGGAAATTGTTCCCAAAGGGGTAAAGATATGCAACAATAGAAAAAAATGTTTCACTATAAATTGGACTTTTGAAGCACTTCTCTGTCATTTCTTAGTAAATGAGTGTGCTTTGGTAAAAGATCATCAACCCTCAGTATGAATTAATTTAATGTGTGAGAGAAAAATGCCTCTTAATATATGGCATTTCAAGTTATGTGAGTAGCATACATTTATGTCCAGATTGAAGAAAGCTTATTAAGCAAAGCATGTAGGCACATGCTTAAGCCCCATTAAAGTTAGGCATTTATTTTGGTGCTTTCCTCAGTCTGGATGATCTTAAATATGTGTTCTGAGCTTTCCTCTGTCAGAGCTCTACAGATGGGGACCAAGTAACATGACAGAGCTGAGATGCAAATATTTGAGAGAATGAGTCCTTTCAGATGGGATAAATTGTAGTGTTATACAGCTGTCCTTACTCTCCCCACTCTTCAGTATGGTGAAATAAACCTCTCTATTGAGAGCATAGTGTTTGTAACTTTAATTAGGAAATATTTCCTGAAAATAAACATTTTAAGTACTGTGTGACCATTTGAAAAAGGTTCCCCATGCCTCTTTTTGTCTGTACTTCTTCACATGCATTTGTCCTCCTAAAATCTCTGTTTAGTCTTTACATTAGCAGAGGCTTAAATGTTTGATACAGAAAATCTGGGATCAGTTTTGACATCAAGAGGCCAGAACCTGGTTTGTTTGCTGACAGATTCATGTGTGTCAAATGGCACAACCTGGAAGTTGTCTGTTGAAAAAATGAATTTCAAAGCATAAATCAATTTTGAATTATGGAAAGTACATATGAGTGTCTGAATTACTTCCTATCATTCTCACTTCTCTGCCAACTAACAAGCTATGGTTTGTACATACCTACATTTAACATATAGTTCAAAATTCTTCTTATCCACCAAGATATTCCCCCAGTTCTGCGGGTTTCACTAGAGATGTCCCAGAATGCATCATTCTAAGATGTTAATGATTCCACAAGGATCAGTGGTGGACTAACCTTTTCTCTTTCTCATGTACGAAAATGATGGGAAAGGGTGAAGGAGGTGGAGGAAAAGGTCATTGAAAATCAGTATGCAGCTTTGTGCCTCACTCTAAACAGATCCAATCTGTTTAGGGAGACCAGCTTCCATTTCCCCACCTTTCTCTGCCTACTCTGCTTATCTAATTTTAGTCAAACTTCTTTGATCTGAAAATCAAACTGAAAATATGAGGAGTATTGGTTTTCTCATGAGAGCTGTGGTATTTCTGACCCTGTCGGATTCTGCAAAGATTTTGATTTTCTTGCAGTATTTCACCAGATCCATTTCAGATATAGAAAATAAATCGAAGTGTAGAGGTGTGAGATAAGTAAAAGTAAAAATATGCTTTACTTGTAGCAAAGTTGGTACGATTAGGGTATGTCTACACTACAGTGCTATTTCGAATTAACTTATTTCAAATTCATTAATTCGAAATAAGCTAAATCAAAATAACGCATCTAGGCACAAAAACTAATTCGAAATAGCATTTTTCTAATTCGAAATAGCGCGTCCACATTGAGTGGACCCTGACTCGAAGGTAAGGCTGACCGGAACCAGTGCCAGCAGGGCATCAGGGTCGGACTTAATGTGTGGGGCTGCTGCCTCAGGCTAGCCGAGGTCTGTGCTTAAAGGGACCCGACCCCCCTTCCCGGACAGACAGTTCTCAGGTTTATCTGCTTGCTGGTCCACCTCGCTGAGGGACAGAAAAGCATTTGTGTCTCGGAGTGCTCTGCTTGCCCTCACTCGGGACACCACAGCACTCTGCAACATGGTTTGCGGGAGAGGGCAGGAGAGAGGGTGGAAGAAAGGAGGGGGAAAACTGGGAGGAGGGAGCTGGAAGGGGGAAGCAAGGGGAAGAAGGGGGAGGAGAAGCTCAGCACTCATGGCTGGGGGTCTCGCCAGGACAACCGCCTTCCAACACGGCGGGTGCGGGGGCCCGGCATCCCTGGGGGGATGGGGAGGAGGGTGCGGAGGTTGAGGTGGGGGGTGTGGAGATTGAGGAGGAGGGTGTGGAGGTTGAGGAGGAAGAGGTGGGGGGGCAGGAGTGGGAGGAGGAACAGTAGCTGGGGGAGCAGCAGGCGCAGGATCGGCACGGGGCAGCATTCTCTGCAGCAGGGCCTGCAGGTTTGAGTTCATGGCTCGGTCCTGAGCAAGCTGCTCCCGGCGGAGCTGCAGGTCCTCCTGCATCCAGGCCTGGATGGTGCGGTGCAGGGCTCGCAGGGCCCCCAGGTGCTGGTCCCGGTACCCCTGCCGCATGGTGGTGGTCCTGCTGAGGCCGCGGGTGCGGGAGCATGTCCCAGGTGGGGTGGTGCGCCCTTCACGAGCAGCTGGTGCAGCTGTAGAGAAAGAAGAGACATGGTCATTTGTCCCTGGGGACACAGTGGATGATGCTCAGCCCCCCCCCCCGCGATGTGAGGGCGACCGTGCCCTGCACCATCAGAGCCGATGTGCTTGCACAGAGGCCATGGTCAGGATGTCTGGCTCTCCCCGGGACTAGGAGCTGCCCCAGGACCGCACCCATGCCCCTGTGCTGTGTATAGTGCGGCCGGGGCGGTGGGGGAGTTGTCACTTGCCTCTGTGTAGAGGGGGGCGTGTGAAGGGAGAGCGTCCTGCGGGTCCCGCCCAGTGGTCGGGAGCGTTTCAGGTCTCTTCAGACACGCAAGTGCCTATTGGGCTACGTCCCCTGAGTGTCACACAGCTGGAGCCACCTGCCCAAGGGTGGCATGGCACGTGCTCGCACATGCACAGGTGGCTGCGTGATCCGTGGGAGGCATGGCCCACATGCGCGGTCTCTGGTCTCCCTCTCCACCTCCCCCCCGGGTAGGGGACAGTGCTGGCATTTACCTGGTATGGCCTCCCCGGACGACCCTGCCGACTCCGGTGCCGGGACAGCTGGTGGTGGCCCCTCTGGTGCACCCAGGTCAGGGCCCTCAGCTCCCGGCTTGCTGCCTCCCGGGCTGGCGTGGACTGCCCCGCCCCCCAGGATTCGGTCAAGGGCGGGGAAGTAGTGGCAGGTGTCAGCCCCTGCTGCGGCGCCGCCCCTGGTGGCCCTGGCATACGCCTGCTGCAGCTCCTTCATCTTCAGGCACACCTGCTCTTGGGTGCATCTGTGGCCTTTCCTGGCCATGGTGGCCGCTATGCGGCCGTAGATGGCTGCGTTCCTCCGCCTAGTGCGAAGATCATGGACATTGGGGGCCTCCCCCCAAACCTCAATGAGGTCCATGATCTCCGCACCAGTCCAGGCAGGCGCGTGCCATCTACGGCCTCTGGCTGGCCCCTGGCTGCTGGGGGACTGGGTGGGGGATGGCTGGCTGCCACTGGCTGCCATTGTGTAGCGACTGGCTGAGGGTCTGCAGCTGCTGGCAGGCCTGGCTCTGGCACGTGCCCAGTGGCCAGAGTCTGCACCTTTAAGGGCTCTGGGGCTGGGGGAGAGGAGAGGAGTTTTCCTGGTTTGGCCCAGAGTGGCCACCAGGGGAAACTGGGAAGGGCTGGAGGTCCCCTAATTTGAAATAACTGTCTACACAGCACTTATTTCGAATTAGCTATTTCGAATTTGGTGTTATTCCTAATAGAATGAGGTTTACCAAATTCGAAATAAGTGCTCCCTGTTCTGCCATCCATCACTACTGAGAACAGGCTCTCTCCACCGTCTTTGGAACGTTCCTTCAGGAAGTTGAAGGCTGCTATCAAATCCCCCCTCACTCTTCTCTTCTGCAGATTAAATAAGCCCAAATCCCTCAGCCTATCCTCATAGGTCATGTGCTCCAGCCCCCTAATCATTTTGGTTGCTCTCCGCTGGACCCTCTCCAATGGATCCACATCCTTTCTGTAGTGGAGGGCCCAGAATTGGAGACAGTACTCCAGTTGTGGCCTCACCAGAGCCGAATAAAGGGGAATAATCATTTCTCTAGATCTGCTGGAAATGTTCCTCCTAATGCACCCTAATATGCCATAAACCTTTTTGGCTACAAAGGCACGCTGCTGATTCATATCCAGCTTCTCATCCACTGTAATTCCCAGGTCCTTTTCTGATGAACTGCTACCTAGAAAGTCAGTCCCCAGCCTGTAACAATGCTTGGGATTCTTCCGTCCCAAGTGCAGGACTCTGCTGGTTCTTGTTGAACCTCATCAGGTTTGGCCCAATCCTTTAATCTGTCTAGGTCACTCTGGACCCTATACCTGCCCTCCAACATATCTACTTCTCCCCCTAGCTATCCGCAAACTTGCTGAGGGTGCAATCCATCCCTTCTTCCATGTCATTAATAAAGATGTTAAACAAAACTGGCCCTAGAACCGATCCTTGGGGCACTCCGCTTGAAACCAACCGCCAACATGATATCGAGCCGTTGATCACTACCCATTGGGTCTGACAATCTAGCCAGCTTTCTATCCACCTTACTGTCCATTTATCCAATCCATACTTCCTTAACTTGCTGGCAAGAATATTATGGGTATAAAAAGCTTTGGTAAAGTCAAGGTATATCACATACACTGACTTCCCCATGTCCACAGAGCCAGTTACCTCATTGTAGAAGCTAATCAGATTGGTCAGGCATAACTTTTCCTTGGTGAATCCATGTTGAATATTCCTGATCACATTCCCCTTCTTCCAAGCGCTTCAAAATGGATTCTTTGAGGATCCCCTCCATGATTTTTCTGGGAACTTAGGTAAGGCTGACTGGTCTGTAGTTCCTTGAATTTTCCTTCACTTTTTTAAGGATGGGCACTACATTTGCCTTTCCCAGTCTTCACGAGTTTTCAAAGATAAGGGCCAAAGGCTCTGCAATGACATTTGCCAGCTCTCTAAATACTCTCAGATGCATTAAATCCAGACCCATTGATTTGTGTATGTCTAGCTTTTCTAAATAGTTCTTATAGACTCATAGACTCATAGACTTTAAGGTCAGAAGGGACCATTATGATCATCTAGTCTGACCCCCTGCACAATGCAGGCCACAGAATCTCACCCACCCTCTCCTAGAATAATCCTCTCACCTATATCTCAGATATTGAAGCCTTCAAATAGTTTGAAGACCCCAAGATGCAGAGAATCCTCCAGCTGTGATCTGTACCCCATGCTACAGAGGAAGGCGAAAAACCTCCAGGGCCTCTGCCAATCTACCCTGGAGGAAAATTCCTTCCCGACCCCAAATATGGCGATCAGCTAAACCCTGAGCATGTGGGCAAGACTCACCAGCCAGACACCCAGAAAGTTCTCTATAGTAACTCCTATCATCCTCCATTGACCTATTTACCACTGATAATGAATGGTCAATTAGTTACCAAGATCATGTTATCTCATCAAACCATCCCCTTCATAAACCCATCTAGTTTAATCTTGAAGCCAGATAGATCTTTTGCCCCCACTACTTCCTTGGAAGGCCGCTCCAGAACTCACTCCTCTAATGGTTAGAAACCTTCGCCTAATCTCAAGTCTAAACTTCCTACTAGCCAGCTTATATCCATTTGTTCTTGTGTCCACATTGGTATTAAGCTTAAATAATTCCTCTCCTCCCTGGTATTTATCCTCTAATATATTTAAAGAGTGCAATCATGTCCCCTCAGCCTTCTTTTGGTTAAGGTAAACAAGCCAAGCTCCTTGAGTCTCCTTTCATAAGACAGGTTTTCCATTCCTCGGATCATCCTAGTGGCCCTTCTTTGTACCTGTTCTAGTTTGAATTCATCCTTCTTAAACATGGGAGACCAGAACTGCACACAGTATTCCAAATGGGGTCTCACCAATGCCTTGTATAATGGCACTAACACCTCCTTATCCCTACTGGAAATACCTCGCCTAATACATCCCAAGACCGTATTAGCCTTTTTCACGGCCATGTCACAATGGTGGCTCATAGTCATCCTATAATCAACCAGGACTCCAAGGTCCTTCTCCTCCTCTGTTACTTCCAACTGATGTGTCCCCAGCTTATAACTAAAATTCTTGTTATTAATCCCTAAATGCATAACCTTACACTTCTCTCTATTAAATTTCATCCTATTGATATCACTCCAATTTACAAGGTCATCCAGATCTTCCTGTATGATATCCCGATCCTTTTCTGAATTGGCAATACCTCTCAACTTTGTGTCATCCGCAAATTTTATCAGGACACGTCCCCTTTTGGTGCCAAGGTCAGCAATAAAAAGATTACATAAAATTGGCCCCAAAACTGATCCCTGAGGAACTCCGCTAGTAACCTTCCTCCAACCTGACAGTTCACCTTTCAATATGACCCGCTGTAGTCTCCCCTTTAACCAGTTGCTTATCCACCTCTCAACTTTCATATTAATCCTTTTTTCCAATTTAACCAATAATTCCCCATGTGGTACTGTATCAAATGCCTTACTAAAGTTGAGGTAGATTAGATCGACTGCATTTCCTTTATCTAAAAATCTGTTACTTTCTCAAAAAGGAGATCAGGTTGGTTTGGCACGATCTACCTTTTGTAAAACCATGTTGTAATTTGTCCCAATTGCCATTAGCCTCAATGTCTTTAACTACTTTCTCCTTCAAAATTTTTTCCAAGATCTTGCATACTACAGATGTCAAACTAACAGGCGTATAGTTACCCAGGTCGCTTTTTTTCCCTTTCTTAAAAATAGGAACTATATTAGCAATTCTCCAATCAAATGGTACAACCCTGAGTTTAGAGATTTATTAAAAATTTTTGCTAATGGACTTGCAATTTCATGTGCCAGTTCCTTTAATATTCTTGGATGAAGATTATCTGGGCCCCGATTTACTCCCATTAAGCTGTTCAAGTTTGGCTTTTACCTCGGATATGGTAATATCTACCGCCATATCCTTAGTCCCTTTTGTTATGTTACCATTATCCCTAAGCTCTTCATCAGCCTCATTAAAGACTGAAGCAAAGTATTTGTTTAGATATTGGGCCATTCCTAGATTATCCTTAACCTCCACTCCATCCTTAGTAATTAGCGGTCCTACTTCTTCTTTTTGTTTTTTCCTATTTATATGTCTATAAAACCTTTTACTATTGGTTTTAATTCCTTTGCAAGGTCCAACTCTACCTGACTTTTAGCCTCTCTCACTTTGTCCCTACATGCTCTAACCTCAATTAGGTAGCTTTCTTTACTGATCCTCCCGTCTTCCACTCCTTATATACTTTCTGCTTTTTCTTAATCACCTCTCTGAGATGCTTGCTCATCCAGCTTGGTCTAACACACCTGCCTATACTTTTTTTCCCTTTTCTTGGGATACAGGCTTCTGACAACTTCTGCAACTTTAACTTAAAATAATCCCAGGCCTCCTCCACCTCAAGATCCATAATTTCTTTAGTCCAATCAACTTCCCTAACTAATTTCCTTAATTTATTAAAGTTAGCCCTTTGAAATCAAAACCCTAGTCTCAGATTTATTTTTGTTTATCCTTCTATTTAATTTGAACTGTATTAGCTCATGATCACTGAGCCAAGATTGTCCCCTACAACCATTTCATCTATGAGGTCCTCGCTACTCACCAAAACCAAATCTAAAATAGCATCCCCTTGTTGGATCAGCAACTACTTGATGAAGGAATTCATCAGCTATCACATCTAGGAAAATCTGAGCCCTATTATTATTACTAGCACTTGTTCTCCAGTCTATATCTGGAAAGTTGAAATCTCCCATGATTACGCAGTTTCCATGAGTATTTACTTCATTAAAAACATTAAAGAGGTCTCTATCCATATCCAAATTGGATCCTGGTGGTCTATAACACACCCCAAGCACTATCCCAGGAGGATCTGATAGTTTTCTTCCCCAATGTGATTTTTGCCCAAACAGACTCTGTCTTCTCCATTCCATCACTTCTTATTTCTTTACAATCTACCTCATCTTTGATATACAATGCGACTCCACCACCTTTACCCTTATTTCTGTCTTTCCTAAACAGCACATACCCTTCAATACCTGTACTCCAGTCATGCCTAGTATTCCACCATGTTTCTGTTATTCCTATAATATCTGGTTTCACTTCCTGGACCAATAGCTCAAGTTCCTCCATTTTGTTACCTAGGCTCCTCGCATTGGTGTACAAACATCTTAGTTTTTGCTGTTTAGCCTCACTCACATTCTTTACCCAATTTGGCACGGAAGTTGTACCTCCAATATGACCTATTAGACTAGTATCCACCCTACCCTTCCTCCTTATGTCCATTCTCTCCTACCCAGCTATATCCTTTCTTACTTTGTTTTCCTCCCTCTCAGTGTTAAAATCTGGCGTAGAGATTACCTGGACATCTCCCAACCGTCTCCCCAAATTCCTAGTTTAAAGCTCTCTTAATCAGTTGAGCCAGCCTCCATCCTAGAAGTCTATTTCCTCCCTACTTAGGTGAAGTCCATCCCGAGAGAACAGTCCTCTGTCCATAAATGCCTCCCAGTGACCATACATCCCAAAGCCCTCCTTATAGCACCACTGCCTAAGCCATCTATTGATCATCATAATCCTGTCACATCTCAGTTGCCCTTCTCTAGGAACAGGCAGAATGCCACTAAAGATCACCTGAGCCTCAATTTCCTTGAGCGTCCTCCCCAGCCTAGCATAGTCTCCTTAATCTGCTCAAGTGAGAATCTAGCCGTATCATTTGTTCCTACATGAAGGATGATCAATGGATTCCTTCCTGCTCCCTTAATAATCCTCTTCAACCTCAGTTCCACATCCCGTATCTTAGCACCTGGCAGACAGCACACCCTTCTATTCTCTGGATCAGCTCTGGTTACAGGCCTATCTATTCTTCTCAATAAGGAGTCCCCAATCACGTAGACCTGCCTTTTCCTAGTGACAGTGCGATTCTCTGGTCTATCTCTTGCTTCCTCTCTCTGCAAGTCCTTGCCATTCCTGTTTTCCCTTGTAATCCTCTTTAACCCATCCTGTATCCTCCTGATGCTCATTATTGGTATTCTTAACCTGTTCCATGTTCACCAAGGGCTGCCCACCTCCTTCCCATACTGTGTTGCCTAGTACAGTAGTCTAGGAGCTGACCTTGTCTGTGAAGACAGAGACAAAAAAAGCGTTAAGTACTTCAGCTTTTCCCATATCATCTTTCACTCGGTTACCTCCGTCATCCAGTGAGGGCCCCACACCATTTCTGATCACCCTCTTATTGCTAATATGCCCGTAGAAACCTTTCTAGTTACCCTTCTCATCCCTTGCTAGCTGCATTCTCGAGCAATATATTTATATTCCTCCCTAGTCATCTGTCTCAGTTTCCGCTTCTGATAAGCTTCCTTTTTGTGTTTAAGCTCACAAGGATTTCCCCGGTAAGCCTATTTGGTCACCTACCATATCTGCTTTTCTTACTGTGCATTGGGATGGTTTCTACCTGTTCCTTCAATAAGGCTTCTTTAAAATACTGCCAGCTCTCCTGGACTCCTTTCCCCTTCATGTTAGCATCCCAGGGGATCCTGCCCATCAGTTCTCTGAGGGAGTCAGTCTGCTTTTCTGAAGTCCAGGATGTGTATTTTTCTAAATCAAAACCAATAGCAGCATCCACACAGTAATTGCATTTTCGAAAGAAAATCGAAATAATGGAGGGCTTTTTCCGACATTGGTAAACCTAATTCCACAAGGAATAATGCCTCTTCTGAAAAATCTCTTTTGGAAGAGAGTGTGTGTGGACACTCCACTGCTGCTATGTTGAAATATTTCCTCACCAGGGCCATTCTAAATTATTCCTCCCCAGTGCCTCCTGAGGCTCTAAATCGAGATAGCGCGTCCACATTAGGGGAGCCTGCCTTGGACTCATTTTGAGGCTTCCCTGTAGTGTGGACTTTCTATTTTAAATTAAGCTATTCTGGAAAATATCTTCCAGAATAGCTTATTCTGAAATAAGCTTTCAGTGTAGACATACCCTCAGTGTGAAAAGTTAGGCACCAAAATAAGTACCTGGATTTCCAGTGTTTTTGAAACTAAATGAGAGCAATGGTTACTCATAACCTCTGAATAGCTGACTTTGGGTTGAATGTTGATTGACTTTTTTTTTAACCTGAATACTAAAGATCTCTTCTAAAGACACAATAAACAGCAAGGTACTCATTTTATTAGCTTCAAGAACATGGACAATTATGTGACTTTCATGTTAATATAATAATACACAATTCAACTGGTGGTAACAAGTGGAAATATATTTCTCTTTATTTCAAACATCATACATACATTAGGGTTTAAACAGCAAACTATGTATTTGCTCTAGAATTTCATCTAATTCCACTTTTATCTCAGAAAAAAACATTTAAACATAAAATAGTAAACTCACTTTTTCCAAGACTTCAACTTGTTGACATTGAACCTCTCACAGTTCTTACACTGTCTGCTCCAGCCGACACGGCGCTATTAGATCAACAATCCCAGCTGTTTTTTTTAATTCTCATGGGAGCCAAAATTTAAATAAAGCTAAATATTAGGTCTGTGTTTAAATTTATTTTATAAATATGCCATTAATTTAAAGGAGATGCTTGTTTGATTTTTCCTTTTACTTTTATTGCTGATCCCCTTCAGCCTTGTTTTTAATATTGATTTTTAGGATGCCCCTAATCTGTGTTTATTTCTCCTACTTATCTGTCACTGTTTTTCAACCATGATGAAATTCTTCTAGTAGCTATATTATTTATTTATTTATTTGGGGTCAATGGAGAAGTAAGCAGCAAATGTGAATATGTATTGAAATAACTGGATCACTAATTAAAGTTACATTGCAGCATGATTCAGCTGAAAGGCACAATGAGTGGGAGTCAATACATTTAGGATCTATTCCTCATTCTGTGACTGTCTTGTTTAGATGAATCGATGAAGTCACTTACCTCTCTAATTCTCAGTCTCACCATTTGTTAAATGATGATAATAATACTCATCAAACTTTGACACACCCGGAGATCTACTGATGAAGGCTAGAATTCTGTCATAAGATGCCACTGGCAGGAGAAGATATGGCCAGAGATTACTGCATTCATGTGATCACAAGACACCATGATGGCTCCTTGGGTGCAGTTACATGTTGACAAATGAAAGAATCATGATATTAGTGCTCAATAGTGCAAGGGACTGCCTCAGGACTTGGGGACTGAGGAGCATTAAGTAGGGTACATTCAACTATGTCACAGCTGCCATACAGAGAAGATAAACCAGGTCACTATTTACCATCTCATAGTATATGAGTAGAGTAACATATTTCATTATGCATTGTGTAAAAACCTATTTCCCATTAATCTGTGGAACTCATTGCTATAAGATTTTCATTGAGGATTCAAAACAGCATCAGCCAAAATCTGTAAATTGAACCAGCTCAATTGACTTCAAGGGAGCTTTGCCAATTTACACCAGCAAAATATTTGAATCTTAAAATTATAGTCCTACCATACCACAATTTCCATTCTCATTACTGCTATTTTAATCCCTAGAATATACAGTTTATTAAGTGAATATCATGCCTTTTCTATTATAATCCATCTGCTTCTTCACTGATATCCCAGTCAAGAATGTGTAATATTACAGTTGACTACCATGAAATTAATTGGGCTGACATAACCACAATAAGCTTTCTTTCCATTAATCTAGAATCGCAGTAGGTTAGTATTCAGTAATGATGAGATAGCAAGCACAACATAAATACATATCAATTTAATAGTCATTTTGTGACCGATAATTATTTAAATATTTGAATGTGAAGAGCATTTAATTACCATTTGTTTATTGGTCACAAGTCATTCTGATAAAATTGTTTGCCACTGAAAGGTACCTGACACTATTTATTTTTAATGCAAAATTTTGTGTACACATTTATACTATGAATTTGTTTTGTTCAATTTAGAACAATTGTATATCAGGCTAATCCAGGTTGTGCAGATACTGTAGAATTGCTTTCCTGTCATTGTATGCCAGGAAGTGCTGGTTGTCCCCTTTGGCAGTTCTCATGTGTCCTGTTGTTTGTAATTTCCCTCTCTCATTTCTGGAACATGTTATTTACAGCTAGACTAAAAAGAAAAGAAAGCTGGCACTTCATGTGAGGCAAACGATCCCCTGAGTTTTTGGAGAAGTAGCAGCAATATCTTCACTAAAATACTCCTATTGGCTCATCAGTCTTGATGCCCCTAATTTTCTTAATAGAGTGAATTCATTATTCATAATCGGTAGCTGATTCCATGTTCCACAGCATATATATTCCAGTAAGTGACACAGCAGAGAGAGTATCATATTTTACATGGAAAGTCAAAATGTTACATTAAACATTATCAGCAAGATACTGTGCATTTGGAGGACTTCCTCAAAAGAAAAATGTTATATGTGGAAGGAGAACAAGTGAACAGACAGTCAGTAAATCTAGAGAACATAGCCTTCCCTCCACCCTCTCTGCCACCTATCTGAAGTAAAATAGAAACCTTTAATGGGAAAAGGTTTATATCTGCCTGAAGGTTTATAGAAATTGGGTCATATGTTTATATAAAATAAAAATCTATTCATCATTGTGCTTTACAGCACCAACCTAATTCACTATTAAATACAATTGAATGTGTCTATTTTATTAAAGCAGGAATATAGGAGAATTCACTGAGGGTGAACACCTGAGGCAATTGCATTAAGACTACTTTAAGTGAATCACCGATTAAAAATCAGAAACCAAATTAATGTTAGTTGTTCAGTCTTCTCATCCTTTCATATGGTCTTTTGTCAGTCATTACATGCCGCAGTTGAACTGGCATCCCAAAAAGCTCAAACTTTGTCAGACTGTCATGTTTCTTGAAAGATCAAATTATCAGTGGGAGTGGAAAATTATAACTGATAAGGATGGAACAATGAAGGTAAACTGCTCATGTTAGTGGCTGCATAAGAAATCACAGATCAGTGTTAGTTGGCAGGAAGAAATGCAGTATTTAAAGTATTGGGATGGGAGAAATGGCCTGGGGATGAGAACAGAAGAAGAGATATCCAACCTGATTATTTTATCACATACATTGATTGTAAATCAGTAACAACTTATTTGAAGTAAATAGAGGCACATGGATGTAATACCAATATAACCGAGAAGTGAACTGGGCCCATAGACTTCAAAGTATTCTGTATCAGTGAGAGGACAGTATAGCAAAATTGGAAAAAAAGTAGTGAGATAGAATTGGGAAGAGTACTGCATGCAGAGAAAAAGAAAAAGATGAAAGTTCCACATGCTGCATGACTTGCAAGTTGACAAACATGAAATATACACAATGTGCCCAGACATTGGTATAACACTGCAGGACAGAAATGGTGTTATGGTGCATGTGTGGTACCCTAAAGTGGATCTTGTGCTTCACCACATAAAGCAACCATGTAGCTAGCATGGAAAAAGTTATATATTTATACCATCTGTTAAAGATTGAAGGGACACAACCGGTGATTCTAATTGGCTGCTGAATAGTTCTAGATCAAGTCCATGTATATGCTTGAATTTTGCCCTCCAATTATTCAATCTTACCTGTTTCATTTTTGCTCAAGCTCTAAACAACTTTAAACCAAGAAAAATAACTAAAATCCAAATCCTTTCCAGCTGTATTATATAAAGCAATTGGTCATGAATAAAATACGTACAAACTAGTCCAAAAGTTACAATTGAGTAAACAAAGCAAAACTGCTCTGTAGCATCTTCTAATGATGTCCAGAGTCCAGTTGTTTAAAGTTTTCTATATTCATGTTTAACCAAAATTTTTCATTGAAAGTCCAATTTTGTTCAAAAAAGGATTGAGTTTTCATGATAATTAAGTCATGTTTTTCATCAACTCTAGTTCAGATGTGCTTTCTGAAAGAAAGCCTCCAGGACTTTCGTAATAATTCTGTGCCCCGTATACTATTAAGTGTCAATAAACTAATCTTAGCTCTCAGTGCAGGAATTGTGAATTTCTGGGTGTTTAGACAGTGTCTAGAACATTATTGTTGTTCTTATTAGCATATGTGAGGCATGCCTTAGATGGCATGTGACTTGGATTCATCACTGAATTTGGTTTGCTGGTTGGATGATTAGTCTCTGTTATGGGCTGGGTAGATATGGGGGGTGCCTATGTGAATGCTGATCCATGCCAGACAACAAATAATAATTATAATGTTACTGCATTACTACATTTAGCTATGTTGGGTAATGATACTTGCTGTCCTGAGCCATTGTTCATAAAATTATTTCAATAGCCAATCTACTGTATTGGAGTGGTAGGAAAAGTTCATCAGAATTCCCCATCAAAGCCTATTAGAAATTCAATTTTGGATTTTCAAAATCTCATCAAAAGACAACTGTATGTACCTCAGCCTTTTGAAATGACGTTTGAGGCTCACACAGTGCATATCATACAAATCCATGGGTCCGGACTTAATGCATCCGAGGGTACTGAGGGAGTTGGCAAATGTCATTGAGGAGCCTTTGGCCATTATCTTTGAAAAGTCGTGGAGATCGGGAGAGATCCTGGATGATTGGAAAAAGGCAAATGTAGTGCCCATCTTCAAAAAAGGGAAGAAGGACGACCCAGGGAACTATAGGCCTGTCAGTCTTACCTCGGTTCCTGGAAAAATCATGGAAGGGCTCCTTAAGGAATCCATTTTGAGGCACTTGGAAGAGAGGAAAGTGATTAGGAATAGTCAGCATGGATTCACAAAGGGCAAGTCGTGCCTGACCAATCTGATTAGCTTCTATGATGAGGTAACTGGCTCTGTGGACGTGGGAAAGTCAGTGGATGTGATATACCTTGACTTTAGCAAGGCTTTTGATACGGTCTCCCACAATATTCTTGCCAGCAAGTTAAGGGAATGTGGATTGGATAAATGGACGGTAAGATGGATAGAAAGATGGCTAGAAGGCCGGGCCCAGCGGGTAGTGATCAACGGCTCGATGTCAGGATGGCGGTCGGTTTCTAGCGGAGTGCCCCAAGGTTCGGTTCTAGGACCGGTTTTGTTCAGTATCTTTATTAATAACCTGGATGATGGGGATGGATTGCACCCTCAGCAAGTTTGCGGATGACACTAAGCTAGGGGGAGAGGTAGATACACTTGGGGGCAGAGATAGGGTCCAGAGTGACTTAGACATATTGGAGGATTGGGCCAAAAGAAATCTGATGAAGTTCAACAAGGACAAGTGCAGAGTCCTGCACTTGGGGAAGAATCCCAAGCACAGTTACAAGCTGGGGACCAACCAGTTAAGTAGTAGTTCTGCAGAAAAGGACCTGGGGTTACAGTGGATGAGAAGCTGGATATGAGTCGACAGTGTGCCCTTGTAGCCAAGAAGGCTAATGGCATATTAGGTTGCATTAAGAGGAGCATTGCCAGCAGATCCAGAGATGTCATTATTCCCCTTTATTCGGCATTGGTGAGGCCACATCTGGAGTATTGTGTCCAGTTCTGGGCCCCCCACTACAAAAAGGATGTGGACGCATTGGAGAGGGTCCAGTGGAGGGCAACCAAAATGATTAGGGGGCTGGAGCATATGACTTATGAGGAGAGGCTGAGGAGTTGGGTCTGTTTAGTCTGCAGAAGCGAAGAGTGAGGGGATTTGATAGCAGCCTTCAACTTCCTGAAGGAGGTTCCAAAGAGGATGGAGAGAGGCTGTTCTCAGTAGTGACAGATGGCAGAACAAGGAGCAATGGTCTCAAGTTGTGGTGGGAGAGGTCCAGGTTGGATATTAGGAAAAACTATTTCACTAGGAGGGTAGTGAAGCACTGGAATGGGTTACCTAGGGAAGTAGTGGAGTCTCCATCCCTAGAGGTGTTTAAGTCTCGGCTTGACCAAGCCCTGGCCGGGTTGATTTAGTTGGGATTGGTCCTGCCTAGAGCAGGGGGCTGGACTTGATGACCTTCTGAGGTCTCTTCCAGCTCTATGGTTCTATGATTCTATGATTCTATGATATTCCCATGAAGATCTCTGAGGTTATCTGGGCTGTGAAAGGTGCTAAGAAAATATAAATGTCTAATGAAATGAATCCAAAACTCAGTTTGGACATCTGCTTAAATTGTCTGTCCAAGAAACCCCTGTTAAAATTATGATCAGTACCAGTGACAACAGCACAAGGCTTTCCCTTTCATTGTCTCTATTATTTAAAATTTGAACACCCCTTGTTGGTTAAACTGGGGTTGGGTATACTTCCATTCCTTAGCTGGTGTAATGAAATTTAAGCTGATTTATACCAGATGAGGGTAGACCTCTAATATTTTACCAATGCAATAGATATTAATTAAAGTATTTTTAAAAAATCAAACACCAGAGAATGAAATGCTTTCACAAGGGGAGAGAATAGATTTGGCTAGAGAAGCTTTGGTACCCACAGTAGTTCACACATGGAGACCTCAGGCACATTTACTGTGACTGACTGGAGTTCTTTTAATTCCAATTCTCAACATGTGACTGTGCTGTCTACTAATTTACTACTGACTTCCAGGGTGCTGAACATCACAAAAAGTAACTACAGAACTGCATAGAACTGTTTTTGTGTGGACATTGTAATTAAGGAGCAGGTTTGCGGTCCATGGGAGATTACAGATTCTGGCACACTCAAAATCCTGTGCAGCAATATCAACAGGACAGTCACCTTAGTTACCTTGTAGGAAGCCTGCAGTTTTTTTGAAGGTTAACTCTTGCTGATGTACCTGGATATGAAAAACATACACTGTTATCTTTTGCTTAATATAGTTTGCATTGACTACATAAGCAAGGAAAGAAAGAAGAAGTGAAAACAAGTAGCTCCCATTCTGTCTTTTCATGCAAAACGATATTTTGGGCTGGAAAGAAAGTCTTAGTTACAGTTGTGAATGTTGGTATTTGGAAGTGACATAAATTTGCTGCAGATGTATTTGAAAAATAAATGGATACATCCACAATCAAAGCTCTATAAATAATAAAATTATTAGGTGTAAAATGTTATTTTTCTGCTTTATTTCCACATTTCTTGGCTTGTGTATAAAGATTAGGTTCTGTCCTTGAAATGGAAATAAAAAGCTGTGGATGAAATTATCCAAACTTATGTGAAACAGAAACTGTTTATAGGCTCAGAATCCTTGGTGTCCCCTTATATTTGATTCTTTTCAGCAGCTAATCAGTTTTAATGAAAACATCCTTGATGGATAATATAACCAAGTTGGCAGTAATAACTGGAAGAAGGAGACAATGAATATATTTGTTGTTAAAGGTTCTTTAATCAGTAACTATATAGTTTAAGCTTGAGTTACATCAGACCTCTGGTAAGTATGCGGGTTAACTTGTAGGTCATGTAGCCTTGTCTGTATAGCTGGAATATGGTACATGTTTCAAGCAGCAAAACACAGTGTACATGCTTCCCCTTATCAAAACACAGTATACAAGAAAAAGTGAAAAAAATAGTTATGTGTCTGATACACCCAACTACTGTAATGACTCTCATAATCTATAAGTATGGACATAACTATGGTAGCTGTTCCCATTAAATACCTTTGGGACGATTGCTACACTAGTTTCTGAGCCTTGTTATTAAATTTAAAATGTAATAAAAATGTTTTTCTTCACACACATACTGTCATTTGCCATTCTACCTTTTGTGCCTAGGGAAACATTCATCTTCACCACTCCTTTCAGGTTCATGTTATGATTTTTTCCCCAAAAGCCTGATTTATTCTCACTGAAAATGGAGCTGATTTACCATGAACAATTCTCAGGGGGTACGTCTACACTACAGCGTTAATTCGAGTTAACTTAATTTGAAATACTTAATTTGAATTAAGCTAATTTGAAATAACACATCTATACACAAAAACTATTTCAAAATAGCGTTTTGCTATTTCGAAATAGTGCGTCCACACTGCGTGGACCCTGAACCAAAGTTAAGGCTGGCAGGAACCAGTGCTGGCAGGGCATCAGGTTAGGACTTAGTGTGAGGGGCTGCTGCCTGAGGCTAACTGAGCTCTGTGCTTAAAGGGACCCTACCTCCACCCCGGACAGACAGTTCTCAGGGTTCCCCGCTTGCTTGTCTACCTCGATGAGGGACAGCAAAGCAGTCCTGTCTTGGAGTGCCCTGAGTGCCTGCACTTGGGACACCACGGCACTCGGCCACATGGAGCCAGAGCTGCCCCTGGGCACGCCGGTGTGTCTCGTGGGGTCATTGCCATCAGCCCAGCTGCACTTGCTGCAGGCTGCCATCCGGGGGATCCGTCGGGGGGCTGTCAGGATCCAGGAGGCCCTGCGGGAGAGCGTCCACCCTGAGGAGCCCTCAGAGCCACCCTGTCCTCCCCACTGGGGGCTCGTGCCCCATTCCTTCCTCACGTTCTTCCACTTACCCCTTCCTAGCCCCCCTTCCTGATATCAAACAAAAGACACGTATGTTCAAAAATAGAAACTGGGTTTATTGAACAAAACTGGGGCCGGGGGGAGATGAACCTCTGGGGAGACTGGGAAAAGGAGGAGAGGGGAAGAGAGAGAGGGTGGGAGAGGGGAGGGGGAAACCTGGGAGGAGGGAGCTGGAAGGGGGAAGCAAGGAGAAGAAGGGGAAGGGGAAGCTCAGGGCCCAGGGTTGAGGGTCTCGCCGGACCAACTTGATTTTCATGCAAACCTGCTCCTGGGTTCGCATGTGGCCTTTGGTGGCCAGGCTGGCAGCTATCCTGCCATAGACAGCTGCATTCCTCCGTCTAGTGCGGAGATTATGGACGTTGGGGGCATCCCCCCCAAACCTGAATAAGGTACATGATCTCCACCCTGGACCAGGAAGGCACCCTCCTTCTCCAGCCCCTGTCAGGCTCCTGGGAGTTGGCAGACTGCTCCTGGGGAGCGGTGGAGGGCTGGCTGCCAGTGGCTTGCTGGCTTATGTTTTGGGGCCACTGGGTCAGGGGCCCCGTTGACCACTGCTGGCTCTAGGCTGGCAGGCTTGGAGCTGGCACAGACACTGTGGCCAGGGTCTACCCCTTTAATGGCTCTGGGGCTGGAGGAGAGGAGACTAAGTTTTCCTGGTTGTGCCCAGAGTGGCCACCAGGGCTCCCTGGGAAAGGCTGGAGGCCCCCTATTTCGAATTAAGTGTCTACACAGCACTTAATTTGAAATAGCTATTTCGAATTTGGAGTTACTCCTCGTAGAATGAGGTTTACCAAATTCGAAGTAAGTGCTCCGCTATTTCGAAATAGCGGTTTGCATGTATAGACGCTATTAAAGTTAATTTGAAACAACGGCTGTTATTTCGAATTAACTTTGCAGTGTAGACATACCCAGGGGGAGGAAAGAGGGAGGTATTACATTTTGTTTTTCCTTCTGTTCTTCATACTCTTATATCTTCCAAGAAAGTCAAGAACCCACATTGTCATGTACAAAGGGCTGATTCTGATCTTGAACCCTTAATCCCTTGATCTGAATGGAATGACTCCTTATTTATAGTGATGTAACTGAAATCAGACTTATGCCCAGTATCTCTTGGACTTGAGATGGAAGTCACAGTGGGATTCTACAGTCTTTTCCTGCATTTATTTCTTGAATATGCTACTCATTCAAATAAAAATTTCTTTATAAATTAAGAAATACGTCTCAGAAATAGAAGGCTCTATAAAGAGAAATTTTGTTACTGTCACATGAGTTTTCATGCCTGATGATGCTTGTCTCATTAGTACACAGGTTATACCCATAAAGAATTATTTTTAATACAGCCTAGAATCTCTTCTTCACTATGTCTTGAGCAGAGAGTATGTTTGTGGAATTGGGGAGTTAGATTGCTTATTTATCAGAGGTAGAGATACTTAGGGTGAATCTAGACTACATCCCTCTTTCGAGAGAGGTTTACAGGATCTTTCGAAAAAGGCTTCTATTTTTGAAAGAATCGCATCTAGACTGCAGTTTCACTTTCGAAATAGTGCTTTTTCGAAAGACTGCCATGATGCGAATATGCAAATGAAGCGCAGGAAAATCAAATCCCAGCTTCATTTGCAATTTTGAAGTGTCTAATTTATATCCCTCTGTTGAAAGAGGGATATAATCTAGATGTACCCTTAGAGAAATGTCCCTACAAAAATCTTTGGAAATTCTGTGTAGAATCTTGGGGCATGCTACAGTCCAGCTAATGAAAAACATATTAAAAATTGTCAAAGATGATTATGCTCTTTCCAGCCCAACACTAGACTTGTTCAATGTTGTCTGTGTTAAGAATGACAAAGATGTTGACCATCCCCACAGAATCCTTTGCTCCACATTGTCAAAAAGAACCATGAGATCTAAATAAACCTACAGTTGAATCACAGCCAGTTACAACAGTGACTATATGAAATTTTTATCAGTGCAGGTCTAGTACTAAATCTGCCAGATCAGATTCAGAGAGACAGATGAAAAATGTTCATACAATGAATACTCAGGGAGGTGCGACAGATGTCACAACTCTCCTGAGGATATTGGGTAGATTCAATATGTTATTGAGCAAGTGAATTAAGGCTGTGATTTAGTGTTATTGAAGTGGGTTTTGAATGCAGTAGGATGATGTGTGGAAAGAGAACAAAACATATATGTAACACTCCAGTTTGCAACAATTCCCCAATAAATTAAGACACTCTACAGGTAAGAGATGGAAGCCAAGAGTACATAGGGAGAGAAGAATTTGGAGGGTTACAAATATATGCTATCTGGGCACAAGAATTTACAAAACAGGTCTCTACTGAGACCAAGAAAGAAAAGGATGCAGTCTTCACCTCCTCTCCTCATACCAGTGCAAATGGGGCAAAGGGGAACACCTCTTCGCCCCCATCTTGAAGGAGAAAATGGAGAAATGTACCAAGACAAATAGGGTTCCTTTTCTTTAGATCTCCCAACAAATGAGAAGAAATGAAAACAGTAGAATTCTACTCTTTTGTCATTCTTTGCTATATCTTGGGAACTGGAGGTTTTGGATGATGGAAAATCTTCATCTGCTCTCCTCAGTGATACCATATGACAAGGACTGTATTGCAAATAGAAGTGCTATTGCGATTGAGATTATATTTTTGTTCAAAGGTCTATTCTGGAATCTGGTGAACTCCATGGCCAGTAATGAAAGAAGTTAGGATGTTCATAATGGTCCCTTCAGGTTTTAAAATCAATCAATCGATGGATGAATATCTTCTGAATCGGATTTTCAGCAGATTCCTTTGTCTTAGTCTTTACACTTATTTTTGCTTAAGTCTCTTCAGTTACTTTAATAGAGCTGTACCAGTGGAAAATTTGGCTTTGGGTTTTTTCAAACTCTTGTTTGTCTTTTTTACTGGCTTTGACTGATCTGTTAAGGCCAAACCCAAATATCACTGAAGACAATGAGAGTCTTTACACAGACTTCAGTGACTTTTGTTTCAGCCTCTTACTCTATTGGCATTTTTGCAAAGTTAATGGTAGTTTTTTTAATGTCATCAATGCCAAAGAGAGCAGGATTTGTTTTCTTGGCTGTTTATCTAGGGAAAGCAAAAAGTGGAGCCAGACTTTGGCAGATTAATCATTTATCCAGTGGTTTGGTAGGTCAGAACTTTGAATGAGCTCCTGGGTTTCTGGAAATGCTCTGGAGAATTATTTATGGAGCAAGAAATCCTGTGCTAGAAAGAGTTAAGCTCAGAAGAAAGTTTTAGCATAACACATCTTTTAGGACACTCTGCAGTGTCAGACTTCCCATTGTGTCTCTTGGGCCTGGTCTATACTAGACTCGGAAGGTTGGTTTAAGGTACGCAACTCCAGCCATGTAAATAACATAGTTGGACTTGGCATACCTGAAACCGAACTTGGCGCCATCTTCAAACGCTCCCATCAACTTCTCTTACTCCTTGTGACTGCAAGGAGTACCAGCCCGCTAAATTGAATGCCTGAAGATTAACCTCCAGCATGCAAATATAAATGTGGATTCAGACAGAGAAGCAGAAAGTCAGGAGACAGATTCCTGAGCTAGTCATGTAGCAGGCCAGGATATTACAGGAGAAGAAAATGATGTTTGCTTCTTTTCTGTCTCTTTCCATTTCTTCCAATTAAATAAAGGTATCGTCCTGAATTTAGCCTAATTTCTCTTACCATTCCATCCCTATTTATCAAATAAAGGGCTGACAAATGAGGCTTTTCTTCCATCTGTTACCCCTTAGAAATGGCTGCCTGCATTTTAGCTGACCTCTGCCTCTTTAAATCTGAATCCAACCTTTAATTAGGGGTTAATGCACATTTTTTCAGTTTTCAAGATCCTATTTTCCTCTTGCACTGACATAAATGAGGAGTCATTCCATTGGGATCAATGGAATTGCATAGATGTTAAACATGTATGGGAAAAGAATCAGACTCTCACTGACATGAGACAACATTTGTGACTCAAAATGTAAAAATGGATAAAATTTAAATCAAAATCATGTCCATTCCAGTGACTTTTTTATTTTTATTAAAGCCATATATCGTGGTTTGCCTCATAGATTTACAATATTTGTCATTGCTGGAAATTAGGCAATACGAAAAAATGAAAAAACAAACCTCTCCAGAATGAAGTCAGTAGAATTCAGAACTTGCACAATAGTGAGTTAGGCTATTATACTTTGGCAAGTGTCCTGTTCCCTGTGCATGACTTCTCTCTTGTTTTTTTCCTACGCAATTCTTATAATTATCATTGGCTTTTTATGATTTAATGTAAATTTGTCTGAAGAGTTCAAACACTGTTATTTCTGGTTTTTGCTTAAACCTTTGTTTTAGCTGTTTAAATAATCAAGTTTAAATTGGCCCCGGGCAGAATTTACTCTTAAAAAGGGAGATTTAATTTTTGCTTGTTTGTGCTTTGTTTGTTATAAAGAATTTCTGTTGTAATATAAATTGGAGTCCCCTAGAGATTTAAGAGACCACTACTTAAGGAGAAGTAGTGTAGGGGGAGAGATATCATCTCTAAAGTTGTAAGTCTAGTATAAATTGAATGCTGGTGTGACAATGCTTAAAGACTTCATGGATTTGCCAGGGATATTGCACCTCTGGCACTATACGGGCTTTAGGCTTTTGTCACCTACTTCAGGGCCAAATCCTACAAGACACTGAACATCTCCCATATAAATAAATAAAATGAAAATTGAGAGTATCCATCCTCTTAATACTATTTTCAGCAGCCCATGTTAGTGAGCCACATCTTTTTGATCCTTTAGCATTTTTCTTCTTTCCTCTTCTTTCTTCCTCTTCCTCCAACTTAAAGTTGTTCCTTAAACACAATACTCTATTTCTTGTCCTTTTTCTTTGTATTTTTGATGAATATACATTTCAAGAAATGTTTGTTGGTGCTGCAATATAGTGCTGCTGAAATCACTGTTCTACTTGTACTATCTATATACATGCAATGTGCTTTTATTCCCAGGGTTTCATTCATGTATTTCATTCATTGTAATTATATCTCTGAATATGACATAATGAGCGAAAGTTCTTGAGTTACACGTTGTGATGGGATTGTGCTGTCATACTCTTGTATAAACCAAACCTTGATTCAGCCAGGCAATGAAATTGTTTTCATGTGTATTTAGTACATGTTAGCAATTTCCACTGAGGAAGAACTCGGTGGTCAGGACAGGAGAGAGAAATTAGTTGATTAAAAAAAATAAACATAGTCCATGAATTGAATTCTAATATTAATATTCTTAAAGAATAGGTGAATTATTCTACAGTCCAAGTAGGCACTTCAGTGAAATCTCATAGTTACTGACAGACTACTCCTCTGCAATGTGACTGTTCTGATGACTAAAAGACTATGATGAAAGTATACGCTGGCACTATCATCATACCTCCCTCCCACAGAGCTTTCCTCTTTTCTGATTCCCTATTTTAACCAAAAACTTCTAGTGGCAGATTCCAAACTACCAAGGAGAGTGAGGGTATGAAAAATGTTCTTCTAGCTCTGCCTGATCACACTTGTAACAGGATAGGGGAGATGAGGATTGTGAATAGTGCCAGTACTGCCACAGGAAAGGACAAGAGAGGTGGTAGCTGGTTGACTTTGGGATGGAGAGCAGGAACAGTCAGAGTTGAGTATCTTTTCAGAGTATTAATCCCACAAATAAAGACCCTTGAGTATGAGTATCTTCTGGTGCTGAATAGCAACCTCTTTATTGCAACTTTTTCTCATAGAGGTCAGTACAAAAGTAAAAGAGATAGCGTCTACATTTGTGTAGCATTTTTTTGCTTGTGGAGCTCAGAGTGCCTTCTATAAACATTGGCCAACTGTCTCCCACAACACTTCAGAGAGGAAGGCATGGTTATTATGCACATTTTACAAATGGAGAGAGAGTGTGGCAAAGAGGAGTTAAGTAGTGTGTCCAAGATCACATAGGGGAATAAATGTTAGACAGGAACAGAACCCAGGAGTCTTGGGCTGAAACCACTGAGCTCTGTTGCTTTTCTGGAGGGAGAAGAAAGGAAGTTCTTTTCTAATTTTGTCAGCCCATTTCTGAGTAAAGAAGAGCAGCTTTTTTATGTGCCAGGTTGTATTCAAGGGTTGCATCAGATACAGGATGCTCATGGTGCCTATTGACCATCAGCTGAGAAGTCGAATATCTGCACCTTGTACAGTCAGTGATGTCAGAGCAAACTGTGCACAATGGGGGTAAACAGGCCTACTGATGGGGAGCAAAGGGTGCATTTGTCCTAGGGTCTGGCGATTCAAAAGGTGCAGGTGCCACTACTGCAGCAATGGTAGTGATTGGAGCCCCCAGCCCTTTAAATCACTGCCAGAGTCCCAGGGCATGGCTGCCTTGTTGTCTGCATGGCACTGAGGACTAGCTGCCCTCCAGCTCTGCCTCTTCAGCCTGAGACCCCTTCTCCTCTGGCGGCAGAGAGCTGCCCTCCTCCTTGCCCAGGGGCCTGATAATTCTGCCGACCCTGCTGTAAATAAAATATTATCCAGGAAAAGTAATTGCATTGTATACACATGGCTGAGTAAGGTCTTGGGCAATGAAGAATCAGGTTTTTGCAATTTTAATGATTTAAAAATGTTTTGTTTTTAATTGTTGCTGTGAGGTATACCAATAAAGTGCCAAAGCACATAGTAATTCAGCTCTAAGACTATATTAAAATCCTTATGTTTCCTTTAAACTCTCAGTGAAAGGAAAAGTACATAATTCTACGTATTCCAATAAAACTTCTAGCTCATTTCAGAGCACTATTATGCACTCCTCTCTTTGTGCTGGGGAAGTGCTTATGGGGGACTTGGAAATATAGCCAACTCAATATTTCCCTTAGCGCCCCCTGCAGCCATTCCTCCCAGGGTAAAGGTCAAACATTCCAAAATAGCTAGTTTGTTATGGGGTTGCCTCTCTTACTTCTTCACTATCCAGCCAGTAGAGGGTCCATAAATCAGCAGGACAGGAAGGAAAAAGTCAGAGCTGATATCAGTGGAGACTGTTGGGAGTGACAGTAGGAGCAGCAGGACAGAGCCAGCTGTCTGGGATCAGACAAAGAAGCTTGTGAGTGGAGAATGAAAGGCAGGAGAGCCCTTATTGCTGGTAGTTACCAGAAATTGCATGAGTAGTCACCCGACATTGCATACTGCCAAACTGTCTAGATTGACCAATGTGCACTTTCATAGGGTCCCCATCTTAAGGGTCCTTCCAACCACTGGGGGAACCTTCCCCCTAGAAGATACACAATCCAACCCCAAGGCAAGAAAGGTCTGGGCATTGCAGTGGGGGGAACCCACCAGTGCACTGTGGTGAAAGCAAAGGAGGCCTCACAGAGAGGCAGGCTGGCCCTATAGGACAGACATTGCTGCAGCTTGAGTGCAGGCAGGGCTTACTCACCTTGTGCCTCTCCTGCCCCAGGAGCAGAACCCAAACTTCTCCCTCCACCCAGACCTCTGACCTCCTGGGGACAGGGAAGATGTGTGTGTGGGTGCCATTGCCATGTTGAATAGGGGCCAAAAAGTCTTTAATTTGACCTTCTGCCAAGGTTTTAGGTCTAAAATTGACCTTACACATGGTTCTAAATGGATGCAGTATTCCATTCTACATTTCTAGCTTACCTTTTAAACCTCTTACTCCATTAACCTGAAAGCATTAAGGGTCAGTCCCTCCAACAAGAAAATGCTAAAACACACTATTGTTATAGCCACCCAAACCAATTGTTCTGTGCCTGCTCTGCCTATGCCAGCAATTAAATAACAGAGAATAGAACTATGATATGAAGTTACCCTAAATAATTCATCTCCATTTAAAATGCAAAGAGGGAGGGAGAAATGCCAAATAGTTTGGGGGAAAAAATTATTTCCAGGCCTCAAAAATCTATTACCAACATTGGGGAACATGCAATTCTGTCACCCTATTGAAAATATTTGACAACCTCCTTCAGAGACATAATTCTCAACCAGAGGACTTCAAGATTTGTCTCATGAGATTGTGTTTGTCATGCCTCACAACAGCAAGGTATTTTTATGAAAGAAAAGAAATATGTTTAGTATGTTGATTGCTAGACTTGGGACTCTGACCCATAGTTCAGCTAACATCAGGTTTATGGCATTTTGAACTAGGATTGAAGGTAAATGGCCAAATCTGATCTACACCCCATAAACCTAATGATGATTAGGTAACATTTTAGTTGGCAAAGCACAAATAACCATGTAATAACTCTGTAATTCTATGGTAATTTCTTACACATGGGTACCAATGCCCTGTAAAATAATGTGTTGCCAATAATCCCATATTACATCTCTGCTCTTAAATATAAAGCCTCTGACAGACCATTAGTTTTTAATGTTCTTTAAGTCTGGAACAGAAATCATGGATAATATCTACAAAAAATGAACTTTGAATGGTAACTCTTTGTTGCTCTTCATTAGCATTTCCTTGCACTGGTCGCACATATCAGCTCTGTATTAATATGGTCCTAGATTGTTTGAAGCATATTATTATGAATAAAAAAAGAACATCTAGCTCTGCAGGTTCTTCACAAATTGGCAGCATCATTCCCATTTTGGAGATGGGCAAACTGAATCACAGAGACCTATGTGTGTTGATCACATACACACACCACACTGCACTGGTAATAAAATTCAGACTGCCTGAGTTCCAGTCAAATACCTAAGTGATTCTGTTAGGTTACCTCAAGTTATTTTGATAGTTTACAGTTGGATTCATAACAATCAGAGTCATCAATTTTTATTCACTCTATAGCAAGGGACTCAAGAAAGTTACTAGCTTGACACCACTGGACGCCTGAAATATTCTGCTTATCCACAGAACAGATTCAGTACTGTCAGTGGTAGTGGCCAACGTACCTTATATCTAAATTGTAGGAAACAATTCTAGGGTGAAAGGTCAGTCCTATTTCTCTATGCATTCAGTCCTTTGCCTCTCTATTGAGCATGTCAATACAGGAACTACTTGTGATGGTTTTGCAGGTAGTGGTTCCTTTAAAAATATTATTTCTACATCAATGGTCTGTCTGAGAGTTTTTTAAATGTGTTTTTTGTGTTAGTCAAGCCTTGTGATCCCACCCCAGATCAGAGTCTTATTTTGCTAGACATTGTGCAAACACATATTGAGAGAGAGTCTGTGCCATTAAGAGTTTACAGTCTAAATCAGCAGTTCTAAACCTATTTATCACTGTGGGCTGCATCTGCAGCCCTCAGTGTGTCAGGTTGGCTGCAGGCTAAGAACTACAGTGCCTCCCTCCAAAACACTCAGATTATCCTATACCCATTGCTACACCTTTCCACAACAGGGCCAGAAGCGGAACCCTGGGCATGGGCTGGAGAGCCAGAGTCCAGAACCTGCCGTGTGGACCTGGAAATCAGTTGGTTGGACCCTGGACCCCATTCTGCAGGGTCAGGCAGCCAGGACTCCTGGTACTGCACCAGGAATAGAGCACCTGGGGGAGTCTGGGAGCCAGGACTCGAGAAGAGGGGCGAGAAGAGGAGCCCCACTTAAACCTGGGGCTGCAGTAGCACCCCAGCAAACCTTTAGTTCCCAGTGAACACTTCCTGCCCCTTCCATGTCCAGAGCCTCTTCTGCAAATCATACCCACAGCTCCACTCACTAGCTGCCTGCTGGCAGGAGCACTGGTGTAGGTTGCAAGATGCTTTCTCCCCCTCAGCCAGCCCTGCTCCCTTGCCAGACCAGAGCAGTAAATTTTTATTTAAAGTACAAAGCGGGGCCGCCGCTGTACAGTACGGCTAGACTGTGAGGATCTATCAGAAAAAGATACCAAAATGAGCTCCGCATTTTGCATATCTTTTTTCCAAGACTTTTGTCAGAAGAGGCTCTTCCAAAATTTGGTCCGTCTAGACTGGGCCAAATTTCGGAAAAACACCCTCTTTCAAAAAACCCCTTCTCCCTTGTGGAACAAAAAGTGGAAAGAGCAAACACTTTCCCTGGACCAGATGGAGTTTCTCAGTCTAGCCATACTCTAACTGGGCCACATTCAGGATGAGAGCTGCTGATTTAAACAGACAAAACAGGTGAGAAGAGAAACAGAGGTGCTGAGAGCTGAAGTGACTGTCCCAAAAATTGGGTTAGAGACAAGGCAGCACCTGCCTCTTCCAGTGCGAGAGAGGTGGCCTAGGTAGAAAATTGGGGGATTTCCAAATCTCAAACTGGGGCCTGTCCATCTGGGGTCATAAAATATACTCTGGGGGATGGGGCATGAGCTGCCTGCCCCAGCTCTGAAGTCAGAGAGGACAATGCTGGTCGGTAGCCGGATACCGAGCTTTGACGTCAATGTTACTGCCAGCAGCAACCAGAAAAGTAAGGGTGGTGAGGTATGGGATTGCCACCATTGCATCTCTGCTGCTTCCTGTCGAGTTGCTGTCTTCAGACTAGAACTGGATGCCTGGCTAGCAGACACCACTCTCTGACTACCTGGCTCTGAAAACAGCTCCACCGCCAGTGGTGATGGAGAAGTAAGGGTAGCCATCCTCATTGCAGGAGGAGTAACGGTAGTTTGAATTAGGAGCTTTAATTCGAACTATCTAGCCCGTGCCACGTGTAGCCGCGGGCAGGGAGTTCAAACCAGCGGGCATTTAAAAATGGCGGCGCCCGGTAACATGCAAATAAAGCCCGGGATATTTTAATCCCAGGCTTCATTTGCAAGTTCGAATGACTACATTAGCCACCCTAGTTCGAACTAGGGTGGCTAGTGTAGACATACCCTAAGTGTCTATGAGTACAGGGTTCTTAAGACTTGTGAAAAGGGCAGCCAGCCAAATGACCAACATATGGATTTGATCATACCCTCCACAGCTAGGACTAAGAATGCCATTATCTTCTGTCAGTGACTACAGAACAGTAAAAGCAAGGCACTTGGTATATTTTATATGAGATGAGATACTGCTCAACATATTCAAATAGGACAGGGATCACCAAACTCTGCAGTAGAGCCCTAGCATGGAGGGTATGTCTACACTTGCAGCCTAATTCGAAACAGGGCTGCAAGTGTAGGCATTCGGAATAGCAAATCAAACCCAGGATCTAAATATCCCGTGCTTGATTTGCATGTTCAGGCGCCATTTTTGAAATTGACAAGCCCGGAATAACTGCCCGCATCTACACGCGGCAGTGAAACGGTCTTCCGGAATAAAGCCCTAGTTCGAAATACCTATTATTCCTCCTGCAATGAGGTTTAACAGGTATTTCGAACTAGGGCTTTATTTCAAACGCCCGTTTCACTGCCGCGTGTAGATGCGGGCAGTTATTCAGGGCTTGTCAATTTCAAAAATGGCGCCCGGCTGGGAACATGCAAATCAAATGTGGGATATTTAGATCCCGGGCTTGATTTGCAATTTTGAATGCCTACATTTGCAGCCCTATTTCGAATTAGGCTGCAAGTGTAGACATACCCGGAGAGACTTACATTAAATAGCTAAATATTTGACCAAACCCTTTGCAATTAGACTAAGGTCACATCTAAACTACGGGGGTTTTTTGAAAGAAGATATGCAAATTCAGTGGAAATTTGCATATCTTCTTTTGAACTCACTTTTAAAAGAGGATCTTTAGAAAGTGAAAGTAGTCTGGATGCGTTTTGGTTTTTTGTTTTTTGGGGGAAAAAACCCTCCTTTTTCGAAAAAAAACCTGCTCTTCCTTAAAAAAGGAGGGTTTTTTTTTAAAAAAAAAGGGTGTTTTTTTTTAAAACCCCATGTCCAGACTACTTTCACTTTTGAAAGATCCTCTTTCGAAAGTGAGATTGGAAGAAAATATGCAAATTTCCTCTTTCAAAAAGTCTACGTAGTCTAGACATAGCCATCGAATTCACATGCTAATATAAGAAAATTAAATGTAACCTCTTCATCCAGCAAATACATTTTACAGTATCTTAAATCTCCTAGGAATGATAATCAGAAAAGAAAACTATTAAAATAAAATAAAATTTCCAAGTTATACTTAGCCACTGCCTCTCCTTGATAGCCTCAGAACTCCAGTTCAGAATCAGATCATCCTCCTTGATTTGAAGGGTTTTGCTCATGGAAAGAGAAGATGTATCATATAATTTATACTACCTGTCACAGCTAACAGGTTTTGAACATTGATTATCAAATTCTCGTACAACTCTTTGTTGGAAATCTTCAGGTTTGAAAAAGAAATCACAATTTCAATTAAATTGGATTAATGAATAAAATAGAATAAAATAAAATGTTGATCCATTTTTGGACATGCCACACATAAATGTAGAAGCCACATTTATTGAGGGAATTATTCATCAAGGCCTTCCCTAATACCTATTGAAGTCAGTGGGAGTCATTGGCTTTAACAGATGTTGGATCAGGCACTAATTAACCTAATTCTGTGGCATGCTCTGCTCTCTGCTGCTGGCAGCAGCGCTAAGAACTTATCGTGGTCTTCATCTCATCCCCATGGTAACCAACCCATGCCAAAAAGTCCTAGTGCAACTGACTTAATGAAATATGCTGACTGAATTATGGAGCAACATTGATTAAAGCTTTGAAGGAAGTCATTCAAGTGATTCTTCAAATTAGGGGGCTAAATACTGCATATGTAGTTGACAAGTTCTGGGAATAATGAGACAGAAGCAACAGAGAAGAAGATACCCCTGAGCTATACAGGGGGTAAAATTCCTCTATTACCAGGAAACACTTTGCTTTTAGTATACTTTCCTGTATCAAGAGGACCTTCAATACCTCAGAAAGAAAGCCCTCTTTAAGGAAAAAGCCTTTAAGAACGAGAACAAGAACTAAAATCAGTCTTTCTTGTGTTTCCCTTTCTTGGATTGATTGATTTATTCATCCATGCCAGATAATAAGCCTCCATCTTTTTTTATCCTTAGGTAGCTGGAGCCCAGGTCATGGTTGCCCAGCAGTCTCTGGTCCGCTAACTCCACCAGCAGAAAAGGACTATAAATCCTTGCCCAAATGATTTTCCCCTAATATAGGCAGAAATTTTGATTAATTCTGTACTAGACCTGCAGGAGACACTGATGCAAGGAACATTCCATGTTTGGATATGGTAGGAGGTTTTTATACCTTCCCATCTGCCTTTATACCTCCCAAGGCAACAGAGGGCAGATTGGTCCTGCAATCCCCCCCACTGTAGGAGAGATGAAAGAGTGACATAATACCAAACAAATGCAGTCATGCTGCAGGAATGGATTCCTCCCCCTGATTTGTTATTTATAGAATTTTCACGATGCTCCATCATGTTTTTCAACATGATTGTAGTTTCTTTTTCGTTTGTTCTTCATTTCTAAAGTTGATAGTTTTAAAATTTCAAAAATGTTGCAACAAATGTTGCAAAACCTTCTTTAGAGCTCAGTTATTTCCAGTTGGTAAACTTTAACATTTAAAGCCTTGTTCCGAGAGAAATTAAACTTTGAACTTCAAAGGCATTGCCACTGTGAATAATTCACCTCTTGATCCACTAAGTAAATGCAGAAGGGATACTTTTTAGAAATCTTTTGTTGGTACTTATCAGATCCCCTGTTGGAAAATGAATATGAAAATCACACTTCCATCCTCTTTTAATATATACTGGTTGCACTGCTAAGATGAATATTGTAAAATATAACAAATTAGAGAAAAAGGAAGAAGAATAAACCCCAAAATTATTTGAAGGTCATCTTATGCTTTTAGGAAGTTGCCCAAAAAATATAGATAAGTTTCCTAGCTCTAGAGTGATCTAAATTAGCTTGTGGATACTAAAAAGCAGCAAAATACTAGTAGTATAAAGCTTTTTGATGTGGTTCATATAACTCACTTCAATATGCTGAACATAGTGCAGAGAGAGAGAGAGAGAGAGAGAGCCAATGTCCTTGGAACTGACAACATTTCAGCATCAACAAATACTTTATTGTCCTCCTTCCCAGAGAAACTAGAAGCAGTGGTGACCTTAAAGCATTCTCTTTGGAAACTGAAAACTACTTTGCAATAATAATTATTCCTTGAGTTCAAAAGATTAAGCCTTACCCAGAAAGAAATAAAATGATTGCAAATTCACATAACAGCTGGTTGAAATTGAATGAAGATGTCAATTATGCAGATAAGGAGAAAGGAATGGTGGTCTAAAAGTTTCAAAGAAAAATCAATGTATAGCTGTGTTTGGGTTGTTGCAAAAATAGATCTGCACTGCTAGATGATCTGTCCAATTAATGTTTCCCTTTTTTTCTGTTTTTTCCTTCTTAAATGCTTTCAGTTCCATGCATAACCATAGGCTTTTCTGTGAGAATAGAAAGTTTGTGTGAAATAGTCCCCTCCCACTACCTTTTCACAGTGCCCCAAAGCCAGAACTAAGAACATTACTGATCCTTTTTCTCTTTCACAGCCAAACTGTTGTTCACACACTGTTCAGTGTGCTGTGCTTACTTTACCAGTGTCTCACGCACCATCCTTCTCTGTGGTAAAGGAAAAGCTTATTTACTTTGTTCCATAAAACAACTGCTTGCTGTGCTGCAATTAGAAATAGTCAGTGTTTGCATTTAATGGGTACAAAACTTGGCTTTAAAACTCTAGAATCAACAGAAATTTGAAGGAAAAGAGCAATCTGCCTGACTCTGAAGAACTAAATTAAAAATAGATTTTTACTAAGGCAGAAATAATGTTTGATAATTGGCAACCATGCATATGCAATGAATATTTTTTCAATTATATTTTAAATTAGCATTGTGTTTATTACAAGTGTTTCTGGCTCATCCTACTATTGGAAAAAGTACTAATGTCATGAATATTACAAATTATTAATGTGCATACATCCAAGATGAAACTCTCTACAGAAAGAGAGAAAGCTATCCTGTATAGTAATTGCTCCTATGCAATTATTAAGGGAGTTGTGTGGGTGAAAGCCCTTCCTTTTGTTGGGATGGGCTGCCTGAGGTTTGTTTGTACAGTAGAACTTCTGCACAAAAGAAGGGTTAATAGCCAGGCCACCTTTTAAGACTACATGGTCCTGGGTGAGCAGTTTTACATTAGATTTCTAGGGGTAAGCAGGGAAAGTGAAGATTGTGTTAATTAGTCCAAGAGAGACAAGCCTAAAAGAGCAGCTTCCAAGCCTTCACTGAGGTTTCTGCAAGAAAGGAATTGGCATTATTGGTGGTACACCAACCCTATTTACATGGAACCACAAATACACAACTGCACATATGAGTTATGCTAGAAAATATTTAACTCCTCCAATATCTCAAAGAGGAAGTTGACCTGTAAAATCTCAACATTTCCTACTTCACCATTTTTAATGAAGTGTTGGTGTTACAGAGGATGTATCTCATGGAGCTGCTGTTGCTCAGAAACCCCTGTCAGAGGGCCACATTTACAGTATGAAAGCATTCACAGAGACAGGAGGTAACACAAGACTCTCCTGTTATTTAGAACATTTTCTTTATAAAATTTGCAACAGAGAAATATTGAACAACATTCCTATCACAACTTCAGTACAGAAAGAAAAATGACTTAGCAACCAGATGCCGGACTGCCTAATCTCCACTTTATGTGGGGAATGGTCTTTTAAGGCCTCACAGGGTGAAGCCTCTACACGTATTCACAATATTCCCAATCTTGTGTGATTTCACCCAGTTTTGCCTGATGTCTTGGATTTCCCATCATTCTCATTGATAACTAGGGGGCAGGTTCACAGACTGGGGTCCTTCAAAACCTCCTTTTGAATCTCGCTTTACATCAGACCCAACTCTTAGTTTCTGCCTTTCTTTAAATTCAGTCCTGTGGTATATATCATTGTAACAGACCCAAGGCCTTGTTGGATTCCAACCACACCCAGTTTCTTTAAATACTCAGACTAGCTGATGTCTTGCATTTGGCTGATCTTCAAACCATCAGTATGTGAATGGTCTTTCAAAATCTGATACAGATATTAACTGTCATGGCTGCTCTCATGACTACTACAGTTGCTGTTCTGGAGTGGCAGTTGACAGCTTTATCGTGCCTTGTCTCTAAGGTTTTTATTCTCCCAGTTTTACTTATCACTCAGCAAATGACAGCTTGTCTGTTTTTTCTCTGAGATTAACTTTCCGGATTTATTTATGCTACTGCAGCCAATTCTTGAAAAGCCCATTCTTAGAGCTGAAAGAAACATCTACGCTAAGAAACTAGTGAAGGGGCACTCAAGCCCAAATGTATAAGATATATAGAAGAGGTACTTGTTTACTAACACTTCAACCTGCCTCCTATTAACTCTCCTTTTATTTGTTTCCTTTCTTTTGTGTTCTTCATTCATTTAAGTCACATGGAAAATGGCTGCCATAATATGGGCCTAAATATGAGAAGCTGGATATTAGGAAAAACTATTTCACTAGGAGGAGGTGAAGCACTGGAATGGGTTACCTAGGTAGGTGGCGGAATGTCCATCTTTAGAAGTTTTTAAGTCCTGGCTTAACAAAGCTCCGGCTGGGTTGATTTAGTTGGGATTGGTCCTGCTTTTAGCAAGGGGTTGGATTCAGTGACCTCCTGAGGTCTCTTCCAACCCTATGATTCTAAGTGCAGAGTGCTGAAATCAGGTAATTTTATTAAATGAAACACCACTGCAGCAAATCTTCAGGCATATGAGAATATGAAGCATATTGGCCTTCATCAGACTAAATGTAATTAAAGATGCACCTGCCAGTAGGGCATCTGGGGGAGTAGCAAAGCTGTGCATAAGGAAAATGTCTTATCTGGAAGAGAGTAGAGAAAGTTTCCTCCCTGCCAGTTGTATTCTGGATCTTTCATGTGTTCAGGCCCACCAACAGGGGAGCAAAGAGAGCAACTGCTCGGGGGGCCAGTGATTTAAAAGGGCTTGGTGCTTTTGGCCACTGCTACTGCAACTGCCCTTTAAATTGCTGACAGAGCCCCAGGTAGCATGTTTCCAGAAGCACTAAAGGTTTGGTGGGGGGAGGATAGCTCCCAGCCCTGCTCCTTCTGTTGAGGCCACACCTCTTCAGGGAGCCTGGCAAGTCTGCCATCCGTTGGAAGTATTGTGTCACCATTTTCTCTGACCCACTCTACAATTAATGTAGCAAAAGTAAAATGTTGACTCTGGGTCATCTGAAATGAGTAACAGTAAGTTTACATTGGACTGATGCTACTATTTGTATATAAACTACATTATTTTTCTCTTTCTGTCTGTGCACTGTGCATTCCTGATTCCACATTGTAATCACTAGACTTTCCAAGTTTCTCCATCAGCCAATATCCCCCACTGAGTGAGTAATGTTTTGCATTAACTCTACCAAACAGTAAATATGATAAAGAAAATAAGCACCAGTAAGTTAGCCTGCTAATGCAGCTAAACCACTAATGTTATTTTGGAACAGTTTTGGATTTCAGAGCCGTGTACATTGTTAGAGAGCAAGCCACATTTTGTTGTTGCAACCATTATTCTTAGTCACCAGATACTACATGTTGGTAATTTTTGAACTTTACTGTACTGCATCTAACAGTATTTCTACTCTTAAAGTTTAGCCTTGGCTATTTTTATCACATATGGAGTATTGAAAATTCATTCATTTTTTATTTTTTTTTAATTCTGTTTTATGAATTCATATTATTGAGGTGATGGCTTTTATGCCACGAAAGTTGTGTTTCCATTATTATAAGTATAGACAGGGATGAACTAAAAACATTTCCATAAAATAATATTACATGAACTTTCATCCAAAAGTCAAACCACTTTGAACTAAAATCATGTCAGGAGCAAAGGAGGACAGACAGCAGTTGGCTCATCAGTGTTTTTCAAAGAATATGAAATGCAGGCTTTCTGCAGAGTGCAGTGAACTGTGACCCAGAGAAGCTGAAGGGAATTAGATTTTAACAGGGCAGACATCCAGAGAAAATGGCAAATATAAGACATTTTGATGAGCTAGTACCATTGTATGTATGAGTACCAGAACATGCAGGTGGCATAGTGATGGTTGGAGAAGGTCTGGAAGTTTGAGAGGATTATAGGTTTTGGGGATGGTATCAAAGGCTATGTCTAGACTGTAGAGTTTTTCCAAGGAATGTGTCTGCTTTTCTGGAAGAAAATTTCAGAAAAGTAGATGTGTTTTTTCAGCATCCCTGGACGGGACAAATGTCGGAAAAGCCTCTTCTGAAAAAAGAATCTTTTTGCGTATCTTTTTCCGATAGAACTGTGTAGTCTAGACACAGCCAAAATGATCTATCTATCTATCTATTGTTAAAAGTTAAACTCCCTGTGTTTTGTGGAACCAATAAAACACATTGTGCACTAGAAATTGCTTTCTCCGGATGCTGCTCTTTAAATTAGTTTTTAAGAAATATCAGGAAGCTTCCTGGACCAGCTGTCCCTTGTGTGCAGTGAATTGGGGTGACTGCCCTGGGCCCTGCACTTTGGGGAGGGGGGCACACTTCAGGGCTGGAGTACTGATTGATAGCCACTGGCAGCTATGCTATCAGAACCTCTCCTTCCTCCCAATACCTCCTGAACGATGGCAGGAGCCTGGATGGAGCTGTTGAGGAGCCCCTCTTCCAGTAGATTAAACTTGGCACCTATGTCTGGGGCACTGAACACCCCTAGGGATGGCTCTTTCCAATGATGGGCCGGGGGGTAAAAGGGGCAGTTGGCCTGGGACATGGAGATTTAAAGGGGTCTGGGTCTCTGGGCCCTTTAAATCACCACTGGATCCCCATGTGGCACAGTCCAGGAGGCACTGAGTGCTATCCAGGGGGGAGGCTATCTCCTACCCTCTCCCCTTTTGCTTGAGGTCCCCTCCTTCCAGGAGGCCCAGAGCCAAGCCTTCCCCTACGTTGCCTAGGGCCCAGAGAAGTCTGTTGCCAACCCTGCTCCTGGGAATATAAAAAGGGAGCACAAAAATCTATTTAAGATTAGAAACACTGATTTGGGCATGGTGGAGCCTATTGTATATCAAGGATCTGTTTGTGGTCATACAGAAGAAAGTGGTGACTAGAGAGGGAAGCAGGATTGGGAAATTGAACACTGGAAGGTAGAAGACATGGGACATGGTGAAGAGGGGAGAGAGTTACTGGAACTAGTGAAATACTCTGAATAAATGTCCAGGAAGGTGCTTCTCTGAATTTATTTAACACACTTTCCACCACTAAACAATATGCTATAAAAGTTAGCTCTAGAGTTGCAACCTGTGGGAAGACATCTCAATTCAGGAAGGATTTTTTGTTGCCAAATTTGAAAAAAGGAAAAGTCAATTTTAAAAAGCTAACGTTTGTCAAGCCTGGAATAGGAAGGAGCTCTCATCTGCCTTTATGCTTGTAAATAACAATTACTATTTTCCCCATTTTTTACTTCTCGAATTAAACAAAGAACTGCATGAGTACTTGTTGATAATGATTTGTGAAGTCTCTGTTTCTAAAGAGCTTTTCTATAGGATGCAACTGTAAATCTTGGCAAAAAAGGTTTCTGCAACTTTTTTGGCAATTCTTTCTATTGAACAAGTGGAATCCAGATCTATGACCTTTTGTAGCATTCACAATGCAGAATGTTGCAAGCATTGTTTATTTGTTGAGCTAAGCACTAAACAATGAGTTCTAGTGTATAAAGGCGTGTGTGTGTATGCGCGTGTTGTTATAAATTAATTCATACTTGAAGAAAAAAAGTATGTATTTTCTGGAGTTGCAGCTGATTCACGTTGGAGGTGTTGGAGGAAAAGAAGTGAGCTTCGTAAGGTGAGGTGTAAAATTATCTTCAGTGAAATATTCTCTTTTTAAATTGCCAAAATTGAGGACAGCAATGTTCTATCACCTTCACTCTGCAGACCAGCTGGCGCTAAAGTGTTCGACAGTGCAAGTCATTTAAATGATGTGAAGGCTGAAAATGCTTTAGAAGTTAGATTCAAGAAAAGAACATATAAATAATTTGCTTCATCCAAATACAATCAATTATATTGATTACTGTCTCGCCTTTATTTTTATCGTGGGCTTTGTAGCAATCATTTACTTATTGAAATATTAATGAATATTAATATGGCATATGGCCACCTGCCATATTTGATATTCTTGCCACCTTCTGTAAACAGAATGCTGATTATGAGCAATGTGATATAATGTTCTACTTTCACAGATCAAATTCTCAATGATTTAAGACACTGTTAGAACTTTAATTTACTTATTGACACTTTTATGGACTCTGGGACAAATCCTTTGATGTGCTGATTTCCAGGTACCTTCAATTTCTACTGATCTAGGTGAGCCCAGGTATCATAAGGCTAATAAAGCAGCCCTTAGAACAACAGTCGGAGTTGCAGTTCTTGGTTACCAGTGGCGCAGATGAGGAAAGGAGCAGTGTAAGCTACCTCACACACCTCTGTCTATGTACCTTTCTACAATGTAAGAGGACCATGTGCAGAAAGAATAGCAAATATGGTTGGTGACTAGCTTGGTTAACAGAGAAATCTTTGGTAAGCTTAAACATAAAAAGGAAGATTAAAAGAAATGAAAACTTGGGCAGATGACTAGGGAGGAGCATGCAAACATTTCTCAAGCATGCAGGGGTGTAATCAGGAAGCCCTACGTGCAATTGGAGTTGTGGCTTGTAAGGGATGTGAAGGATAATAAGAAAGGTTTCTATAGGCATGTTAGCAACAAGAAGGAAGTTAGGTAAAGTGTGGGACCCTTACTGAATGGGAAAGGTAACCTAATGACAGATGATGTGGAAAAAGCTGACATAGTCAATGCTTTTTTGCCTCGATCTTTACAAAGTTAGTTCCCAAACTGCTGCATGGGGTAGTATGGGGAGGAAGTGAGCAGCCCTCGATAGTGAAAGAAGAGATTAAGGACTATTTAGAAAAACTGGACAGGCACAAGAATATGGGCTGGATCTAATGCATCCGAGGGTGCTGAGAGAGTTGGCTGATGTAATTGCACAGCTACTGGCCATTGTCTTTGAAAACTCTTGGTGAGTGGGGGAGATCCCAGATGACTAGAAAAAGGCAAATACAGTGCCCGTCTTCAAGAAGAGGAAGAAAAAGAGATCCAGAGAACTACAAACTAATCAGCCTCATCTCAATCCCTGGAAAAATCATGGAGGGGATACTCAAGGAATCAATTTTGAAGCATTTGGAAGAGGGAAAAGTGATCAGGAATAGTCAACATCGATTCACCAAGGGCAAGTCATGCCTGACAAACCTGATTGTCTTCTGTGGATAGGGACATGATGATACAATCGGATCTGTGGGTATGGGAAAAGTGGTGAATGTGATATATTTTTGACATTAACAAAGCTTTTGGTACATATTTTGATAATATTCTTTTCTGGCAAGTTAAACAATATGGTCTAGAACAATGGACTATAAGCTAGGAAAGCTGTATCAAGCAGAGTACACCAAGGGTCGCTCCTGGTGCTGGTTTTGTTCACCATCTTCATTAATGATCTGGATGAGGGTTTGTTTACACTCCGCTGGATTCTTTCCAATTTGTCCACATCCTATCTGTAGTAGAGGATGGGGAGAGAGGCAAAACTGGATGCAATCAACCTCACCAAGTTCACGAATGATACTAGGCTGGGGTCCAAATTGGAGGATTGGGCCATAAGAAATCTAATGAGATTCAACAAGGACAAGAGCAGAGTCCTACACTTAGGACAGAAGAATCCCAAGCACTGCTACAGGCTGGGAACTGACTGGCTATGCAGCAGTCATGCAGAAAAGGACATGAGGATTACAATAGATGAGAAGCTAAATATGATTCAACACTGTCCTTGTTGCCAAGAAGGCTAATGGCATATTGGGCTTCATTAGTAGGAACATTGCTTGCAGATCGAGGGAAGTGATCATTCTACTGTATTTAGCATTGGTGAGGCCACATCTGGAGTATTGCATCCAGTTTTGCCCTTTCCTCCCTATTACAGATAGGATTTGGACAAATTGGAGAGAGTCCAGCGGAGGACAATGTAAATGATTAGGGTGCTGGAGTACATGACTTCTAAGGAGAGGCTGAGGGAATTGGGCTCATTTAGTCATAAGAAGAGAAGAAAGAAGGGGGATTTGATAGTCGCCTTCAACTATCTGAAAGAAGGGTTCCATAGAGGATGGAGCCAGGCGATTTTCAGTAGTGGCAGATGACAGAACAAGAAGCAATGGTCTTAAGCTGCAGTGGGGGAGATCTGGGTTGGATATTATGAACAACTTTTTCACTAGGAAGGTGGTGAAGCACTGCAATGGTTTACCTAGGAAAGTTGACAAAGTCCTAGTTGGAATGATTTAGTTGAGATTGCTCCTGCTTTGAGCAGGGGGTAGGACTACATGACCTCCTGAACTTATATGATTCTATGAGCAATGTGCAACCCTTTCTGAGGTGGAAGAACAGGCTAGTCTCCAGGCCTCCCTAATCCTTCAATTCTCTGATGATCTTGCCAACAAGATTGCCCATTGGTGACAATTTTGATGTGATTTTGTTGTTGTTCTATGGGCATCTCTCCACACAGAATTCAGACAATCATGTCATTTTACTTTTTCTGGCAAAGAGCTATGCAGTGACTGACACAGACTTTCTGGTGACCCAGAGTAGTGCCCATTAATTCCATATTGTATAACAGCTTCTTAAATTCCAATATCTGGTTATATTTGTTACCCCAAAAAATTCCCACTGGAGACCACCCAGGGTTTATTGTTTGAGGTATTAGCACTCCACTATACACACTACAAAAATAGAGCTGCCACCAAAGGTTAAAACTAAAGAAGATAGAGGTGCCACCAAAGGTTTAAACTAAAAGGGATAGAGCTATCTCTCTCACACACACACACAAACAACCCTCCATTCATTCACTCATTCACACACATTCATTCCTGCCCTCAGGCACTCACACACTTACACAGGCATATGGGTTGCAGAAGGAGCCAAGACCTGTAGATCCTGGAGGGTCTGTCTGCCCATCATGGCTGGGGAGCCGGTCAGGTAAGACACTGGCTGTAGAAAGGGGAGCTTCTCAGGAGCAGGGGGAAAAGAGAGAGTCTCACATGCGCGCCCTCTCCTTATATTGTGTCTGAATGGCCCCTGTGACTCATCCACCTCATCACCAGGGAGCATGTCCAGACTTCCCTTTATCCAGCAAAGCAGCAGTCTCTGATGACTCAACACCATGTGCTCCAGCCTTGCAGTTCCTAACACACACTCACACTCACACTCACACTCTCTCTTTCTCCATCACTCAGGGGAGAATGCAGTTTAGAACAAGTTACAAAGTGGCTGAGAGTTACAAAGGTTACAAAGTTGCAGCTTACAGGACATTTCTGAACTTATAAAGTACAGTTGCTGAGAGTTACAAAGTTGCAAAGTTTGACAAAGATTACAATGTGTTGCAGTTTAAAACCTTAGACCTTACAGTTAGTGTTTTTTCAAAAAATGCATGTGTAAAATCAAATAAGTTCAGGCGGAGGCTTATTTATGCAACAATATTTATATGGTATTTCAGAGAGCTGTAAAAAACCTCCCTTTACAATTAAATGTACACTACACGGCAGAGTCTGACTCAAGAAATAAGCTCCCAAAGCAAATTACAAATACTTGTGGTTTGCAAAGTTGCAAGAAAATGACAGAGTTGCCATTTAAGAATACATTTATAATCCAACTGGATGATTCCGTGGCACATTGGGTTTTTTTTTCCTGAAATAAAACTTCACTAGCTGGCTAAGAGAGAGGTTCTATCAGGAAGTCATTTCCATAGGTTGAAGTAGTACACTTTTTTTGAAATTCAAGAGTTAACTCAGCTATGATTTAAAATGGTTCTTGTTTCATGCAAATATCACAAAAGGAAAACAATTGAGGAATTTGAAAATCTGGTAAATTAAAATTATTGCTCTAATTTCCTTTGGAAAATGTCTCTTTTTTTCTGCACGATACAAAATAACTTTGTTTGGATGAAGAGAAATGCCATTCCCTGCCAGTTCTAGCATATTTGGAAAGATGTAACATTTTGATCACTTGGCTCAAACGCTGAAATTAATTTGCATACATTTCATTCTAGTACCAGGGTCATGAGCTTTTCACAACTTGGAGCTGTACATCAAAATTGCATTATACTATTAACTAAGCAAGTCTGCCTTATGTTATTATCCTCTGATGAGCAGCAGTTCATGTGCATGCACAGACACAAAGAATGTCAGGATGTGTTACTATATGGAGTTGTGATGACCTAATTTGTGTAGGAAACTGTCCGAAGTAACTTTCTACAGTAAATGCATATGTTGCAGGAGATTTGGGGGGGGATGGTTTCTACTTTTGGGTTGATGTTCTAGGCTATGATTTAAAATAATAGTTATATAATTGTAATTGTATCATGTTGTGAACCCTTATTTATATGGCTATAGTAAATATCACATAAATTGTGTGGGCTAATATTTGGACTCTCATAGTCTAATGCATTATTTAATCGGGAATTTAAAGAAAGATAATTGTGGGGACGATCTATTCGTACTAATCTGAGCACCTGCTTCTAAATACTATATATATATATATATATATAGACTAGCCAATTAGCCCGTCATAAGACGGGATTTTCAGGTCTCTAGTCCACGTCGGTCTTCTCTCCTGAGCCTCTGGTCTCTTGCTCTGTGTCTCTTTCTCTCTCTCTCCTCCTCCTACTGCCTCCCCCTCTCTCTCTCTCAGCTCTCCTCCGCCTTCTGCCTCTCTCTCCGTCTCTCTCTTTCTCTTCTCCCCTTCCTGCCTCTCACTCTCTCTCCGCTCTCCTCTGTCTCTGTCGGGGATGCATGCTCATCCAGGCCCTGCCCCCTGGCCATGTACGTCACCGCCCGGCCCCCCTTTGCCTCCTGCCGTGGCACATGGCCACTTGCTCCGCTTGCTCTCCTGTGGCGGCCCGGCTGAGCGGCGCAGAAGTCAGCTGAGCGCCATGGTGGGAGGCGAAGGACGTGACTCAGGCAACAGCGCCGCCCAGAGGGAACAGCCAGGGAGGCAACAGTGCTGCCCAGAGGGAACAGCCAGCATTTCAGCATTACAGAGTCACAGACATTGGGCTACTATATATATATATATTTCTGCATGCTGTGTACTAGAACTTTTCCATTCAATGTCAAATAGTTTCAAATTTGAGCTTGAGTCCTTATCCAAGGGTTGGCAGAAAACTTGAACTCTGGGAGAAAAGTGCCTTGAATAGCCTGGTCGAGACAGTTCAAAGCAGGCTCAGGTGGTTGTACTCTATAGTCAAAAGCAGTGTCACCCAGCCTCCATAATTTACAAATTTCTAAAAATAAATCTATTAATGTAAAGCTAAGCCTACTCCTCCTGATGTCAATAGGAAACTCCTACTCAGCTCAAATGTTAAACAGTGGAGACAGAAAATGCATGGGAGGATGAGTCAAATATCTAATTTTCAGGAAAAGATTGTAAAGAAACATGGCAAAATGTCAGGAATACTTTGAACTTCTTCTCTTTATGATTTTTCCAGAACAAAATCTTAAACAGGTTTTACAGGAGATCAGGACATTTACATAAATCTGTTTTAGCTAATGTTGCATTCTAAATGGAAAGAAGGGTTAGGAGGAATATAGCATAGAAACACTCACATGTGAAAAGAAGAGAGCTTTATTGCAAGACTGAAATAGACATTTACAGTAAATTTAGTTTCTCTATCACAGCATTGCTTCCACTCTGCAAGGATTTAGCTGTTGAGTCTGATGTATCATATTTTGTCTGAGCTTACCACTAGACTGGAAGCACCACAGATGAATGCATGAACAATCACCGCTAAAGGATGTTGCAAAGGCAGTTGTGGCAAGTCGGTGGGAACTACACAGGTGTAACTTCTCTCAGTGTGTTTTAATTTATGGCCATGGATCTTTAATTCTGCGGAGTCTTTACAAAGTCATGGCCTGTACAAGGCTATGAACTCCAGCGGATCTTCAAAAAGGTATTTTCAAAAAACAATGCAGCTGGCTTTAATTCTTCTCCTATTGAGGTCTATAATTACCATTGACTTCAATGGGAAGAGAATTAGGCAAACGTTCAGAGCAAAAATTCCACTCTCAATGCTGAGGAGCTTTCCCAGATAGAAAAAGTGTGCAATATGTTGATTTAAAATGTGCAATGTTCCTCAGTAGTGGCAAAATAGTGGACATACCACTACCTAATGGAATTACTCCTGCAGCTGAAGTGGCGGAGTACTTTGGAGCTGAATGTCTGGAATTCCTTATCCATTGAAGACTTGGAGATTCAATGAACTAAAAGCATAAAAGCTGCAAAACAGCAACTAAGTTGAGATTTTTTCTTGTGGCAAACATTCAAAATATTGGCACTTCATATGCCAAACGTTTTCTCAAAGCAATAATACCTAGCTCTTGTATTGCACTTTTCATCAGTAAGGAGGCCAGTATCAATAACCCCATTTTTCAGTTGGGGAAAAATGAGGCATGGATAGATGAAGTGACTTGCCTAAGGCCATCTAGCAGGCAGAAGGTAGAATTGGGAACAGGACACCCAATCCCATGCTCAATCCACTAGTCAACACTAGCTAAGTGTATTCTATTCGGAAGCTCCATAAGTTAATAACAAAATTCCTAGCAACCCAAAGAGGAGAAAGATTTATACCTAGATATTCAGGGGATATGACTGGAGGCTGGTTTTCAGTCTGCAGTTAAACATTAGTCAGGACGTCCAGAAGAATGATATAAACAATTTCACTCTCTTTTGCTGAAAGCCTTTTCATAACTTTTCTTTTTCATGGCTTATTGGGCTTAATTAAACTAAGTCTAATATCTAAAAGCACCCATTAATGAATCTGATATGTGCTGGACATGAACAAATGAAAAGAGGTAGATGACTGGAACATGTGAATATTTCAGCAATCTGATGTATGGAAGGGAAAATTATTTCTAATTTTATTGGTTTTCCTTTTCCCATCATACTATATTGATGAATTGCAGATCTGAAGTGGAACACTATTCAGAGATGAATGAAAACTAATTGACTCATTGATTAATATACTCATTTTTCTATAACTGCAAAATATAGTAATGTAGGCCTGGCAGCAACCAGGGCCGGGTTCAATATCTTGGGGTCCATCTCACACAGAACTGGCTCGAGCCCCCACCAGTAACCTGGGAAATTCACACCCCTGGGTGCTTCTGAGAGGCAATGCTTCCCCACTCCGCAAGCACAGAGTCTGAGTGTAGGAAAGAAACATTTAATGAAACAGAGAGAGAAGTCATACAGCATTAATTTGGGAAAATATCACAGAGTTCATAGCCCAAACATGAGCTAAGCCCCCCCCCCCAGCCAAGAATCACCCGAAGTCCCAAAGTCTCTGTTCCTGGTCAGTGCCACCCAGAGTCCAAAAGTTCACCCGCAGGGTTTCACCTCCCAACCTGGGTAGAAATGGGGGTGGGGTGATAGATAGGGGGGCACCTTACGAGCCACTCCGCCACGCTCCACCAGCTGTCTTGTTCCACACTACCGGATGCTCCGCTGGTCGCCTTCTGCTGCTCCTACCAGCCGCGCCGTGCCGCTGGTTGCTGCTCCTCGCCTTCCGCCGCTCCACACCGCTGGTCGCCGCTCCTCGCCTGCCGCCGCTCCTACCAGCTGTGCCACGCCGCTGGTCACCGCTCCTTGCCTGCCACCGCTCCTCACCTGCCACCGCTCCACACTGCTGGTCGCCACTCCTTGCCTGCCGCCGCTCCTACTGGCCGCACCACGGGCCAGTGATTCCCACCAGCCACTCTGCTGGCCGCTGCCGCTTCGCTGGCTGCAATGGATCTCGCTCCCAGCCAAACCAGTGATTTCGGCTCTTAGTGATTTCAACTCTTTAGCCACCACCTGGACTGGCAATGGATTCCAGCTTCTGCTGGACTAGCAAAAAGATTCCTCATGGAGTCTGCTTTAGCTCTGTCCTTAAAACAAAGGGGGAAAGGGGCAGGTTGGGCCAGTCTTACAGCTCACACCTGGCAGGTGTGAAGCAGGCTGACTCAAGCCCTTTAACCCTTCCCCCCAGCTCAGTTCACTCAACTCTGGAAGGGGGGAGGCTTGTTCCTCAGAGACCTCTTACAATGATGGTGTCTCTCCTGCAAGCACTGGTGGCATGTTTTACAGTTCCCACATTTAGGGGTAGCATGATTTGTGACCCCACAACAGCCCCAAATTATTTACAATGCACCACATTCCATTCCAACACTGATCTTCCATCAGCCCTGGCTGAATGGGATTTACATAGCCACACCTCGTATTCCCTCCCCATCCTGGCATGAACTGTATTTACATATCAACAGTTAACAGTTAATTATCTTGCAGAGCTAAACAATTGTAGTGGGCACACCCACCCCAGGGCAGCTCTCTCCTTTTAGATGGCTGATAGAAAGCAGCAGTTCAGCCCCTGCTTACACTAACAACTGGAAATAAACTTAATTAGTCTCATAACAATTGGTTGAAACTTGTAGTCTTTATAAACGGTAAAAATGCATACTTACAGAGTGAACATACACAATTTCTAAATGTCACGGTTAAAAAAAAGATTGTGTTGTACTGTATACATACACTGAATATGAAAATGATTCATATTATCTTATGGCTATTTTGCGTACATGTGAAACTAACGCTGGTGAACTTGGACAGAGACTCTAGCTTTAAAAAAAAATTCTAGCTATTCTAATAGGGCCTGAGTTTCCACTGACTTCAGTGGACTTTGGATACAGATCATATAATTTGATAAATCTTAAGCAAAGTTAAGCTAATAATAGGTAACATTTCGGGCAAATAAGATAGACGATAAGACAAGAGCCGATAAGACAAGAGCCAAATCTCTGCAATCTGCATGGAAACTTTTTTAAAGACATCATAATAGAGGCCCAACTTAAATGTATACCCCAAATTAAAAAACATAGTAAGAGACCTAAAAAAGAGTCACCGTGGCTTAACCACTACGTAAAAGAAGCAGTGAGGGACAAAAAGGCATCTTTCAAGAAATGGAAGTCCAATCCCAGTGAGATAAATAGAAAGGAACATAAACACAGTCAAATTAAGTGTAAAACTGTAATAAGAAAAGCAAAAAAAGATTTTGAGGAACAGCTAGCCAAAAACTCAAAAAACAATAGCAAAATGTTTTTTAAGTACATTAGAAGCAGGAAGCCTGCTAAAAAACCAGTGGGTCCCCTAGACAATCGAGATACAAAAGGAGCAATCAAGGACGATACAGCCATTGCAGAGAAGCTAAATGATTTCTTTGCATCAGTCTTCATGGCTGAGGATGTTGGGGAGATTCCCAAACCTGCACCATCCTTTGTGGGTGATGAATCTGAGGAGCTGTCCTGGATTGAAGTGTCATTAGACGAGGTTTTGGAACAAATAGAAAAACTTAATGTGAACAAATCACCGGGACCGGATGGCATTCACCCAAGGGTTCTAAAAGAACTCAAATGGGAAATTGCAGAACTGTTAATTGTGGTTTGTAATCTATCCCCTTAAATCGGCTTCCGTACCTACTGACTGGAAGATAGCTAACATGACACCAATATTTAAAAAGGGCTCTAGAGGTGAGCCCAGCAATTACAGACTGGTAAGTCTAACGTCGGTACCGGGCAAATTAGTCGAAACAATAGTTAAGAATAAAATTGTTAGGCATGTAGAAGAACATAATTTGTTGGACAAAAGTCAACGTGGTTTCTGTAAAGGAAAATCATGTCTTACTAATCTATTAGGGTATGTCTACACTAGCCACCCTAGTTCGAACTAGGGTGGCTAATGTAGTCATTCGAACTTGCAAATGAAGCCTGGGATTAAAATATCCCGGGCTTTATTTGCATGTTCCCGGGCGCCGCCATTTTTAAATGCCCGGTAGTTCGGACTCCCTGCCCGTGGCTACACGCAGCACGGGCTAGGTAGTTCGAATTAAAGCTCCTAATTTGAACTACCATTACTCCTCCTGCAAAGTCCCTCACCAAAGGCTCTTGTGTAAATTACATTGTCATGGGATAAGAGGGAAGGTCCTTTCATGGATTGAAAACTGGTTAAAAGACAGGAAACAAAGGGTAGGAATAAATGGTAAATTTTCAGAATGGAGAGGGATAACTAGGGGTGTCCCCCAAGGGTCAGTCCTAGGACCAATCCTATTCAACTTATTCATAAATGATCTAGAGAAAGGGGCAAGCAGTGAGGTAGTAAAGTTTGTGGATGATACTAAACTGTTTAAGATAGTCAAGACAGAAGCAGACTGTGAAGAACTTCAAAAAGATCTCACAAAACTGAGTGACTGGGCAACAAAATGGCAAATGAAGTTTAATGTGGATAAGTGTAAAGTAATGCACGTTGGAGAAAAAAACTCCCCAACTATACATATAATATGATGGGAGCTAATTTGGCTATGACAAATCAGGAAAGAGATCTTGGAGTTATTGTGGATAGTTCTCTGAAAACGTCCACACAGTGTGCTGCGGCGGTCAAAAAGGCAAATAGAATGTTAGGAATTATTAAGAAAGGGATAGAAAATCAGACACAGAATATCTTACTGCCCCTGTATAAAACTATGCTACGCCCACATCTTGAGTACTATGTACAGATGTGGTCTCCTCACCTCAAAAAAGATATTTTGGCCTTGGAAAGGGTTCAGAAAAGGGCAACTAAAATGATCAGGGGTTTGGAACGGGTCCCATATGAAGAGAGGCTAAAGCGACTGGGACTTTTCAGTTTGGAAAAGAGGAGACTGAGGGGGGATTTGATAGAGGTATATAAAATCATGAGTGGTGTGGAGAGGGTGAATAAAGAAAAGTTATTTATTAGTTCCCATTATATAAGGACTAGAGGACACCAAATGAAATTAATGGGTAGCAGGTTTAAAACTAATAAGCGAAAGTTCTTCTTCACACAGCGCGTAGTCAACCTGTAGAACTCCTTGCCAGAGGAGGCTGTGAAAGCTAGAACTATAACAGAGTTTAAAGAGAAGCTAGATAAATTCATGGAGGTTAGGTCCATAAAAGGCTATTAGCCAGGGGGTAGGAATGGTGTCCCTGGCCTCTGTTTGTCAGAGGCTGGAGATGGATGGCACGAGACAAATCGTTTGATCATTGTCTTCAGTCCACCCCCTCTGGGGCACCTGGCGCTAGCCACTGTCGGCAGACAGGCTACTGGGCTAGATGGACCTTTGGTCTGACCCAGTATGGCCATTCTTATGTTCTTATGTTCTTATGTTCTAGGATGAGAATTTGTGCTGTGCCCCAGAAAGGTAAAATATATTTGATGCGAGGAAGATGAAGGCAGAATTGACAGTCACAGAGGATGTTAAATGCATTGGCATCACCTTGGAAGAAGAATGATAGTTAGTGTGTGAGTGTAACCAATTGAGGAGCTGGACTGCTTGATGTGTCAGTTACACCAGATGAACTAAGAGCTAAGGCCACGTCTCTACTAACCCTGAGATTGATCTTCCAGGGTTCGATTTAGTGGGTTTAGTAAAGATAGGTTAGATGGATCTAGTACAGACCTGCTAAATAGAATGCTGAGGGTGCCCCTGTTGGCACCAGTATTCCTACTCCTTGTGAGGAGTAAGGGAAATTGATAGCAGTGTTTCTCCTATTGATCTCCCACAGAGAAGACGGTGCCAAGCTCGGCTTAACATATGTTAACTCTAGCTATGTAATTTGTATAGCTGGAGTTGCATAACTTAAATTGAGATTCCCCACACACACTGGCTTACGTAAGGTAAGCCTCAGTAGAACATACCACTCATTGCATGTGATTATAGTTATTTTCTTAGATTTATTCAGTCCTGCATCAGAATATCAGTGTTTCTATCAAGTCCGGTGATTATTTTATACTTAAGAAAGAAGGCATAGAAGCAATAGTGTTTGCTCTGACTCATTTATTGAGTCAAGTTTTTAAAGTTGTAAGCTGTGTCTTCTCCAAAAAATAGATGCAGTTACAGGTCCCTCTGTCCAAGAATTCTGAAAGCCAATTTACTACTGTTTTTGAATAATATGGAAATGCCAACTCTTTAAGGTAGACCGCAATTATTGCTGAGTGGTACCCGCGAGAACAGAAAAGACCACCTGGTCGGCCTCCAAGAAGATGGGAAGATGACATTGTTAAACGTTTTGGACGAACGTGGAGAAGAAAGGCAAGAGTACGAGAAGAATGGTGGACATGTTGTGATCGGCGCAATCTTAACGATAGCTGAAGACCGATCGATCCAGGTGATTTTACTGGGAACAAATATTGGCTTATTACATTTCTCTAGGGCATGATTTTTCCTGAACACTAATTCTTTCACTTAGCAGTCCCAGATAAGATCATTTGGTATGTGTTTTTAATGTTTGCAAATGCTTCCACAGCACTAAACCACATCTATCACCCACTGTAAATGTAGTTCATAAATCCATTTTCTCGTATTTTAACATTTTCGCACATGTTGAAACCCTTTTCCTGCATGCAATATTTTATATTTTGACATGGTGCTCTTTTTCAAATGTTTTTAGAGACAATGACCTCTTGAGACCACATAGCGTTTTAGTTCAAACTACTCATAAGAGGCACTTTGGGCAGGCTAATTACTTACCTTGCGTTTTTGTTATGTGCTGTCAGTCTACAGTGTTCAACAATATTGTCACTTGATTTGCACTTCTCTGCCCCCTCACATTCTTTTTCAACAAGTATCTATGTTTCAAGCACTGTTCCTTCCAGACATGAAATTCTCATGAATCATAAGAAGCAAAATCAGTAAGCTAGTTCACAGAAGAAGACCCCTCCTCCCTTATTGGATAGGCTTGGTAAAGTTGACTCATAATTAAACTCAGTTTAAAGATTTATAGATCCAGAGCCATGAACTTGATTGAGCTTCTTATAATTTCAGGGGGACCTTATTATTTCAATTTTCAATTGAAACCTTTTTCGGAACAAAGACAACTCAGCAGGATCCTTTATTCAAATATGTGGTCTCCTTAATAACGGGTGGCTACTTGTTAATTATCAGGATGGGGTAGAACTTCTCATTTTCAGGATGAATAGTCATGTCACACCAATAATTTTCACATCAATTCTTTTGAGAAGTAAAACAAGACATGAACAATATTTTTCAAACTTTTAAAAACAGCTCTTAACTTTAAAGTGAAATGTACCTACTAAGGATAGAAAAATGAACATTCTATATTTTCTCCTAATCTTTATTAAACACCTATATTTCTTAGGAAGATAAGTGTCTGGGTTTAAAAAAAACCTCATGGGAGGTAGGAAATTGTTTTATCTTTGGACCACTTAATACAAATTTAAATACATATCTCTTACCATTTAGAAAAAAAATATTTCCCCACTGCAATAAAAGGTAACAGTCTTAACCAGCATAAAGAGAGTAATTCGATTTTGAGGAAAAGTGGAAAAATATTAAACTTTTATGGAAGTGATGTTCTAGAGAGGTATCTCAGGAGCTTATTGTGAATCTTGTGTTAAAATTTTGCAGCCAAACTGAAAGCAAGATTTGAATGATTTCCTGTTTGTGGTGAAATTGCAATTGAAATTTCTCTGGAAATATTTCTAAATCCATTTATCTAGCTAACCTATCTATTTAACTGAGCTCATAACTGTGGTATTTAGAGGAGATACCAAAGACAAAATGAAAAGCAGCATAATTTGTGCCTGAGAAATGGCAAGGAAACAGAGGAACCATCTTTACTCATGCTTACTAAATTCCTCCCTCCCACTGGAAAAATGAGACAACTCATGGAGTAAGCCACGCATCAGAATACTGGCAATATAGTCCGTCCCAGAGTCTCTTGCATATGACATGGACATTTTTGTCCCCAGAGCTCATGGAAATGCTTCTGAAGAGCTATACTGTAACCATCACATACTAAAAGTGGACAAGTTTGTATCAAGTAGAAGATACTTTCAAAACAGTTTCTCAGAAAAGTGCACCCCATATCCCCATTTCTACCAATTTTAAACAAACATGAATGAACATAGGACTATATCTCTACATTTATATTTCAGGAATAAAGTATAAACATTTCTTGTAAAGCCCATGGAATTGACGTTTGTGTGCCAAATGGTAGTGTTTTCTTCCTTGGCTGTGATTCTTAGAAAATGTTTATATTTTAATGTAAAAAGAAATGAATAGAATTTCACTTCCCTGTAAGAGCATGTGCCACTGGGACATGGGAGTGTATCCCTGATTAAGGTCAAGATTTTTGGTGGGGTTCCTTTGTCAACATATTGGCAGTGCTTCACTAAACTGAAGAAAAATGAAAGTTTGCCTATGGAGTCTTTCCTGATAACTGATTGTGAGACGCCTTCATGGCTGCAATTTATCTTCAAGAAATGCAATAATTAGATCTGTGTAAGCTCGGGCCTGTCTCTATCCTCTGAAGAGGAAGATATCGTTCCACTGTACAATTCCTATGAGGTCATTAGTAAACCTGGAAATCTGTCCAGGCTGTCTGGGTCTGATGGGCTTCCAGCTATGAGAAGGAACAGTAAATGCATTTCTAATGGCTTAAAAGAATGACTGAAATCCTCTTGTTTGTTTAAAGGCACTTTTTAAATAGTTCTTTTCATAGAGCATCAAAGTGCAGCATTTCTAGGGCTATGTCTTCGCTAGTACTTTTTATCAGTAAAACTTTTGCCAGTCAGGAGTGTGAAAAAAATGCCCCCGTCCAAAATAAGTTTCATCGACAAAGGACTGATGTGAGGGATAGTTTAATTATGCCAATGGGAGAGCCACTGTAAGATTTGTAGGAGTGCATCTACACAGTACTGTTATTTTGGAATAACAGCCATTATTATTAAATAACAATGGGAGAATCTACAAAGCAATTCCATTATTTCTAAATAAATTCGAAATAACGGATGGCTTATTCCAACTTCTGCACACCTCATTCCACGAGGAATAGCTATTTCAAAATAGCAGTAATGTGGAAGCTCCACTGCTGCTATTTCGAAATATCTCATCCCCATGGTCATTCAAACTAATTACTCCCCAGTGCCTCCTGGGACTCTAAATTGAGGTAGCACATCCACATTAGGAAAGCCTGCCTCAGACTAATTTTGAGGCTTTTCTGGAGTGTAGACATGCTATTTTGAAATAAGCTATTTTGGAGTATTTCTTCCGGAATAGCTTATTTCGAAATAAGAGTGCAGTGAAGCCGTACTAGGGTAGACATGGCCTAGCACTCTCTCAATGGTGGCTGTAAAATTGCTCTCTCTCCTCTTGTATATTCATCATTAATGTACCTGGAAAGATAACTAAACCTTTCCTGATTTGAAAGGCAATTTCCTGAACTCTGCAACTGCAAATAAATATTATTCCTTCAAGACATCTGTGGAACAGTTAATCCCTAAATCTACTGCCTGCTGCAAGCACATATGTCTTAGGCATCTATTAGTCCAGCTAGTTAAAATTTCCCAAATTTTAAATTTTGCTAAAAAAATTATATATAAATGTTTAGTGGAATTTTCAGTGAACAATTCACCTCATTTAAAAAAAAAGGTATTGAAATTCAAAATTTTGATTAAGAGACAAAGAGGTAAAGTATTTATGAAAAAAAATTCCATTTTTGACCAGCTTTACATGCTAGCTCATGTTATCATAGAGAGAAAAGTGCTACAGTGATACACAACCACTTCAGTGGCTAGTAATAAGGGCATAAGTGTAAGTGCAGTTTCTACAAGCTATAGTTCTCAGTCCAGTTATATAAGGGATTGGCTAAATATGACATCTTCCCCCATTTGTATTGCATCCAAGAAGAACCCTGTGTATACATTAGCTCCTCATTGAACAAGTTGTATTGCCCTATTCTAGTATATATCCAAAGATATTCCAAGGCTGAACAACAGATTGGGGCAAACTTCATCATGTGAGATAACATTACAAGATTTCTGGGAATTAGTTAATCATAAACTGATGTAGGTTGTCTGGATATCAGGGAATCTTCTCCTGGTTCTTCCAATAATTCTTTAAAAATGTTGGCAGAGAATGACTGTGTTTCCCTTGAAGTAAAATAATATTCCGTATTTCTCGTATAGGGAAATAACAGGAGCATAGCAGAACAAGGTACAAATACAAAATACACAAGGAGAATGAAAGATTGTGGTTATATGGAGTACAGTGATTTTCAACCTTTTTTTCATTTGTGGATTTCTACCATTTTTTTGAATGGAGATGTAGACCCCTTTAGAAATTCAACATGTGGTCCACGGACAACTGCCAAAAAAGTCTTAGATGGAAAACTGACTGAACTGAATTCAACTATAAATATTGCGCCTGTTAGGCATGGCATTTGACACATATTGAGAAAAGGTGCTAAACTCTAGGTTTCTATGGTTAGGACAATACTTTCCAGGTTTTGATTTGTAGGTGCGGGTATACGCATACTTTAGATTGATCGGAAAAAGGGAATGCCTTTTCTGGGATCTGAAACTTTATTCTCCTGGTCACCTCTTAGACATAGTCTGCATACCCACAGGATCTGTGGACCACAGGCTAAAAACCACTATTATAAGGGAATCTATAATTCTTCAATTACTCTTCTGTTGACTGGTTTCTGCAGAAGACCCCAAGAGGAATGAACAAACAAGCAGACTCATCACTCTGTTCCAAAACGTACTTACCAATTGGACCAGGAGGAACTGTAACTTTCAAATGGAATTTCCACAAGAATTCACACTACTTTTTTGCATGAAAATGCACACAAAGCTCATCTGTTTTTCCTCTCCTGCGCACTCTAACCTCTTCTGTATTTTTTATTCCAAACATTCAGCAATTCCACTCCTCATCAAGTCATCTTTGTGTTATCAGAGAAGGCAGAGGACTTACCAGCTGATATAAATAAAAGCTGTTGATAAAAATGAGCCTAGTTCAATGTTAGTTAAATTGTTAACTATTGTCATTTATTGATTCTGTTCAATGCTGCGTGGCAGTAGTGTGACAAGTGTAATGTGATTCAGAGGCAAGTACTGAAGGTTCTTTGGCTGATAGGCCTCCTTGTTGGTGCTATCCCTGGTAGGTTCCAATAATCGCTCAGATATGTGGTGATGTAAAAGGGAATTTTACTAGGGCTAGCATAAAAGGAAATGTTTGTAAATTCCTAAGGTACAGAGGATCAAAGAATTATCATAATGGTGTATGTTTGGATCCCCAGTGGTGTATGTTTGGGTCCAATCAAAAGTCAGTGCTCTTCAGGGCTAGTGCCTGGAATGCCCTCTCCATCCAGTCTCTATTTAAGCAAAAAAGTGCTTGTGAATTTGCAGGCCAAGCTGTTTTTATCTCTAATTAGGGTCCCTCTGCACTGGCTGTCTGCCTAGCTTCTGCTACCCTCCCATGGATCCCACACAGACCTGCACACAGCTGTAATGTCTGGTAGTCATACATGGTTCTTCATATGGTTCTTCAGGGTGCCTTTTCACATCTTACTTCTCTCCAGCTTCTGGCTTACCATGTAGCTGCCACCCAGTCATTTCTTGTTTTGGTACCTTTACCTTTGCCCATTCAGGAGAAAGGGGATGTGCTGCAAGGAATGGTCTGTTGGAATTTGAACTCCCTTGCTTAGTAGATTCATCACCTGTCAGTGTTTCCTTTCATCACCTATTTCTCACTGGAAGGACTGTGCATATTGTTATCACCGACTGTATAGCCAATAGTCAGAGGAACCATTACTGCCACCACTAGGTAAACAAATAAGTCTGCCAGGCTGTTTAGCTTCCAGGCAATGTACAATCATACTGCTTTGTGTAATGTTAGTAGTTACTACTTGAGGGGAGCAAGTAATTGTTGGCATTTTGCTCCAAACTGCACCAAAATCTGTTTGTGTTTAAGAATATTATATAAATAATAATAATTGTTGTGTCTCTGAATTGTCTGGTTCTAGAAAGGGCAGCAAGCTGAAATTCCACAAGCTGAAACTAGGACGCACTGGAAATCTTTTACCGAAGGGTCTGTTTTTGTCAGATTTTTCAGTTTGATTTAGAAAAGCGTGCAAAAGTATGTGCTGCACTGGAAATCACACTTCTAGACCATAGGCCCAGTGGTTTGGTTCTTAAAAATAAAATCCAAGAAAAGTATTCAGGGAGGGAGCTGGAGATGGTTGGGTCAACAGACTGGAATGCAGGGGCAAGCTAAAGGGAGCCCAAATGTGTGCATTTTACTAGAAACATGGGACTTAGAGACTGAGAGGTTGGAGGCACTCTATGCACCAGGGAGAAGTTATGACAATGGGGAAATGTGGGAGTGAGTGGATGCTGAGATGACATTGTTGGCACTGAGTTTCTTTCTGTCTACACAACAGAGTTTTTTCAGAAAAACGGCCGGTTTTCGGAAAAAACCCCAATTACATCCATACTACAATCGTGTTCTTTTGAAAATAAATCAACATTGGTAATCCTCATTCTATGAGGAAGAAGCCTTTTTCTGAAAGAGCTCTTTCAGAAAAAGGTGTGTGTGGATGGGAAGAGGGAGTTCTTTTGAAAGAAGAGACAAGTGGAAAAAGCATAGGTGCCCTGGTGGCCACTCCAGCCATAGTAATCACAGCTTAAATGAGAGATAGCGTCCATTCAGTGTGGACGCTATCTTTTGAAAAAGCAGATCGCTTTTTCGATGCGCTTTGGCAGTTTGGACCCTCTCTTTTGGAAGAAGTTTTTTTGGAAGATCTCTTCCGGAAAAGCTTCTTCCAAAAGAAGCCTGCAGTCTAGACGTAGCCTTAGTTATACTTGGATTTTTTTTCTTACATTATTGTCACAAGCACCTTTAATCATAGATATTATATATAGTTTGTTAGAAAGCAAAACAAATAGACACAATAGTTTCAGATTTTTAATGATCAAAATAAGTATTGATTACTTTTGACTCCAGTTAGCAATTCAGAACTCTGTTGATGGGAGTTACTATAGTCTAACAGGGTTTTATATCATGGCCATTAGCATGGTATTTCAACACCTCCATAGTATCTGATGTGGATTTGGTTCTGGTTCAGGTATCATCATCAGAATTGTTAACTCATTCTAGTTGTAAAATCTTTATTAGGGGAAATCAGCTATGCAGAAAGAACCCTGTTTCAGTTTCAGAGCAAGGTTAAATTTGCAGGACTTGAATTAGAAAAATATATTTTACTAGTATTTGATCTGACAGTTGTTAGAGGAGAACATTGTTATTTTTTCCTATGTCGCTTTTCAGAGTAGAATTCCACTGTTAATAAGCTTGACTACATTAATCATACTGAATAACTGAAGAATCATTTTATCTCACCTGTGTGTATATATAGAGAGCACTCTATTTTTAAGATTGTCTAGAGAACCTTTGAATCAGAGCTTCATACTTGTTTTTATAATTTATTAGCTATTTCATTAAGGTACATGTGTTTATTTTAATAGGTTGATTCACAATAAAAATATTTCAAACTGATTATTATTTTACAATTCAGAGACAACAAATCCAAACAAAATATTTCAAAACAGTAGGTCAAGTAAAAAAATGATTCTCAAATATTTCAGTATCTCTACATCTTTAATTTTGACCCATATGCAGGGGCATTATAGTGACCACATAATAGAAAATCATATGAAGCTTATTGCTATACTCTGTGTTTTTCTTAGGTAAATAAACATCAGTGATTTCCAATATAGAAAAACACACTACAGTAAAAGATCATGGTAATTATGGTAGGGCACGTGTAGTTGATGGAAGAATTAACAAAGGCATTAAATAACACTGAAGGGTCATGTCACAGATCTTACCGTATCAATCTAAATGTCAGAGCACGCAGTAACCACTTATATTCTGAAACAGTATAGTTTTGCCTTAACTAGCAGATTTGATGTTATGACTGGCCACTGAACAACAAAGTAATCCAAATCTTAATCTTCTCAAATGCTTACTTTATATTAAAATGAAATGCCTTAAGGACTAGATCAACATGAAAAAATGATAAATCTTGTCAGAATTTCTGCTTAACCTGGGGATAAGTGGGTTCTGTGGTTTTGGTTATAAAGCATTCATGCGCTTCGCTACTCAGAGGGTATCATATATACCCATTTAAGGTTCTCTTTTGGCTGCTTCTCAGCATCTTGGGAACATGCTCAACTTTTTGTTTAGACTCTTAAGTGTGGTCTGCTTGATACTGAGATTATTTCCCAGTGCTAGTGTTGAGCCAAGGGGAGGGGTCTTTGGTGTGATGGTTTAGCCATCCGTCATACTCAATTGTATTTCTCTTTTTTAGACTTGAAGTAAAAAAAAAATCAAATCATTCAAGTGAAAGTCAGTCAGACCTGGGATCAAAGTTTCTTTTGGAACTGGGTCTTAGGCACGTGAAAATGTTACCGTTGCTCAAAAAAATGCTCATTTTTTATAAAAAATTCAAAACTCCCCCTCTTTCCCAAATTTTCATGACATGTTTTGATTTTCTGATTTAAAATAATGGAACCCAAATCAGTTCTTTTCTTTCCCCTTTAAATCCTCCACCTCCCCCATATCTCTCATCCTCTCTCCGCTTCTCACTAGAGAAGAAAGAAGACAGCAAAAGCTACATGGCATCCACCAGGAACATTGCCATGCAAATTCAATATATCTGGGAGTTCTGAAATAGTTGACAGTATACAAATAGATCACCATATGTTAGCTTGATTGAGTTCGTATTCTGATCATGAATTTAAGTCTGACATTAAAACCAGGATTATGTTAATTATGGATATTGTCTTTTGGGAGGAATTTTAAGAACACAGTCCTTCTGGAGCTTTGTGAAATTCCTAAATTCAAATTCCAAATTATTCTGTGCAAAAACAGATTTTCTGCCTGATGCAAATACTGGAATTTTGTATATGATTCCCACTCTGTAAACCTGGTAAAATCTCCATGTGACACCTAAGGCCCAAGAAAATCACTTCAATGCTATTTTGGCATGAGAACTTTATCCCTATCCAAAGACCTGCCATATTTAGTCTTTTGAAAGCGTTGCCATTTGAGATGGGTGATTCATAGGGTCCTCTAATCTATTGGTTTGCTTATATTTTTGTGTTTTTCCTTACCCTTCAGTTTTGGGAAACAGTTTAATTTTAAATGATGTATCATGCTGTACTGCCAATTGTTGCATTGCTTTCTGTGGGAGAAATTCCTCTGAGAAAACAATTCTATTCTGAGACTCATTTTTATAAATACTTATATTAGACACTTGCATGTATTATGTGTTTAGTTCTATAAATACATTTTACATTGCATGACTTGAATCACAGTTTTATGAAGTGCTATAAAGGACAACATGAGTCTGTATGTTTATTTGTTTGCATGATGTATTAAGGATGTATAGAATAATTAGGTCATGATCCTATGTAAGTGTAATGGACAGTTGCATGCATGTTTCATTTAAAATGTTAAGCTTTTCTCCAGATACACCTGCATGTTTCACAGGCTAGAAATAGGACTGTTTAGTGTAGAGAATTTGTCATTCTTTATAAGAACTCTATGGAGTTGGTTATGTTTACCTTTTGCTTAAAGAGAGTGATGTTTGAATCACCAGAGGGCCAGAGTTTGGAACCCTTGAATGAATTAGAGCAACTCCTTGAAACAATCTGAAAAGCATTTTTCAGAGGAACAGCTAAGAACCACAGAGGGCTTATGCAGTCAATAAGGTGTTTTTGAAAATGCTACCAGAGAAGGCCAGGTTGAATAAACAACAGTATATCACAAGATTAAAAGAATTAAATCACCGTGACTCATTACTTCTCAAACCCTTAATTAATACAATAATTTACAATGAAAGAGATTATAAAAGGTAGGTGTATAACTACCTGCCCTACATCAGTTAGGGTATGTCTATACTACAAGAGTATTTTGAAATAAGGGTATGTCTACACTACAGCACTAATTCGAACTAACTTAATTCGAATTAGTTAATTCGAAATAAGCTAATTCGAATTAGTGCATCTAGACCTAAAAGTAACTTTCGAATTAACGTTTTGCTAATTGAAGCATGTCCACACTGAATGGACCCTGAACCGGGTTAAGGCTGGCGGAACCAGTGCCAGCAGGGCATCAGGTTAGGACTTCGAGTGTGGAGCTGTTGCCTCAGGCTAGCCGAGGGTTGTGCTTAAAGGGACCCGACCCCCAGCCCGGACAGACAGTTCTCAGGGTTCCCTGCTCGCTTGTCTAACTCGATGAGGGACAGCAAAGCAGTCCTGTCTTGGAGTGCCCTGAGTGCCCTCACTTGGCACATCACAGCACTCGGCCATCAGCCCGGCTGCACTTGCCTCAGGCTGCCATCTGCGGGGGGGGTCAATAGGGGGGCTGTCAGGATCCAGGAGGCCCTGTAGGAGAGCTTCCACCCCGAGGAGCCCGCAGAGCCACCCTAGTCCTCCCCTTCGGGGGCTTGTGCCCCATTCCTCCCTCACTTCCTTCCACTTACCCCTCCCTAGCCCCCCTTCCTGATGTAAAAAATAAAGGACACGTGTGTTCAAAAATAGAAACTCTCTTTATTTAACAAAACTGGGTGTGGGGTGGGGATTAACCTCTGGGGAGACTGGGAAAGGAGGTGGGAGAGGGGAAGAGAGAGGGTGGGAGAGGAGAGGAAACCTGGGAGGAGGGAGCTAGAACAGGAAGCCAGGGGAAGAAGGAGGAGGAAGTATAAAACTATACGCCATATCTTCAGTAGTGTGTACAGATGTGGTCTCCTCACCTCAAAAAAGATATTTTGGCCTTGGAAAGGGTTCAGAAAAGGGCAACTAAAATGATTAGGGGTTTGGAACAGGTCCCATATGAAGAGAGGGTAAAGAGACTAGGACTTTTCAGCTTCAAAAAAAGGAGACTGAGGGGGGATATGATAGAGGTATATATAATCATGAGTGGTGTGGAGAGGGTGAATAAAGAAAAGTTCTTCATTAGTTCCCATAATAGAAGGACTAGAGGACACCAAATGAAATGAATGGACAGCAGGTTTCGCTAATAAGTGAAAATTCTTCTTCACACAGCACATAGTCAACCTGTGGAACTCCTTGCCACAGGAGGCTGTGAAGGCTAGAACTATAACAGAGTTTAAAGAGAAGTTAGATAAATTCATGGAGGTTGGGTCCATGGAGTGCTATTAGCGAGGGGGTAGGAACGGTGTCCCTGGCCTCTGTTTGTGGAAGGCTGGAGATGGATGGCATGAGACAAATCGCTTGGTCATTGTTTTCGGTCCATCCCCTCCGGGGTACCTGCTGCTAGCTACCAGTATGGCCATTCTTATGTTCTAAGCTCAGGGTCGGGGGTCGCACTGGACCAACTTTATTTTCATGCAGACCTGCTCCTGTGTCCGCATGTGGCCTCTGGTGGCCAGGCTGGCAGCCATGCGGCTGTAGACGGCCACGTTCCTGTGGCTAGTGTGGAGGTCGTGGACTTTGGAGGCCTCCTTCCAAACCTCGATGAGGTCCATGATCTCTGCACTAGACCAGACGGGCGCCCGCCTCTTGCGGCCTTGGTCAGGCTCCTGGGAGCCGCCAGCCTGGTCCTGGGAAGAGGTGGAGGGCTGTGTGGCAGCGGGTGGCTGGCTCATGCCGTGCCAGGTGCAGGGTCTGCTGGCTGGGTGCTGGCAGGCTTGCAACTGGCACAAGCACTGTAGCCAGACCGCACGTCTTTAAGGGCTCCGGGGCTGGGAGGGGGGCAGAAAAGTTTCCCTGGTTTGGCCCACAGTGGCCACCAGGGCAAGCTGGGAAGGGCTAGCCTCCAACTAGTTCGAATTAAGTGGCTACACAGCCCTTAATTTGAACTACTTAATTCGAACTAGGTGTTAGTCCTCGTAGAATGAGGTTTACCTAGTTCGAATTAAGTGCTCCTCTAGTTCGAATTAAATTCGAAGTAACGGTTTGTATGTATAGACGCCATGAAAGTTAATTTGAACTAACGACTGTTAGTTCGAATTAACTTTGTACTGTAGACATACCCTAAGTTATTTCAGAATAATAACTCCTGAAATAACTATTTTGAAAGAGCATGTCCCCACTATAGGGAAGCCTCAAAATTAGTCCAAGGCAGGTTCCTCTAATGTGGACACGCTACTTTGATTTATAGACCCAGGAGGCACTGGGAAATAATTATTTTGAATGGCCCTGGGGAGGAGCTATTTCAAAATAGAAGCAGTGGAGCGTTCACGCTATTTTAAAACAGCAATTTCAAAATAAGCATTATTCCTCGTGAAAGGAGGGTTTATTGTTCCAGAATAAGAAGTCTGTTATTTCAAAATAATTTCAAAATAATGGGCTTGTTGTGTGAACACTCACCTTGCTATTGCAAAATAACATGAGATATTTTGAAATAACACTATAGTGTAGACATGCCCTTACTGAGCCAGATCATCAGCCCCACCATGGTTAAAGGACAGATTTCTCCAGTCCATGTGAATGCCTGAATAGTCAAAAACCCCCCATAGCAGCTCTTATGTTACCCATTCTCTCAGCACTAAGACAGAGGATGTGACGTGGCTAGAGCATCTCTATTGCTAGACAATCATGACTGCTGAAATGACCCACTGGAATTACTAGGTACCAACACCAATATCATGTCAGGGCACTAGAGTATTGGTCATATATTTAAAGTGGCTTAAACTATTTTCACACCCCTTTATGCACTGCACCAGGAGCTCAAAGAACAAGCCAGACAATCATGTCCATTTTATTTCAAAAGAAAAACCTTTCAGCAGGGGTGTCCCCAGTTAAGAAAACTGTCATCAAGCCACAAAATGACTAAGTAATTCTTCATTTGTTGTTTGGCTTTTCATAGATGTGTTGTGAGTCATTTGTTTTTTCATTAAGTTATTTTTGAGGTTCGTTGACTGGGGAATGAAGGCAGCTTCCCAAAGGAACTTCCAGCACACAAGGTAGAGTGTGAGCAAGCTTTGCCTTAAGCATAAGGTTTTTTTCACATTTTTAGACAGTTCATCATCCACAAGACATGCAACAGGGATTCTCTTTGGCATCAAAGATCCTTTTCATCTTTAAGCAATATCCAAACATGGTCACTGAGGAATGCTATACCGTGATTATTATGTGTTACATTGCGCACAATGCTTTAACAGGCTTCCTTGAATAGCTGAAGGATCATGGGACATAGGACGTTCCTCTGCTATAAATGATGTTAAAACTCTGCCATTCTATAACTTTAGCTGTGTGAAGAACGAGGAGTTCTATGGCACCTTAGAGACTAACAGATTTATTAGGGCATAAGCTTTCAGGGGTAAAACCCACTTCATCAGATGAATTGGCATGGAAATTACTGAAGCATATATATATATATAAAAATACTTATCAAGTGAAGAACCAGTGTTAATGAGGTCAATTCAGTCAGGGTAGATTGGTTCAGTCCTAGCAGTTGTTGGGGAGGCATGAACACCAACAGAGGGCAATTGCCTTTGTAGTGAGATAACCAATCTAAAGCCTTATTCAGTCCTAATTTGATTGTATTAAATTGACAAATGAATTTCCGTTCTGTTGTTTCTCTTTGTAATCAGAGACACATATGATGGCATACATCACATTAATAAATGTTCAAGCAGATGATCCCCTGATGGTGTGACTTATGATGGTATCACCAGTATAGATATGTGAAGAGATATGTGCCAGCAAAGCCCCTCTGTCATGTATATTGGCTAAACCAGATAGTCCCTGCAGCAAAGGATAAATGGACACAAATCAGACATCAAGAAAGATAATGTACGTAACCAATAGGAGAACACTTTAACCTCCCTGGACACTCAGTAATTTATTTAAAAGCAGCCATCCTTCCACAGAAAAACTTCAAAACCAGATTGCAGAGAGAAACAACAGAACAGCAATTCATTTGCAAATTTAATTCAATCACACTAGGACTAAATAAAGATTTAGATTGTAGTGAGATAACCAAAGGCAATTTTCCCTCTCTTGGTATTCATGCCTCCCCATCAGCTGCTATTGTGGGACACATCTAACCTGACTGAATTGACCTTGATAAAATTGCTCCTACAATTGATAAGTACTTCCTTTCTCGTTATATTACTCTGTGTGTGTGTGTGCGCTCTGTGTGTGAGAGAGAAATATGCCTCTCCGCTCCAATTCATCTCCACTCCAATACAGCTAATAGATCTCTTAGGGTACATCTACACTGCGAGCTAAAGTTGAATTAAGATAACATAGCTGAAGTTGTGTAATTGCATAGCTGAAGTCGAAGTAGCTTAACTCGGCTTTAGGTGCTGTCTACACTGCAGGAGGTTGAAGGAAGAACACTCTCTTCCTTCGACTTCCCTTACTCCTCATGTAATGAGGGTTATAGAAGTTGGAGTAAGAAGCCCGTTATTTCAAAATTATGTCAAAATAATGGGCTTGCTGTGTAGAAGTGCACTCTGTTATTTTGAAATAATGTGAGTTATTTCAAAATAAGTGTTCAGTGTAGACATAGCCTAAGCCACCACAGGACTCCTCATTGTTTTTGGAGATATAGGCTAACACGGCTACCCCTCTGAGACTTTAGCTGTGTGGTGCATCTTGCAAGACCAGTCAGAGTTTCCTGTTATTCATACAGCATTAACATTTGATGTTTTGAAACCGTGAACAAGCCCACTGTGATTTATCCATTAGGTGTTTAAATTAATGACTGCTAAAGTTATTGGTAAGCAAAAAAGCTACAAGTCAGGGTTAAGGTCCCAAGTTGAAAACTGACCAGCTCTGGTTTCAGTATCCCCTTCCATCTCAGGCTTCTTGTTTGACCTCCAGCAAATCTCCGTGCCTCAGTTTCCAGTCTATAAAATAGTTGCTAATTATACTTTCCTGCCTCACAGGAGAGTGATGGAAATCAAATCAATCAATGGTTGAAGTATTGCAATGCTGCAGTGATGGACAGAGCTTCCTGAGTGACTTTGCAAAAGTGATTTAATCTCCAAATTTTTCAGTTTCCTCACCTGTAACATGGGGATAGTATCATGAGGCTTAATTCCTTAGTAATTGAAAGGAAAAAAAAACCCCTTGTATTCACATATCACTTTCCACCAAGGGATCTCAATGCATTCTTATTTGTAATTTTGAGACTGTAAACATTCTGTATTTACTGTTTTGTGCCATCTGGACTCTTGGTCAAATATTTGAAATTGCTAAGATTATCCAAACTAATCTATCTTAAATTATCAACATAATGGTCTCCTGCAAGAATACATGGAAAATAGAGTGGCAGGTTATATTCGGTGATAAAATTCCATAATTAAATTGACATATTTTGTCTGTCAGAAGTAATAAATGGTAGCATTTTTTAAAGCCATACATTTGCTAATAGAGTTGAACAGTCCAGGGGGAATACATCAAATAAACACTTATGAAAACTCAGGAAGCTGAATGTAGCACCACTGTGTTAGGCAGTATGTGATCTGATTGCAATCCCACACAGGAATAGGAATCATGCCAGATTAGTTTATCTAGTGACTATAACACCCATGCAGCTCTGCCTCTTGTTTTCCTTCGTATTGCTACTATATAGTCCTGGTTTAAAGTTACCTTGACAATTTCTGCTATTAAATTTGTTGCTCCAAGACCACAATTCATACATACATATATATGGCATTAAGAGGATGAAATGTTTAGAGATGTAGTGCTCTAGGTTATTTTAACTGGTGATAGTCTCTCACTGTGATTATAATCAGCAATAAGTTTTATTTTCCACTGTTATAGCTGGAGCAGAACTATGAGCATCATGAAGCTCACAAACTTGTGCCTTTCTGTTGGGGGGTGGGAGGACTTTAAGGCTATGTCTACACCGCAGGGTTTTTGCACAAGAAATCTTTTGCGAAGAGTTCTTGCACAAAATCTTCTTGTGCAAAAGTGCATCCACACCTCATGGACACTCTTGCACCAGAAAGCTCTGATGGCCATTCACAGAATGGCCATCAGAGCACCTGTGCTTTTTTGGATAGGCTCTTTTTGTGCAAGAAACCCCTGTGGAGCATCCACACATGCCTTTTTGTGCAAGAGCTGTAGCTTAAAAAGGAGTTATGCCTCGTAGAAGAAGGTACACCTACACCGCAAAAAGTCCTCTGTTCTATCGATTGACTATAGATTTTCTTGTGCAAGAACGCCCTTGAGGTGTGGACGCTCCACGGCCATTTTTGCGCAAAAACCTTGTAGTGTAGACGTAGCCTCTAAGAGAATCTTAGCCTCAAAATGTAAACCAGCAGGTAGAGTTGAATGGAGCAAACAGCTGGGTTCCACTTCTGCAACGGAAGAGATTTCTTCTTCTCCCTCTCCTCAATATGCACGCACACACTTAACCATGAGTCATTCAAGCCAGGGTGTCTCAAAGTCATCTCGCTACAGGTCTCCAAAATTCTTAGGCCAGGTATGTGCACGATGGTGTGGTAATGATGGGAGGCAAAATCTTGGTTTTGTAGGTCCTCCATAAATTCTCAAGCCAGCTAGAGTCCTAGTTACTGAAATGTGGAACATTTGGTTTTAATTTCAACTATCGGGTTATAGAAAAGATGGACTATTTCATTACATACAGAAAAACTTAAAATGTGAAGAGACACCAGAAGGACAGTAATTTTCTGTAACTTGGAATGTGTTCATTAGGTCACTGGGAGAAAGACAAAATTAAATCATGCAACAACATATCTAGAAACTTTTGCTTTTATGAACTATCTCTGGAGATAGATGTATATGCACACTGATTTTTTGGGGTTAATTACCTTTTAAGCTTGACTATGTTAGATTTGTTCATGTGATTTGTGTAGCTATGAAACTGAATTTTATCTGCCAGGTGTTTACACTTTCACAATTCTTTTTACTTCCCCTTCCTTCCTCTTGCAAATAGCTTAGCCTCTGTCAAAGAGGTAAAAACCACAGGTCAAATTGCTAGCTGATATAAATTGGCCTGGCTCCATTATTGTCAATGGAGCGTCAATGATTTACATCAGTGAGAATAAGTCCCTGTCTCCTGAAAACCCCATACAAAATATACAAAGCCCAGGGAACTCAGGAACATATGGAAAATGTTTGAAAATCTGAAAAGCTCGGAGTACCTCCATTCATTTGTTTGAATACCCTCAACTGTTTGCTGTAATAGTATGAAGTATTCATGCATACTGTGGTCAAATTTTATCCCTCCTCCCCTTTGTATTTCTAACCTCACTGCCCTCAAGCACCAGAAACCAATTGCTTTTCTCACCACAGCACACAGAAATGCTTCTCTTATGAAACAGAAAATGATCAGTAAAAGCCAATAAATATCTGGTCTTCACAACATGTGTTTGATTGCCAATTATATCTGAATGAGTAGAATTCTATGTATTTTATCAAATTACACATCTTGAATGTCACTTTAAAATGTCATAAATAGAGTGAACCAAGTTCAATGAAACCCTCAGAGCACTCTAGCTCTGTTGCCACAGTGGCTGCAAAAGTGGTTGGCCACGTACGGAGAAAAACAGTGAGTAGGATGGCAAATAGATTGCTCCGATTCAATACATCTCTGCTACAATCCCACCAATGGAACTCCGCAGGGTAGGATTCAGAGATGCCCTTCCTATATTTGAACTCAGAAAGAGAGAACCATGCAAATACCTTCAACTTTCTACTATGGGTTAATCCCCCTACTTTGGGTCAGAAGCCTTCATTGATGCAGTCAGATCAATAGATCTGGCTTCATATTCCAGCTTTGTTAATATTCTTTTGAAACAGTAACTGCAGCCTAGAGGTGATTTGATCTCTGTCATATTTGTTGGGCTTAAGGTATCCTTTGTGGCAAGTAGAGAACAGCATTGAAGAATGTTGCATTCTGAGCTGTTTAAGCAAAATAAGAAAACAGGTCAATTTTAAAGACTTTTCAGTTCCTTGGCAATGTCTGACTGTAAGTATGTCCATTTACATTAGCACAAAACCACCTCTCCTTAACATACTGTTTGTACCTAAACCAAGACTTATTGAACCTTTAAAACAAATTGTAATAAATACTACCCTGGTCCTGAATCACCCATGTGATCCTATTTAGACCAGGCTGAAAATTTGTCATCAACATCACAGAGACTTGGTGGGATAATACACATGATTGGAATATTGGTATAGAAAGGTACATCTTACTCAGAAAGGATAGGCAGGGAAAACAGGAAGGAGGTTGCCTTATATATTAAAAATGTATACATTTGGACTGAGATGGAGATGGGCATGGGAGACAGACTTGTTGAAAGTCTCTGGGTTAGGTTAAAAGGGGTAAAAACAAGGGTGATATCATGCTAATGGTCTACTACAGACCACCTACTCAGGTAGAAGAGGTGGATGAGGCTTTTTTTTTTTTTTTTAAACAACTAACAAAATCATCCAAAGTGCAGAATTTGGTGGTGATGGGGGACTTCAACTATCCAGATATATGTGGGGAAATTAATACAGCTGGGCACATATTATCCAATAATTTCTTGGACTGTATTGGAGACTTTTTATTTCAGAAGGTTCAGAACGCTACTGGAGGGGAAGCAGTTCTAGAATTGATTTTAACAAATAGGGAGGAACTAGTTGAGATTTTGGAAGTGGAAGGCAGCTTGGCTGAAAGTGATCATGAAATCACAAAGTTCATGATTCTAAGGAATGGTAGAAGGGAGAACAGCAAAATAGAGTCAATGGATTTCAGGAAGGCAGATTTTAGTAAACTTAGAGAGCTGGTAGGTAAGGTCCCATGTGAAGCAAGACTAAGGGGAAAAACAACTGAAGAGAGTTGGAAGCTTTTGAAAGGGACATTATTAAGGGCCCAAAAAAGCAAACTATTCTGCTGCATAGGAAAGATAGAAAGTATGGCAAAAGACCACCTTGTCTTAATCAGGAGATCTTGCATGATCTAAAAATAAAAAATGAGTCAAATAAAAAGTGGAAACTAGATCAAACTACAAAGGATGAATACAAGCAAAAAATACAGGTATGCAGGGGCAAAATCAGAAAGGCAGAGGCACAAAACTAGCTCAAACTACCTAGAGACATGACGGGTAACAAGAAGACATATTATAAATATATTAGAAGCAAGAGGAAGACCAAGGACAGGGTAGGCCCATTGGTCAGTGAAGAGTGAGAAACAGTAACAGGAAACTTCGAAATGTCAGAGATGCTTAATGACTTCTTTTTTTTTGGTCTTCACCAAGGAGTCTGATGATGAAGGAATGCCTAACATAGTGAATGCTGGTGGAAATGGGGTAGGTTTAGAAGCTAAAATAAAAAACGAACAAGTTAAAAATCACTAAGAAAAGTTAGATGTCTTCAAGTCACCAGGGCCTGATGAAATGCATCCTAGAATACTCAAGGAGCTGATAGAGAAGGTATCTGGTCCTTTAGCTATGTAGTACTGAAATGGAGTTTTGTAACTAATAAATCAGTTATAATAAATGAATGTTATAGCAAAAGGATTGTATTAAACTTAAATACAAGAGGTAGGCCTCACACAGGGACAGGCAGCTTTAACTTAGCTCCAGCTCTGGTTCATGTTAGCATATTAAAATGAAGGGATGGAATATTGTAATACATAGTGATGTTAGTGTTAGTAAGGCCTTGTAGTAGATAGAAAGAGGTTTAATGTTGAAAGATTTTGTAACTTTGTTAAGTGACTTAGAAATATCCCTTTGTTCCATGCTGCAATTCTGTAAATGTATTGTTTGTGTGAATGAGAGAGAGACTGTTTTAGGAGAGATAAGTGTGAAGGCCACTGCATGCTCAAATGGTCAGAGGAGGGGCTGAGGACTCAGAAGCACCAAATAATTATCAACTAAGTGAAAGAACTCAGAAGACGCAGACTACCCGGGCAGACTGATGAACCCTGAGGCTAGAGCCAAGCACCCCGATAGGGAACCAATCCCAACTTTCGCCGGAAACACAACACCCGAGGGGTCGTCAGCATATGGATATCAGATGACTGAGAACAACTTCTTCCCAATAAGCACATGTCGTAGGAAGATTGATTGTGATGCTGAATGACTGACTAACACCTGATGATGCAAAATAGACTTGCATGGCAGGAAAGTCCTATAAAGGATGGGGTTTCTTGTATGGTTCTTTGGGTTCTCTCCTACTAAGACCAAGAGAAGCATCAGTCCGGACTGACATGAACCTGGCTCCTATTTCTCACCTGACATATCTGGCCAATAGGTTGGGCCGAGCAACAGACTGGTAACTATTCAATCAGCAGGTGTGTGTGTGTGTGTGTGTGTGTGTGTGTGTGTGTGTGTGTGTGTGTGTGTGTGTGTGTGTGTGTGTGTGTGTGTGTGTGTGTGTGTGTGTGTGTGTGAATGCATATGCTACTTTGTTATATTGTCAGTAAATGTGGCGTGTTGCCTTATCCCCCTGAAAAAGGTCCCGTGTGCTTCTTATAAGCATAACAGCTATCATCTATGAAAAATCATAGAAGATAGGAGAGATTCCAGAATATGGGAAAAGGGCAAATATAGTGTCCATCCATAAAAGGGAAATAAGAACAACCCAGAAAACTATAGACCAGTCAGTTTAACTTTTGTGCCAGGAAAGATAATGGAGCAAAGAATTCATCTGCAAATATCTGGAAGAAAATAAGGTGATAGGTAACAGCCAGCATGGATTTGTAAAGAACAAATCATGTCAAACCAATTTGATAGCTTTCTTTGATAGGATAATAAGACTTGTGGATAATGGAGAAGCGGTGGATGTGGTATACCTAGACTTTAGTAAGGCATTTGAAACTGTCTTGCATGATCTTTTTTATCTATAAACTAGGCAAATACAACTTAGATGTATTATACTATAAAGTGGGTGCATAACTGGCTGGATAATCATTCTCAGAGAGTAGTTATTAATGGTTCACAATCATGCTGGAAGGGCACAACAAGATGAGTGCTTTGCAACATGGAGCCGGGGATCAGCTGGAGCCTGGGACTCCAGCTGATCCCGGGCTCCATGCAGCATTGAAACACCACCGCGGCATTTCAAAGATGCCTGTGAGTATCCTGTCCATTGCTAGATACAGAGATGAGTGCTTCCACTTGATTATACAGTACAAGAGCAGAGGGTTTTCTGGAAAATATAAATTATTCTGCTTTGCATAAATTTGTGATTATTGTTCAAAGTCAAATTTAGTTTGTTATAGCATGATGTAAGTTGTAAACTCCTCCTTTCAATTTCTGCCCTGTAAAGCTTGATTATCTATGGATGTTAAGATTAACAGCTATTATATAGCTTTCTTTCTATTTAAACTGATCTCTCTTCCTTTTACATAAAGAAACTAGAGGGGCTAAAATCATTAAAAGGAAACCAGGCTAAATTCTAGGGCTGTCAGTGATTAAAAAATGTAATCACGATTAATCACGCAATTAAAAAATGTTAATTGCGATTAATTGTGTGCACTTCCTCTTTGAAATGCCGCGGTGGTGTTTCAATGCTGCATGGAGCCCGGGATCAGCTGGAGTCCCAGGCTCCAGCTGATCCCCGGCTCCATGTTGCAAAGCCCCTTTGAAGTGCTGCTCCAGCGCTTCAAAGGGGCTATGCAACAGTGGAGCTGGGTATCACCTGGGGACTTCAGCTGATCGTGGCTCCACTTGTGCTCCCCCTTTGAAGCATCAGAGTGGCACTTCAAAGAGGCAGTACAGCATTAACGCCTCCAATTAACACGTAAAAAAAATTAATGCATTAATCCTGTCCTGCGTTAATTGCAGGCATTAACGCAGGTCAATTGACAGCCCTACTAAATTCTTTACTGATATAACTCCATTGTAGAGTTAGCTAAAGGAAAATACGACCATACATCTCATAAGGAGATTCTCCATTTGCATATGTACATTTCTACTTTAATTTTATATCTATTTTACGTATTAATATCAATGCTTTTTGGTGGTCTTGGTATCTTTCAATTCCAAGATACCTTTGAACCTCTCTAATCCAGCATTCTCTGGTCTGGCAACATCTGTGGTCTGGCATGATTTTAGTTAGCCGGATGTCCATGGGTGTGGTCAAGTTTCCCATGATCCCATAAAGTTTTTTTTATAGCCACCAGTCCTGGATCTCAGTATTCTGTGCTGTTGTTTATGTCTAATTTACCCCTAAATGTCTTCTAAGAGCCCAATAAGCAGTGGCAGCGTTGGTAATGCTGCTAGACAATAATGACCTCCCATGGTTTGGCAAATTCTCTGGTTCAGCACCAAAGGGTGCTGGACTAAAATGGTTCTACCTATATAAAAGAAGTCCTACCTGCTCTCTACCATTCACTTTGTAGGGTTCTGAATTCCTTTACTGTCTTTGTACAACAGATGTTAGGCAAATCCTTTTCTTTCCAAATGCCCTATGATTACAGGCTTCAATTCAATTCTCTATATTCTCATTTATCTCCACAGATTATCCGTGGCAGACATACCCAAGTAAAATGAGTGTAATGATTCACCTGATTAGTTCTTTAAATCTGATTCATTTCAAGAAAAACGGATGTAATAATTATGAGGTGCGGAGGAATAGTCAATTGATCTTCCATGCATAAGTCACTGTCAGGATTTATGTGCAATTCAAATATAAAACCTGAAGACTTCTAAAAGCCTGTACTAGCAGTGGGGTTGTTTAAATAAGAGTAGATTTGCACATAAAAAGAGAGAATACATACATGTTTGGCAGCTCAAATTTAGGAAGATCTTTAATAATTTAGTAGCAACCACCTTGTGCTGCTGAATCCCTTTAGTGGTGATGAAATGGTGGCAGAAGGGCAAAATAATCTCTTTTTAAAATATAAACGATGGTTTTGCAAAATTATAATTTCCCGAAACACTTTTCAAATGAAGTATGGCAATAAAACTGTAACCTGCAGATAAGGTCCACACTTGCCTTGGTAGCTGCCATGGTGAATTTGCAGTTTTTGTAAAATAAGAGGCAGCCACCCAGTGTGGCAATTACTGTCAATCCTGAAAACCACTGCTGCAGTTCCTAAAGCAGAAATGTAGTTGTGCAGATGGCTGTTCTCTTCAGGAGATGTATGGTCACATTTTCTTCTAGCTAACTCTACAGTGGAGTTATACTAGTAAAGAATTTGGCCCGGTTTGCTTTTAATCTATCCACTAGATTAATGATTTCATCCCATCTAGTTTCTTCATGTGGGTTGTCTTTTGGAATTGATTTTTTATTGGAAACCATTTGGGTCTCATTGTGCTGTGATTTATACCAGTATAATTCAGCTGTCTTGTGGGGGAGACTCAATGTCGCATCGGTCCTTTCCTGCGTCTCTCTTTTAAAAGGCCCCAAATTTTGTAAATTATGTTTACAGCAAACCTGACAAAAGTTGCCAAGTTCTTATGGTGTGGTTTTGTCTAAATTCTGGTGTGAGTTTTGTCCTGAGTTGTAAAAATCATATGACCTCTACCTGCTGATAAGACTGGCTGAAGTGAATGTACACGCCAGTAAATAGGTTTGACACTCTGTTTACAAGCAAGTTTGTTTTTTATCTCTCTCTCTCTCCCCCCCTCTTAATGATATAAAGAAGCTCCTGAGTCCACTGGGACCTTTCTATTTTAGGCATTACTCAATGCTGGGAGCTGACATCTAGGGACATGACTGCAAGGACATTAGAAATGAAGAACAGAAAGCTTTTTCCCCTTCCTTCTCTTATGTCACTAGTAAGCTGCTTTTTTCAAGCTGGAGCACATATTTTGATGATGACTGTGTGATAATGAAAAACTTGTAACTATTTTCCAGTCAACTGTATAGCTACAGAACAACACACTTGGTTTCTTGTCTGGTATTTTATTTTTTAAAGTCAGCAACATTCAGTGCTGTGTTTGCATTTCAAGAAGTTTACTTCTCTCCAGACATTCCATCTTTTTTAAGGAGACCCTTGTTACAACTTTGCTTTTTTATTAAGCTCCCAGCCTAGTGTCATTGTTTAACTGGAAAAGACCTGCATCCTTTACTTATATTAAGGGATTCCACTGAGCATGAGATCATAAAAAGGACTTGAATGCCACACATCTGAGAATCATAGAATACTAGGACTGGAAGGGACCTCGAGAGTCCATCGAGTCCAGTCCCCTGCCCCCATGGCAGGACCTAATACTGTCTAGACCATCCCTGATAGACATTTATCTAACCTACTGTGAGGGGGCTCACTCACCACCACAGCACCACCAGTTGTCTGTCCTGGGAATTAGCTCCTTCTGGCCGGCTGGGTGCCTTCCCTCGGGTGGTGTCTCCCCTCTTCCCTCCAGGCCACGGCATCCTCTTCAGGACACTGCCCTCCAGCAGTGCCCACGTCAGTCTCTGAGCCACCCTTCCAGGGGTTGTTGTTTCTTCAGCAGGCCGTGCTTCAGGCCCTGCAGTCTGGGAGCTTGCTTGGCCAGAGCTCCTCTAGCCTTGCCTTGCCTCCTCAGCACTGCCCTAGTTCCAGGAAGCCTCCTACTCCCCCCACAGCCAGGCTCTCAATGCTCTCCCCTGGGAGCAGCAGCCCATCCTCTTATATAGCTCCCAGCTGGGCCCTAATCAGCTAACACGGCCTCAGCTGGGGCTAAACTCCCAGGCCCTGCTCCGGGCTGGGGTTTCCCCTTCAAGGGCCAGTGCAGGGAAAGCGCCCTGTCACACCTACTCTTAAATATCTCCAGAGATGGGGATTCCACAACCTCCCTGGGCAATTTGTTCCAGTGTTTGACTACCCTGACAGTTAGGAACTTTTTCCTAATGTCCAACCTAAACCTCCCTTGCTGCAGTTTAAGCCCATTGCTTCTTGTTCTATCCTCAGAGGCCAAGATGAACACGCTCCCTCCTCCTTATGACACCCTTTTGATACCTGAAAACTGTTATCATGTCCCCTCTCAGTCTTCTCTTTTCTAAACTAAACAAACCCAATTCTTTCAGCCTTCCTTCATAGGTCGTGTTCTCTAGACCTTTAATCATTCGTGTTGCTCTTCTCTGGACCCTCTCCAATTTCTCCACATCTTTCTTGAAATGCGGTGTCCAGAACTGAACACAATACTCCAACTGAGGCCTAACCAGCACAGAGTAGAGCGGAAGAATGACTTCTCGTGTCTTGCTCACAACACACCTGTTAATGCATCCCAGAATCATGTTTGCTTTTTTTGCAACAGCATCACACTGCTGACTCATATTCAGCTTGTGCTCCACTATAACCCCTAGATCCCTTTCTGCCATACTCCTTCCTAGACAGTCGCTTCCCATTCTGTATGTGTGAAACTGATTTTTCCTTCCTAAGTGGAGCACTTTGTATTTGTCTTTATTAAACTTCATCCTGTTTACCTCAGACCATTTCTCCAATTTGTCCAGATCATTTTGAATTATGACCCTATCCTCCAGATTAGTCGCGCAACCCCTCCCAGCTTGGTATCATCTGCAAACTTAATAAGCGTACTTTCTATGCCAATATCTAAATCGTCCCAAAACAGACCCCTGCGCGGAACCCCACTTGTTATACCTTTCCAGCAGGATTGTGAAACATTAATAACTACTCTCTGAGTACGGTTATCCAGCCAGTTATGCACCCACCTTATAGTAGCCCCATCTAAGTTGTATTTGCCTAGTTTATTGATAAGAATATCACGAGAGACCGCATCAAACGCCTTACTGAAGTCTAGGTATATCACATCTACCACTTCTCCCTTATCCACAAGTCTCGTTATCCTATCAAAGAAAGCTATCAGATTGGTTTGACATGATTTGTTCTTTACAAATCCATGCTGGCTGTTCCCTATCACCTTGCCACCTTCCAAGTGTTTACAGATGATTTCCTTAATTACTTGCTCCATTATCTTCCCTGGCACAGTAGTTAAACTAACTGGTCTGTAGTTTCCTGGGTTGTTCTTATTTCCCTTTTTATAAATGGGCACTATATTTGCCCTTTTCCAGTCTTCTGGAATCTCTCCTGTCTCCCATGATTTTCCAAAGGTGATAGCTAGAGGCTCAGATACCTTCTCTATCAGTTCCTTGAGTATTCTAGGATGCATTTCATCAGGCCCTGGTGACTTGCAGGCATCTAACTTTTCTAAGTGATTTTTAACTTGTTCTTTTTTTATTTTATCTTCTAAACCTACCCCCTTCCCACTAGCATACGCTATGTTAGGCATTCCTTCAGACTTCTTGGTGAAGACCGAAACAAAGAAGTCATTAAGCATCTCTGCCATTTCCAAGTTTCCTGTTACTGTTTCTCCCTCCTCACTGACCAGTGGGCCTACCCTGTCCTTGGTCTTCCTCTTGCTTCTAATATATTTATAAAAAGTCTTCTTATTTCCCTTTATTCCCGTAGCTAGTTTGAGCTCATTTTGTGCCTTTGCCTTTCTAATCTTGCCCCTGCATTCCTGTATTGTTTGCCTATATTCATCCTTTGTAATTTGTCCTAGTTTCCATTTTTATATGACTCCTTTTTTATTTTTAGATCATGCAAGATCTCCTGGTTAAGCCAAAGGTGGTCTTTTGCCATATTTTCTATCTTTCTGGCCAGCGGAATAGCTTGCTTTTGGGCCCTTAATAATGTACCTTTGAAAAACTGCCAACTCTCCTCAGTTGTTTTTCCCCTTAGTCTTGATTCCCATGTGACCTTACCTATCAGCTCTCTGAGCTTACCAAAATCCGCCTTCCTGAAATCCATTGTCTCTATTTTGCTGTTCTCCCTTCTACCCTTCCTTAGAATTGTGAACTCTGTGATTTCATGATCATTTTCAGCCAAGCTGCCTTCCACTTCCAAATTCTCAACCAGTTCCTCCCTATTTGTTAAAATCAAATCTAGAACAGCTTCCCCCCCAGTAGCTTTTTCAACTTTCTGAAATAAAAAGTTGTCTTCAATGCAGTCCAAGAACTTATTGGATAGTCTGTTACCCACAGTGTTAGTTTCCCTACATATATCTGGATAGTTGAAGTACCTCATCACCACCAAATCCTGTTCTTTGGATGATTTTGTTTAAAAAAAGCCTCATCCACCTCTTCCGCCTGGATAGGTGGCCTGTCGTAGACCCCTATCATGACATCACCCTTGTTTTTTACCCCTTTTAGCCTAACCCAGAGACTCTCAACACGCCCGTCTCCTCTGTCCATTTCCACCTCAGTCCAAGTGTGTACATTTTTTATATGTAAGGCAACACCTCCTCCCCTTTCCCCCCACCTGTCTTTCCTGAGTAAGCTGTACCCTTCTATGCCAATATTCCAATCATGTGTATTATCCCACCAAGTCTCTGTGATGCCAACGATGTCATAGTTGTATTTATTTATTAGCACTTCCAGTTCTTCCTGCTTATTACCCATACTTCTTGCATTTGTATATAGGCATCTAAGATACTGATTTGATCTTGCCTCCCAGTTCTGCCTTGTCCCTCCTTTCTCTCTGCTATTATAGCCCATACTCCCTCCCATTTCTGACCCATCTCCCAGGTCTCCATGCTCTTCACTTACACGTGGGCTTTGGTCACCTGTCCCCATTGAACCTAGTTTAAAGCCCTCTTCACTAGGTTAGCCAGTTTGTATCCAAATACGGTCTTCCCCTTCCTCGAAATGTGAACGCCATCCCTGCTTAGCAGTTCTTCCTGGAATAGCATCCTGTGGTCGAGGAAGCCAAAGCCCTCCTGGTGACACCAGCTTCGCAGCCAGGCATTCACCTCCAGGATGCACCTGTTTCTGCCTGGGCCCCTACCTTTGACAGGAAGGATCGAAGAAAATACCACCTGCGCTCCAAACTCCTTCACCCATACTCCCAGAACCATGTAGTCACTCTTGATCCACTCAGTGTCAAACATCGCACTATCATTAGTGCCCACATGGATGAGTAGCGTGGGGTAGTAGTCAGGGGGCCGGATAATCCTCGACAGTGCCTCCGTAACATCTCGGATACGGGCCCCCAGCAGGTAGCATACCTCCTGAGATGACATGTCAGGGCAACAGATGGGCACCTCCGTCCCCTTCAGAAGAGAGTCTCTGACCACCACTATCCTATGTTTTCTATTCGCATTGGTGGCAGCAGACCTCCCAGCCTTGGGGGTATGAGGCTTCTCCTCCTCTGTTGTATGGGATGATTCCTTATCTCTTGTATCAAGAAGAGCATAACCGTTTCCTAGTACCACGGTGGGAGGGTTCGGAGCAGGGGTGGAGCACTGCCTGCTGCCAGAAGTAACCAGCTGCCAGTGTCCATCCTGAGCCGTCTCCTCCTCCACCAGTGGTGTGTCAGCGGTCTTGTGTACTGGGACAGCTACCTCAGCTGTCTCCACATGAACACTGTCCAGGAATTCCTCGTGGATTCGGATGCTCCTCAACCTAGCCACCTCCTCCTGTAGCTCTCCCACCTGCTGCCTGAGAGATTCCACCAGCAGGCACCTTTCATATTGGATGGTCCCCCCAGCCTATTATGGGAGGCCGTCTTGGTTAGGACAATCTTGTGGCCCATTGAGATGAAGGAGGGTCACTCATGTGGCCCACTCACCAACCTTGGTTCACCACTGCTGCTATAGGCACTTTGGGCTTCCATTTTAATTCCTTCATAGACAATTGGGCAGGAAAGCAAGGAATTCAGATTTATCAAAGGAATTTGTTAACCACAGCAATTACTTATAAAGCATTGTAGAATTATAGATCTTAAAAAACTAGTTCCCCAACCCCAATATCTGATAACTTTCTTTCTATGAGCCAAAGCATAATTAATGCCTCTTGTATTCATCCTCTTGGAAGTCCTTTCTCTGTGTGTGATGATGTTTGGCCCTGCATAGAGCAAAACCCACCTTAAGTATGATGCCTTGTTCTTAACTTGGGAAGCTCCATGCAGTCTCTCCCATTCATGTTTGTCGCCTCCATCTTTAAACCTCCCCATGTGGAAAGTCCATTGTTTGATCGGGATGGGCCGGTAGCTGGATCTCATTCCAAGTCAATGCTATGAGGTTTTGTTTTTTTTCTGGCTTTTAGTGTTAGTTCTCCAATGAAGTATAAAATAACATTTCTTCATAGGCAGCTATCTAAACGTAGGACATCAGGTTGACTTTGAATATGCCCTCTCCTGGTTCCTTCCAATTCTGTTTTTCTATGTGTAGATTTATGTTAAACACAATATACAAAAAGGAGTTCATAATTTGATTCTGATATATATTATGCAAGTGGTGGATTTAGTAGTAGCTACACATTCAAAGTTATAATAAAAATAAATCACAGTGCTTTAGTACTCTGTGTTCATGCTCTATTTTAAATCACTAATGCCAGAAATCCTGGCAGGCATTTGTAAAATCCATTTCCATTTTACCCAGCTATCTGTTCTTTCTCATTGAAAATCTCCCTGGAGTTAGTTCTTGTCTCTTACTTTAGTTCATAGATATAGTTTGAAACAAGCAGTTTTACAGTTATTTAATTCTGCTTTGATGAAATTCCTTGTAATGAAAAAAAAATAAAATGAAAAGGTACTTCTTTCCCTAGCCTTTTGCTAGTTGTTATAACATAGCTCAATTCTGATATCTAATAATACCTTTGGTTTCCAATCTCTTGGGCAGAATATATAAGAAATAATTTTCTTGAAAGGGTTTTCTATGCTTTGCTTTTCAATATATTTTTGAACCATGAATTGACGGCTGTAAATAGTTTCCTGTATCTTGTGGACATGTACAATATACAGAAGCCATTGGCTGTGATAGTCACATTTGATGAACGGTAGTGGTTCTTTGATTTTTCCACTCTCTCTTTTTATTCTTTTCTTTACTCTTGTTTTAGGATAAAAGAAAGCTGAGATTAACTGGTGGAGCTTTGCTGCAGAGATTAAATAGGAAGAATTTAAACCTAATAAGATATAGTTAAGAAGGTTGAAGTGGTATGAATAATCTCAGAATTTGAGGCTTTTAATTTCATTGGACTAGGCAGATTTGCATCTCTCTTTCATTTTTGATAAACTGCATTAAAAAGAAACTGTACCAATTTAAAGAATGCCAAGTATTGTGGAACAGAGGATCAGCTATAGGAAGGTGATTATTAGAGCAAAGTCCTAAACAATTTATTCTACCTGCAACTCCTGAAATAGAAACCAGACTGACTCCTGGAACTGGCAACACCTGAGCAGTCTAATAAAACTCCTATTACCACTTTGTTACCAGCTACTACATTTCAACATGCCTGTCTCTGAAAGACTGCATATGGATATACCAGGAACTGATTCAAATGTGAGAAATGGGGGGAGGGGAGATAGTAAAAGATGGCACATTGCACTTCATCTTGTTAAAAAAGTGGAGGTCCATAAACAGATGAGCACTTTCCATTTTATCCTTGTTATTGGTCCAAACTACAAAGTTAGGACAACCTAAATTAACCTGCTTCCATTGATGCAGTGCTAGTGTAGATGCTGTGATACATGTGTCAACTGTCAGCAGCTATCCCATAATGCCCTTATTCCTGTGAGAATGGCCCCTCTGGTCACAATTTTGAACTCTACTCCCCAGGGATCACAGATGCTGGAAGCTCACCTATTAAAAAAAAAACCCTCAGCATGTTCCTTAAATTCTTTTTTAGTGGCTGCCACCTTTGCAAACATTCATCTGTGCTGTCTTAGTGGAGACAGCGAGCTGCACCTAGACATGCTCCTGTCTAAATAGTCTTGAATTTCCCCTTAGCCTATAAGAAAAGTGGCATGTGGAAGTGTGGGAATGTTTAAAATGGTGTGAAAATGATGGGATAGACTAAGCATTGTAGGATGGAGAAAGTGGGATTGTGAGAACTTAACTCTTAGTTCCCAGAAATCCCTGGGTGGTGTGCTGGGTGGCAACATGGGGCACAATGGGATTGCTATCCAGATTTTCTATCAGCACAATTACTCATGATGAGGATATATAGTACTGAGACAAGTAGCCAAGTGTGCACATGCCTGAGCAAACTGTAGTGTAAATATGGCCTCATTGTCTTGCCTATCCTCCATATCAGATCCCTGCTTTTGCCTTGAAAAAGGCCAGAGGGGAGATAAAACGATGTTCTGAAATTTTGCTCTTCAGCTGGTAGGCATTGCTTTTATCAGTGCTGAGAAGTGGCTAGCAGCTGTTTTCATCATTCTTCCGTCTCACTTCCTTTGCTACCATCTGCTTCCCTGATCAGGACAACACAGAAGGAAGCCATACCCAGGAGCCAGAGAAGAGGAGGAAGGAGGAGAGAAAACCCAGATATGATAAAAGCCTTAGGGAATTCCCCATGACTCCACCAGGCCTGAACTGCAGTGAGATTGAGATAGATGGGAGTGTCCTGAAAATGAAACTTGAAGGTAGGAAACTGAGATTTGACTGATTTTGGGGGAAAATAGTAGTTGACAATTCCGTCCTTACAGATTTCAATTCAACTCCGCCTTTGAATCATACTTCCCTAACTTCAGGCTTTTGGATCGAAAGCAAGATTTTGGTGGGAATTTCTATGTCTGATTCCAAACTCTCATGACTTTTAGTGCTACAATTGCGAAAGTGATGCTATCACAGGGGAAAAAAATCAAGGTTTGACTGTTGGGGGGGGAAATAGTGGTTGAAGAACCCTACCGGGGCGGGGAGGAGGGGGACGGGGATAGAGGGATAGCTCTCATAAGGCAAACTGCAAACAGGACAGCACTTGTCTCTTGAAACCCCACTTCTGTCTGCTGTCAGTTGAAGGCAGAGAATATATTATTCCCATGATGGAATCCTCAGTTGAAAAACACCCATAAGAAGAGAAAATTCATGTAGTTTTGGTCTAATAGGAACACAAAACCCTAGTGGCACGGTGTAAAGAGCAGCTGCCAACAGGCAAATATGAAGCTTTTTATTTTTCAATGTAAGCAGGGATGTCAAGATGAGTTCCCTTATGGGTGAACCTGATCTCACAACATTTCCTCCCCAAATGTTTGGAGAAATATCTGAGTTTGAGATATTTATCTGAAGCAAACTGAGGTTTGCCCATTGCTTTGGTTTAGATTACAGTTGTTTGAGCCAGCTCCATTTTCAAGGTAGGAGAAGAATAAGTAGGGCTCCCTTTTACTGCCAACACCTGCATTCCCCCTGTTTTTAGGGGGAATGCAGACCTGGCTTTAGGTCTTTCTCTAAAGCCATTTTTCAGTTTGTCTGCACCTGTGACACAGCTGAAAACTACATTCAAAGCACTGGGAAAATCAAACACAGTCCACATCGGTGCCACTGTGAGGAATGTTTGTTTCTACAGTGCCCTTACCATATTCAGAAAATGTTCCAGAATCATGCAATGGGGGGAAAGGGGGAGATAGAGAGGAAAAGTCACTTTGCCCCACATCCATGTAACAAACCCTGCAACAGAGGTCTAGGACTCACTCTAACGATGCCTTCTGTGTAGTGAGCACTGCAGTCCCCACATACAGCGATTAAGACCAGTGGCTTGATCACTGTATGTGTGTCCTTGCCATTACCAACCCAGAGGCTCATACTGGGACGCCTGTAGACAGCAGTCCTCTCAGGTAAGGAAAAAGGATGCCTCCCTTAACTAAGTAGTGGCTATGCTTTACTACGCAGGAAGTTGCTGTTTGCGTAATTATATGCTGGGTACGGGATTTGTTGCTTCACACAGACCTCCATGACTTGCTGTGGTGATTCCCCCAAGTCACTATTAAGCCACAGACATCAGAGCACTGGTTTTGTTCTTATTTTGAAAATTAGGCACAGTGGGAATTGATTTCACTTTATCTAAACCGGAACATCAAAGGCTGCAGAATAAGAGCAATGTGCACTGAGACTTGACTACCAAGGCAACATCAGAAAGAGAAAGAAAATAAGCCACCTCAATTAAAACAATTAATTGCACAGTAACAACACTGAAGAGCTATGCTAGGTTCTCTTGTGAAATCCAGAGATGACCCCAATAGGAAAATCCAAACAGCTGCCATCCCCCAACAGCACTCCTCCCTAAACAAAAGGCTGTTTTTTCTTTAATGTTAAATAAGTATATTTTATACCATAGGCATAATTTAATGTAGTCCATTGTCAGACATAGTGACAACTGTCACTAATAATAATGATATACACTTTATAGAAGGCATAGGAGAACAAACAAAATCAAATGAACTAGCTACTCAAATAAATGGTTTATTCTGCATGTTAAACATTGTAATCCCTGGCAATTTTTCTCAATAGGTTGGTAGCCAGGAAAGCTTGAGAACCTATAGGGAAATTAGCTACTCATGCCTCTTGCAGATATTTTATTTGAAAGATTTTAGATTATTAAGGGCCTGATCAAGAATCTATTCAAATCAGGAGTGTTTCCATGAACTGAGTGACATATGTGGATATGTCTACACTTTCACCCTCTTTCGAGAGAGGGATGCAAATGAAGACATTCAAAATTGCAAATGAAGCCGGGATTTAAATATCCCACGCTTCATTTGCATATTCACGTTATGGCACTATTTCAAAATAGCGCTATTTCGAAATAACAGCCGCTGTTAAGATGCGGTTATTTCGAGAGACAACCCTTGTCTCAAAATAACCCTTATTCCTCATACAATGAAGTTTACCAGTTATTTTGAGAGAAGGGTTTTCTCTCGAAATAACCGCGTCTTAACAGCGTCTGTTATTTCGAAATAGCACCATAATGTGCAGGGCTCGACAAATAGTGTAATCTACTCACCCGTGGCAAGTAGATTACACCCTGGAAGAGCCGGCGCAGAGCGATCTGCGCATGCGCAGAATGATCTGCGCATGCACACAGTGCAGAACTGCGAGGCTGGTGAGCGGGGCTCGCCGCCGCTCGGCGAACCCTGATAATAAGAATATGCAAATGAAGCACGGGATATTTAAATCCTAGCTTCATTTGCAATTTCAAATGTCTTCATTTGTATCCCTCTCAGGAAAGAGGGTGCAAGTGTAGACATATCCGACAACAGAAGAAGTGTTTGGGTTTTTGGGGTAAGAAAAGATATTACTTTTATGAAAAATGGAAAGAAATCTTGGAAATAATAAAGAAAGCATTTTAAATATGCTAAGATATTCATAATTCACCATTATTGTTGCTTAAAAGTATCATAGACATGAATTTGACTCCGATTAAATGAATGCATGATGGGGACGATGCCTGGGAGGATGCAGTTTGGCAAGCTATATCAATACTAGAGTTCACGGGAGATTTTCAAAAAAATTATGAAAAACGAGGGGAAAATATTCATGGGGTTTTTTCCATTTTATAACCCGGTCAATTAGTATACATAATCTTTTGGCTATAGAATTTTATGTATTGAGATGATATGCCTCAAATAACTAACATTATATAGAAATAAATGCAAGGGAACAGATTGTCCCCTCTAGTGTGATCACCTAGGGTATGTCTACACTACAAAGTTAATTCGAACTAACAGCCGTTAGTTCAAATTAACTTTCATAGCGTCTATACATACAAACCGCTAGTTCGAACTTAATTCGAACTAGCAGAGCGCTTAATTCGAACTAGGTAAACCTCATTCTACGAAGACTAATGCCTAGTTCGAATTAAGTAGTTCGAATTAAGGGCTGTGTAGCCACTTAATTCGAACTAATTGGAGGCTAGCCCTTCCCAGCTTGCCCTGGTGGCCACTCTGGGCCAAACCAAGGAAACTTTTCTGCCCCCCTCCTGGCCCCGGAGCCCTTAAAGGGGCATGGTCTGGCTACAGTGCTTGTGCCAGTTGCAAGCCTGCCAGCACCCAGCCAGCAGACCCTGCACCTGGCACAGCACGAACCAGCCACCCGCTGCCACCCAGCCCTCCGCCTCTTCCCAGGACCAGGCTGGCAGCTCTCAGGAGCCTGCCCGGGGCCACAAGAGGCGGGCGCCCGCCTGGTCTAGTGTGGAGATTGTGGACCTCATCGAGGTTTGGGGGGAGGCCTCCAACGTCCACGACCTCCACACTAGCACAGGAATGCGGCCATCTAGGGCAGGATAGCTGCCAGCCTGGCCACCAAAGGCCACATGCGAACCCAGGAGCAGGTTTGTATGAAAATCAAGTTGGTCCAGTGAGACCCCCGACCCTGAGCCCTGAGCTTAGAACATAAAAACATATGAATGGCCGTACTGGGTCAGACCAAAGGTCCATCTAGCCCAGTAGCCTGCCTGCTGACAGCAGCCAGCACCAGGTACCCCTGAGGGGATGGACCGAAGACAATGACCAAGCGATTTGTCTCGTGCCATCCATCAGGAAGGGGGGGCTAGGGAGGGGTAAGTGGAAGGAGGTGAGGGAGGAATGGGGTACAAGCCCCCGATGGGGAGGACTGGGGTGGCTCTGCAGGCTCCTCGGGGTGGAAGCTCTCCTGCAGGGCCTCCTGGATCCTGACAGCCCTCCGATTGACCCCCCCGGATGGCAGCCTGCGGCAAGTGCAGCCGGGCTGATGGCCGAGTGCTGTGATGTGCCAAGTGTGGGCACTCAGGGCACTCCAAGACAGGACTGCTTTGCTGTCCCTCATCGAGTTAGACAAGCAAGCGGGGAACCCTGAGAACTGTCTGTCCGGGGTGGGGGGTCCGGTCCCTTTAAGCACAGCCCTCGGCTAGCCCGCGGCAGCAGCTCCACACTCTAAGTCCTGGTTCCGGCCAGCCTTAACTTCAGTTCAGGGTCCACTGAATGTGGACATGCTAGTTCGAATTAGCAAAATGCTAATTCGAATTACTTTTTAGGTCTAACTTAGTTCGAATTAGTGCTGTAGTGTAGACAGACCCCTAGAGAGGAGAATTCAAGGAGAAAGAAAATTTTGCCTTCAGAGTCAGGCATGGATCCCTTGACATGCTGACACTTGATTTGCTCCAGCTCTCTAAGGCCATATCTACACTAGGAAAGTATTTTTAAATGACTAAAATTGACTTTACACCAATTCAATACATTTGATCTAGCATGTCCACATTACGGGTAAACCTCAAAATTAGTCTGAGGCTGGCTCCGTTAATGTGGATGCACTACCTGAGACTTAGAGCCCCCAGGAAGCACTGGGAAGTAATTAGTTTGAATTACTCTGGGGAGTAATTATTTCAAAATAGTGGCACCAGGGTGTCCCCACTACTGTTATTTAGAAATAACCAGTTTGGAATTAGCATTAGTCCTGCTGAAAAGCAGTACAGATTTTGAATTCCATGGCCTGTTATTTTGAAATAACAGACTTGTAGTATGGACCTTCCACCTATATATTTGATCTTGGAGGGTGTGTGTGACAGGTTATTTCAAAATATAGTACTAGTGAAGACCAGGGCTAACAGGACTACTCTGTGGTGTACCATTACATGGACTCTTTTGTTTAATTTTGGCCCCTGACCTATCCTCTGTGAAAGAGAATTCCCCATATATTTCCCATGGAAAAGTTTTATCTATGGAGTTAGTAGAGTGACAAGATATGATCTTGTATGATCCAAAGCCCACCAAAGTCAATGAAAGGCCTGAAAGCTCATCCAAGGGCTTGAGCCAAAGAATCTCATTGATAGAGGTGGGTTTAGGATCAGATGTTATTGGTCTCCAGATCACAATGTAGCCAAAGGTTATTTTTAACCTCTAAGATGTAGCATATCAGATTTATATTTTCAAATCCCCTTTAGATGATGTGTGAAAGTAATCAGCAGAAACATCACTGGGTATGCAGATCCATTATTACCAGGTAGCCAGTGTAGTTATAAGACTGTTTTTACTGTTTAAAATAAAAGTATCCCATGTTTTCAATAAACATTCCAAAGATCTTGCGGACCAGAATACTACATATATTACTACCATTTAGGCCATAAGCTCTCTTTTAAAAGTTTAACCAAGACTCTGGGACATTCCACCTGGGAAAGAGCTGAGAATTTAATGCCCCCTCTGGTTTTGAGGTTAGGTAAAATTTAAGAAAGGTTACAACAGTTATTGGTACTTTAAAACATCCTGTTCACATTAGTATTCTGAAGAACTCCCATCCCCACATGATGGTGAGGGTGAACCTATATAAATATATATATATATATGATCAAAATAGAAACTTTAAAAAATGTCATCCGGGAACATGCCAATGGCTTGTCATCCATTGCTTTGTGACCCAATTTTTCCACTGGTGTCTATAGGACCATGACAATTTATTGCTTCTGAGGACTTGGTCTTCCATCTCCAGATGCTCTAGTAAAAGATGAACCCCTCTGTCTATTCCCTCACAATCTACCTTAGTTTGCAGGGTTGATGCAGAGAGAGTTACCTAAATCATCCCCACCATGCATCAGTGTTACAAAATCAAGCCTTTGGTGATCATCTTATTCCCTGCATCGTAGGGTATGTCTACAAAGCAAAGTTATTTCGAAATAACAGCCATTATTTCGAAATACCTTTACTAGTGTCTACACAGCCAAATCGCTATTTCGAAATTAATTTGAAATAGTGGAGCACTTATTTCCAATTTGCTAAATCTCATTCCACGAGGAATAATGCCAAATTTGAAATAGCTATTTCAAAACAAGTGCTGTGTAGACACTTATTTCGAAATAGGGGGCCTCCAGCCTTCCCAGGGTGCCCTGGTGGCCACTCCGGCCTCAACCAAGAACACTCCTCTCCCTTCCCCTTCCCCGGAGCCCTTAAAGGGGTTGACTCTGGCCACAGTGCCTGTGCCAGCTCCTAGCCTGCCAGCTCAGAGCCAGCAGTCACTGCCCCAACCCAGTGGCCCCAAAACATGAGCCAGCAAGCCACTGGCAGCCAGCCCTCCACTGCTCCCCAGGAGCAGTCTGCCAGCTCTCAGGAGCCTGACAGGGCCTGGAGAAGGCGGGCGCCTTCCTGGTCCAGGGTGGAGATCATGGACTTTATTCAGGTTTGGGGGGGGGGATGCCCCCAATGTCCATGAGCTCTGCACTAGATGGAGGAATGCGGCTGTCTATGGCAGGATAGCTGCCAGCCTGACCACTAAAGGCCACATGTGAACCCAGGATCGGGTTCACATGACAATGAAGTTGGTCCGGCGAGACCCCCCAGCCCTGAGCTTCCCGTCCCCCTTTTTCCCCTTACTTCCCCCTTCCAGATCCTTCCTCCCAGGTTTCCCCCTCCCCTCTCCCACCCTCTCTTCTCCCCTCTCCCGCCTCCTTTCCCCAGTCTCACCAGAGTTTCATTCCCCCCCCCCCAGTTTTGTTAAATAAAAAGAGTTTGTGTTCATGAAAATACGTGTATTTTATTTGACATCAGGAAGGGGAGTTAGGGAGGGGTAAGTGGAAAGATGTGAGGGAGGAATGAGGCACAAATCCCCAGTGGGGCAGACCAGGGAAGCTCTTAGTGCTCCTCAGGGTGGAAGCTTTCCCGCAGGGCCTCCTGGATACTGACAACCCCCCGATGGACCTCCCGGATGGCAGCCTGCAGAAAGTGCAGCCAGGCTCACAGCAACGCATCCACGAGAAGCACCAGAGTGCCCGGGGCAACTTTGGCTCCATGTTGCAGAGTGCTGTGGTGTCCCGAGTGAGGGCAACCAGAGCACGCAGAGACAAAATGCTTTGCTGTCCCTCATCAAGGTAGGCAAGCAAGCAGGGAAAGCTGAGAACCGGCTGTCTGGGGTGGGGTCCCTTCAAGCACAGGCCTCAGATAGCCTCAGGCAGCAGCCACACAGTAACTCCTGACCTGATGCCCTGCCGGACCTGGTTCTGGCCAACCTTAAATGCGATTCAGCGTCCACTCAGTGTGGACGTGCTATTTCGAAATAGCAAAACGCTATTTCGAAATGCATTTTGTTTGTAGATGCGTTATTTCGAATTAACTATTTCGAAATAAGATATTTTGAAATAACGCTGTAGTGTAGACATACCCATAAAGAATAATAGCCTTTTTCATTGTTTGTCTAGCTAGTGTCACTTCAGCTGCAATTCTTATTGAGATAATAGTGTCATTCCATTTGGAGATGCATTATTTTCTACTCCAAGAAGTTGAAATAATATCCTTCACGTATCACTCAGACTATTTCACTATCTTCCTCATACCTCTCCTCTAGTCTTCTTAACAACATCAGACTTTTTTCTCTTTTAAAGGTCTATTATTGTGTGCTTGCCTGTGTGTCTGTCCCTAATTCGTACTTTGCTCTAGCTCTACCATTTCTATCTTTCCATCTACTCTCATCTTTTTTCCTTTTGCCATGCTGCTTCCTACACCAGTAACTCCCTCCCTATTTAGGCCATTAAACACCAATTCCTGCTTTTCAGTTCCTAAAAAGTACATCTTTCCCTGGCTCCACAAATACCAACTCACCAGCCTCTCTGGATCACTTTTTTTTTTTAGTTACAGACTAGCACAGCTACCCCCTGAGACTTCTTTTGTATATGCCAATGTAATTTCTGTTGTTCAGCTGCCTAGACTGGACAACAGCATGGAATTCTTCTATTTCTTGTGCAGTACTGTCCTTAACTTAAGCCCTTAACATTAAATAATATTCTAGCCTTGAAAAAGTCTACTTTCCCACTGTGAAAAATTCTTTTATACAGCCAATTAAAATACCAGCAAGTTTGTCATTATCATCAGTCACGATGACAAAGGATGTGTAAAATTTTCCTGAGCTGATTAAAAACTTACATGACAATTATGCACAGCTGTAATAATAATATTTTTTCCTTTGTTTCTCTGCACTGTGTGGAACATAGTAGATCAAAATTGGGAAAAACTAGAAGGGGAGAGGAACTATATGAAAAATAATTTCTTCCTATCCGTGTCCTCTTTGACTCCTCCATGCCAACACTTGGAAATTTCTCATGGAAACACAGTGAACACAAACTAAAATAATTGTAGATGTTTCCATTTTAAATGAGAATTTGTAGTTGTGAATTAATCTGATTGCCTTGGAAATACTTTGTTTCTCCATCCAGCTGAATCCTCCCTGGATGAAGTATGTGTATGTGAGGCTTGAGAGCGTGAAAACAGTTTAAAGGATCACCAGTTCACAGCAGAACAAGAGAGCACAATTTATTAACCTTCATGGACAAATCTCAGACACAAACTACCTATCAAATTTACAAAAAAATTGAATTTAGAACAAAACTATCTACAACAAAATTAAATGAATGTTGAAAACTGTTTGGAAACACTGTTCAAAACTGAGCACTTTATATGCTGGAATAAATGGGAGAGAGATTTTCTCCACTGTATAATTAATTTTCTCAAATGGAAGATGTTAAATGCAGTGGAATCAGTGTGAAGCTGTCAACAGATAGAAGAAGGTTGAAACTTGCACCAGAATTGTTTGTATTGGTTGATCGTTAGTTTTATATATTTAGGACCAGATTTTTCCAAAAAGGTAATTACCGAATAACTCCCATTTAGGCACTTAAGTGAAGTGCCCAGATTTTCAACAGGACTCAGGATTCAACACTTACATTTGAGCATCTTCGAAAATCTGGCTACAGTTGTTCATTTTGAGCCCTATTGATAATCTAGTACATAGCAGCTGTGCTTTTAATAGCTTTAATAGAAGGCATCCTGGAAGTTTCACTTGATTTTGAAAGATGATTTAGATTATAAAGATTTGTCTCATATGATAACATTTCTGTGTAGAAGTTATTATTTTTATAACAAAAGAATAGCTAAACTTTGAACCTTCAAATCTCACATATGGCTGGGCCATTACAAGAAATAACTGATCTGAGAATCTGAAGTGAATAAAAAATTAGTGTTCTAATTTGCAATCCATTGCGAAAATGTATTTCATGCATGCATAATAAAAATACAAGTTTGAAGAGGATAAATTATCTGTGGTCTTATAGACTTCTGCAAAAACTTGTCTACTTTTAGAAGACGTAGTACTGCTCCCATTGAAGTCAATAAGAACATTGATATAGACTTCAGAGAGAAAAGGGTCAGGCGGAAGTGGTGTACGTAAATCATCTGTGAACCTGTAAATTGTCTGAGTTTAAAATAAATAGAATTATATTAACTTTTACTTGGGCCTTGAAAATCTCTCCCAGATAGATATCTGAATAAATATAACCTACAAGTGAAAAGGGAGTGAGTCAGTTTTTCCATTAAAACCTTAACCTCTTTATTTTCTAAACATTTGTAGATTTAAAATTAAAGCCATATTATTTTATAATGTGGATTGCTGTACTTTTTATTAAAGGCCATCCACACAAATTATCCATTCCATTATCAATTTTAGCTGTTTTTCTTCCAGCCATAGGAATTTGTGGATAGTATATGGAATTAAGAATTAGATAATACTGAGAATATATATTTTGCTCCTAAAACAAAAGATTAGAATCTTTTTGTCTTGCAGTTGGATACTTCTTGACAAAGTTTTAATGAACATATTTCAATCTCTTAAATACTCTTGTTCCCAAAAATGTGATCTTAATTATTCTTAATATTTCATTTTTTCTTTGTATTCCAGTAAGGTGTTGCTTTCTTTTTCCTTTACATTCCAAAATAAACATAGTCTTTCCTATAAGCTTTTGACTCTGTTGCTAGCTCCATTATGAAATGGAACATTTTTTGAAATGTAATTTTTTAAAAGACATAAGTTAAATATATTTTAATTTGGAAAGATTGGAATGGGTTCAAGGTTTAAAGTGGCTATTTTGAATGGCACCATAAGACTGGTTATCGCATTGACACCCTTGATCCATGATTAGGAATTCATGTATGACTGTATTCGCTGACAAATATACAGAGTATATCATGGACTCCATTGGTATTAATTCCCAGGAAAATAAACTATTAGATCTTTGTTTTCTTTTCTCTGTTTTCCCCCTTGTTCTTTTTTGTCTTAAATGAATTCCAAAAAGTTCATGCATATAGGAGGTGGACTCCCCTACTGCTTTATTGCAAGGCTCCCTACTGCTATAGAAAGCAGTAATTAGCCAGAGAAACAATGGCCACATTATAACACAAGATTTTTTCCCCCAGTATTAAAGCTTAGTTAGAGCTGTTTGTTACATTGATTTCCTTCCCAGGCTGCTTAATCATTCCTTGCAGCCTATTTTAATTTTAAACAATTATTTAGAACTCTGCAGAGTAGTTCTTTTTTTTCTCTAATTTGGAATGTGAAAATTCAACCTTGGAAAGTAAACATGAAATGTAAAAGAACTGTGTTATAACACAATTCAGTGTAGTGGTTTGTAATGAGGTGAACTTGCCCTTCTATTTGGTGGACAAAATGAACCATTCAAACCATTCTCAGACTACCTATGTTCTCCCAAATTCTTCTCATGAAAAGGACTGTGGTTAGTATGTCAGCTCTGAATGCGGGATGTTTAGTACCATGTTCACACTTGTTTCACCATTTTACTTCCCAGAAGGAATTAACACTAATATCTCATAATTTAATGTTATGTCTCCTGGCACAAGTATGTTCACAATCAACAGACTATGCTACGCCTGAAGTTTGAAGGCTGGGGAAGGGTGTTGGGAATTGAGTCCTCTCTGTCCTCGTGAGTGCTTTGACCAATTTAAGGTAGTCTAAAAATTTAACATTCATATTTCGATTTCAAAACCTACTGACTTTGAACTTAAGCAAATTAACTTTGCTCAAGTTTGTGTCAACATTTTTTTTTTCCGTTTTAATCCCTGAGAGTTGAAATTTGACTTTAAATTTTAGGACAAAGTGAATTCAGACTCTCAAAATGAAACCTAAAAAACCCCAACCCCTTGGCGTCTAAGCCATTTTAATTCAAAGCATACGTTAGTCCAGGCTTGCATAAAACTTATCTGACTTTTTGACAAACGTGACACAAGTTTCAACTAAATCCCAAATCAATTGTGCATTATTCAGGTTTCATTGTAAACACTGTACACATCTGTAATACTTAATTATATTGGAATGCAGCTGCATTCTTAACAGACCTGGGTGGAAAATACCAGGCTTTTTGTTGATGTGGTTTTTTTGTTTGTTTGCTTGTTTTGTTTTTTTGGAGGAGGGAGTTTCTTTTTTCATAATTTCCCAGGGAAAATGTTCAGTTTTTTGTTAAAGCTTCCTCACGCTGCACGAGCCTTTGCAGGATTAGGGCCCTAGTCATTTTTATGCACTGCTATATAGTTGCATAGATAATTTCCTATTTGAGAATCACTCACACTCATTAGCAAAATAAGTTTTTATTGCTTAGCTCATTGTGTTTGTCTTCCTGCTCGGTGTTCTTGACAAAATAAAAATACATAGAAAGGAAAGAAGTGCTTGCACCTATTGATGGTATTGATATTTCATGCGTCCAAGTACATCATGCAATGAATAAATTCTACCAATTGAAGTATGAACTAGAGCTGAATGCTTGAAAGAATAAGGTTTTTGCTTGTATATACTTGGATAAGAATACAAAAGTCAGTGTTTTTTAGCTGAGAATGTGTGTCAGTATTCCTGCTGTATAGTTGAAAATGTGCATGTGTGTGTATTACGGCTTTAAACAAGGCTACAGATTATCAGGCTAACTATGGAATTTCCAAAGTCTGATTGAAGTGAGATGCATGGAAAGGCAAAGAGACAGCAGGAGTTAGTATTTTATTTTTATTAACAGCCATCCAGAGGTAGCTCTAAAACTGACTCCTGTGTTGGAGGAGTTTTTAAAATTTACATCCATGCCACACAAATAATGTATCAAGTAGATCATCGGCTTTCACAAATACCTGGAGAAATCTATCTTTTGTTGCAGTTTGTAATAAAAAGCAATGCAGATAAATGGACACTCTCAGCCTTTGTTGAAAATGGTAGCAAATAAAAACAGCACTAAATGAGAAGAGCATTTATGTACAGCAGTAATTCATTCTGCAAAGCTCTTTTTGTGAAACTATATCAACATCATGACCCATACACGAAACTTAAGAAGATCAAGTTTACGGCCACAAATTCATACATGGCTACAGCAACACTGCAAACTATGTTGGCCCCAGGATATTAGAGAGATAAGGTTGGTGAGGTAGTATCATTTATTAGAGTAGCTTCTGCTGGTGAGAGAGACAAGCTTTTGAGCTCCACAGATCTCTTCTTTAGGTCTACAAGTTTATATAGAAAGCTCTGAGACAGAGAAGCATGCATTATTGTTTGATATCTAATACAAGAGGAGAGGTTAAAGAAATAGACAGAAGGGAAAGCTGTCTAAATCCATCTCTGGCAGTGGCATATGAGTAGGAATGGGGATAGGAATATTCTCTGTTTCTAAGGCAAAGATTAAGAAGTGAACTGGAAGCAATAATATACTTGGAGACCAGAATTAAAATGTATCAACCCTTTGACATGCCAATTCTTAACTAAGAATTAAAATTAGAATAATATATTACATGTTCCTAGAATATAAGAGAATGAGTTATAGCATTTACAAAGGCTATTCAGTTTTTATCAGGAAGTGCAATATGTTAATTCTGCAAATCCATACTCCCCGTGAGTAGTCCTTAACAAAAACAGTACCCTTAAAATCAATAGACTAGTCTGAGTACTGATTGTGCAAATAATGTGTGGGTTATGCCCTATTAGAAAGAAGCAGGCAAAAAACAAACAAACCCGCAATTTGCCATCAAAGGGTACAAATCACTCTTAAGGAAGTGTTGCATCATTGCACTCATTAGTATGAATTAGGAAAGAGAGGTATGAATTAGGAAAGAGAGAATGGAGAGAATTAGGTATGAATTAGGAAAGAGAGAATGGAGAGGATACATGGCATTTTTTCCTAGTCCTCAGAGCTGCCAGATTCACCTGCTTAGTAGAGTAAATATTCTAACTGTCCGGGTGGTTAAACACTGGAATAAAATGCCTACTGCGGTTGTGAAATCACCATCTCTGGAGATATTTAAGAGTAGGTTAGATGTACACCTACCAGAGATGGTCTAGATGGTGCTTGGTGCTGCCGTGAGGGTGGGGACTGGACTTGATGCTCTCTCAAGGTCCCTTCCAGTTCTAGTATTCTATGATTATATTCCAATGTGTACAAAATTGAAAATGAACATGTAATCTAATGAGTCCACATTATCTTTTCACATCTATCATATAACAGTCAGAAGTAGTCAACTAGGCCATGTTTGCACTAGGTGATTATTTTGAATTTACTAAATTTGACTTCTGGACACCCAGTTTTACAAATTTGAAGTTCTGTGTCCTCACTATGGGAAGAACTGAATGTAGTTCTGAGGTAGTGCATCCACATTAACGGAACCTGCTTCAGACTCAGAACCCCAAGAAGCACTCTGGGGAGCTGTGGGAGGCCAATTAGTTCAAATTAGTGGCACTGGAGTATCTAGATTAACATTATTAGTGTTACTCCTTGTGGTAGAGGAGTTTGCACTTCATTCTCTGGTTTGACCTGAGTTCGGCTAAGGAGCCAGGCCCTATTAAGTCTGATGTTAGCAAGCATGCAAGCGGGCCTCAGGCTAAAGCAAGTATGTGGAAATGTAACCTTTCACTCTCGGTCATGGGGTAAAGGCCTAACCATAAATTACTAACCAGATGCTGAAACTGCTAAATTCATGCCCTCGGTCATTGGGCAGCGCCTACTTATAAGTTGCTTAAACTGCTGAAATCATTAAAGTTTATACCATTAAAAATAGTATGATCAACATTTCCAGAATTATTATGACGTGGCTTATAGAAATAGGGGGTGACACAACGGGCACATCCTGCATTTTACGAAAGTGCTAACCAAAAAAGGATTAACCAACTTAGGTTAATTAAAGTTTATACAAATAATTAAAGTTTATACAAATAATATTAAGTAAAGCGAATAGCGTATCCAAAAGTGTTGGAATAGAGGAGTGTGTATGGCTGGAACACCACATGGTAACAAGGTGTGGAGCAACCGAGTTGCGCCTTGTATAAAGTATGCTTCTGCAAGCATGTGCTTTTGGGAAGGAGGAACAGAGTGGACCCGCAAACTCTGTTAATGTAATTAGAAGTTTGGGGCCTGTTCATCCACATCACACAGTCTAGGACATCTCAGCGAGTGGGAAGGAATGAGACCACGACCTCCTGTCCGGGGATTGTTGGGGATCAAGGGTGAACTGTAAGTGCATTAGGCTTTAATATCATAGTATAGCTAGTTTTGCATTAACTGCTTTGCATTATTTGTATATTAAGATAACCTTCTTTAAAATCTGTAGTGAATAAAATTTATATTGCACAATAATAAGTTAGCATACAACGAATCATGACTGAGGGCTTGTGTAGTTATCTGTGCTGTGGTTATCTGTCTTGCATTGCTTATGGGAATTGTATTGACTCTTTTACTTGCAAAGTTTTTTGGTTATTGTAATTGCTTGAGCTTTCAATAAAATAAAAAGTGGCTGAGTTTAGAGCTATCTCATAGGTTTGTCCTGCATCCCTGAATCTAAAAATATACTGAAAGAACCATCACATAATACTCGTGAAAAGCAGGACTGCAGAGATTGAATTCCTCGGCCCCTTATTCTAGAATAATGGGCTTGGTAGTGTGGACGCATCACTTAGAAAATCAACCTGGGGGGCTAATTTCAGACTAAGGTACCAGTGTAGACCAGGCCCTAGAGAGGTAAGGAGCTAGAAGTTGGGTCTTTTAACCTGTAGGCTGCCTGACCTCTGTGCTCCCTCTCACAGATCTGATTTGAATTTTTTTTAAGTGTTCACCCTAAAATTAAATACAAAATAGTTTTTCATCAACCCAAAATGCATTTTAAAAATTATTTTTCCAGTTTTCATGAATAATTGAAAAATCAATTATTTTCAGAGCTCTAGTGTCTAACTTTTAAGGGGCCCTCTGAAAAGCCTATTGATAGCTGTTATAACCAGGCAGACATAATTATCAAAGCTGACCAATCTGTTTATATAAGACCCTCACTGGCACAGTGTCTGAGTGCATAGCCATCTTTATTATGTGTGCCCTCACATCACCCCTGTGGGGTCAGGTGAAGAGCACTTCCATTGTTACAGATGGAGAGCTGCCGTACAACAACACTAAATGGAAGAGCATGGAATTGAACCCTCATCTCCCAAGTGCGAGGTTAGTGCCAAAGCACACAAATTCGCCTTTTTGGAGCTCTCACTTTTTATGTGATGATATCATTTAGTTTTATTATATGAATCAAAAAGAGACTTATGAAAAACAAAGAACTTTTAACCATCTTACTCAGATTTATAAATGCTGGGATGTTCAGCGAACAACACTGCTTATGATTTTCCAATATATGGCAAAACTGGAAGAAAATCATTTCATAAGACTATAAAACACTAAGGCAATGAGTGGATTGAGGTCACTTTACTGATACTAATGTTTTGCCACTAATTCTTTAATATTAGCCCCAAAATCAGCCTACAACTGCTAAGGAGCAAATGCATCTCTTTGATAGCCCCCTGAAATAGTGATATATAGTTTTGTTACTCAATGACAGCCAATTGGTGATGTGAGATGATCTCACTTAACTCAAAGGGAGGCTGAAAGTGTTAGCCCTTTAATATACACAAAAGGATGCTCACAATAATGAAATCCAATATAAATGACCACATGTTGGTAAGGAGGTAAAATTTGAGCACTGGATTTATTTTCTATGCCCAATTGCCAGAAATAAATTGTCTAGATCAAATTTAAGGATTTTTGCTCAGTGGAAGCCTAGAAATTGATTATCAGTGAATATGTTACCAGTTATGAGCATCTGCACTATATTAGATTTTTGGGACGATACATTATGTTCAAATTCTCCAGGCTCCATCGTGTCCTTTAGTGCTGAAAACTTCCAAACCCAGGATACCGAATATCTGATAACCTAGAACTGGAATAGATTATAGTGAATTAAATCCACAGGGTGGCTAGAGATACTGTACTTTTATACTCAGCTTCTGGAAGGTACTGAGTGCTGTTAACTCCCTGTCCTGCTCCAATTTACATATGTGGAAGATTTGCTGTTGACTTTAATGGTAGGGGAAATGAACCTAGATGTCCTTAATTCCCACTGAAGAAAATCCAGCCTGCTAAATGTAGAAATCTCACCCACCCACAGACACATGTAATGTACAATTTAATGGAATTTAATGGTATGACAAACTGTACAAGTGTTGCCAAAGTGTAAAAAAGACAGAGCCCTCAAGTATGTGGAAGGTTAATAAAAGGCAGGCTAAACAGGGCTACACACTGACTGGGGTTTAATCTGTGTTCATTTGTCAATAGTCACACAATTACTTCTCATGCCAATATAAATCCTGACTAGTATAGATTATATTAGACTACTAAAATGGAGAAAATTAAAAAAATCTAACTTACTGTATATTATTTAGTTTACACTTACTCTGTGCCCCGCTCTGTGCATAAGCAGGGAACATGCTCACTAGTAAGGTCCCATTTGTCCTATGCTCAATTTCACTTTTGGAATCTCATGTCTTACAACAATGATGCTGGGTTTCTATTTTCAAAACTACACTGAAGTATTTATAGAACACAAAAAAAGTTCCCACTGAGGTTTTAAATGCATATTAGATTTATGTTTTTGTTTTTTAAATTCCCCTTTAAAAATATCAGTTTCTGCATTTGGGCTGTAAAATATTTCACAACATTTTAAGCAGTTTGGGCCAACATTTCTGTGTAAAGAGAAAATTAAGTTTTGAAAGTCTTCAGGATGTTGTACTTACAAAAAGATAATGACAGTCTTCTCTCTCACAGCATTTTAAGTTAACCTGTGTGATGTTTACTGAAAAGTCCCTCCGCTTTACAATCCTTCCCTCCTCCCAACTGTATATAGGGAGTTATACTGTTTGGACGTCTGTGACTTGTCATGTTTCTGTTGACAAACGAATGAGCAAACAAAATACGTTTGAATTCAGTACACATGACGCCAGTCCAGAATCCTAATGGTTTAAAAAGGGGCAGTGGGAGAGTCTCATAGAAATATAGTAAGTCAACATGTGGACTAGTTTAAGAAATAGAAGGGTTTAAGAAGTGGTAAGGGGGATAAGGAAGGTCTGAAGGAAAAAGAAGAATGTAGAAGTGTTCAAACATTTCTATTTCTTGTGCAGTTCTAGTATTTCTTCATCCTGCTCACAAACATCTATATTGTCCTGTAGGTAGACCTATGCTGCATGCATATAATATACATTACTTATAGGTCATGCAAATAATAGGGTATATCAGTATACCTCCATTTTTGACGCATAAGGATCTTGCGCAAAAAAGGGGGTATTGAGCAAAAAGGAAACATCCACACTCCTTGTTTTTGCACAAAAACCCCTAGCAAAAAAAGGATCTGCAGAAAATATGCAAATGAGATCATGACTTATGCTAATGAGCCCCTCATTAGCATATTTTCTGCTGCAAAAACTTGTAGTGTATTCGTAGCCTGATACTACAGAAAAGTACATGCAGGAATAAATAATTTTGCATTCCAACCAGAGCTTGTATAATATGTGGTAAATAAGATAGAGAGGGAGCAATGAGAATACAATGAAATATTGAAAACCTGCTCATTAATGAAGCATTGCTGTATGAGCACTGAGTCAGCTGATGATCTTGGGGGAAAATTGTTTATGATCTTTAATTAAAGAATATATCTTAATGCCTATGAAAAAGGAAGTGAATAAAAATTGTAAAGGCAAACTTAATTCTTGCATTTGCTAACTTCTGAGTGCTTCTTTGCAACATAAATGTTCTTTATGTAGCTTTGTTTTGTTATAAATACATGCACAAACTCAACACAAAAACATAGTATATATGTGTGTATGTGTCTATGTATATAATTTGCTGTATATCTTACTATTTATTTTAGAAATATATGTCTGTCTGTCCATCTGTGAGTCTGTTTGTTCAAGAAGTCCTCCTAAACGGTAAGAGCTAGGACCACCAAATTTGACATCCAGCTTCCTCTTACCATCACTTAAACTAAGGCAAGGGTTTGGTTGTGCCAGAATAATGAAATGTGCCTGGAATTCTATTGTTTCTCATTAAAAGGAAAGGGAAGGGTCTGGTAGGAAGGGTGGTTTTACTGTAGAATAACCACAGGGAGCAGCAAAGGCCAAAGATGGGGACCAGGGCAGCTATAACCCCATTGGGCCTATAGAGGGCAGGAGAGGAGAAAGGGGCAGATATCTACTATATATTTCAGAGTCTGTTGTGTCTCAGCCTATGTGTTTGTCCATTCCCAAGCCGGGGGACATGCACCCATCCCCTGGCTGTGCCCACTGTAGCTGCAGAAGCTATGGACAGGTGCTTCTCACCTGGCCTCAAGCTACTGCAGTGATAGAGGGCTGGGGTTGACCTTTCTTCCTGAGGTAGCCTGGATATTGAATCCCTCATCCCCAGCCCCATCCCAGAGCAATTATTTAAATGAAGAAAAGCAAAACTACAAAACTTATTTGAGTAAGGACATGAGCAGTGCTGGGCAAATCTTCTAGAGTGTGTGTGTGTGTGTGTATATATATATATATATAAAACATGCTGATTTATATTCTATATAAAATATAAATTCCACGTGTACTGGAGAATATTGTAGTAAAGCTTTCACATCAGAACCTAAAAGCTGGAGTGCAGTCCTGGTGTCATTCAAGTCAATGAAAGTTTTACCATTAATTTCAATGCAGTAAGGATTTCACCTCTATTGTGTTCCTATGCATCAAAATATAAGTAGGGGGAATGAAAGCAAACACTAGTAAAGCCTCAGCAATAAATCTGTCATGCAAATTTCTTGTGGTTTTACAAGCAATTAGTTAGTGCATTAAGTTGTTGTTACCTAATTATATGACTTTTATTGTGTCATCAAACAGAAAACTGATACCAAACAGTACAAGCGAATCAATAAAGAGTCTGGACCTACAATGTTAATAAGAGTGAAAATTAAACCACCGGGCAGCTTCAACATAGGAACAGGGAAAGCTACCAAGCTGTCTATTGCTTCTGGGGGTAAAACACCCAGACAGCAAACACTTTTGCAGGGCTGAATTGTGTCTTGTAGGCACAACCCTTGTGTTAACTGCTTTACACCAGAGTATACCAAAAGGTATTGTATTTCAGGCAACACATGTGCTACTATAGCCCTTTGTACAGCATCATCCTGCTTGTTGTTGGATCAGAGACATGCTGCACCATGTCTCTTCCCTCTTGCCTTCCCTTCTGGGTACCATACACTCTGGAAATGACCTAATGGTCCCTGTGTACCCCTGAATGAAGGGAATACAGTTCTGCCTGGCCCTTACATGGGCCATGTAAAAGGGAGGAGGAAGCAACCCTATCTTCCATCACACTTGTATCAAGCACTTAAACATGATCTGACCCTAAAATATTAACTGCCTATTCCTGAGCCTATTGAAGTCAGTAGCAAAAATTGCATTAATTTCAATGGGAGGAGGACTGAGCCCAAGATCATAGTGTTTTCTATGAATACTGAGAACTTTATATCTCTTCCCCCAAAAGACTGCTCACTGGATGTAAGAATATAGTCCAGTATATTCAAAACCAGAGTAGCCTTTGGTAAAGAAGGGGAGCCTTAACATTTTAAGTTGAGATGTGCATGACATGAGGAACCTTGAAGTGAAGGAGTTATACAAAAGAGTAAATGTGAGTAAATCCTTGATTCTCATATGATAGCTCTGACCCTGAACAAGCTTTTACATATGAGTTTTCCTTCATGAATACACCCTAAAAATAATTCTGTGATTTTTAAGTGACAGACTGTATTTCACAGCTTAGTGTAGTAGGTGAATGTGTTTATACCAAAGGAGTGTCAAAGGAGAGTGTTAGTGAATAGTTTATCATTATGGTTAGCTTTATGCAAAAGCAGATTAACTTTCATTTATAGATTAATACAATTCATGAAAAAGGCCTTTAAACTCATAACACTTGCAGAATTAGAAATCATTCTTCCCCACTGGAAATGAAAGATTCACTTTGGTGGTGTTGACAGAGCTCTTGTCATAGAAGAACAATTTAAAACTGTATTTTGAAAGCATAGGGGAATATGTTTGATATTTCAACTGCTCTGAGTGATGATTTTGCAATACCATTTTTTGAAAATTGGTTGTCCTAAATATTCTAAGTGATACTACTGGCCTTGTAATGGTTATTTTGCACCCCGCACTTAAACAGGCCTGTGTATTCATACTCTGAATTCCTCTGTTGGAGTTGAGTTGCTTCGTGAATGGAGAAAAATCCCAGCAGTAGGTTATTTGTATCTGTTGGCTAAGCATGGGCGAGGGTTGGTGTATATCCTGGCAACAGAAATGGACAAAAACAGCTGTTTAAGAATGTCTTGAACTTAATAAAATAAGTAGAAAGGGAAATGGTTCAATCATTCAGTGTAATACTATTTAAAGATTGGACCACCATACTAGACCCAGCATTGTAGGATCAGAAAAGTCAGATGTAAATTACTTCTTACTCTGCAATGATTTTTCCAGGAGACATTTACAAGAAGAAATAAGGCATATAACCCAAACAAAAGACTAGTATTTAAGAGTATCCAATGCTACTTTTTAAACTTTAATAAGAGTCTCAACCATACTGTTATTTAATATTGTGACCTGGTAGACACACCACATCTTTGGGGGAAATCATTTGTTAAGCAACGGCTTCTGCATCTTTCAAACAATAGTCAGAGCTCAGACTGTATGTTAGTAATTCATTTTCCAAGGAGTATTTCCATTTGTTTTAATAACTAAGCACTGCTGCACCAATACATTGCTGGGATGCTTTTTTTTCTGTGAGACGTTTTATTATTTTTCCACTTGGGAAGCAATATTATTACGTGAAAGAAAAAAAGCACAAGGAACAATTATGTCTTGAGTTTACATCTGTTTTATAACAGCACTAGGCTGGGAAGGAAGACAAGTGTTTTGATTGGGTGGGTTTTTTGTATCTGATTGTTGATTATAAGCTTTTTGAAGCAGGAACTACATTTCATATATATATAATATGAAATACAACAATATAAATGCCAATAATAGTCATTAAAAGATTGGGGAGCTATTTCATTATAAATTCCTATTTTTATTTTATAACTTTGAAAGATGTTATTATATATATTGAAGATAATGATTGATTGCATTGCATTCAATCATGCTTTTATCAACTTTATTGTATGTAACATGTATTAAGCATTAAACAATTCAAGTTGTGTTGTACATATAATATACCTTTATTTGTTCAGGCAAAAGCATGATTGAAAAAGTTGGGTGTTAAAACTGTGTCCTACAACTCAACTTGTAGGGCTCAGTCATCCCAATTTGGGAAGTGCAATCAAGAGCTGAAGGCCCACTGTTGAAAATGCCTTCACCCCTTAGATCTAAGAGCTGTTAGTGAGAGCACATCAGTAGATCTCTGGAGAGAATCAGTTTCTTAAATAATTGTACCAAAACATTCAAATATCATCATTGGACGTGGGAACCAAGAAATAGCATTTAATTTTCTCTTTATATACATTTTAATACGAAGCATAGCGACTGAGAAAAAGTTTACTAAGAACCTAGTTTCCTTAATGCCACATGATACCATGCTCCACAAAGGTAACTGCTAGGAAAAATCCCAGTGCTAGTTTGTATCAGCAGGAGTAGACAAGTAACACTGAATGGAGTTTATGAAGAAATAGGACATATTTAAAAATGAACATTGAACAGTTCATTATATTTTATAAAATGTGATGTTTATAATAATTATTTGGCTCTTTCATTAAAATTTCCACAGTGCTTTAGAAAACACTTTCTGTTTTGCAGTATTTCGTGGAGCATAACTAGGAGTGCCAGATTACGTGAAGATAATTCAATCCGTCAGCAAATCCCATTGTTTCTGAGTTTGTAAATACCAGTGATAAGTGCACATTAAATTTATGTCAGTCTGTGGCAACAGATCCATAATCAGGATTATGGAGGGAAGGGGAAAAGTTTTATATCAAAATAAGGCTCTCCTTGCAAAGACTTCTTGATTTCTGATTTGTTGATTAAAAATGTCCCCTTTTTTCAGAATGCATTTAAAACCCTTCCTATAGGCTTGAAGAATAACTTTAAAATAGAGTTTCAGTTTAGTTTTGCTTTATCTGCTCAGCTAAAGTTTCTGGTGCTTGATGATGATATAGGGAAGTCAATTCTGAGGCCTGGCATATACACACAAAGTTGCAACAATATAATTAACAGTATAGTTTCATCCTGCTTTAGTTAATAGTGGAACATCTGGTGTGGGCACTTACATTCATTTAAACCTGACACATTAGATTGGCTATGGGGACACATCCACTTCTAAATGGTCATTGAAGCGTTAACTTCATGGAAGTTGCATCAGTTTACACCCATTTAAGTTCAACAAGTGCTGCTTCTGTTTATAGACAAAGTTTTATAGACAAGCCTTTTTGTAGGTGCAGATGCTAAAAGACTCTTTCTATTTTCCATACATGGCAACAGAAAGACTGGTGGCCATTGATGTGATTTAATTAGGCAAAAACTTCATTCATACTTGGTTTTATCAGTTCCTCATATTGCACCCTAACAGGTCCAGAGCAGTTGTGGGGAATCAAAAAAACAAAAAAACTATTTGACCTTGACCAAGTGAGGGAAAAATTCCTTCCCAGTGATACATGGAAATCAGGTAACGAGTGTGATGCCCACAAAAGGAAACTCTATCCTATTCCAAGCTCATCAGAGAGTAAATAGGTTCTTACAGCTTGATCCTGGTAAATAAGGCCTCTCCATGGCTGCATGGGATATCAATAACGCGCCCACTCTTCCAGTCAGCAGCCAGAGCAATGCAGTGATCTTGATTTGCCCCTAACTACATTGTTCCCTCTAAGTTTTCCTCCTATCTCCTGTTGCAAAGAAGTCTTTAAAGGAGAAATGCCTTTTTTTCATCTAGCTAAGCAGAAAAAGACTCCCCACACATTAAGTCTGTAATAGTCACATTGTTTTAGCATCACGTCTCACTTTGGATCTCACGTTCATTAGCAGGAATCCATTTTCTTTTAAGGGTCATCAAGCATCACAGATCTTTCAACAGATTCAAACAAGGTAAATATAATGCTCTCCATTTTCTCTCTCTCTCTCTCTCTTTCTTTCTTTCTCTTTACAGAAAATATGTGCCAATACAGTACTTTTAGTTCTGCTCTCATAATCTCAATTAATTTATTTTTCTCTGTCTTCCTCTTCTGAGTCATACTAAGAACATGGAAAAATATCAGCAATTTAATAAAATTCAGAATATTATTCATTGACACAAGCGTGTTACTGATCAAAATTGTCTTGTTTAGAAGGCTAGCTGCAAAAAAACTATTCTAATTCTAATTCTGATAGGCCTAGCCTCTAATAAATCACTCATGGCAAGAGGAACAAGAATGTTGTTCACAAATTATTCCACTTATGTAGCTGCATCATTGTAAAATATATGGTAAGTAACATGCTATTGGTAGGGGGTTTGACTAGATAAACCACCAGCAAATATCCTCTCTCTCAGCCTCTGGCATTCTTTCTGTGCTGCACCACAAAGAACTAGTTTAGCCTCACTTTCTACAAAAACCAAATGGATAATATTTATTTTGGAGAGCAGGCAGGGTGAAACAAAAGTGAGGTTGTCATAAAGGTGTTTTTCTGTGTTGAAGCTGTATGTCTGTGAAGGGGTTTCTCTCTCTCCACTATTGCTATTGTATTGTACAGTTGTACTTGCCAATAAACCCCAGGGGGTGGAGATCACCCCCTATGACTTAAATTTGTACAATTACAACTTCACCTTCCCCACGAAGTCTCAGACTGTTAGTTGACATCTTTTTACACATTCCCAACCCTCAAAGAATCAACCAAAAACTGTTTTACTTTTAAAGTAAAAAACTATACAGAGGAGTGTTTTACAGAGAAATACCATTCATTTTAGCTAGGAAAAGAGGAAGCAGAAAGGTTAGGAAACAGAATGTGCTATTCTATATGAAAAGGGCCCATGGCTCTTTCCTTTGCACCAAAGATCCAAAGTTTCTTCATTGAACATTAGGACCCTCTCTTTTCCTGTCTGTGTTTTAATACGATTCTTTTCTCCTTATCCATTTTCTCTCAGGGTACATCTACACTGCAATTTGGGTACATCTACACTGCAACACTATTTTGAAATAACTAGCGTTATACCAAAATAACTTAGTCCATGTCTACACAGCAGGCAGTTATTTTGAAATAGTGTCAAAATACTGTCAAGCTGGAGGACTTCTTACTCTGACTCCTATAATCCTCATTGTATGAGGAATAAGGGAAGTCAGAGGAAGAGTACTCTATTTCAAAATAGGTGCTATGCAGACGCTCCTTATTTTGAAATAAACTATTTCGAAATAAGATAAGCAATTCATGTAGCTCAATTTGCGTAGCTTATTTCGAGTTAAGCCCTGCAGTGTAGACATACCCTCAGATTCTTAAAGCTGATGTAGCTGCCTCCTGAACCTTGTTGTATTTTGCTTTTCCTATGCCTTCCACTAAAACACCGTTCCTTCTTGCAAAATTGCCAGATTCAGCATTGGAACTGATTGTGCATTGTCAATCTAGCCCTTTGACAGCCTGGGCAAAATTTTCATTTTTGTATTTTACATGACTAAATTCTATTCCTTTTTCTACTTTGTTGTTATTTGTTTTTCTTCCAATCTGATTTAGTTTTCATTATATTGTATCCAGGCACTGATCTCCATGGTGTACAAATGTTATTAGAAGTCAGCATCGTAAATATATTAATAAGTTAAAAATAAACTTAATGTTTGCCTCTTTCTACAAAAAGTCTGAAATGAGGCCAGTTCACATTGCAAATTCATCACCAACAAAGATGTCGTTCTTAGAATTCAATTTCTTTTGAAAAGTAGTAAAAGTATGGGAGTAGGGTAAAGGAAATATAACTCTTAATACAAAAATATATATACAACCTCCATCCCTAAATAGGGACAGATTGTGATACTCTTGCTCATGTTGGATGGTGTTTTACTGATATTCCACAGGGTAAGTTATTTCAGTCTGGCCCAAAGGAAGATAATACTCATTGTATTAAGGTGCTGAGGGACATAAGGCTCTTAACTGTCACCAGATTTTGACAGCCTTTTGACACCTTTATAGAGTGAATACAGAACGGATAGCATCAGTGACGACTTCCACCTCCTCAAAAGTTCTCAAAACTGATTTCATGGGACCCTTTGTAAAAGAGAAAGGGGTAATGCTGTCTTTTTCTCTCCATGTCCATTGGTTCATTTGTCTTTCTTCTGAGCTACTCATATGTATACATGTTTGAAGGATTAAAGCTCTAGGCCAGTGGCCCTCAACCTTTCCAGACTACTGCATGTATCCCCATCAGGAGTCTGGTTTGTCTTGCTTACCCCCAGGTTTCACCTCATCTAAAATACTTGTTTGCACATTATTAGTGAAAAGCTTACTTTTTCATTTTTACTATATAATTATAAAATAATTCCATTGGAATATAAATATTGTAGTGACATTCAGTGTGTACTATACAGAGGAATATAAACGTGTCATGGTATGAACTTTTAGTTTGTACTGACTAAATTGGTGCTTTTTATGTTCCTTGTTATAAATGTGGGCAAGTTTCTAGATGAACTGAGGTATCCCTGGAAGACTTCTGTGTTACCCCCAAATGTATACATAACCGTTACTGAGAACCACTGCTCTAGATAACAATTTTGATTATTATTTTTATGAGAGGGGCATTTGACTACTGGGAACTAAAACTATCAACCCATTTACATAGTATTAAGTGTCCTTCAGATGGTAATAATTCAATCACTCTGCTGCACTGTTAGAAACAGCTATCTTCTTTAGTTCTCTGTTGCTTCACCTATTGGAAAGAAATATATTTTGGAGTAGATGCTATGTTGTAAATCTCCACTTGAACAACCAGCACTGGGAGTTAAAGTAATGAGAGAAGGTTTCAAAGGTTTGTTGATGCAGGCCATCCAGAATGCTGAAGAGAAAGGCATACATGGAAAAGCCATTGACTTCCTGCAGTTATTTAAACAACTGTCATGCATGAGAGAAATGAAGTATTGTAACAGCCAATGCTTTGACCTCCCATGGGGGGAAATATTTCAGAACTTCTCTGTAACTCAAGACATAAAATAAATGTCATTTACTAAAAAAATCTGTCGCTCTTAATTTAGTCCTCACAATGGTCAAAGATTAAAATGGTGTCAGTGTTCCTTGGTACTGTATCCTATGTAAAACAAATCTAATATGGATATAATTTTGAGTCACTCTTATTATAACATCTTCAGTCCCCTTTGTGTAATTAAAATAATTGTCATTATTTTAGAAAATTGTAATGTGAAGTGAAATACTTGTGAACAAGTGCATTCCCATGTACTTAGTTAAATTATATCTTATAGGTGACTAAGTATTGGATTTAGATGCCTAATTTTAAACACCCATCTTTGATAACTTGAGTCGTTGTTACCTCAGAGTTTCCACACTTAGGCTAGGAAATGACTGTGATATCAATATTACTGTGCTATTCACTTTCAGATGGCAATCCCTTTATTGGCACTTGTTTCTCTGCATTCTGTATGCTCTGTGATACCTGCGAATAAGGAATATTCAGCAGTATTCCTTTTCTTTTGCAAACAGATTGGGGGAAGTGCTGGTGGAAGTGGAAAAAAACCTCTAGATATAGCGGCAACCCATGGGAATGCTTGGGAGCAGCATTGGAGAAGCTTAGCTTGGGTCTCTACCAGATGTTCATAGTCTTGGTTCTCTGCAGCTCTGAAAAGCTGCCTTTGGTGTCTCCGGTAGGACATAAAAACATTGATGCACTCAAAGTTAGTAGTAACTTCTGAGAACTCGGCTGCACGTGAATTAATCATATAGGAAATAAGGGTACTGAACAGGATATAGATCCCACCTATACTGTGTTCTAGTCTCCTATTGAAATCCAGTAATCCCTGACTCCCTTTGGATGCTTAAAAAAATCCCGTCCTAAATAATCTCCCGTCCATTACCCCCCCCCCCGATCAAGTGGAAACTCCCCAAAACAATGTAGATATTTGACAACATATCTGAATACTGACTGTTTCCTTTAATCTTTGCTCTGTTTTCAAACCTGAATGCTGTTTTAGGATTATTATTTTACTTCAGAAGTTCCCATGATTGTAGTGTCCCCACATTTCATAAATAGTGGAAACTAGGGTTGTAAAAGTGTAAACATGTACATGGTTAACTGATGAGTCTGGACTCATTGGTTAACCTTCATGAAGGGTTACACACAAGGCAAGCGGGGGGCGGGGGGGTGGTGTGAGACAGGAACGCCTTTAACCTGCCTGGTGATTCTGTCTCATTTCTCTATGGTTTTATGAGAAGCAATCCCATTCCAGACACAACCAAACCCTTTCCTAGCACAACCAAACCCTTACCTTCCTTTAAGTTATGATGAGAAGAATTTGTATACTGGATTTGGTAGTCCTAGCTCTTACTGCTTAGGAGGATTTCTTGAACAAACAGACACAAAGACAAACACAATGACAAACTCTCTCCAATACACAGTAGATTATTTTTCATGTTTTGTAGATTATTTCAATCAGTGAATTGTAAAAAATACCCATATTTTTTATTGAGACAAATCTGTCTAAGAGAAGTTATTGTTTTTTAAATACGGAAGTGAGTTTTAGCCAAATATCTTTTGTGGGGGAAAAAATATGAGATTAACTTCTTAAAAAAAAACCACACAAAGAAATAGCTGAGAGGGTATTTATATTTGGAGACAATGTGTTTCTGAAAGCTTCTTACACTATGCAGAACAAAGACATTTTTTCAGCTGTGAAACAATTGCATAAAAAAAAAACCTGCACAAGAGGAAAGAATAATCAGCTATTATTTTAATGTTTTAAATGATCCATGGGTATTCAACTGAAGTTATGGTAATATCCAGCTCTCCTTCAGCCATAGGCTGCTAACCAAGCTTCAAATGTTTGGCATATGTTGGAAACATTTTATTGTGTTTTTTAAAAGAAACTTAGCCATTAAAACTCTGCTGTTAAATGGTTCATGGCCTATACATTAAATTATGTCACCTCTTGCTATACTTAGCTGCAAATCCTAAATTAATTAGAATAATTCCACGAGAGTGCCTGGTATTCTGCTATGTCCTGCTTAGCAGCAATGCTAGACTAATTCAAAAGCTCTTGTTAAAAGAATTGTAGCTTGTTTTAATTAAAAAAATCAACAAAAGAAAAGCAGTCTGTTCGCTATAGGATTTGAAGGGTTGAAACACAGAGAGAATTGGAATATTGGGCTCCAGTCCAACAAAAAGTTACACACACATTTCACTTAAAGCATGGCAGCAGTTTCATGGAAGTCAATGGGATGCCTCACCTTAAACGGTTACAGTATCAGAGCCATGGACAATAGGCAGCCATTGGCCTAACAGGCATTTTCTTCAGGAAGTGCACCTGAATAGTCCTCCTTGTATGTGTTTACCTATATGCAACAAAATGTGGTCAGATAAGATGGAATTCAGTGATGAAATTCATTGTTCCCAAACCTGCCATTTGAAAGCAATGGAGAGTAGCTGAAAATTTTCATCTGGAATTCTGCTAGAACAGATGGGACAGTCATCTTGTGGGAATTGACTTTCAATGCAGGGTCATCCTCAGGATTAATGGGGCCCTACACAGTAATACTAAACTGGTGCCTCTATGACCAACGTCAGTCAGAAGGGGGAAAATGGCAGGTGATTTTATAATTTTCAAGAACAAAATAATTAATTAGAATTAATAATTCTAATTAATTTTTAAAACAAATTTTAAACTAAGGTCCCATAGACTAACACTGTAAATTCAGAAAGTGACAGGATATACCTGGGATTGGCAAATGCCTGTTATAAGCAAATGCCACTTGAATGCCTGCTAGTAGATCTGGCAGGCTTTTTCACTTTTAAGATAATTAGATCCTCTCCTGAGGAAGCAGAGCCACAGAACAGAGATAGGAAGAGGTGGTGGACATTAAGACCCAGTGGTGCCCTAAATTTTCAGGTACCCTATGCAGCTGCATATGGGTAAGAACAGTATTTTTTCAGAGTGCTACTTTTCAAAGGTGCTCGAGAGAGTTAGGCACTTGGGCAACTTAATCAGCTTTGAAAATTGCAAACTAAAGGTATATTGTGTGCCTAATTCACCACCATGGTACTCTCATTTTCTGCCATTAATTGTTGAATGTATTATATATACATATAAATACATGATTTTATGTAACAAAATAAAAATGCATGTGACTGGAGACTTCATATGTTAGTAGCCTACTAGTACCCCCATCCTTTTTCTTTTATAACAAGGTAACACATGAAAAAATTGGGCAGTTTAGCTGACTGAAACAATTTAAGACTCACGTCTGACTGAATGATTGCCCACTTCTTCATGTGGAAAAAAAAAAGCCTTTGTTAAAGTACAGATGAATTACTTCACTTAAACCCTCACAAAAATTGATTTTGGCTGTGCATTTATTCATTTGATCCAGATGTTACACTATTAACTGTCTGTAATTTTTTTTTTATTAATAACCCACAATTCAAGGTTTTCATTTGGCAACATGGCAAACAAGAAGATGTTTTTCATCACTACTTATTTTTATTTTTTACTTTATTTTATTGTTGGTTTGTTTTGTTTCCTCTTCAGGCCTTACTGGCAAAAGCCCTCAGGCTGCTGTTTGTTATACAGCTTCCAGAACAGAAGTGTCACACAAAGAGTCATAACTACAATTTCTAGACCACAGAATTTGGGTCCTCCTTGCATACTAAAAAGGAAAAAGGAACAAAATCTGCCCATTATAAATGGATCCAATAAGTCGCTATTTTAGCATTTACATACGCCTCCTTTGTTATGCAGTATCTGAAGAAAAAATTTATATTTATTTTCTCTCTTGCTGGCCTACACCTATGCAGAGCAATGGCCCAGTGCAGGGCTGGTGGAACTGGGGAGTCAGTGTCCCTTCAATAGATTTTTTTTTGTTCTGATCTGTATTTCCATGCCATATGCATAGGGCTGAAGAATGAAATCACCCCTTTAATGAATTACTAGGAGGCTGCGCTCCCTGCTCACTATGCTTGCCAAACCCCCTCTCGCTAGCCGCTTTCGCAGCCAGAGAGCCTGTTAATCTTGTAGTGAGACCAGCTGTGCTCTCCATGGCTCCAAGTCACTTGCACCCTTCTCCCCTCCTGCCCACCAGACCCCTGGAAGGGCCCCTTATCCGAATACTCTCAGCCCATCCCGCCCGCTCGTGCCCTTCCATTGCCAGCCATTCTTCCCCCACCCTGCATCCTTCCCATTTCTGCCCCACCCACCAATAAAATAGTTTGTTTGTGTGCAGAGTTTGGAGCCTCTCCTGGCAGTTAGCACCAGTCTACAGAGAAGTGACCTGTCAGGAAAGGCTATGCTCTGTGGGCTTGTGGGCCCTACGTGTAAACGAAAACCAAACACAATTAGTAAAACAGGGCCCAACTCCAAATGAATCTCCTTTGTTCCAGGTGCTCCTGTGCACCTGGCTTGCTAGTGAGGGGAAGGGCTGGGTTACATGCGAGTCCTTATTCTAGAACTCCATGACCCATAGCCCATTCCCCTCCTATCCATACCTCCACCTCCATACTCCATTCCTACACCCCATCCCCTTGCCTCCGTCCTAAACCCATCATCCCCCCAACCTCCTTCCCTCACTACCGCACACTGCCCATCCCCTCCTTCCATCCCTACCCCCACCTCCAGTCATACACCCACCCATCCTCCTTCCTCCCCAAACCACACTGCCTATCACTACCTCACCTCCTTCCTCCAGTCCTCCATCCTCATATTTCACTAACTCCTCCCCTCTGCACCTCCACACTGCCCATCCCCCTGCCTCATTCCTATATCCCCCTTACCCTCACCATTCCCCCCTTACCACTCATTCCCACATACACCCAATTTCCCTTCCTCCCTGGCCGGTCCACAAATTAATTGAACTGTGCATTCCTCTCCCCCTCCCCACAGCAACACCACCAGGCCAGGCAGCACAGGCCTCGCTACCGCAGCAGGAGCCATAGCCTGCCCCCAGCCCAGCCTTTCTGAATGGGCCTGTTGGGGAAGCTTTGCTCTGTGGCAAGTCCAGGGAGTCTGGAGAGCAAATGGCCACTCCGGAGAGCTGGGGAAGTGGCTGGAGTGCAGCATAACCACGCTATCCCCAAAGGGCTGGGTGTGCTGTGTGGCCATGACCTGCCCAGCTCATGGCAGACCAGGGAAAGCATGCCTGAGCCAGAGGCCTGGCCCCAGGTCACTGGCACGTGCCAGAGCCACTCACTCAGTGGAAGACCTGCAGTGCAGCCTCCAAGCATGTGGCTGGGCCTGGGCTGCACGGAGCAAAGCTGCACAGAAGGCAAGTGTGCTGGGCAGGCTAGGGGCAGGGCCCAGGGGCAGGCGGATGCTGCTCTGGGGGACAGGTGGAGCCAGAACTGCCCCCCCCCCCATTTCGCAGAGAGGTCACTTGGTCAGGACTCCTGGGGCAGATGCACTGGGGAAGAGGGAGATGGGATGATGTGATGACATCACTCTATGTCCTACAGGAAAAAAATATATACATCGAGAGAAGTATGTAAACTCATGAATTGTGACCCAATTTTTATGAATGGGCTTTTCTAAATGAAACAATGTTAACCCCTTTTGGATTAATTTTTTAGTAGTCTGTTAAGAATTGCCTTTGAAAAATGTGTTATGGTAACTCCCTTTTAATACAATGTAACTAAAGCGACTCCATATTTGTGACTGAAACCCCATTTTAAACTTACTACTCCCTTATCTTTGTTTCAAGTTAGGTGTGCAGGTATGTAATCTTATTTGAAAGTGTAAGTGTGTGTGTGTGTGTGTGTGTGTGTGTGTGTGTGTGTGTGTGTAATGGGATCAGTCCCAGAAGCCATACCCTCTTGGGTGACCAGCTGCCAGCACCACCTTGATGGCCAAAGTACAATGCAGGCAAGTCCTGGAAAAGAACCCACCAAAAAAGAGTCAAAACCCCATCAAGAAAAAGATCACTTCTGACGTTAACTGATGACTCATGGTCATATAGTGGCCTTGGGCAGTGGGACAAGAGAGGCTTTATGGACTAAAACATTAAAAAAGATGGGTGCAAAACTATAGGATCGGGTCTTTCAATTTTATGATCATCCTCCAGGAGCACTGGTGTGTACTGACACTACTCGGTCCCCTCCTCACATCTAGACCACCTGGCCGGTGGACTAGCATGAACAACTCAAGGCTGTTAATTATATCCCATCCATAGTGTGAGTGTGTGAGTGTGAGTGTGTGTATGTGTGGTGGATAATTTTAGTAACTGAATTTAGTAAATGAATTCTGCCTTCATAATAAATGTGGCATATTGCTTGATCCCCCAAACACGATTCTGCCAGATCTGTTTCTCTAAGGGTATGTCTAGACTGCATCCCTCTGTCGGCAGAGGGATGCAGATTAGGCAGGTCAACATTGCAAATGAGGCAGGGATTTAAATATCCCGTGCCTAATTTAAATATCCCGCAAGGAGGTTTACAGGATCTGTTGAAAAAGGCTTTCTTTCTCGACAGATCCCCCTCTAGACTTCCACGTTTTGCCGACAAAGTGCTGAGTCAGCAAAACACGGAACCATTTTTATGCAAATTAGGCACGGGATATTTAAATCTCTGCCTCATTTGCAATGTTGACCTGCCTAATGTGCATCCCTCTGCCGACAGAGGGATGCAGTCTAGACGTACCCTATGTGATGTATCCAAGTGCAATAAATACAAATTTGGATTTAGGATGTATTCTCTCCGATTGAATGTGCACACTCTCAAATCTTAAGGTGCGGAAATCTGTCTTTGGTTTGGCTATTGGTGACATAAGAATGCTTTTAATAAACTACCAATGCTCTGCCCAAGTTCAACGGTTCTCCTACCTTTTCTTGACTTTCATACCGTCCTTTACTGTAATAGTACACTTTTCTCTACTACCATACCTTCTTATTTCTCACTGAGACCCCCTCTCTATTCATGGAGTGAGGCTGGTTCCTTTCTCTCCCAAGGGTCTTCAAGAGGGTATAAGTATGGAGTTATGCTAGGTAATTTCAAATGAATACTCAGGATATATGTATTTAGTCTTTATATTACATTTACATTGATGTTGCAACCTGAGGCGATTGTGTCCATTTACGTAGCTGTCGCCTTAAGTCTCTTATTGTGTGTAATCATAACATTCTTTACATTAAAATCACTCAGCTTTTGTTGTCAATGGTGTAAATGTCTTTGTTGTTGCAGTTGCCAAAATCTGCCTCCTGACATAGAGCTGGCCAGCTCTTAATTTCTGTGGCCGAGGTGGAGGACAAATCTAGAAATGTTCTGGTCAGATTGGCGAGCCATCCCTTAGTAAATTCCCAACAAAAAACCTCCGGTCTACATATGTGTGTTGTTCTGCTACACACCTTGGGAGCTAATGTTCCCTATAAACTGCATGCACATACCATAGGTTGGAAGGGCTGAAACTGCAGCTGCAACACTCAGCATCAGGTTAGCGAGCAAGTAGGCACTGGCATGATTAGGATTGTGCTGGGAACTTCTACCCCAATGGCCTGTCAGAAAGATATGAACTACTAGGGCACCCCTTTCCAGCCTAGAGTCAGCACCCTCTACCCTCATGGGGAGCTAGGAGAGCTATTGAGATTCAGCTTTCTTGCTTCCCCATCCATCCTTCTGCCCCTCATTCATAGTGATCTATGACTACCTCTGACCCAGAGTCTCTAACTGCTGGTGTTCAGTCACATCATATAGCGTTAGCATCAACTGCTATCCCCTTTCCTTCCTTCCTTCTATGCTGCACAAGATGGGGGAGCACACTCAAAACTTTGTTGCTCCTCTAAAATCAGTGACATCACCTTTCTTCCCACACCATGTATATCCCAAACAGTTATGTATATCCCAAACAGTTATGTTCTCTGAGACATCCAACTATCAGAGAATTTTTAATCGGCTCTTCCTAAAGGCCAAGATCCCATCCTCTAAAACCTCCAGAGCTCCAGGGAGATCAATAACCACTGCTGTCTTCTTCACACAGCCTAAAGCAGCTACTTCAAGCAATCTGCAGTCCTATCCCAGAGACCCTAATGACAGCTGTAGCAGAGTTAAATGCAATAGGCACATTGCAAGACTGGGCCCCGTATTGATCTCGACCTGAAATGCAGTCCCTTACTGTGGTAAACTATAAGACTTAGGACAAGGACTGGTCCCAGTCTACAGTTTGCTATATAAAACATCTGCATATTTGTGGCATTGTATATATGTATATAGTAATAATTAATGCAATGATATGGTTATAAATGTATTCAGTATCCTATGTTCATGATAAGAATCCTGTTAAAGAGGTAGTTTAGAAGGTATTGGGAGGAGTTATTATGATTTTGTAACAGAGAACCATGTCATTTACTTCAATTTATACTATTTTGTGTTATGCCACACACCTGTGGTCTGTACACAACTTCTTTCCAAAAGTAATAATTTTTTATGAAACCTACTATTACCATGGAAACATTTGTTGGGGCTTTTGTTATTCCTTCCCAACCTTGGTAGTGTTTATTTTTCCTCCATTTTTCTTGAGTTTTTAACTACTGATTTTCTTTACTTTCCTAACAGCTTGTTATTTTTGGAACTTTGGCCCCTTTTACCCCAGCCAGCTTGGCACCAGCAATTAATAGAGTACTTCATAAACTCTTTGTGTGTATATGGAAGGTATGGATTGTGACAATTCCTTTTTTTTTCTGTGTCAAGCCTTCTAGCTGCCCCATTGCACACATATTTTCTGAAGAATATAGCATTATTCAATATATAGCGTTATTAAAATGAACTGTAAGAAACCTTAGCACGCAGATGACGCAGGAGTTTATATTTTTAATGGATGAAGGCCACTGCATTTTGACACACAATACTTGACATTGTTAAAATAATATTTACTAGTAAGGACTGGTGAATGATGGTGAACACAACGTAGCAGGGTACAAGAGTTTCATGTTGTAATGAAATATGTAGTGGTAGGGAGGCTGTGGTTTTGAAGCAGAAATTCTATATTTGCTGTTATGCATAAAGTCTATGCAGCCTCCGAGATCCAAGAACTTGATCATCGGAACATCCAGCGCAGCCACAGAATGTCACTGTTGGGATGAATTGGCTTATTGACTTCTTGCCACTTGGACTGTTTTTTTCTATTGCTCTTTTTTAAAGAAAAAGACAATCTTGAATAACAGAAAGCTGTGTTCATGCTTAGATGGGACTATTAGAACTCTTCAGCAGGGAGCCCAGTTACTTTAGGTCATAACAGGGTATGTGTCTTTTTTCAGATAACACATTCCAAGGGGAATCGAAATTTCCATATTGAATCAGACTAGAGGTCCTTCCATATAAGTTATATTTGAGCCTTCTTGATCCTTTGATTTCATGAGAGCTGGAAGAGCCCCGGTGCAATTTGAATAGTTACAAAATGCTATATAAGTTAAGGCAGATTGTGTCCCATGGACCCACTTCTGACATGCCCTATCTTTGGCATATCCCATACTCCTAGAACTTGCAAGGAGATCCTCAGAAGGCAGATTTATGACTGTCTACCCAGTCCTTCAGCCCTTGGTCAGATAGTCTTTTACATGGTGTTTACATGTCTATTATCACTTATGTGGGCTAATAATATGTGGGCAGAAATTTGTGTGTGAACAAAGAAAGATGAATTGAAGCCCCTTTGAAAAACTTGTCCCCACATTACAGAGCTATTACATGAACTATTTGTGATGTAGATTTGATATCCTTGATCTTAGAGGATGGACAGTATAAATACTGCCTACGTTACCAACAAAAACTTGACATATCTTTTACAGTCTTTTCCTGGCTGTCCTTGACAAGAGAAATTAAGGATGAATATAGAGATAAGAAATTTAAAATATTTTTTAAAAATTCATCCAAAAATAGAGATATATAAGTGCCCTTATCATATGCTGGCTTCCGCCTGCTTACAGTGGCCATTGTGTAATAAAAAATATTTTCCTCATAAGGGCACTTCTTTTATTAAAGCAAATTCCTAACAAATATAGGTATTTTAAGAACAAATAATGCTATGATGCCATTAATAGTTATTATTTACTCCTGTAACCTATGTAAAATATACAAGATATCACAACTATTAACAGCTTCTTAGTTTCTAACATTTTAAGTGGGCTGCTGGACTAAATAAAGGGGACTGTTTTATTGTTATCAAGCATTTTGTCAGGTACAAAACAAGGTAGTGATTGTGAAGAAACAGCTGGTTATCATGTATCCTATGTTTCATAATTTCTGGGTTTAGCTCTTCATGCTTTCACTGTCCATTCAATGGGCAGCTGTGTTTATCTATCCCACATACCTATTTCATTTATGTCAGAGTAAAGTTTGGCTTCAAAACTAATTTTCCAAGGATGTGGATATGTCATTGTTTATCACTTTAATTTATGTGGCAAGGAAACATATTTACAGTCCACTGATCCTTTACGTTATGCCTCTAAGTAGAACATATAAATTTACATGCATATCAGAAATTCTATGCATCTATCTGAAATCCACATGTAACTTTCTATGCCCATATTCCATCACACATATGCTCATGAATACATGGATTTTATAACAAATCTTACTTATCTTGGGTACATCTACACAGCAGTGTTATTTTGGAATAACTGACATTATTCTGAAATAACAGAGTGTGTGTCTACACTGCCAGCCTTTATTTAGAAATAATGTTGAGCTGGAGGACTTCTTACTCTGACTCCTGTAACCCTCATTTTATAAGGAGTAAGGGAAGTTAAAGGAAGAGCGTTCTGCCTTCGACTTCCTGTTGTGTAGACAGCATGAAAAGCTGAATTAAGCTTTTTTGACTTAAGCTACACAATCGACGTAGCTCTAGTTGCGTAGCTTAATTTGACTTTAGCCCTGCTATGTAGCCATACCCCTTTCAAGGCCCTGTTTTTTCTGTGATCTAAAAATGGAATAGATTGTTTTACATTAATAGGGCCTACTACTGTTCAAGTTTGCTCAATCTATTGATTCATCATTCAGAGTTTCTTACACCAATTTACCACATCTCTTAACTCTGGCCTGAAGGAACCACTTCAAATGTCAATATGAAACTAGAGTGAGACCATTAGCTACTCAAATATGACTGTTATAATCTATTTATCATTAATCATTAAATGCATGTATCAGGTGCCCATCACTGTGGCATCTGGGCATAATTTGCACAGATTAAAAGCTGTCTTTTGATTATATTAGTTTTGTTATATTGTAAACAATATGCCACATATTGTCTGCACACATCCAGGAAGACACAGGTCTGCCCCAGAGAGCTTACAGTGTAATCAAGCTAACTGTTCAGACAATTCATTTTGTTGGTTGCTGGTATTTTGCATAATAAGCCCTACAACTCCAAACCAAAGTAACTGACACTGTTCAGTTTTGTATGTTTTTCGGTCAAAAAGAGTCCATATGGGCATAAGGATGAGATTGGGCCAATCCCTTTTGAAGCATCTGGGACTTATTGAATGAAGTGAACTGCAGTCCTCATAATGAATGTCAGAACAGTAGAAATTTTTGTGGCAATGTCTCCCTGGAGAGGCTGGATTATCTGATATAGGCCCCAATACATACAGCAAATAGAGATTTCATTTGGCCTTAAGGTGTAGCAGCTTGTAGGTTTGATGAAGAAAGTTCTGAGTTAAGTCCTTGCTGATCACTGAGAATTATTACAATAATTATTAACACAGAATTATTACAATTAATACTTGTGTTTTGAAGATTCAGAATCAATATATTGCCCTTCAGTTCAAACACACTTTGTAGCTAACTAGCTTCATTTCACTGAAAACCTAAATAAGGGATGTGAACAAGTTCTTGATATTTTTTTTTTTTTTTACATTTTGTTAAAAATTGAGAAATGGCCATGCTGTGTGTCACATGCTGAAGAGATTTATGTCTATGCCCATGTATGCTAAGGGGGAAGAGTAGGAGTAACAGCTATTTGATAAAAATGCTTTTCATTGGAGGAATGGATGAAATCTAAAAAGGCAGAGGAGTCTGGAGCTTTAGACATTAGGATAGAAAACCAAAATGTAAAGTGAAGCCGACAAAAGAGGGGAGAGATGATTTTTAAATATATTAAACCTTTTTTAAAATGAGCAACTCATTTTATAGTATTTTATTGTCTCATGGTGGATGACATTGCTAGATCCTCTGATTGGATTACAACATTTTTTTTTACTGTTTGAAGATAAATTTTGCCTTAGATGTCTGCCATTTTTAACCTTATTGCTTATTGCATTACCTGTTTTCATACAAACTTACTGTGGAACGCTAATGTAATGACCCACTGCAATTTACAATGTCACATACTGTAGGTTCTCACACAATTAAGATTCGTTACCCTTGCAAAACACTCAGACTCGTTCTTATTAAGCGAATTCTGCAGACTCATGGTTTTATTTTGGACTCTCATAAATCAGATTTTTACACACACACAAAAAAGTAAAAATCAAGCACAGCATGATTTGCATTAGTATGTCATAAATTAAAACAGATACAACAGAGCAACATCCACAAATGGTTTTGGTTTTGTGAAATTATCACTTAGGATTCATACTCAGTAAATGGAAATTTGCCACGTCATACCAGTAAGCATTTTAATTATATTTTCCACATCTTCTACTAAGCAGAGTAGCAGATGGCTAGTTCCAACCTTCTTCCCCTTTCCCCCCTCCCGCACACATACACCAATAACAAACAACAGCCACCATATCAATCCAATGAAAATACAGTGTTCCTAAAGAAGGTACACAGCTAATAATTTTTTTAATGCCTAAGTAATCTAGGAGCCTAAGTTCCACTGAAAGTCAATACAATGGAGGCACCTATGTCGCTTAAGTGGTTTTTTTCTTTTTAAATGTACATGACAGTAAAGAATGCACAATGTTAGACTGATAGCAGTATGGCTAATTTAGTTTCAATTGTGATTAAATACATTGAAAAGACGATTTTTGTAGTAGCCAGAATTGCTCACTCTAATCTGAAAACAAAACTATCCTTTCTATCTCTTACATATGGTGCTCCCTACATGAAGTATAGCCCTGTTGTTAGTGTTCCAGTAGTATCCCTAGCATGCTAGGTGTTGTCCACACATAGATGAAAACACAGAATCTGTGTCCCCAAATCATAAAACAATGTGTCCACTCAGCAGATTGACTACACCATGCCAAACTGTCAGGGCTGCTCCTGAAGAAAAGGGAAGCTCCCATTACTATTACCTGAGTACAGTAAACTTCCGATAATCCGGCACCTTCAGGACCCAGGGGGTGCCGGATTATCAGATATGCCGGACTATCGGAAGGGGGGGGCTATGAGGGGTCTGAGGTGGGGTGGGGGAGGATGCCACCTGGTCAGTTTCAGCAGTGGCTGACTCGGGGATGCCTGGGGCAGAGCAGCTGGGGTGCTGCCGGGTTGGTCCCGTAGTGCCGCCCCTCGGCGCTGTGGCACTGCGGGACCAACCCGGCAGCACTTCAGCTGCTCTTCCCAGGCGTCCCCAAGAGCAGCTGGGGTGCTGCCGGGTTGGTCCCACAGCCCCGAGGGGCAGCGCTACGGGACCAACCCGGCAGCACCCCAGCTGCTCTGCCCCTGGCTTCCCTGATTCAGCTGCTGGTCAGTTTCAGCTGCAGCTGAATCGGGGAAGCCGGGCACAGAGCAGCTCCAATTGTCCGGCAGCCGGAGTACTTCCGGGTTCCTGATGGTGCCGGACCATCAGGAGTGCCGGAGCATTGGATGCCGGACCAATGGAGTTTTACTGTATTAACTTGCCAGCCAGAGTTCTGTGACCTCAGGTACACTGATTTCTAGTTAATGATGATCTGATTGATATTTGTGTTTGATTTCTTGAAAATTCACTTCTGTTCTCTTCCATTAAAAGTCACTTCTTACTGCGTAATGTGAGGAATTCATAACGTGTATGTTCATTAGTTCCTTGGAGCATTGTATAATTTGTATAATGAGAGTATTTACACGGACAAAACATTAACCATTGTGTGCATTCTTATTAAACTTGGATTCTGAGCACAAAAAGCTGCTGTCGTCAGATGCTGATACTAGTGAAAATATGATGTCGAAACCTAAGGTCTTGTCTGCTGTTAATTTGTGTTATGCCTTTGATTTTGTCCATAATTTAAGTCCAGTCCACACAAAAGAAACCTTAACTCCAGGGTGGTGGTGCTTTTAACTCAAGTCAGCTGGGAGATATAAGCTATAACTGTAGTTAGCACAACTGGTCATTTAAGATCTCAGGAATTCTCTACATAAACCATAATTTAAAGTTCAGCTCAACATTTCCCACGGAGTACCCCTTCATTCTTCACAGTATAAACTGTAATTATGATTCTTCTGTCCAGACTTAGCTGTTAATTTAACTGATGCCTGAGGTAGGATGGAATCTAGGTCATTCTTCGATAGCTGTACTTGTTCTTCAGTGTTCATAGTTATAACAGTATTTGTCAGAAGCAGATATGACCTTTCTCACACACAATATCTGTTCTATGTTTATTCTCTATGAATAAACATAGAACAGATATTGTGTGTGAGGAAAACGTTGTTTGTGATCAGGCCCACTGCTGGGAGAGATCAAAGGGGACAACTACCCAGGGGCCCAGTGGTATAAAGGAGCCGGGAGCTCCTACCTGCCACTACTGAGGAATGGCAGGGCCTTTTCTTGGGCCCTTTAAATCACTGTCAGAGCACTGGGCCGTGTGTCCTGGGCAGTACTGAGTGTTACTTGGAGGAGGCACAACACTCTGGGCAGCGTTGAGGGGTGTCTAGCCCTAGCCCTGCCCCTTCCAACTGAGGCCCTGCCCCTTTTGGGAGCAATGAGAAGGGCCCTCCTGTCTTGCCCAGGGGCCCAGAGAGGCCCCACTGTTTGTAATGGTTTATTTTCAACTCTTTCCCCCTTTGATGTAATTATGGCATTTGAGTGAATTTATATCTCTGTGTATATAAAAAAGTTTTTCCTGCTGCATGACAGAATGACATCATCAGCCTACTTGAAAATGGAGTCTCAGCATCTCGCTTACTTGTGCTTCAACCAGAACCAACTGCAAAACTGAGATCTGTCTGTAGCTCTGTCTATAATGTGTAGTACACGGGCGATAGACCAGTTCATAGGGTTTTTTTCCATATAGCTTCATTTGTTCACTTTTCTATATAATCAGTGCAAGATTAACAGGGTCTGTGGCCGCAAAAGTGGCAAGAGAGAGAGGGGTTGACGAGTGTAGCAAGCAGAAAATGTGTCCATAACAATGTTGAAATTAAGAATATAATATGCTAATATTTAATTGGACTAGCAGAGAAATAAAATTACAAACTGATATTAAATTCCACAGTTCGTGTGTGTGTGTATATATATATATATATATATATATATATATATATATATATATATATATATATATATATGTTTGTTCATTTGAGACTTCTAAAGCCTCACTTAATCAGTGTAATGACGAATAACCTTGTGATGCTTTGGACATGTTCTGCTTTCCAGAAATCCAGCTGACTGTTATTTATTTTGGTAGCAAAATGTTACTGTGGGTACAGGAATTGGATAAATATCTAGTTATGTGCAGTTATATTATATGCAGACACCCTTCTTTTTTCTGGAAAAAGGACTGATTAAATGGCAACTCTCAAAATGGATGTAATATCACAGTTTTGCTTTTCTTACTGTTAAACAAGAAGCAGTGTCACACAAATACACTGCAAAATCATGCCAGCACCCCAGACAGCCTTCCACTTGCCCTAAAGTCCTTGGCTTTGCCAGCTGTGAAGCCTCACCTATGCTTTTGTTCTCCAAAAATGGATTAACTTTTGTGAAAACATTAAAGAATAAGCAGTTGAAAAAGCTGAATCATTTGTAATTGCAACCTTATTTTTATTAAATGCATTCTAAAAATTGGGGAAATATGCTGTTTATTAAAGCCATATTTTGCTATTAACATTTTGCAAGAGTTCAGATTTCATAGAGCCCTATTCTCTGCTTCTTTTTAAGGAGGTGCTGTAACTCTCCAAAGCATGCTCCATTTGAAATATGAGTTGCTATGGAAAATTCACATTTTGATTCAGTCATGTAGCAAAATAATAACATAGCATGATGTGCAAAATGGCCAATGTGAATGTTAACTGGCCCCCCAAGGTACCTTTAATTGGTATAGGATACCTTTTGGTGAACCTTAAAGCTTTATTAAAACTTTTTTTGTGCAGACTGCATATGTATCATATGTATTTTTAACTACACATTGTTTGGCTTATGATGAGCATATTTGTGATGAGCATATTTCCCTGGCTTTACAACTAATCTGCTGTGACTATAGATCTTACCCTGTCTTATTTTATACAGCCTGGTCAGGCTGCCATGTAATGTTAATTTACACTTTTTGTAAGAGAATATACACCTGTCCATCTTGAAGTTTCACAGTATACATTTGCTTTGTCCTCTATCAAATGCACTATACATAAACAAGAAAACAAATAGGGCTTAGAAATTCTGCTTATACTCATAAGTGTAAGGAAATAATGGCACCATGTAAAAAATTGCAAGAGACTCTTGGGAGAAAAGTCTGTTTCTGAGTCTACATATCTATTACACCGGAAATGACTTCTTTGCAGGCAAGCCGTCATTATACTAAACATGAGCAGAGAATAATGGTTCTGTATCCATAGTACATTAATCCTTATATGCATTTGTTCACCTCTTATATATTTAGTTATTTCATATAAATAGCTCAAAAGATCTCTAATTGAAAAGATAAAATAATTTGTAAAAATGGGAGCTAAGTTAACAAGATGCATGGGTTTCTGAGATAAGAAATACAAGTAACAAAGTAACAATCAGTTCATAGAAAGACACTGCAGAAATAATCCTGCGTTGGTAGGGGAATGGACTAGATGACTTACCATTCTTTATTAATGCTAATTTCTAGTGTTAAGATCATTCCATCCATATCTATGAGGTATGGGATTTGAAATACAGTCCTTCTCCCTCTTTAGAAGAGGACTTAGAAGTAAGAGTGGGAGAAGAATGAAATCAAGTAACCTTCTTTGGCATCTTTCTCTGTTAAGCAGAAGAATTTCTGTAAAGAAGCAGCATTAAATCGTTTGGAATGTCTTTTGTGTTAACTATTGTGCAGTCACAGGCGAGACACATAGGCAGTCCAGAAGAGACAGTCTTTCCCTTAACCTATTAGCCCCAGGGGTCTCAAGTTTTCATTCCCTATAGATTCCTTGAGTTGAGAAGACTTGTACCTTGGACTCTACACACCCATGAAAATCTGTCCCACATTAGCATATACAGTATACAGTGTGGCCCTCACAGAGTATCCTCTGATCCCTCTTCTTCAGAGTGCCTGAATATTTTGTGGCTGTTAATCAATTTTTATTGTATTTTCCACCCAATTTCTCATCTGACCTTTGTGCTAGAGCTATTTTTTCCCATTTCAGTGTCAGACTTTGAAAAATATGAAGACGTATTAAATTACAAACTTCCCAACACAATGCCAGTTGCATTGGAGTTTTTAGTATCAAAAGTTATTGCCTAGTGTTGTTTTTTCTTAGTCTTTTGTCAGATATGATTTATGTGCAGAATCATAACTGTATCTGATCCAAGCATCGCCTTGAGAAATGAAAATAAAACATTGGGTGCAGGCCAATGGAGCTATTCTACTGTCTTGGAACAATTTCTTTTTATCAAAGCTCATATTGCTATTGTTATTATTATTTTTTCTCCTGATAATATATAGCATTATTTTCAAAGGCTTTTTACTATAGTTCATATATAATGGAGGAGATTTTCAAAGGCAGAAATAGTGAATAGATGTCCAACTTCCGAAGTAAATAGGAATTCAGTACCTGTCTCCCATTTTAATATTTCCATCATTCTCTAAAATGTGACCCAAATGTATCTCCCCTTTCTAATATAATAGGATAACACTCTATATACAGTTTTCTAGCACAGTGACTAGAGTAACAATGATTTCTTGGAAACCAGAAATGTTATTGAGTCAGGATCGGTCAGTGTCATGAAAAATATAATGCTGTTAATGTTTTTGAAATATTTGTCGACTTGGCCTCCAGCTAAACTGCTCAAAATAATGGGACTAATTCTAAAATATCTCTTAACTGTGCTTAATTAAAGGTATATGCGGTGTTTCACGGAAATCAGTGGAACTATGCTCATGTATAAGTGTTGTCATACAGGGGTCCCAAATTAAGACAAGGCTAAACCAGTGAATGTTACAAATATAGAAAAATAGAGGAAGGGAAAGATGAGGGTGTAACTAATAAAATTACAGAGTAATCCTAGCCTACCTACATTCACACACTGATATTTACAAATCATCTAAACTTTTACAAAGTATCAGGAATCTCAGCTAGCCCTCTTTTAGCCATTATCAGTGGACAATTTAATGTAGGTATCAGAAATAGATCTTGAGAAGAGGCTTGAAGGAGAACATCATGGTCAGGATTGACAGGCAAGTTTGGAGAAAATGTCCCAACAATTGGAGCAGAAAGTCTGTCACTAAATGCAATGTTTTTGAAAGTGAAGATTGCAGAGGTCAAGGTTGGAGGTGATGAAGGCCTGGCCAAGAGCTTCAGCTCTCTGAACAGAGAGAAAAGGTTGTATATATTCTTCAGAATGTTGTTATTTTTATAAGGATTAGGTGACAGTTAGGGATACTATAAGAAATTCTCCAACCTTTCCTTAAACCAAGCCAATTATCTTGCTTGAAAACATCTTCAAATTCCATCTCTGCTCAGCAATGGCTGCATTAATGCCAAAAATGAGTAAGAAAAAATAAGAAAACATAAACACTGGAAATCCCATCAAAAAGCGTTCTCTTTAGATGTGTGCTTCCATTTCGGATTTGAAAAAAAGTTAGACTGCGTCTACACTGCAAGGTAGAGCGTCCACACGTCAAATGTGCTTTTGCACAAGGAAATCAAGAGTAAAATGGCAGAACAGAGGGCTTTTTCTGCCATAGGTACACCTCCTTTTATGAGGCATAACTCCCTTTTGCGCAAGAGTTCTTGCGCAAAAAGGCAAGTATGGCTGCTCTAGAGGGGTTTCTTGCGCAAGAAACCCCTATGGGAAAAAGCACAGGTGCTCTGATTTCTTGAGCAAGAGAATCCATGCAGTGTGAATGCTCTCTTGTGCAAAAACACATCACTTTTGTGATGTGCTTTGAGGTGTGGATGTGCTCTTGAGCAAGAAGTTTTTGCACAAAAACTCTTGCACAAAACGCTTCTTGCGCAAAAGCACGTCCATACCTCAAAAGGCTTCTTGCGCAAGAAGCGTGTAGTGTAGATGTAGCCCTAGGGTATTTGAGAGAAATATCCAGAGTGACTTCAATGGATAGAAGCATTACCAACACTTCCACTGCTTACTGGGCTCTTAGAAGACATTTAAGGAGTAAATTAGAGCTAAATAACAGCACAGAACACTGAGAGCCAGGACTGGGGTCTATAAACAAACTTTATGAGGCTGCAGGAAACTTGGCCACACCCATGATAAGTGTATATCTAGCTAACTAAATCATGCTGGACCACAGATGTTGCCAGACCAGAGAGTACCAGACTAGAAAGGTTCAACCTTCAGTTATTTGATTAAATTTAACCACATGTTTAAATGCTTTGCTGGATTGAAGCCTATGACACTTTGTAGACTGATACTGAACATAAAGAATCATAATCTTCTGATGGAGTGTTTTTGACCCATGAAATCGTCTGTCCAAATAAATCTGCCAATCTTAAAGGTGCCACACGACTCCTCATTCTTTTACAGCTACAGACTAGCACTCTCAGACTGAACATAATAATTGACTTTTTAAGCTCATTGGTTGTTTTGATTGTGGTGAGCACTAAAAGGATTGGAGATTAGTAGAATTTTTGGTAGGAAAAATACTCAGGGCCAGATTCTAAAATCAGGTGTCTTATGGATATTATCCTGTATCTTGAAAAATTCACTACTTGCAAGGCCAATAGTATTTTTTTTTATCATTTGATGAATATTCAGTGCTCACTGTGCAATTTAAAGTGGAATCAATGTCCTTTATATTCATTTTGGGGGTTTGCCACTTTTGTAGAGTGGGGCCCGAGCAACAACATTTGGCTTTATATCCAGGTTGGAAAATCTCCAAAGTCTGAGGCCATTTGGATCCATGATTTTCACTCAAATAATCTCTGGTTTATTGTACAGTTTGGCACTCTTCATGTTTGTACATACTCATGAATGATGAGAACCAGAAAAGATAAGTATGCTAAAATAATCCTCTTCCTCCCTCTCCAGTTGTGCACGTGAATGGATTTAAGTTTGTTTGACAGGCTGTTTGCCAATATCAATGGGAAAATATTATTTTTGCATACATTGTTTGCTATGGAAATCCTTGTTGAGAATTCTGGTGGTGCACAGACAGTGAAGGAAGAGAGGGATGGATTTGCCTCATACAAATTTTCTGTTGTCTAACTTTCTAACTTAGGTTTCTAAAACCGTTTTACAATAGTATGTAATATTAACCTTAAAGAGATTAATTTGAACTACATTCAGCATTATCACAATAGAATGGTATTCTGATGGCAATGCTGACAAATAATGGAAAACAGAGTATTGTGGGGGGCTTCAATTTCTACTAACTTTAGATATGGTTGCCAAAATATACTAAATTTAGATTTGTTATATCCTATAAAAAGCAAAGGTAAATAAAGAAGGTGCATCGTTGCTCATTTATTAAACTACTTTAATTCTTAGGTTTGTCAAACTGTATTAAAACTATCTGTCAGTAAAGAACATGTAAGTGTGTCTAGACTATATAGTAAGACTGGATCTGTGTGATGTAGTACTGCAGGAGTTAGACAGATATTGATGTTTGCAAACCCGTTCTTGACTGTCCACCCTGCATTGGAAATCCAGGTCTGACAACCATGTTGGCATATCCACAATGCACTATGCAAGCACGAATCAGAATTTTGGCTTTGTAGGTATATCCCAGAGTCATGAGCATGCTCACCCAATGTCACAACTATAGGGCTTAATTCATAATTCTCTTGTGGGAGAATTTGTCTATTCATTCCACAGCTGACCAGAAGTTTTGAGAGGTTTTAGCTCACAGACGCATCCAACTGAGCCATTTTGTGTCTGCATGCTTCCAGCAGTCCAAGTCTTCAGCTTGGATCCCAAGCGGGTGGAAGAACCTTATCCACCTCACACCTTCATTCCCAGTTTGAGAATCAGGCAGAACATCCATGGGACACTTGGCAGCAGTTTTTGACCTGGCTAAACAGCACCGCTCTCTCACACCATTTGGAGGTGTTACTGGTATGTCAGCTATGACCCAGCTACTCATGCCTGTTGCCTTAGTTGCAGATTTCCCCTATGTACATGAATGCTCTTGGAGAAGAGTCATGAGCACAGACTGGTGGGTTCATGTCACCAGCAGTTGGCCCAAACCTTTCACATGAAGAAGCAGATGTTCCTGGAAGTTTGTGCTCATCTTGCCCTAACCCTCCATGCAATACATATGAAAGAGTCCATGACAATACAGAAGTAGGTTGTTATAGCTATCTGGAAGCTGGCAACACCAGACTGCTACACATCCATGCTAACCAGTTTGGAGTTGATGAATACATTGTGGGGGGATTTCTGTGGCAAAGGTCTGAGAGACAATCAGGACTTTGTACCCAAAAGTGGAGGGCATTAGAAAAATTCCTGAAATAATTGTTGACTTACAGAGAAAGGGCTTTCCAAACTGTGCTGGGGCTATTGATGTCCTCTGAAAAGAGCACACTCTGCTTCCTGTTGCTGCTGAGAAGTCGCATGCAGTGGGCTGAGAGAGCGCAGGACAGAGCAGGCCTGCTAGGCTGCTCTGGCTTCTGCTGCTACTGTGGTAAGTTGGAGGTATGGGGGGAGAAGGTGACCCCTGCTGCTGCCACCCTGCCAGTCCCTCATACTTTCCTGTTTTCTCCTATTCATAGGACAGTTGGGGCATCCCCATGAATCCCCCAAAGCAGAGTCTTGAAATGGCTACCCAGATTCATTCTATGGCTCTGCTGACCATGTATTTCAACTCAGTTTTAGTAACTGTCATAATTAATAATTTAAAAATGGGCAGACTCTCCAGACCAGAATTTTGCATCCTGGACTTGAATTGCATCCACCCTGCAAAATGTCTGGGCTTTGACATGCTTTACAGCAAGACCCAAGTTCTGACACCCTGCCCTTACAACAGAGACTGTGGGCCTGAGTCCAGAGCAGTTCCCTGGTCTGAATCAGACTGATTTTTGTGTGAACTTGGGAGGAGTGCTTGGGCTTAAAACTGAGTCAGAGCCCAGATATAATGTGCTGAACAGATATACTCTGTAAGCGTGTGCTTGTTTTTGTCTGCTTGCATATAGCCTGATTCTATATGAGCCTATGTCATTGTCAATCAGGAGTAAATCCATTACAGTCATAGGATTTTCACTGGCATAAGTAAGATCAAGATTAGTCTTCAATAAGGGTGTGTCTAGACTACAGCGTTTTTTCAAAAAAACTTCACCTGCGTCTAGATTGCAGACGCGTTCTTTCGACAGTAAATCAAAAGAAAGCGGCAGTTTTTTCGATCACGGTAAACCTCATTTTATGAGGAATAACGCCTTTTTTTGAAAGTACTCTTTCGAAAAAAGGCACTATTGAATGCAAACTGTGCTTTTTCAAAAGAGAGCGTTTAGACTCTCTTTCGAAAAAGTGGCTCGCTTTTTCGAAAAATCTGCCTGTAGTCTAGACGCTCTCTTTCGAAAGAGAAATCTGCCTGTAGTCTAGATGTAGCCTAAGGCGTAAAAATTGCCACAAATTCTCCACAGACAATTTGCTAAGGGGGAAAAACGTCATCCCTGAAAACAAATTCTTAGAAGAAAGAGCAAAGTAACAAAATTAACTGAATACTAACAGGTTCTAGGCTAAAGCTGTCAGCAGTTGAATATGGCACTCTGTATGTCATTCAACAGATAAATCTTTTTACCAGAACCCTCTGGACAAAAGGCATAGCAGACACATTTATAACAAACTCCTGGTGCTGATGGGGAAACTTTGTTGGTGGTCACAAGACACCAAAGAATCAGGTATAGGAAATTCTGACTAAGGCAGGCTCATTGAAAGAAAAACAAATTATTTTATTTTTTCTCATCTAAGACAGTTGCAGTCAAATTTGATTGCACTATAACAAAGCCACTCATAAATTTAAGAATAAACACAGATTATGTTTGTATGGGTCAGTTGGTTGTGGTCTTACCTTTCAGACAAATAACCACAGATTCATTTAATTTGCTAATGGGTAATCTGGACAAATTTCATCTGCTTGCGTCCCAGTCAGTGTAAAAAGCCACATACTGCTGGAGGTACTGCCTACTCTGCAAGCCATTAAATACCCCTGTGGCTCTTGTTAAAGCAAAATGCTTTTAACTATATGCCATGCGGTGAGTCTCTGCAAAAGCAAGAAATGGTGTGACTTTTTTTTTGTAAATTAATCCATAGGCTGAGAGATCTTAAGCCTGAGCAAACATTACAAAAAATACTGAAAATATTTGAACTGGAATACACACTAATTTGCTGAAATTCCTGTGGATTTCTTTATAGAAAACACAGGATCTTCTTTTCTCTCCCCCTCCCATTGTCAAGGAGGGTTATGAAAGAGATTTCTAAACAATTTGTACTGCGTATTTGCATAGACTATTTACAGCTGTTTCCATTTATTCGTTTATGGACATTTTTTATTCTGTTTTCAAGCAAAAGGAAATTTCAAGCAAAAGGGAACAACTTCATCCAAATTTCATATTCTGCTCAATTGTTCAACGATGTGTGGCACCCCATGAACACAGTCACGTAACTAGAATCTCGTATGTGCGCAGGACATCTGTCATGTGGGTTTGAGGGCTAAAGGCTTCAAAGATGAACTTGTAGCTTTTCAAAAGGTAATTTTGCAGCATTTCAGATCCACGTGCTACAGAAAGGGATTAAGCCTGCTGATGCAGTAGGGGAGAAGAGAGGGAAAAGAGGACAGCTGCTCCAGGACCTGGTGAGTCAAAAAGGCCTGGGGCTCCCAACCGCTGCCACTGCTCCTACTCCAGCAGAGGCAGTGGCCAGATCCCTGGGCCTTTTAATTCACTACCAGAGCCCCGGGTGGCATACTCCAGGTAGCGTTGAGGGGTGCCTGGGGGAGGTGCAGTATGCTCTGTGTGGCATTGAGGGCTGCCTGAGGAAAGCTAGCTCCAGCCCTGGCTCTTCTCTCTTTCTGCAGAGCTGCCCTCCTCCCACTTTGCACAGAGGACTGTTATTTATTGGCCCTACTGAATGGGGATTTGAATGAATTGCAGCAATGTCTGTGTGAATCAGCCTTGCCTGGCTAATTCCCCTGATGTACTCTCATTGTGTCCATCCCATTGTGTCCATCCCCCTGATGTACTCGCATGTATCACTTGTGTCCATCCCATTATTCCTCTGAACAACCTATGATTACGATTGGTGTTTTCAATGTTGTTTTCAGCCAAAAGAAAAAGAAAAGCTAACTTGTGTGCAATAAGGGAAGGAGGGAGGGGGGTGATCTTGCATAGATCTTCAGATTTTTAAAATATTTTAAAGCAAATAGTACAGAAATAAATGTAACCCCCTTTTTCCTCCCTGGGTTACTCGGGAGCAGACCACACTCACAGGTGTGCCTGGGCGCCTGATGATTTTAACATAAAAGGAGATCCTGAGTACCCCAGTGGTGATGTTTAGTTGGGGAAAACCTATCCACCCCCTTGCTGCTGTCCCTTGTTCATAAAGAACATATAATGGCAGTGCCTCCACCTGGCTGGCCCTGGAACACACTTCCTGGCGTGCCTTGGGAAACTACAGGAATAAACTTATTCCAACAATAAACTGGATCTAACTCCAGAACAACAATTACAAATCATAAATAATATACATCTAATAGATTGCATTAGAACGAACAACCTTTACTTAACTTAAAGAAACAGGATTTAACAAATTAACAGTGAATAACATCAATTAACAAAGTACAGAGAAGTAAAAGGAACTTATCTAGCTGCCATTTGCACTGCTAATATTTATCCCACCCCAGAGTGTGCACACCCCTGGACTCAGAGTCCCAGAATCTTGCTTGCGTGGGTGCGCTTGAAGAACTGCAGCTGTAATGGAGAGTCTCTGTAGGTAGGTAGTCTCTTGGACTCTGTATGTGGGTCCAAGCTACGCAGCAGCTCTGGTTCACTGGGTTGGCCTCTCTGCCTCTCTTTGAACCCAGAGTTAGTCTGTATCTCTGAGGTCTGTCCCAGGCAGCATTTTCCTAAAGATGCCCAGTTACTCACAGTCTCCTTCTGTGTGCTGGATGCAGAGTAGCTTCTAGCCACAAGTACAGCCACAGGGATACCCTCTAAGGCAATCAGAAGCAGCCTGCTAGATCCCAGTTCCAAAGGCTCGCTGTCCCGTCTGAAACTGCAACATAACAGCTCCTGAACTGGATCAAACTCCTCCACAGCAGCCTGGCTCCCTTTCTGCTCCAAAAACAGAGGGAAGAATCCACAGACTGCTGAGTCTTCCTCCACACACCTGGAGAGACTCAGATCTCCCAAACAAAAGTCACTTCCTTCCTGGTTTCCTGGTTACAATTCATGGGAGTTGTAGTCTCTGGGGCTAGATTGCAGCACACAGGATCTTCCCAGAGAATAAGCAGAGGCTCTTTTAGTAAGGGGACTACATAAAGTTATGACCATTAATTATTTATTACATTCCACTCCTCATTTACTGCTGATTCCATCTGCTCTGTGGTGTTGAGATCACGTGTTGTGCCTCTCCTGCTAAGAGTTCTTCTTCAGGTTTCTCTTGGGCTCGCTTTTTTCCTCACCCTAGTTGCTTTCCATTTATTTGCTTCATGTCAGAGTCTCTGGGTCAGCATCTGCTGTACATGTCCCAGATTTCTCCATCGCTTTCTTCCATTTATTCTCAAAAGGATCCAGTTTTCTGTTAATGTTCTGGTAGATCTCCAGCTCTTATAGCCATAGATTAGCAAAGGTATTATGTTTGAATGGCAAAGTTTGAGTTTTGTTTTGACGGACTATATCTCTGAGTTCTATATGTTTGGTAAAGGGATTGTCTTTCCTTCTTGAAGTTGCAGTTGGCTAATATAGTGCTGATCAGGTAGATGAACTGTTCTAATTTGTGGAATTATTTATATTGAAAATACTGTTCCCTAAATTATTTTCAATTATTTTTTGTTCATTACTTTTTTTTTCTTGTGGTCTTCCTGCTCTTTTGGGTGGGCAATTTCAGTCCAATACATGAATTAATTTGACATCCAAGGAATGCTTAAGAATTAGTCAGTCTATTTCAAAACTGGACAATCCACAGAAGATGACTATCACACTGCTGGGGGAGGAGGAGATCCATCTGTCACGGGGAGAACTTTGACTGTTGGTTACTTCTGGCAGCAAGTAGTGCTCCACCACTACTCCTGACCCACCCACCATGGTGATGGATAACCAATATTCTGCTCGGAAAATGAGAAATGAGGAATCACCCCCTAAGGTGGGAGAGGAGAAGCCATGTATCCCAAAGGCTGGGAGATCAGCAGCTACTTCCCCCAGGAGGAAAAGTAGGGTAGTAGTGGTTGGAGACCCTCTTCTGAGGGGGACAAAAGCACCATCTGTTGCCCTGATATGGTATTCCGGGAGACATGCTGTCTGCCAGTGGTCCGTATCCGGGATGTTACAGAGGGATTATCCAGGCTCATGTGTCCTTCTGACTGCTCTCCCCATGCTACTACATGCCTCCTGCCCTCCCTGTGCTCCTGGTGCTGGGGAAAGTTGGGAGCCTTTTCCATGCTGAGGGGAGAAGGAGGCCAGGGTCAGGGCCACATGCCTCCTGCTGTGGGAGAGAAGTGGCCTTCCCCTACAATGGGTGGCCTTGGCAGCAGGGTGGAGCCTCAGGCAGAAGGTGCAGAGCTGAGGTACATGTGGGACAGTTGAGAACTGTCAGAGCTATAGTGGCAGCACCTGCAAAGACTCAGGAAGGGTCACTGCACTAGTTACACTTGGGGCACATTTTGAAGCTCTCCTTTGCAACCGTGAAGGCGAGCGACTTGCTTTTTTAAAAAATAATTGAAAACAGATTCTCCCTTCATTAAGTGCCTGTAGAAGCTTGGACCCTGAGAACAGACCTATAATGCGCTGACACTTCCACACTGAACTCCTAAATGCAGTGACTACGGAATAAATCCTCCTGTCTGTTATACCAGTGTACAAGGATTAAAACAAAAAGAATTATTTAAGATGCACAATTTTCATTTATAAAACAGTGCATGTCTAGCCTTCATACTTGCAGAGAAAAAATTTAAAGGCAATAACCATAGCAGGTCAAAAAACAGAGGGGAAAATAAAAGAACTCAAAACATATGTAGTTTAGAAAATTCCCCTTATTTTTATGCCAAATGTATTATTTTTAGGTGCCTGATTTCTGATTTTGGAATGTGTGGTAATGGCATTGCTTCATCTGGATTCCTCCAGATACAGATTGCACCTACATTGCTCTCACTTTTTCTGGAGGGGTTGGAGAGGGGCCGTGTGGCAGTCAGAAACTGCAGCAGGAACTCTGGCTGACTGAGTCGGAATACCATTTTGAGTTTCCCAAGTAGTTCCCAAGTCAGTGTAGCAGGAACATCACTCTTGGAGAACATGCCCTGGGCATTTGCCCCCACAGCATGCTATCTCCACTTGCTAGTTCAGAAGCAGTGACGGAGGAAGAATCCTGCCTGCACCTCACTCCTTTCTACTCTGTTTCAAGCACCATAATGCATGCGGGTTAAAGAGGAAGCAAGAGTGCTGAAGATGGCTGTAACTTCTAAGATAGCAGCATATATCTGAATAAGAAATCAATATCTATGGCAGATGCTGAAACCACATGGTTAAAATAAGTACATTTTAAAAATCAAAAAACAAATCAACCTACTTTATAGCATGAGTTTACCTTAATTGTTCTTCAACTACCTGGGAATTTACTTTAATATGAGCCTGATTTTTTTCTGATATTGGTAGCTTTCAGAGGAACAGCCATACTACATATATTGTATGTGTTTCAGGAAGCCCACCCTAAATTAGGGTGGGAAAATTAGGATGAACAAATCCCACTAAAATCATATTTGCAGTTCTATTAAACCAGTCTTACCAGTGAAAATGCATGGTATTTAGTTGAGTGATTCTGGCCACAAAGTTAGTGTCAGAGCCTGATGAATCAGGGCCCTAGATAGTTGTGAATTATGTTCTTTCTACACGATATTGAGTGTTAAAGTGAAAAAAAATGATAATGGATTTGGGAATGAATCCCAAATACAGTCAACTTGAAATGTCTGATAGAGAGTGATGTGAATTTAGTGCTAGTTTAATCTGTTCAAAAGTACTGTATATAATTATTTCTAATGGATGGGATCACCTATATAGTCCTGCTTCCATGACCTTCCATGACTCTCAATACATTACAATTCCTGCATTCATTAATGTTATACATACGTGTTTGTAGGTTATTGCAATGGACAAGCCCAAATATTTGGATAAGATTTGCTGACTTCTTTGTATGAACACAGTGCTGAAATATGTACCCTCTGGTATTAAGAATAACTTTGTAAGCCATAATGTAAGCACAGAACTGGGATTTACTTTTTGTGTTATGCATCCTACAAGCAAATACTCGCATGAAAATAATCACATTAAAATAAAGAATGCTATGTTAATTAAAAACATTAGCAAAAAAGGAATAATCTCTAGAGTTGAGCATATTCTGAACCCAGCAGAGCCAATTCTTCCTATCATCATTTGAAACATCATACTCCATTTTTGTTTTACGTAATATTTGCAGAATTACAAAAAATCACATAAAATGCAAAGTAAATGAAATAAAACATCTGTAAGTAATATAGCATCTGAACTTTCAAATATTAAATAGAAGTCTAAAGTACTCAGAAATTACCTATGTTTATTAGAGTCACACCTGAGGAATTTCAGTTAAATGTGCAAATACGTTTAATGCTTTATTCTTCTCTTATTTCAGTTTTACAACAGTGTATCCCAATTAACTTCTGTGCTGTTACTCCAGAGTTACTCTTCTGTTTGTCAGATGAGAGTCTGACTCTTGGTTTGTAATTCACCAAGAGAGACATAACCACTTATAATTTCTGTATCTTAAATGGAATGAATGCAAAAACCCCAACGTGCAATTTTTACCGCCAGGAATTGAACAACTCAAGCATGCAAAATGAAGCAAGATGGTGTTTTAGTGCCAAAATAAGTCCACTTAAAACTTCTGAAAAACTACAACTTGCCAAATCAATGTCTGCTGCGTACAACCAGGGAGTAATGGGGGATAAACTTAGGAAGGTAAATGGCCAGCTTCCTGTATAAATAGTTGACTTCATCTTAAATACTTACTCCAAATGCACTCACTGCCTTAACTCAAAACTGATTCTATTCTTCCCTTGACCCATAGTTACATAGTGCTTTAGCATCTGTGCAGTAGATGGCACAATGTAGGATGAGTTAAATTCAGAGGAGAATCTAAATAAATCTAGAAGAATTCTTAGTGAAACTAACACCTTTTCTGCCTCCCCAAATATTACATTAATTTAAACTTTGTTTAGACTCTTTTATTGTTACTTGTAAATTATTAAATTAGATTTACTTATTTAGAGCTTCCTAGACACTCAGCCACTTATCAGTGAGTAATTTAAAGCCCCTCTCTACTTCCCCTCTGAATTTGGCCTGGTCAATTCACATTTCAGGTACGTGCGTTACAAATGTCTAGAAAAGCATCAATGACATTGCACAAATTACATATCTTGTGTCTTCTACTTTGTTGCTCTACAGATGCCATTTAGGAGGGAGATTAACAGAATAGAATATTAAGAAATGTTGAAATCTTAGATTTTGTATCCCATCCACCATTCTTCTTTCTAAACATACCATCATAATGCTTCCCACGCTCTCAGGTCTCCCCAAAGTAGAAGAGCCCAGAGAAGATCTGTTCTCCTCAGGAACCAGATGGGTCTCATTCACCAGTCAACCATCCAGGACTTCTCCAAGAGGGAACCACACCCAACCATAAGACCCCCACTGTCATAGGCTACAACATGTCTTGCCTGTTGGCACAGCTGCTAACAGAGGCTACGGCACAATCCACCTGTTGCTGCTGCCTGCAGTGAGAAACAACTGCCAGATAGAAAAGTGACCTGGAAAAAACACTGTGAGGAATTGTGTAAAAAGAAACATTGCATGTGTGTGAGAGGGTGTGAGAGGGTGGGAATTAAAGAAAAGTATATGGAATGATGATTTATGTATGTTAAAGAGGTGGGATGTGCAGAGGGGTTATGTGGAAAGAAAGGAAGAATATTTTACCAGAGGAATGTCACATTAATTGAAAGGCAGAACTGTTTTGTAGGAACAACTTGTTCAAATTTTGATAGTACTTCATAGACACAAGACATGTTTCTCTCAGTTTTACACTCACTTTGCTGAGAGAAAAATAGAAGCAACAAATTACTGGCAAAAGAAGTGAGAAACTACAGTAGCCTATGTACATTTTAAAATTTTACCAAACTATGTCTTAAAAAACATAGATGAAAGGGTCTACAGAGCAGCTTCTACATATATTTACAAGAAACCTTTAGAGCTAGTCCATGAACTTCCATGGAGAACTACAACACAGCAGATCAGGTAGTCAGATGTCTAAATGACATAGCTTGGTATTACAATTACTTTTGGGAACAAAAAGGGAGGTTAGGAAGATTCCTTTAAGAATCAGGTACACACTCTTTGGGGTGTGATATTAAAGTCATGATGGTGCTGATGCTGGTTGCCTCCATTTCAAGGATAAAGTTGGCCATCATAGTTTGTAGTAATGGATATTTGCATAACTCCATAGGTCCATTTGGGAGGAACAATGCTTTCTGCACTAGCCACAGAACCCGTTACTTAGTCATGTTGATTGAGGTGACCATTGTTGCTTTGCCTGGTGCTAGGCTTCCAACTGCTCATCAATTCTTAAAGTCATTGACACCCACCCCTCTGCTGTGGCACCATGCAACACGACCAGTCTCTAGGGGTATGTTTACACTACAAAGTTAATTCAAACTAACAGCCATTAGTTCGAATTAACTTTAATAGTGGCTATACATGCAAAAAAGCTTAATTCGAACTTGGTAAACCTCATTCTACGAGGAGTAACGCCAAGTTCAAATTAAGTAGTTTGAATTAAGGGCTGTGTAGCCACTTAATTCGAACTAGCTGGAGGCTAGCCCTTCCCAGGTTGCCCTGGTGGCCATTCTGGGCCAAACCAGGAAAACTCTTCTGCCCCCCTCCCAGCCCCGGAGCCCTTAAAGGGGCACTGTCTGCCCACGGTGCCTGTGCCAGTTGCAAGCCTGCCAGCACCCAGCCAGCAGACCCTGCACCTGGCACGAGATGAGCCAGCCACCTGCTGCCACTCAGCCCTCCACCTCTTCCCAGGACCAGGCTGGCGGCTCACAGGAGCCTGACCAGGCGCCCGCCTGGTCTAGTGTGGAGATCGTGGACCTCATCGAGGTTTGGGGGGAGGCCTCCAATGTCCACGATCTCCGCACTAGGCATAGGAATGCGGCCATTTACAGCCGCATGGCTGCCAGCCTGGCCACCAGAGGCCACATGCGGACCCAGGAGCAGGTCCGCTGCAAAATTAAGGACCTGCGGCAGGCCTACTCCAGGGCCTCCCAACCAGGGGCCGACCCAGAGGCCTGCCCTCACATTGAGGCCCTGGACCGTATCCTGGGGGCTCACGCAGTCCATGCCCCCCGGGGTGGTGGTCGACCCCGGGGCAGAAACGAAGGAAGAGGAGGACGCCAAGAGCCAGGAGCCTGCAGGGAGCCTGCCCAGGACCCAGGACCCCCGAGTCATCCCACAGAGCACATCTGCTGTGTCGTCTGAGGCCGGGGAGGGCTCCACATGTGAGTGCCATCGTGCTCCCTTTATGTGTATAGGGGGGGGGGGGAAGGGAGCCCAGGGACCATGCGCCTGGGCCTTGCCCACCATGGAGCAGCAGCTGGGTGTCATGCAGGGGCCCTGGCCCGTTCCCCACACGCCAACCTCGCCTTGCAGAGGGGGGCTGGGTTTCACCCACTGTGTCCCCAGGGAGAACTGACCACTGCTCTTGTTTCACCACAGCCGCAGCACCTGGGACTGTAGGGCACACCACCCCACCTGGAACAGCCACCTGCACCCGGGCCAGCAGGCACACCCGCAACCAGGAGGAGTACCAGCGGCGGAACCTGCAGCTACTGGGGCAGGAGCACTGGGTCCGTGAGGACCTGCGGCCGCGGCAGCAAAGCTTGTAGGTGCTGGAGGAGCAGGGCCGTACCCTCAGAGGTCACCTCCAGACCCTGGTGGACAGGTTCCTGCCTCCTCCTGCTCCAGCCCCTGCAGCCGCCCCAGCTCTCACTCCTCCTCCCACCCCTGCTCCCCCTCCCGCTTCCTCTGCCCCCCCGTTCCTCCTGCCCCACTCTCCACACCCACTCCTCCCCGATGCCCCCGCACCCGCAGTGCTGTGAGACGGGAGAGCCTGCAAGACCCCGAACTCTGAGCTTTCCCTTCCCTTCCTCCCCTTCCTCCCCCTTCCAGCTCCCTCCTCCCAGGTTTCCCCCTCCCTTCTTCCACCCTCATTCCTCCCTCCTCCACCCCAGTTATGTAAAATAAAAGAGATTTTTGTTGTCAAAACAGGTATTTTTATTTTGCATTAGGAAGGGGGGTTAGAGAGGGGAAAGGGAAAGGAGGGGAGGGTGGAAGAAGGCCCCAGTGGGGCATGCAGGGAGAGTTCAGTCCTCCTCCACATGGAAGCTCTCCCGCAGGGCTTCCCGGATCCGGACAGCCCCCCGCTGGGCCTCCCAGACAGCGTCGGTGCGGGGCTGCATGTACTGGCCAGCCAAGTGTTCCGCCTCAGCCATCCAGGCTGGCAGGAAAGCCTCCCCATTCCGTTCGCATAAATTGTGCAGCACACAACATGCTGCCACCACGGGAGGGATATTGTGCTCGGCGAGGTCAAGGCGGGTGAGGAGGCATCGGAATCAGGCTTTCAGGCTTCTGAAGGCCCCCTCCACCATGATGTGGGCCCTGGTGAGCCTGGCATTGAAGACCTGCCGGGAGGGGTTGAGGTGTCCAGTGTAGGGCTTCATTAGCCAGGGCTGTAGGGTGTAGGCCACATCCCTCACCAGGCACATGGGCATGTCCACGTCCCCGACCCTGATGTGGCGGTCGGGGAAGAAGGTCCCGGCATGCAGCCTCTGGCACACGGAGGAGTTCTGGAACACCCTGGCGTCGTGTGCATTGCTGGACCAGCCCACATTAATGTCCGTGAACTGGCCCCGGTGGTCAGACATGGCCTGCAGGAGCACGGAGAAGTAACCCTTGCGGTTAATGTAGAGGGAGGCCTGGTGTTCCGGGGCACGGATGGGGATGTGCGTCCCGTCGATCGCCCCCCCGCAGTTGGGGAAGCCGAGGGTGCCGAACCCCTGGATGACCGCCTTCGGGTCAGTGAGGCGGACCACCCTGCGAAGCAGCACCCGGTTGATGGCCTTGACCACCTGCCACCTGTGCAGAGAGACACACCAAATCGAGAATCACTGTGGTGCCCTGGTGGCTGGGAGTGTTCGTTCCCTGGCATTGCCCCATGCCCCACTCCCAAAAGCAACCCCCACTGCAATTCTTGCCACCACGGGCGGTGTGTAGTATGGCTGGGACAGACCAAACCCTCCCATGCGGGCCACTTTCGCCTCCTCCCCCCTGTTTTCCCTGGGGCGGCCCATCCCCTCCTTGCAGTCCCCCTCCCCTCCCCCGGCCCAGTGGCCAGTGACTGCCGTACCTGCATGAGCACTGCTCCGACGGTGGATTTCCCCACGCCAAACTGGTTCCCGACGGATTGGTAGCTGTCCAGCGTGGAGAGCTTCCACAGGGTGATGGCCACCCACTTCTGGAGGGGAATGGTGGACCTCATGCGAGTGTCCCATTGCCGCAGAGCAGGGGCGAGCCACTCGCAGAGCTCCAGGAAGGTGTCCTTCTTCATCCTGAAGTTCTGGGTCCACTGTTGGTCTCCCCAGCGCTCCAGGAAGATGCGGTCCCACCAGTCGCTGCTGGTGTCCAGATGCCAGATGCGGCAGGGCACGCTGACGTCTGGGCACTGCTGCGGCTCCTCCACGGCCCCCAGGGAGGCTAGGGGGAGGGGCAGGAGGCTGACGTGCACCAGATGGTGCCAGGCAGCCTCCAGCTGTTGATGCCAGGCTTGCAGCACCAAGTCCAAAAACTGGACCAGAATGCCCAGGGCAAGCTCTGGCTCCATGGTGCCAACTGCAGCGGCGTCCCCAATGAGAACCACCGACACAGGCAGGCAGAGAGGAAAACGCTTTGCTGTCCCTCAGCGAGGTAGGCAAGCAAGCGAAAAAGCTGAGAACCGGCTGTCAAGGGGGTTCCCTTTAAGCACGAGCCTCAGATAGCCTCAGACAGGAGCCACACAAAGCAACTACTGACCTGATGCCCTGCTGGAACCGGTTTGAGCTGCCCTTAAATGCGACCCAGCGTCCAATCAGTGTGGACGTGCTAATTCAAATTAGCAAAACGCTAATTCAAATTAGTTTTTGGGTCTAGATGCACTAATTCGAATTAGCTTATTTTGAATTAACTAATTCAAATTAAGTTAATTCGAATTAGCGCTGTAGTGTAGACATACCCTAGTAGCTCAAAGGTTAAGTCAGAAAAGTTCACTTTGTGCAGATTTTGTTTTGGGATGTCTTTGAGGTATTTCATCTGTTATGCTTCTGATTGTTGGAAAACATAAGACTTGTTTTAATGAACAGGTCTCAGACACATGAATTATTTGCTTAGTCCATCTCAGTTTGGTACAGATTATATAAATCTTGTTGCTGACTGAACCAGCTTTTGCCAGGACTCCCATGTTGGAAATCCAGTCCTGCTATTTGATGCAGTCATCATAGATTTTTGCCAGTGGAAACTGTCAAGCTTTTAAATGTACTGATGATAACAGGTCCATGGTTTATGCACACAAAGCAGTGTCACGGGATGATAACCTTATAGGCTTTGATTTTTATCTCCAGACAGATCCCATGTTACCACTAAATTTAGTGATGGTAGCAACCACATGTGGTGCTTTCATTCTAAATTCACATATCCACTTTGTGGTTAATTTTAGCTTCTTTGTTCAACATACTGCCCAGATAAATAAACTGTTTGATGGCTTGAAGCATGCTTATTGAGTGTTTCCAAGCTTATCAACAGGGCTTAATACAGTTGTTGAGAAGCTGGCTGGTACTTTACCACAGTCTTCAGGTTTTGATTGTAAAGTCATATCTTCCCAGTAAAGGATTGGACTAGATTGGAACATTACAAATAAAATAGATTATATGTCTTCAGAAAGTGAATGAGAAGAATAGTAATGTGCAAAGTAATTCACATGGGAAAGCAGTATCCCAATCATACATATACAATGATGTGGTCTAAATTAGCTGTTACCACTCAAGAAAGATATCTTGGAGTTATTGAGGCTAGTTCACTGAAAATATTCACTCAATATGTATCACCAGTCAAAAAGTGAACAGAATGTTTGGAATCATTAAGAAAGAGATAGACAACAAGACAAAAAATATCATAATGCCATAAATTCATGGTACACCCACATCTTGAATACTGAGTGAGATGTGGTTGTCCTGTCTCAAAAAAAGATATGTTGGAACTGGAAAAGTTTCAGAAAAGGGCAAGAAAAAAGATTAGGGTTATGGCTTCCATTTGTGGAGAGAGAAATAAAACCAGGAATTTTCAGCTTGGAAGAGATGACTTATGGGGCATATGATTGAGGCATATAAACTCATACCAGTGTAAATAATGTATATAAATGCTATTTACTCCTTCTCATAATACAAGAATTCATAGATAGTGGGTTTAAAACAAACAAAAGGAAGTATTTCTTCATACAACTTCCAGTCAAGCTATGGAACTCTTTGCCAGAGGATGTTGTGAAAGCCAAAACTATAACATGGTTCTAAAAAAGAACTAGATAAATTCATGGAGGATAGGCCCATCAATGGCTATTAGCCAGGATGGGTTAAAGTGGTGTCCCTAGCTTCTCTTTGTCAGAAGCTGGGAATGGACAACAGAGGCTAGATCACTTGATGATTACCTGTTTTCTTCATTCTGTTTGGGGCACCTGGTACTGGCCACTGTGGGAAAACAGCATACTGGGCTATATGGACCTTTGGTCTAACCCCGAATGGTCATTCTTATGTTCTTAAAAAGCAGACGCACTCTTCAGAAAAAATATTTTGTTTTTAAGCAAATGTTTTCAATAGACAGGGGTGGAAGAAGGAGAGGGAAAGGGAAGAAAAAAATCTCTGAATATACATAATATATAGACAGAGATGTCACCAAATACAGTGGAATATTTTTCAATTTTTTCCATGAGTTGTCAGCACATCTTTAACCAAGCACCTCAAATATTCTTCTCCAATGATGTATTTGGCAAATTTTCCTTCTCACTTTCTTCTTTTTTCAATGTCTTTCTGAAGAGCTTGGAAAAATCAGCAATGCTCACGCACGAGGAAGTCACACACTGTACACTGGAAGCATATTTATTATATCCAAATTTTTATTCCAAAAAAAGGCCTAAAGATTGTTACAATATGGTTCTGAGCTCCAATAATTCCCTTACAAGAATTCTGAACTAGAACTATAGCCAGAAATGAGTTAATGAGGAGATACATATTCTTAACGCAGATAATATTTGGAAATAATTATTTTTAACGTGTGCTGTATGAATGCTTAACACTATCACATTCTTCCTCCCAAGACACTGGGTATCTGTCTTATACTGTGAGGTACTGAGAGTTCTCAAGGCCCCGTGAAAGATGTTCACCTGCTCACAGGGATTACTTAGTACCAAGCAGGATCAGCAATACCTGGATTTGTACTTTCTAACTGGAACATTCTGTATAAGGCAACTACCTTATAAGGCTAATTATAAGTAGGTTTTAAGAGGCTGGGAAATGAGTATAGCATGCACATTCACCATCTGGGAGCTGTAAGAAATGGTATGTGCTGTGCTACTGCATACAGCATTGCATTTTAATTGCTTTTCACTTACAGACACTGCAGCCACTAGCTGACTGCATGTACCAAGAATTGAGGACAGAAATTATAGAAGTACATCCATGCTAGTGAGCAAGGGATGGATTTTCTCCTCATTTGTTCATCTGAGCAAAGAACAGCCATATTCTTGTCCTGGTACAAGCAGATTTGGATTTCTGGTGCTGACTGCACCTCTGGCCACTATAAAGGGGATGATATCAGGCTGATGGGAGTGGAATCATGTCCTGACAACTACAATGGATCCCTGGGCAAGGTGGAGGAGTGTGCAGCCTCCGTGCTCACAAAAGGGGAGGGGCAGAGAGCAGATGGTGTGGAGCCAAGGGCAGAAAGGGAGGGACCAGGAGCACACACTGCATCCCCTCTTCCTGAAGCAGTCCTAAGAGCATGATTTAAAGGGCTCGGGGCTCCAGATGCCACCACTTCCACAGTATCAGCAGCAGTTGCCAGAGCCCAGGCTCCTCTGAATCACTGGGCTTCAGGGCAAGTGCTCCCTTTGCCCCCTTCCATCAGTGGGCCAACTGCCCTCTTTGCCTGCCTCCCAATTGGTGGACCAGTCGTTTCCACATTATTTCTGAGTAGGACTGGAACGTGGATGACATGCACTCTCCTGCTTGCAGTCCCTGCATTCTTTTTGTGTGAATTGGCACTGGAGGTGTGTACATGCTTGTTTTATATGAGACAGCAACATGAACCATCCAGAAATTACAGCTTGTCTGCAGTGCAGCTACCTGTTTATTTTTTGTTAATGGAGCAAAAATGCATTGAATACTGATGTTCTAAGTGATGTGTGAGTTGTTGTTTTCATCCATAAAGTCTCAAATCCTTCAAGCTCTGGCTATAGCAGCTATGATCATCTCAGATGATCAGGGTGACAGCCTGAAGATGATTTCTGAGTTTTAGGGAAGCTTAGTTTTGATGGACTTCAATGACCCAGGAAGGGAAGGATTCTAGATGAAAACTCCCAAAATCACTTATACCATGGCATCTTCCCCAGAGAGGCAACTTTAACAATGAATGAATGAATAGACGTTTTGTGGGGCTTGTGACTCTGACAGCATTTCACTGACTTACAGTGTTCATTAAAATCTGAAACTTAAAGCAAATGTCAAGGAGTTTAAACCCATGCAGTTCACATCTGAACATGAAACAAATTACCATCTGTGAAAGAAAAAAAAATTTTTTTTGCATGTCTCTAGAAAGTGCAGTATAACTTTTTGAATAGGTATGATATATTCCCTGCAGTAAAAGGCAGTAGTATGCACAAGCCATACATTACAATATACATTAAAATATGCTTGCAATTGGTAAATAATGTAAATCCTCCAAGGTAAATTATGCAAGAAGAAAACAATACTTCTAGTGAAACAAATAATGGAAAATGTTTGAAAAAAAACCCTAAATCCAAAAATTGGGATGAACTCATGTAGCAACTTTAATAGTAAAGGTATCAAACTCTGCAAATTCTGCAATAAAATAACCATGTATATATTAAAATTAGGGCTAGTCCTAACCAACCGCCGGAGAAAATTTGTCGAGCAAAAAATTAAAAAAAAAGGGCCAACATGCGGTTGCGGCATGTCCCAAGCAGGCTTCCGTTGGGTTCTGTTGGTGGCCCCTTGAAAATGGCAGCCTCAGGCGACTGCCCAGCTCGACCACCCCTAAGACAAGCTCTCATTAAAAAAAATTTTAACTTCTGAAGAAATCACTCCACGTTCATGATCTAAACAAAGAGTGAAATCATTTTTCTGGCATCCAACAACACACATAATTAAAAAATCTGTAATATTGAACTGGGGACCATCCTCCCCTATTAAAAATAAGTCTGCAAGGCTGTGGAAACTGACAATCTCTGCTGAATAGCAGCAACCTATAGAGAGATCTCTTCCCTTGTAATCATTTCAGTGTATGGATGATGACATTTGAAAACATCTGGATCTGATAATGTCCAGAGGAGATTCCAAAATGGTAGTATCTAAATGTGATGATATCTACAAGGCATTTTATTTTAGATTTGGGCAACAGAATGAAGATAGAGGCAGTTTTAGATAACTTAGACCAAAGATGGGACTTTAGATAGCAGAGTTTCTCATGAAAACACCTTAAGCAATACAAGTCATCCATGATCTCAAAGCAAACCTGCAATTGTTCAGCCAAAACACATAAGAGGCTTGCTCTTACTAAAATATGTAGAAGTAATTCAAACCATTCTGTATTCAATATAATTAAGAATAGTGTTCTGAGTTCAGAACAATAGTCAGCTCATGCACTATGGAAGTAAAATGAAACTTTTTATCTTGGCTCATGTTTGCTTTTGTCTTTGCTGTTGTTTTTTTTCTTTCCCTTCCTCAAATCTCAGCTTCGAACCTCGCCCCATAACACATAAGTTGCCAGTTTTCAAATTATCAGAAACCACTTCAGACTTTCTTGGCTTTAGAAAACAAAATGGATCACTGCTGTGTATATATTATATAAATCTTCTGGAATCCATTGACCTTGCCTGGTTCTCAATCTACAGACAAATTTCAAGAGACTCAAAATTCAATAAGACAGAATTAGAGGATCATTCCTTCTGGTCCACCTGAGCTGTGCTTGGCACAGGACCAAGGGAAATGTCTAGGCTGGTTTTAGACAATCTTCTTACCTGCGTAATACTGAGGTTAATCAAGTATCACTTCAGATCTCAGTCCAGAGTGGAGCAGCCTAATGGCTACTCTAAATTATGCTTAGGCTCCCAACACACAATTCTGATACAGAAGATTAACCAAAATGCAGTAGCCCCCTGTCCGGGCCCTTTTCCTCAATCCACACCATGACAGTAGCCAGAAGACTCACGAGGTAAAGACATTAGTTCATTTCTATGCAGAGGCATGCACAGGAATTAAATCTGACACCTTTTACAGAGGCACAGTCTATGGTCCCTCCTAGGATTTTGTTGTACCCTTCCCCCGGTAGGAGATTGCTTTTCTCCCTCACCTCCTCCACCCCTCCCCCCTCCCCGCCTAGTAGATGCTCTCCCTGCCTCTATGGCTCTGGTGAAGATCTGTGCCCCCAATGAGGGGTGGCATGCACCTGCTCGCCTTTGTGCACACTCCTGGTTCTGTCTTTCAGGGATGCTTCTTGTAGAATCCCCAGATGGATTAAGCTGGTATTCCGGCTGTTTTGTGTGTGCATGCCAAGGCTAGTGCTTTTCCCAAGGCCCACAGTAGGTATGTTTACCTTCATAAAATATATATCTTTGTCTACAGATTTAAATTCATTTTAAATATATTTCGTATACAAATGTACTTTCTGTGATTATTCAGGTATAATATAAGATTTGGTAAAGTCTTAAATAACAAAACAGGGTAGCCATGTGTTTAGAAAATAATTATCACAATGAAAAGTGTAAAGGCCATGGGTATGTCTACATCCGTTTTTCCAGAAAAACTACACTTACATCCACACTGCTATTGCATTTTTTTGACAGGAAGTCTAAAGAATGGAGGATTTTTTCCGACAGCAGTAAACCTCTTTCTATGAGAAAGAAGCCTTTTTCCGAAATAGCTTTTTCAGAAAAAGGCGTGTGTGGACACAGAAGAGAGTATTTTTTTGAAAGAAGAGGCTTCCAGGAAAAAGCACAGGTGCCCTGGTGGCCACTCCGTCCACAGTAATCACAACTGAAAAGTGAGATAGCATCCAATCAATGTGGATGCTATCTTTCAAAAAAGCAGATAGCTTTTTCGTTGTGCTTTTGCTGTGTAGATGCTCTTTTCTGGAAAAGCTTCTTCTGAAAGAAGCTTGCAGTGTAGCCATAGCCTACAAGTAATAAGATGCATCACTTTAAAATAAGGAAGCAAACAAAAACAGGATTATCTCTTTACATATATTACTTCTTTATAAATACAGATACTACTGCTTAAGAGCAAACCCAGAAAATATTACATATTCTGTTTTTACAAAATAAAATTATAACATTAACTGCAATCAACACTAGGGGAAAATGTAAAAATATTTAATCTTGAAGATGTTAAATTAAAAGAACATTGAGTGAAAAAACTTCCCTTCCATTTATTCCTTAATGTTTGAAGAGTTTGTTGCACCCCATCCTGTCCCCCATGGAAATGCGATAGATTATTCGTCAATCTCTACTGGTCCCCTAAAATCCGTATGTTTGCATTTTGCTCCTCCTTCAAACAGGCTCAATTGTACCTCACTAAGACAATATCCTTTATATGTGCAAATTCTTAGTGTCTAAAACCCTAGTAACTCATTAGAGAGGATTACTGGCATTACACTGATCAACATTAAATGAGGGAACAATTGTAATAACTGACACTATACTTTGTTTATTGCTTCACTATCCCCAACTCAGCTTATTGTGAATGTGTGCTTATAAGGCCATTCTCATAAAAGCAAAGCAGTAATCATGCCTGGTAGCTTACGTAATTAAAAATAAGTGGTATATGGTGCTGATTGCACCCTGCAAAATATTTCCATGTTACATTCTTCCATGGATGGCTCTGCACATTACAAATAGGATAGAGAGCTTCTTACTTCCAAACTGCCAGCTTATTTCTAGCTTGGGGGGAATACACTTATGCTGCCACTGTTTATACTCTGTTTCTTTGAGGCCAGCATTGCCACAATCACTAAAATAAAATGCTATTTTAAAAGCAATAACACAATCTTCTGCCACCCACCTTTCTTTCATTTCTCATTAGCTGCTAATTTTCCCCCTTTTGCCTTCAGTATAATTTTGTAGAGAAGTTTGTGCTTTCATTCTGCTTTCTAAAGCCTTGTGTGCTTTAAAAATCATGTATCTTTCAACTGAGAAGGTGGTTGTCCAATTTCAGTCCAGTTCCTGGAAGTTAACCTTCTTAATCCTTTTGTCCTCTCCATGTGTGGGGGGACTTAATAGGAAAACATTTAAGACTCTCCTAATATGGCCCACCGGTTGTTTCCCAGGCTTTACCTTTCTTTTTGGGATGTCTCTCTTTTGAACATCACCTCTGTGGATATGAACCGCAAGATGCTATGAAATTATGAACTTACAACTTTTAAATCCTCTCTCTACTTCTTATTATCTTGAAATTGGGGCTCTGGGATACTGGGAAAGGAGGGACAAAACAACTGGACACCCTAATAAACTCACCCTGATGTGAAAAAATCTTTCCTAATCCCCCAAACTGAATAGACCCGCTGCATTTTGGAAACACGGCTCAAACTGTATGTCCATAATAGGGCAGGAAGAGGTAGAGAAAGCCACAATAGAAAGTCTGTTGCAGGCCCCGAAGGCTTCATATAAAAGAACCAGATGGGTATGAAAGACAAATCAACTCTCTCACCCCTTACTGTCCTTCACCATCTCCCACCACAAGTTGGTCAATGTCAGCAGGGAGAGGCAGATATTCTACCCTTTCCTCCTGGAACCCAGCCACTCTGCACAAACACTCTGGAGAGGGGGAGTAAACGCCCCAGAGCAATAAAACCTGTCCCTCCCTTCCCTCTTCTCACAAGACCCCAAGGGCTCTATTTCAGAAATGGGCAACCTAGTGAGCCTCAAGAGTGGCCCTTTTTCATCTCAGTGGGCCACAACACTGTTGTAATCAAAATGGTCACCCAGGATAGGATAGTTTTGCTAACTGCACTTACATACGTAGAATTTGCGAGGTGTGCTGATTGAACTGTAGCAGCGCTTTGGTTGGATGCTGAGGCAGCACCTGGCTCTCACTCTCAATATTATGTGCAGTCAGCACGTACCACACTTCACTTTATGTGCATGCCACTTTCATGATACTGATAGGAAAAAAACCCCAAAACAATGTGGATGGAAACCAGTGGAATCTGGCAACCCTGCATGTGGGCAATGGTAAACAAACTGTCTTGCAGGTCACACATAGAACCCTGATGGGCCACATGCTGTCCACTACTGCTCTATTTCCATTGCTGGGCTGATCAAATAGCCTCCTACCCACTACCCTGCTGAGATGGGCATTTTTAATAATGATTTTGTCTAAAACCTTTTCAGTTAACAAAGTTGGCTTGCAGCTACACGACTGTCACCGTGTGGCTTCTCACGATCCTTAAATGTGGGTTTCATTATAAATATTTCAAATTAATTCCCGGTTAAATGGTATTTCAGATATATTTTGTGCAGAATTCTAACTATTTGTGTCTATTTTGCTTGACTCTGATACTGATAATTTCTGTTTAGGATGTTCTGGTGTGTCTCTTTTACACAACAGAACCATCCACCTCCCCTCCACACCCCCAACCACACACATGCATTACTTAAAAAAAAAAACAGAATAATTAAAAGTGTATTAAAAGGAAAACTCTGCGGATATCTGGAAAGTTGTTACTGTTGAATCTATTTATTAGCAAATGAATTATAATGGTCCCTTCTGACCTTAAAGTCTATGAGTCTATGAATCATGTTAATAAAATAAATGAAAACTTTAAAAAACAATAATTTGGAGGAGGCAAAAAATAGGATCTTTTCCTGTGTTTTAAGTATTAATTTTGTATTTTACTTTACGGTTGGCTATGTGCTTCCTTTAAAGATATGAGCTGCTTTACTCCCATTTTCATATACTCTTGTCCACATCCTCAAAGGTGCCTAACTCACATTGATTTCAATGAGAGTTAAGTAATCAAATACCTTTGAGCATCTGGGCCTTAGTTGAATATTATTTCAAAAGATATTGTCAATTTTATGTTTCAAATATGTTGAAAATTGTTTCTAAGTATTCCCTTAAAAGTATATTCTGAATTATAATTTAAAATGTATAATTTAAAATTATAATAAAAAAAATAAAGCAATTTTGCACTCCCTCGGTTATAACAAAGAGGTATGTGACTATAGAGAGGAACAGTGAAACAAATGTTGTCAAATTCACAAAGAAAACACCAAAGAGATAAGCTGTTTTTTCACTAACTTATTTCAACTATAGTTGTCCTATATAATACAAAATGTTCAAGGAAATGTACATTTTTCAAGTCGATAATGTCCCTTTAAGAACAGAGAAAAAGAAACATGTTTCACGCTTTCCAAGTTGTAAGGCAGCCTTGATTTACCCTTCAAGAGACTATGGGTACTGACTGAGTCAGTAGAAACTCCATATGTAGAGAATCCTTCCCAAGTTTCGAGAGGAATGACTCTACAGACAGCAGCTGTCTACCTAACCTTTCTGAGTCATGAAGTTCAATCTCACCACTGTTGGGCTTTGGTGTGGCTAAGCAAAGTACAAGGGGAAAGATGTTGCAGTGTCGACAGCCCCACATTCTGTGTTCCACAGCTCAGAAGGGTTCTGACTTTTTGTGCAAGTGAATGGAACTATCTGCCCCTTAATATTTTAGACCATAGAATTGATTATGTGAAAACATTTGGAAGCCATGGAAAACAAAGAGAAAAGCTGAAATCCTGAAAGCTATGTGGATTGTTTTAAATGTTTGTGCATCAGCAGATTGAATTTAGAATGTAGTCATATGATTTTTGCAAATAGATTAGCATATTATAAAAATAAGACTCTGGGACTTTTGCCTATAAAATCTGAAAAGTGGGTATTAGCCATTTTAAAATTCAGTACCATTTTTGGGGGGAAACTAGTGGGTAAAGATTAGTTGTGATTATGAGAAGAGATAACTCTGTTTATTTGAAGGCAATGAAGACATATTTCAAAGATGCAATCAGGTGAAGAAGAGCAGATCTTTGCACCAAAGAATCTTGTTATTAGAACAAAGCTCAGAGCCCACTCATAATGGATTTTCTACTAAAAGTCTTGATAAAATTAGGACTCCTGGAGATTTTTAAAATCTCTATAAAGAAGTTATTTATTCAGTAAGAATAAATACATTTATCATGTAAGCATCCAGCAGCATATAAATGGTCTGCCAGGCCTTTACATATAAAGCAATATATGCCCAATATTTGAGGTTAATGTGCTGTGAACAGCATTGTTGTACATGAAAACATGACTCAACTCATGAAATCAAGACTTGAGTTTGACATTTCCCAAGAACCACAGATGTAGCATAAGATATGTCAGCAATCCTTAGAGATGAGCTACTTCTTTCCCTTGCCTTAGTTTGTCTTCTCAATTTACAGGTGAGTCACACTGTCCAATTTCTCCCAGACTCTGAGGCTATCTATGAAGAATTTCTGCAACAATTAAAGCCACAATCTGGATGGCAGATGGATCAGCAGGCATCCAGTTGACTTGCCTTTCATCATTTGGGACAACAGCTTTTGAAATACTGGGAAGGTAGGACACAGAAAGACACAGTGAATGAGTGTAGAAGATTGAGATTGGATTTCTCTTAGGGTATGTCTACACTAGTCCCCTAGTTCGAACTAGGGAGGCTAATGTAGGCATTCGAAGTTGCAAATCAAGCCTGGGATTTAAATATCCCGCGCTTGATTTGCATCTTCCCGGAAGGTCGCCATTTTTTGAAATTTACAAGTCCAGACTAACTGCTCATGTCTACACGCAGGACTGGTAGTTCGAATTAAAGCCATAGTTCGAACTACCTGTTATTCCTCCTGGAAAGAGGTTTAACAGGTAGTTCGATTTAGGGGCTTTAATTCGAACTATCAGGTCCCTGCCACATGTAGACCCGGGCAGTTAGTCCGGACTTGTAAATTTCAAAAAATGGCAACCTTCCGGGAAGATGCAAATCAAGCGTGGGATATTTAAATCCCGGGCTTGATTTGCAACTTCAAATGCCTACATTAGCCTCCCTAGTTTGAACTAGGGGGCTAGTGTAGACATACCCTGATAAGCTTTCCTTCATGGGAACCTGAAGGCAAGCTCAGGAGTCATAATTACGTGAGCTGGTGAAGAGATCCAGCTCTGCATTTGGCCACTGATAACACAGTTGAAGTGAAATCACCTGGGTCTTACAAGACCAGACCAAGAAAAGCTCACTGAAGACAATGGAAAGATTCCCATTGACTTCAATGGCTTTTGGAACAGGCCGATTAGTAACCCTGGACAAGTCAGGTATAGCCATAATTCTGCTCTGTTTTGAAGACAGGCATGCAGTATCTGACCACTTCCCACTTACCCCATTGACATTGCTCTATTTTCAGGGAACTTTAGGAGCTTCCTTCTGGGATCATCCTTGGTACTGATAGAGTGCTTGCTGCTAGGTTGATGAAGGTACTACTCCAGAGTTAAGGGTAGCGTTTGTTCCCAAGACACTTATCCCTGTGCACCTTCCCTCCAGAAAGGGGAGATGGTGCTTAATTCAAAGCATGTAATCTGGGATTTAGGAATCACTCCAGCAACAGTGGGTGGCTGCCACTTAACATATATTTTGTTCAAAGAAGCAAATGATCAAAATACCTTTTGATGTGACTTATCTGACTACTTAATAAATAAAGAGGGGCTCCCAGTACATTTTTCCAAGACCTGGAATAACAGAAGAGGCAGCCATCTCACCTTGGATGTAAACAATAGAGTTGGAAGTATTTGATTCATTGGAACTATTCCTGGTGGTGAGACTCTTTATAGAAAGAACTTATTGGTTATACTTTTCATCTTTATTATTAGCAAATCATTTTAATATGGTAAGATTTACTAAGAAAAAGACTCACTAGGTGGGATTTTCAAAGACGCCTAGATGCCCACAAATGCCAGATTGCAAGGCCAGAATGGTTCACTGTGTTAGTCTAATCTGAGCTCCTGTACAACACAGTCCACAAAATTTTCCCCAAATAATTTCTTTTTAACAAGAGCATTTCTTTAAAAAAAAACAGTCAATTTAAAAACTGCTTGTGATGGAGAATCCACACGGCTCTTGGTAAAATTGTCCAATGGGTAAATTGCATTCACTATTAAAAATGTATGCCTGATTTCCAGTGTAAATTTATCTAAGTTCAACTTCCAGCCACTAGGTTTTAGTATGACTTTAATAGTGGGCTCTTCAGTCTAGCAAATAAAGATTTGTTTTCATGTAGTTTCTTAGGGCGTGTCTACACTAGGAAATTATTTTGAAATAACTTATTTCTCAATAAAAACTCCCAAAATAACTATCATACTACATGTCACACTACAGGGAAGCCTTGAAATTAGTCCGAGGCAGACTCCCTAAATGTGGATGTGCTACCTTGACTTAGAGCCTCAGGATGCACTGGGAAGTAATTATTTTGAATGACTCTGGGGAGTAGTTACTTCGAAATAGCAGGAGTGGAGCATCCACACTACCACTATTCTGAAATAACTATTTTGAAATAAGTGTTATTCCTCACGGAAAGCAAGGGTTATTATTTTGAAATAACCAGCCTGCTACTTCAAAATAACAGGTTTGTTAGTGTGGACATGCCACTTGTTATTTTGAAATAAGGGGAGTTATTCAAAATAACTCCCCAGTGTAGACCAGGACTTGGGTGCCAATCTCCTATGTGTCTGAAAGGGCCATGTTTGCCAGAAAAAAAAAGAAAAAAAAAGACAAGATGTTGGGGAAAAGCCTATGTTGCTTTAGTTACTTTGAGTTAGGAATATAATATAAAAATGGCCGTACTGGGTCAGACCAAAGGTCCATCTAGACCAGCGTCCTGTCTTCTGACAGTGGCCAATGCCAGATGACTCAGAGGGAGTGAACAGAACAGGTAAACATCAAATGAGCCCTCTCCTGTCACCTATTTCCAGCCTCTGACAAACAGAAAACAAAACAGGAAAAAACAGAGGCAGCTACCAGACTATTTGCTGTTTTTTTACATTTATTACAAACTTTGTTTTACTTCAGAGAGGTAGTAAACAATAGTCCTTGGATCGCAGTGTGAATATTTGCCTGGATTTCAATACATTGGTAGGAATGATGTCCCTAGCTTCTAAGTGCTTTCCCTGAGACTCACTTTCAAAAGTTCCTCTGGAGAAATAAACCTTGTTTCCTACAGACTTAGTACAATTCTTGCATTCATGATCTTGAAACATTTGGCCAGGTGTTTATATGCTATTGAAACTGAATACCTCCTTCAATATGTTTTGAACCAAAAGAATTTTACCATTTTTAAGAAACACCTGATATTGTGGATAAGAAATGAAGAGATGTCAGGGAAGCTAAAGACTTAACAGGATATGACTATCTTGTGAACATTTGCGAAGATGAAGCAGAAAGGGAGTAATGGAGAAGGAAGGTGTCTGACTGACTAACAGTGGTCAAGTTCTTTTAACTACTCCTTGGTTTGGTTTTGTTGTTGTTTTTGAGGAGGGAGGGGTTTTGTTCTTTCTTCTCTTATGTGCCTCTGTCTTTGACCCAAAATTAATTGTAACTGTGGTAAATCCTCTAAATGAAAGGTGGCTTGCCCTAAAACTAGTAAGGCATCAGGATTTGAATGATGAGGAGTCTCTAAACTGATAATTAGTACTAACAAAATTAATGGGAGTGGTTGGTGAAAGCTCATTTGTGGAATCCTTACTCCCACTGGTGGAAGCTAACTCATCCCACTGATCTCAGTATGACTATCTGCCTGATGAGTACCAATATAAGAAGGCTTTTGAAGTTGGCTCCTGATGCAGATACTAGGAAATGTGAGGGAGAATCAGAGGCAGAATCAGACCTTGAGTAATGTATTGCCATGCTCTCAATTGGAATCTTCTTTCTGAATAAGGAGAGAAGCTTCCCTGAGTATTCATCTGTTGGATTTATTTTACAATCTGCAATTGCTTTTCTGTGGCATTGTTCTGATTGGTAACTGCAACGCTTAGTGCAAAGAAATAAGATTTATAAAGATAAAATTAAAATCCAAATGTATTTGATATGCTTGTTTGTGAGATTCAATTCAGTCCCATGGTATAGAAGTGCAGTGCAATAACTAGAAGGGGGATGGCTTATGTCTGTCAAGTCTTCTATTGTAGTTTAAAAGTGTGATTAGAACAGTCTGTTAAAATGTCTGAGGCAGATGTTACTTTTACCACTGAAGTCAAAGCAGAGGTCCAGTGTGTTTGACTTTCTAAATCCCCTCTAAGTTTCTCAGAGATGTAAAATGGTTTGTTTGTTAAATCTGTATCTTTGCAAAACTTGTGAGGTCCAAAAATAAATGCCTGATTCCGTACATTGCACTGGAGAATATATACTTCCTTAATCTCCTTATGAAACTTTTTCCCAGTCCAATGCCACACCAGTATGATTAGAGTCCTAAAAAGACAGACTAAAGTCATTACTTTTTTCATTATCGTGTCTTTTAAATTATGGAAGTTGATTCTGAAATTCAGCTGAGCTTCCACAATCATTGGTGACATTCAACATCCTCCCCTACCCACCACACATTTCATTTTTGAATGCCTAAATGGCATTCAAAATGAAGCACTCTGCCAGCTTTTGGCTTTTATAGGAAATTAATGCTTACATTGTTCCTGGCACAAATTGCTTGCTTGTTCTACATTATTGTATTCAAATCTGCATATTGGTTTTGATTCTAATATTGCATGTTTAAGCATTTTATTATGACAGACTGCATCCATGTTCACACTATTTTAATAATTGATAGAAAAAGTATGTCTTGTAAGGTATCATTTTAAAACAGATAATTTGCTGGTTATTATAGTCCTGATAAAATGTGCATGGCAACATTGCATGTGCAGTTATAAGATTTTACTCTGTGGTATCCCTAACACATGCTCCAAATGGAGGTTGGCAAACAAGCCTGTCTCAAACAAAGGAATGTGGGCTCTATTTTGTTTGCTACTTAAAAGCTAATGGAGTCATTAGGCAGGAAGAGTAGACAAAAGAAACCTAAAACAGGTGAGGAAAAACATCAGGGGACATCCTTTTATATAAACTGTTTCCTGAATATCATCTGGAAATGTTTTTGAAGAGATGGACTGACACTATACAAATGAGGCACAAACACTCCAAAGCACCCCTTCCCTTCACTGCCCATTAATTGACTGCCCCAGAAGGGAAAAAGTAAGCAGCCCTTGAACTGGTGAAGAGATCCTGACCTAAAGAGATTGACCAGTAAGACTGCTGAGAGCATGTGATGAGAGAACCTTGCTTTGAATTTAACTTGGTTTGTTAAGTCAGGCAACAGGGGTGTTTAAATCAACATGTCCAGGAAACTGCATTTGGGGTAACAAGATGTGCATACAGGACACCCTTACTTAATTTTGCATATTTAGGAATTTTGCATATTTAGGAATTGCAACATTCGGAATTTTAAAAAATGCTTCCAGACTATTGCTGATAACAGCAAGATATTTTATCAAAATGTATTGAATGCCACATAGATTGTGCAGGTTGTTTCCTGATGTTTGCTATTGCTGTAATAAAGAAAAAGGAACCCTGGACAAAGCGTTTATGTATTATGGCACTGTCTATTGGTCGAGCAACTGTAGAAAACGGTGGACACAAGAGTAAAAACACTGCAAGGCTTCAGCAACCAAACATTATCTGAAAATTATATCCTAGATTACATAGATAGTGCTCTAGTGACATGATGACATGGTACAATGGTTACCAAGTGCAAGTACTACTTCATGCAATGCACAATCAACCTGTGGAACTCCTTGCCAGAGGATGTTGTGAAGACTAGGACATTAATAGGCTTCAAAAAAGAACTAGATAAATTCATGGAGGATAGGTCCCCATCCATGGCTATTAGCCAGAATGGGTAAGAATGGTGTCCCTGGCCTCTGTCAGAAGTTGGGAATGGGTGACAGAGATGAGATCACCTGGGATATGTCTAGACTACATGTCTCTGTCGGCAGAAGCATGTAAAATAGGCTACCCAACATAGTCAATGAAGCGGGGATTTAAATATCCTCGGCTTCATTAAAATAAAAATGGCCACCGCGCTGTGCCGGCTCAGCTGATCATCGGCACAGCGTGCGAGTCAAGACGTGGATCGGTCGACAGGGGCAGCCTTTGTCGACCGCTCCTGTAAACCTTGTTTCGCTCCCCTATGCCTTCTGAAACAAGGTTTACAGGAGCGGTCGACAAAGGCTGCCCCTGTCGACCAATCCACGTCTTGACTCGCACTCTGTGCCGATGATCAGCTGAGCCGGCACAGCGCGCCGGCCATTTTTATTTTAATGAAGCCGAGGATATTTAAATCCCCGCTTCATTGACTATGTTGGGTAGCCTATTTTACATGCCTCTGTCGGCAGAGGCATGTAGTCTAGACCTACCCTTGATGATTACCTGTTCTGTTGATTTCCTCCTGGGGCCCCTGGCATTGGCTGCTGTCAGGGGATGGGATGCTAGGCTGGAATGGACCTTTGGTCAGCCCCAATATGGTCATTCTTATGTTCTTATGATTTTACAAAAATAGAACAGTGGTATTGAAACCTGTCTGAGTTATCAGCAATAAAAAAATAGTATTGTATTGATTCTGAGAGCAGTTGTTTAAACTTGGAGAAATTTGGAATTTATTGATTGATACACTTGTATAAATGACACTGAGTGCTCTAATCATGGTAGACTTCCACCATTTGATCTCTCTACTTTTCTCCTCCCTCTCCCTCACCTGTCAGCCCCTTCCTTCCCTTTCTTGCCTACTTGTGTTTCTTTTTTTTAACTGATTATGTCCTCCCTGCCTTGATATGCCTCTGTGATATTGTCTGATTCTGTATTGTCTGGTCTTGCAGTTTTGACACGTTATGTTAGGCAGTTGCATACTTTTATAGGATATCCCGTGAAACCTGTGGTACTTGGTAACCTACAATCTATAAATCACTCATCTTTTTGTATTGTTTCTTTATGAAAATTAAACAATTACTTTAAAAAAATGTCTATTGACTGTAATGAGCGTGTTGTTTGAAAGACTCAGGATTTTGTCTACAAAAACAACAAGCTCAATAGTAACTTTACATACACAAGAATCACTTTACCAGCTACCAACGGCAGTCCTCTCTAGTGATAAATCAAAACAGGACAGGAAGTAGAACATCTTTGCTTTTGCCTCTAATCTAGCTACCCAATCAGACTGCAATATATGGGCTCAGTAGTGCTGGTAGAATATTGGAGTAGTTAGTAAGTAGTTGAATAATGGTAACAAGGAGTATAATAGAGTTTTTAAACAGTTGTGATTTCTCAGTAGTTGGCTGTGGGATAGTATTGTCAAGTATCGTATCAAAGGCAAGAGTATGAGACAGAGTAGGGGTGAGCAAATAATAGTGCATTTGCTGGAACTGGTCCACCAGGGTTAGCTTCTAGTGGGTCACACCACTATGTTAACCTACGTGGCTGCAGGTGCTAGTAATCGTAGCTCCCATTAGCCACAGATCACCATTCCCAGCTAATGAGAGCTGCGGGAAGCAGCATTCTGATCTGCACTGCTTCCTGCTGCTCCCATTGGCTGAGAACCATGATCTGCAGCTAACAGGAGTTGCATTCACCGGTACCTGTGGCTGTGCAGGTAAATATAACAGTGGCAGCCTGCCTGGGACTAGCCCTAGCAAACTACCATGATGGTATTGCTCACCCCTGAGAAAGTGTCTTGGAAAAGGCCGATTCTGTGTCAACTGCAGGGCAGATTAAGGACATGTACCAGTAAGTACACAATAGTACTTGCTCAGTGACTTTAAAAAGTAAAGGTAATTTATCTAATGGTAACAGCATGACCATCAAGGCTGAAATCCGAATTCTACTGATACCATTGGAAGTTTTTCCATTGACATGAATTAGACCAGGATATTATCATAAATATTTGTAAGGTCAATTTACCATACCAAATTCAAATGTATTTTTTTAAATGGCCATGCTTCTGCTTAGACCATGTCTGAGTTTGGCCCAGTGAGCTTAGGCTATAACAATATTGAATTTTGAATTTAATTTAATCTTCTTTTTTGCTCTGGAAAACAATGAAGAGAGATGCTTTTTACACCAGTTTTCTACTTTGCTCCTATGCATTCTAATGTCAAACACCATTTTAAATGTGTGATTATCAATCTCATAAGATCCAGGCTTTCACAAATGGCTTAAAATGTCAGTGTACGGGAGAGGGCCCCCCCCCCCTTCTCGTGTTCCTCTCGTCCCGCTTAGAGTTTATAACTGTCTGTCGATCCAACCTCGGAGACAGGCATGGGGCGCTTGCGCGATGCCCGACCTGCGGGGTTAGGGGGGTCCGGGCCCACCCTCTCTCCCGGACCCCAGCCCAGGGCCCTAAGGATAGGTCAACCGTGACCTGCCCAGCCGGTGGGGGTAACGCCCGAAACTCACTGGCTCACCGGCACCATGCCCCACCCTGGGCTACTTCCTATCCCCCTTGCTGCTGGCCCCCCCCCCCGTCTCTGTCCCAGTGGTGCCTCCCCTCTTCTCCTGCCTCCGCTGCCCTTCCTCCTTTCTGGGCTCCCCTTTAGTTCCAGCCCCTGCTGCTCAAAAGCCCCGCGCCAGGGCTCCCGCGGCCTGACGTCCGCCGCCGTGCATGCCCTTCCTCCTCCCCCAGCCTATCCCGGGCTGCCACGCCTGCGCGTGCCCCACTCCAGCTCCGCCCCCGCCTCCCAGCTGAGCGGCGGCGGCGGTGCAGGGGCCGCAAGCCGCCGACGTGCTCCGGGCCACGCCCAGGAGCGTGAGGGCGACCGCGGGTTCGGTGCAGGGCGTGCCCTTCTCCGCGGGGTGGAGACGGCCTGCCCCGTCACAGCCAGGTAATTGGAAGTCAGCACCTAACATTCAGAATCATCACAGTTGATCAAGATATGGACTAAAGCTTTGAAGACAGATGGAAAGAGAATCAGATAAAACATTATTAGAACATGAGTATGAATTGACTATTAGAAAGTCAACCCACATCTCTTTTAACATCACCTGACTTATTTTACCTAAAACATGTAGGCAGCATAAATCAAATAGGATCTGTGTTGGGTACAGAACAGAATAAAATCTTCATGATTTAAGGCAAATTAAGAACAACAGCATAGCCAAATGGGTGACACACAATGCTGTTACAAATAATTTTCTTATGGCAGGTCTCATGTTTTCCTTGGAAGGTGGGGGCAGGGAGTGTATATCTAAGAAATGTAAAAGTCATGGAGCAATTCAATAAAATGGTTCTTGTATCAGTAAACTGACAAGTGATTTATAAATTGCATTGGTTTTATTAGTCAGCAAATGAGTAACAGATGGTTAGTAATGCAGGAATAGTAGATATGGTGTATCACATTAGTGCAGCCAATACAGGACCCTTCCCTAAACCCTATAGTATATTAGGCCAGTTGTTCAATGTGCATCATAGGTGAAATGAGGTAGTATGTGCCTTCTATCCAGGGGTCTTCAAATTATTTATAAAGATGAAGGTAAGAATTTGTATCCCTATTTTAATGATGGAGAAGCAGAGTCACAGACGGGCTAAGTAACCTACCTAGGGTCACACAGTGAATTTGTAGCAGAGCCAGTTCTACTGTCATATAACCCCAATCTAATAGATCATAAAGCTCTTCACATATATAGCTCCAAGTGTTATTAGTGCTGATAAAATTACCCATCCGCTTTCTCAGCCATACCACATTAGCTGACACAGATGCCCACTGGCACAGCAAACCGCAAACAAACACTTAGGCTGTGTCTAGACTGGCAAGTTTTTCCGGAAAATCAGGCGCTTTTGCAGAAAAACTTGCCAGCTGTCTACACTGGCCGCTTGAATTTCCACAAGAACACTGACGATCTCATGTAAGATTGTCAGTGTTCTTCCGGAAATACTATGCTGCTCCCGTTCAGGCAAAAGCCCTCTTGCGCAAATGCTTTTGCGCAAGAGGGCCAGTGTAGACAAAGCGGTATTGTTTTGCGCAAAAAGGCCCCGATCACGAAAATGGTGATTTTTTCTAGCTTTCTTGAAAATGGCGATCGGGGCTTTCTTGCTCAAAACCGCGTCTAGATTGGCACGGACTCTTTTCCGCAAAAAGTGCTTTTGCAGAAAAGCGTCTGTGCCAATCTAGACGCTCTTTTCTGCAAATGCTTTTAACGGAAAACTTTTCCGTTAAAAGCATTTGCGGAAAATCATGCCAGTGTAGACGTAGCCTTAGGATCTGCGCAGCGTATTGATGAATATCTTGCCATTCATTTGCAGCTTCCTAGCATAGTCATTGGTGGATGGGCTTAGGGAAGCCCTCATCTCCCTTTGTGTATTGAAATGTTAGCCCAGGGCTTTGGTACTATAGGGAAAAAAGAAACTAAATGCTCAGTCCTAAGTTAGGTGAAAGTGACTGTCTACCCTTTCGGCATGGGTGGAGTGGATGGCTAAGCCCAGTTTGGATACAATGGAGTAACCCATCAGCTAGAAAAAAATTCAGTGTTACTGTGATGGGTTGTTACCCCAGGGGTGCAGCCTAGGAGCCATGGGCCCCTCTACTCACCCACCAGGACTGCCCTCTTCTCACACTGCTTTTCTGGTGACACACAGCCAGCCTCTTTATGCCCTGTTACACCCAAAGTGACAGCAGGTGTTGCCACATAGCCAGTTAAGCTACCTGAGCATTTAACCTAAATCCACTCAAAGACAGACATCCAAATGCCCTAATCCCAGGTTTGTATCCCCACCCCCAAAGTATAAACCCCAAATTATACTATCTTGCACTGCACAAGGACCCATACAATGTAAGCTCATTAATAAAGTTTGCTGTCCCATCGATGTGGGAAAAATATATAACAACCACTACTCACAGAGCAGAGATTTCCCACACACACTTCCCCTGAAGGTACAATGGCTTAGAGAAACCAAAATCAATTTTATTAATGACAAAAAGGTAGAGCTGATGTGTTTGCAAAGTGATCAAAGCAGATTACCTAAGAAACAAAACACAAGATAAGTCTTTTATACTAGATGATAGTATTTGAATTAGAAATGTTTCACCTTTACTGATGAAACAAGCAGTCCATCAGGTTTACATACATAAGTTCCCTTTATTTAGCCTGGGATTCTCAGGTTTATTTTTGGGGATAGGGGTGGGGAATAAGGCCACCAAATGATGTCACTGTCTGCCTTAATGATTTTTTCCACAGGGTGGGACCCCTTTGTGCCAAACTCAGTTCTCAAACTGAGTTCAGTGTCATGTGGTGTGGTCACATGCCCATGATACCTTGCTGAGTAATAGTAGCCATTAATCATAGGCTGGCACAGTCTGGTGTATTTTCAGGTTCACCAGCTTCCACTGTTATTCCATGCAGCTACAAGTCAGGAATGGTATCACTGTATATCGCTACTCCTAACTCCCATTACACTGAAACACATGGGAGCTGAAATTGGTTCTACTAAATCTATATTACAGTCAAACAGTATTGTGAATGTAAAGAAACAGAGAATGGTTGTGATTCAGGTGAATACCCCTAAAACGAAGAATACGGGTTTCTGGTGTAGGCCCAGAGATGTCAGTGATGCACTCAGAATAAAACTAGAATAACAGAAGAGCAAAGCAATCCATGACATTTAAAAGAGCCTTTTAGACCCCAGTATGTCAATATTTTCATAATGTTGTATTTAGATACCATGGTTTGCCCCTAGATTTGGCACAGGAGATAGCTGTGGATAATTGACATGCTTGATTGTAATAAAGCCAAGCAAAAACACAGATCCTGCAGGAAACACAACGTTAAAAATTTCCAATTTTAATGATCTAAATATCAGAAAAAAATTGCTCCCAGATCTGAATATCTCAGTCCAATATTATTTTACTATGTGTGATTTGTGGCCCTGGGAGCAAAATGTTTTCCATAAACTTTTTGCACATAAAATTGGAACAGTGCTTGGGGGCTCTACATTCCTTCCTGGAAATGCTTATTATGGAGCCCATTGTACTTGCCTTAGTCCTTAGACACAAATTCAGAATTATGATTTCTTTGTAAGCTCCAGGAGGAAGAGAAACTGGATTGTAGGACAGAGTGCTTTTGCTTAGGAGTGGTTGGGTGGAGTTAGATTATCTAAGTATTTTTTCAATACATTTCTCCAGTTTTAAATGAGAAGCACCCATAACTTGTGCTGTGTGAAAGGTTGTACAGTTTGGGCAGAACCAAGTGTGATTAGAAGAAAACATGTTTTACCCAGCATGTCCAACCTTAATGGGACAACATACACTTGAATATCTTCACAGTTCTGTTTCAGACATTTTGCAGTAAAGAGGCCACCCCTCACCCCCAGGCTTTGGAACAAACCCTGTATATATCTATAATGGGACAGGGACAGAGCCCTGTGAGCAAAGTCAGAATCAAATGTAAATCCTAAAAATGTGACGTGTCATAGGAATTGCTATTTATTCTTAAGAGAATTTTGGATCCATACACAAGGCCATTCAATGCAGAATGGATTGCATTGGAATGAAATGACCTCAGCTCTTTTTTAAATGTAGTTTTCTTTCTATAACCAAAGGAGTAATGATCTTCATTTCACTTAAAAGTTTTAGAACACCACATGAAAGAGAAAGAATGAAAGAAAAGAGCAGTGGGATGCTACAGTTAAAGTTGCCAAACAATGGAAATTTGAGTTGAGTTTTGGAGAGGGAAGATTAAAATGCATTATTTGAAACACGCATACATGTTTAGATGTAACCTTGCACATTCCCTATATTGTTCAAGGTTCTATTTCTGAAAAATCTAGGTGCAGACTTTCCTGACACTTGGGATGTTGGAAATCCAAATCTAAATGTTGAGCCTTTTCCTGCCCTTTACTTCTTTCTGCAAGACAGATTGATTTGTAAACAAGACACTTGGTTTAAAAATAATTCTTACATTTGTGCCTAACTGTGGCAACTTTCAGCCCTATTAGAAATTTATTTCAATCTTCTGATCTGAAAAAAGCTTATTTCCACTGACTGTATATAGTAAATAACAGAGCACAGAACGTATCACTGGAAGACCTACTGTTGATGGAATCACAGCAATTTTTATAGTCTAGCTTACATTTACAAGTAGGAGTATCACAGGGGTCACAGCCCTGTTTCATGTCAGATGGCAACTGAACAAAGTCGAACACACACAGTGAGACATTTAGGTGGCCAGCTGGCATGGTGGTAGATCTCTAATGTCATTTTGCCCACCCACATAGAGAATGTTTTAAGACTAGTAAATAGGGATACAACAGTATTTTTCTAAACAGACTAGACCATAAATAATTAACCCATTTGATAATTGGGTTTACATTAGGTAGACAGACATCACAAGCAAAGCTTTACCTCAGAACAATTTAAACTAGATATTAATATTCTTCAAATGCAACAAACTGGAAAGATACAAACTTCTTAAAATACTCATACATTCTGCTTCTTTATGTTTTAAGCTCCAGGACTGCAGGCTGAACACTAAACATAATTATTAGCTTTAGCAGCCATACTGCATTTTAATATACTTTATTTGGAGGCCTGTTCTTGCATTATGATTGCCTGCACTTCAGGTGGCAGAGAGTGAGTTGTGATCTTTAAATTGTTACATCAGCAAAGGTGTTTTATATAGCGTTGATCAGAGCTTAGCAAAATAGGTTTCCAAACATAGTTGGGCAGTCTGGGTGCTGTGATAATAATGATAATGTCACACCATCAAAATGCAACCAGGCCACTTCAGTGTACGTGTGTATATATCTATATTTATACATCTATATATTATTAAAGGGATCTTTTCCAAATCACTTCGATGTTATGGGCAGTGATAAAGGTGTATCAATGACTAAAATGGATCCTCATTTAATTAAAGGGGGATTTATATGTTTTTGTCCAATGAATACAAGTGGAAATTATGCATGCAACTCTCACTGCATTAACAAGAAAACACTATAATAATTTCAATTTTCTTGAAAGTATATATATGAAAAGATGATAGTGTTTTCTTACTAATGCAGTGAGTTGCATGCATAATTTCAATTCATATTCACAAAAACATATAAATCCCCCTTTTAATTAAATAAAGATCAGTTTTACTCAATAATACACATTTATCACTTCATTTAACATCAATGAGATTTGGAAGAGATCCCTTTAAAAATATCAGCCATAAACAAAGAGCACTTCATAAAGTCATGTACAAAAGCAAATTTTTGCCACTTCCTTCCCAGCCATTTTTCATCTAATGTTGTAACTTATATTAACGATGGTAGAATGTGTCAAGTGTGGTCTTCCTTAAAACAGATGGCTAAATCCATCAATCATCAATCACTAAGAGAAAAAATTACAAATGTGCTTTTCCAAAAGTTGGTCAATATGGCTAGCATATTCAAAAGAAATCAGGAGGAGTTAACTGTCTAATTACCTTGAGGTTCTGTTCTTCTATTGTTCTGCCATTTTATGTGCATCAATAACCTTTTTCTAACACCTGAAACAACTTCTGTGATTTGGGGCTATATTTCCATTGTAGGGAGGGGTGAACTGATCCCTATCTCTGAAAATAAGAGAAATAAAAAATAAGACAAATTTAAACTCAAGTATTTCATAAAACCTGGGAGGGAAATAAAGTCAATGCAATATTTTTTTTTCTTTGTATGTATGGAAGTTACTGCACAAAACACTGAAGAGGTGGTGCCCCATTGGGTTTAGGGAGGAAGTGAACAGCTATGCAAAGTGGAATCGGAGTGTCAATTGTCATAATGTTCGGTGACAAACCCATGCATTTCTTTATCCTTGTGGTCTGAAGATGAGCCTCTCTCAAGACAAAAAAAGCACAGCAGTTGATAAGTTATAAAACTAAGCTTGTTTCACCTTGTGAAATTTCCTATTTCCCATCCATTCACAGGTTTTTCCTTTGGAGGGGATGATTTGGTCCATAATTTGTAAAGAACATTGGAAATTGGGGGATGAAAAAATTGAGTTGAAAACATTGGGGATGAAAACATGTCGCTAGTAAAAGGAAACACTTTTTATACAATTCACAACTAACCGATGGAAATCCTTGCCCCAAAATATCATTGACACTGAGAGCTCAGTAGGATTCAAAAAGGTCTGTCTTTTATAAAATAGGGGAGAAATAAACCTTCAAATAATGTAGCATAAGCTGAACATTTAATCAATAATGGGTAAGAATAAACTTCCTCAATGAGCAGGTAATTCCATAATTATCTACTGTTGTTTCTTCAACTTTCCTGTAGAAGCTTTATCAGTACTATAAGAAAAAGAGACACTGAGCTGAATTACCGAGCTTGATTTATTTTGGTCCATCATCATCACCAGAATTTTTAAACAAGTTCTGTCTCCAGAATCTTTTTGTCTTGCATATTTTACCTAGCAATAAAGAACTCAGCTTAAGTTTATGAGACTGGCAATTACTTGTGAATTTGATCTGGAAATCAAGAAACAGTAAGAATGGGATTATATAATGGCATATTGCTACCCTTGTTTAGAATATAAACTAATTTTCAGGTTCAGTTTGAGAGTTAGATGAGATTTCATTCATCCTTAGTTTTCATCTGATTTTGTTAGAATTCCTAAGGATTTACTTCATACATTCACTCTTTATCTCTCTTTTAAATCTCAGGTATAGTTTCATTCTTGGCGAGCTATATACAGCTACTGAAGCATGTTAACAATTAAGGAAATTCACTATTTGACTGCAAGGAATAAAAGTTCCAGATCTTCACTTCAAATGAAAATGGACAGCTATTCTAGCTGACAGTTAGCTCTCCATTTTCTCCCATTGGTTATAGTGTATTCCTAGGGGAGCAAATCTGCAGAAACAGGAGACAACCATTGAACGCAATCACCAGTACTTCTTGAAAGATTATTGCCAACTTCAAAGAGACACTTCAAACAAAAGGACATGCAGAATAATAATAATCAGATCATGGCTTTCACTTTTCATTTCTGATCTGTCTCTTGGGATCCTTTCACTCCCTCCCTCCTCTTCCCACTTCATTCTTCTTTGGGGCCCCTGATTTTGATCTCAGTTCCTCTTTGGATTGTAAGTCAATTGTGCAGAAAGCAGGGCTTCACCTGCTTTACAAACAATGTTTATATTTCTTTTTGTTAACACACATCAGGTACAATTAGTTTTCTGCACCACTGAAAATTCTAATGTGACTAGGATCCATATGTTTTAAATAAAACTCAAGGTCTTGTTTACATTTTTCATGAATTAAACACCTTTTTTGTAGCTGTTGGTAGGTTATCCAGATAATCATCATGAGTGAGGCCTGTTGTTTGTCATTGTATAAAATTAAATTCATTACCAGATGTGTAATCAAATGAATATTTTCTTCAGGAGAATCACTTAACAAAAAAAAATCTGTACATAAATTCCATAGTGGTATTTGTTGCACAGAGAGAATCATGCCAACAGTTTATAATTGTATCTATATCTTTAATGTAACCAATCTGACTTGAGCAATGAAACATTTACATGCTATGTACAAGTGATACCATTTCAGCTCTCATGTCTTCAGAAACCACTTTGGCTGAGTAAGAGGAGCAACCTACTAGAAAAAATACTTTGAAAACAAAGCATTAGGAGATAACCATTAAATATATTTAACCATTTATATTTGAATATGAGTAAATCTCATTCTGTAGTGTCTTAATGTTTCTTAACTGTGAGATGTTCTAACACCCCTGTGGTATACGACAGGCCTTATAATAGTCATCAGAGAGAAAGCCCTGGAGAAAGAGAAGTGCATTTTCTTTATGCCTTGAAATTCCATTCAGATTTAGGTTTGTTATAAATTGCTATGTAGTTTCTCTCACTTGCCTGTAAAATATTGGCACTGTGCCACAGTAATAACTGAACACCAACATTTTCAGCTGCTTTGGGCCCACAACCCCCCCAAAGCACTACTCATTGCACTCAAACCCCAAGAAGCTAGAGTGGGGAGGAAGGGATGAGCGCTGGGCCTCGCTCATCTCAACAATTCCACGAGGAACTAGCTAATAGCCCCAGTGTCCTATTTCTCCTTTCCCAAGGGCCCCATTAGCAAATGTAGTTAGTCCTGCAGCTCAAAGGATAGCAGCCTATGGTGAAACTTCATGCTTAAACCTTGATGATGTAGAGAGGGGATGATATTTGTCCACAATTTGCTGCATTAAAAGAACATTATTTAAGCTCCAAAGTCAAAACACTCATACTAGGAAATCCTAGTACCGTATTTAGTAGGCCTGTGAGGTCTTCATTCAGCTCCTTTGTATGTATGCATTAGAATAGATTCTTTAATTGGGTGATCACTTGCTGGTTTTTTATACAGGATCCTGCCTCATTCAGGTCACGGGAGGGACAATCGTAATGGAATGAGCTAACATTGCGTAGTGAATGAGATTGTATGTGGGAGCCCTGCCTCCTTTGGTCCAGAGTCTTCAGCTTGTAGAGAGGCAAAGAACAGGAGGAGAAGAAGGATGCTCTTCTGGTGGTTAAGGCTGGTGAATGTCACCCACAAAAACTCAGGTCTATCCCTGTCTTCCCCACAGGACTTCTTATATGATGCTAAGCAAGCCACTTTCATCAGTTTTGGCAGGTGCCCAACAAATGAGAGTTCCTCATTGTCCAAGTGCCTAACCCAAAGAAACTCGTCCTGATTTTTACAAGTATGGTGCACTCCCAACTGCACCTATAATCAATGGTTGCTATAGAGCATAGGGCAGTGTTCCCTCAAGGGGTGAACACAGAGCTGGAATCAGTAAGAGTTCTAGTCCTCTATTACTGCGGATTCCCCATCTGTGTTTCAAGTAAATTTGTCTGTTTCCCTCTCTGTAAAATGGGAAGAATTGCAATTTCTTATCTTACAGGGAGGTATGGAAATAAAATATTGATGAGCTTACCAGGCATTCAGATGCTCCAGTGATAAGTATTTCAGCAGAGGCAAGGAGGAAATGAATAATTCCTTATTCAATACAAGGTTTGAACAATTTGTACTAAATAAATCAGGAGCCATTTACTGAGTGATGAGAATACAAAGAAATATTAAACAGCTGCCTGTTTCCCTAAAACATCATCCATTCTCTGCACTGAATGAGGCTTTTGTCTTGTGGAAGAAAAAAAAGTGTATTATCATAAAATTAAAGACTGTCATCATGTACATGCACAACAGAGGCAAAGTTGTAAAGACAACTTAAATTCTGGCACTTTTAAATTTCGGAATAATTGTTTTGCTAACAAAATAGTGCAATTTTAATGTACACTTGTATGCAATTATATAGCAGTTTAAATATCTAAAGTGCAAAAGTTTGGTGTAAGCCGTAGACTAACATTAGGTCAAGCCCTGTGATTAATTTATGGGCCTTTGCTTTATCCACTAAATTATGTCAGAAGAGAACATCACTGAAAAGTAAGGTAGTGTTGCATTTGAGACCAAACGCTTTACACAAAATAAACTGCATACAATCACCAATTTATTCAGCTGGATTTGAGACCTAGGGATTCTTCCTCTGATACTAAACAAAAACAGTTATTGGTAAGGAATAGAGCTATAGAATACTAGAACTGGAAGGGACCACGAGAGGTCATCAAGTCCAGTCCTCTTCCCTCATGGCAGGACCAAGCACCATATAGATAATCTCTGATACTTGTCTATCTAACCTGCCCTTAAATATCTTTAGTGATTGAAATTCCACAACCTCCCTGAGCAATTTATTTCTTAACTGCCCTGACAGTTAGGAAGCTTTTTCCTAATGTCCAACCTAAATCTCCCTTGATGCAATTTCAGCCCATTGCTTTTTGTCCTGTCATCAGAAGTCAAGGAAAACAATTTTCCTACCTCCTCGAGACACCCTTTTAGGTACTTGAAAACTGCTATGATGTCCCTTCTCAGGGTACATCTAGACTATGCTCTTTTTTCAAAAGGAAATATGCAAATTCAGCTCTAATTTGCATATCTTCTTCCGATCGCTTTTTCAAAAGTGTTTTTTTTCAAAAGTGAAAGCAGTTTAGATGGGAGTTTTTTGAAAGAACCCTCCTTTTCCAAAAGAACCCTGTACACCTCATTTTTTAAGGAAGGAAGGGTTCTATCGAAAAAGGGGGGTTCTTTAAAAAAAACCCATCTAAATTGCTTTCACTTTCGAAAAAAACACTTTCGAAAAAGTGATCGGAAGAAGATATACAAATTAACACCGAATTTACATATCTCCTTTCGAAAGAAGAACGTAGTCTAGATGTACCCTCAGTCTTTTTCTAAACTAAATAAATCTAATTCTTTCAGTCTTCCCTCATAGGTCACATTTTCTAGACCTTTTAGTCATTTTTGTTGCTCTTTTCTGGAACTTCTCCAATATCTCCACATCTTTCTTGAAATGTGGTGCCCAGAACTGGACACAATACTCCAGATGAGGCCTAATTAGTGCAGTCTTAATCACAGAATTTGCAAAAACCCACTTACTATAAAATATTCACATTGATCCAGATCTTCAGCTAGTGCAATTTGACATTGTTCCTTGGCATGACTGGAGCAAAAACAATTAACCAGTTGCTCTTCTGATAACCGGTACAATTGCTGCAGTGGAGCTACACTCGTTCCCACCACCTGGTCCTTTATTTCCTACCCTCTCATTTACTTATGTTCCTATTTTATGTTGGTCTAATTTAGATGTATCATGCCTTAGCATAATACATTACAGAGAATAAGAGAGGAATGGTCCCTCTATGACTTCACAAAAGTATAAATTGAATATGTTTGGTGACTGTACTGAACAGGAATGCAAAGAATGTAAGGCTATATATATAAAACACAACAAACCGTAATATGGAGTCCGATGCATGGTATTCATCTCATTGCACATACATTATTCTTTTAACAGGATCCTATTTCATTTACAACATTCATTTATAGTTTCATTGCTCTGAAAGGTGTTTTGCTTTGGTGCTTATTAAACATTGTTATCTTTTCACAAATCACTCCTTCATTGGATCCACTTTCTGTTATTTTTACCTTTCCTGAATTAAAAGTTCATTCTTTGGTCAGGGGTCTGTATAAAAAAGGCCTCACTGTGTTTTCTGGGCAAACTTGCTTTAGTTTATTGTGAATGTGGTTATTTAATAGGTCTGTTTCTTTAATGGGTATTGATTTAAATAGATTCATATGTACTAAAATGGCTGCCAAGCTATTTGAATAAGATTTAAGCAGGCAACAGCAGACATTATTATTATTAAAAAATTCATTGGAATCTCTGTGGCTGAACTTTTGCTTTTGGTAAGTGGGCGCACGCAAAAATTTTCACCAATTCAACAGAATCTTCCAATTCCAGAGCTATTTCTTACTTTTCAAACAGTGAATTCAGAAAGAACCCCCTTCCAAACAGGTGGAACTTTATAAAAGTATCCACCTTATATAATGTTAATCAATAAATACAGAAGCTCCAAATTGTAAGCTACATGTCCTGAGCAGCGCTGTGTGAAAGCTTTTTCTCTTTTTTTTTTTTTTTTTTTCAAAATTAATGCAGACTGAGGTAGACCAAAGAATTTTGGGTCATTTTTGGGTGAATTATGTTGGTTAAAAAGTGTTTTTGTTGATTTTGGTTTCTTGTGGAGGGGGTGGGGGGGAGAAAAAAATTCAGCATTTCCATATGTTTCATGTTGCTTCAGAAATACATTTCATTTTAGACTTTTGTATCTATTATTTAAAAAATAACATTTTTAAAATGTTGAAATCAAAATAAAATATTTCATTTCAACTTGAATAAATGCTTCTTTTAACCTGAAGTGTGGGGTTTTTTTTACTATTTCATTTTGCCACAACAAAAGGGTGGGGTTAATCCCAGACTGAATTAATTTTCATGTTTTAGTTCAGTGGCCAAACTGAGAAACCAGTTATTGGTACAGTCCTAATATTGAGAGCTGAAGGTTCTCTAATGAAAACACCCTAATCCCAGCTCCCAATATTTCAATTTAGTCTCCATCAAAGTCCAGTGAGATCTTAATAGATAAAGAAAAGAAGCTTGTAGCAGATCAGGAGCTGAATGTAGATTTTGTACTTTGTGAGTAACTGATGATATCTTTCTTACTTAAAAGGCTTTTTAAGCTAGCTAGAGCTTCCTTATAGTTATTCATGGTAGAAACCCTTAAGGGTGTGAATTATTTTCAAAATCGGATGCTTTTTAATCCCTGTACTTGTTTCACTTAGGGAACATCTTGTAATGGCACAGCATGGTATTGTCACTGTTGTCATACCACAACTTCTTTTAGTGGCTTCACATATATATTTGAGAATAAAGCTTTGCAGTATTCCATATATGTGAGCTCTCAAGGAAGAGAAGCAGCTACCCATCATGAATCCTTGAGATTTGCCTGAGGAGAATGAAGAGAAAAAAACATAGCTTAATGCTGACCCATCTTTTCCTCATGGATCTTCTAATTGGATCAGCAAAAACTTGTGATACTTCCAACAATAGAAGCCTATCTACTGACAATGGTCATAATGAATTCATCAGCCACTAGAGCAAGCTCTGAATGTATTCTAATCTGAGCCTGATTTTGAAGACCCTGGCTACGTCTAGACTGCAGGCTTCTTTGGGAAGAGGGCGTCCACACTGCCAAAGCGCATTGAAAAAGCAATCTGCTTTTTTGAAAGATAGCGTCCACACTGAATGGACACTATCTCGCATTTAAGCTGTGATTATTATGGACAGAGTGGCTACCAGGTCACCTGTGCTTTTTCCTCTTTCCTGTTCTTTCAAAAGAACACCCTCTTTCCCGACCACACACGCCTTTTTCTGAAAGAGCTCTTTAGGAAAAAGGCTTCTTCCTTGTAGAAAGAGGTTTACCAATGTCAGAAAAGCCCCTCTGTCCTTTCAATTTTTTTCTCGAAAGAAAGTGATTGCAGTATGGACGTAAGTGAAGTTTTTTCAGAAAAATGGCCATTTTTCCAAAAAATCTCTCTAGAGTAGTCATAGTCTCTATGATAGTGTCAAAGATGAGATTTCTGAGGGCTTTTGTCAGGAGCAGGACACTGTAGACCTTTAGGGAAATATTTTATCCTCATGGTACATTCAATAATGGAGTTAAAAGTAGCCATTCTTTTATCACCCAATTATAGAGGGAGACTGCTGAACTGGAGTTCATTTACAAGTTCAATACTATCAATTTAGGCTTGAATAAAGATCTTAAGAGGTTAATTCACTACAAAGATAATTTCCTTGCCTTTGATATTTGCATCTTCACATCAAATGCTGAGAATGAGACACATCCATCTTGATTTAATTAGCTTCATTTATATTGGTCCTATAATTGACAGATCAATTCTTTTGCTGTTACATATACCCCAGATTTTGTAATTTCCACTCCAACTCATCTGATGAAGTGGGATTTACCCATGAAAGCTCCTGATCCAATACCTTTGTTAGACTGTAACTGTAAAAACAATGAGCCATCCTGTGGCACCTTACAGACTAACACGGCTACTCCTCTGAGACTTTTTGCATGACAATATAACACAGCAGAATCTTAAAACCTTACAAATCATAGTAGATGGATGGGAAGGGAGATGGTCTTTGATATAATCTATTTAGGCTGTGAAAATATTTGGGATTCTCTGCTCTAATGGAAATTTGAGAAGAGGGTCAACGAGTTAGAAACTGGTATTCCACATGTGCCAAAATCACCAATTTTTTTAATAGACTGGCAGCAGGAATTACTTGTATTTTTTTTGTGCAAGAAAATAATATGCCCAAATCAGAGTGTCCTGTCAGTTCCAGCAACTCTAAATGCTTAAGACTGGGATTCTGAAGATATAAAACCTGCACTCTTGTAATGAAAAAATTATTACACTTATATTCGTCCCATGGGGAAGAAAGACTCTTCTCATTTAAAATAAGACTGCAGCAAACTGGCCAACAAATATACAAGTAATTGTTTGATTTCAGCATAGGGCTTGGATCCAATATACACTGTAGCTTCACATTTGTATTAGTGAACATCTCCCTACTCCCCACTCCCTCCAAAGAAATTCTTTGCTTTATTTAGATGAAAATAGATTATGGAAGAGTGTATCTTGCTCTTCTGATTCTCATTCTCTGCAGCAAAATATTAAATTGAAATGTCAGGGTACATCTACACAAGCCCCCTAGATCGATCTAGGGAGGCTAATGAGGGCGACCGGAATTGCAAATCAAGCTCGGGATTTAAATATCCCGTGCTTGATTTGCATGTTTCAACCGGTTGCCATTTTAGAATTGACTAGCCGAAGTAACTGCCCGGCGTCTACACGCCGGTAGTGAAATGGGCTTCGATGTAAAGCCCTAATTCGAGGTGGTAAACCTCATTGCAGGAGGAATACCACCTAATTCAATTTAGAGCTTTAAATCGGAAGCCCGTTTCACTGCTGCGTGTAGACGTGGGCAGTTACTTCAGGCTAGTCAATTTCTAAAATGGCAACCGGCTGGGAACATGCAAATCAAGTGCGGGATATTTAAATCCCAGGCTTGATTTGCAATTCTGGTCGCCCTCATTAGCCTCCCTAGATCGATCTGGGGGCTAGTGTAGACGTACCCTCAGAGATTTACCAGTAGTACTGTAGAATCCTAAAATAAAGCAAAGTTAAGGTTGTATCTTACTTTATAATTTTGTATCTGTTGTCATAATTGTGACTTCTGGCGGGTACAGAAGAAAAAGGAAGGCTAGTAATGGGTAAATATTAAGAAAATAGCATCCAGAAATATAATTACTTATGCAAACTTCATCTAAATGTATGTGAAACTCTGGGGCCTTATTCTGAAAGCAGTTTGACTTGACATGCCATTGATTTCATTGGGGTTACATCTGATTTACACAAGGTATAAATGAAAGCAGCATTAAGTCTTCCGAGTTTGCAAAACTAAACTGAGAATCTCATGAGCTCTCTCAGCATGTTTTCAGCCAGTCCTTTTGGATCAAGTCTTGAACAAAAACTCCGGTTTATTGTTACTTTATCTTAGTTCATGAGGAAGAAGAGGTAAAAGAGGATCACTGATGCAGCCAAACTAGTGAAATATCCTTTCATTTGCCATTCTCTATACATGTTCTTTTGTTCTGGATAAAACGGGCAAATTTTTCCAAGCCTAAAAGAAGGTGCGACCCATGTCTGTTTTCCAGTGCACAGGCACAATATGTTATAAAATTACATATGCTGGTGAATGCGGAATAGTCTACATCTGAACATTGAATGTTGTCCAAAATTCCTCATTAAAATTGCTACAAATTGGATGAATATTTCATATTTTGTGAAACTTTGTGTCTATCTTTTGGGTATTAAAAAATGGAATACAGTCCTAAACCTGCACCTCATTCATTTAAGTTGTTCCACAGATTTAGTCATTTTCTACTGCCTTGATGACCATAAAAATGTATGTGGCCAGATCCTCAACAGGAATAGCTCCATTCCTTTCAAAGTAATTAGATTACATGTAGCTGAAAATAGTTTACAGTGTGGACTTAACTAGTTTCCTGTAGCTACTCACATCCATGGTTGGGATTCTGGATTTTTCTTACTATGAATTAGATTAAAAATATAAATACCTGACAAATTTTTCAAAACTTGGTGCCCAAAATTAGGCATCTAAATACCTATTTAGATGCTGCACCTGAAAAAGACAGGAAGCAGTGATTTAATTGAAAGAGGCTCAGTTCGGCAGGAACAGGTGGGGCCTGTATAAATTAGGAACCAGAAGGGAGGAGCCAGATTTATTCAGGACTACAAAGGGTAGTTCCATGGTTATTCCCTGAGAGGAGGAAATTGGGAGGCCAGCAAACTCAAAGAGTTGGGAAATCAGGAAGGTAGGAGACAGATGAGAGAAATAGCAGCAAGGAATAGAGTTGTTTGGCTGCTGATTAGAGGACCCCTAAAAGAGAACCTGGAATATAGAACCCACCTGGATTCTCCCACCAGTCACTTAGGGCGTGGCACAGACCAGGAAAAGGATAGTGAACTGCGCTGGACAATCTGTTCTGTGAAGATTTTGTTACCGCCCTTGAAAGTGTAAATATAGGGTGACAGGGCTGGAGGACCAAATCACCAAGAGGAAGCTCCTTGAATGGCAGATGGTGGGAAGATAGAGAGAGACCAGTACAGGAGGGCAGAACATGTAGCCAAAGCTAATCTATTGGATGTCCAGGGAAGGTGCAGCATTGTATTTTGATGAATATTTTCATTCACTGACGTTTCATTAAGTTTTAATACACAGCCAATATTATGCTAATGAATAAGAGAATACGATCTTAGAGGCAAAACGTGAAAATAAAATTGTTCTCTTCCTCAGACATTTGATTCATTCTCCTCCATGATTTTATTAACATTGTTTAGCTAATTTTAAGTCCCAAAAGGGTATTATTCTTTCTTTTATAGAATATTCTGGCTCAGAATGGGAGCTTCAGTGTTTACTTCTGGGATAGCTCTCCTGACCTCCATCAGATCTTCTCAGGGTTCAAGTGATTAGTTGGGGAACTACCTTTGATTCCTTTTTTTCCCCCCAGTTCCTATTAAGATGATTTCTATATGTTTGATCTGAAATTGTAGCAGATGCAGTACCCAGTTATTGATTTTTAACAAAACACCCAGCTGTTAATCTATCCAAGTCCAAGTGGGGTTTCAGTCACAAAGAATGCCTTGTGTTGGCCATTGAGACTGGGGTGAACATCACACAGTAATTCCCACTGTTTTAAATCTAAAATATTGCAGTAATTTGTGTATGTGATGAAAAAAACCAAACAAAACCTAATTTTCCTCTCAGAGAATGAAGTTGAGTTGAAATCAAGATTTTTTCCACCAGAACAGATAAATTTTGGTCAACATTTCCCTCCAGAAAAATAAATAAGTAAATAAATCAACATTGTTTTGGGCTGACATTGCAATCTTTGTCTGTCTGAGCCATACAGGTGCTAAGCAGTTGTTATTCTTGGCCTCTGATGCTGCTTTTCTCTTCTGAGCCCCGCTTGCCTGATTACATGTCCCATTATACAGCTTGCTTTCTCCCTGTGGGTAAATCTTAGACTGGCACAAAGCATAGTACCGATGCAAAAGAAAGGTTTATATCTGGGACAGTCAAAATGATTAGTTTTGAATTAAAATGTCAAAACATTTCTGAAGCAATTTTTTGAACAATTTTGTTTTGTGAAAAGTTTCAATATTTAGACTTCTTGTCCTGATTCACGATGAAAACCAATGTTCAAATACCAAAATTATTGTGGGATTGAAAAAAAAACCCATGCATGCCACAGCTGTAGTGGTAATTGACCAATTTCTAAATGTTACCCACTTTGTTTATATTTCATGTCTGTGAGGGGTGGGGAGTTCAGCCACTATAGTGGAACTCTAAACTTGAAAGTGCTCCATCTTTATTTGGATTTTATGATAGTTAGGGATCCTTTCATGTCCTCCTTGAAATAAATGAGCACTTGCTACTGCAATGGTAGTAGGATCAAGCTCCTATTTATTCATAGGTCATTACTCACATTGTCATCAATTCTTTTCTCAAGAAATGGTATTTTTGCTGAAAATACATTTGTGGAAAAAACAAATACTTAAATACATTATCAAAAACAAATTTTATACTTGGTTCATATTACACACATAGGCTGTGTCTACACTGGCACCCTTTTTCAGAAAAGGGATGCTAATGAGACACAGCGCAATTGCAAATCCGCGGGGGATTTAAATATCCCCGGTATATGAACATAACTGCCACTTTTTTCGGCTCAGGGTTTTGCCGAGAAAGCGCCAGTCTAGACGCAATCTTGCGGAAAATAAACCCTTTTCCAAGATCTCTTATTCCTACTTGAAAGGAAAGTAGGAATAAGAGATCTTGCGAAAAGGGTTTATTTTCCGCAAGATCGCGTTTAGACTGGCGCTTTCTCCGGCAAAACTCGAGCCGGAAAAAAGCGGCAGTTACCATGTTCATAAAATACTGGGGGATATTTAAATCTCATGATTTGCAATTGCGCTGTGTCTATTAGCATCCCTTTTCCGAAAAAGGGTGCCAGTGTAGACACAGCCATTAAGTATCAATGGACAGATTGTAATGTCTGCTTCACAGTTTTTAACTATAATTAGTTTTGCTCTGTCATTCATAAATTAAAGTAAAATATTAACATTCCATAAAAAACTTATCCCACTTGACTCAGTCTGGCTACATATTAAGCACTCCATTTATAGACTCCATGTACGGTGACGCTCCATTTATAGGCTATTACAATGAAGGAGAATAAGAGTTCCTAATTGTTTGAATGCTTTATAATGTGAAAATTACAATTCCAGATATAGTGAAACATGGTGAAGTTCTATGGGAAACACTGAGTACCTAACAATTGTAGCATATATTTTTAACTTAAGCCATTTAAAGCTGTTGACATGTGCATATGCATCTGTATATTTTCTCAGAAGTTTAGAACAGAATAATCTAAAAGTGTAGTATCAACATTGCCAAAAATCACACACAAGATTAGATGCACCGATGTATTCCTGCAAGGCAATAACTGTATTATTACAGTACTTGGTAAAATTTTTGACTCATCTATGGTTCACACGTAGATTCTCTTTCATGACTGTATGCATATATCGATGTATCTGTTTTTTTAATTTTGATATTGATTAAAAGCTAAAAAACCTCTAGAAAATAAATAAAGACCTTTGCTTTACCCCTGCCTTTTATGGACACCTTTTATGGGGTATATAGGGATTACAGAGGCAATCCTGAATGATGTTTCAACTAGGTGGGGTTTAAGTAGGAGGGATAGCCTCTAGTGGCCTGCACCAACCCTCTGGCTTTGGGTAAATTTTGCCCAGAGTACAGCCACAATGTTTAATGCTTGAAATTCACTTATGTGCACAGTACCTGAAGTCCCACTTAAGCGTGGTGGGGTGGGGTTTTTGGTTTTTTTTTTGTGAGGACAGTAGACCTTGTGTTGATTCCCAGGGATGAACACTGTCACATGAGTTGTAGAGAAGAGAATGAACAATATGAGTAGCCTTTGCTCAGGGGGAGCTTCTAAATGTCTGGAATTTTCAAATCATGCTGCAAGTTGTATTTGGTGAAGTCATTTGGAAACATCTTAAAATTGCCCCCTTCCCCCCCAAGGATACATGAAAAGACATTTAACAAATTGATGTCTAAAATTTGCACAACAGCTTTCAATTATAAACTGCATTCTCTAACCATTACAATAAACTATCATATTTGAAAGCATTTATTGGTGAAATTAAGTTCAGCTTTTTATTGGCCTAAGAGCTATAGTAGTCAAAGTAAAGCCAAAATCAACCACACTTAGAGGACTGTGAATCCATGATTAATATAGGCTAGAAGCATATATTAATCATGGGTGAGCAGTATAGTATGTACAGATGAAGTAATGATCATTATCCCAAAGCTTAAACTAAGGTTCCCCCCACCCCTTCCCGCCCCTGCTTCTGTGGCAAAATCATACAATAGTTTGCTTCTAGTGCTAAAATCTCCTTGGTTAGGTTGTAATATTTTGCTAACAGCACCAGAAAGACTGCATTATTGTTCAAGGACCTCTTTCTTTTATAATCACATTCAAAGCAATATGACAGAGGAATATTTTCCCCAATAAAGGGCACCTTTCAATTGTACTTACTGCTACTTTAAACCCATTGTACTATGAAGACTTTCTGGAGATAGGAATAATGGTTGACTTTATAGATGGGTTTTCAAAAGCACTAATTCTCATAACAAACCTATTTTATTTAAAACTGCATGTAAAAATGTTTTTTACACTGCTTTTGAAATTGTCCAAATGAAACCCGTAGATCACTCTCCACATATTGCAAGTATGTCCTGATCTTCCTGTTTTCCCCCATTAATATTCTAGCCAAATAATATCTCATCAAATTAGCAACGGACATTCACCTTAAAAAAAGTAAATATTTTGCTGTGTCAATCTTCTGAAACTAGGCAGAGAGCAAGATGAGCTTTCTGGTAAATAACTACCCTGTTTGAATATCATGTGTAGATCCCTATTTCAGTACAGCATAGATTTCTCCTGAGCTACTTGTCATTGACAGTTAGGTAATGAAGATTTGTCCCTTTTGATATCAGATTGTGCAGCTGTGAAAAAAATAGCTTTTACAAGCAGAGATACCCAAGTCCTGTATAAATTAAAAGAAAATGTTAAACTGTAAAATATTGCTATCCTTCTCCTTTATGATTGAATGGAATCCCTCTTCCTCAGACAAAAGCTGATGTGTGTTTTGTGTGTGTGTGTGTGTGTGTGTGAGAGAGAGAGAGAGAGAGAGAGGAGAAAAAGGTCTCTCTTCTTTTAATATTGACGGTTTCAAGAGGCTACCAAATGTCACTGATATTAAAAGTCCGGAGGAAGAGAAACAAAAAAACTTAGTTCTTCTTGAAATTCCTGTCATTATTACTCTAGGTTGTTGGTTGTCTTCATAGATTTTAAAATCATCTCGGGTTCATTCCTATTCCCACCTTCATAGTCAATAGTTAGAAAACTGGGATCTAGAGAAGAATCTTCAAATTCTTTTGTTTTAGTTCCTGGAGTTTCATTTAGTTAAATACCAATGTTCAGTAATTTGGTAAGTAATCTTGCAGCATAGCTCAGATCACCCGCCATTCCCCCTCAAAAAAAAAAGTCAAGAAGAATCTTAAAAGCCAGTTTAAAGTTAATAGAATTTATTTATGATTTTACTTTTTCATTTGATTCTCAATTCAGGATTTCCTTCTCCTGCAGAAGCCTCTAACATGGTACTTTACTGTAAGCTTGGAAAGCATGTGTGTGACTTCTTTTGAAGCCAATACAAATGTGGTTGCTGTGAAACTAGCCAACAATAATGTGCTCTGTGTCTGACTAGGCTGGCCACCCACTTACCTTCACCTACATTGATCAAATTTCTCTTTCTTCCATTTCTTTTTCAACTTTCAATATCTTCCTGACCGATAAGAATGTGCTAAAAGTGCCTCTGAGCCCAAGTTTCCCAAATGGAAAAGCATAGTTACTTGACTGATGGCACCTAAACAGGAGACTTCAAGACAAGCACATCTGATTAATATAATATAAATAATACCCATATAATTTGAGGGTTATTTCTTTGAGACTGATCTTTGAACACTTAGTGTAGTTCATAAAGGGTGAAGCATGAAGGTTCTTTATTCATCATCATTATGTCTCACCGTACCAGAGCTAATCCCAAGAGGACAACAGTAGGCATGGACAATGGGAAAAAACACTCCAGTCAGCTTCCCTTACTCCTCACAGGAGAAGGAGCAGCAGCTACCGATGGATGTGTCCTCTGAGTTTGACCCACTAAATTGAACTCCGGAAGATAGATCATTGCAGTGTCGATCTTCCCCAGAGTGAAGACATGGCATTAGGGACTAGTTTTTGGATCTGAATATTTAGATATTTTCTGGCTACAAATGTTATATAAAAACAGGCTCTTTCATGAACAACAAAGTTTCAGCCTTGATTGGGATCCTTTTTCATCCCAGAGTTAGATGTCATCTATCTATAAAGGGCCTCCTCATTTAATGGAATGCACACACACACATATTTATGGAATTTGTTTTCTAAAATATCAGACAAGCCAGTTTCTACCTGACATCAGAACTAGATTATAGAAGCACCAACATTACCAGTGAGGATAAAAGACTTTGGTCCTCTATTTTTAGCAGTGATAGATAATTTAGATTATTCTGATGACAACAATACTTGTTCACACAGACTTTACTTGAGAGATTAGCATTTGAAAGTCCAGTTGAAGCCTTTGTGGGCTCAAATTACACTGTTGATAACCATTACTGCTGTAAACAAGCTAATACATGACTTGCTACTTTACTTGAGTTTCTTGTTGATGGACAGCACAAAGGAATTTTTTGCTCCACTGAAACAACTACAACTGGAAAGAGAGTCTAATAACTCCTGTGTCAGTTCAGGAATGGTTTTGATTTCTCATGATGCCAGGAAAGAGGATATATATCATCACAGTAGGGTTGTGAAAGGTTTTGGTGGGGAAGGTTCCCCACTGGGTTTTTGAATTCTTTTTACAATGTTCGGAAAAGGATCTCAGTATTTGGTAAAATATTTAGGACTTTTTGGAAAATCACTTCATGGGAAGTTAATCAGAACTTGTTTCAAATGTGTTTTTCCAACTGAAGAGAAATGTGTGGTGCATATGAAAAAATAAGGAAAACCATGAAAGTTAGCTTTGTTAAATGCAAGTGATATGTGTCTGTTATTCTTCTGTCTTGCAAGCTAATAAACTTAAGACCAGTTGCTTTAGAGAGCACAGTTATTAGCTCTCGGTAGAAATTAATGTGCTACAGGGAATTTACAGTATAAGAAAAATGCTCTTAAGTGTTTGGGGCCATCTGAGCCACCCAGTGTAAGTGTTTTCTGGCAGCGGAGATATTATTGTTGCCATAGCCCTGCCACATGACTTTTTTTTCTCCCTAAGTAAATTCAGTTTTCTTAGTAAAAAGTTCAACCCAAGCCCGTCAGAAGGAAACCTGCTGGGATGTCTGGAATGGAAGAGATGGGTCTGAGATTTGTGTGGCAGTAGTACAGGGTTGGGTTTAAATATTTTGAATGGGTAAAGAGAGACTCAAACAGTTTTTGGAAAAAAAGTGTTTTTAAAATATAGATAGCAGAGACTTCTAGACATAAAAAGGTTGCTTTTGTTTGCAAAAAGGAACATAAGGTGCCTGATAACAAATCATTCTTGGCTTGCAACCGTGGTTTATATAATGTAGATATGATAATGATGATTTCATATTAAAAGGCAAACAAATATTCCCCTTACTTATGCCTCCTGCAAGGAGGTTTACAGGATCTGTCGAAAAAGGCTTTCTTTCTCGACAGATCCCCCTCTAGACTGCCACTTTTTGCTGACAAAGTGCTGAGTCAGCAAAACACGGTAGCCATTTTTATGCAAATTAGGCATGGGATGTTTAAATCCCTGCCTCATTTGCAATGTCGACCTGCCTAATCTGCATCCCTCTGCCGACAGAGGTATGCAGTCTAGACATACCCATAGGCTGCTTAACTTTGAACAAAAATATTTACTTATCATCATTTACTAGTAGTTTGGATTTCATGTTTATATAGTTTCACCCCTAAAATAGATGTTTGAGAATATTTTTGGTAAGTTCTTTACATAATCTAAGGTTAAGGAAATGCTATCAGACCAGTTTGACCTCACTAGCTTTCAAATATAGTTCTTGCATTTAGGGGGATAGCTGTATAGTAGGGTATCATTATAGAAACAAGCTGCTTACAACGCCTCAGAGAACGGACTAAATCTAAGAGAGGTTTTGAGTGATTGCGCTAGGAGATTACATTGTCTGTGTAATACAGAGAGGCGGAAGGGTCCTTATTTCACAGTTTCATTATTGATCTACAAGTGGATTCATCTTAATGAAATTTTCTGGAGTTACTGAATTCAAACTTGTCACTAAATTTGGAAGCAAAAAGAAAAGAAGAAAGAAAAGAAATACACAGAGACCTAGACAATGTAAAAATGAGAATAGAAAAGAAAAAAAATCATAGTGTATTGAAAACGTGTGCATCTGGGAAAAAATAATTCAAAACACATTCACTGAGAGGAAAAAATGTTAAAACAAAAAATGCCATGACACAATGTGGTGACATTGGAAAACAAATTAGTTAAGTATACAATGAAATATGGCAACAAGCTAGGATCATATGATTTGGGGCACATACATAGAGGCATACTTTTATAAACTATTTGGCCCTATTTTCTCCCTTCTAGTTTTATGTTGTGAACCTCCCAATTTTCCCTCGTATAAGTATCAGGTGCTTTATAACTATGAAACTGTTCAGGTAATCTTGTAAACTGAGCATATCTGTAGTTTTGGTCCAGTGAAACAGATTCTGACATAACAGATCCAAACCTACAAGCATTTACATATATATTTAATTTTAAGCCTTCGAGTAGTCCTGATGAAGTTATTGGCAAATTAGGGGGCATCTATACTGCACCCTTACTTTAAAATAAGCCACACAATTTGCGCTACGCAAATTGCATAATTTATTTCAATGTAATTTCAAAATAGCTTATAGTCTACACAGCATCAAATTTCAAAATAACTCACTATTCCAAAATGCCCATTAGCCCTTGTAGAACAAGGGTTACCGGAACATCAGAATATGCTTCCCGTATTTCAAAATCTATTTCAAAATAATGGGCTGCTTCCATAGACGCAGAATAGCTATTTCGGAATACTTCCGGTATCTCGAAATAGCTCTGCAGTGTAGACATAGCCCAAAAGACTAGGAAAATGGGAAGTAGATGTGGAAGACAAAGGTGCACACCAGCTGGAGGCGTAGCTTATAAGGAAGTATCATGAAGTGGACATTTTTATACATCCCAATTGTTGGTCAATCTCAGCCACATTTAATTTTCCTTTACCCCCCAAAAGAGTTCTATGTAGAAGTTAGCTGCTATAGTGTGTAGTATTTCAAGCTAATTGAATACAGCTGGTATTAGTATGTCACCTATTCATTCTTTCTTACATTTACCTCAGCTCAAGTGTAATCATTCTACCAGTCAGTCTCTGTCAGGGTCTCTCTCAGGAGACTATATGAAAACAAATTAGCATGGAGAGACAGTATGTAAAAGGTTTGTGTTCTAGACTATTGTATGGTAACTTCCACTTATTATAAGGCTTCTGGACTTTAAAGTATGTTCCTTATAGCTCAATTAATTTTAAAACAAAAACAACCCGTCCCCCCACTGTGTCAACTTGCACAGAACATTTGCATAGAACAGATGCAGCTTCAAGTCAAGCTTCCCCAATTGTTTCTCACCTTTACTTGGGGGAACAGATTTAGGGGTGAATCCATAGCTTAGTCTCTATGTCCTGTTCAGTCCTTTGTGCTTTAGACTGCCCACAAGTACATTAATTAGTCTTGCTCTAGTTCAGGGTTCATGTCATGATTTAAACTATCAATTCATTCATCAAAAAGTCTTGCAGCGTCTTAGAGACTAACAAAAACTGTAGATGGTATCATGAGCTTTCATGGACACAGCCCACTTCTTTAGATGAGTGAAATTTAAGGGGTCATTCCAGTTTTCAAATAAATAGCACAGAGTGGGGATGGGGGCGGGGAGGGAAGAGGAGGAAAAAGAAGAAAAAAATGGGGAAAGAAATTGTCAGTTAGAGTGTCCATGCTAAATGAAGTTGATAAGAATAGTTAGTACCCACTTAAGTACCCTTTGTTTGTTTCTTTATGTCATTAGGATGTGGAATGTAGCGGGCCGTCCATCCAATGTCTGTTTAGACTTCTGTTGTAGGAATCAAACTTGTAAAAGAAATTAAGTTCTTTAGCTTTCCTGTCAAGCTGGTTTTGAAATTGGTTTGAAATAATTCTGGGACTTGGAGATCCATTAATGAGTGTCCAGGCAAGTTAAAATGTTCCCCAACAGGTTTCTGTGTGTAGCCTTTTCGGATATCTGATTTGTGTCCATTAATTATTTCTAGGAGAGACTATTCAGTTTGGCCAATATACATGGCAGAGGGGCATTGCTGGCACTTGATGGATATGCAGTTATACGAGCCTCTGATGTGGTGGTTTACATGGTTATGTCCTGTGATTATATCGCCTGTATAGATGTGTGGACAGAGTTGGCATCTGGGTTGATTGCAACGGTGTGTTCCTGGATGAATATGATGGAGGTGTGCTCCGTGGTTATTGGAAAGAATTTGTTTGAGTTTAAGGGGTTGTCTGTAGGCGAGGATTGGTCTGTGCCCTAAGGCTTGTGAGAGAGAGGGGTCATTTTCCAGGCTAGGTTGTAAACTGTTGATAATGTATTGGAAGGGTTTGAGTTGGGGGCTGTAGGTAATGATACCATCTACATTTTTTGTTAGAAGACCAGAAATAGTCTTGCAGCACCTTAGAGACTAACATGGCTACCCCTCTGAAATTCATCCTTCAGTTATGTGACAGTCATCTTCTATTAATCTGCTTTAATGGGTAATTTAGAGCTGAAAGACTCTGTAAGCCACTTCCAGATTCCAGCCAAGCTAATACCCTAAATAATATATTATTTAATAATAATAAAATGCAGGAAAAGGTCACCAACATTTAATTAAAATGAATTTTCATTAGATTTTTTTATACTGACCACCTCTATTTCTAATTCCAACATGCTGCATATTCTCAGTCATTCCGTATCTAGAATAAACAAGCAGTCATGTGGAACCTTAGAAACCAACAAATATATCATGAACCTTTTCTGGGTAAAACCCTCTTCATCTGCTGAAGTGGGTTTTACCCACAAAAGCTTATGATAATATTTGTGAGTCTCTAAAGTGCCATATGACTGCTTGTTTTTTTAAAGTGACAGACTAACACAGCCACACCTCTGAGACTTCATATCTACAATGTTCATCATAAGTGCCAAAGGGTCATCCATGGTTTCCATTTTTCCATTTAGAGTTCCTCCAGCTTGGTGTCCCTTTTTTTTTTTTTTTTTTTTCCTTTCTTTTTAAGCAGCAGCTGGAGAAGTAATTGTAGGTAAAAGTGTACAGACATATTGAAAATTGCCTTCATAAGGATTGTGCTAGACCATATGGTTAATGTCAATCTCATGTGTTTTGGTTCCTTGTCTAAATTTTGACCCCACAATATAAGAGGAGCACATTCTTTCCCCCCATCATTAATTGTAATCACCATTCTCTAAATAAACTGCCTCATTGTTCAGTTGACTTTTTTGGGAGTTGAGGGGAAATCGATCAGGAAACAATAGACTGGCTGATCCTTTAGGAAAGCTAATTAAAAAAACCCACCTAAACCATTTCTATTTCTGGCTTGCCAAGGATTTGGACTGAAGAGCATAACAAATCCAAAAACAGTTATTATTTTTTATTCCACTGCATTGTGACACAGAAAAATGTAGGGACTCAGATTCTCACATATGGCAACGGGACAATTCAGTATGTTCTGCTAAGCAATAAGGCCTTACAATTGGCTTCAGTAATTCTAACATGCCCTTACCTCTGACTGATAACAAAGTTGTACTGAATGTTGCAAATATCCCAAGCACAAGCATATGAATGAGCCATACAAGAGAAAACATTTCACTGGGCTTTGACAATAAATATGCTGTTATCTTCTGCCTTATACAGATTTCCTATGTGACAAATGTCAGAATTGAAGAGTTGCAACATTCAGCACATTTTTATCCACATAAATATTGAAAACATATTTAATACAATATTGAAGGGATTATAGAATTCAGAAAAGGGAAAGTCTGACTAATGCCGCAGCTGTGTAGCATTCCAGTGAATTCAAGCTATTGCCAGCATTTATCAGCCACTCAGATCTTTGACAATAAACAATCTACTGCTCATGATCATATATCCAGACAGATAGCGATTGGATATTGTTTACATAACTATATTAATACTGTCCCGTGTATATATAGTGCATATTGTTAGCTGTTAACTAATTAAAAGAAGTTTTTGCTTAACATGTAACCCACTTTTGGTTTCATGTTAACAACAGGCAATATTTACTTTACAAAATAATTTACATTAAAACAGAATAGCTTCTATTTTGTGAAAATTTTGATGAAAAAAACCAAAACAAAACAAACTACAGCTCTACCATGACTCTAGAAATGGAGAGAGATTATGCCAGATGTTGATATTTTTATAAAAATAGAGAGCTGAAGGAGTCCTCAAAATATCATTTAAGTCACCTTTCCTGCCCTGTTCTCCCCCACTGAGGCACCATAAAATACCTAGATCATCCCTCACATGTGTTTCTTTAACTTGTTCCTGATGACCCATAACTTCCCCAGGTAACCAACTGTAGCACTTATCTATCCTATACTTGAAGCTGGGTATGAGATTCCTAGCTCATGTAGATACTTAAAAAAAAGTAACCTTGTTGGTGTATTATGCGCAGTAATGAAATTCTATCCTCCTGAAATTCTTCTGAGCCTTACAGGCAGAACTCGTCAGGACTAGACCTTACTGCCTTTCTGCTGCCCATACTACACCCACTATGCTTCTATTCAGGGCACTAGTTCCAATGAGAGCTAGCATGAGTGTATCTATGTGAACTGGAAATCATACCCATAGGGTATGTCTAAATTCAGAGACAAGTTAGTTTGCAGCAAGGGAGGTTAAGGTCAGTTAACAGGGCAAGTATTTGAAATGGATGACTTCTTGTCTGACCTCAGTGGACATGGATAACAATGGCTCACTGTCCTATTTATAAACAGCCTTTCATATATTTGAAGACTGTTACCATATCTCCACTCAGCCTTCTCTTCTTTAGACTAAACAGGACCACTTCTTTCAACATTTCCACATAGGGCATGTTTTCTTAACCTCTTAGTTTTGGGTGCCACATTTTAAGAAAGATGTGAAAAAATTGGAAAGATTCCAGAGCATAGCAACCAAACTCTACACACCATTCCAATGGAGGCTTTACTGGTGACAAGTGTCTTACATAGGACACTCCTATTAATTCATCCCAGGATGATATTTGTCTTTTTTGCAGTAGTATCACTGTTGACTCGCATTCGATTTGTGATCTACTAGAACCTTTTTCTAGAAAATTGATAAAACTTTCATAAAAGCTTGATAGGGTAACAAAAGCATTTGACCCACAATGATTAGGATACATACAATACAGTCACATGGATGAATTCTGTTCACAACTACTGTAGAAACTTAAAAAACAATGAATGGTCCTGCAGTACCTTAGGCTATGTCTACACTACAGAGGGTTTTTTTTGGAAAAACAGCCATTTTTCTGAAAAAACTTCACTTACATCCACAATGCAATCATGTTCTTTCGGAAAAAAAAAATAACAGAGGAGTTTTTCCTACATTGGTAAACCTCTTTCTGCGAGGAAGAAGCCTTTTTCTGAAAGAGCTCTTTTGGAAAAAGGTATGTGTGGATGGGGAAGAGGGAGTTCTTTCAAAAGAAGAGGAAAGAAGAAAATTCAATGTGGACGCTATCTTTCAAAAAGCAGATCGCTTTTTCAATGTGCTTTGGCAATGTGAACACTCTCTTTCGGAAGAAGTTTTTTCAGAAGATCTCTTCCGGAAAAGCTTCTTCCAAAAGAAGCCTGCAGTCTAGACGAAGCCTTAGAGACTAACAAAAATGCAGTTAGTATCATGAGCTTCCATTGTAGAGTAACTCTTTACAGAGCAGAATTTGGCATAAATGTAGAATTTGTTCTTGCTTATGTACAAAGAAAGACTGCAATGGAAACTCAAGCTTTCTGTTTATCCAGGGAAACAGTCCTACTGGGAAATGAAAGATCTATCATGTTCCCCTGTCAGTTTGTCTCACATCTGACCAACAGAGTCCATCTCTAGGTTTAAGAAAGTAGTTCAGGCTGCAGTTGCCAGCAAAATTGTTAATTAATATGATATATTGATAATATTTGTGATGGGGCCAGTTGGAACAGATTCTGATCTCCATTACTCCAGGTTTACTCCTGTGAATTGGCATTTAAATCTGGCCCTTTGAACTAAGATCTGGACTAAGACAACTAACATAAGAAGATAAGAACGGCTATACTGGGTCAGACCAAAGGTCCATCTAGCCCAGTATCCTGTCTGCCGACAGTGGTCAATACCAGATGCCCCAGAGGTAGGGAACACAACAGGTAATTATCAAGTAACCCCTCTCCTGTCATACATCTCCAGACAATGTCATTGTGTCAGACTGCTGAATAGCACTGATTGGCAGTCTCCAACAAACTACACAAAATTCCTGGCTATTGACTTTTAGGTCAAAGAAAACCTCTGTAGCTCATTTTCAATCATTCCTTAAAATAGACTTTGTGAAAAGTCTTCTGTTCAGGCAAATTCTCCATATAAAATTCAGCTAACTATTCCATGGGACACTGAAGAGATGGACTTAAAATTGGCTCTTACCTCAGTAACATTGAACAGTCCAACTAAAAGTCTCAATTGCCACTCTTTTTGGTGTCTAACACATCCATTGTATTATATTAGCATCCAGAAGAGAAGGCACAAGAAGCACTTTTATTGACCACAAGTATTTCTTTCCCTACAAATTTGCTTTGGCTTCTGAAAACATCTAGTCATGCTCTAAGCTTTATAACATGGAATCATGGAATCATAGAACTATACAGGACCTCAAGAGGTCATCAAGTCCAGTCCCCTGCCCTCATGGCAGGATGAAGCACCATCTAGATCATCCCTATTGGATATCTATCTAAACAGATTTAATGATGGAAATTCCACAACCTCCCTAGGCAATTTATTCCAGTGCTTAGCCACCCTGACTGTTTGAAAGTTTTTCCTAATGTCCATCCTAAACCTCCCTTGCTACATTTTTAACACATTGCTTCTTGTCGTATTCTCAGAGGTTAAGGAGAATATTTTTTCTCCCTTCTCCTTGCAACACTCTTTTAGGTACTAGAAAGCTGCTATATTGTCCCCTCTCAGTTTTCTCTTTTCCAAACTAACCAAACCCAGTTCTTTCAATCTTCCCTCATAGCTCATGTTTTCTAGACCTTTGGTTTTTCTTCTCTAGACCTTCTCCAATTTCTCCACATTTTCCCTCAAATGTGGTGCCCAGAACTGGACACAATATTCCAGTTGAGGCCTAAACAGTGAGCGGAAGAATGACTTCTCGTGTCTTGCTCACAACACTCCTGTTAATGCATCCCAGAATCATGTTTGATATTTTTGCAGCAGTGTCACACTGTAGACTCATATTTAGTTTGGGGTCCACTATGACCCCTAGATCCCTTTCTGCAATACTTCTTCCTAAATAGTCACTTCCCATTTTGTATGTGTGGAACCGATTGTTCCCCCCTAAATTAAGTATGTTGCATTTGTCCTTATTGAACTTCATCCTGTTTACCTCAGACCATTTCTCCAGTTGGTCCAGATCATTTTGACCCTATCTTCCAAAGCACTTGCAATCTGTCTCAATTTAGTATAATCTATAAAATGTATAAGCATACTCTCTATGCCATTCTCTAAATCACTGATGAAGATATTGAACAGAATCGGTCCTAAAACTGATTCCTGAGGAACTTCACTTGTTATATCCTTCCCTCATGACTGAACCATTGATAACTACTGTACTCTGAGAATGGTTATCCAATCAGTTAAGTGTCCACTTTATAATAACACCATGTATGTTGTATTCCCCTAATTTATTGTTAAGAAGGGAAGCAAGACTGTATTGAATGCTTTACATGCATTAGTAGAAGCTAAACCCATTGATATGTATCCCACACAACATGAATATCAGGTCACCAATTCTTGGAATGATCCAAACAACAAACACAGGAAAAAGACAACAAACAGAAATCTTTTCAAATATAGCTCATTAATCACTAAACCATGCACGAGTAACTTATTTTAAAATAAAATTTTATTTTCATTACAGAAGACATTTTTCTTTTAGACCTCTCTTCTGTTACCTGGAGTTACTGTTGAATGAAATGCCACCATATTATCAGATTCTATGTTTGCTGCCATTCAACAACAGAGGTGCTTTCTCATAAAAGAAACAGACAAGCAGGAGAGCCCTCATAATATCCATATAAAAATAATTGACAGGTTCAAGGCAGGTTCAGCATATAATTTTACTTTATGCCTTGAATAGCAAAATCGATTAAATACAATTACTCTGAAAATGTTTTAAAATCATATTTTGTCATAAAATAGAAAAATCCGATAAAGTACAGTGGTTATAGCAAAGTAACATGACTAAAAAGGGTAAAAAATATTTTTTTCAAAAGTGAGTTAGGTGCCTGAATCTTTTTTGAAAGACAAACATACCTAATGGGATTCTCAAAAGGCACCTCCTCTTCTTAAGACCTTAAGGCTATGTCTACACTGCACTCTGAACTCGAAATAAGATACGCAATTTGCACTATGCAAATTGTGTACTTATTTTGAGTCTATATCATAATAGGCTATTGTGAAATTTGGTGCTGTCTACACAGCACCAAATTTCGAAATAAAGTGCTATTTTAAGCCATCCCTTAACAACGAAGCTTACGAGGATGGCAAAATAGCATGTCTGCTATATTTTGGAATAGCGAACATGTTCAAAAGACTCAGCATAGCTATTTTGGGATACCTCTAGTATCCTGAAATAACTTCGATGTGTGGACATACCCTAAGGGTACGTCTAGACTACAGGCTTGTGTCGACAGAAGTTTTGTCGACAGAATCTGTCGACAAAACTTCTGTCGACAAAGAGCATCTAGACTACATCAAGCAGATAGACAAAACTATTTGCTTTGTTGACAGAGAGCGTCCAGACTGCAGGACGCTCTGTCGACAGAAGAAAATACCCGGAACTGCTTCTGCCAGGTCACAGGGGCAGCATGTACTTCCTGGTGCTGCTGCCTACCTTTTGCAGAGACTCATGCTAAAAGGGATCCCTCCGACTAGCCATTGCTCTGCTGCTGCAGCTGCCTTGCTTACCTCCTAGAGGGACAGCAAAGGTTCTGCAGTGCTTGCTTGGAGTGCCCTGCTTCCTGGCACAGCACAGCAGTGTGGGTTTTTTTTTTTTTTTGGAAGGTTTTTCCAAACCTTTGTTTGCCATGGAGCGAGAGCTTCCCCTGGGCAGGCGCTGGCCCCACTCCACGGTGCTTCAAATGCTGCTGCAACTGCATGAGACTTTCATGCTGTTAATCCCTGGTCTGGATCCTGAGCCCAGACTGGAGCCCCTCCTTCAGAATGCAGCAGCACTGTTCCTGCCTCCGAACTTTTTCCCGGAGAGGCGATTTTGGAGGATGGAAACAAGTACGGACTGGTGGGACCGGCTCGTAATGGAGCAGTGGGATGATCAGGCTTGGCTCTGAAATTTCAGGATGCGGAAGTCCACCTTCCTGGAGCTCTGCAACTGGCTTGCCTCCACCCTGCAACGACAGGACACCCACCTGCGCCCTGCCATCCCGCTGGAGAAGAGAGTAGCTATTGCCCTCTGGAAGCTGGCCACTCCTGATAGCTACCGGTCAGTGGGACACCAGTTTGGTGTGGGGAGATCTACTGTTGGTGCTGTGTTGATGGAGGTAAGTCCCTTGGAGGTGGGGAGTCCAAAGGGGACTGTAACAGAAAAGGGTGGGTGGGGGCAATAGAGGGGAGGTGGTGGAGGGCTCCTGTGCCTTACACCATCATACTACTGGGAGCAATCACTGGGGATACTGGGGTCTTGGGGGACCGTCTCCCAAGGACTTGGGCAACCCTCTTACTTCATATTCTGTGTCTGTTTGTATGTGTCTATTTCTGCAGGTGGTGAGGGCCATCAACTCACAGCTGCTGAATCGGATTGTCCACCTCGGAGACCTAGACACCATCACGGCCGGTTTTGCAGGGCTGGGATTCCCAAACTGCGGAGGAACGCTTGATGGAACGCACATTCCCATCCATGCACCACCCCATCGAGCCGCCCAGTATATCAACAGAAAAGGATACTTTTCCATTGTGCTGCAGGCCCTGGTTGACCACCGTGAACTATTTACGGACCTTTGTGTGGGGTGGTCGGGCCGGGCACATGATGCTCGGATCTTCCGCAATTCACACCTGTACGAAAGGCTGCAGACAGGAACCTTCTTCCCCCAGCAAACCTTTGCTATTGGGGATGTAGAGATGCCAGTCTGCATTGTGGCCGATGCGGCGTACCCCCTCATGCCCTGGCTTATGAAGCCATACACAGGGCATCTGACCACGAGCAGGGAAGTGTTTAACACTCACCTAACACGCGCACGTTTACAGGTGGAATGCGCATTTGGCCAGCTGAAGGGAAGGTTTAGGTGTCTGCTAACTTGCCTTGACATGGGGGGAACACAATATCCCAGAGGTGGTGGCAGCATGTTGCATCCTCCACAACCTGGTGGAGAGCAAAGGGGAGGCCTTCCTCCCAGGTTGGGGGCCAATGGCTGAAGTGGAGGGGAGGCGGTTTGCGCAGCCTTGGACAGCTGCCGTTCGCCAAGCCCATCATGCGGGGGTTCGCATCTGGGAGGCTCTGCGTGAGCGCTTCTCAGCTGGAGCCCAATGACTCCCCAAGGTATCCCCAATGGGGTCTGTGGCCCAGGGTCCCCCCGTCCCAAAACCTTCCCTCCCATAATCCATCCCTGCATCAGCCTCCAAGCAGTTAAGACACACACTTCATGTTAAGTATGAAAAATATAATGTTTATTAACAAGTAAAGTTAGAATTAGGAACTGTTATAAAACATAGTATTGTTCAACAACTGTTAAAAAATAAACTTTTTTTGGAACTATTAACCTGTATTTATAACTGTGGTAGGAGGGGGGATTTCAACCTGGAGGGAGAGAGGGAGGGAGGGGGGATTTCAACCTGGAGGGAGGAAGGGAGGGAGGGGATTTTAACCTGGAGGGAGGGAGGGAGCGAGGGAGGGCAGACAACTTAAGGTTAATGGCGGTATTGCCTGGGCCGCAAGGCTTTGCCACCTCTTGTCCGTGGACCCTGCCGTCCTCGGGCTCGAGTTGGGGCTGAAGATGACTCTGCTCTAGCGGGGAGGGGGAGGGCTGGAGGTGGCAGGGGCTGAGGAGAGTAAGGTGGCAGGGGCTGAGGGAGAGCAAGGGGGGTCAGAGGGGGCTGAGAGAGAGGAAGGGGGGTCAGAGGGGGCTGGAGCTGGATGGGCAGGAGAAGTCCCCATGGGGAGAGGACCTGGCACACCCAGGGCCTCCCGGACGGTGGCACACATTGTGCTCCACTGCGGGAGGAAGTCCTCAAGCAGGCGAGCATGCCAGCGAGCCTCCTTCCTGGCTCTTTCGGCCATGGTCTCCTGCATTTTGGCCATGGTCCCCTCAATGTTCTCCATCACCTCCACATGCCTCCTCTGGAGGTCATTGTAGGCCCTCCAATGCCTGCGGGTGCTGTGGGACTGGGTGGGTGGTGGCACAGGTGTCGCTCTGCGGTCAGCAGCAGCAGGTCCGGCTGTGGAGGAGAAGAGGGGAGAACCGATCAGTGTTAGCAATTCACACACAAGTCCTTACAACAAGGGATGGGAATGTTGTTACTGGTAGGCCATGTCTGGCCCTGCCAGCCGCCTTGGCTGCACAGGGGCCCCGTTGTGGCTAGGACAATGTCCACCTTCACCCCCTACATCCTCCCCCCCCCCCCTCCACCGTGGCAGTCCAGGCCAGATCAGTGTGCAGCCACAGTAGGACAGGTGCCTGCAGCACCTTGGGTCTCCCATGGCCCCTACCCGCATACCCACCACCTGCCCGCCTGCTTGCACATGTACAGAGAGATGCAAGCTGTCCAGGAGGACCAAGATGTGAACATTGCTCTGCATCCTCTCTGCTCCCACCTCCCCTGTTCTGTGTCTGTGACCCTGATTGCACTCACCTGATGTTCCTTCACCAGCGTCGGAGGATGCCTGCGAGGCTTCCTGGGTCTCCGGGACAGGCTGCAGAGTCAGGGTCAGGGTGTCCTCCATCTGCTCCTCCTCCTCCTCCTCCTCCTCCTCCACATCTTCCCTTGGGACCTCCTGCCTGCTCTGCTGCACTGGTGTGTGCAACCCTGTCTGCACGAGCACCGGTGCAGACATAGGTTCCTGGCCTCCCAGGATGCGGTCCAGTTCATTATAATAGGCGCAGTGTGCCGGGGCTGCACCTGATGCTGAGCTCTGCTCTCTGGCCTTTACGTATCCCTGCCAAAGCTCTTTGACTTTCGCCCGGACTTGTTGCAGTGTCCTTGGGTGGTGCCCTTTATCGGCCAGCCCCTGAGCCATGCGGCCGTAGATGTTGGCATTCCTGCGCCGGTGTGCAGGGCCTGGACCGCCTCCTCCCCCCACAGTTCAAGCAGTGTCAGGACCTCTGGCCCTGACCAGGCGGGGCTCTCTTTTCTCGGCTGTGGGCACCAGGGCTGGCTCCTCAAAGGTCCTTGGGGGCCTCGTGGCTCTGGAGCTGCACACATGGCCACGTGCAGGTGAAGCTGGGAGAGCTCTGTGCTGACAGGCTTCCTCTGTGGCCAGCTTCCTGTCACAATGCCTGCAGGGATGTCTGTGCCTTTAAAACATGGCTACAGACAGGAACAAGAAGAGGTTTTTCCTGAAGAAGGACTGTCCAGCAGGGGTTTCCTTGGAGGTATTTTTCTGTCGACAAAAGAAACCCCCGCGTCCAGACTGCCCTTTTTGTCGACAGAACTCTGTCAACAGAGGCATTGTGCCTCGTAAAATGAGGTTTACCCGCGTCGACAAAACTGCTGAGTTCTGTCGATGTTATGTAGACAGAACTCAGCGATAGTGTAGACGCAGGTATAGTTTTGTCGACAAAAGTCCACTTTTGTCGACAAAACCCTGTAGTCTAGACACACCCTAAGTCTCATTAAATTTCAGTGCACCTGATGTGGGGGAAGGGAAAGGCCTCAAAGTAGCCAGTCTTCCTCATCCTTGCATCTGGGACTGGTCTTTCTCCTGCTGGTCTGTTCAGGCATCCCCTCTCCCTGCAACAGAAAGACAGAGAAGAGGGCGGCATTTTGTAAAATCTCACAAAGCTTATATCCTTGTTAAAATAATATCTAAATGAATACATAGCTCCAGGGTTTGCAAATATGTATCAATCAGATGGATTTTGATTCTTCAAACACTTATATATGAGTAATTTTACATTAATGCAGTTTATTGAAGCCAGTAATACTATTCATGTTTGTAAAATTATTCACAAATGGAAGTTTGCAATCCTGCAAGCATTTATACGTATCTGCATTCAGACTGGTTAGAGGCAGTAATGAAATTTGGACCTTCATCCAGGGCTAGACCTGAACTTCTTCAAAATTTGTGGATTCAGCTCTGCTGTTGCATTTTAGACCAACAGTTGTTAGTGAAGACTCCGTTTTATTGCTATTCAGGTAGAGTCATGCAAGGAATTTTATTTTGAATTTCAGTAGTGACTAAAAATGATTAATTCAGAATTGCCTGCATTTGAATGCAAGATTATTAAGAACAATTCTGTGATTATATTGCTTCCAGATAGTTCTAGTAAAAGCAGTTTTTAAACTACTCATCTGTGGCACAGAGATGGTAGGTAGTACAGCCCAAAATACTGAGTAGTGTAGTGCCACAATAAATCACATTTTAATCATAAAACGCTCTTTCATTAAGAATGGAAGAGAAGAGTAAAGCTTTAGAAACTGGAACTTAGGCCTTGAAATTGTAGAATGGTTAATAATTCCACTTTACTAGAATTTCACTGGGTCAAACAGAATTCATTATGAATTCTCAGAATTTCTGCCATTTTGTTTGAGCTAGGTCTGCTTCTAAGTGCTACACTGGCTGAATTTGAACTTGTACACTGGTACTGACAATGTGGGTAGCTCAGATGGGAACCTTTAAAGCATGGTGAGTCCAGGAGCACATGCTGTTGGGTCCAGTCAAAAGCAGTTTGTAAGCTCTGCCCTTGCCCCGGCTTGCACATATGTAGAAATGCTTAGATATGCTGGCAGTCAGAGTTATGTTTTTTACATATGTGGGTTGGGGTTTATAAGTTTGAGCCTCAACATATTACATCAAATGGCCAAAACAAAATTAAAAAAATGGCTCATATGTGCAGTTTTAAACCTCCTATGAATCAAATATTCAAATACCTAAAGCGTAATAAGGATTTCACAAATGTATCAGTTATTTTATTTTCTTCATGCTAGAAAACTGTCTTTTTACAAATACCACTCATGTTTGGTGTAACTGAATTTTTGTGGACATATTCATGGGAGTTATTATTTGAATTAAAGTGGGAAAATGTCCATTTAAAAATATGATTCTTTAGGAATGCACATGAGAGATGCACCTGTGCTGCTCAGAGTGCCCATAAAACATATCTGACATAGAGTGGATACAAAGAAATGACCCCTCAGTCAAATTGGTTAATTATGGTGCATTGAGAATAACAAATGGTAGATCTCCTCCTTTAAGCAAAGAAAATCAGCATGTAATGTGCAGAATAAAGACACTGAGATACTTTTGCTAAATTATTAAAATGTAATTCAGAAAAAAATATAATTTAAATGTACCTTAAATAATTTAACACCTGTATTCTATTAGTTCTCCTTATCTAGAGCATAAAGGCCACAATTTAAGTATTGAAATCAGAATAGTTCCAGGAGATTCCTTAAGATGAAAAATTAGCAACAGGGCAATTACAATTAGGAAAAGTAGAAAAGAGAAAATGCTATGTTGCTTTATTTGGAGCCAAATTTATTTTGTCATATTAAGTTGTGTTGCTTCAAGCAAACGAACACTAAACAACGAAATTAGCATGCTAGCACCATAATAGAGTCTCTCATAAAAAGTTCCTTTTAAATCATAAATCTATAATGAATAGACAGATTATGAAGAGAGTTGCACTACAGAATCTATCTATGCCATGAAATATATAGCCAAAATTAGTGATGGGTTTGTTTGTTCATCAAACTTTAACAACAGGCCAGCTACAACATAATTTATAAACAATCTGGAACATTTTGTTTAGCATTATCAAAAACTTGATCTCTTCATATTTACTTCAAAATACTTTCAGCCTTCAGGTCTTTTCTGATTGTCTTTTTTTCCCTCATGCCCGATCATTCTGACAAACATGAACTAAGTTTAAGCAAAGTCATGGAAGGATTCAGGTTTTCACCATGAAGTCAGACCAAAGTCGATCATTTCAGCTAAATTTAGCTTTTTCTTTACTTATTTTCTATTTGGAGGTTGTTGCTAAAAATATAAAACTTTTGGACTAATTCGATCATGCTAAATGGTGTTACATTATGGTCTGATTCTAGAATGAGTACAGGTTAAACCTCTAGTCTGGCATGCTTGGGACGTGACCAGTGCCGAACCAGAGAATTTGCTGAACCACAGGAGGTCAATATTGTCTAGCCAGATTATTAACACTTCCACTGCTTACAGGGCTCTTAGAAAACATTTAGGGTAAATTACGGCTAAATAACAAACACAAAATACTGAGAGCTAAGTCTGGTGGCTGTAAACAAACTTTATGGGACTGTAGGAAACTTGGCCACACCTGAGATAAGTGGACATCTGGCTAACTAAAACCATGCCAGAACACAAATGATACCAAACCATAGAATGCTGGACTACAGAGTTTCAACTTGTGTTTAATTTCATCTACCGCAATGTGCCTACATTAAAGATTGAATTTTCATAGCATAGTGGTGTACCACGCTCATAGAAATACCTCAGTCTTGCATTACACCTCATTTATGAATGCAATTACTGTAAATGTACATGTAAGTTGTGTAATCATGTATAAAAAGTGAGCTTAGCATCTCCCATAAGTGAATGAGGTATGTAGATCAGTTTACACCTTAATTCATTGCAATTACATATGCAAATATGTGGCAGTCATTGGTGCATGTGCACATGCCTCATCCATTTTAGAAAATGCAACCCCAAATGGTTATGGACGTCAGAACCAAAAAAGCAGATGGTTCTTGACTTGAAGCTGAACCCATGAAGCAGTGTTTCTCTGAGGAAAGGACTCCAAGGAACAACAACACAATTAACTGATCAGAGTAGCAAATTTAAATTACCAAAGTTTGAAGAAATCTGTGGATTGTGATTGATCAGAAAGTGAACATAAAAGTGGAGGAAATCTGCAAATAATATATACAGAGAACTGAGAAGAGCAACAAAACAGATCCGTGTCTGATAATGTTCCCATGTTGAAGGAATTTAAAAATCACATTCTCTGAATCAAAATAGTGGTGGGGTATAAACGATCCTTTCTTATCTTGTCTATGAAGATTCTGCGTTGTTGATGGAATGGGGAAAAAAATCTGGAAAAACAACATATGGAGAAATTTTCTGGTCTCTTTTTTTTCAATAAAGTTGATTAAAATGAAAAATTCAAATGGATGAAGTTTTTCTGTGTTTTTATTTAGAAAAAATGCTATTTTTAAAAATTAAAAAAAAGTCAATGGAAAATTTTAGAACTGTTCCAGAGTGGTTTCTAGGGTAATTTAAAATGCTTCAGTAAGGAGTAGCAAGAAAACTGCACCTTCTAAGGATGTGCAATCTGGTTAAATCATAGGCTGAGAGGGACAGCCAGTTGAAAGTTATTAGGACGATTGTGTTATATTAACCCCAAATCTGCAAAGGTCTTTAATTCCTTCAGGAAGAGCTCCTTAAGCTCCGCTATCTTTTCTACAATTGTGTTTGCACAATGCATGATTTTCAAGGTTTATATAATTCATTTCAGGTCAGGACTGAAAATGTATTCTTATCTACATTAGAATTTTAAAATAAAAGGGAATGTTAAAAATGTTCCCTCTCAATAATGGGTGTTCAATGAATTAGTATGCCACCTCTTCTTCTACTATTAACCTATGTAGACTTTTCATTTATTCTAATGGTGGGTAGGTAAATATCTGATGGTTCAAAGGCTGAATGTGGATGAGCTTCCAAAAGTTTAGATGTTTAATCAACATATCTAAACCAATTTGGTGTAGGAATCATAGCTGAAATCTCTGTAGCGCCTATAAACTTATGATATTTTCAGTATTTCCTGGTTCTAACTTTGGCTAGATATCTGCAAGTGATAAAGCCTATGAAGGGAGATGAAAAACAAACAAAAAAAGCAATACTAACATCTTTAAGTCTATAAAAATATGTATGATTTTAATTTAAGTTTTGGACAAAGGTTTTGGTTGGTTGTGTTTTCATTGGAATTGGTTAATGCACCTTAATTTTAAATTTGACAGCTCAGTCCAATTATCTGGTCTTCCAAATGAGACGTAAAAAAAATATCATCCTTGTCAGAATAAAATCATCCTTGCACATTTTATTGTAGTTCCGTAGAGACATGATTACACCGATTTATATTTGTACGTCTCTGGCAATTTGTGGAATGTGCATAAGCTGTACAATGTTAGACATTAACTATAAAAATTCTCTTTACTTTGAATAAACATGCATATTTGTTTTAACATCCTTTTTTTTTTTGTTTTCTGAAAAGACATGGATTTTGTTGAAAAGAAAGTGTATCGACATTAGCCATCTCATGAATACTCATGTGAAAATGTGTTTATGTAAAAGTTCAAACTGGAAGTAATTTAGGGTTTGTCCACATGTGTAGTTATTCCAGAATAGATATTAGGAATAGATTCCAGAATAGATGTTAAGCTTTGCATTTACATTTTACATTAATCCATATTAGCTTTCCAGGGCAGACAATCCCTTATTTAATTCCCTTTTTCTGTGCACCCTTCACACGGGCAGGAGGATGTTTGCATCAGCAAGATCATCCAGCTCCTCCCCTTTTCTGAGCCAATCCACTGCTACTTCTGCTTTGCCACATAAGGAGCATTGCTCCACATCAGGCCAGTGGTGACTATCACCCTGCAGTACAGAATGCATTTATTTCAGACTTTTTCTGCATCGTTTCCTCACAACATAATAGCCTACATATGTTTTAAGAAGTAAGATTTATGTTAAAAAGTTCTTTTTGTAAAAACTAAAAATTTAGTAGTTTTTCCTTAGTTTTCCTTTGAGGACAGCACTGATCTTCTACTGCATGTACATTATCCTAAGTTAAATTGAGCTGTAAAAATAAAAGTAGCATTAAGCTATGGAAATATGGATCATTTATAAATGAAATGCTAGCATCGTTGTTTTGAACCATATTCTTCAGTACATTCCAGTTGCTTTCTGGGCGTAGGATGACAATAACACATAACTATGAACCTAACTAAACCTGGTTTATGGCTGCTTTGCTTTGTCAGCATGACACAAAACAATTAGATTGTACCAAGGAATCTGGCCCTATTTCCTGATCTCTTTTGTCTTCCTCAGTGTTCTACCAAATACTTTGTGCACCAGAAGCAGTTACTGAAAAACAGGAACAGACATATAGAAAATAGTGGTTTTGCTTTGTTTCAAGATTAGAAAGCTTCCCATAATTTTTAAAAAGCTCCTCCTGATAATCTAAAATACAAGCTAATTCAGCTGTGAAAACATGCATAGTATTCCCTAATGCAAAACACTTCAGAACAATGATATATTCCCTATGGGCATACTTGTGACAAATGTATAATTTTCAAAATCACGTGGGTATTATGAATAAGGAGAAGCTAGAAGGAGGCATTTTTATTTAAAAATGTAGCCAAGTAAAGAAAAGGGGGATCCTACATTGTTATAGTTTGTTCTATATACTGGCCACAAAAGGAAAGAGAAGAAGAACGCATTTCAGCCAAGATCAACAAACATCCAATTACTCGCATTCCAAATCCTCTGGTTTAGAGCTTTTCACTGAAAGAACTCCATAAGTCAAGGATGTCAAGAATGGAGTTGTGTGTGCAATTTCTCTGGCAATTTCAAATCCTATCCTGGCTATAACTATGTGTAATAGGCATGTGTGTGTGTTTAATTGGGTGTGTGTCAGAAATCAGAAAAAAAAAATACACTATCTTGTATATGGACTCATACAGAGGCACAACAAAGAAGGTAAGCTCTGACTCCTAAGAGAACATGGAAGTAACTGTATCCTGAGGATTGTTAAGCCAACACACTATTAAATATACCATCTAACATTGTTCTTTTTTCTTCACTCTTGCAGCTACCACATGTGATGGAAGAAATCCAAGTTAAACACTTTCACCAGAGCATGCGCCAAGACAGATGACTAGGCCTCAGCCTTGGCCAATACAATACATTTCTATTCTCTATTTATTTTTGTAGTTCAAAGATCTGGCAGTCACCGATTTGATGCCTGCCATTAGGACCAGTGCACTTCTGATTACTGCTGTGAGATTTTCAAGCCCACAGACAGCATGCACTCCAGCATATGTCAGCTACCAAGATAGACTATGTACAAATAGCAGGAGGATTCTCTGCAAATGGAAGCTGGCTTTTTTCTTTCACTTTGAAACCTCTGATGATATGCTGCCAACTTGCAGACCTTGCTTAAATCACAGCAACCACATGAAAGGGGGTTTTTCTGTTCATCTTAGGTTATTTAGGAAACCAGTGATAAGTTTGCTGTGAAAAAGTCCGTCTTCTCTCCAAAGTTGGCATGTTCATTCTAAACTATAGGTTTTGATTTTGTTTTAAGTACAGTTATGCCCTACAGAGCAGGGCTTTCCATTTCTTTTGGAAGATTATTTTTCTCCTCAGGAACATAGCATAAGTTAACTAACTGGTCTTACAAAACAAGGGACAACTACTATATACCCATACAAAAGAGATGGTCGAACAGTGCCTGGTTCAAGATTCTAAATGGAAAACTTGGACAAAATGTACAAGGCACAGTGTGGAAGGAATGGCTGAAGTAGAATCTGTCCCCCCTCCCCGCAATGTGTCCCTGTAGAGGGAAGGATAGGAGAGGGTTGAGGAAGAAAAATCTATCTATATAAAAACATGTTTCCTGACGGATGACAGAATGTTCCTGTCGGGCAATAGAATGACGTCATCATGTCATCAGTGTCAACAGGCTCTCTCAGCGGAGTGAAAGCGGCCTGAGAGAGGGGGGTAAGCGAGCAGAGGGTGCAGCCCCCAAGTAACCTTTAATCTCTGCTCAGGCTTCTCAGGCCCTGCCACTTCAACATTGTCTGCAATAAGCTGGGCTCAGTAAGTGATTGACTGTTTCCTCCCTGGCAACCTCTTTGTGTAATGCTACTGGACTGCTTCTCCTGCCAAAGAGGCCTCTGAAGTGTGGGGCAAATCCAGCATGCACCAATCTGTTGCTGGCTACAGCTGCAGAAACATCCGAGGAACACTTATGTTACCTTATGTTCAAAATTATACACCCTTCTAATAAGACATCTGACTACTATACAGAAAGGAATTATTAGAGATAGATGCTTGATTTTTACAAACAGTCTTAACATTCCTCATCTGAGTAGTCCCATTGAAACCAATAGGATTGCTCATAGGAGTAAAGTTGAGCAAGTACATAAGCAACTGCAAGATCAGGACCCAACACAGTGGTTCCCATACTTTTCAGCATCACTGCCCCTTTTTGATTTTTGAGAAACCCTCCCCACCCCCAAAAATATATCAGCAAAACTTGTTGAGCAAAAAAAAAAGAAAGAAAGAAAGAAAGAAAGAAAGAAAGAAAGAAAGAAAGAAAAGGAACTGACTGAGGCCGAAAAACAAAAATAGCAGCAAAACTTGGGGGCACTGATTGATGGGGGGGAGGCCTGGGTCATCTTGCGCCCCCCCTGGAATTTCTTCATGCCCCCCCCTGGTTTGGGAACCCTTGAGTCCTAACAGATGAATTCAGGTATTATTTTGCTTGTGTTAAAAAGGTAATACATGCACAAAGAAAATAAACATTCAACCCAATGGATAAATTACTGCAAATGTATCTTCTATAGTCTATTTTAGCTGCAGTTTCCCACTGTTTATGCAGTTAATGGAAACATTTACTACTGCTCTCAGACATGTGAGTAATTTCTTTCTGTCTTGTGTCAGCCATAGACTGTGGGATTCCCGTTCAGTAAAGATCACTGCTGTGGTGGTCTTCAGAGATTTTGGTGGTTTCGCTCTTGTTTCTTTACTGAAGTTTCATAAAGCATGAAGTGTGCAAATTTGCCACACTTTCTTCACCCCTGATAATCTGCCTTTGTTAACTTACCTGGTGTTATATGAAGGATTGTAAGCAATGATTTGGGGCGGGGGAAAGGGAGAGTTGGTGGATTGCCCTGAGGCTGACTGATCTAGGGTGATGTCTGTAATACTTAATAGAACATTAAAAACTTAAACTACAACAAATAGTCTAATAGCACCTTAAAGACTAACTAAGCATGTAGATGGTATCAAGAGCTTTCATGGGCACAGCCCACTTCTTCAGATGAAAAGGAGTGTTCGAATTCCAGACCCAAGAATAAATGCTGGCCACAGGTGACTACAGGATCTTTAGTAAAGGACATGATAAGAGTGATCTAGGTGAAAGATATGCTGTGCACAGGTCTGATGGTGGAGGGATAGAGTTACAAATGTCAGGCAAGGGCTTGTGTACAGGCACAGAAGGGAATATACTTTTAACTTCTACCGAAAGAAGCATCATTTTCAAACACACGATTATTTTCAACACAAAACATTTTTCCTCCTGAGATCCAGTTTATATTACCATGTCCACTTTTGACTGCACAGTTTTCAATACCTATAATTCAATCTTCCTGTCTTAAAAATTGCTGAGATCGCATTGCGGAGATCAGAGCACAACACCATTTTTCATCTCTAACTATATCCTGTTTAGTCTGGGCTTGTTCATGTTCATAAAAATACCTGAAGTACAGTCTTGCAGGATAATCTATAATGAATATGCAGAAGTGACAGGCATAATTTCACAGTTTTCATGGGAGATCACACAGTATCTTTCACAAAAATCTCACCATATTGCGTTCTGGTGCCAATTTACCCCTCTGAGTAAGATGGAGTTCTCCTTATCTAGAGAAATAATGATAGTTTCTATTATAAATCTCACATATCTTACAAATGTGCAATTATTCTTCACAAGTGCCCAGATGGGGATTATATCTCATTATATCAAGTGCTGTGAGAAAAACAAATGTCTGTCTCTAATTTATGGACTTGGAAGCTTCAGGGAGATCATATCTACTGATGAATAAACCACAAATGTTTCAGGGGTTCAGACTAAATATGTACCCAAATGATTGGAGGCTTACCTTAACCTTATCCAAAATTTGTAAGCCTCTTGAGTATGCAAAACTAGGCTGAAACTGCAATAACCTTCCTCATAAGGTTTCCAGGTTATCCTGCTTTCACTTGTGTTGGACTGTCTTTTACACACATTTCCTTTTGGTGGTACATTAGCACTTTCATTTCTGAACATTTTCCCATCCACAAAGCACAGATGTATGAGAAATTGGAAGCATTAAAAAATATATTAACTTCAAAAAAAGTTTTAAATGTTGGATAAAGGCCTGTATCAGTTATTTTCTGATTCACCCAGGAATGACCAGGCTTCTCTAGTCAGCCCTAGGAAGCCAAGCTAACTGCTGGTGCCTCCTTGAAGCCGCTGTCCAGTGCAGGTAATCCACATGGAAGGCATCTAGTGGCCAGATAAATGGCTTGGTAAAGGACTTAAAAAGGAAGTGCTTGTTAAAGTAATGGAATAGTGTGGGATTTGGGGATCCTATGGTTGTAATGGCAAGGAGCCAACTCTCCCTTTCTTTTAGCCAACCTCGCCCCTCATATATGAGGAATGGGTGGGGGTGGGGGGTGCGGACTGCCAGCAATGGATTTGCTGAAGGGATCTGGATGCAAAATGAGGGAGAGCTGGTAACACTCCTCTCTCCTCACCAGGTATGGTAAGGTCCTGGCAATAGATTGCCTGGAGTAACCTGGATGGAGAAGAGGGATAACTGGTGGAAGCCCTCTGTGTGATTACAGAATAAACAGGGGGTTACGTACACTGTTATCTGTCAGGTAGTACCATCTAATAATAAAGTTGAGGAGTGATTAAATCCATATCAAGTGTCTCCTATCCTTCTTTCAGTGTAACTGGACAATGACCAGCCTTCTTTATTAAGGCTTAAACAGAATTCCCTAACTTCTACTCAGAACTCCTAACACAAAACAGTCTAGTTGTTTCTATTTAGAATTTCAAAACATACTCCCTACATAATTGGTTTGTTTCTTGTCCCACTGCAGCATTCCATAGGTTTATGTTATCATTGGATTGTTGCCAATTTGCAAACTTTGCTTATTTCAACTTAATTTGCCTCTGCTATAGAATATTTTGGACATTTAACTCAAAGGAAGCGCTCATAGACAATTTTAAATGGAGGCAAAAGAATAAAATACATATATTTTTGTATTTTACTTCTATGCTCAGAATCATGGTTTGAAGGTTCAGTTTCAATTCTCTACTCGCACTCACACACACACACACACACACAGGTTTTGGAAAGCCAATATGCTAACTTTTTCTGCTGTGGTACAGGCCACAGTTTAGCCTTTCAGGGGATTAGCTATAATAAATATCGTATGGAGTTAAATCTCTGATAGGAGAGCCACAAAATCTGTACAGCAAAAGTTTTAAGGAGATCTCTCATTTCACACACACACAAAGGTTTACTTATAATCCTTGAAACATTTGAAAGAGTTGTAAGTAGTATGTGTTTTTAAGAATATATATTTAGGGTTCCTACCCTCCCCAATTTTAGTGCTTGTTAATATCACAAGTTCAAATGCAAGATGTAATTATGTTGTGCACATGCATGCACTTCCCTGTCTCTGTAGAATGGTGTCCAACCCTCTTCTGAGCACACAAACTCCTTACAGTTGGGAAGCAAATGGTTGATAATAATTATGCAAGGGGAGTTTGGATGATCAAGTTCCATTTATTGGAATGTTATGATACATGAACCAGAGAAAACAAAGCTAGATATGCATATCAGGTTGTGGAATGGTAGTTAGAACCCCTCACCTCTCTTCCCCTCCCAAAAAACCCGGTCTAACTGGATTCTAAGTGGCCTTATTTTATAAATCTTGCTATGATATTTTGGAGGGAGATGTCATTGCAGCATGGGGGCCTTAATCTGAATGTCAGAGATCATGACTATGGAACTCCATAATTGCCATTTTTTGTGGCATGTGGATGGGAGCACTTGGTTTAAAATGGACCATTTGTCCACCCTTTTCTGAATGCTGCTACACCAGCCAATCTCAAACTCCTGTGCAATGAAGATATGCACCAATGGAGACCAATATTGTGGCTAAGCTTCCATTACATGAAAAGGGGAACATATTACAGACTGAACAGAACACTAGTTGCTGCTTAGCAAAGAAAGGATATTGATTTCACAGCACTGGACATTTCCAACTAGCTGAGTGAGCTTTTTGAGTTTTCTTTCACCTTCCATTTATACTTTGTTCCACTCTGGAGGCAGCTCTCTGTGGGCAGCCAGTTTATTTCTGGGAAAAAAGGACATGAGCCATTAAAGTTCATTTATGCTTACTAAGAGTACTCATTGGAATACAGTATCTGTTCTTTGTATGTTACACCACTTTCTATGAATTGGAAGAGAAATGTGATGGCTGTATTAATTGGACCTAATGATTGCCTTTGGGGTATTAGTGCTGGAGAGTATCAACACTGAAAAGAGATGACACTTAATTTACACTTAGCCATTTCTGTCGGCAATTTGTCCCTGCTCATATTTGCATAATCCAATGAATTTTTTTAGAAAGAATGTTATATGAAGCAGAGCTGAGAAATATGCTAAAGTACTCTTCCATTCCAAAGCTTTCTTCTCTGTATGTGCATGTGTCAGTCAGAAAGGACCACCATAAATTACATTATTTTTGCCTATGTAGTTTGCTGGTGGGGGAAAATCTACCCTATTTTTTTATTTTTAACAGTGCCTGCGGTTGCAGGAATTATTCCTCATGAAATATGCAACCCTAAAACACTCATTGGTTCTTTACAGTTAAAGAGCTGACAATCTGCTGGTCAGATCACTGTCCAGAGCTTAGCTCAAAAAGTAGTTATTCCTTCAATGAAACAATATAATGCAAACCAGAGTAAATAATATGACTGGAAGTCCATTATATATAGATTTTTTTTGTCTGCCAGAAATTGAAGTGCTTTAATGTGTTGATTTTTTTACATCCTACTTGAATGATGCAGGGTTCTTTAATAAAATCAGCTTGGAGTTTGATAGCTTTTGAGCATTAGATTTAAAAGAAGTTAGCAGCAAAATTGTAAATCTGGCCAGTCCTCCCGCCATCTGGACCAAGAAAGAAGAAAATCAAGGGTATTTTGAATTAGTCATGTAATACTTGAAAAGTCTGCAACATCTATCAAAAAATCAAATATGTGAGAAAACAGTTTTCTACTAAGTGTTGAACAAAGCAGGTGAAATGGCACTTATCAAACAGTCTATTAACTAGAGTCTTTGATCCAGCAAAGCACTTAATCAGCTGCTTAACTTTAAGGGTATGTCTATACTGCAACACTATTTTGAAATAATTAGCACTATTCTGAAATAGCTTAGCCTGCGTCTACACCGCAGGCAGTTATTTCAAATTAGTGTCAAAATACTCTCAAGCTAGAGGACTTCTTACTCCGACTCCTGTAACCCTCATTGTATGAGAAATAAGGGAAGTCAGAGGAAGAGTGCTCTCTTTTTGAAATAAATGCTGTGTAGACTCTCCCTATTTCTAAATAAGCTATTTTGAAATAAGATACGCAATTGACATAGCTCAATTTGCGTACCGTATTTCGAGTTAAGCCCTGCAGTGTAGACACACCCCTCATCAGTGTGCAAATATTCCCATTAACTTTTGTTCTTGAGTAATTCTGTGGATGTCAAACACCATGTTTTTCTTGTTTGATGCCTCTGAATTTAAAATGTAGTATAACAACTGATTTGAATAATTTGTATTAATCTTATTTTCCATCTTAGTTAGATATCTTTTGGTTTCTAACAATAGCTAACAACAAATACAACATGAATTATTATTACACTGATATAATGGTGAATGTCAGGGCATCAGTCAGGGATCACTGTGCTAAGAACTATACAAACATAATAAAAAGACAAGTTCCCAGACCCAAGATTATGAACAGTCCGATAAACATTGGTCCAGGTATATTAGCTGACTAGTGATAGTCATGTTCTTTTTACATCACAGCAAAAAAAGGGTTTTTAGAAGAGGTTTGAAGGAGGACAATGGAGTGGTTTTGCACATTTACCAGGAGCTAATTGGAATATTACAAATGTTCAGTCAAAACTGGCATTTTTGGCAGAGAATCAGTAAGCATTTTTGGCAGAGAATCAGTAAGCATCAGTAAGCATCCAAGTACTGTGCACTTGGAAATCAGAACATTGGAATCAATTAAATTGCTCTGAGTAATTAAACTAGAAATTATACTTGAATGACTATAGGCTGTAGGCTAGAAAACAGTGTTACAACTAAATCACATCACAAAATGTTAATATATTGAACAATTATCATCAAATCATAGCTAACTTCTAATATATAATACTCCACAAGTTTATTACTTGGTTCAGTTTGGTAAATGTATTTTGGGGTTGGAGGAAGGATCATCATAATTTCTATATTTGTGTGCAGGGACAAACAATAAAAATGGAGCTTTCAATTACAATTTTAAGTTCTAAAGTCAATAAAAGATTCAAAACAATAGCTGGAACGTCAGAGAAAAAAAAGAGTTGGGCATATTGTAGAGAACAGAATTGTGTTCTGATCTTCAGCATAAAAAAATATAAATGACATGTTTCTACCCACCTCTGTAGCAACCACTCCATCAGCTCTCTGGCCATTTTCGCCTTTTCGGATTCCCTTCTTCAGGTACAGCATGCTCTGCAGGGGCACATAACTAGCACCGCCTAGGTGTGGGAAAGAATTTATATGCTTTGTTGTAGAGCACAATAAAGAAGTTTAAAAAAGCCTCATAATAAATGGGAATCATGATATATTATGTCAAAAACACCTATAGGAAGTGCCAAACATCTTACATATATCAAGTTTCTTTTAATCCAGCTGTCTCTGAAATTACTACAACTCATATGTTCAAATTAGTTTACTGGCTGTCTGGGAGTTTTAGACTAGTAGTTTCAATGGGAAATAGGTGCCAAAGTCCTTTAGGCGCCTGTAAAAATCCTACACTATGACTCTATAGCTATAGAGTTTGATTTATTCCTTAGATAGTTTACCTTTATATCAATTTGAACATACTGGATGGATACGAGCAGAGAAATCATTACTGATTGTAGACCAGAATACATCAAATGCTTAGAGACTGGACAACTCTGTCAATGAGGGATGTTAAAATTTACCTCTCTATTACTGACTCAAATCTAATTTGGAGTGAATAAAGCTGTTACCATTTGAAGGTCATTCTGTGCTTATATGATGTTACATTACTCAGTTCCTAGAGGAAAGATATCTACAGACTCATGCCCTGCAAAAATAAAGTCCATAATTAACTATTCTTTAATGTCTCATTCACAGTGTCTGTTCTGAAAGGGTCCCCAAGACATAATTTCCAGTACCTTTTAATAATTATTGGTGGATTGTGTTGCTATCAAAATCTATCCATTTGAAATTAGATTGTAACCATCAACTCATTCACATAAAGCCAACAAGAACAATTAGATGTAAACTACTGACTGGAACTGATGGACATTACTTATTTCTAAGGCATCCAGTCCCCTTTTAATTCTGTCTCCGTAGGTTGTAGCTGGCTGCTGTGAGATCTCACTGCTTTGGTATGTTGGTTTGAGAGAATGTCTCGTCTGGCCATGATACAAGCTGCAAAAAGCTTAATGTAAAGAACCATGGCTAAGGTTGTTCTACACATCCTGAGTCATAATGAGTAAATAACTTCACAAAGGACAGAGTAAGGTTCACATCCCAGGAAAAATCTGAAACCAAGTGCAGCTGCAAAAGCATCTGTAGCATCATTTGATTTCCCCGTTCAATATTTCTAGCCAGAAACATGTGCCTGAGGGCTTCAAAGCTACTGCTTTCCATTCTTTCAGACTTGTAGTAATTGAATTAATGACTTAAGAGGAAAATTTGATGAGTGACTTTTAAATTTTGTTCTTGTGGTAGTGCCTGAAAATGTTAACAGCTCAGCTTGTCTAGAAAAATGATAAAATATAGACTAAAAGGCAGGTAAAGATAAGTCAGAACATATATAATTAGGAGACAAATTCATTTTGCATGTGGATGAAAAACTAAGTGAAATTTCATGAGAAAAGAATTCATTGGAAAGAATCAGTAAAGAAAAATAACCAGAAGTCCAACAAGACAACTAAAAGATTATGTGGTATTATATTAGTTTCATTCACAACTCATATTGCCACTACCCAGCACGAGTTAGAGCAGCCATGGGGAAGCACTGACTTACTTTAATTGGGTTTGGTCTCTGAGGGCTGGTGCTGTATCTCAAACTCTTCCTACTTCCAACATTCCCTCATGGTGGTAGTGTAGGGGCAGCTGTCTTAGGTCAGTTCTGCCAGCTTTACACCAGCTGAGAAGTTATTAGAGCTGACTAGAAAATCACTTGCCATGCAAAATTTCATATTTTTGAAAAACAAAATCCCCAAAATGGACAAAAAGTTACAGTGAAATATTCTGCAGGAAGGGATTTCAAGCACAAAAAATCATTTCAGGAGAAAAATGAATGTATTTGGCTGCTCGGCAGCCTGCCAGGAAGGCTTTTGTTCAATGTCACTAAAGCAGAAGAATTTCAATTTTGTGAGAGCATTTTCTGGTGGAAATTTATTCTGATGAAAAAATTTCCAGTAGCTCTCCTGTCCACAGCCTTGTCACCACGCAGGTAGCTACTCCCACTTTTCTTGGCAGACTCAGAGATGTCTAGACCTGAATATACATGGAAGCTGAATTATCTGGTTAAAGGTGGGATCAAAACCCTGGCCAAATCAGTCTATAATTACTATGCTTTCGCTGCAAGTGTGTTGCTTTTCAGCAGACCAGCCATTGTTTAACAGCTCTAGGAATATTTTCAGAATTATTTTTTTCTCCAGTATTTGCTGCCAGGAACATTTGGTGGCAATTAGAGCTCCAATGGGGGGAAAATAATCTTTTGAGAAACTGGTCAAATATCAAGTTTTTTCCTTGGTTTGTGAAAAATGAGAATTTCCTGCATTTTCTATGTCTTGTCAAAAAAAAAAAGATTTTTCCAGAAGTAAAGTTAAGTTGCCTTTACCTAAGGAATTGCCTCACCTGCATTCTCAATAACCTAGAAGGTTGCATTGGCTGTATTTGCACATAATAAGAAATAAGAATATCTAGAATGTGTTTAGAAAAAAAGTCGCTATGAGAGACAAACTGAAAATTGTGGAAAAATTCCCACTTGCATTGTTCTATAATGGCTTCTAGTGTTATTCTGGGCTAATTTCTGCCTCCCAAACTTGCCTTGAATCACTTTTTTCCAGGAATGCTCTAGCCTACATCTGTTTTATTATACCCTCTCAACAATTTACATATTCTCTAAAAAGCTAATGAAAGAACTTTCACTTTGTTCCACCAATAATAATTAAGAAACTACATTTAGACTGGCATAGTTTAGAGCCACCTCATTTAGACTGGCATAGTTTAGAGCCACCTCAGGAGATATGTCATCTACCTTTTGGACATCCTGGGCAGTCACAATAAAGGAGTAATATGGATCTGAGTTAGAGGTCTGGTCAAGCCTTATTTTAAAGGCTGACTAGATCCCAATGTGAGCACAAGTGGAGCCAAACACTACCCATTCCCAACAGGGTCAATTATTTTCAGACCTGACCCAACCTGACATGTGGAGTGGAATTTTTTGTTTTGTTTTTAAAAGAAAACTCAAAGTAAAACCACATTGTTTAAAAGCAGAACACTTGCAGAGTTCTTAAGAGATGTGAAAAACCTCTTATTTGGCTACCAGGGTAACATCTGGGAACAGATGAAACTCATAAAGAATACAAGAAATAAACTAGCAGATTACCAACCTCTGGGCAACTGTACAAGGTAAGAAGGAGCAAACTCTGGAAGAAGTTTACGTGAATAGGATGACAAAATATAGAAAAGAGACAAAGGGGCAGTTTCCATTCTTATCCACATTAGTGGCCACCACTGAAGTTAGCAGACTTAAATTCCCCAATAACCGCTTTTGGTTTTGGATGCCTCATTTTTGGGTGTCCATCTTGAGACACATCAGGTCTAACTAGAAGTGTTCAGTACTCTCAACTCCAAATTAATTTCTTAAAGCACCTTTGAAAATCAGGCACCAGGTTTCTTCAATTCTGCTCTAGAGTTAGGCACACAAAACTAGAGGAAACTCTTGAAAAATTTGGCTTAGAATGCACAAAGTGTAAATGAGAGCAAGATTTTGTTTTGAAATATTTACACTATCTGCTCTCTCTGTGTGTGTTGGTACAGCTCTATTTAAAAAGCTCTTATTCTCCTACCAGTTTTCTTAGAAGAATTAGGGATTCTTTTCCTTGAGAAGTAATGCTTCTTGCTTTCAAGCAATATTGTTGTTGAAAAAATCTGCTAATGCTGCTGTTTGACAAATGAAGTGAACATATCAACAAATGCAAGTCAGGATTTATTTTTCATAATGTATGAAATTAGTGTAAATTGACCTGTCAGTGTTCAAGCCAAAAGGGAGAGTTAAAACCAACCAAAAAAAAAAAAAAAAAAAAAAAAGAGGAAAAAAAAATCTTATTGCTGCAATTTGAGCCTGCTGAAACTCATCATATGCTGAAGGTCTCATGAAGCCAATAAAGTTTTTAAACTTGTAGATGATAATTCGATAACCACACAGAATATTGCCACTCAACACACAATAAATTTCTAGGCCAGAAGGCACCACTATGATTATCTAGTATCCTATGCTAGCTATTCCAGAGTTCTTTATGAGTTAGCAGCTACCAACTTCTGATTGATTAATCTTACTAAAGCAAGATATCATAACCTTACATTCAATATAAGCAAAGAAGACAGTCTCATCCACTAATATGTGTATTGCAAAGGGTCTAATTTTCCAAAGGTGGGGGAAATGAGTGAAATTGATTAAGAGGAAAATTTTAGAAGGCAAAATATGAAAATAAATTAAAATAAAATGGAGAGTTCTTTAAGAAGAGAGAAATACATGAATAGCATAGCTAGAGTCTATGTATCTTAGTTTGACTTACCACAGTATCTCCCCAATGGGGAAGGAGTCAGTGGTAGAAACTCTCCTTTCGACTCTCCTTACGCTTCATGATCTGGTGCAGAACTGGAGTCGATGGGACCACAATCAGCGGTTGATTTAGCGTGTCCTTATTAGACCCACTAAATCAAACCCCAGGAGATCGATCTCCACAGCGTCGATCTCGTAGTAAGTGAAGACAAGGCCTCAAAGGGCTCAATCTCTATCTTCTTTTAGTATGTTTCAGTCCATCCCTATTTAACAAAGCACCTAGGCTTGCGATTAGTGGTGTGTTTGAGACATACTTAAGCGCCTTGTTAATCGTAATGACATTGCTAGAGATTATGCTTTGATTAACTGAGGCCTTAGGATATACCATATTTTTTTTTAAATCTGAAATTGTACTGCATATCTCAAGTAACAAAACCCAATCTCTTTGGAAAAATCTCACAGGGCACAATGAAACTACGAAAACTATGCCAGCATAGCTACAATTAACCTAGCTATGTCAGTATAAATGGCTGTAACTATACTGGAATAACTATGTTGTGTAGATGCTATGTATGCCAATGGAAAGGGGATTTAAATCAGTTTAGGAATGCACCCTGACTGATACAGTATGTAACCCAACTTTTAAGCACAGGACAGAACTGCGTTCCACTGATTGCCCATCATTGATCCAGTTGCAGGATCAAGGCCATAGCTATCCAATACAGAGTCATCCTGTGCAGTGGAAGACTATACAAAAGTGTTCAAAAAATGCAGCATATTCCTGAAAAGGAGCTATTTTTCTGGACAAATTTTATGTATCTAGAGGGGAACAAAGTGATTACCTTGCACTGAAGTGTATCCATTGGCTATATAGGTTTTATATTGCCCTAGAGAAAGTCATCATGGACAAGTTATATTAAATATCCAGCAGTAGGGCAAACAGTACTGCTTTAATAATGTCTGTGAGATGCAGAGCATCTTCCTAAAGAAAACCTAGTAAAATATAATTTGAAATTCCATGTGAACTAACATTTTGTTAAAGATTACAATTTTTATTAGTGCTGTGGAGAGAAAGGCTATTGCATTTCATGGAGGATCTTATTATTTTGAAGTTATCCGTAAAAGGGAATGGTGCCTGGTCCCTGACTCCAGAACAGTCTGCTAGTCTAGAGACATGGGGGCTGAGGCAGTCCAGCAAGTGCTGACCATCTGGGTGGGCAAGCTGGCAGAAGGGGAGGCAGATTTTGAAACTTGCCCAGCAGGTTTTATTTGATTCCTGACTGGGTTCTATTAGAACTTAGTCAAAAATCAATCCATCTTGGTGAAACATTAAGATTTCCACAAATCGGCAAATTCTGACCAGCTTTAATTTTTATGCAAGCACACATTCTTTCTGCAGGGTTTTGACTGTCAATTATAAAAGAAAAAAGAGTATTGCAACAAATTACTTTTCAGCACGTATGAATTTTTCTACATTTCTCTTCTTATTGTTATTCTAAAAGGCAGTCAGCTCTTTGATGCCCCTCCTGTCCTTGTGCTGAGCAAAACACAGGAGAGAATCTGCCCCATTAAAACCAAGGAAACAGTAGCATGTACATAAAGTAAAAGGCATGCTTAAGTGCTTTCCTGATCTTCACAGGGACAGGCTCTGCTGTCCTTATTAATACTGAGTGCTAATTTACTCTGCAGGTTTACTCTGTTTACACCCCATTAATTTCTTCCAGTTTTAGTAAATCTGCTCAGAGGGTTAGCTACTACTCAGTTACTTATGGTTGTGACATTTGGGTGTATGCCATTTTGTACTGGAAAAGACTTTGTGTCATAATTCTACTAGTTTATACCATTAAGAGCCACTGATTGTAAAAGTCTTGAGCCATATGTTACACCATACTATCAGTGTCTAAAAGGAAAAATGCTCATAAAGCTCACTGACACTCAGTTTTCATGAAGGGAATAGCATTTGACCCAAAATGATAAACAAATACAGTACTGATATTTTTCAACAGAAAAATAGGCTTTTCTAGTAGAAGAGTCTAGTGTGCATATCTATAAAACATTCTTTGGAATGCCACATAACATATAAGCAGGAAGTAAGGAGAAGATACTAACAGTAAAGTCTTATATTTTGAACACTGATGCGATGCCAAGAGTTAAAACCTAAGAGAAAATAGATAAATGTGTATGGCTAATGTGTATGGCTGCTGAGGAGCAACACTGTCTGAAGACAGTTATCTGGCTCAACTTTGACATACAAATAAATCAGTGTTGACTTTGGCTCCATAGATTATTGTTAATAATATTCTTACGATCAGCCCCCCAAAACAGGCTTAGGGTTATATTTCTGAGAAACTGTCTTAGCATTACTAGAGGCTGTCCTCGCTATACGTCCAAGATACATTCCAAAAAACATGGACTTATAGCAAAACAACTTAAAGCGGGGAACATTTTTCCCATGCTGACTTCCGTTTGCGCAAATTCGGGGTGGGGGGAGGGCTGCGCAATTTCAGAGCGGGGAATGGGAGGACTTGTAACACATCAGTTTCTACAAGCGTCAATGATTTTAGTGTGGAACGGATGTATAACGGGGCAACTTATACCAGGGACTCCCCTGTATAATAAGCTCCTTCTACTGTGATTCTATCTTAATTATCTCATAAGCCAAGCACTGTCAAGATGGGTTAGTATTTGTCTGGGAAACATTTAAGAAACACCAAGAAAAGAGAGGCAATAGTTACTCAATAAGGTCATCCCCCCACCCCCATCACTCTGTACTGGGACACTGCTTCAGAATAGTTCAAGGGGGAATGGTGCTGTTTGAGGTAACATCTTTGGATAAGAAAATGAGCTCTGACAAGACCTGGGATTTCTTTTTAAGTAAACAAAGTCACTGAAAAAATCATTATTCAAGGCACTGAAACTATTTTCAAAAGGTATGTCTACACAGCAAAGTTAGTTCGAAATAACAGCCCTTATTTCGAAATAACTTTCCTAGCGTCTACACAGCCAAACCGCTATTTCGAAATAAATTCGAAATAGCGGAGCGCTTATTTTGAATTTGGTAAACCTCATTCTACGAGGAATAACGCCAAATTTGAAATAGCTATTTTGAAATAAGTGCTGTGTAGACACTTATTTTGAAATAGGAGGCCTCCAGCCTTCCCAGGGTGCCCTGGTGGCCACTCCAGCCTCAACCAAGAACACTCCTCTCCCTTCTCTCTCCCCGGAGCCCTTAAAGGGGTTGACTCTGGCCACCAGCTCCTAGCCTGCCAGCCCAGAGCCAGCAGTCATGGCCCCTGACCCAGTGGTCCCAAAACATGAGCCAGCAAGCCACTGGCAGCCAGCCCTCCACCGCTCCCCAGGAGTAGTCTGCCAGCTCCCAGGAGCCTGACAGGGCCCAGAGAAGGTGGGCACCTTCCTGGTTCAGGGTGGAGATCATGGACCTTATTCAGGTTTTGGGGGGATGCCCCCAACATCCATGATCTCTGCACTAGATGGAGAAACGTGGCCGTCTATGGCAGGATAGCTGCCAGCCTGGCCACCAAAGGCCACATGCAAACCCAGGAGCAGGGTTGCATGACAATCAAGTTGGTCCGGCGAGACCCCCAACCCTGAGCCCTGAGCTTCCCCTCCCCCTTCTTCCTCTTGCTTCCCCCTTCCAGCTCCCTCCTCCCAGGTTTCCCCTTCCCCTTTTCCACCCTCTCTTCTCCCCTCTCCCGCCTCCTTTTCCCAGTCTTATCAGTTTCATTCCCTCCCCCCCAGTTTTGTTAAATAAAGAGAGAGTGTTCATGAAAATACGTGTATTTTATTTGACATCAGGAAGGGGGGTTAGGGAGGGGTAAGTGAAAGGACGTGAGGGAGGAATGAGGCACAAGCCCCCAGTGGGGCAGACCAAGGAGGCTCTTAGTACTCCTCAGGGTGGAAGCTCTCCCGCAGGGCCTCCTGGATACTTACAGCCCCCCGATAGACCTCTCGGATGGCAGCCTGCAGAAAGTGCAGCCAAGCTCACAGCAACGCATCCAAGAGAAGCACCAGAGTGCCCAGGGGTAGCTCTGGCTCCATGCTGCAGTGTGCTGTGGTGTCCTGAGTGAGAGCAATCAGAGCATGCAGAGACAAAATGCTTTGCTGTCCCTCATCAAGGTAGACAAGCAAGCAGGGAAACCTGAGAACTGGCTGTCCTGGGGGTGTCCCTTTAAGCACAGACCTCAGATAGCCTCAGGCAGCAGCCCTACACAGTAAGTCCTGACCTGGTGCCCTGCTGGCACTGGTTCCGGCCAGCCTTAAATGCAATTCAGAGTCCACTCAGTGTGGATGCGCTATTTCAAAATGCATTTTGCATGTAGACGCATGATTTCGAAATGCGTACCCTAATTTAGGTGGAATTAGGCAAATAATTTTGGTAGAAAAAAAATCCATACAGGTGAAAGAGGCTTACTTTGGCCAAACTGCAACATTTTCTTTTGACATTTTCATTTCAAAATATGGTTTCAACCATTTTCAAATGAAACTTCTTGACATGACTTGTCTTCTTGAGGAGTGTGCCATTTCAAAACCTGGCTAGATTAAAAAAACCAAGAGACCTGAAACAAAAATTAAAAAAACAACAACAGTGAACTTGGGTTGAATAGAAGCATTTCCATTTCAGTGAGAAAAAGAAAAATCAATTTCAGTTATAAGTAAACTGATTTTTTTTCTTCCACTTGTTAAATTGTAATCCTCTCCATTTGTGTTCACTAAAACTATCAACATACATTTTGTCAGTATGAAAAAAAAAAATAATTAAAAGTTGTGGAAAAAAAGGAAAAGGAAAAACTGAAAATGTTGCAAAATTATTCAAAATCAATTTTAAAAAAATTCAAAATTCTGTTAATGTTTCCTCGTTCCACCTGTATTTCAATGGTTAATTAACCAATACCTCCTGATAATATTCTACAAGTCCACAAAGTAATTATAATTACCAAATAATTATAAAGGGCTAATTCAAGCATTTAGCATAGCCTGCAATAAAGGGTGTCATAGTTGCTCCCTGCTTGTATAGAGAAGGAAGAAAGGGGTGGACACTCTCTTTGCAGCGTGCTCTCAGTCAGCTATTTTGGCTGGCAAAGCAAGGTAAGTAGAGACAGGGCCAGCCTCTCATTCCCAGCCTCTGCTTTCTCAGTCACCAATTCTGTAATCCAATAAAAAAAATCTAAGCTGTCTAGCAAGAAGCTCCAGGCTGTATTTAAAAAGTATTATGTACCATTCAGAAAACATAAAAAAGTTGGGAAAAAAAAGAAAATTTTTAATTTCCTTTCTCCACACACCCTTTTTCTGTCTTTCTCTCCAATGCTCACTAGTGCCTCATATTTGCATTGCAGCATCAATAAGGCCTAGTCTACACTAGAAAGTTAGACGGACTGAGCTATGTCTCCTATGAGGTGTGAAAAATCCACACCCCCAGGTTAAAGTGATCCAAGTACTTGGATAGACAGTGCTAGGTTAATGGAAGAATTCTTCTATTGACCTTGCTAACACCTCTGAAGGAGGTTGTTTACCTCCAGTGACAGAAGAACCTCTTCCATTGGCATAAGTCATCTCTATACTGTACAGCAGCCTTGGCTCAGTAGGGCCAATGTACCATTTCAAGGGTCAGCAAATCCTATGTTGATTTACACAAGAAGTCCTATATATTTCAATGGTCCATAAGTCTTCAGGACTGAGCCCTAAATGTTGAATGCTTTCCCCTCTTCCATTAGTTTTTATTCTTTTTTTTTTTTTTTTTAACTGGTTACAGGTAGCAGATATATGGAGCAGTGGAAAGAAGCTGACCCTGATACTCTTTTGGCAGATCAGGGCTATCTTTGCTTTTCTCTAAGATTATGGTATCACCTCAGTTTTCATAAAATTCACAAATAAAGTAAAGACAATTTTTCTGGTAACTTTTCAAAAACAGCCATCTTTGCACGACCCCAGATGAAATAAGAGTATAAAATATTGGGTATTTTATTATATTTTCAGTGCTTTTTTGCCCCATAACTCTGATGGATGGATGGATGGGGTTTCTATTGCCCATATATTCTACAAGTTACAGCAGAGTGTGTGTTCTAGCAACACAACAAAGTTCCCCCATTATTGAAATTGGCCAGGTCTATGGCCAATTCAATACTTCACTAAACAAAGCAAAAATTCTTGTATAAATAGTTACTATTCAGGAAATTGGAGCACTAAATCCACATCAGCTTTTAAATACCAATTCCTATTTATTTTTCAGTAAAACTTGCATAACCTAAGCTTGATTTGTACTTTGGCACACTTTTGTATTTTTGTATCATCAAACGTTATGAAATGGTCAAAGACAGTTCATGGGAGGTTTTCTTTTAGCTAATTTAGCTGTGGTTTTAAAATGAATGCTGAGATAAATCAAACTTCTAAAAAAGGCATCATATTGCACAGGAAAAATGCCAGAATATATAATAGAATGTGTGGAAATTATAATCCACTGAAAAATGTCATTTTCTTTTTGATCTTTCTCTATTTTAAGCACAAATTTGTCTTGTCTCCACATATCTTTGCTATTAATAGCAAAATGGACATTGTTGTATGCATTTATGTTCCTTGCAGAAAATGGAAAGGTTGAAATCATTAGAAATTCTGTAGTATAGACTCCTTATAATCATGCTAGTTATAATTCTTAATTTCAATTGCTTGATTTTTCTAATGTTAAATGTAATACTAGAGCAGTGTAACCTCTGAAGAAGTTTTGAGCAAAACCTGAAGGTCAATTAATACCACCAGCCTCTGAGGGAATGCCTCTCACAAGAGCTTTCCAGGTAACCCTATTCCAGGCAATTTATTAACTCTGTACTTACCAGTTATAACATCACCACATGTTTTTCCTGTAGCTCAGAGAATCAGACACAAAACCTTTAACACATATTATTTGAGAGCCTCAGATTTGCATGGGTACAATCTGCAGCTAGGCATTTTAGACAGAAAAAATTTAGCATTATTACCCAATTAAAATGAGGTTATCCAGGCCCACCAACAGGAGGGGCAAATGGGACAGTTGCCAAGGGGCCCAGCAATTCAAAAGAGGCTGGGCATCCTGGCTGCTACTGCTACTACTGACACAGCAGTGGCAGCCAGAGCCTTGGCTCTTTCAATTGTCATCAGATCCCTGCTCCAGGAAGCTCTGAGGTATGGTCCACTGATTTCCATGGACCTGTGAAGATTTAGTCAACAAAAGATCTGGCTTTCTGAAATGTTCCTCTTCTATTCCTCCACCTCTGCCAGGGTATAAACATTTCAAGACTCATAAAAAGATAACAGACTTTTACGTTATGTGGTCATATTGTATTCAAGCGTTCTGTCTTAGTTACTGTTTTTCTTTTAGAAAGTCCTTCTAGAAGGACTCTTTGGTAGTTGGCTAAAAAAAGATTATATACCAGAAGTTCATGGGGGTAACCAACTGTCCGTCCCTCCACCCCTACTGTCTGCTACCCATGCCTAGCTGGGCCCCTGGGATGCACCCACCTCTCCTAATATCTGGTGCCATGTCTTTCTGAAACAACTTATGGAGGGACATGCATGGTCACATGACCCCCTTCCCAGAGTTATGCCAGAGCTCACACCCGAATGTAGCCAGTAGCGGCCTTTCAGCACCGTGTGGGAGAGAAGGGACTGGAAATGCTTCCAGCTACAGTAGAGGAAAGAAGGGAGGTTGAAGGATGACCTGACCTATGACTTTGCAGAGCTCATATGTTCTTCCTCCCACCTTCACCACTCCTACATAGATGGAAGCTACTTGTCCATTCCTGCCTGCACAGTGTCAAAAGGCAGCTAACACCTCCTGGCTGCTGCTGGCTACCAACATAACCCAGCCATCTCCCCTGGCTACAGCATGGACAGGAAGGGGTTAAACTCTATGGATAAATTATGCACGAGGGCCCAGGGAACCTAACTTCAGGGGACAGGGAAGCGTTCCTAGGGACTAGAACAGCCCTGCACTCTCTCAGGGTGGGACCAGGGCTGGGGTAGACTGGGGGAAGAGGGTGCTCAACCTTTGCCTCAGAGGGCTGATGTGGATCCTGCAGGATGGGGGTGGGAACAGGCTAGAAATTACTTCCTGCTTGCCTCCCTAGAACTTAGCTGAGGGGTGGAGATGCTTCTCCATGTAGGTGCTCTGTAGGGTTTTGGCGCATGCAAGGCTTGGCTCTTCCTGTCCACTGCCAGAGGCTGAATGATCTTGGGATTTCCCAGAATGCCATCTTAGCCAGAGACAGTGGGGGAAGAAAGGAGCCTGCTGGCCAGGCTTTTGGTGAGCTGAGCACTCCAACAAGGGCTGGATTATCTTCATAGAGCTGGGAGTGGATATGCCCCGGCAGAGGGTATATGGAGAAGCAGGACTTAAGGGGCCAAGCTGTAAAGCAGGGAGAGGATTATGAGAGGTGGAGCATGTAAAGGGCTGATAGGTAGGCAGCAGAGATAACATGTAACTGAGTGCCACCAGGCACCTCCCTGCACTCACCAACCATTGCAACTCTCAGCCAGTGCCAGTTGAAAATGGGACAGGTGGTTGGACCCTTCTGGCCAAGCACTGACATGCAGCAGGGCCTACGGTGAGTGCTCACCTATTCCTATCATCATCAGTGACTGGACCACCCCCTACCTCCCTTGCACACACATTACTGGTAGGCAGAGAGCTGGTGAGCAGGAATCTGGCCCACAGTAGGATCCACTAATTCTGATGTATGGGAAACAGAAAATACAGGACAGTTTGCCTCCTTTAAGAAAAAGTTGGAACATCTGTGTGTGTGGGGGGGGAAGCTTAAATACAAGATTGTCCCTTTAAAAAATGTAAAGTGGCAGACTCTGAATCACTAATTTATGCTCTGTTGCTCTCTAACATTTGTAGCTAACAATCTCTGTTCTTCTGGTTTTATTATATTTTCATTTTGAGAGATTACTGTAATAGTCTAATCTAGATTTATTTTACTTTACATCACCCTTATGATGCCTGACTGACAAGGAACAAGTTGATTGGTATCATTTCTTTAGACAATAGCTTCCCGTCCCCCCACACCACCACCGCAACTATTAGCAACAAGTTTACCAATTCTTAATCTCAGCAAAATCTTATTTTATTGTTTAACAGATGATTTAAAATAAACTTGTTTCCAGAATGAATGACAGTGTATATTATGTAGCTTTACCTCATGAATTTAAGTTATATCAAGTGTGTGGTTTAATAACATCAATAAAGAGAAAAAGAGAACTCATTTGATTCCATAGGAATCTTGAGAATACATAATGTTGTATTTGAGAATGCTTTACAAACAAAATAAAATTGATATTCTGCTTGCAAAATTAACACCCAAAATGTATAATAAACTATGTTGTGTACATTCAAATAATTCTTAGACAATAGTTACAAAAATTTAGTACAGATTCTCCCAGCTAAAATATCTGCAGTGATGCAAATATATTTAAATATGTCTTAGCCCGTACATCTAGACTACACCTCTCTGTCGACAGAGAGATGTAGATTAGGCATGTCGAAATTGCTAATGAAGCAGAGCTTTAAATAGCCCATGCTTCATTAGCATAAACATGGCCACCATTTTTTTCGAAACAGAGATTTTTTGGGAAAAAAACGGCAGTCTAGACGTGGATCTGTCAAAAATAAACCCTTTTTCGAAAGATCCTGTATTCCTCAACAAATGAGGTTTATAGGATCTTTCGAAAAAGGGTTTATTTTCGACAGATCCACATCGAGACTGCTGTTTTTTTTGGAAAAACCTCCGTTCCGAAAAAAAGTGGCAGCCATGTTTATGCTAATGAAGCGCAGGATATTTAAATCCCTGCTTCATTAGCAATTTCGACGTGCCTAATCTACATCTCTCTGTCGACAGAGAGGTCTAGTCTAGACACAGCCTCAGTGTCAGTAATAAAGAAACAAATTATTCCACTGTAGATAACAGAACAATAGGTGTAGGTATTTTCAGCCACTGTGCTGTCGAAGTGTAATTGTTTGATGCTACACCTTTAGGGTGCATCTACGCTGCACTCATAGCTCAAAATAAGCTATGCAATTTGAGCTACACAAATTGTGTAGCTTATTTTGAGTCAATTTCAAAATAGCTTATTTTGTAATTTGGCGGTGTCTACACAGCACCAAATGTCTAAATAACCTGCTGTTCCTAAATGTCCCTTACACCTCGCGGAATGAGATTTACAGGGACATCGGAATAGTGAGCCCATTATATTTCAAAATAATGGGCACACTGTTAAGACATAGGATAACTATTTCGGGATACCTCTGGTATCCTGAAATAGCTCCACAGTGTAGACGTAGCCTTAAATTTCAGTATTAATTGGCAACTGTGGTTTGTTGTTTTTCTTGACGATATCACTTGGGACCTGATTCTGATCTGACTTCACTGATACTAATGGAGTTACATATGAGTGAGATTTATGCCTGGCTTACAGCTTTAAGTAAGTAGCAGAGCTACTCCTTCACAGCTTCTTGCTCTTGTTTCTTTAGGGAGACATTTCAGATACAAGCTTCTGTTCTCCCACAAGTAGTTAAGGAGGAGTAAGAAATGAGGAAAGCTGAGGCTCCAGATTGTCTTCCTATATGTCAGCCAACAGAGCTGGCTGGATACTCAGCAGGGATTATGTTGCACCCTATAAAATAATGTAACAAGTTATGTCCAGAGCAAAAGAGAAGACTTTTGGAGAATTAGTCCCTCAGAGGGGTAACTGTGGCACAAAGGGTTCTACCTAGCCCTAAATGTCCTAAGATAATTTCTTCTGCATAATGAATAGCTGGGGATAGAACTCTCTCTTGCTCACACACTCCCAGATATTTTAAAATGAGAGCCTGAAATTAAAATGATTTTGTTGATATAAATTCTATTGCCTAAGCAGAGTTTGTAATGAAAGGGGAAAGGAAAAGGGCAGGAGGAGCACTTCTACAGTCTGGAGGAAACTCTATTAATAGGAGTGTCTGCCAAATGGAAAACCCCTCTTTCAGAAGATGTTTACAGTCTCTTCCAAAGCTACTTAGTGGTTTTTAAAAAAATCATGTCTACAGTTACACTAATCTTAGTAGTACAGGGTAAGTGAAAAGTCTGTTTTTAAAAAAACTCCTGCTTCTATTTAGTGGAAAGTCTCATTTGTATAACCCAATTGCTTCTGTTGCTTGGAAAGTATTTTTGTTAATAGCTTAGTGTCTTTAGATCCCGCCATATCAGAGCTGGGATAAAAATCTGTAACTTTATGTAAAAGCTGAACTATCTGCACAACAGGAATGTATCTTCTTGTTCCTGGACTGTATTTGGAAAATTTGGATTGTCACAGCATGAGACATATTTCCAACCTCAGTCGAAAACAAAGGATCAGACCCCAGCCCTCTCTGATTGCTTTGCACATCTCTAGTACCGCAAAATTACATTTAGGCCAATAGTTCTCTTGTCCCTACCCTCAAATCTCCTGGGGGCTGTATGTTAGGCGAAGGGTTTTTTTGTGCTCTAGGGATCACCATATGTCACAAATATGTACTCCTCTTGAAGGCCATTTCACTCTCCATAAATCAGAGCACTGCCCAATCTACTCTGACATACCCTGAACTAGCCCCCTCCCCCCCCAGCTCAGTGAAAAAGGACATTTCCTTCACTCTTCCTCCCCTCTGTCAAAAATTGATAATAATTTTATTTAAAAAATGCCCCTCCACAAGTCCTGTAGGAGCAGAGGTTTATTAGTGATGCTGTACTACTTTTGATACAGGTTAAGTGAACAAGTATTACTCTTCTAGATGGCTTGAAGGCAGAAGTGACAATGGCCTTGCTTTCTTGCCTGAGTCTTCTCAAGTCCTCTGGGGAGCTTAGCAACATTGAAGTGTAAGATTGGAGAAGGTCACAACAGCTCTATATGGAGGCCCAAAGTAGCCCTCCTGATCTTCACAGAAGCTAGTCAAATAATGGCCTTCACCTCCCAGCTCTCCAGATGTGCTCAACTCTTTCTACACTGAAGTTCGATAATGAAGTGGTGGAGTGTAACTCCAAGATACATCAAGAGAACCTTTGCTCCAGCTGTAGATGAATATTGCCCCCCGAAGCATTTGACCAAATTCTACATTTAACAGGTGAGATATTAACACATCTGCAAAGTCCTCAGTCTCTCCTATTCCTGTTGGCTTCACTGAAAACTGACAACATTCAGCCTCTTCAGGAGGAAATAAGCTACAGGTTTGACCTCCCTGGTTTGTCACGGTCAGGACCTGACTGGTCCCAAACAACAGAATTTGCTGTTTGGAAGAGGTGCCCCTGCCATGGGCCCTGAGCCAGCCTGCTCCCTGCCTCTGGCCCCCTCTACCCTCTGCCCATCCTCTGCTACCACTGGCCCCAGCCCTGGCCCGCGCAGCCACATTCAGCCAAATTTCCTTAGCACTGTGCTGCTGTGGGAGGCTAAGCTTCTCCAGCCCCTGACCCCGCCCTGTCACTGGCTGTCAGGTTCTCTGGCTCTGTGCTGCCATAGGCAGCCACAGGCAGCCTGGCTTCTCTGATCCCCGACCCCACGCTGTAGCGGGCACCATGGCTTCTATGGCTGCCAGCCCTATGCTGCCACGGATGCCTGGGATTCCCCAGCCCCTGGCTCTGCACTGCCACAGGCTGCCAGGGTTTTCCTGTCCTTGGCCCAAGCACTGCTGTGGGTCTCCTCTGGCCTTGCTGGCCTTCCTGCCATTAGGCTCCGGGGCTCTCTGGTCCAGGAGCATCCGTGGTCTGTCCAGAGAGTGCCAGTTTTCAGAGGTGTAACCTGTACATTGTATACTCTGGTTTTGAGTCCCTGTTCAGGCATAAGCTAACTCCTCCTAAAACTACCTCGGAGGTTTTACTAACTATTTAAATGGCATAAGTCTGCCATGGCATTGCTGTTGTAATAGCAAAAGTAAACACTGAAGAAGTGGGCTGTGCCCACAAAAGCTCATGATACCATCTACATGTTTTGTTAGTCTTTAAAGTGCTACCAGACCATTTGTTGTTTTTTAAGTTTATCCTGCAGAGACTAACTCGGCTACCCCTCTGAAGCAATAAAGAAAGAGTTCATTCAAGGTTGCCACAAGCTAAATGCCTTAACCATTTTTGTGTGTGGCTATGAGTAAAATTTTTCTCTACATATACCATGAATCATAGAATCATAGAACCATAGAGCTGGAAGAGACCTCAGAAGGTCATCAAGTCCAGCCCCCTGCTCTAGGCAGGACCAATCCCAACTAAATCAACCCAGCCAGGGCTTGGTCAAGCCGAGACTTAAACACCTCCAGGGATGGAGACTCCACTACCTCCCAAGGCAACCCATTCAAGTGCTTCACTACCCTCCTAGTGAAATAGTTTTTCCTAATATCCAACCTGGACCTCTCCCACCACAACTTGAGACCATTGCTCCTTGTTCTGCCATCTGTCACTACAGCCTCTCTCCATCCTCTTTGGAACTCCCCTGCAGGAAGTTGAAGGCTGCTATCAAATCCCCCTCACTCTTCGCTTCTGCAGACTAAACAGACCCAACTCCTCAGCCTCTCCTCATAAGTCATATGCTCCAGCCCCTAATCATTTTGGTTGCCCTCCGCTGGACCCTCTCCAATGCGTCCACATCCTTTTTGTAGTGGGGGCCCAGAACTGGACACAATACTCCAGATGTGGCCTCACCAAGCCGAATAAAGGGAATAATCACTTCTCTGGAGATCTGCTGGCAATACTCCTCCTAATGCACCCTAATATGCCATTAGCCTTCTTGGCTACAAGGGCACACTGTTGACTCATATCCAGCTTCTCATCCACTGTAACCCCAGGTCCTTTTCTGCAGAACTACTACTTAACTGGTTGGTCCCCAGCTTGTAACTATGCTTGGGATTCTTCCGTCCCAAGTGCAGGACTCTGCACTTGTCCTTGTTGAACTTCATCAGATTTCTTGTGGCCCAATCCTCCAATTTGTCTAAGTCACTCTGGACCCTATCTCTGCCCTCAAGCATATCTACCTCTCCCCTAGCTTAGTGTCATCCATAAACTTGCTGAGGGTGCAATCCATCCCCTCATCCAGGTCATTAATAAAGATATTGAACAAAACTGGTCCTAGAACCGAACCTTGGGGCACTCCGCTGAAACCGACCGCCATCCTGACATCGAGCCGTTGATCACTACCCGCTGGGCCCGGCCTTCTAGCCATCTTTCTATCCATCTTACCGTCCATTTATCCAATCCACATTCCCTTAACTTGCTGGCAAGAATATTGTGGGAGACCGTATCAAAAGCCTTGCTAAAGTCAAGGTATATCACATCCACTGACTTTCCCGTCCACAGAGCCAGTTACCTCATCATAGAAGCTAATCAGATTGGTCAGGCACGACTTGCCCTTTGTGAATCCATGCTGACTATTCCTAATCACTTTCCTCTCTTCCAAATGCCTCAAAATGGATTCCTTAAGGATCCCTTCCATGATTTTCAGGAACCGAGGTAAGACTGGCCGGCCTATAGTTCCCTGGATCGTCCTTCTTCCCTTTTTTGAAGATGGGCACTACATTTGCCTTTCCAATCATCCGGGATTTCTCCCGATCTCCACGACTTTTCAAGATAATGGCCAAAGGCTCCTCAATGACACTTGCCAACTCCTCAGTACCCTCGGATGCATTAAGTCCAGACCCATGGATTTGTGTACATTTAGCTTTTCTAAATAGTTCCTAACCTGTTCTTTACCCACCACAGGCTGTCCATCTTCATCCCATCTTGCGTCACTTAGCACATTAGTCCAGAGCCCACCTTGTCCGTGAAGACAGAGGCAAAGAAAGCATTGAGTACTTCAGCTTTCCCACATCATCTGTCACTAGGTTACCTCCTTCATCCAGCAGGGGCTGCACACCCTCTCTGATCACCTTCTTCTTGTTAACATGCCTGTAGAAACCTTTCTTGTTATCCTTCATATCCTTAGCCAGTCGCAATTCCATTTGCGCTTTCGCCTTCCTGATAACCCCCCGGCATTCTCGAGCGATACATTTAAACCCCTCCCTGGTCATTTGTCCAAGTTTCCACTTTTTGTAAGCTTCCTTTTTGTGCTTAAGTTCACCAAGGATTTCCCCCGTAAGCCAATCCGGTCTCCTACCATGTTTTCCTCTCTTGCTACGTGTCGGGATGGTTTCTTTCTGTGCCTTCAATAAGGCTTCTTTAAAATACTGCCAGCTGTCCTGGACTCCTTTCCCCTTCATGTTAGCATCCCAGGGGATTCTGTCCATCAGATCTCTGAGGAGTGACAATCTGCTTTTTGAAGTCCAAGGTGTGTATTTTACTACTCTCTTTTCTTCCTTTGGTCAGGATCCTGAAATCTACCATCTCATGATCACTGCTTCCCAGGTTGTCACCCACCTCCACTTCCCTATTAGTTCCTCCTGTTTGTGAGCAGAAGGTCAAGCTGCGCCACGGCCCCTGGTCGGATCCTTCAGCACTTGCGTCAGAAGTTATCCCCAACATTCTCCAAAAACTTCCTGGATTGCCTGTGTACTGCCGTATTGGTTTCCCAACAGATGTCAGGGTGATTAAAGTCCCCCACGAGAACCAGGGCCTGCGATCTGGAAGCTTCTCTCAGTTGTCCAAAGAAAGCCTCATCTACCTTATCCACCTGATTCGGTGGCCTGTAGCAGACACCAACCACAACATCACTGCTGTTGTTTGCTCCTTTAAACTTAACCCATAGACTCTCAATAGGTTTTTCTCCCTCTTTATACTGGAGTTCAGAGCAATCGTAGTGCTCTCTTGCATATAGTGCAACTCCTCCTCCTTTTCTACCCTGCCTGTTCTTCCTGAACAGTCTATACCCTTCCATGACAGCGCTCCAGTCATGCGAGTCATCCCACCAAGTCTCTGTTATCCCAATTAAATCATATTTCTTGGACTGGGCCAGGGCCTCCAGTTCTTCCTGTTTGTTGCCCAGGCTTCTAGCATTAGTGTACAAACACCTCAGATAGCCAGTTGATCGCCCTATCTTCTCCATTAGAAACAGGGGTCCTCCTTTCTTCCTCGTTCCTCTCTGCATTTCTTCCCGGTATCCGACTTTCCCACTCCCCTCAGGGTTTTGGTCACCGTCCCCCGACGAACCTAGTTTAAAGCCCTCCTCACTAGGCTTGCAAGCCTGCCCGCGAAGATGCTCCTTCCTCTCTTCATTAGGTGGATCCCATCTCTTCCTAACAATCCTTGTGCCCGGAACAGAGTCCCATGGTCGAAGAAACCAAAGCCGTCTCTGCGACACCACCTGCGCAACCACGCATTTACGTCCTCAATTCGTCGATTCCTGCCCAGTCCTTTCCCTTCAACAGGGAGGATGGACGAGAACACCACCTGCGCGCCGAATTCTTGGATCCTTCTTCCCAGCACTACATAATCCGCAGTAACCCGCGCAAGGTCATTCTTGGCCGTATCGTTAGTTCCCATGTGGAGAAGCAGGAAGGGGTAGCGATCCGAAGGTTTGATCAGTTTGGTAAGCCTCTCAGTCACATCCTTAATGTGAGCTCCCGGTAAGCAGCACACCTCTCGAGATTCCAGGTCTGGACAGCAGAGGGATGGCTCAGTCCCTCTTAGGAGGGAGTCCCCGACCACCACCACCCATCGTTTTCTTTTGGGGGTGGTGGCCGTGGAACCCCCATCCCTAGGACTACGCATCCCATGCCTTCCCGTAGATGGTGTTCCCTTCTGGTTTCTTCCTTGTGAGGTCCCTTCCAAAGCATTCAGCACTGCAGATCCTGTGGAGAGAGCCTGAAAGCAATTACTTACCTCTATAGCATTGGGGGATTCCCATGCTGGCCTTTTTCCCCTTCTAGAAGTTACATGCTGCCAGTTCTCTTCCTGGTCACGTACTGCCCTCTCCAGCTCTTCTGCCTGCCGTGCTTGAAGGATTAAACGCTGCCTTCTATCGAGGAAGTCTTCATCCTCTCTGATAGAGCGAAGGGTTGACACTTGGGCCTCCAGCCCTCTAATTTTCTCTTCCAAAATGGCGACCAGCTTGCCCTTAGTGCAGATGAAATCTGTTCTTTCTTCCGGGAGGAAGACAAACATGGCACACTCCGTGCAGGTAACAACAGCAGAACCATCACCATCCATCCCTGCTGTCCTGGAGAAGGGATTTAAAAAGAAAGGCAAGAGAACCTCGGTCCCTTCCCAACTCCCTCTCTAAACTCCCTGTTAGCACTCACCTGTTCACAAGCTCCTTGGTCGCTTGCCCAAGGAGCCTTATAAAGCCCTGGACTGCCTGAAAGTCCCTCCCCCTACCAAGGCTCAGCCAATCAGAAGAGGCTTCTAGAATTCAAACTTTAATTAGAAGCCAACAGTTTCCACCTGCCAATCACAGCCAATCACAGCACACACTCCATGAAGGGGAGGGGGAGGGCAAAGGGGAAGTGAGGGGAAAAAAAAAAAAAGCCTATGACTATACATACAACATAAAAAGCTACTGATCCTACAAAGAGTAGAATTGTCTTTTTTTAAACATTATACTTTTAAACATTTTTTAAACATTTGCAACACAGTATGTCACATTACATGATTCTGCAACACTGAGGAAAAGAAAGCTCCTATTGTAATTAGTAATGGGCTGACCTCAAATTGTTAGAGGTTTGGTTTGGACAAGCATCCAAATGTTCTGATGCTTATCTAAACTCTCTGAACCCCTTGATGGCCCCCTCCTGTGAACCTTCCTCCCTGACCTCTATCCTTTGTTGTGGGAAGATTTTCCACTCCCTGTTTGGCAGCACAGTTTTAGAGTAAGCCAGTTTAAGAATTAGATCCAGCCAAAAATCCAACTCTTCCTCTGAAGTGAAGCTTTCTTCTGTGCCCCCCTTCATTTTTATTATTATTTTTTAACTGGACCTGGCATTTTTTCACATTAGTTGGCCTCCTTTAAGCCCACAGTGGTCCTCCCACTATTTGGAGAGGGAGATCACAACCTCTTTTGTGCTAGAGACCTTACACTAACAGCATCACTGTCCAAGTTCAGTTTCTCTTTTCAAAGCACCACTCAGTCATTGTCCCAACAATAATTCTTAAAACTAGAGCTGGCTAAATAATTCTCAATGAATATCTTTTCTTTTTTGGTGATGTACTGACCAGGGACTCAAGTTTAGTCATTATTTGCCATATATTTTTCTGCAATTCAGAGTCAGGCCATGGCTCATTCATGGGGCATGTCACTGCATGCATAAAATATTTTAAATGTAAGCTACTTGATTGGACATGCAATTGCTTGCATGACCTATTTCTATGAGTGGCAATCAAATCACTTCTCTGGTTTGAAAATTCATGGATCTACATTTGTTCCCTCAAATAGGATACAGATGCACTCGATATTTGTTGTTTGAAGCACAGTCCCATGAACATTTATGCATAATTGTTCAATGGTGCTGCCCATGTGAATAATCTCATTAAGTTCAATGGGTTACCTTTGTGCTAATCAAAGCTGGATTTATGTTGTCATAAGTCATAAGAAATCATTTACTGGCAATTCTACAGTATTTGTTTAAAAAGACAGGAAAATAAGTTTAGCTAGACAATGTGCAAAAGATAAAACTGATTGCCTCTGAAAATAATTATAATTATATTTGCACGTTTACCTTACCCTGTCTATAATATTAGCAGTAAGTCATCCTTTCTCTCATTTGTGTCAGAGGGAAAGGGGAAACCTCTGAGAAAAATACTCAGTGTTTAGGCCAAGTTGTGACTTGCTACAAATAAGCAGGAAGGCCTAATTGTCCTCTGAGGTAAAATTCACACCTGAGTAAAGGCCATTGGCATTTAAGGAGTATCACCTGCTTTTGCAACCCATTGTTCAGTTCATGTATCCTTCTTTCTGCTTGATCCACAGAAGATAAGAGTCTGCTTTGACTCACAAGTAGGGGATATAAAGCTGTAGAAGCTAATGCTTTAAGCTCTGGATTTGTCTTCAGTGGTGGCCAACAGACAGTTACTCCTACACCACTTTGAGTACCTGTAAGAGGAGACCAACTTCCCTTAGCCCTTATCTTCACTTCACTGAAGATCAGCGATGCCATGATCGATCTTCCGGAGTTCAATTTAGCGAGTCTAGTTAAGATTTGCTAAATGCAACTCAGAGGGCATCCCCACTGGTGTCTTGTTCTCGTGCTTTTGTGAGAAGTAAGGGAAGCCAATGGAAATATTTGCTTCCATCAGCCTCCCGCTGTGGGGACACTGCCAAGTTCAGCTTAAGGTAAACCAACTCCAGCTATGTATTCTACATAGCTGAGTTGCGTACCTTAAACCAAGCTGCCAGGTCTAGTGTAGACCTGGCCTTACAATACTGTGGGGGCCTTTAGAATCTATAAGGCTCAAGCCTAGAGTGCATGATGTAAAAAGGAAAAAAATACCCCCCACAAACCATACACAAAACAAAAACAGAATTACAAAAAACATTTCTTTTTGAAGCAACACTTCATCTGTCTCAAGCATGCCTGAGTATTTGACCATAATTTTTTTAAGTATTCCCTTTCCATTCTCTGAAGTGTCCTCAAAGATGTTTTGATAATATCTTTGAGATTGGCCTTTGTTGACAGACAAGTTAATAGGGCAATTCCTCTAAGTGTCAACAGTGTGATGCTGTTGCAAAAAAAGCAAACATGCTTCTGGGATGCATTAACAGGAGTGTTGTGAGCAAGACATGAGAAGTCATTCTTCTGCTCTACTCTGCACTGATCAGGCCTCAATTGGAGGATTGTGTCCAGTTCTGGGCACCACATTTCAAGAAAGATGTGGAGAAATTGAAGAAGGTCCAGAGAAGAGCAACAAGAATGATTAATGGTCTAGAGAACACTACCTATGAAGTAAGACTGAAAGAATTGTGTTTGTTTAGTTTGGAAAGGAGAAGACTGAGAGGGGACATGATAGTGGACTTCAGCTATATAAAAGGGTGTCACAAGGAGCAGGGAGAAAAATTGTTCTCCTTCGCCTCTAAGTATAGGACAAGAAGCAATGGGCTTAAACTGCAGCAAGGGAGTTTTAGGTTGGACATTAGGAAAAACTTCCTAACTGTCAGGGTGTTTAAACACTGGAATAAGTTGCCCCGGGAGGTTGTGGAATCTCCATCTCTGGAGATATGTAAGAGCAGGTTGGATAGACATCTATCGGGGATGGTCTAGACGGTACTGGGTCCTGCTGTGAGGGCAGGGGACTGGACTCGATGACCTCTCAAGGTCCCTTCCAGTTCTATGATTCTATGATGAGATGCATTCCTGATGTAACAGCAAACAACATTTTTAGAGAAGAGTTATCAAGTAGAAAAGCTAAAGATATGAGACTCGGGTCTATTTTGACAGACTGTTTAAAATAAAAATTCTTTCATTCAGGTACAGAAAGTAAGAATTTCAAATCTGGCAGATGGGCCACTATTCACCATATTAGAACATCACAGCCAAACTATAAATGCAAACTGCATAAATATTCTAATATGGTAGATCAGGATTTTAATTAAGGTTAAAACTGTCTCTCTCAAAAAGATAAAGTAGATAAAATATAACTGGAATATTCTTTAAAAAACCAAATTAGGGATTATTTAGGTAGGAGAAAAATCAGGAAAGATTTTACTACTCAAGAAGGAATCCAAGGAGAAATATTCCTACTAACAGTGAGGCAAGATTTAGAATTAGCCAAGAGACAGCATTAGCTATCAGTCTTATGAGTTCATTTTGTAGGATAGGTTGTACTTGAGAAAAGTTTGGGGCTGATACCACTGCCCACTTCCAATTCATGCAGCTGCTTTTTTTCTTCCAAAATTCTTTTATCAAGGGTTTTAACCCGAAAGATACTCATTCATACGTGCCTCAACATACTTGTTCAAATAAGCCCTTGCAGGAAGACAGTGGCTCAGATTCAGACCTGTACTAATGCAAGGGGCAAAGGAAGGCATTTTTGGTACATGTTTAGGTAACCCAGTGGACCTCTGCAGGGACCTTAGCCACTTCTCCTGCTTGGCCTGAAATATACCGTATGCCAAGTACTCTTGTAGTGGCAGGAGGAACGTGGAGAGCAGCTTATACAGAGGACTTATTGCACTGGGGTATTCCTTGGAGAGTACTTTGCATCCATGCACTTGCCATGCTAGCACAAAGGGGTACAAGTAATTTTCCCCTAATTTGTGAACTAAAGTGGGCAGCTAAGGGCACTTCCATTCTGAGCAAAATTAAAAATCAATCCCCAGGCAGACAAGACAAAATTGTGAAGACATATTAAGTGGGATCTTATTTTGAGTGAGTAAATGAACTTAGGTGCTTCATTTACCTTGTGCTGGCCCTCTACACAGGGAGGAGTTTCTCCTGAATATACCTTCATTTATGCCAGTTTTTGCACAATACAGCTACACAAATAGTTGTTAGTAGATACACAGTTCTACAATTTATAGAAGTAACTAGGAACAAAATAGGGACTAATGTTAAGGAAGAGTTTCCTTTATCTCTTGAATATGTAGGAGTCCAATAGCAAGGCAGCATTGTCAGTTTGTTCCAGCAGGACATAAGTTCTCTAGTAAAGTCTTTTTACCTTGTCTTCTAAATATGCACTGGCTTTGTCAATAGACCAGAAAGCTAAAGTACTGGCTTCAAAATCCTGACACGGTTTAGTAGGATGTAGGAGAGCAAAATGGTGTCCTATTTGGAGTTAATCTTTGGTGACAAGGAGGAAATCCTTTAGTCATCCATCTGGAGAAGAGAGCCAAAAGTCATGTCGAACATACCTTCACTAAGTAACTGCAGTTAGACACAGAGGAAATTCTCCTCCCCCATCTCCCCTCTCCCCTGCCACACACACACACTTTTCTGCTTGAGCTCTCTGATGAGCTAATTGTCTGAGGGAATTTTAAGTCCCTTCTTCTGTGAAGACCTTCAGCGCTAAGCCATGATCCAAGACGGATCCTAATTTATTTTACTGTCTCTAGTGTTTCATATTAACTTGTGAGCCATTTGGAGCAGGGATTATCCCACACTTCTACTAAGTCATCTGTGGTCATTTGGTGCCATGCTAAAAGAATCACACCAAATGTCTGACTTTTTTTCGCTTGAAGATTCTGGTGTAGGCTCATATTCCAAGTCCTCATACCCTGCACTCATCCTGTGTAGCTACACCGGGCAGCTCTAAGAGATGGGTATAAGACAGATGAGGAGAGGAATCCTCATCTCTAGTTATGAAATAATGCTCAACGCATGTTCAGCACACTGACAGTGATCAGAAAATCCACACCACAGTTGCAGAGGAAGGGGCAAGATTTGCTCCTGACAGACTTCCTCTTAACCTCATTATTGGCTAGTACGCGTCCTCTAAATTGTCTAGATAAAGTCTCACTCGATTTTTTCATCATTGTCATAGTAAGACCCCAGAGGAGGCCACTTTGAGCTATTGAAGTAGTTGTGTAAGAGAGCTCTCCAGCATTCCCACCAGCAGCATAAAAACAGGCTTCCAAGCTGAACTACTTTCCAGCTTCCATATTTTTAAAAAAAAACCCAGAAGTTACTGTTTACTCACAATATAATGTTACTTATAATCACAATAGATAAGAATAATAAAGGCCTAACAACTAGCAAAATGGGTCTGTTCTCTGCTTGTGTGTGTGTGGCAATGAAGTACCCTTTTGGAATCTGGATTGGTTTCAGTAAGGATATTTCCTCCTTCCAGAGAGGCTAGTGCCACTGGTCTGATCCCACAGGGGAAGTACACAACCTTTGCTATACTTTAGGCAAGGATAGACTGATCACTGTTGTGTGGCTGACTAGCTCTGCTGGCTAGTACATACGAAGTGTAGAGCTAGGATACGTCTGTCACACCTGTCCTCCTTTCAGGTACACCCAAGAACAATCGTGACAAACTGTAGGAGCACAAAGAAGGCTCCTGGCCTATTCACTGCTTCCCTTACCCATCTCCCCACTCACAACACATGCACATAAATTGGTTCATAAAGAGGGAAATGACTAATGTCCCCCACCTTTCTTCTACACCGAACGAGGATTTTTATCTACCCACTCAGTGGTCTTTCAGGACCAGTTTTCATTACAAACTGCACTCATTTACACCAGTGATATTCCATTTTTACTCTGCTATCGCTGAGCACAGGCTTTTTCCCAGAGTTTTGTTTATTAAATTCATTTTGCTTCTTTTGCAATGTCTCTTGCCAATTTTTGTTTGGACGTATTCCTGGAGGTTCTCACTCATGACATAATCTTTGAAGATTAATCATTCATTCCTGGAGACTCCAGGATCGTCCTGGAGTGTTGGCAAGCCTCCCTATCACAATCACTAGGTCAGAGCAATAAGAAAAAATAAAGTTCATGCGTGGTAGCGGTTTCCTCCTAAACTTTAGTGACAGCTCAGCATCCTGTGTTTTCTAGACTTGGACAGAAAACAGGAAAAAAAGGTTCAAACACTTCTTTCTCATTTTTCAATGACAGGTCATTTCAGCAGAAAGTTTCCAATCAGCTCAATATTTCACTCCAAATAGTGTAATGTAGATTCTTGAATAGATCCTTTAGCTGTCCTTTTCTGGTGTTATGGGCTATGTATCACTGTTATGACCTTTCATTTAGAAAAAGAGGCTCTAAGATTTTAAAGGGGAAGATTGCTGCCACAACCATTAAGCTAATCAATTCATATTTTTTTCTTAGGGTGAGGTAAAAGGAGTGATAACTAGAGAAAGAGCAGCAGCATAGGCAGCAGTAGCTAATAATACAAAGTTTTCTTGGTGTGATCTGTCTGTTGGACCATACACAAACTTTGCACAATACTAGTCACTTGTACCCAAGTATCTGAAAGAGAGGAATTTATCAAGCCAATAGTGGCTTCCTTGCTCCAGGAGTAGAGGCCTATCAATTTCCATCTCTTGGCTAGCCTCTTTGTAATAAATACAGGCTTGGTGTATAATGAAAGCCAGCTGAGTGGTTCTCAAGGTATACATGCCTTCTTTTCTTCTGATTCCAGCTAAGATTATTTTTACTCTTCATAATCTCCCACTCCTGCCAAAAATTCATCTTATCTTTGCATGAGGTGAAGTTTCCATTAACAGCTATTATGGTAGCAGGGGTCAGACATTCAGTGTCAGATGAGCTGCTAAAGAGAAACAGTGCAAGAAAACAGTTTACCAGGGAGAAAACCTCAGCTGAGGTGTATTTTGTTGTTAATCCAAATTGCTTAATGTGCAGATATGCCTTGGCTGTGTTGCTGACAGAACAATTTCTGATGTCCCAGAAAGAGAGGGGAAGATGGGGGTGAAGGGAGGAATAATGGGAATTTTCATTCATTTAGCTGATTGTAGAGGAATTTTAATAGTTCTGATGAAGCTCAGTTTTCAGTGCATTAGCCAGCCTGCCTGCCTCTTCAGGCTCCAGAACTCTAATGAAGAAAGCTCAAATGTAAACATTACTTGCAATTTCAACACTCCTGTCATTTCAGATGAGGTTCCCTGGTCCTAGTCATAACATACTAATAAAAAAGCAACAACAGTGCACAGTTCTCATTTACTTTACAGGAGGCCAGAAGTAACCCAGAAGAAAAACAACCAGAAAAGAGCCTCTTCTTCAGTGCAATCTGTAGATAACAATGACAAACATCAGTGCTCTTAGTACCTTTTTAAATTATGATGGCATAAATATCCATTGGAAATAGCTCATGTTATACTGTCAAGAGGGGAAATACCTTGTGCATATTTCCTTCCTTTTTAACCCTACATTTCTTATATGTATTTGCATTTTGTTAATGTCTGAGGCCTAGGACATGTTCTGATATTTGCCTCATACACATATCACAAAGCTTTAATTGCCATGGCAATTAAGTCCTTTTCAGAGACTACCAAATAAACAGTTTAATAAATAAACTGAGAAACAACTGCATAAAAGTCAAGAGCTATTTTGTAAGAGAATGTTTCACTAGCATTTTTTAAATGCTACCAATAAGACTGTTGGCTACAAAACCATCATAAATAATTTCTAATATAATTTATATTTATAAATAATTTCAGATATTGAAAACTATCAAGGAATTGAATAGTCAGAAAAAGTTATTTTTAGAGAACATTAATGTTGGAGTTTTACAGTAGATAAACTGAAGTCAATGGCCGTAGCTCACAAGTTGCAATGTCTTTTAGGGTACGTCTAGACTACAGGCTTTTGTCGACAGAGGCTTTGTCGACAGATACTGTCGACAAAGCTTCTGTTGACAAAGAGCGTCTAGACTACATCCAGTTCTGTTGACAAAGCAAGCCACTTTGTCGACATGAGAGTGTAGATGCAAAGAACAGTGTAGATGCAATAACGCCTTCTGTCGACAGAACTCTGTCGACAAAAGGCATTAGTCCTCGTAGAATGAGGTTTACCGCCATCGACAAAACTGCCGAGTTCTGTCGACATTATGTCGACAGAACTCGGCGGTAGTGTAGACGCAAGTATAGTTTTGTCGACAAAAGTCCACTTTTGTTGACAAAACCCTGTAGTCTAGACACACCCTTAGAGTAGGAGGCCATGCTGAATTGGTAAATAACTGTAACTTTCTTAGCAAAGTTAATATTTGGTGCTCAAAAGCCCATCCTCTAGAGTCCATCCTCTAGAAAAAATAACTTATGATAAACAAAATTATAAGTTAGTTATGATAAACTAAGTTATAAAGAGGGGCTATATGTAGACCTATGTCAGTAAGTTTACCACTGCTAGCAACAATTGGAATTTTTTTGGCTGTTTTTCAAGTTAAAACTATTTACTCTCACCACTTCTTTTTCTTTCAAGGGGCAAATGCTTGTCTGTGAAACCAGTGTATTTCCATGTGGGGAAAAATTAGTAAACAATCCACAAATGTTCAAACCTCAGAAAATTTTGTTGCAAAAAACCATTAAAAATCACTAAATACACATGGCCTTAGATCCAGATTTGAATTTTACAACTAGAGCCTAGATAAAGAAACCTCAAGTATAATAACAGAAATACATTCTGTTTATGTCATTTACATTACTTAAATGTAATGCTTAAGCTTACATTCCTTCCAGGAGCTGAGCACTGCGGGTCTACTCTTTTCTGTAGCCTACCACCATATGACCTGCATTTTACTCTTTTAAGAGCCTTCCCTCTTCAAGGTCTGACATATCTCCCACAGTGCAGTCAGGCAAGGCTGCCTGAGTCCTGCATTAGTTTATTAACCTATCATTGCCCAGTATAGAGTTTGCATCCCCCACCAAATATACTCATAAATCTTCTGCAGGATTCTTAGTAGTAAGAGATCCCACTGCAAGGCTCACTTCACAGTCCTTAATGAGAGATGGGAAGAGTGTGGTTTTCCATGTGCAAATTATGAGGTAAGCTGATAAATAAAGTTCTTCCATATTTATAACATTACCAGAGTTTGTACACAAATTCAACAGAGGCACATCCAGTCCCATGCTTGGTGAATTCAGAGGGTCCCCTGGTACTGCAGTCAATGCAACATTGCTGTGCAAAAGGCTGGATATGAGCAAGCAATGCACAGGTTATGTGCAGAATTGGGCCTCATAACATGTAGAGGTAAGAAAAAGAGTATGGAGGAGGGTGAGAAAGCAGGGCATACATTTATGTAGCGCCTTCTATTCTCATCCTCAGGAATGAAGTATCTCTATAGTGGATGGTAGTTCAACGTAATTTTTGTCTTCACCATTTGAGACAAGAGTTACACATATGCCAGGAAATTTAAAGTACATTGAAGTCTGAGTGTTTTCAAAGGATTCTAATAACAGGAAGACCGTATTAATGAGCATTCCAGTTGAATTTGTGGTATTGAGATATGAAAGTGGAAAATCTGATGTCTCTACCAGGAGCAATGAAAATGAGACACATGTATCCAGGTAACACTCTGCACTGTGACTGTTGATCACAGGCATACAGAGCACTGAGAAAATTTCCCCAAGATTTTTTGTAATGGAAATAAAGGCAAAATGATAGTAGGGGTCAAGTTAACTTGACCCTAGCCCTTGAGGCACTCTTGAATGGGATGCCTTTTCTAAAAATAAGATCAGGTGAAATTGGCTATATTAAAGGTCATAGTGAAACAACATAATATTGTGCTGTGAGGCAAACCAGAAAAGTCCATATTACCTTCCCACAATGATAACAGAAAGATCCATGTGTGAAAAATCCAAAATGCATTCATGATAATATAACTTTGTAAGGTTTCATTACAATGGTTTATTGTTTGCTAATACACTGGGCAATGACCTATCCAGAGCGGTGGATGCCAGGCAGTGTTTCCTATAAGTTATGCACTTGTGTTACCACTCAGGAGACAGTCAAATGCCACCCAGGTGATTAGCAGAGTGTCCACGGCTAGATATTTTCCCCTACTGATGGTGCACATTTGCACATACCTCGATGTACATAAACATTTATTCTTCACAAATGGAAAAAAATCTGCACATGGATGGAAAAGATTAGAGGGAACACTGATGCCAGGGTGTTCTTGCTAAGGCTGCCCGTGGATAGCTGCAAGAGCTTTTGTCAGCCAATCAGCCCCCCGTCTGATTCATTGCTCTTTGGCTTCTATTAGGATCCAGAACTGTGTGGCAAGGTTTGACAATCTCTCACTCTCAAGAGGTTTTCAAGGAGGCTGGGTCTCCCTGGTTAAAAATAGGGAGGTTAGGGGATTAGAGATTGGTGATAAGAATGATCAAGGGCCTGGAAAAACTCCTTTATATGAAACAGTAGGATTGTTTAACTTAGAAAGGAGGGGAATGAGGGGGTATGTAACAAGCATAAATGAGTACTTCATTGATGGAGTTGAAGTAGCCCTGAAATGGCTCTGCAAGCACTCCACTGGTTTGGATGGTGAATACATAGATAATACCAGTATGAGGACGATGGATTAGGATCTTGTATTCTCCCTGTCTCAGAACACAAGAACAATAAAGGGACATTACATTAAATTGAAAGGACCAGGTTTTGAAACTAATAAAATGAATTACTTTTTTTAACCCAATGAATTCACTGTGAAACTCACTGTCACAGGAAACAGTTGGGACCAAAAAATCAGCAAGATTCACAAAGGGATTAAAAATTTACATGGATATAAAAATATCTAGTGCAATAATTATAACAGCAATGTTCGGAAGGGATATAAACTTGATGCTTCTGGGTTTATGCTAGTGTCTTAACTATAAAAAACCAATAAGAAACCTAATATGAGGGATAGATTAGCTCAAATCTGCCTATGGTGGATTTCTTAAATGTTTCTCTGTAGCATCTGGTATAAGACACTCTCAGAGCTAGGATAATGGACTTGATGGGCCCAAGGTCTGATGAAGGATGAGAATTCCTATGTTCCTTTGGCACCCTCTTTCATCCCACCATGACTCCCACACATCCTCATATGTACTGTAGCACTATGCATGTTCATTAAGCTCTTCTTTACTGGTGATTGCTAGTGGTGGTCAGAAAGTGTCTACATTTCCCATGGGAAATGTTGATGAAAACTAAAACCAAATTATGTAATCTAAATTTTCCATCTTAAATTTCCACTTCATTTAAAATCAAAACCTGAAAATGTTCAGATAAAATTTTAATTCAGAAGTGCTAGTGAGCTATTTCAGAGGAGTTGTGATTCTGGTGCCTCATGCCCCTATTCATCTGGCTATACCAAAAGTACAGGAGACATTTGATATGGATTTAATCAGGCTGCAAATATAGTACTAGATGTCTGTAAGGGACTACCTTACAGCTAAAAGTGTACAATGCAAGTAACTCCATGTTCATCCCATAATTACCCAGCTCTCCTATTTTTCCATCCAGGTTCCCCCAGCCAGTTCCTTGCTGGTACCTTAACCCTCCTATGGGACAGGGGCTGGTAGGGTGGGCTATAAGAAAAGGGGGGTTGGTTCCTTGCTATATCAAACAGAGGAGTCTCTCAACCATCTCTCCCCCGCCCAATTGTATTCATTTAATGAACACATCCTTTTTAAAGTTCATTTCCAATCTAATTATCAGGTCACTGTATACCTTCTCTATGGAATACCTGCACTGGACATCCACCAAATACTTACATGATGAGGACCTTGCCCTTCTTGAACCTGCTGTGAGGAAGGTGAAAAAAAACCCCATCTAGGCTAGTTTGGTGCTAAAAGAAAATGTTGCCCTCCACCCTAAGCAAGCTACTACAATATCCACCACAGGTCTTGAACAAACTGGGTATTTCACTACATCACACAGTGGGTGGGTGGGTGCTACCTCAGCCTGCTCCATGTAAAAGGAGGCTTCACTCACAGGGCTGCACCTTTTGAACCTTTCCCCTCATCTGGTCCCCAAAGGGTTTAGCATTGCCAGGCTGGCCCCTTATCCCCTTTTACAGCAGTTTTCCTCTCCCCAGCCCTCCTCTACCCAGCCACAAAGCACTGTTTCCTTCATTCGGCCAGCCAGATAAATCCTGCCCTTCCCCAACCCCCCTGCTTACAGGTGCGGTTTGTTCATTCCCTGGCTGAACTACATCTCCTATGATGAGTCACTGAACCTCCTCTCCGTGCCAAGTTGCATCATGGAAGATGTAGTTTGGCTGGAAATCTGTCCAATACACTGGGGCAAGAGACAACCAAATGACAGTTCCCGGGAGGCACTATGGAGCTGCTTTCAAATCTTTGATTTTTAAGTTCTGTGGTATTTGGGTTTTTTATGTAAATTCAGATTTTCTACACAAAACATAATTTTCATACACATACATACACGCATATCCAATTTTCCATCAGAAACAACTTCCCACAAGCCTTATTGTTTACTATTACATTTAGTAATGTTCTGTGTTACTTTAGAGCTATTTATTGCAGCTGAGTAAGTTATATTTATTGAAATCTGCAACTGCAACTTGGAGTGTCTGCAGGATATTTCTGAGAGAGACACTTTTCAAGCCTATTGGCAATAAAACTGGGAGTCGTACTAAGTCTTGACTTTCAATTTGATAACTAGAAATTTAGGAGTTTTGACACAGCAAGGCAAGCCAACAGTGGATGCTTCCAGGTGTTTCTCTGGTCTTCTTTATACAGGTAGTGTTGTACTACGTATGCTTTTAGCCAGTGAGCCAGATCTTGGTAGGTGGCAAGGCCAACTCAGTTTAAGGGCAGCTGGAGGAGATTATCATTCAGACCACAGGGTGTACTCTAGTAAGGAGATTGACTACAGCAGTCCCTACCTTTTTTTCCCTCATTTTTTTCATTGTTATTGCTACATTCAATGAGGTTTCATGGTATGTGCCAATCTGGCAACAGTAACTATTCCACAGATGATAGTTCCAAAATGCACTATGTGTATCATATTTTGTGACTAACCCTGAATCTCAAATAGGACATTTTGATCTCTCAGTTAGTGCTAGGAACTTTTGCAGGAAATGAGAATTTTACATGTTCTCATAAACCTAAAAATGTCTGGTTCTGTTTCATTCTCTCAGCTAAAGAACACCAATAGTTACTCATTGGTTTTTCTCATGTACATTTATTGAGCTGATAAAGATTGAAAGATGTACTGGGAGAAAAAACTTGCTTTATTGGACTCCATTTTAAAAGCTTTAATAAAACCAGAAGAAAAATAATTGTCATGTCCCCGATATAACCTAGATAGATAAATATACACACCACACATACTTTTCAGAGTTGCAGTCAGCTCTTGGTGCAGCTAGCTAACCCTCTTGATTTAAAAAAAAAAAAAAAAAAAAAAAGCTTAAAAAAACCACAAGCAATCCTGTAGCACATCTACATAGCAGGATTAAAGTCGGAATATGATTTGACTTAAGCTATGCAATTGATGTAGTTGAAGTTGTATAATAGCTTAATTCCGCTTTAGGCACTGTCTACACAGCAGGAAGTCGAAGGAAGAACATTCTTCCTTTGACTTCCATTATTCCTTGTGAAATAAGGGTTACCATGAGTCAGAGTAAAAAGTCCTCCAGCTCAATATTATTTTGAAGTAAAGGCTTGTGATGTAGCCACGCTCTTTGTTATTTAGGAATAATGTTAGTTATTCTGAAATAATGCTGCTGTGTCAACATGCCCTTACAGACTAACAGAAAAAAGCTTAAAAAACAACAACTGGTCCTGCAGCACCTTTGGGTGCATCTACACAGCTCTACTCAAATTGCGTACCTTATTTTGATTCTATTTCCAAATAGCTTATTTTGAAATTTGTCATGTCTATATAGTGCCAAATTTCAAAATAATGCACTATTTTAAGGCATCCTTTAACCCTTGTGGAACAAGGGTTACAGGGAAGTCAAAATAACATGCCCATTATTTCAAAATATTTTTCAAAATTACAGGTGGCTTGTTAAGATGTGGGCTGCACATAGCTGCACAGTGTAGACATACTTTTAGAGACTCACAAATATATAGATCTTATCGTGAGCTTTCGTAGGCACAACCTATTTCTTCAGATGACAGATTTCATGTGCTGTGCCCATGAAAGCTCATAAGATCTATATATTTTTAAATTACAGATTAACATGCCTACTCTGAGCCTCTTGTTTAAATGTATCAGTATTTAATGTTGCATAGGTTTTCTTTCTTTTCTTCTTGTGTGTGTGTGGAAGGGGGATGATGAGATGAATTTTTTCATAGGAAACAAGAGAATGCAGGTATGTGGATAATGGGAGTGTGCATGGAGGGGGGACTTCCAGGGTATCATAGTGATGCATTAAATCACACAGGCACCAAGATCATGTGCCCAAACATGTCATACCCCCCTGCATGATTCATGGAATAAGTGCCTAAACTAAAAAACACCACAAGAAATAGTGCTGACTAAAGATCTTGATTTGATTTAATTACATTCATTTTTTCCTAAACTTACTAATACTTTTTTTAGTAAGTATTAATCAAATGAAAGTTGCATCCTAAGACTCAGAAAAATAGAAGACAGGTCAGCAGAATTTTTATTTGTTATGTTCTAGCAAAGAAATAAAAACAATCACGATTGTAGTCAACATTCAGCAGGGTACATTTAAAATATTTGATGCCTTTTCAATTGCTGTATGCTGAGTTGAAGATAAGGTCATTGATTGCCAGCAAACTATGACTGACTTTAATTAAACATTTTTATACCACTCATCTGCTGCTGGATAATGTGTCATTAAAACACAGGAAACATTAATCTACAGATTAATGTCATAAAAAAATCCTTTTACACAACATTTATTTCCAATTAAAAGTAGCTTACAAAATATTAACACTTAGAATCCTGGCATTTTTTAAAACTGCGACCCAAGGAGCAGAGTGTTCCAGTATAATTCATATTTTTCTTCACTTCACTACACCAATTTGCCTCAGTGTAAATGCATCAGTTGGAATTACTCTTATGTAAAACTAGTCAGTTCATGCGGCACCTCCCTGAACTTATGGGCCCACAAATTCCAAGGATTAAATTAGAGGTTCGATAATATTAACTTACAATGTTTTGTCTACTTTACTGAAGCGTGTTTCCAATATTTTTCACACAACTTATGATTACAACATAATGCTCTAAGGTTCTGAGCTAGTGAGAAACATAATTCATAGTATATATCCCGTATACGTCTTTTGTCAGCCAATGTGGTCCATCTTGAAGTAATTGCTTTTGTCAGAGAAGGCATCTTTATTTTATCTCCATCTGCTTTTAAGATTGAGGAATTCTTGTGAGGAAGTAGAAAGGAAAAGAGCTAAAGATTGTCTCTGCCTTGACTGTTTACCATTTATTTTGCCTTTGGATGGATGGTGCTATTCTGTCTTCGCATTTTTTGAGGTTCAAATCCATTTAGCAAGAATTTTATATCCAGGAAGAGTAGGCACAGATGGTCAAAATGATGCAATTATTGACATTTAGGACCACCTTGATTCTTTGTCTTCACCTGTGTAAAAAAGTAGAAAGAGGTTGAGTAAATGTTTCTGGTTATGCTACTAAAATGGAAGCATCCAGAAAGTGATTAGCACACTCTGTGTAGACAGAGAAACACACCCTAGAGAATCACTATAAAAATAGTAATTATTATTCTCTGTATGGACAAGTACATAATTTCACAGCATGTAATTCTTGTCTACCAGGTTGACACACCTCTTTTTGTATTAGTACTGCTGGCTAATCAGGGAATGGATTTTAAGATTTTTCAATGCCATAACTGACAGTATGGACATAAAGGGTCTTTTTCAGGAGAGAGGGATTTTGCTTTGGGGTGGGAAAGGCTTTTAGAGAAAGATTGCTCTAGTGCATATAATTTGGGAATGTGAAGCAAATACTTGATTCAGGTTTGATTTCTAACTCCATCTTATCAGGACTCTCATTCATACCTATAGGATCCCATTAATACATATTTTCACAACATATATCAGTAAAAAGAAATAACATATTCACATGAACCCAACTATGTGAGCTTAGAGAATAAGCATGTATGCTGCATAGGACAAATGATTTTATCTTTCTCACAAAGTGTGGTTTAATTCTGGAAGTGAGTACAAAATGGCATTATAGGGACTCTCATGTTACTTTCTATGCTACCATATCCAACTTCTCAAGTGAAAACAAGACAAAACTTTTCTTTACCTCAACAGTCCTTCAAACTCAGCCTGGAAACCTGTCTTTTTTTCTTTCTAGTGCATAATCATCAATAACACGGCTTCAACTGACACATATACCTCAATTGCACCTTAGTTGCCATTTTTATAACTTGGATTATATCACAATTTCATCATAACTACACCTATAACTCTTGGTTGACTCAAGTTTATTGTTACTGATCCATGATTAGGAAATAACACAACTTTATCATAAGATCCCTGGGCATTTTGCAAGGCTAGCAGAAAATATCTTTTTACCTTTAAACAAGAGCAATGATGATATGAGCTGAATATGTTTTTACAGATACTCCTCAGATTATAACTAGATTTTAAAAGAATAATGACTGTACATACTAAGCAGTGATAGCAGCCTGCTTACTTATAATTTAAAGCATTACTGAAGAATCACTGAAAGAAGAAGAAGAAATATAAACTCAGAATGTATACCTAATATTTGCTTAACAAAAAGAGGGGGAAAAATTAATTGCTACTGTAGCTGGATATGAAATCTGAGCAGCTAGCATAAAATTCTGAATTATTTATATGCTGTGCTATTAAATATAAACCAAATAAACACAAGGAAACACCAGCCATTCCATGTGCTTTTACAAAATCCCCCTCAGGTTATTTCTTTTATATTTTAATAGTTTGTCCAAGCAGATTGCAGGGCTGTTCAAGTGTCAAGCTAATATTTTGGTATGTGCTATAAGAAGTGACGGAGTGTAACTCTTTTTTGACACTGTTAGCAAGAGCTTATGAAAGTGTTTATACATTACAATTATGTCAAATTGTGTTAATTAGCACTGAAGGGCCCTTCTGATTTGAAGTGTTCAAAAATACACTAATCAGAGCGTCCAGCAGGTGTTCAGTCTTTATACTTGAGAGGCCCTTTTTAGAAGGCTATACAATACCATTTCAATTCAATGCACAGAATTGCTGTTATATCTGTCCCATTAGTTACCCTGTTTTCAAGTATCTTCTTGAATTTAATTACAATTTTTAACAGAATAATTGAGCTTAATGTCACAGTATGTGATGATCACAACCGTAAAACAGATTAAACAAATAAAACATTTGTTTTATTAGAGCTGCTTATACATAGTGTCTCAGTTGCAGAACCTCAGAGATATTCCCATGGGAATTAGGTACGTAAATAACTTTGAGGCTCTAACCATCAGTCCTTACCTCACTACCTTTTCTACAACTGTATTCTCTTAATTGCAGACAAATAAATTTAAATGCAAATTACATATAAAATCACCTTGTTCTTTAAGGCCAACTCAGGGTATGACTCCACTGTAATAAAAGACACACAGCATGACCTGGGCTTGCCTGGGTCAGCTGATTTGGGGCTCAAGGGAAGCAGACCATACAATTCTATAGCACTCAGCTGCAGCCTAGGGATGTAATAGTATAGTCGATTAACTGATTACACGATAAGCAAAATCTTATTGGTTAATTCTATAGACTACATGCATTTCCCTCCCCTCCCCCACCAGCAAATTTTTTAGCAGGCTGGCCAGCAGCCCAGATCAGTCCTGGCTTGCAATGAGTCCAGGACCTCCCCCTGCATTTAAAGTATATTAGAAGCCAGGCAGGCAGGGAGCCCGCCTCAGTTCCAGCTCGCACCAGGTCCTGGAGCTCAGACCGCCCTCCCCCCTCGACAGGGGCTACTGCCACCCCATGCTGTTGCCTCTTTATCAGAGGCATTATCACAGGGTGACAGACAGCCTTTCTGAAAGGGGAGCTGATTTTTAAACTGGCTCCCCTTGCCTACCAGCTCCCACCTGGCACCCTATGCTGCTACCTCTGATACAGAGGCAGCAGCACAGAGTGGCAGGGAGCTCTTTGGGAGTGGGGCCTGAGCACGCTGGCTAATGGCCCCGCCCTCAGGGGCTATAGAATAGTCGACTAACTGGTAAGAATTAATGAGGTTAATTGATTAGTCAATTAATCACTATTTAATATCCCTACTGCAGCCCCTTGAGCCCGAGTCAGTTGACACAGGCACTGAGATATGTGCTGCAGGTTTCTGATCGCAGTGTTAGCCTTAGGGTTAGATTGTCCTCTGTGTGGGAACTCTATGCAATTTAACTCACAGACTTTCCTCCCATTTATGATGATTCAGGATGTGTGAAAGCTCAGTGCCACTATCCATCTATCTGGCTCTTCCTACCTGTTTCATGGCAGCATAACAATAAAGGCTTCATTTCTCCAAAGATCATTCAGTCAAGGATGAAAAATGTAGAATGGCCCATGTTGTTTTATGAGGGGGATCACTGGCTCTACACTCAAGTATCTCAATCTCTCCTCCCCTGACCAGAGTTCCTTAGCATTGCTGATATTGAAACCTCTTTTAATGGAAAAAGGCCTCGTTGCTTTGTATGAATGTGCTTCCTGAATAACAAATGCCTCATGCCTTTCCAAGGCAGTGTATAGCGATAGCCCTGAGTTACAGTATGTGCGCATGTCTGCAAGAGTCAACAATGTCTTTTAGATTGAGTGTCGGTATATGAAATGGCAACTCCTCCTGAACTTTCTTCCCACCCCCTGATTTTATTGTAGCACTATTGTAAATGTTACATAGCACTATTGTAAATGTTAGCAATAATGATATTAATCTGCCTTCTAGGGTTGTCCTGAGGCATAACCATTTCATAGGTGCAGGAAATTAAGACTGAAAGAGGCTAAAGTCAAGATGGCCAAAGGCATAAATGAGAGCTAAGCACATAATTCTAAATAGCTTTAATGGTGACCACCTCACTTCTAGGGATGGAGTATATTTGTAATAAGGCAAGCTGCCATAAGAATATACTCAGACTCTGTATCACTGATTTTTCTTTTATCATGAAGCTGGCGTGCAAGGCCCTGACTTTGGCAACTACTCAGTGGAGGGTAATACTTAAGACTGAATACAAATGTTTTTGTTTGAAACTCTTTTTGACAGAAAACTGAAATAGCTACGTTAAATTGTTTCCTAAAGTGTCTGTTTTCTATAGAAAATTTAGATTTTTTCAATGAAAAAAGTACACCTTAAATCCAAAGTGTTTGGATTTGGAACTACTGCTTTAGTGCCCCTTTGGAGTCATAGTTCTGTTACCTTGTATCCCCATACTTCTCTATTTGTTGGACTCCTGTACAGATTCATAATTTAATTTAAATCCCTTGATGTAATCAGGGCTGAATCCTCACTTTGATCATTGTCTGATTTATTTTCAGGCAAAGTTTTCTTTTCAATACAATAAACAAAGCAATATTTCAAAGGTGTATTTTTGTCTTTAGTGGGGAAAGGATTATTATGTTCTGAACAGAGTAATCTGTAATGCATCTTCTTAATGAAACATGTGACCACTGACCTATTTCTACCATCATTATCATCCTTGATTATCAGAACCTAATACTCAGTAACATGGCCTTGTTTATCACATCTTAAGCCAAATAGAAGTGGTTTTCTTTCCTAGAATTTCAGGTGTTGTGGGGAAACATCCAAGAATATCTCAGCACTGCTGGTTTGGAACTTTTCCATGATCAGACGAACATGGCTTCTTCAAAAGTTAAAGCAGATGACTGTGCTGCAGTACAAGAAGAAGGGGACATGGGAAACAGAAAGAACAAACTTGTTAAGAAGGGCTAAAAATAATAAATGACAGCACAAATGCTCAGTTACTCTCAGAAATTCTGAACTGCTGTACTGTAAGGAAGCCTTAGCCATCTCCTCTTGCTCCCATCCACACCTGCCGAACCATTACTGGGCTGTGGGATAACATAAGGAGCACCATAGCAGTGATAAGCTACCGAGGAAGGAGGGGTTTTTTTTCAAGGCCAGTTAAACTGTCGACAAGCCATAATTCTGTCATTTCCTACCTTTAGAGAGCTTGACTTTGAGACCATAATGTTTTTGTATCAACACAGTTTTTTGCAAACCCACCAGAGCTGCATGCAGGGGCACCTACAGGATCAAGAATGATGGAGTGTGCTTCCCTTGCAAAATTGCCTCACACCTCCCCATGTGTGTAGAAATGCAGAGACGAACCATTAACTATAAAGTCATGAACAATCATAAACTTATCCACCTCATTACAAGCAAAGAGAATGAATGTTTGCAAGGGTTATGACATATATACATGTATATAAGTTAAGTAGATAGATAGATAAATAGATTCCTTAACTTCTCACATTCTGTTTCTATGAGAAATGTTTTGGTATAATAGTCCTGGCTTCATATTAATTCAAACATTAGGGAACTGGTTTACACATCTGCCATTTCCCACTTTATTTCTCTCTTTTCTATTTCTTTCCCCTCCCTCTTTGTCTGTTATTACAACTGCCTTTAAATTTGGTTTTATTATTTGTAGTGCCGCATATCCATTAAAATAACTTTCAAAAACCTGCAAAGAAAATACTCTTGAATGCCACCTTTGCATAATAAGAAGTCTCAGCCTTTTTTGATAATCAAGATTTTGAGTTAATAATATGGAGCAGCTGCACTCAGCAAAATTTCAGCCATAAAAGCCTAAAAAGTGTTTCCTTTGCATCATACTGCAGCCAGGCCAGCTAAATCTACATCTGCCTCAAATCACTGGCAGGTAAAATTTGTCTCTCCCAGCTGGGAAATGTACTCCCAATGAGTCATTTTATGTCTTTGAACCCAAATATTTCTTTGCATTGCCTCAGTTTGAGTTTGCAGTATTGCCAGCCTCAAATGTTCAAAAGTCATCAGTCAGGATCACCAAAAATCATAAAATTGGTTTTAAAATCATGAGATTCTGTAAAAAATACCACCTTTGGGTTTCTTCTTATTTGCCTTCTGCTTTTTGAGCATTCAGAGTGCACTTGGGGTCACATTTTAAAGCTTTCTCCACAGTCACAAGGGCTAAAAACTTACTTCTTCTTTCAGAATGAAGGCTGCAATCATTATATATCCACTTGACTGTAGGCGATGGAGCTTTAATAAAAAAAACAATAATTATTATGAGACACACAACAAAATCATAGGAGTTGGCACTTTGTGTTTCTCCCAAAAGCTCATCTGAACGTTTGCATTTCCTGTTTAGTTTCCTTGTATCATTTTTTATACCAAGTGCTGTTTGCTGGCAGCAAACAAGAGTCTTAAAATAGATACTGGTTTATCTTTCAATTGGTGCAGTTGTAAGTTAAATGTATTGAGGTAAAATGATGTCAAAACCTCTTACTTCTGCTGTTTGCACTGCAGTTTGGGTAAGGCAACAACATTCAGGTACATTTTAGTCTCCAAGCTACAAAAAGTTGATGTTCAGATGGAGCACATTTGAGTGTCCCTCACATCATTATTCCATCATCAAATTCCATTACATATCATCATTATTTCATCTAAAAGCACAAATAGTGCTAGAAAAGTAAGAAGACAAGTGATATTCCACTTTTATTTAAATAAATTCTACTTAATAATTCCCTTGTAGTTTGTTTCTAGATAGCGGATGTCATTCAAATAATGTACACCAGCAGAATCATTCTTTGGTGTCACATTTCTCCCTTTTGCACTTTAATTTGCACACACATGTACAAGTGTCTCTGCATAATTCCACCCATTTTTATTAGGAGAATATTTTCAAGTCACTGAGATGTCCAATGCATTCCAATCATAGTAACAGTTATTATAATATGAACTACCCTAAGCCATTTAGCAGTAAAATACTGAACTAAACATAATTCCAGAAAAATCCAATATTGCTGATATGAAATAATTGGCATTCCCCATCCATTTTGGGAATAAATTGAGATGAACTATAGACATTGAGGGCCTGATTCTAACTTTATCTATAGTAGTATGAATAAGGATTAAATCTGCTGAAAGCAACAGAAAGAGTCAAGTGTTAAATCGGTACAGAAGGAAAACCAGATCCTAAGTGTTCAAATATACCTAAACGCTGCTTTTACAAATATATGAGGCATGTGCACAACTGTGATAAGAATATGTAAAAGTGGGAACCTAAATGCAGATGACAAAAAAAAGGTGTTTGGAATTTTGGCCTCTGTTTCTGAACATCAGAATCTGGGAATTATGTTCATCAGATGCTGTAGCCATCAAGCTCTTAACTTTAAAGAGGAGGCCTTATGCTCTATCAAAAACTAACTACAGGTTGGACTTCCCTGATCTGGCACCCTTGGAATCAAACTGGTCCCAGATGAGGTATTTTACTGGACCAGTAGAGGTCTTCCTGTCTTCCACTGTCACCAGCCCCTCCCAGCCCTGGTGACCAGAGGCCAGCTCCCAACCTGCTACTGGCCCTACTGCCATGCACTGGGCTTCCTGGCCTCACTAGGCAGTCCAGCTGTCATGTACTGCCCCGACCCCGGTCTTGCCAACCAGCCCCATTGCCATGTGCAAGGTTTCCCAGACTGTAGGACTCCTGGCCACCAGCCCACCAATGGGACTCTGTTCCTGCAACATCTGTGCCAGACCACAAATTTTACCGGACCAGAGAACCCAGTTCTTAGCGGTTCAACCTGTACCTAAAATGAATGTATTGAAAAATCAGTTTTCTACACATTTAAAAGTGTAAATTTGTGTAATACTGGCTGTTTTGCAAAGCCGAACTCCTGCACTTTTATTTGACCTGACTGGTATTACAATTTATGACACTGTGATTGTTTGCCTGCTATTGCTCATATAGTTAAGATCGTTCTTATGATGGTTATCCATGATATGGATTATCACTGTGCAAGAACCAACACTTATACTATGTATGAGGCACTGTCAGCTGAGTTACAGCTCCACATGTATTTACTGTATGCATTTAGCAAGGCAACTAAATATCCATTTCCACATGACAATTATGTCCACAAAAACAGATGTGCAAATGCATATTGTTTTTGTCTCTCATTTAACAGCTATCTGGCTCAGTGGCGGTTTTGTGATGTGCAAAAATGCTTACTGGGGACCAGACTGAGGAAGCCTCAAGTTCATTTTCCATCTTGAACAAATCCATATTTGAACTCACCTTTTCTTCAAGTGCAGCATTTTCCTATTAGCCTATCTCACCATCTGGTGCCGTAGCTCCTAATATTTCTCATAGTGTTGTTACTCATGTCTGTTGACATATAATATGTTAAATATAAACCAAATGTTGCAGACAGTTAAGAGATGATGTCTTATAAATATTACAGGAGAAACTGTAAAGCAAACATTGGCTGACAAATTTTTCTTCAACTAATGGAACAATAGACCAGTGGAATTTATACATAACTTTATTCCGAGTGTAAATTTGAGAATGGTTGCTACATATTGCTGCTCAACCTTCAGATAAGCTTCACTTAATGCCCTTAAAACTGACTGTATAAATGTTCAAAGTATTGATTTGCCTTCATGCCCTGAAAAGTACAACTACACAAATGGACAGTTTCATGTGTTTTTGACTGATTAAAAACAAAAAACAAAAAACTCCACACACCTTCCTCATTCAATCCAGTTTTTTCGGGTTTGTTTTACAACATTATGGTTTATAAAACTTCTGTCAAACTGTGTTACTGTTTGATCATTATAAGAACAATCGGAGTAAGTGTTGCCGACTACAGTTTGTCAACCCAGTCAAGCCACATTGTAAGTATAGTACATGATATAAGGAAATACAAAGGCTGAATAGTGTGCAGAATAGCGGGCAATAAAATTCATCACCATGGATTGTAAGTAGGTTTGTGCATAGCCTCACAGGAGGAAGGGGGGGATAAAAATCGGACCAAACCAAAAACAGAAACAAAAAAATCCACTAGAAATCACACAGCATACATGAACATGTTCTTGTACTATAACTCGATATCTCTGCTTTTTTTCATTTTGCGAAGAGCCACCAGAGACAACGTGCAGAGCAAATAGTTTGGGTTCTTTCCTTGTTCGCATGATAGTTTGTGGTCTGGATAATCCTAGTGGTAAATATGGGTATCAAGTAGCACAGAATAGCTATTAGGCATTTAACTGCATCTTTCAAAGCTTGCACTACTTTGTATACAATTAACAGAAGTTTATAGCTATTTAAAATCATTTTTACAGACATGACTTTAGTATAATTGTTGTGCCTTAATAATTGAGATTATCCCCTGATTAAGCCTACAAAACACATAAACATAAAAAAAAGAAAAAAGATGACAAGAATACATAAAAACCCATTAAAAACCTTGGAGCAGGGTCTTAATGCAAGAAAAGCAGACAAGCTTTTCATACTGTTCTGAAAACAACAGGTAATTGACTCCCTTGGTAGAGGAGTTAGAAGGAAAGCACATTCCGTATTCTTGGTGCAAAACATAAAAGTCTCTTTCTAGCAATTCTAATTAGACTAGTGAATTCAATTCCTAAAGACCCAAAGAATCAAACAGTATGCAAGGTGAAAAGGGAGACATATAAATTGCACATCTAGAGGAGCAAGGAGAGGAAGAGAGTGTATTTTGAATGTTTTACACTAAAACATCGGTATTTAGAATGAATTATTACTAGTATTGTGATTAATTTTTATTAATGTATCTTATTCTTTGATAATTCAAAGGGAATTTGTGTTTGATGTTTTAATAATTGACACATGGGCTTACAACTTGTGGTTTCTATGAAATAAGCCAGCTTTAAGAGTAATTTGAATGAGAAAAGGGTGGTATCTTTGAGAACTGATATTCTAATCAGGGGACAAATCTGGATGGGAACTCTGATGGGAAAGGAAGGAAGAGATGAATGGAGCATTGAGAATGGCATAACTGATGGAATTAGTCACATGCTTCTCATGGTCAGTGAATATGCAGCCGCATTTTGACCAAAATGGTTCAAATTGGTTTGTTACTGGTTTCTTCTTTGCATCTCCAAAACAAGCCCTTGAGTCTTAACTCCTTGCCAAGTTCCTCAAATTTTATTTTAAATGGTCTCAAGGTTTCCCTGTAAACACCCCCACCCCACCATTACTATGCCTGTCTTCAAGTAATAACAACCAACATTTTCTTCTACTTACCTTTTACACCATTTGATTCCCATTGCCCCTTTTACTTTCTGTCTCCAACCTAAAAAGGCAGCCTGTAATTCATCACCATTTAGTAAAAATGTGTGATCTCATGGATCCTGGATGTTGTAAAATATTGTTTTTTGGATAGGTAGACAGATGTCTGTACACTATTAAACTAGTAAACCTTGTAATTTTTCAGATGGTTGCCAAGCAAGTCATGAGAGTTTCAAACCCTCTACAATCTGTTTAATATATCAGGAGGGAGCAACAGTAAACTATTCAGCAGGGTAGCTAGCATGGATTATAGAAAACTAGCATCAAATGCATGACATTTATATACTATAACCTTACTTTCAGTTTCATGCTACAAGAAGTACAGTAACATTAGAGAGGGCAAAGATTGAGGACACTGATTGTGACCATGTGTGGAATGAGAGTAATTTATTTTTAGCATTGTATTTCTATATTTTAATTGCACCACCCAGCACATGTGTGTGTGCAAAATGTTATTTAATATTTACACAACTGCTGTGAATAAAAGCCAGAAAAGAGAAGTATGCTTGCTTTATAGTAAATTAGGGGATAAGAGGTAGTGGGGATGATGATTGGAAAAAGCTATTGACACATACTCCAGAATCAGAGGGCTAGATTCTGTTCTCTATTGCACCAGTGTAAATCTAAAATTTACTCTAGTGGAACAAAAAGAAACCAGTACAACTACTACCATTTTAGGGGGAAAAAGGCGGTGAAGTCAGTGATATTAGAGGTTGTCAAATCTCTAATCCTCCTGTAGTGAATAAACACATTAAAAACTGATATGAAATGAATGACAAATAAGAAAAAAAAGCCAAATTTATATGCCACAGGCTATGTCTAGACTACAATGATTTATCATAAAAAGGTACACCATTTGTGTATCTTTTTCCAATAGTTTTTTTTTCGGAAGAGGCTTTTCTGAAATTTGGCCCATCTACACTGGACCAAATTTCAGAAAAATCTCTTCTTTCGGAAGAGCCCTTCTTCTTTGTGGAATGAGGAAGACAGGGCTTCCAAAAGAGCGTGTCTGCTCTTCTGCAAAAAAAAAGAGGAAGAACAGACGCGTTCCCTAGATGTAGCAGAGTTTTTCCAGGATACCTCATAGGGTGTGTCTAGATTGCAGGGTTTTGTCGACAAAAGTGGACTTTTGTCGACAAAACTATACCTGCGTCTACACTCAGCAGTTTTGTCGACGCCTGTAAACCTCATTTTACAAGGAATAACGCCTTCTGTCAACAGAGTTCTGTCGACAGAAGGCGTTATTGCATCTAAACTGTCCTTTGTGTCTACACTGCCATGTCGACAAAGCGGCTTGCTTTGTCGACAGAACTGGATATAGTCTAGACGCTCTTCTGTCAACAAAAGCCTGTGGTCTAGACATACCCAAAGTGTAGACATAGCCTCAGTGTCCATGTAGTACCTGCAAGTTCATGAGTAGGGTCCCATCAAATTTATGGTCCATTGTGGCCAGTTTCATTACCATAGGATTTGAAAATGGATACATTTCACATTTCCAGCTGTTTAATCCTGAAATTTCACAGTATTATAGCCATGGGGCTGCAACACAAATGGAGATTAGGTGGGAGGAGGTCACAAACCTGCTGTAGGGCGGTCATGGGATTTCCACCCTCACTTCTGTGCTGCCTTCAGAACTGGACTCTGAAGGCAGAAACCACAGAGCTTCCTGCAATGCAGAAGATTCCAAGAATTTGGAGGTATGGGTAAGAGGCATAGCGCTACATAATCTGATAAAACTCCTAATGCTGAATCTCTGATGGAAAAGAGGGAAAAAGTAAAGTTTTCCTTCAGTTTTGAATCACTAAAATTATTTCAGAAAAGAGACAACATGCAATAAAGTGAAAGCAGCAAGAGGTCATCAAGCACAGTCATGGTCTACCCCAGCTCTGAGCAAGATGCGGCCCAGGGACTGGATCCGGCCCACGGACTGCATCTGGCCACTTTCTGTTTACATCTTGCTGCCCATGCCACCAAATTTCCAGGAGGTGGCTCAGGCAGCAGGATCCCATTTAAATCGCTCACAGCTCCTGTGACCACAGCTCCTGGTCACAGCTGGAGCCATGAGCCCTTTAAAAAGCCACAGCAACCCTGGCTGGCTGCAAGGCAGTGTGGTAGTGGTGGGCCCGGGAGCCATGAATCCTTTGCTGTGTTTTTAATTCAAAGCCTCTGGCCCCAGGCAACTCTTTGGGGAGGCTAGTTCCCAGCCCCGCCCCTTCTATACCAAGCCCTGCCCTTTCCAGGGGGTGGAGCCAGTCTATGGACACATACCAAAATTCATTAAGTGGTCCCCCTGTGAAAATTATTGCCCACTCCTGATCTACACACAACCTATGAGGACTGAGTGATTAAGCTTCTGATTCTGTCATATTATTAACCAGACCTGGCATAATTTCTTTTTTTAAAGAATCATTTTTAAAGTCCCAATATACTGATGATTTTGCAAAAAACATTTTCATAAATATTGTGACTTGTTTCTATATTTGTTTCATATAGCTTCTAAAATGATTGAAAATATTTTCAAATAATTATGGATACTTTTCTTTTATATTGAAAGAAGTTTTTATAAAAAGGCAAATAGGGCCCCAAATCACTTAGGGTATGTCTACACTACAGCGCTATTTCGAATTAACTTATTTTGAATTAGTTCACCCCCAACCCCGGACAGATAGTTCTCAGATTTCTCTGCTTGCTGGTCTACCTCGCTGAGGGACAGCAAAGCATTTGCGTCTTGGAGTGCTCTGCTTGCCCTCACTCGGGACACCACGGCACTCTGCAACATGGAACCAGACCTGTCCCTGGGCACACCAGTGCGTCTTGTGGGGTCGTTGCCATCAGCCCAGCTGCCATCCGGGAGGTCCATCGGAGGGCTGTCAGGATCCAGGAGGCCCTGCGGGAGAGCATCCATCCCAAGGAGCCCTCAGAGCCACCCCAGTCCTCCCCACCGGGGGCTCATGCCCCATTCCTCCTTCACGTCCTTCCACTTACCCCTCCCTAGCCCCCCTTCCTGATGTCAAATAAAATACACGTTTTTTCATAAACATGAACTGTCTTCATTTAACAAAACTGGGGCGGGGGATGAAACTCTGGGGAGACGGGGGAAAGGAGGCAGGAGAGAGGGTGGGAGAGGGGAGGGGGAAACCTGGGAGGAGGGAGCTGGAAGGGGGAAGCAAGGGGAAGAAGGGAGAGAGGAAGCTCAGTGCTCAGGGGTGTGGGTCTCGTCGGGCCACATATCTCCCAGCACGGCAGGTGCGGGGGCCTCGGCGTCCCCGGGGGGATGGGGAGGAGGGTGCGGAGGTTGAGGTGGGGGGTGTGGAGATTGAGGAGGAGGGTAAGGAGGTTGAGGAGGGAGAGGTGGGGGCAGGAGTGGGAAGAGGAACAGTAGCTGGGGGGGCAGCAGGCGCTGGGGTGGCACAGGGCAGCATGCTCTGCAGCAGGGCCTGCAGGTGTGAGCACATGGCACGGTCCTGGGCAAGCTGCTCCCAGCGGAGCTGCAGGTCCTCCTGTGCCCAGGCCTGGATGGTGCAGTGCAGGGCTCGCAGGGCCCCCAGGTGCTGGTCCCGGTACCCCTGCTGCGTGATGGTGGTCCGGAGGAGCCCTCAGGTGCGGGAGCATGTCCCAGGCAGGGTGGTACACCCTGCACATGCAGCTGGTGCGGCTGTGGAGAAAGAAGGGGAGTGGTCATTTCTCCCTGGGGACACAGTGGATGATGCCCAGCGCCCCCTGAGAGGTGCGGATGACCATGCCCTGCACCGTCAGAGCTGACGTGCTTGAACACAGGCCATGGTCAGGATGTCTGGCTCTCCCTGGGACTGGGAGCTGCCCCGAGACCGCACCCATGCCCCTGTGCCGTGTATAGTGTGGCCGAGGCGGGGGAGAGATGTCCCCCGCCTCTGTGTAGAGGGGGCGTGTAAAGGGAGGGCATCCTTCTGGGTCCCGCCCCGGGGTCGGGAGCATGTCAGGTCTCTTCACACACGCGTGTGCCTATTGGGCCACGGCCCCTAGGTGTCACACAGCTGGAGCCACCTGCCCAAGGGTGGCATGGCATGTGCTCGCACGTGCACAGGTGGCTGCGTGATCCGTGGGAGGCATGGCCCACACGCGCGGTCCCTGGTCTCCTTCCCCGCCTCTCCCCCGGGTAGGGGACAGTGCTGGCATTTACCTGGTATGGCCTCACCGGACGACCCTGCCGACTCCAGTGCCGGGACAGCTGGTGTTGGCCTCTCTGCAGTGCCTGGGTCGGGGTCCTCAGCTCCTGGCTTGCTGCCTCCCGGGCTGGCGCGGACCGCCCGGCCCCCCAGGATTCGGTCAAGGCCGGGGAAGTAGGGGCAGGTGGCAGGTGACAGCCCCTGCTGTGGCGCCACCTCTGGTGGCCCTGGCATATGCCTGCCGCAGCTCCTTCACCTTCAGGTGCACCTGCTCCTGGGTGCACCTGTGGTCTTTCCTGGCCACTATGTGGCCGTAGATGGCCGCGTTCCTCCTCCTAGTGCAGAGATCATGGACATTGGGGACCTCCCCCCAAACCTCAATGAGGTCCATGATCTCCGCACTAGTCCATGAGGGCACGCGCTGTCTATGGCCCCTGGCTGGCCCCTGGGTGCTGGGGGACTGGGCGAGGGACGGCTGGCTGCCACTGGCTGCCATTGTGTGGCCACTGGCTGAGGGTCTGCGGCTGCTGGCAGACCTGACTCTCTCACATGCCCAGTGGCCAGAGTCTACCCCTTTAAGGGCTCCGGGGCTGGGGGAGAGGAGAGGAGTTTTCCTGGTTTGGCCCAGAGTGGCCACCAGGGGAAACTGGGAAGGGCTGGAGGCCCCCTAATTCGAAATAACTGTCTACACAGCACTTATTTCGAATTAGCTATTTCGAATTTGGTGTTATTTCTCGTAGAATGAGGTTTACCAAATTCGAAATAAGTGCTCCATTATTTCAAATTTATTTCAAAATAGCGGTTTGGCTGTGTAGATGCTATTAAAGTTAATTAGAAATAACGGCTGTTATTTCGAATTAACTTTGTAGTGTAGACAAACCCTAAATGTTTAGCACGTTCATTCATAAATTTTATATATTTCTTGTGACTAAGACATAGAAAATAAATTCAACTAAATAGTACTTAAAGGATGGACATCATAATTGAGAAGACTATGTAATTTAGTATTATTAAATTTAATATTGCTAGTGAACAGAATGTTGGTGGTAAACTGGACTCTAAAGACTTCAACTCCCATGTAAAGCTAGAAATGTAATGCTACAAAGCATAAATTTATTGATATCTACATTTCAATTTCTGTACAACGTTTCATCTCAGGAGACCCAGTAGGCTTCACAAATTATGAACCCAGGCTTGCAAAGTCAGCCTACTCAAAACACTACAAAAGGAGGTGAATTTTTGGCCCAGGATAGAATGGCAACCTTAGAAGAATGCTGTGGAATATTTAATCTCTAGGCAAAGCAAAGAAGACCTTTGTTTGTAAGGTCCATGGGGAATTCAGCCATCGTAACTTTCAAGGATGAAGAGCAAAATTAGTGTTGCCAGGAATAGACCCTATGGTTCCAGAGAATGTAAGTAAATCTGGTGTTTAGGCCTCTTAACTATTCTCTCCAGGTTTGGATTTAAGAACTGCCTCATGTTTTCTGCCAATTTAGGTGAATCTGAACCAACTACATCACTGTTAGTATTTAGTAAAAATGCAGCTTTCTCTTAGAGTAGGGTTTAGTTTTAGTTAAGAGTTGGGATTGATTTGATGTAATAATTTAACTTGTTGACTAATAAACATTTGAGAAAAAATGTTATGATATAAACTTGGCAAACTATAATGTGCATTCAACTTTGCTCTCATTTTAAATCTGGCCATTTATTATACCACTGTCTGCCAGAATTGGGTAGTAAACTGGTTTCATATGCAAAAGAATGCTTCCATTTAAAATATATATTTAAAATTTTAATAAGATATTGGATCTCATTCCCTTTGTAGAAACTACCTTGCATTACATTAGTTATGCTGCTAGAGAAATGATGCATTTCATTTTCAGTATCAGTTTCAATTTGCTAAAAGCATTATTTACATTTTATCATGGGACAATAAAATTAAAATTAATATGATTCAGAATGCCAAACTGCAGTTACTACATAGGTAGATTTACTGTTAATTATTTATATATTTTGTCTTATGCTTAATCAATTTCCTAGTTGCAGTGACAAGACAGCTTGGAAGAGTAGACTGGAGTTCTATTGTTGTCCTGCATCATTTTAAAATATAATGTATAGTGGCTATTTAGAGGACTATATTAAATACATTAAAGACATCTGTGCTACATCCACAAGAGATGGCTCATCAGCTAAGAGATCCATTATGATCAATATATTTATTACTCATGTTTAATAGAGGGAACTAATCTGTGGATGATTACTGTTCCTGATTGTTAGATAGTTTCAGTATTCTCAAGATATAAAAAGTATTTTCTTTGTTTTGTTATGTTCAAAGCTTGGAAAATGCTCTAGCAGCTGAAATCCTTTAGAAGATATTATGTCAAACCAGACTAGCTAAAAATCTATACAAGGTAAAATCCTGAATTTTAGTGCTTAAGTTCTTTCATGGATCCATGAAAAGAGTTGAGAACAGCATGTGTCGTTTGTCTTGGCAGGAGGGCATACTATCTACCACAATAGTGCATATTTCAATAATAAGAACAAAAGTGGTCCAATAAGCATCGAAGCCTTGGCACTGTATAAAAACCCCACATTTTATAAGAGATTTGTATATAATGTATCCCCCAAACGATGGGAGAAATTCTACATAATACCATGCATTATCTTAAATTCTAAACTGATAGGAACATTAGAAATTGGAGGAACAGGTTGAGGCCATACCATCTCTGTAAGGCCAGAGAATCCCGGAACATAAACAATGAAAATTACAATATTGTATCTAGGTTTATCTAGTTCACGCCTTGTAAGACTGTTCTCAAGAGTTTATTTTGTAGGGGCCAAATCACCAGAGCTTCTGAACACCTGCAACTGATCAGTGGTTGTGTTCTGCATCTCTCACAATAAAGTTCTAGTTCTTAAACTAGTCCTGTCTTAAGTGTCTCACACAGTGGGGCTGCCACCACTTCCCAAAATGGCCCAGACCACAGCATAACTGATCTTAACCTAGGGTAATTTTTTTTTCATATTCTCTCAAATTGGTTCTTTTCTCAGTTGGGTTAACCATAACTAAACCCCATTTGACCAACCTAAATAATGATTCTTCTTGCTTGTTATCTATAGTCTGAAAATACTTGGCTATTCCATTTGTATTACAGGTTGAACCACTCTAGTCTGGCACCCTTGAGGTGTGTGCTGAACCAGAGAATTTGCCAGACCACAGGAGGTCAGTATTGTCAAGCAGCATTACTAACACTTCCATTGCTTAATGGACTCTTAGAAGACATTTAAGGGCAAATTAGAGCTAAATAACAGCACAGAACACTGAGCGCCAGGACTGGTGGCTGTAAAAAACCTTCATGGGACTGCAGGAAACTTGGCCACACCCATGATAAGTGGACATCTGGCTAACTAAAATCATGTTGGACCACAGATGTTGCCACACCAGAGAGAGCGGGACTAGAGAAGTTCAACCTATACCTTCAATTTCCAACAATAACTGTTCCACCGCATCCACAGATTCTTCCATAATCTTGTATCCTATTTACTCTCAAATCTTCCTCCATATTTACACTTAGTTTCTCCTCATCTGTTTACCTTGATAAATATTCTCTTAGGGTATGTCTACACTAGCCCCCTAGTTCGAACTAGGGAGGCTAATGTAGGCATTCGAAGTTGCAAATGAAGCCCGGGATTTAAATATCCCGGGCTTTATTCATGTTCCCGTCGATCGCCATTTTGAAATTCCACTAGCCAAGTAACTGCCTGCGGCTGCGCGGCAGTGAAATGGCAATCGAACTAAGTCCTTAGTTCAAATTAACTGTTACACCCCATTCCAGGAGGAGTAACAGTTAATTCGAACAAGGACTTAGTTCGACTTGCCATTTCACTGCCGCGTGTAGCCACGGCAGCAGTTACTTCAGGCTAGTGGAATTTCAAAATGGCGATCGACGGAACATAAATAAAGCCCGGATATTTAAATCCCGGCTTCATTTGTAACTTCGAATGCCTACATTAGCCTCCCTAGTTCGAACTAGGGGGCTAGTGTAGACATACCCTTACACTATTTATCCATAACAGAGTTTTGCTTCCAATGTTCCAGTTCATTTAATAATGCCAAAATTCTTTGCACTCATATGGTGCACTTCTGCAGAACTATTTGTTGTTGTTGTTTTTTTCTATAGGTCTGTTTTCTTTCTCTGCATCTTGCACCTGTACACAGGTGAGATACTTAAAACTTTCCCTGCCCTCTCCATTACATTCTGGTTTTTAATCCTATTTCATGAATGTTTTGTTTTAACATTCTTCCCCTTCCTCCTGTTCCTCCCCCCTCCCATTTTCCCTGTAGATTTATGTTTCTAGTTTTACTGCTGAACATTCTTTCCTCCGATCACATCAAACTCCCTATTGCATCTATCTGCTTATTTTAACTCACTCTTCCTTCCTATCTTTTGGCTTCTGTGAAGACCACTCTAAGACCAGTCATTTTTAACTTACCAGTAACTTTTTTTCCCTCTAAAGTGCTGTTTCCTGAACCAATTCAATGCACTGATGTCTCTTCTTTCAATGCTATATCTCATCCCCACGTACTATCTTTTTAAACAAAGACTTAATTATCTTTCTTCTGAAGCCTCAGACACTCCTACACACACTTTCAGATTTTAATCTATCATAAGCCTAGGCTACCTAATTTAGCTTGTGGCACCAGAAGCATTCCTGGAAATACTGCTTCTGTTCTTAGACTTACTACATTATTCTTGCTGTATTCTTAAAATTATTGGCTTGGAAGAAGTCCAGTCCACTTTTTTGTTGCCACACTTTTTTTTCATAAAGAAATTCTTCACATCATTATTTTATTGGTTCTCTTTGGTCAAACATGTGAATTGAATTCCCAGATTCTGGCTGGAACCAGAGGAGAACTCTAGACAGCCTATCTTTAAAAATAAATCAATCAATAAATACACATAGTTACACTTCCTTAAATCTAGAGTAAGTTCAGTGAAGAAATGGAAGGTCCTCTAAATTCACACCAGTGCAATTAATATCAGGGTCTGACTGCCCAATATGCTTAGGCATTTTAGCATGAAATTTCCATTTAATTTAAACCACATGTTTTCAGATTGCAAACTTGGGCCTGATCAGTCTTTGTACTATCACTTTCTTTTTCCTCTATCTAGCTTTCCTTTCCTTCTCACATATCAGCTGTGTTGTATGGCAAAGAGTTGGCTAAACCCCTGATCTCGTTTGCATATATACACTTATTAGGTGTCAGGAGAGTAGCCAACCAATCACTGAATGTTGCTGTGCAGTTAATTAGCTGGTAATATAAACTACTCCAGGTACCACATCCAAACAGAGACCAGAAAATTGTAAATGTGGGGTTCTGAACATGGAGGTACACATTATTCCTCTCTCTGTGTTCTTTATACAGGCATTGTGGTGAGCAGACAAACAGAAATCAGCATTTTACAAAGAGTCTCAGAACACAATAACAAATCTAAACAGTGGTCAACCTCATGCCCTCTGATGTGGTTGTGTAATTTATATATTATGATAATCTGTTTTTAGTTTATCCTCCTAATTCAATAGCTCTTTCATTTAAATAATTGGCTGATTCCCCATCTATGTTGTGGTATATATACACCATTGTAAAACAAGAACTTGGAAAGAGTTGTGGCGTAAATAAATATGCAAATAAATTAATCTGAAAATAAACAAGAGAAATAGTTGTATATTAGAGAATGCATTTACATATTGTTTGAATATTTTAAAAAAAGAAGGTCTTTGGGGGAGGAATGCACTTAAAACTGAGAGGAGCAAACACAATTCTTTTGTTTGTTTTTCTTGCAATACAGAGTTTAACTTGTGGTATGTATAGCTGTCATTATGTTTTCTGGTTATTGCATCTTTAAATGGAAGAAGTTTGCCTATGTCTCTTCTGGGGTAGGACTTTTGCAACAACTCAAGATGGAGCCTCAGATAGAATAAAGAATTTTCCCATTATTCCGGACAGCAGCTGGCAGTTGTACCCAAAATAAGTCCTTTTTCTCTCTTTGCTTCTAGCCTCACTCATATATTTGTCCCAATTGGTTGCTGCTTAGTCAGGCTATACATAATTTTCTTTTTTAATCATTTTTCTTCAGCTTCCTCAGAATTTTCAGGGATTTTTTCTGACCTCAGGGCCACATTTAAAAAAAAAAAACAGTTCTTAGTCCATATGGTTATAAAAGAAATCAAACAAACATTCTTCTGAACTTTGAGATGGTTTGGATCCAAGTCCATATGCACATCTGAACTTTCCAGGTTGGGTCCAACTCTCCATTGTAAATGTAGTTTAGGAAAGTAAAGCAATGTCAGTACTACCACAGTCTAGGCATAATTTCTCAGATAGGCAAGAGATTTAAGGGATTTCTCAGATTTAAGCAGAGGGCTTAAATTGCAGACTGAGACGTTTAGGTTGGACATTAGGAAAAACTCCCTAACTGTCAGGGTGGTTAAACACATATAAATTGCCAAGGGAGGTTGTGGAATCTCCATCATTGGAAATATTTAAGAGCAGGTTAGACAGACACCTATCAGGGGTGATCTAGTGTAGCTTGGTCCTGCTGTGGGTGCAGGGGACTGGTCTTGATGATCTCTTGATGTCCTTTCCAGTTCAAGTATTCTATAATCCTATGGTTGTGAGATTTTTAAAGTAGTTTGGATATACTGTCCATAAAGCTTAATGACATTGTCATTTGTTAACTTTCTGGAACATCATTCAGGATGAAAAAACTAGTTCATGCTGATCAACTTAAGTTTTTTAAAGCTCTTTGTTTTAATTATATTCAGTCACCTAACAGATTGTTACCATAGTAGTATGCTAAGTAAGCATAAAAGTCACTAATACAACTTGAATTCTCTGTCTGGGCTTGTAATAGGGTCTACTGGCTGGCCTCTGTTAGATCCCTTGATGGCCAGGTGTGACTGCACTCCTCTAGCTGTGTCACTTGCAGTGACCGCTGCTGGTAGTTAGCTTTCTGAGTGGGTCTTCACTGACTTAGGCCTCTGACTGAGTCATACACAGTCTGTAAGTTTTAAAACACAAACTCCATCTGGGGTACAAGTTCAAAAGGGCATATCTCAATACCCTTAGGTAGGTCTCTTTATCTGTTGCTTCATCTCTGGGCTTGATTCTCATTCTGTCCAACATGACCTGTCCCGGTACCCTCATGGGTAACGTCATTCTCAGCTCCTCAATCCGTCCATCTGGGCCTATCACAATTCCATGTTTCAAACTGTCTTCCAGACTTTTCTGAGTTCTCCTTCAATCTGTTTCTGCTCTGATATGTAACTGTGACCCCCAGACTCTCCTCTTGTTGCCCCAGTTGTCCAGCTTACTCACTCTTTTGATACAACCTCTGTAAGGGGACTGAATTAATGTCCCACAAATGTTCTTTCTCAGGGTCTTCAGGACCCCCCCTTCCATGGACTAGTTTAATCTCCTTTTCTCCAGGGCCTTGGCTGCTCTTCCCATGGCTGGTCTGGGGGATCTAAGCATGCCCGCCCACTACTCTATGTCCCAACTCAACTCTGATTCCCTTTAACTCAATGTTACTATTCCCTGTGTCACTTCTAAGCATTCCCTTTGCCTTTACCTTCACCCTTCAAGTCTTTCTTGCGTTCCCAAAGCCAGCCAGAAGCATCTTCCTACCGATCTTCAACCCTGTCAGTGCAGGTACTGCAACCAGCCTGCACCTAACTGCTCTGTGCAGTAGCTCCTTTCATATGAGCTGACTAGAGTCTGATTGGCTGCTTTCCCCACAGCCACACTAAGCAGCCCAGAGTACACACTCCTTTTCTAGAGTGGAGGTTGGGGTAGGACATCAAAGTCTCCAGCTTCTGGGTCTAGTACACTTTGTCACAGGACCTCAATGTTCCCATCTTGTTTATTCTACTTTCTCTTTCTTATTTCCTGTGCCAAGGTCATTGTTTCCAGGAGCTTTAATTGCCCATGTAAATTTCATAGGCAGGATAGAAAATGATGAGGCATAAACAGTACCTTCACTACCAAGCTTTACAGAAATGGAAGCTAGTTGAATTTTTTAAGGCTTGAGAAAATAAATGAAATGACCTATAATTTATTTGACAACTTAAACTGAAGGGCAAAATTCTTCTCTCTGATCTATGCTGTGGATCTTTAATTGTATATTCTGTATCCTGGAAGGCTAAATTATACTGTCAGTTACAACCATGAAATAATTAAAGCGAATGGTGTTGCTCAAGTTTGAGAGCACAGTTCATGCCTTCATGTGTAATGTTGCAGTGTGTATCATTGTGAGGGATTTTGCCCTGAACTGTTACTTGCCATTCAGCTTCCAGAAAGCTGTGAATTAAAAAATTGTGATAATGTGCACAAAAAGGATGTATTAGCAGCTTGCCAGGCTTGGCATTGTTCTATTTTTATTTATTTAGCATAGTATAATGGAGGGAGATTAATGAACAACAGTTAGCTAAGGAAGGACTTATTATAACGTTTAGTATTTATCTAGTACTATGAAGGAACATAAGATTATGAAATTGAAATCAGTTTCTGTATAGGTGTTTGTCTATCTTATCCAATTAAGAGATTCAGAGTGAAAAGCATACACAAAGGGCCAGAGGTCTTGACTAGAGCTACATTCAATACCATGTGAGGATGTGGGCCAAAGTCTTTGGCATCTTACTCTTATAAAACAAAATCCACTATCACTAACAATCCTGGTCTCCTTTTTCATGTGGTCAGCTTACCTGAAATAGAGGTAAGAAAACTGTATGTTAAACATGTCTAGACAGTGGCTGTGATTTTGTTTTGTTTTGTTTTGTTTTTTAACTATCTGTCGTCTTTGATTTTTATGGGAAGAAAGTTCATGCAAAACCACAAAGCAGTTTTTTTTCTGGTGAATTTGAATGACCCAGAATGGATGGCAGGATGTATTTAGATGTCCTGATTCTATTTTTTTCTCAGTTATATAGTTGGTAATCAGCAAAAATTCCTACAAAACCAGGGTTTTTTTCCTATCTGTTTGCCACTGGATCCTCATTTGCTCTCTGATTTTCTCCTTACAACTTTTTGTTTTTCAAGAAGTTTGTCAGTCTGTAATTCCTTACCATCATGACAGGTATGGAGAAAGTGAATAAGGAAAAGTTATGTATTTGTTCCTGTGACGGGGTGCCCCGCACTTGGGAAGCCCCCGAAACGCGCCGCGGGGAACAAGCGGGAGAAGGAAAGCGATGCAAGGGGCGGGGAAGATGAGCGTCCGGGGGCGCAGGAGAATGACGTCCCTAAGCGCGCCCCAGGGATGACGTGGTCGGGAGCGCCCAGGGACGCGGGGGTAGTGACGTCAGCAGAGGACACAGCAGGCGGTTTAAAAGGCTGTATGAGGCAGGAAGGAGGGGCAGGAGCAGAGAGCGTGGAAGGAAAGATGGGGACAGGAGACCCGGAGGGAACTACAGACGGGGTGAGGCAAGCTGTGAGTCCGGCCCCTTGTCGAGACGCAGGAGTGGTGGAAGAAGTGACTCAGGGCGGGGCCGTGGAACCCGAGAGCGGATGGGTTTAGGGGCTACAGCCCCATCCGCTGAGCAGGGACATACCTCCCTGCCTTAGGGCCCTGGGCCGGGGCTCGGAGTGAGGGTGGGCCCGAGCCCCCTTTCCCCACTCCTGGGGAGCGATTCACGAACCCCATACCAGGGGAGGACTTAGAGGCCGGTAAGCTCGCCGAACAGGCCTACGGAGACCCGCTAGGGCGGGCGTCTGGAGGGTGGATTCGTAGAGACTATATTTTTGGGGAAAAGAATCAGCGGGACCCGACGCCCGACGAACTAGATCGGGGCGAACTCAGGGTTCCTCCCGTGAACTGTGTACTGTTCCCATAAAATAAGAACAAGGGGTCACCAAATGAAATTAATAGGTAGCAGGTTTAAAACAAACAAAAGGAAGTATTTCCTCATGCAGCACACAGTCAACCTATGGAACTCCTTGCCAGAGGATGTTGTGAAGACCAGGACTTTAACAGGGTTCAAACAAGAACTAGATAAATTCATGGAGGTTAGGTCCCTAAATACTTATTAACCATGAGTAGAAATGGTGTCCCTAGCCTCTGCTTGTCAGATGACAAGTGTGGAAATGGATGACAGGAGAGGGATCACTTGATGATTACCTGTTTCTGTTCACTCCCTCTGGGGCATCTGGCATTTGCCACTGTTGGAAGAGCAATATGGACCTTTGGTCTGACCCGGTATGGCCATTCTGATGTTATGTTCATCTTTATTCTGATTCGTCTGGTCTTTTCACTTTGCCTTCCAATTCTTTCATGCAGATTCATAGACTTTAGGGCCATGATTCTGTAATCTGAACACCTGCACATTGTTGGTGACAGCAGAGACAGACTTAACAGGCAAGTTTGGGGGATAGATCCCAGAAGAGTCAGGGCATCAGGTCGAAGGGGCAGAGATAGAAGCCACCACCCAGAGCATGCTGAGCCATGCTTTCCATCCCAGACAGACCTTGGTACAGCCCACAGTGTGCCATGCAGAGATTTAAAGGGCCCAGTATTGTATTACTATCTAGTCTGGTATGAATAAATTAATGTAACATTGATAACTATGTCCTGTTAAGTTACCATCATTGTAACAGGAAATATATTTACACACTTACCTGCAGCTCCTTCCTCTGCAATGGGTTCATCTGTTTCCTGCTGCCAGGACTGAGTAGACTGAGGTGGAGTCTTCAACAGGTCCTGGCTCACAGCATAGCTCAACCCTCTTCCACCAATCAAATGTACCCCATCCCCCTGCTTTTCTTCACTGTTCAGGCCAGAGTCCTGTGGCCCAGGTTCCTTGGAAGTGCATGGTGGTTGCAGGGTTTCTGCCAAGTATGGCATGCAGATATTTGTAAAAGCAGTAAGTCTGCAGTGTAGCACCAGACTGACTATTGGCCTCCCTGGCCTTCTGGTATGCCTGCTAAAGTTCCTTTGTTTCATATGGAACCATTGCCGGTACCTCTTATACATCTTCTCCTGCATCTGCCATGCAATTGCTTGTAGATGTGAACATTCTACAGCTGGTCCATAGCTCTTCTGGCACAACTTCTTCTCTCCACAACTCCAGGAGGACCAATATCTCCTGTCTGCTCCAAGCCAGAGCATATCTGGAGCATGGTGCTCCAGGAAGTTGCGCACAACACTGGAGGGCTGCTAGGTGTGCTTTCCAAGAGGAGCAATCAGGAAAAGACATTTTGAAAGGTTACAGTGCTTTAAAGAGGAAAGGGGAAGGGATTTTGCGAATAGTCCCATAGACTTCAATGAGATGAATCGTGTAAGTAAAGTTATACACATGCTTAAGAGTTTGCAGGATCAGAGCCTTAGTGGTTTAGCAGGCCAGGAATGCTTACCCCAAATAAAGTAAGGGAAACAGATGAAAGTATGATTCGAATCATATTCAGCATTTTCCCTAGTTATTTCAGTAAAATTTCCTGTAAATATGTGAAAAATAAATTTACTTTCACTGAATTCCACTGGTTATTAGTAGAACTGGCAGCTGTTAATGTATCAGTTTTTCTTTTCCTTGTTTTGTCTGTGCATGGGTATATCATATTTGGGTGTTACTAGGTTTCCTAGTAGCCTTCTCAAGGAATTTTTTTTAGCTATTCACAGAAGTTTATTATTACACTAATTTTTTTTTTCAATTGTTGCAAACAGTATCTTTGCATTTTTTCACTCATTCCCATCAACTGTTGCTTGACTAATGATTTGTGTCTTGCACTTCTAAGTGCCTGACATGTATGACTTTATCTACTTTGTGGTATTTCTTCATAAATATGATTAGAAAATCTGATTTACAGTAAGCAAAGTAACATACCCAGAGCTGTATCAAATTTCTAATTCAGCTTAAAATCGTTTCTGCCAAAAGTCATGCTAGTCTTCTGATTTGTGTTAAAATAAATAGATGAAAATGTAACAAAGAAATTGGTCTGCAGGTTTTTTATTCCCTGCCTTCTTGTAACTACATTAATGTCTTCTAATTGAACTTATGAACAATTTCACACATTTAATAATCCATTTCTTAAAAATTTTTAAGGGGTGGTTAGTGAGGTGGTGGTACAAGTTTTTTCCAAAAACTGTCTGCTAAGAAATTCCATCCCAGTGTTCAAACCTTGAGAAGTTCTGTATTAGATACTGTTTTAGTACTCCTCAAGAAGCAGATGCTCTGCCTAAATTCAATTATAAATAAATAATTCTTTGATACAAGAAGTGATTGTCTCGTATTAGACTACATCTAATTTTATAATTGTGTTATTGGTTTTGGCTATTTGATAAATAAAGGTTTCAATTTAATTTAATAATTCTTTGCCCACATATAGAGGCATTAACTGGTCTAACTAAACTCATATTTTTCCTAAGGGAGACCCCATAAAAAAGAAATGATAATTTAATTATTTTGCTTTCAGCACACAATAAAAGCCTTGGTTATAAACAATGGGGTTTTTTTTAGTAAACATACTATTTATTATGATAACAAGTTTATTGAAGCGTTATCATTTTTTAAAACTGAAAATTGAAGGATTTTTCATTACAGAATCACGTTCCACAATGTTTTAACTTCCTTCTGTGCAATAAAGATTTTTCTACTAACCCTAATTTCACTATAAATTAGAGGCAGTACTGAAGCATAGCTCTGGAGATTTGGCATAGAGAGGTATTTAGTTCTCAGAATGTCTTTGGTCATGCATTTCTAATCTCAGAAGATTTGGTTATTAAATAACTCATTATTAAAACTAAGCAATACAATATTCTTAGGAGTGTCAATAAATAAGTAAATTAAATAGATAGGAAGTTGGCTGGAAAAACTACATTTCCAAAAAAAATCTTAGATATTAATTGTTCCACATGAAACCCTATTAGAACATTAATCATATTGGTGGAAAATTACTTACGTATTACTAGTATAATAAAAATTATTAGTTGTGTTACTCGCAAATATAAGAGACAAACTCAATGCTTACTGAGTGCTGAAATGTCTGTAAAGGCAGATCTTTAGGATCTGGACATTGATCTTCTACTTCTTAGCCATTTAAAAGCCATCTGGAAGGCCATATGGTGAATGTATAGAAAGTGTTTTTGATCTTACAGGAAACTACTGTATACAATTCTGTACACAAGGTATCTTAAAGATTTATGTATTTACATTCATATTGATTGCACATTCCATTGATAAGAGAACAAATGAGAACACATGAAGATATGGTAATCTAGTGATAATACTATTTACAGTTTTGAAACGGATTACCTAGTGGGGTTTTTATGATTGAACTACTAGCTATGCTTACGGTTAACATTGTTCAGTACTTTCCCTATCTATGCCTTCTTTCAGTTTTCTATACATTTCACCAGAATTTAACTGTCTGGACTGAAATTTTTCATGCCAGTTTTCTTCCTCGGGATGAAATATTTGGAGAGTTTCCAAAAAGTGGTTTAATAATTTTTGAGAATTAGATCACTTTTACCACACAACCAATTTTCTGGTTCAAAAAAAACCCTAGGATGTTGTACACAAAAAACAAACAAACAAAAAACCCCTACATTAAATGTTAAAGGTGCAAAGTCACAAACTCAAAAGTTAGGAAATGCTAGAATTGAAGTGCCCAGGCACTCCCAAATGATCCTTTCTTCTCCATAAAGGGTTCCTTGGCCCAGGGATTGCAACATCCCTGCTGAGGTGCCATAGAAGGGAAGGGAGAGAGAAAAATGGAGAAAGGACATTTTCTAAAGTTACTTTTTGAATAATGAGAGACATTTTATCTGTGCCCACCAACATTCCACCTTCTGAAGAACTTTGTCTCTTCCTAGCATACACGCAACTCTGGTTTGGAGATGACTGTTTCTCCTACCTCCTGAGGCATCCCCCAGCATCACAACTGCCATTTATGACAGTTTGGGAGGGTGAAGAGGAATCAGGAATTCACCCTATGTGAGTTGGCATGGCTTGGCAGCCAAATACTAGCGACACAGCATCTTTAACTGAATCCACAGTGAAGATCCCATAAAAAGGCACAGCTCTGAGTAGTATTTGCATTCAAAACAGTGAATATCAAGGTTCTTATTAATTTCCTAGTATTGTCATGAACATTCTCCTGCTTCCACATTAAGTTTGACCCTTACATAGATATAACCATAATACACCTTTTCTAACTTGGCTTATGTCACTAGAGCATTCTAAATATTTCTCCAATGGCATTCTTTTGGAAATAGCTCCTTTCTACTGTTACTGTTATTGTGTCTCATCAGTGACTTACTCAATGCTGTGAAAGTCTCTGTGGCAATAAGCCGTTTGTCCCACTATAACCAATGTGACCAGGTTCCAGGGATAGGTGACATTGAGAATGCCACACTCAGGGCAGACTGCAAGAAATAGGGTACACAATCCTCAGAGCCAGTGATTTATTCTATAATTAGATTCACCAAGTCAGTAACAAAAGAACTTCTGCAGCACCATGCTGATTAACCAGAAGCAATTCCAGGCATTCCAGCCCCTGATGCCCATGCAGGGAACCAAATGAAATATAGTGAGAGGATATTGAAAACCCATTTCACCATATGTGAGGTTCCATTTATTCCCTAAGGACTGAATACTTATCCCCAGGTGAATATGAATCTCAGATCTTACCCAAATATATTGTCAACCACTCCTTCACTAATTAACCAAAAATGTATTAATAAAAGAAAGAGTCGGGGTCATCCTTAGCATACACAGAATACACAGCTGCATAGGGCACCTGAAAATGTGTGGCACCACTGGGTCTTAATATCTACCCACCTGCCTCTTCCTATCCCTGTTCAGTGGCTCTGCTTCCTTAGGAAGAGATCTACTTAACCTAAAAGTGAAAAAGCCAGGCAGACCTTCTGACAGAACACTGAAACTATGAAAGAGCCACCCTGGCTGCCATCTGGTATAGAGTACCAGTTTAATTGTATTGCCTGGGGCTCCATAAATCCTAAGGATGTCCCTTAAGAAGTTATAAATGGTTAATAATGTATCAAAGCCCTTATATCAGATTTGTAGCACAGATGGAATAGAATTCTTACTTGTAAAAGTATCTAGAAACTTCTAAAAGACTGGAAGATTCTCATGCCATATCTCAAGAACTGGAGCAGGAGTGAGGCAAAATAGAGATCTATAAGATGTCTTTTTATGTCCCTTGCCTTATGCATGGAAATTTAACATCTCAAACAAAGCCCACAGCCCCTGTATGAAAAGTTACTGGCTCAAGATGGAGTCCAAGGTCACATGAACATATCACATGTCCTTTTATGGTTTGTGGACTCACAGAGGGTGGCATTGGCTACTTGCTGTCTGATGAATCCACTGAAAGAACTCTCTGGAGAATTGATTCTTCTTTATGGCCCATCAAGCTTGAATATTCCATTCACAATGGGCTGGTGAGATTGGATGTAAACTACTTTACAGGTGTCACCCCAAGAACAAAGATTTGGGATACCAATATATAGCCAAGATTTATAACTTTAGATATAAAGATGATACATGGATTTAACCAGGATAATCATACTTGATAGATTGTAACTTTTCCATTGATACCTTAGATCAGTGTTTCTCAACCTTTTTTTTTGTAAAGTACCCCCTTTTCAAAAAAATGTTATAAGTACCCGCAGTACCTACAGTTTTCAAACACACAATTTTTTTCTACCATTGCAACACATTTGTTTAAACAACTTAATCGTAGCTGGGCAGGCGATTACATTTTTGGGTGTAAAAAGTACAAAAATAATAAAATGCTGTAAAACTTAAAACAAAAATTCAATTTTTTCCAAATTTCAGTTGTGTTGACATGCCCCCCAGACTTCTCTTGAGTACCCCTAAGGGTACTCATACCACTGGTTGAGAAACACTGCCTTAGATGATACACTTTGTACAAGTGTTACAATTTATAACCATTTTAAAAACAATGATATAAATGGTCATCTTTTTCATACAGTATCACATCCAATTTACCTTCATTTGAGGCTTCTTATGACCTTTGCTTATTTTTATCATGTTTGTAAAGGTAACAACATAACTGATGAACTATTTTTAGCAAACATAAAAAACTCGGCTTTTTTTACCATATAGTCTCGTAATCAATGACGCAGCAATTAATAAAAGATCAGAGCATTTCAGGCTTATAAAAAAGCATCAGTATTGATTTTGCTGTTGTCACGTCTTTGAAATCTGAATTAAAAATATAAAGAGGCCTTCTCAATTTAACTGTTCTCCCATTTTACTGATTACCTGCTACATGAGACAGTTTCTGTTTTTCTTAAGGCCTGGACCGAGGCCTGAGTCTTTTCTGTTATAGTTTACTTAGTTTATATGGACACTGATTTACAGTAAGTCATTATCTGGCTAACTCTATTGGAAGCATTTAGTACTGTGATCAGTGAGTATTGTTGGACCAGTTTCAACACCATATGAGACTTTCAGCTTGTGAATTAGACACATAGACTTTAAGGCCAGAAGAGACCATATGATCTATGATCATCTAGTCTGACCTCCTGCATGCTGCAGGCCACAGAACCTTGCCCACCCATGTCTGTAATAGGCAAATAGCCTCTGGCTGAATTACTAAAATTCTTAAATATTGATTTGAAAATTTCAAGCCAGAGAATCCACCATTTGCTCTAGTTTAAATTAGCAAGTGACTTGTGAGCCACACTGTAGAGGGAGGCAAAGCCTCCCTCTCCTCCCCCCGCCAAAGTCTCTACCAATATGACCTGGTGGAAAACTCCTCCCTGATCCCAAATACAGTGATCAGTTACATGGGCATATGGGCAAGATCTACTAGCCAGGCAACTGGGAAAGACTTCTCTGCAGTAAGTGTTCCACCTCTGGCCATTGGAGATATTTGCTTATAGCAGTCATTGATTGGCTACATGCCTTTCTAGGCAGTCTCATCATACCATACTCTCCATAAACTTATCAAACTTAGTCTTAAAACAAGTTAGGCTTTTTGCTCTCACCGCTCCCCTTGGAAGGCTTTTCCAGAAATTCCCTCCTTTGATGGTTGAACCCTTCCTGTAATTTTAAGCCTAAACTTCTTAATCGCCAGTTTATATCCATTTGTTCCTCAGTTAAATAACTCCTCTCCTTCCCTGGTGTTAATACTGATGTATTTCTAGATATAACCTCCCCCCCATACTTCAGTTTGTTAAGCTAAACAAACCAAGCTCCATAAGTCTCTTGCCATAAGGTAGGTTTTTGTTCCTGTTATCATCCTAATAGCCCTGTTCTAGACCTATTTCTATTTGAATTTATCTTTCTTAAACATGGAAGACCAGAATCCCACATGAGGTCTCATCAAGTGTATAATGGTAATAACACTTCCCAGTCCCTACTAGAAATACTTCACCTATTGCATCCCTTTTCTCGACTGTATATCAGTCATCCTGTGATCCACCCACACTCCCAAGTCTTTCCCCCTCTATGTCTCTCACACACCCTCAGCTTATAGTAAACTTAATATAGGCCTCCAATTTTGCAAATTCTTGAGTATGTGCTTAATACCTATTGAAATTAATGGGACTTAAGTTTTAGCATACATTTAAGTTTTGTCTATATAAGGATAGGAATACTCACATGCTTAAAATTAGTGAAGTACTTATGTACTTTGGTGAACTGGGGCCATATTTTTAAGACATCTTTTTCATTTTGTAACCATCTCTGTATTTATTAAAACTTGTCTATTTCTTATTCAAAATATTTTACACAAAAATGTACACTCAGTCATAATGGAAATTTCCATGGCAAGGGGTTGACAACTTTTGGGGGTTTAAAAGCAAACAAACTAAAAGCTGAAAACTGAAGATTTAAGTCAAGATCATCTTGTTGTTTTTGGTTGCCAACAGAAATAATTTTCCATTTTCAGCACTTCTTACAGCCCCCGCTTTTATATATGTTACAAGAACATAAACTCCCTGAATTCCACTTACACCAACTCATTAATATACAATTTGAGTCTGATCCAAAGATTACTGAAGTCAAAGGAAAGCCTATCTCTTCTAGTTATTCTCTGTTATATAGGTATAAATATTGTGGCTATCTTGAAGTTTAAATCTGCTGCTAAAACAAAACAGCCCTTTATTTATATTCAGAAGAGAAATAGCAAGAAAAAAATAATTAGGGTGAGGCATCCGAATTCTGGTTACTGGCAAGACAGTCAGAAAAGAAGCAGAGATTGAGCAGAGACTCTTGGGTGTGTGCATATAAATAATGGACTACGAAGACAGTCCCCTCCCTCACCTCCAGAAGATTGCATTCAGATGTAAAAGAGAAAAGCATGGGAAGAGAGTCATATGACTTCAAATAGTTTGTTTTCCATATATTTTTCTTCCCTCTGGTCTACACATGTTCTAGAAAGTCAATCCAACGTATCTCCATTGTCTGATTTAGATGTCAGATGCAGAACAGCAGAGCTGACCTTCCCTTGAACACTACTAATTAGTGGAAAAGTACAGCAGGGCAACAAGGGAGGAATAAAACTGGAATATTTTATTGCTATAACCAAAAACACAGGGATCAAGGATAATGCTTTACCAACCAAAAGAGCCAGAAACAGTTTCTAGAGTCCCCTAGAGGAAACATCAATATATTGGCTAGTCTACTTCATATTATCACTTCATGGTTTAAGTCCCTTTTTTTTTAAAAGACATCTGTGGGCCCAAAATCTGTTAATGCATTTACAGTATGCTTTAGGGACACATTTAGGTAGTAACAATTCATATGCCTACTTTAAAATATCTTGAAGAATGCAAGTATAATTTATGAGGCTATGAGCCCAAGTCATTAGCGAGGTTACACACCAATTTCCACACAATTGTCTCAGTCTGGAACATACTTAAAAACAGGTAATGATTTTGCTTTTCACACAGATTTCTATGTTACTGCTCCCAGCTCTCTAACTCTGCTGCATGCACAAAGATGGTATGAAGCTGAAAAACAGGAGTTAAATCAGCTGAAACCAAATGAGTGATCTGAATGTAACCCACATGCTATTTTACTTTCACACATGCAAGTACACATGCGCACACACACGCACACACACACACACACACACAATTTTCAAAAAGCTGGCAAAATGGCCAGAGAGGCTGACAACTGAGCCCTGGTCTACACTAGGGAGGCATTTCAAAACAATAGGCTGCTTATTTTGAAATAACTCCTGCTTTCCACAAAGAATAATACTTGTTTTGAAATAGTTATTTCTAAGTAATGGTAGTGTGGATGCTCCTCTGCTGCTATTTTGAAATAACTACTCCCCAGAGTCATTCAAAGTAATTATTCCACAGTGATTCCTGGGGCTCTAGGTCAAGGTAGTGCATCCACATGAAGGGAGCTTCCCTCAGACTATTTCAAGGCTTCCCTATAGTGTGGACACACTATTTTGTTTTTCATATATTTTGAAATAGTTATTCTGGGAGTTATTTCGAAATAATTTGCTAGTGTAGACATGTCCTGAGAGAACAATAGGATGTCAAATTCTACTGATTACATTTGTTCAGACAGTAAAACCCAAAAGGCAAGGTCTGTTTCTGTGTTGTGTACCAAGTCATGTTCAGAGCCTCAATATAAAACAATAATGAATAAATAGTATTGACGTACTAATTGTTGAGAGAGAGAAAAAGAGAGAGAATAGCATTTACATTTTAACACTCAACATGGCAATTGCAGTATGTGTAGAACTGATCAAATAGCATTTGCCAATACATCCTTCCCATTAATAGGAGCAAAATTAGCCTGTAGCCTTTGATGGATCACATGAGGTATTTAACACACAGTGCATTTTTAAAGTAACCTCTAATATTTGGTCATTTTTGTTAGGATCTGGAATGCAGCTGAGTCTGGAGTTACACTTTTGGTGTGTTAGGAATGTTATTGTAAGGCGTTTTTTGTGTGGTTTTATTTATTTTTAAGGAGCTTGTACACTTTTTGTAAGCCCCTTCCACCACCACACTTCCAGTTTTAATATAAATTTTAAACTCCTGTATGGAAGTCTAGAATATTGCCAGGCTCTGGGAGCTTTTTTTGCTACTGTGAAAGTCACTGTATTGATTTTTTTCACACTTAGCAAAATATGATCCCTCTTTTAATAGCATCTCCCCCATCAGGCATTCATTATTAATGTTTATTATTTCTATTGTGGTGATGCGTGGTGTTTAAAGTCCAGTTGTGGTAGATTCTAGGCACTTTGTAAATGCTTGTGCCAAAGGTTTACATACCCATTTGTGTGCTCCCTTACAGGGTGGTGTGTGTGTGTCACTCCCTGTCAGACACAGTTCGAGCCACTCAATGGTCCTCTGGCCAGGTCACAAGTACAAGAAAAGTCCATACAAAACCCTAAAATCCCATGATCCAGTGCAAGCTCTTCATTCTCACTCCTTCCCTTTTAATGACTTTTCATACCAAGATTTACATTTCCCCCAGCTGCAAAAGGTGCTAGAGGATCTGAGACCACCAATTCCCTGCTGAGGTCTAGTCCAGAGCCCTTGCCATAAGGGGCTCTGTTTCTTACAATCTCTCTCTGGCTCTCTGGATTACTTTCTGGTTTTGGTTGCATGTACCTTTTACACAACTGAAATTTCCAGTTCTCTCTCCTTGGAGGTTCATCTCTCCACACAGTGCCTCTCAATTTGGTGCTCAGACATTTTTTCCCCTCTTAGCAAGTACTCAGCAATCTTATGAAAAAAGTGGGTGTGAATTCAGGGCAGAGTATGAGCCTTAAGGATTTGCTGATGTTGTCCTGCTCCTGTGAACTTTTATTTTAAATAAGAAAATCACAATCCATTTAACATTTCTTTTAGTGTCGGCATTAATAAAGGATTACTGGACTGTAATAACAGTATAACTTGTTGGATTATTGTGTGTCTAGGTTAGGATTTACTTTTTACTACCTTTTTTACTGTAATTTTCACCACAGGTTCACACAATCTTAATTTGGGTGTATTTTGTAAAAGTTAGCAAAACTTGGCTGTGAACTGCAGTGCTCTGAGCTTTTGAACAGTTCATTTTAGTGATGAACTTGTATGAATAGCTCTACTGAAGTCAGTGGGAGACTTGTATGACTTGAGAGTAAGATGTTAGTAGGACTGAGAGTAAGGGCTTGTGTGAACTTTTAAAACAAAAAATAAATAAGTAAATAATACAGATCAAATAATTCTGTTGGTCTGAATTCTGCAGATTTGGTCCCATGTCGATTATGCTCTCAGGAAAAGGGTGAAAAATGCATTGTAACAAAAATATTCTCAATAATGCAAATTGGAACTTTATTAACAACACATTCTGATGATGGTGACTAATAAAGATGGAAACAATATGTGCAGAGTCCATTGTCTAGTGAATTTGGAGAATGCATTTGACTGTTATCTTGTGGCCCTCCTTGAATGCTTCTGTAAGGCCTTGATTGAATACAGATGTTTGACTTTTAAGATTATTAGAATCCCATATTATGCATTATGCCTACTAGCACTCCATTGAAGTTCATGGGTGTTTGCAAAGGATGACAGCAGTAGTAGGAATTGTTCTTATCTCCTCAATATTTTGTTCATTCTAACTTTTTTTGGGGGTGAGGGAAGGAAGTTGGGGCACCAAGGTACTTGGGCCTCATCCAAAGTCTAGGAACTAGGCTTAGACCATGAGACTAAAAACATAGAACTGGGAAAGTAATGAGAAATGTCTCCAAAAAGTTTGAATTATATATTGTATTTCCTGGCTCTACATTCTCTTACCCTTGCATGAATGTTTGTAAAAAAGTAAATGTCAGGAAATATTCAGGCGGCAGGAGGTATTCGTGAATATGTATGTGTTTTACACAGTTGTGTTTGTGCGGCCACTTTAGTTATCTTTTTGTGGGTTTAAAGCACCAATGTTCACATTAGTGAGAGTGATCATTCGTACGAACATTTGGTTTAAGTGAGTATTTTTTTGCCGTTGTCCTCCACTATTGCTATGTTCCTTGCGTGTGTGTGTTCTTGAACATAAAGACAATCAGAAATGGGTGGTGGAGAACATATTAAAGAGTCAAAGTTACTGTAAATATTTCTTAAATCAAGTCAAATCAAGAAAATGAGGAGAGAAAAATCAGAGAATATTGCTGATATTCTTTGTGGATGGAATATATTCCTCAGTCAGACCGTGGGTGATACAATTCTTTCAGCTACTGACAGAAAGCCCTGGTATTAGGATTATTATATCTTCCTGACCATGCTCCTGACACTGTGTTGCTTTAAAATAATTATAGGATCATGTGAGTGTAACATAGAACAGTAGTTGTCTTGCTAAACTTCCTATCTGGAGCCTCTAAACTGATTTGTTCTTGGATCAGATAAAGGCCTTCACAACTAAAGTTAAACCATGTACATAATAGACAGTTACTTTGCATAAATAGGAAAAAATATCAAATTTCAAAGCCCTGATTTTGTTTTCGCTTCTAGTACTGTTACAGCAACTCCATTTATTTCAATAGTGCTACTTCTTATGTACATCATTGTACAAAAGAGGAAAATCAGGCTGCATGCAGTTAACAAATCTTACAGTACCCTAATTTTTGGAGGAAAGATTGCTTCTGGCAAGGGCTCTGTGGGCAAGGGGAAAAAAATCCCCAAAGCTGCATTTTTCTGCATTCGTCTCTCCCTAAAATGCTGTCATGCTGTCCCCAAAATAATCAAATTTCCTATCACAGCCTGGAAATCTGCTCCCCTGTGCCTCTTTCCCCCCAGTTTGTAACAGTTACCGTTGTCAAATCAAGGAACAGAAAGACTATCACACAATTAAAAAACGTTCCACGATTTTCAAGTCTAAGATCTCATCCATAGGCTGAAATATGTTTGTCTCAAACAGCATGCAAACAAACAAATACATATAACACTATTTTTGTGGGTGTTGGGGGGAAAGAATAGCAAACAGAAACAATGTTAGTGACTACATTATTGTTAGTGAATTATTACCCAGACTTTCTGTCAGGACTGTTCCCCACTCTGGCACTCCAAATGCAGAAGACGGGGGCCCACAAAGAGATCAAAAGAAAAATCCTTGCCTCTACAGACACTGGTAACAAAAACGTCCCTCCAGAATCACAATACACAGATTCTGGGGGATTGCTGCCACCATCAAGTGCTTTTTCCCTAAAAACCAGGGGCGAACACTTGAAATCACCCCCAGGGAGACCCCAAACTCCTTTGCTCTAAAAGAGCTTGAAAAAAAGAAAAGAGGAAAACAAGCTGTAGTCTTTGGTAGCTGACCCTTCAGTCTGAGGCACAGACCTTCCGGGACACAAGAATCAAATCATCACCTTAAAAAAAGTGATTTTGATTACAAAATAAAAGATAAACTTGATAAAGCAGACTTGGTAGCTAGATGTTACAGAGCAACTAAGGAAAACAAAACACAGAGAAAAGTCTCTGGGCACAGTGCAAGATAGTAAATGGGGGGGCGGGAAGGCATAGACTCACAGGGTATGTCTACACTACAGCGTTGTTTCGAAATATCTTATTTTGAAATAGTTAATTCGAAATAAGTTATTTTGAAATAATGCGTCTACACACAAAATGCATTTCGAAATAGCATTTTGCTATTTTGAAATTGTGCATCCACACTGAGTGAACGCTGAATCGCATTTAAGGCTGGCCGGAACCAGATCCGGCAGGGCATCAGGTCAGGAGTTACTTTGTGTGGCTGCTGCCTGACGCTATCTGAGGCCTGTGCTTAAAGGGACCCGCCCGGCCCCCTGGACAGCCGGTTCTCAGGTTTCCCTGCTTGCTTGCCTACCTCAATGAGGGACAGCAAAGCATTTTGTCTCTGCATACTCTGGTTGCCCTCACTTGGGACATCACAGCACTCTGCAACATGGAGCCAGATCTGCCCCTGGGCACTCTGCTGCTTCTCATGGACGCATTGCTGTGAGCCTGGCTGCACTTTCTGCAGGTTGCCATCCGGGAGGTCCATCGGGGGGCTGTCAGTATCCAGGAGGCCCTGTGGGAGAGCTTCCACCCTGAGGAGCACTAAGAGCCTCCCTGGTCTGCCCCACTGGGGGCTTGTGCCTCATTCCTCCTTCAGGTCCTTCCGCTTACCCCTCCTTAACCCCCCTTCCTGATGTCAAATAAAATACATGTATTTTCATGAACACAAACTCTTTATTTAACAAAACTGGGGGGAGGGGAATGAAACTCTGGTGAGACTGGGGAAAGGAGGTGGGAGAGGGGAGAAGAGAGGGTGGAAGAGGGAAGGGGGAAACCTGGGAGGAGGGAGCTGGAAGGGGGAAGCAAAGGGAAGAAGGGGGAGGGAAAGCTCAGGGCTCAGGATAGGGGGTCTCGCCGGACAAACTTGATCGTCATGCAAACCTGCTCCTGGGTTCGCATGTGGCCTTTGATGGCCAGGCTGGCAGCTAACCTGCCATAGACAGCCGCATTCCTCCATCTAGTGCGGAGATCATGGACATTGGGGGCATCCCCCCCAAACCTGAATAAGGTCCATGATCTCCACCCTGGAAGGTGCCTGCCTTCTCCGGGCCCTGTCAGGCTCCTAGGAGCTGGCAGACTGCTCCTGGGGAGCGGTGGAGGGCTGGCTGCCAGTGGCTTGCTGGCTCATGTTTTGAGGCCCCTTGCTCAGGGGCAGTGTCTGCTCGCTCTGGGCTGGCAGGCTTGGAGCTGGCACAGGCACTGTGGCCAGAGTCAACCCCTTTAAGGGCTCTGGGAAGGTGGGGAGGGAGAGGAGTGTTCTTGGTTGAGGCTGGAGTGGCCACCAGGACACCCTGGGAAAGCTGGAGGCCCCCTATTTCGATATAAGTGTCTACACAGCACTTATTTCGAAATAGCTATTTCAAATTTGGCTTTATTCCCCGTGGAATGAGATTTACCAAATTCAAAATAAGCGCTCCACTATTTCGAATTAATTTTGAAATAGCGGTTTGGCTGTGTAGATGCTAGTAAAGTTATTTCAAAATAACAGCTATTATTTTGAAATAACTTTGCTGTGTAGACATACCCACACAGAGCAGTTCAAACCAAACCACAAAATAAAGAAAAGATAGCAGTTGTAGTCAAAACGCGACTAGATTCACTTTTCCCCTTACTTACTCCCAATTTTCTCTTTGTTCAGTCCACTCCCATGCCCCAAATTCCTTGGAGACATTTAAATCCTGCCTGGATTTAAATCATTCTGTTTCTCTCAATTCCTGTTTTTTCAATTGGCTCTCCGCCCGCAGGCCAACATCTTTGCTAGCTACCTGAGTTTAACCCCTTAGTCACTGAGTGCTGGTGAGCACTGCTCCTGTCCCTTACATTCTCCTTGTGCAAAACATTATAATGACATTTAACTCTTGCATAGAGATATTTACCTAGATCGGGGTGGCCAATGGGAATGTGGGGGCAGTGCCACTTGCTTCCCCTCCCAAAGGGGAACTGCCCCAGGTAAGTGACCCACACCCCAGCACCCAACCCCAACACTGAGGCCCCTCCTGCACTCTAAGTCCTTAATTCCTTCCTAGATCCTATACCCCAACCCTGAACCCTAGCCCTGAGGCCTCTTCCAGACTCTGCATGCTAACCCACTCTCCTGGGTCTGAGCCCCCTCCTGCACTCCAAACCCTTTGGCCCCAACCTGAAGCCCATCCTAGACCTCATCCACAGCCCCACACCAGAGCCCATTCCCCCTGTTGGAGCCCTCACCCCCTCCCACATTCAAGTCCTGCCTTAGTTGACAGTCCCCACCTGCACTATGAACCCTCATTTTTGGCTCCACACTGGAGCTTCAGGGAACCCACAAAAGCTTAATAGCTCTGGACCCCCAGAGGAATATATCTGTCCCTGAGGGGTTTGGAGGTGTTTTTTTTTAATTGTGCGTGACTGATTTTTCTGTGAATGAATGGCCTCTGACAAAAAAATGTTTCCCATCCCAGTCTAGACATTTCAAAATGCTATACAAGTAACATTCTCCTCACTTTACAGATTGAGAAACTAAGGCAAAGATTTGAGAGATTTGTCTGTCAGAAAGTGAGTGATTGACAGAATCTCCTGACTCCATGTTGGGTGCTGTATCCACTAGAACACAAGAACATAACATTCCACCTTTTACTTTTCTAATTCATGAATTAATCTTTTACTGGCTTCCTTAGGAACCTCTGAATTTTTCAAATGCACAATTTCTTCCATTTTTGTCCTAAGGCACAGCTGTATTTGCAAACAAAATGTAGCCACTGAATAACTAGTACCTGCAGTAAAGCTTCCCATATTGGTGTAACTTCAGTGGAGGTAAGCAGATTTATCCCAGTTGAAGAACTGGCCCTAAATTTTCTGGAATATCAGAAAGTACACTTACTGACAGGGTTATGATGCAGCCAAAAATACCATTAAATTACCTGTAAAATATTTGGTACCAAATAATAAGCCAGATCTTTCAGCTATAGTTCAGCCCAAGGTTAAATAAATGCTCCAATTAAATAAAATGTGTGGCAGTCAGATGTTTTCAAATTCCATTCCAGTAGAAACAAATATATACTGGTGTTTCTTTTGGAATTGAATTTTCACGTGCATACACACACACCTTGGAAGAAGAAGCATAGAAGTTTTGTAAATTTCTAGGAATGTTAGGCTTCAATCACAAACCTACAGCTACAATTACAATAGTTCTCTACAGTAGTAATTTCTCTGGCAACAAGGTGGCTGCTTTAAACACTACTAAAGACAGGTTCAAATTACAAATTTTGGAATGTCCAGCTCTAAGTTTTGCTGCAGGCCTATCTCCAGTATAATTTAAAAGTGTTCACTATCAAAAATGTGTTTCATTATATTCTTTTAGGTGAGCTTGCATACATTGCTCGCTTTGTCAGTGGTACAGTGTGTAGATTTTTATCTAAATTGCATAGTATGGGTACATTTAAAGGGACATCACAAAAAGCCCACTCCATCCATACCATTGGGATCCAGTAAGACCATTTGAAAGAAACATCTGCATAGGTTTCAGTCATCCCAGGGTTTGGAATAATAGACAATAGATCTGTATATACTGTAAATTGTCCCATAATGAGTCATGAATTATCTGGGTCAGTTTCAAGCAGAAAATTCCTGAGAGGTAAGGTCAAAGCTGTCTTGAGAGTCCTTAATTGAAAGTTAGGCAAAAGAAATGGAAAAGCAACATTCAGTTGACATCTGCTTCATGGCTAGTGCTGGGGTAATTTCAAAATCCTCATCATTTTGAAATGTTGGATATAAGTGTCAGCATAGTTCTGTAGGCCACTTGAATACAGAATGTGGTCAAAGCCTCCTTAAAGAGTGTTATGTTACTGTCAGTAATAGCATTGGCCACAAGCTTACCATCACTTTTTATCTTTTCAAGAACATTTTAAAGAATTTATGTATTTGGCTAGACATACATCGGGAGGGGGACAAGAATCATTTGTGTGCTGGCTTTTGAAAGCTAGCCATATGCTAGAGTCAAGAGTAAAAGATGCTTTTCCCTACTAAGGTGAAGTAGTCACCTAGAAGATTGATAGCCATGGGAACAAAACTTGGATTCCAAAGACAAAAGTAGATGCAGACATAGTCAGAGATTTAGTAATTTTTAAAACTTTCAGAAAGGACATTTTGGATCTGATCTTGCTGTTAATGAGCACAGCGGGAATTTTGCAGTTGATAACTTTGGGAGCGGGATCAGACCTAAAAGCTTGAAGAAAATAGATTCCTTTCCTCCATAATACATACACAAGGGTGTATCGTGTTTTCTTATCATCCTTCCACTCCTCCCTAATATTAAATAAGATTAGACTGGGTTTGAATTTGGTCCTGAGAAGAATGAAAGATCAGGAAATTTCAGCAATGACTCACTAAACTATGCAACTTCTCATTCGGCAGTTGCTTGATGAAACAGGAGGTTGTGGCAACCTGCTTCTGCTGTCAAACTATCAAATTCTGATTGATTTGAAAAGTTGAAGAAGTTCTGACACAGCACTGGTAAAAAAGAATTGGGATAGAGCATAAATCTTGGGTTATTGATGAAGAAATGTATATCTATTGCTTTATATTGGTGTAAGTAAGCAAATAAGAACAAAGTACTTTGATTATTTTATGGTGATAATGACTTAACCTGTAAAGAGTGCTAGGCAGTATCAGTCCCAACTGCTTTGTCTCAGTACATTTAGTGAGGCTTCATGTTGATGCTGGTGTTTGCACACATGGAGCTCCTGGAAGAATATGGGACGTGGCTTGTAATCACTAAGAACATATTTGTAAAGAATAACAACCTCAACTTGAATAAAATATTGGATCTGCATTGTCCTGTGTACAAAACGGTAGGGGACAAATATTAATAATTTTTAATAAAAAAACACTGATCATTATCGATTTGAAAAAACACTACTTAAACTTTTGATGAGTTGAATGTGAGTGGAAAGTATAATTATAGAGTTTTTAATTGCAGCTTCGTCCACACCTTGATAGAGAGCAATACTCTAGCGGCTAGGTGACAAAGGCATAAATGATGTTGCTGAGAGCTACATTAGACAGAAAAAAAGTTGCAACCATCTAACTAGATGGAATTGATCAAAAGCAGTGTTGGCTACTCCTGAAAGATAACTGGGAGTCTAACCAGAATTCTCAGTTGCAAACATAAAAGTCAGTTGATAGAGACACACCTTCATTTGCTGGTACGTACTCAATTTTTGCCATATTTTATAGTTGCATTTCCCAAACTACTCAACAACATGCTCATCCTATCTGAATTTATCCTCAAGCCACTCACTCTCATTGATGCCCCAATTTCTACCAGATACTAGAAAAATACCCTCACTTATTCTGTATGGGTCAGAAGAGGTAAAAACAAAAGACTTGGGTTTCATCAGCACATTGATAACCCTCAAACCCATGCTTCCTCATTAAAGCTTCTAATAACCTGTTCTACGCATTAGGTAGGACCGAGGATGTGTTCCATCCCTACAGGGTGGAACCCCTCTACTTGATACAATTTTTATCAGATCCAATTGTAGCATCTTTAGAATACTTATATTTACCTTATATATTGTATTTTCTGTTCTAAAAAAAAAAAAATCTCAACCCAAACTAACCAAGAGTACAATAGAGCACGACTTCAGCGGCAAGATTTCCTCTAGAAGTGGAGTGTACCCATTTCCATTAAGAAGGGTCCCAAAGATTTTTGGCATGAGAGTGGAACCTCTTATTTTCAGCAGCCGTCTACTTCTTTAGAAATCTTCAATCATCATTACTATGGCAAGAAATCTGTTGGAAATTTTGCAACACTGGGAATGAGAAAGCTCATAACTTTTCAGAGTTTGTTAATATAAAGTGTGAAATCAAACCTGTACAGTATTATTTGAAACCTCAAAAATGTTCTGATAATAAAGGGAACCTGGCTAGAAAAATTTTGGAAGCCCACAGAAGGCCTCTTTAGGACTAAGCAAATCAGTTTGTACAAAATATGAGCCTTTCTCTGAACCAAGCAAAACTCTGTAGTATTTTAGAGGTTGGATCTGCTCACTTAAAGAAACAAACCATGTTCATTATTCCTCTGTGGATCCCCTTATTTCTCTTTGATTTTCCTCAGATGCTGGATTCTTTGCTCCCCGTTCCCCTGATGTTTTCTACAGGCCCTTCTACTTTTGGGGTTCTTGTCATGGGATCAAAGAAGTCTAGAAATCTCTTTACTGGATCCTAGATGCTGTTGTATTTAGTCTTGTCTGTTCTTCCCTGCAATGCTCTTAGAATATGTGAAAACACTGGAAAAATCCCATAATGTGACAAATGAAAGTGCAGTAGTCTAAGGCTTAGCAGCCAGGCTTCCATATTTGCTGAACTATAGTTAGCATGACAGAGTTTCAAAAACATATAAGGCTCATTGAGAACCAGAAGAGAGAAGTCAAGGCCCATAAAAGCACAGTATTATAGGTAGAGAAAAGATACAGGATCTACTAACCAGATACCCTTTAAACACGTGCCTACTTATAAAAAACTGAAATGAATCTCTTCATTTCATCTTTTCATAGAATACTAGAACTGGAAGAGACCTCAAGTCCAGAAGCCTGCCCTCATGGCAGGACCAACCACTGTCTAGATCATCCCTGATAGATGTCTATCTAACCTGCTCTTAAATATCTCCAGTGATGAAGATTAAACAACCTCTCTAGGCAATTTATTCCAGTCCTGGTCTACACTAGGATTTTATTTTGAAATAGCACCCACAGTTCGAATTAATAAGTGGAGAATCCACACTACCAAGCCTGTTATTTCAAAATAATGGGCCATGAAATTCGAAATCCGTACTTCTGCTTCTCAGCAGGATTAATGCTAATTCTGAGCTAGTTAGCTCCAGTGCCGCTATTTCAAGATAATTACTCCCCAGAGTAATTCAAATTAATTACTCTCCAGTGCTTCCTGGGGCTCTAAGTCCAAGGTAGAATGTCAACATTAACGGATCCTTCCTGGGACTAATTTCAAAACTTCCCTGTAGTGTGGACATGCTGGTTCACATTTGTTATATCGGGAGCTATTAAGTTGGATTTACTAATTCTGAAATAATTTCTTAGTGTAGACTTGGCCTGGGTTATCAAATTTTACCAAAGGCATAAAAAGTATCTTTATTCAGACTAAATATGGATTCTGGAAAACTGGAACAGTAGGTCTGACTGAAAAGTTGAACTCATCAGGTAGTTGGTTAAACATATTTTGACCTCAGTAACTAAAACCTTGTTCAGCACAAAAAAACCTTATTCTATGTATATAAAACAAGTTAGGCTTTACCTCTACCATTTTCTAAAAAGGGGTTCATCGTGTTCTTCTGCCCAGAAAATGGAGACATTTTAATGTGAGTAATTTTACTGCAGCAAGAATAACCTGGCAGTTAATATCCCACCTTTCATAGCCAAAAAAATAAAATGGAATCATATTATTTCTTTATATAATATATACAATTAGAAATACATTGTTAATCTATATATATATATATCCCTACAAATGTATAACCACTTCATCTCACAATTTTACACTACGTTGTTTTCTTAATAGTTACTAAATTGATGCTACATTAGATTGTGTGTGTGTGTGTATGTCTATCTGTCTGAATGACTGGATATATTATGCATACAGTTGATATCCAGGTGTATATTTCTAATTATATAACTTTATAGAAGCAGAGAAGTTGTCAAGTAAATCTGAAAGGAATTGGTTATAAGAATACACTATATTCTTATCAAAATGGTATGTGTAATTCTATGACACCTATAGAATACACCCTTTTGCTTGAAATGACCTAGTATAATTATAAGGATACAATTCTGCAAGGTTTAAACATTTGTTCTTTGCACTAAGCACCCTAAACTGCCACTTACTCCATAATTAATCTTTGGTTGCAAGAGGTTTTCAGAGCTGCTTATGACTTGGCATGAAATTCTAGCCCCACTGAAATCAATAGGAGTTTTTCCATTGACTTCAGTGTGGTCAGGATATCTCCAGGGATCTTTCTGAACAGCACCATTCTTGTACCTCTATTGTCCATTATCTAGAATAACACTGTCAATGATGAGTGTTTGCCCACTGTAATCCATTTATTCTGGTTGTCCCACGTGTAGTCCCTAGAAATCAGCTGTTTACACAGTTGTATACTCATTTGCTATGGAACTAAGCATATGTATGCCTTAGAATGCATGCAAAGGACTGAGATTTTAATGACCAAAATATCTAACTACTACTGGTACCAAAAATGAATAAATGTGGGCTATCTTTGCTTTAATACGGTAGTCTTAATGCAAAATGTTGCAAGAACACAAACTCTGAAACATGATTCTGTAATACCTTGAAATGTTGCCAGAAGGATATAGTGAATTAAATGTAATAGTCGTGAAAGACATATGTAGCACTCAATGAGTGCTTTCATAAAGAAGGGGTAGACAAGAATACATGATCTGTTACTGAGCCAAAGCAACAGGTCTAATGTGCTGGAAAAACTGTATAGGAAACTGTTGATCTTCATATAGAATGACTCTTTAAAGTTATAATGTCAGTGAAATCTGTTCTTCAGTGAAACCTTTTCTTCTCTGACATGTAAATAATATCTTTATGCATCAATTTAATTTGATTGTGATACCAGAAGAGATCACAATCAAAAAATGTGTCAAACTCTACATGGCTCAATCCTACAATGTGTTGGGCATTCCTGATGTGAGGACTTTGGTTTAGTTCTGGTTCTGAAAGGAGGAGTGGTTTCTACTAAATCATCAATATTATTTCCTACAACATCTAGGTATTTCATGGAGGTCTGCCATCACTAGGCTTGAATTATTATCCAAGAGGGATCCATCCCTTTAACCTCTTTTAAATGTATGTATCACATACTACACACAGTAATGGAACAATTGTTGACAAATAGCACTTGGTTAATTTTCATCTCATGAGTTGGTGTGCAGTTTACAGGAGACTCAGCCTATCATGGTGAATGAATCATGTGACATGAGGGATGAGTGCATGATTGTAATGGGAGAATTCAGAATTGAAAAGGGAAACAGCCAAGTCTATGATAGAAAATGATCAATCACATACAATTTTTAAAACCCTATTACATTCTAAAGGACTTTTTCCCAAAGGGAGTATGTAATCATTTGAAATTATTGCCATAAAATTCAGAAAATCGTAATGGACAATGATGCTGTTCTGTCTGCCTACTGCACAACACAGACTAAGGCAGGAATTGATTACTTAATTGTTTCTGAAATCCATTCTACTTCATTGATTAGTGCTGATAAGTATAATAAATATCACTCAGACGGTAACTTGACATAAATTAAAAGGAAAAAGTTAATGTGCAGCATGGCATCAATTCTCTAATGTATATATTTTAAAGCATAATTTAGTTATGTTGGATTTTTTTCTCTTAGAATGCCAAGAGGGATCCTAAACCCTACTGAAAATTTACATACTTGATGTGACAGTCTCAGTTCACAGAGAAATTACAGCTCTGAAGAATGAGCATTTTTCAAGAACTTATCATAATGACTACAGAATCCCATGTACATACGTTGCCATGTTTATGTCCCTGTTTTCTGATTTCACTCTCAGTTCTTACGTGCAAATTACAAATTTAAAACATGGTATACAATGACATTCAGGAATGGAAAGAGTGTGAAAGAGATGAACACAGACATCTACACAGGCACAGAAGAAAAACTATCATAAACTGATGTCAAAATGTGAGGCCTGTAATTCACTGATGGGATGCTGTAATCCGCAGCAGTGGAGAAGGCGCTCAGACATTTTTAACAATATGTGATGTAACCCGAACACCTCAATTTTCATCACAGCTACCACTGGATTAACTGACCAGCAGGTTAATCAATAGCTTCATTTTTGCCAGGGTAGATGAGGCCAGAATTCAAGCAGGGGTTTTGTCACATGTAGTGATACCACTGATAAGTGACAATGTGATTGCTTCATCAGGGCTGTTTTATGTGTAGCACATGGAAGTAATATATCTTTTGAACACCTTGTAATATAACATGTAGATCTGCACACCCCCAAGATCTCACATCTTCAAAATGTAATGCTCCTTCATTCAAACAGCCTTGAAAAGGGTCCACTTGGATGAAACATGCATCACCTATTGTGATTTGGATTCTATTCACATCCAAAATAAAAGATGAGGATCAGTATAATCTCCACCACCTGTGAAGTTAGCTGTACTTCCCCTATCCTCTATCATGTAATCTTCACTTTGGTAAAATATAGAGTTTTCCAGCTTTGTGTCTTATAACAGTAACACACATGTAACAGACTCACTAGGCCTTTGTGTTGGGTGAAAATAATTAAGCTAAAATTCTAGCTGTGTTCTGAAAATCAGACAAAACATTTGCTGCCACAAAAAAAGAGAAACTGAGAACTTTTCTTACTGGAAGTGACTGTGCATGCTTTTCTATAGGCCAAAGCTGGACTCTCTTGAGACCTATATCTTCTGGAACAACATCATCCCTATTGCAATGAAGCCTGAACAAACAACTTGGAAAATGTCTTCTTGTTGGTTTATGATGTGTTTGCACATTATATAAAGCAAGTGCTGGCACATGAGGGTGTTTTGTCTGTCCTTCAGCCCTTCCTCTTCTCCAGTTACAGGAGGAGGAAGAGGAAAATTATAGAATAATAATGCACTATGTCCCCTTTCACGTTTCACCAGAAGAAGTTTAAACCTGCAAATCCTTATGTGCATGTTTCTCTTCACGTGTGTGAGTAGTCTCATCTCATTGACCTAAAACAGCCTACTCATATGTGTAAAATTGTAATTACATTTGTACGCCTATCTTAATAAACAGTGTAAGTTGCAAGAGTACCCACTATTCCAGACACCATACATAAAATGAACAAAAAACTAGAATTTTAAATTTAATTTTTAAACAATATTTCATTATTACTAACATATAGATGGGAAAAGCTTTATTGCAAACTATGTAATTGTTTTTAAAAAAATTACAGAGTAATGCCCTATAATAATTCATGTATAAATTCAATGACAAACATCATTCCAATCATTCATGTGCAGGTTTCACAAGTACTTTTGACAGAGGGAGTCTTAACAGGCTGCACAATTGTATGTTTGTAGAGCATGGCTAGACCAGGGAATGGTTTTAGAGGCTCAAGTAGTTAAGATCAATTCCAAAATTGGCTTCCTCAAGACAGCAACCTTGAAGTGGTGTTCAATCTGGAGCCAGCACAGAAAGCATAATGCCAGCTAATGTGTTCATTGCTGCTAGTCTTGCTGAGCAGATGGGCTGCTACATTTTGTGCCAGTTGGAGATTTTTAGAGTGTAGCTTAATTCCTACCTATGAATTGTTGTAATAATCAAAACAGAAGAGCATAAAATGTGCAGAGAGACATGATCACGTGTTCGGCTAACTGATGGTAGTGTAAAATTCAGTTCATTCACAAAATGCAAGTGTCCAGTTTTTGTGGCATTGTTATTTTGAACAATAAGAATCAAAAGTTCCCAAGACTACAGTCTGAAACCAGATGAGATTGCAAAATCCCTTCCCATCTTCCCTTCTCCTACAGAGGAAACAAAACAATTCCTTTTTAACATCATCTCCATTTTGCTTGGAGTTCAGCTGTCTCTTCTGCTTCATCCAGATGCCTATTTTGGTTGAGATGGTACAATTTACATTTATCATACAGAAGTTCAGAACTGATTGCCATTTGTATGTTGCCCATGCTTTTTCTTCACCAGTTCTTTAGTCTCCATAACTTCATATAGATGTCAAATTATGTGGGAGAGAAGCAATAGCATTGCGGGACTCTGCGGGCATGGACTTTCAGAGTTTTTCCATTCATCCCTGAAGATGACAAAGCTGGGACTTCTAGGGTATGTCTACACTACATGGCTCCATCGACGGAGCCATGTAGATGAGCTTTGTAGACATAGCAAAATAATGGGATGAGGTTTACCGGGGCGGTCGACAAAGGCTTTTAATGTCGACCTCTGAGAGTCCAGACTACTGCGCTGAGCCAACAAACAGCTGATCGGCACAGCGCGGCAGCCATTTTGATGTAAATGAAGCAACGATTATTTAAATCGACGCTTCATTTTGCTATGTCTACAAAGCTCATCTACATGGCTCCGTCGTCGGAGCCATGTAGTGTAGACATACCCCTAGACAGCAATCAGGTGCATCAAAAGACACAGAAAGGTCTATGCATATTGATCTGTTCCCCTTTGTCTCTGAGAAGAAAAGATCATCCATTAGATCAGAAACTGCTCTCTGAAGCCTGAGGAGTCCAGAATCCTGGCAATTGACAGATGGTATTAGGAGACTGGCTTGCAAACTTCTTATTTGGCTTACTATAGAAAAGGACAGAAAAATGATGGTAGATTTGTGGAGATGCTGATCACCAACTTTTTTTTCATATTGATCAAACTCTTACAATTAACAAACATAGCAGATTATCCTAATAAAGTATGATCTCTAACTTTTCCCTGAAATATCTTTGTTATTCTTAAAAAGTTTTTTGTGTTTATATTTTTTCAAGCAGATATAGTTAAATCATAGTCATTTCTTATGAGTGTTTTATTTTTCTTCCAGAGTGGAATATTAATCTTTTTTCTTCAGATTTTTGGACCACAAAAAATCATCACATTCTTTTTGGAAATTGCCATGACATCTTGTTTCATAAACAGGCATTTCTTTGGTGTCCATTTCCCCCCAGCTGCTGGAGAATTTTAAGCACAATTTCTTTGAATATGTCAATTTCTCAAAATTTGTAACTAATTCTAACAAGAACAACAAGAGTAGCAATTTTTAAAACTATATGCATTTTTTAAACCCAGTTTAAATTTTTATTAGTAAACAAAATATCAAGTGCAATTAATGAGGCTTATCTCCATTCAAGCTCCTTCTGTGAGCTAGACCATGACAAGTTGACATCTTGCCAGCGTAAATAAGAAAATTGTTAAAATTAATTTTCCCTTTGCTGCTGTTCTGAAAAGTTTTGATTGTTTTGGATGCCTCAGAGTCAGTGGTTGTCCAAAAAGCACAAGCAAGAGGAAGGTCGTGGCAGGAAGGAGTTGTGCATCGTTGAACATGAGGACACCAGCCCAGATATACAGTCCAGCAAATGAACCATCATGTTTTATATGACAGAAAGTAATGAGGGTAAGAGCATTCATAGGACTGAATTAACCAAAATGTTCCTCCAAAAGCTATGTCCAATGACACATTGCACAAACATAACATGACTATATGCAAAACTTCCAGACAGATGGAAGCAGTGATTATATCAGTTCAATGCCTAATCTTTTAGGCCATGTCTACACTAGAAAATTATTCCAAAATTAGTAAATTCGACTTAATAACTCCTGATTTAACAAATTCAAACTAGCATGTCCACACTATGGGGAAGCCTCAAAATTAGTCCAAGGCAGTTTCCATTAATGAGGACTTGCTTCCTCGGACTTAGAGCCCAAGGGAGCACTGGGGAATAATTAGTTCAAATTACTCTGGGGAAGTAATTATTTCAAAATAGCAGCACCGGAGCCTCCACACTACTGTTATTTTGAAATCACTATTTTAGAATTAGTGTTACTTCTGATGAACAGAGTACAGATTTCAAATTCCATGGCCCATTATTTCAAAATAATGGGCTTGGAAGTGTGGACACTCCACTTATAAATTCGACCTTGTGGGGGTTATTTCTAAATAAAGTCCTAGTGTAGACCAGGGCTTAGAGAGACATATATAGAGATAAAAGTAATATGTTTGTTTGGTTGTTGGTTTCAGTAGGAGAAAATAATCTGAGCCAGAAACAGACCAATAATTTTTAAGAGCTGGAAAATAGGGCTGGGTAATATTTTTTGCATAGAGCTTTTTTTCAAGTGAAAAATGCAGATTTAGCAACACTGAAACATTTCACAAATTCATCTCGATTTTGCCTAAGTATTTTGTCAAAAGAGAGAGAGAGAACTAAGAGAAAATTCTGAAGCAAATGTAAAGCTTAATTTTGAGATTTTCAAGACTTTAGGTGGCAGAGATAGATGGTTTCAGCTGCTGGATTTGGTGAAGAAGAAGATTCATGGCTGAAGACCCCAAGCTCAGGGAGGACCCTAACTTTTTCAGAAACCAAACTCTTCCTTTGCCTTGTATGGGGGTCCTAAGTGCTTAACTCTGGGCCAAGGATAGCTCTGGGAGACAGGCTGTTTCGGGGGTTAGGCATTTCAATGCTGACAAGAACAAATGTCTAGTATCTTTAAAGGTCTGGGCCTAAATAACTATGGCTCAACTCTAACTGTCCTACCTTACTTTGTGGTCAACAAAGCTCCACTCATTTCCCTTTCTTCCCTGCTCCTGTCTCCATTCTCCTATTCTGATATCGGGTAAGCTGTCCCCTTTTTCCTGGCCTCACCATTTTCCTGAATATTGTGGGTAGCCTATATAAGGGTGCAAAAAGGACCCTAACTCTCCTAAACACATGCATAATCAAAGTCACAATCTAACTCTCACGCAGGTTAAAAAAAGGACCCACAAATCATGAGAAAGTTCCTGTACACTGATTCTAAATTAGTTGAGGTTAGGGTGGGTTTTTTTTCTTGTTTGCCTTTATGGAAGTGAGTATATTTTTTCTTGTAGCATCTCTTAAGTTCTTTTTTCCCCACTCCCTTTATCTAAACTATCTGATGATTTTTCCCCACAGTGTTCAATCTACTTATCTTCCTGCTTAAATATGTCTCTGAATAGATTGAAAATGAAAATTATTTCCATTTACTAAGCCATAAAAAGTTTTTCCATAATTCAAGCATGTCCAGTAATCTTTCAATGGCAATATTCCATGTAATGGAACAATCAATTTTTATATTCAATAATAATAATAAATTATAATTGACAGAGGCATACATTCCTATACCACATAGTTTTGAGAGGAATGACTTTTTTTAAAACAGTTCCTGTCTTATATTAATTAATTTTGAAAATATAAAAACTCTACATAGTTGTAAAATTAGACAATTAGACATAATATGGAACAATCATAATAATTTTCCAGTTCTGAACATTTTTACTTGTTATTTTCACTCCTAATGGACTTTCAGAGATAATGAAAAATGTCTGAGGGTTACTAGCCCAATCAACAGTGCAAACTGTGTGGATTTTAACACATGAACTAAGCCCTGAATTGCTGGGAAGCATTAAGGCAATTCAATACATGTCAAAATTTAAATTAAACAAAATTAATAATGGATTTTTCTGAAAGAAAGTCTGGTTTGATTTGAACTAGAATACAGTCTCTTTTGTTAAATTGAAATTTTGAAAAAAATGTTTCCAATTGACAAAAACATTTCAAATTGACTTTAAAATTTTGATTGTAGGGTTGTGTTAGCTGTTGGTCTCAGGATATGACAATATGACAGAGACAGGTATGTCAGGTAATAAATTTAAATGGACCAATTCCTCTTCTGTTGGTGGAAGGTACAAATTGTTGATTTACACAGAGTTCTACTTCACGTCTGGGTAAAGAAAGTGTGTCTGCATTCGATCTGGGTTGGGGTAGATAACTAAGCATAAGGGTTAATGAGTATAAGTGGTCCCTTGAGATGGAGTAGGCAATAAGGGTTAGATTGCTAACCTTTAAAGCTCGCTTGAAACCCCTTTTCCATAGCAGACAGGTTACAGATTGTTGTGGCAAAACTAGTTTAGTTGTACCTGTTAATTCCTTGTTTTTTAGAGTGTAGCTTAGTTATGAATTTAAGTTCCTAGGCTTACTTTCTGGAGGTTTCCTTTGAGGGCGAGTACTGAAAGATCATATATGAACTAATTGCTTTGTGAAGAAGTGTTCATATGGGGTGATATGGTGTTTTTCTTTTTTATCATGTTTTGGGTGAGAGTTCATTCAGGAGTGTACTGATTACCTGGTTTCACCCACATAATTGTCACTGGGGCATTTGCTGCATGGGTAAGGTCATGTTGTGATAGAGATATGTAGACCCCATATATCATGAAATTTACCATCATAGCAGTGGAGTCTATTAATTGAATCTAGACATTTATATGCACTTCAAACTACATAAAAAAAATCAGCATGTGCTCCCAGACACAAAAAGGAAAAAAGAAAATCAGGAAACCTATCTGGAGATCATGCAGGAAACCTAAAACAGATGTCTACTACCCCTCCCCCCGATGAAAGCCATTCAAAACCCCCCAAAAAACCAAAACGCAAAGTGGAATCAACTACAACACCACAACCAATAATACACCACCTCTCAGAGAAACCAAGACACCATGACCCACCTTATGGACACTGGGCCACACCTCAATATTATCAATGTATGAAGCTTACCCCTAACTAGAACAGAAGAATCTGAACTTCTGCCCCACCACACAACCTGACACCATACTAATACATGGACAACTATTAAAAGAATTCTTTCATCAACACCACCTCAAGAAATTCTTTCACCTCAAAGATGGCACCACCTATAATTTTCACATTCCCTACATAACACTGAATTGTCTGACTATACTCTCTCCTAGAATAAAACCACATACTGGATCAATATATTGATTGCTTCAGGAAAAAAACTGAATGAAATCCTCAACAGACATTACAACCATCATAATCTTTCTACAAGAAAACAAGAATAATTCCCTGAAATCCAACAAGTAGACAGTGATCAATCCAGACAAATGGAGCACCTTCATAACCTTACTACAGAAAAAGAATGAGATGTCTCACTATGGGACTTTCCAAATTAAAGGTTAACTAAAATGAATTGGTTTTGGTGGTGGTTCTTAGTTGCTTTTTAGAAAAACAACAAAACAAAACAAAAACTCCTAGCAATTGTCACATTAATTTTGAATAAAAACTAGTTTTTACTAATCTTATACAAATTCTATTATTTATAGGTCTTAGTATGTTTTTCATTTAGGGTATGTCTACACTGCCTTCCTCTTTCAAGAGAGGAATGCAAATGCAGACAACCGAAATTGCAAATGAAGCGCAGATTTGAATTTTCCGTGCTATTTTGAAATACCGTATTTTGAGATAAAAAACGCTGTGTAGACGAGGTTATTTCGAGAAAAAAACCCTTCTTTAGAAATCACCCTTACTCCTTATAAAACTAGGTTTAAGGGTTATTTCAAAAAAAAGGTTTTTTTTCTCAAAATACCCGCATCTACACCGCGTTTTTTATCTCGAAATAGGGTATTTTGAAATAGCAGCCGGATGCGATTATGCAAATGAAGCACGGGAAATTCAAATCTGCGCTTCGTTTGCAATTTCGGTTGTCTGCATTTGCATTCCTCTCTCGAAAGAGGAATGCAGTGTAGACATACCCATATTATCCGGTCACAGAGCTTCACATCAGATAGTTGTTACTATTTCAGAACTGAATAAGTTAAGGTGCAGAAAGGTAAAAATGATTTAGTACAGTTAGTCACTCATATAGGAGTTTCTGCTTCCAAGATCTATGCTCTAACCACTAGTTAGTGATGCCTCTTCAAATAAGAATCCACTAGACCACTAAATCTTGTTCAAGCTTCTCCTTTAGTTCGTTACTAATCTCTAAGGTCCATTGAAACATATGGAAGTTAGGAGTGTAAATACTTTTGAGGATTTTGGCCCAAGACTCTTAAAAATACAATTTGAAAAGCTACTTTGTTGTTAATTCCATGGACTCTTCTCAGTTTCTCTGTCATGAACTCAAGTATCACATTTACTATACAATTCTGCTCCAAAATACAATCACATGTCATAAGTTACTGTGCTCTCTTCCGGAATGCTACCTTACTTCTTCTTAACAACTCTCTTGTCTCCATCCCTTAGAAAGGTGTAAAAATCTGACATCACTGTGTGTATATATTTTTTTGGCCTGTCTTTACTGTCCTCGTATGCATCTGATGTGTGCTAATCTAACATAATTAGTCTCATGCAAAAGAACAAGGCAACTGGAAAACCAACCGATAGCTTTCAAGCTTTAAGAGTCTTCTTCAGAGAACACAACATCTTTGGCAAAAAGCTTACTGTCGTTCTAACCAAGACAAAAGGAGAGATTGGATCACCATAATGAACTTCAATTTTTTATATCTCAACCAGGGTAAAACCAGGGTGAATTAAAGCTCTAAAGTTTTTTTAACGCAAGAACAAATGAAAGCTTTAAATTATGCATTTTTATGTCAACTAAATAAGCATGACTTTATAAAAATGATTTAATCCAAAACACAGATGTACTCTTCCCTTAAGACAGAAATCCAAGCCAATTGGCTTGCATAAACTCTTTCTGTGTGTGATTATTGAACGTGGCAGCTTGAGCGAACCAAGAGCAGAGTTTCTAGCCATGGCAGGAGATGCAAAGAACAGAGGTCCAAGTCTTCAGGGGAAATAAAAGCAAGTAGGGAGAAAGTGTAGGGAAGATGTTTAGCAATGTTTAATCAGCAAGTTCAGGAATCAAGGCAGGATCACTGAAGACACGCATAAATGGCAGCCCTTTCTGAGATTTTGCTGTGAAGTGCAGTACTGAGAGTTGTTGTGTAGCACCTGGAGCCATGATTACAATTTTTACCTAGTAATGATTCCACTGTGATAAAAGAAGGTACCCATGACATGCAAGAGGATACTAATGAGGTGTTTCAATTGCAGACCATAGAGTCACTCCCTTCAGGAACAAATATCTTCACTTTATCATAAGATAATTGAGTATATCAGGTTCTTTGATTGTTAAGATCTTATTTTTTCTGATTCTTAATAAATGAACAGATTTCTATTGTAATAGCTTTTTCCTTAGTTAATTTTTGCATTGTGTCTTTTTTTTTCTTTTCAGAGCAAATCAGGGCAGAGATAAGACCCCATTACATTTTCACTATCTCTTGTGGTAAAACTGAGCAATTTTCATTCTGCATATCAAGGTACTCAATTTTCCATCCATCTTTTTTAAAAATCACTTACACTGTATGTCCTGGATACTATTTAAAAGCATTATATTAAACTACTTGCAAACATAGCAATATGTTTCAATATTACTTTTGATATATCTTCTAGTTCTTAAATGGTATTTGATAGGAATAAACAGTCTATTTTAAAACTACAAGGTACTTTTTTTTTGCACTCATAATCACTAACTTCTCAGATAAGGCTAAGTAGAAAGTGTGTGAAATGTGCAATCACCTTCTTGCCCTTGATAAATGTGCCTCAATAGAAAAATACCAGATCTTACCACCTTTAGGATAAACTATAGAATGTCTTTCTAAAGCCTTTGCACAGCAAATATCTTGGAAGAACTCACCAAGATGGCAAAGTTCCATTGACTCACTGATTCAAGACCATATGCTTTGTGCCAAAGTTAGTTTGCAAATAGGTCTTCAGAGCTCTTTAAAATCATATGCAGAGAAAGTAGAACAAATTAAATTCCATATCCACTCTAAAATGCGAGTGATAGCACCCACAGAAAATCCATACTCAGATGTAATCAATTTCACATTTAGATGTACACAGAACTGGGGAATTATTTGACATTCTCTTTTTTAAATCCTTGCACACCTTTTCCAACTGAAGCTGCACAGTGGGAAATGGATGCAAACACTGATTTGCAACAAATACTAGCCCTGGATAAAGGGAAACATGGAGAAGGGGGTCTCTGGTATAAAGCCTTCCAAGGCCATTTGCAGAGTGATTCAATTTATATCCATGGACACACAGTCACAGAGGTAAAACCTGAAATTAAAAAAAGTTAGCATCAACTTTAATGAGGCCACTATTTCCCTTTTTAAGTTTGATAGTCCAATTACAAATAACTTTGGAACTTCTTTTTTTAGATCTGAGGCAGCTAAGTTTGAGAGGAGTTAGCAAATTAGGATGAAAGATTGTGAATAGCTAAATGTTTCAGGAGTGCCATCCTTGACTTGAAGCATTACAGACAATGATAAGTTTACAACTGATCACATAAAAAAATAGGGCAGGAAGAAACAACATCTCTGGCTAGACCTAAAGCTAATCCCACCAATGGCATCTTGTGGAATATTGTGTACAGCTCCAGTCACCCACATTCAAGAAAGAGAAATTCAAACTGGAAAAGGTTCAGAGAAGAACTACTGGAATGAATGGATGCCCTCCTTTATGAGAGGAGACTGGAAGAGATTCACTTGTTTAGCTAAGCAAAAGAGAGGTTGAGACAGCATGTGATTACTCTCTAGAAATACATCACAGGATGGTGAGAGAGTAAATATCAGGGCAGGTGATGAGCTCTTTAAACTAAAGGCTAATGTTGGCACAAGAACAAATGGGTATATACTGGCCATGAATGAATTCAGAATGGAAATTAAGTTGCTTCTGTCAGGGGGGTGCAGTTTTTTTATAGCTTCCTAATAGGAGTTACAAAGACAAACAATTACTTTAAAGAGATAGCTGGCCAAATACATGAGTGGAATTAAATGACAGAGTTACTTGTGATGACGTGAGGCAGTGTTTTTGCATCCTTGGGTACTCCTTCTAATTTATGTCTTATGTCCCTAAAAGCTCATGCTTCAGGGCTTCAGCTGGTCACCTCTGGGGGTCAGGAAGGGATTCCCTCCCCCCAGTGTAAGTGATAGTTTTTTTGTCCTACTTCTGAAGCATCAGAGATGGCTACTGTTGGAGATGTGAGACTGAACTGGAGGCCATACTCTGAGGTGGCACTGAACATTTCTCTTACATGGTTTGCTGCCTGGGTCTAGCTCACCTGCTCAGGGTCTAACTGATCAGCATGTGTGTGGCTTGGAAGGAATTTTCACACAGATAAGATTGACAGTGAACTTGAAATTACACACACACATGCACATAGACACCCCTTCTGGGCCTCTTAGGGGGTGAGTCACTGGTCAGTATTCTCTGGGTATTTCTCACTTTTTATCAGTGTAGGGTCCTTGGCCATTGGTGAACCTACAGTTCCATCTGTTGTCTGCCTGTGGTACATAATACAGTAGAAACTCAGAGTTATGAACACCTTGGGAATATTCGTAACTCTCAACGAGACACTCTGGTTGTTCTTTCAAAAGCTTAAACTGAACATCTACTTAGTACAGCTTGGAGACTTTATTATGCAGAACAAAAACCCTTTTTTCCCTTTATTTTTAGTAGTTTATATTTAAACACAGTAATGTACTGTATCTGCCTTTTTTTTTTCTTTTGTCTATGCTGGTGCCTGATTGTATACTTCTGGTCCCAAATGAGGCATGTGTTTAACAGGTCAGTTCGTAACTCTGGTGTTCATAATGCTGAGTTTCTACTGTAGTTGAATCTCCTAAGGACTAGTTTTGGGTTTAGTGTGTGACTTCTGTGTGATATTTCTGGCCTTTAACTCTGTGGTTGTATAGATCCCAGAAAAACTGGGCGCAGAAGCCCAACTAATCACTCATCTCCAGCTATTGTACAATCCTCTCTGGTAGCAAGCATGATTTACAATATTGGAAATTAAAACACATAACTAAATAAAATACTTATGTGGCTTCCATTACTGTAGTATCTGCACTCCTCATATTCTTCAATGTATTTATAGCCACACCACCCATGAAGAAGGAAAATGATGTTATTCCATTTTTACAGAGGAGCATCTGAGACTCTGGGTTCAGCTAGACTGCAGGGGTTTTTTGGGATACTGAAGGTATCCTGAAAAAACTCCACCACGTCAAGGGAACACATTTGCTCTTCCGTTTTTGGGGTTTTTTTTTTGCGGAAGAGCAAACGTGCTCTTTTGGAAGCTCCTGTATTCCTTGTTCTACAAGGAAGAAGGGGGTTTTCGAAAGAGGATTTTTTTCTGAAATTTGGCCCAGTCTAGACGGGCCAAATTTTGGAAAAGCCTCTTCCAACAAAAGTATCGGAAAAAGATACACAACATACGGAGCGCATTTTGCATATCTTTTTCCGATAGATCCTCGCAGTATAGCTGTACCCTCAGAGAGAATAAGTGCTTAGTCCAAGGTCACATAGTAAGTCTGGGGCAGAGCAGGAAGTTGAACATAGATCTCCCCAGTCCTGCATTAGCGCTCCAACCACTAGTTCATCTGTACTCCCATATTTTCAAGTTGCTGAATAAAACTGTCTGGCTGAAGCTTTGGTTTGTTTGATCTATTAACAATTTAAATACTTCCATAGCTATAGAAAGGAGATTAATTTATATTGAATAAATATCTCTGTATTTACTGATAAATTCTTTTTCAGGCACATTGAATAACACTGCTCTACAGCCAAAATGCTTCTGAAATAAATGTAGTCAAACTTTACTAATTCTGAGAATGAAAATGATGCTTAAAATTGTTGATTGGCTCTAGTTTTCAAGATATGCTATTGGGTCAGTATATATGACCCTTGACTTGGGAATGGCGGCGGATAAGTGAGTTATAAAGGGAAGGGATCTCAATTTAAACCAGAAATGACTAAAATACATCTTTGACTGGATCTATGAATAAATCTATGACTGGGTTTGGACAGTACTTGCTTTTTAGGCAAAACAATGAATGATGCAATCTGAAGCTGGTATTGCATCATACATTATATGAATTGCATCATGTTATTCCTAGAAGTCATGGATGATGCAATTATAATGAAGCTTACATCACTCTGCTGAACAAATTGCCCTATATCAGCTCTAGAAATCATACAGTGTCATGCTCTCTTATTTGTCAGTGTTTGATTTTGCAAAGGGACACATTTCTGTTTAGCCAAAGTGAGCAGAGATGCCTCGTACTTGTGTGAACAGTGCAGATAACTTCTGCTATGTTTGTGGTGAAGTGACTTTTGCATCACAAAAGCGCAGTATAACCACTATGGTTAAGAAAGCCTATCACCTTTATTTTGGCTGCAAAATTGGAGATCAGGACAAGAGGTGGGCCCCACACATATGCTGCAACACTTGTGCAACAAATCTTCGCCAGTGGTTGAACAGGAAAAGGAAATCTATGCCTTTTGCAGTGCCAATGATTTGGAGAGAGCCAAGAGATCATACCAGCAATTGTTACTTCTGCATGGTGCCTCCAGTTGGGAAAGGTGTGTCAAAGAAGAAAAAGTGGACTGTGCATTATCCAAACATTCCATCAGCTATACGCCCAGTACCCCACGGAGAAGGACTGCCGGTTCCTGATGCACCAGAATCATTCTCACTTGAGTCAGACGAGGAAGAGGAAGAGGATGAAACTTCTGGTCCTGAACCATCAATGTCACACGACCCACATTTTCTCCCATCCTCCTCCTCTGAACCACACCTCATAACACAAGGTGAACTGAATGACCTTGTCAGGGATTTGGAACTACCCAAGAGTAAGGCAGAGCTGCTGGGCTCCAGACTACAGCAGTGGAATTTCCTGGCAGGTGATGTTAGGGTTTCCATGTTCCGTGACCGTCAAAAGGATCTTGTCCCATTCTTCTTCATGGAAGGTGATCTTGTAGCCTGCAACAACATCGATGGTGTGATGGCAGCCCTCAACATCGTTCACGATCCAGATGAGTGGAGACTGTTCATTGATTCATCGAAGACGAGTCTTAAAGCTGTTTTGCTGCATAATGGCAATGTTTTGCCATCAATTCCAGTTGATCATGCAGTCCATATGAAGGAAACCTATGGCAACATGAAACAACTTTTGAGGTGCATAAACTATGACCAACATCAGTGGCAGCTTTGTGGCAATTTGAAGGTTGTTGCTCTCTTGCTTGGTCTGCAGACTGGATACACAAAGTACTGCTGTTTTCTCTGCGAATGGGATAGTCGTGCAAGAGATTCCCACTACATCAAGATAGATTGGCCACTCCGACAGTCATTGGAGCCTGGGAGGAAAAGTTCAGCATCCACCACTTGTTGAATCAAGGAAGATTTTGTTACCACCCTTACACATCAAGCTGGGTCTGATGAAGAACTTTGTCAAGGCCATGGACAAAACACAAGCAGCTTTCAAGTACCTCCGTGGAAAATGTCCAAGGTTAAGTGAAGCTAAGATAAAGGAAGGTGTCTTTGTTGGTCCTCAGATTCGTGAACTTCTTGAGATGACGCATTTGACCATGCACTGCGTGGCAAGGAAAAGGCATGGAAAGCCTTCCAGTTAGTGGCAATAAATTTTCTCGGAAACAACAAGGCAGACAACTACAGGTTGTTGGTGGAAAACCTCCTCAAGGCATATAAAAGCCTTGGTTGCAACATGTCACTAAAGATACATTTTTTGCACTCTCATCTAGATTTTTTTCCACCGAACTGCGGAGCAGTGAGCAACGAGCACGGCGAGCGATTTCACCGGGACATTGCAACAATGGAGAAACGCTATCAGGGCAAATGGAGCCCATCAATGCTTGCAGACTATTGCTGGACAGTGACAAGAGATGCTCCATTTAATGAATATAAGAGACAAGCCAAGAAGCGCCGAGTAGACACTGAATAGGACTAAACTATGTACATAATAGTTTTTGGCCTTTTGTTTCATAATAAATTTTATTTCTATAACCCTTTTGCTGATTTTTAAAGTGTTACATAAACAGGACAGGTGAAATATTATCATGTAAAGCAACCATAAACACATGAAAAGACCTAGGTTTACAATTTATGATTAAAACTCTACTATCTACACAATATACATAGACGTAAAATGTAAAAACGTAAATATCTTGGAAACAGTAGCCAATCAGTTGTTTTAATTGTCATATATGAATTCAGCACATCAAAATACATAATAAATAGCACATTTTATCTCTGAAGCAGACGACTTCTAAAAAATTGTAGACCAGTGTAATTTGCAAACAAGTTTTTCTGCTTCTGTAGAAATGTGTGAAATATACTATGGTTGATTAACTTGGCGAGAAATGTGGTAAACTGTCTTGATGGATTATGTTTTGCAGTTTACTATTTCACTGATAATCAAATAGAAATTGGTTTACTTACTGAACATGAGCCAGAGTAAGGTTTTATTGGAGTGAATTAATCTTCTAAGAAAAAAGCTCAGGTATGATTTTCACTAATTTCCAATTCAGTGATCTTAAGCACCAACAAAATGATGTCACATTGTTGAAGGGAAGGGATTAAAGCAGGGGTGAGGAAACTTTTCTTGGGTTGGTGGCTGCACACAAGTGAGAAACAAACAAAAAAAACCCACATTGATGTGGTCCCTGACTTAGAAAAACACTCCTCATATTCCCCTCACACACCAGAGCCTAGGGGGGGCCAGGCTAGTAGATTTTATGTGCCCATGGTGGAAATGCGGGGGGCATCCCTGGGACTCCGGGGCTGGATCCAGGCAAGCTGGGGGCCACATCCAGCCCCTGGGCCTGAGGTTCTCCACCCCTGGATTAAAGGAAGCATGCACAGAAGTTTGTAAAGATATCATGTTGACAGCACAATAAAGCACATGGACCAAATTCTACCCTTACTTATAAATGCACAAATTCCACTGATTCAGAGATAGCTACCAGTATGCATCCAAGGGTAGAATTTGGCAGACAGAAAACATGTTCAAAAAGTCTCCAAGTAGGCCAGTGACATCATTTATCCTTTTCTTTCGCCTTATGTTCATTTTTTCACATGCCACTGAATTTTGTTTTCATGTTTGCAGCTGTCAGTGGAATCATCATGAAATTGGAGCAATGGTGGTTGGTAAAGAAATAGAAACACTTTGAATTGGCTCCTGAAAATGTGAAGGAAATGCTACCTCTGCTAAGAGTCAGATGTTGAGAAACAGTAAATAACATGGAGGTGGAAGCTGTCTGTTGCCAGCTTGCCACCAACACTTGGGCTGTGTCTACACAGGCATGATTTTCCCGGAAATGCTTAAAACGGAACAGTTTTCCGTTATAAGTATTTCCGGAAAAAGAGCGTCTACATTGGCAGGATGCTTTTCCGGAAAAGCCCTTTTTCTGGAAAAGTGTCCGTGGCCAATGTAGACGAGCTTTTCCGGAAAAAAGCCCCGATCATCATTTTCGCGATTGGGGCTTTTTTGCGGAAAAGACTGCTGGGCTGTCTACACTGGCCCTTTTCCAGAACAGTTTTCCGGAAAAAGAACTTTTGCCCGAGCGGGAGCAGCATAGTTTTTCCCGGAAAAGCAGCTGATTTCTTACAGTAGATCGTCAGTGCTTTTCCGGAAATTCAAGGGGCCAGTGTAGACAGCTCACAGCTTATTCCGGAAAAGCAGCCGCTTTTCCGGAATAAGTGGCCCAGTGTAGACACAGCCTTGCTGTCTGAGAATGGAGCCTGTAATCCACTGTACGTGCACATGCATATTGATGATTCTGTTCTGCTGATGAATAGAAATGTTTGCCTGGCTGATCTGAGAAGACATTGCTGTCTTTTGGCTTGAAGGTCAGGATGTCTGTGTTTTAACGCTCTCCTCTAGGGTACGCTTGATGGATCTGAACCAAAATCGACATTGATGGAGCAGTGCTGCTTTGAAAACACATTTTGCAGCAGCTTTTGTCAAAATCACAGGAGAGTTAAAAGGTCCCATCAATAGCATTAATAACTTTGTTAATGTTTTCTCTTTTTTTCCTCCTCCAAGCAGATGCTGGTAAGGAGAGAACTACTATAGAAAAGGTAGATCTTGAATCCACTTCCCAGTCCAAGGAGCTGGGCTAACTGTTGAGATAGAAAAGCTTCAGGGGGTAGCCGAGTTAGTTTGTAACAGGAAAAACTTTAAAAAAACAACAGTCTAGTAGCAATTTAAAGTCTAACAAAACATGTAAATGGTATCTTGAGCGTTTTAGCTGCTCAGGTGAACTGAATGTTGTTTATTTATAGAGTTCTGATTCCAAGATCAGAGTTTACCATCTACATGATATCATCTACATGTTTTGTTAATCTTTAAGATGCTACTAGTCTATTTGTTGAGGTAGAGGCACTGACCAAGGGTGCAGTAGCCCCTTGAGTAATGAATCATCTTATGTCCTCTTACACTGAGAGTCATTTCTAGATATTCCTTGTAAAACTTGGATAATACTTTACCCAAAACATGAAAGTTGCTTTAAATAATGCTATATAAAACTAAATAGCATATTAAAGTATCTGTATTATTAATTAATTAATTATTATTGGAAAGTATAAGGGCTAATCTAAATACTACAGTATTATATTTCTCTAAGGTAAAGTTGACAGCATTGGAATTATTATATCAAAGGGGGATTTAGGCTACATTTTTCATGGAATGTTACATAGTAGTACTATTCATTTTAGTTTTTTGGAGATGGATCCACAGAAGAAGTTAAATGTTGTGAATACAATTGATACAATTGATAACCTATCAGTGATCTACCAGGTCCTGACGAATGTGCCTTTGATTTACTATTATGCTATATTTTTTGTGCTACACACCACCATGCCCCTTAAGAAAACTTTTGACAAAGAGATACTCAACTGTAAAAAGTATGAGAACTAGGACAGCTGCTTACAACATAGTACATCATGAAGAAAAAAATAAACTCTGATCTTGGAATCAGAGCTCTATAGATAAACAATATTCAGTTCACCTGCTAAGCTAAAAAAACAGTTACGTTGTTTTGGGTGAAAGGAAGCATTTTTCATTTGAAAATTTTTTAAAGTAAAATTCAAAAGGAAAAGTAATTTCAACTTGATATTAAAAGATTTAGTTTAGAAAACATTGAATGAAATATGTGCATGTTTTAAAATCATATTAGTTTTCTCCAGCTGAAACAATTCAGCAAATTCTGAATGATTTGTGTAATGTTTTAGTCAACCCAAATCTGTATTTTCCTTTGGAGTGGGGAGATGAAAAAAACAGGTGATAAAAATTCACCCTGAGTTGCATTGTTATATTCTTTGTTAGTTCTTAACCAAATCAAGAGAAATGAGAGAAAACTCATCTTCTGAGATATTTAAAACTAGACTTACTAAAGCAGGAGTAATATACTGTATGAAAATTTCTGCATCAGTAGTGGCAGAAAAACAATTTGCTTTAAAGAACTTTCTATCTGTAATTGCTGTGATTGCTTGGCAATGCAACAAAAGGAACAGTAATTTCTAATACTAAGGCCAAGAAAACATATACTTTCAAGGTATTCATGAAGTACTTTTAGCAACATATAATATATTCATTTCAGTCTATTGTTTTTGCATTTCTGCAAGTATATGCCAGGTTTCTGCAAAGCAGAACATGATGAAAAAGACCAGGAGGCTGAGCACACTGACTGTAATTTAGTGGGATATAAGACCATTGGTTTTCCTCCAGATATTTCTCAGACCTCATGTTCAATAGTGTTCCAACTTCGAACTTTTACCTTGTTCAGTGATGTTAGCCATCAGGTTCTTTATCACACATGAAAAGTGCTCTCATTCCAGAATAGAAGCATATGTTATATATGATTATAGAACTGGAAAAATTCCCATTGACACCAAATGCAATTTGCATTTTAATATGTATCTCTTGATGTAGAATGCAAAGGAGATGATAACAGGAAGAGAAGGGTAACAGGAACATAAAGTTTACTGTCCCTCACAGTAGGAGGTCAGCAGGAAATAACAGAAAATGGCACATTAACTCTGTTCTCAGGAAGTTTAAAGCTCAATTTTGGATACCAAAGAAGATTAGAAAGTTCAGTTAGACATCCAGACCTGTTACAAGTTGAAATGCTAAAGAAAAGTTCTTCCCCAGTCCTCCTATGGCTGCCATGTGAATGCCATTTATTAGGGAAGAATTTTGTATTTATTAGTTATGACTAACCCCATGTTATCACCTGAAGCAAAATAAATAATGATATTAACTAGAGTAATAGCTGCAAGTGCTTATGTCCTTATACATACATCTATTTTAGTTTATTGTTTTTGCATTTCTGCAAGTATAAGCCAGGTTTCTGCAAAGCAGACCATGATGAAAAAGTACTATATTTTTCTTCCATTTTGCATGTAATGTCATAAGCAGAGCTGGTTGGGATGTTTCTGTCAGAATAATTTTTTAACAGAAAAAATCATTTTTGCAAAAAATGAAAAGGTTTCCCCAAGCAAAAATTATTTTCTGTGAGGAGAATCAAAATGATAGCTTCCCAACTGTCAACTTCTCTTTTTTTGCCTTCTCTCTTAGGGTGAAAAATTATGACAAGCCTTTCATACAAGCAGCAAAAATCCATTTTGGTTCTCCCAAAATAGAATCTTTCCAGGAATCCCTTCCTGTAAATTTTTTTTTTTAACTTTTTGTTCTTGTTCAAGATTCTCAAGAGGCGGAGATCTGTGTGGTGAATCAAGATCTGGAGCTGGACACACTATGGCGACACTGTAACTGCCACTCCCTGCATTTAACACCTAAGCTATACCTTACAGTGTGATTGCAGGCAATGGAGAAATTTTCCATACTCAGAAAGCAGGAAAGAGAAAGAGGATGTGAATCAAAACCAGCCCAAACCACTTTGCATTCTTGAATATCATCCCTGCCAGACCATGTAGCCAGGCAGGACTGTCATATTAACAACCCAAATCGTGGACAAGTAGTGTTTAAAAGCACTTGAATGTGCTCTAGGGAGTCAGTGTAATAACTATTAGACAGAGAGCAGATCAAGCACAACAAATTTGTTTGCTATAGCTCTCTAAGGAGAAATTAAATGCTAGTAGAAGACCACACAATTGTGGAAAAACAATCCCTACGGCAGACAGCTCTTCCCCAAGGGCCGAATTCTGTACTCACTAAATCCATTTGACTTCCGTGGAGTTACTCATGATTTCAACCCTTGAAGTAACATCAGTACAGGTTGCACCTCTGAAAACCAGCATTTTCTGGTCGGGCAACATCCATGGTCTGGCAGGCACATGGATGCTCCTGAACCTGGGAAATGAGCCTGGGAAATTCCAGGAAAGGGTTGCCTGGCATCCATTTTTCAATTGGAACATCCAGTTGAAAAGGGATCCCAGCATCTCTGGTCAGCACTGCTGGCTGGGCTGTTAAATGTCCAGTTGGTGGCACAGTGGGGACTAAGGTAGGCTTTGTACCTGCCCAAGGTTTGTATGGCTTCTGGAACTGGCCAATGGGAGCTGTAGGGTAGGGCAATGTGCAGAGCTTCCCTATATACCCATGCACCTAAGGGCCACAGGCCCTTGTGGCCATTTCCTGGGAGCTGTCGTAAGCAGCACCAGGAACTTGAATCCCCTCCCACACCCAATCCCATCCCTGAGCCCACTTCTGCACTCCAAGCCCCACATCTTGGCCTTACCCCAGAGCCTGCACTCCCAGCCAAAACACTCATCCTCCCTTCCACAGCGAGCGAAATGAAAATGAGTGAGAGTGGGGGAGAGTCTTAGAGAAGGGGTGGGGCGGGGGTGTTCAATTTTGTGCAATTAGAAAGTTGGCAAGCCTATCCCAGGACCATTATTTCAAAAGACAGAAGCTGGCAGATGCAAATTCAATTGGAAACCAAAATAACCTATGTATTACAAGTAACGTAAGAGTAGGAAAACAAATTCTCTTCAGATTCTAATACCAAGAGCACCCTTGTCTTCATTTCCAAGCTGTCAGACAGGCATTTTGCTTTTGTAATGGAAGGATAATAGGAATATTTTTCCAGTTACCAGAAGGCAAACAATAAATGATAGCAAACAATAGCTAATGAATCCCATACACTACAAATATTTGGGAAAATAACTATTTGTGCTAAAGTTCATGACACATTCATGATTTGTGAAGATAGTTGGGCTTGAGTTTTAAATTGACAGCAGGGGAAAGATCCAACATTTTTCACTAGCAATTAATTGTCAATGCAAGGGTTAGCATTTAGGGGACAACTTTCAAAAGTCCAAATGACAGTTCAACACCCATCTCCCATTGAAATTAGATGAAAGAGGGTCATCTCACTCCAAATTGTGCCTTTGAAAATCATGTCTAGCTACATGAGTACAATGGAATCAGAATCGTGGAAAGAAATAAGTGCCATCTACCATGATGTCTATTATTGTGTGACTACTTTCTGCTGATAGAGTATCTGAGAACATAAATGTCAAGAGGAAGAAAGTATTTGGTTTCCTTATGGAGAAAGAAACACTAAGTTGTATTAGGGAAGCACTCTGAGGTAGGGAATAAAAAACCTGAGGCACCATACAATTGCAATGTGGGCTCCGCTTATAAAGTGAGGCCTGGGAGATATCTAATGGCAAAAAAAATTATATATTTGTTTTTATAGAGCAACCTGTCCCATTAAATCATACTATGCAATTTCACATAACACATTCTCTACATATAAAACAGAAATTAAATATAATATTATTCCTGTTACATGAATTATGCAACAGATGCTTTATATTTATTTTCATCCAGGTATAATGTTTGACTCACTCTGAAGTAAATGTTTGTCTGACTAATATTTAAGTTAACTTGAAGTTACGTGTTTTATTTGAATTTTGAAAGCATGCCATTCCCACAGTTGTACTGGCATGCTGTAAGAAACAAATTCTTTAAAAAATATTTTCCAGTCAAATGAGGCAGGCAAAAAAAGTTTATATGCCTCATCTCCACATCTCCTACTGAAGAGTCTGTATGTGTTCAGTAGTCAGAATCCTCTGTCTCCTTATGCGAAGTGAGAAACTGTACAGCAGAATTTAAACAATCTTCTTAAAAATAAAATCTACATGAAAATATTTGAAGTTTATAGCTTTTAAAAAAGTGAGAGAAAGGTTTGCCAGGATCAGGCTTGTTAAATAAAATATCCAAACATCAATTGAAAATCTGTACAAGAAAATGTAGATTGTAAAAGGGCCTCTTTGTCCCAAGTTATTTTGTCTTGAAACTTTAGAGATCAGCATGTTTTTATAGAAATAAAATGGCTAAGGAAATGCTTCCAAGCACTTTTTTTAAATGAGTGTACCCTACCAGATGGGATAACATTGTGAAGCTTTTTTTAAAAAAATATCAGTCTTAACATTAACATGTCAGGGAGAGAGATTGATTTGTAGGAATTTGAACAAATGTGGACTTCTCAGCAGGATGAAAGCCAGAAGCCAAGGAAATCAATGAGGGTCATTTCATAGAAGTATCTTCACAGTAACAATATTAAACAATTTTTCTAGAGATAGGACATTATCCAAGTACGTTTGTAGCACTTCAAGAGGCAAATCGTGATATGTATTTATGTCACATTTCCACAAGAACTGGACTAGAAATTGAAAAGTGATCACCCCAAAATCTAAAACCTTATAAAGATTTATTTTGAGTTAAATACTCTAAATGATCAAAGGTTTCAGGTGCTAGCAGGCAATTTCCCATTTTATTCACAAAATGATTTTCCTATCCTCAGGTGCTTCAGAGGAGTAGCCGAGTTAGTCTATAACAGGAAAAACTTAAAAAACAATGAATAGTCTAGTAGCACCTTAAAGACTAACAAAACATATAAATGGTATTCCACAAGCCAAATACACAGGGAAGAGCTGGAACTTAACTTCATTTACAAGTTTAATTCTTATGCGAATGGAATGAACAGAGACATCTGCTTGGTTGCACACTACCTTCCACATCCTAATGACTTAACCAACCAACCAATGGAGATGCTAATTGTTCTTATCAGCTTCTTGTAACTACTTGAAAAATCTACTCACTGTCTTCTTTCCCTCGTCCCCTTCCCCCATTATTTGTTCTTGGATCTGGACTTCGAATACTCCAGTCATCTGAAGAAGTGGGTTCTGTTCACAAAAGCTCATGATACTATCTACATGTTTTGTTAGTCTTTAAGGTGCTACTAGACTATTCATTGTTTTTTAAGTTTTTCCTATGCTCAGGTGTAATGCAAACTACTACTGCGACATTACTGTATAATGAAGAATATAACACAGAGATGACATGGAGGTCTCATTGCCTTTGGTGAGATCATATATGCCATGCCCATCACAAGCTCATCTCTAAAGAGCAGAATTCACTTGTGCGTTTCTATTCTACCAATGAACTGATATGTTTAGAAAGACTTCCTGATAACTTAATGAACTCCAATAAACATATGTAAAAATGTACGCAGAATAATGGGGCTACATCATCAATGAGTCACATCTGCTCCCTGAAAATTCCAAGGGAAAACACTAACCTAATAACTTATCACTTCAGCAGATACAATGGCAGTGTTTGGCATCTGTATAAGCCCTATACATGGTACCTGCCCCATGAGGGCAACCACCAGATACAGATTTCCAGGCTACAAAGTTTAGATCCAAACTTCCTCCCAAAAATGAGGACAGGCAGAGCCAGGGTTGTGGTTAAGCACCACACTAGAAACCAGCTTCAAATTTTAGATCTGAATCTTAAAGTTGCTAGGGTTTAAGTGGTTACTTCAGCTAGGTTTTTGTTTGACTCATTATTGAGATATAGACCAGCTATTAAGTTAAAATCTGAATCTGGGCCAAACATTCTCATAGCCTGGACTGTAAAACACACATGCAAACTGTGCACAGTACTGAGGCTACTTTCCCCCAGAGGTGAGTCTTTTTTTTTTTTTCCTGCTGTAACTGTAATGCAGGATGCAGAGGGTAAGTGCTGCAGCTCACTTAAGTCAGGAGGACAAGAAGGGGCCAGAGGTAGAGAGCAGTATTTTTTCACAGCATATTTTCCTGAGGAGCTCATGGTATTCTACTTGGCCAGTAATACTGCTAGAAGAGTCACTGACTCTCCCTCTGCATCTACTTGGCCCTTCTAAAGTAGTAGGATGCAGGGACTTTTTATGGTTGGGGCGGGATGGGGGGAGGAAGGGAACAGTGGAAGAATACCCAGTGACAGCATGAATTCAAGAACTTCTAAATGATTCCAAACCACACCACTTGTCACCTCCACAAGGTCAGAATTCCTTTTTGAAGAGAGAGCATGGAGCAAATTCACTGCCAAGAACCTTGCAGTTTCCAGTCTCTCCTCCAACTATCATTTCCACAAGAGGGGATGATCTGGCCCTCTATCCTGGCTAAAGGCCTAAAACTATCCAAAACAGTGACTCTGGAGACACTTGAAGCTTTCTTAGATGTCACGGAAAATTTTGAAATCCATCATGTTTAATGGCATTTCAGCTTGTATAACACATTGGCTGGATTCCTCTTTCCGTTTTGTTTTGTGTTACTAAGAATATTTGCATGAAAACAGGATATTTACTTATTAAAAGTTCATAATTTCCTGCTGTTTCTCCCCCACTGTGTGTTATAATCCTTAAAATGCATTAGCAGCAGGAGCCCATGAATGCTTAAGAAGGATAAATCCTGTTTTCCTGTAAATGTCCTTTGTAATTGCCCTTAGTAACAAAATAAGGAAAGGAAGCAGAAAAACAGAGAGTAAATGGATGGTGCATTACAGGAAGAACTATTTCTAAACAGAATGACTTTAAAGGTTTTTCCATGGGATGTCAATTGCTCTTAAATACTTTTCATTCATTCCGTCCCATTCTCAGCCATTATGTTGTAATTATAAATACAAACATCACCTTCTATTGAGCAGTCACAACTGCAGCACCTTCTTTGCAGCCAATAGAGAGATGGACAACCTTCATCCTACTCCTGCATTTGCACATATGAAATGATGTTCTATAAGAGCAGTAACAGAGACAGGCCAGGAAGGAAAGAGGCATTCTGGTTTGTCTGTACCACCACATACACAGTTGGAAACCTAGATATGGAGACCATCACCTAGAAAACCAAGGAGCAAAGGAAAAAATGGGGTTGGGGTTGTAAAAAACCAAACCAAACCACCAAAACAAACAAGAAAATTCTGGCAAGTCTAAAATACAGATTTAGATTTAGCTCCAGACTCTCTTCTCATCTTTCATTTTCCTTTGGAACATGGCCTGTATTTTTGAGATGTACTAGGCTAATTGTCATATGACTGAACACATTTATGGATTTGAGGTTTAGCCTAAAATCAGAGTAGATCAGGAGGGCTACAGAGCATGATGATGTGCTATAGAGTACAAAGAAATACCGTAAAGTGCTGAAGTACACTATGACAAATGCCTAAGTGAATTCTACTTATTCTTTTTATTAAAAAGATAATGGTCACATGCAAGACCTTATTCTGGTGGGTCTTTTAGCAGCTTCTTCCACTCTAGTTATTTTCATAGTGCTTTACACTCCTGCTATCAAGTGGTAGTCAGTGTTCAGTCTGTGCGTAAGAAGTATTGTGTGCCCATTTCAACTGATTATGCATAGGAAAACTTCACAATGCTCCTCCCTGATTCTGTTTCTGGGAAGCTCAGCCATTACAGGCCCATCTCACATAATTTCTAAGTCTAAGGAAACTTTCACTAAAAAATGGAGCCTGGACTGTAATTAAAGAAACATGCAAATGAACTCAGAAAACCTGGTGATGGCACAACCAGTGGTGTAGCCTTATTTTCAGACGTGCAGAGCAACTGTAAGTCCCATTAAAATCAATAGGTGCAACAGGGGCTCAATTTGTCTGGAAATCAGTTCATTTGCAGAGCTATCACAATTTAGGGCTAACTCCTCAGATGGTTTAACATGAAGATCTATAGCAGATGAGGATCTTGCCATTATGGTCTAGGAGGAAAATTAAGAATATTTTAATAAATGTACAGTTGAAATAAATTATTTTTACTACACTATAACGCAATATTGACCTGTCCTTTGCCTCGTACTCTCTCCTTTCTGGGTCTTCTCTGCTCCTGTTCCCTTTAGGGATGATTCCCACGTCCACATCGAACCCCTGTTGAAAACAATGGCAGTTTTACATGTGGAACAATGGCAGGATCCATCCCAAATTTTAGAGCAGTGGCTGCTGAATGAAGGGTATGACCTGCTAGGGTATAGGGAGGAAGTTCAAGGGGCAGAGACATGGAGAGGGGGGCTGGACCAGCCCTGCCGTGAGTGTCAGGAATGAGCATCACTCAGTCCTGTAAATCCTGCTCTGCCCCCAACCAAAGCCACACCCCAGTCCAGCCCTGCCCTTATTCCCTCTTTGTCCCTCAGGCCAGCCTCACCTCTAGCCCTATTTCCACTCTATCTCCCGTTCTGCCTTCAGCCCAGGCCCAACTGCTGAGCTAGCTTCCATTAAGGACAGATTCCATTAAGGGAGGCGTGGGGGAGGAAACAACAGGAAAAGTTTTGGCACCACTGCTTTCAAGTTTTGATGTTCACTGTCATGAGGATCTTGAAAACAGAACATGAAAGAGACGGTAAGGGGCAGTTAAAAATCAGTCCAAATAAAAGTCAAGCTCTCGGCAACTGCTTTCCTGTGAAATGGGTTGACTATTTTAGGAACAGCAATACTGGCCCATCTAGTCCAGTAACCCTATCTCTGACAGTAGTCAGCACCAGAAGTTTCAAGAGAAAATGAAAATAATCCTGCCCTAGGCAACTGTAGGATAATCTATTCCCTAAAAGTCTAATTTTAGAGACTGACTTGAACCTTGAAATATGAGGCCTGCAGTCGTGACTGCACAGAAATGCACACAATTCCCATAAAGTCTCTTTTTATTGAAAGTGTTTCATTCTTGTTTAGTAAGGGTGAAATTTATTCTCCTAGTACAAAGCCTGAGGTAATGGCTTAGCGCAGGAAACAAAAACCCAGTTCTGCAAAGTGCTTATATTTTGTCAATGAGAGTAGTTCTGCTGAAGTCAATGGTACTGCTCCCATTGGGAAACATTAAGCACACGCTAAATCTTTGTAAGATTGGGTCATAAGCAGGAATTTGAGTGGAGGGGAGGGGCAAAAGTTACCAGATTTTCAAAGAGGAAGATGATGGAGCTTCAGTGCAGCCTGTCCATGGCTACTTTTCCAGAGCATGGTGTAGAGCAGTAGTTACTGCACCTCAGTGCCCCTTATGTAGGGGTTTATATGGAGCTAGTAGCCACCCCAGTAGCTGATTCCTACACTTCCCTCCATGTCAGTCTCTTCAGACCAGGAAGATAGTGTCTTTAATGCTGGAGACATAAATCAGCCTCAATACCAGCTTTAAGTGTGATTGCTGAAGGACTCCCCTCATTGCGTACAGGAATCCTTGCATGACATAGAGCTCTTGTAGCATCTGCTATTCTATGTGCCTTCTATGGGTAGAGGAGGCATGGTCAGGGAAAAAACCATAGCCAGGAATGTCTATCTTCAGCTATCTTATGATTCTAGAACTCCTTACTGGGACCACATGGAGACAAAGTGAAAGTTAGAGCACCCACAATGGCTGCTCTAAATTTAGCAGGGGATTCTGACTGACTGCCATCCATTCGCAGAATCAGAGAGGCATTAGGATTACTTAAATGGCCTAAAACACAACTTAGGCATTGCCCACAGCTGAGGCTAGAATCATTTTAATTTTAGGGCTGTAAAAAATAACTTATACCAATCATTTCTCTACCTTCAAGCCTCCATTAATCCATGCCCTCAAGCCAACAAAATTGTCACATGAGTAGGGATAATGATTTTTAAAATGATATATCATCAGAATATGGACAAAAGAAATCTCCACCTCATCCAAAATTGTAAATAGCAAATTTTACACTAGCTAAAATTTTCAGACTCGTGCACCTGAAATTAGTCTCTTAAATTCATAGGGTATGTCTACACTTACACCCTCTTTCAAGAGAGGGATGCAAATGAAGACATTTGAAATTGCAAATGAAGCTGGGATTTAAATATCCCACGCTTTATTTGCATATTCACGTTGCTATTTTGAAATAACAGATGCTGTTAAGACGCGGTTATTTCAAGAGAAAAACCCTTCTTTCAAAATAACCCTTATTCCTCATACAATGAGATTTACCAGTTATTTCGAGAGAAGGATTTTCTCTCAAAATAACCACATCTTAACAGCATGTGTTATTTCAAAATAGCGCTATTTCAAAATAGCGCCATAACCTGAATATGCAAATGAAGCACGAGATATTTAAATCCTAGCTTCATTTGCAATTTCGAATGTCTTCATTTGCATTCCTCTCTCGAAAGAGCGTGCAAGTGTAGACATACCCATATTTATGCTTTAAAAGAAAAGTGACCTTATTTTCAGAAGTTGTATTGAATATGGAGGTCTGAAAGAACTTGAATAATCTTTGCACTTTTTGTCCATGTGATGGAAAATAGTAAGGATTGCAAAACCTAGATTATTCTTAGCAAACTTTAGCATATGATGTATATGGTTGGGAATTTGGAACCTACAAATCTTATGTTAACAAATATTTGGATATTTCATATTTTTCTTGGACTCATTTACACATTTATATTGGTGCCAGAATGAGGAGAATATTATAATCTTTTTTGTAAAATTCCCTTTTCTTGAACCCTTTTCGTTTCAGTTTTCTCATTACTCAGCTCAGAATGTTGAGATTCAGCAAAATGATACCAGCCTTGTTCATACAGATATAGAACTACATGCTTTATTTAAAAAAAAAATGGATTTACAGCCTTCCAGATGCCACAAAACAGATTTGTTACTACCATACCATGAGTGACAGAGGTCATAGCTGTATCATAGACCAGGATTTAGAGAGACAGGTTTATATGACTTAGCTCACCTGAAACCTCTCAATCTATTTTAAATTGTTAGAATATTAGACCATAATCCTGTGTCAATCTGCCAGCGCAGAATTCTTTTTTCTAAGACACCTGGTATTTGGTACAACCTGGAAAACTGTTTGTCTGACCACCCAGAAAAATTCATTTCTGGAAGGGAAGTTTATCGACCTTCTGGTGGCAAAAATTTAACAATGGGCTCTTAGAAGTTGCCAAGAGCTCTCTTCAGTACACCATTGTCAAATGAGGAAATATGCACTGAACCATTTAAAAAGTGAGTGTGTTCTGTTTATATTAGAGATGGGATCATGCTGACAGGTTCAGTGCTGGATCTAGTATTTTCCAGTGTTGGAATATGGGGTTGTGGCTGATACCCATCTCTAGTGGAAGCACACATATCAGATTGTAAAGAATGGGTCACCAGACAGTTAACACCACACTGAAGAACAGAACAATTTTACTTTTTGTATTTCACTGCAGGATTCTTTTCTGCATCTGGCAAATCAATGACAAATGGCCAACAGATTAATACATCTTACTATCTGTCTGCTTTAAGATGACTGATAGATGTTCCAGTAAAAATGGGCAATTCTTTGAAAATAGCCCATCTTGAAATATAGCTGTGGAAGTGTCTACATACTCTAGTGCTGAATCTATAACACTCCAGAAAAAGTGTGTCACATTCCCTAGCACAGATATCCCAAAAGTAACCTGTGGGCCCCTGGATGTGGATGATTCATAGCTAATCAGCTGATGGACTGACATAAGCTGGCCAATCACAAGGTGGTTATTTTCTCCTTATCTACAGTTAATAAACCATATTAATAGACATTTTAAAATACTTTACATTCCCTCCATAATATCTCCTCCCCACAAAAAAACCAAGCAATTATTGTGGTTACCCAAACAGGGATGTTTTATGATTGCAAGTGAGAAAGGAGTGATCCAAGCAAGTATGAAGAGAATGGGAAGCTGATCAATGATGCAATTTTTCTTGTAAGTTGTGATCATATTATGGAAAAGTTTGAGAACGCATGCCTAGGCCCCTCCTTTACCCTTCCCTTTCAAGTTCTCCAGCAAATGATAAAGCATGTTAGAAAGATATTTTTCTTCCATTTCAACATTCTGACATAATACATCAAATCAAAGGTCTGATTCAGTAAGGTCTTGAGAGCAGTTTTGTATTTAGGTGAACTACAATTCTTTTAAAAAAATCTAAACAGCTGTTTAAAATCCCAACTCAGCACCATAGTATCTCTGAAGTTTTCAAAATTTTAAAAATCAAATCCTCCTGAGAACTTTCCCTGCCAAGATCTGAGTTCAGAATTCATGAGCTGGATTCACTAATCAGTGTCTGACCCTTTTATATCACTCAGGAGGTGCAAAGTCAATGGAAACTGGCACAAATGGCCACTAGAAAATTCTTTTGTTGGAAAGTTCTCTGCCAAAAATGTGCTGCCTCTTCTACTTCCAGTTTGACACAGTGATCTGGTGAGGGAGGCCATACTGCAGTTCCACCATGACATTCTACATTGGTTTAGGGTGCATTAAGAGACACTATGCCACTTGCAAACTTAATGAATCCTGTTGGTTTTGTCTGGCACAAAAGAGAATCTAGTTCTATGTTTCTCTTGACTTCAACTTTCTTTATGCCAATTTTATACTTGCGACATCCCATATCATTTCTCTTATAAGATGTGCTTGAGAAGAGCGAGTGAACAATTAAATAAAAGATTAATCAAATCATGAATACATACCCTGTTTGATTCAGATCCACTACCTGACAAATATTAGAAAGCACTTAATTTTGCACTTCTGTAGTACTTTTCATTTAAGAATATCAAGACACCTAACCCTGAATACATTTTGATTCTCACCACTCTTGTTGTACAACCTTTTCAGGTTCTTGTACCCAAGAGTTTTGTTATACCTGTTGTAGAGATGGAGAAACTGAGGTACAGAACTGTATCTTGCTAAAGTGATAAAACTGTAAATAGAATCCAGTTCTTTGTCCTGTTATTTTCAAGTAAGTACATTCCAAAATAAAATGTTCTGTGCACCATCAATTTTTAAAATTCTAGGGCTGTTTTTCATTCTGGCCTCTGAGCTCATTTAAAAATACCATTTAGAACCAGTTAAAGATAATTTAACTTCAGGGTTGAGATGGTCATATTTCTTAAGCATATACTTTACTGGATTATACAGTAAATATAGTATACTTAGATTTTCAGAAAGCCTTTGACAAGGTCCCTCACCAAAGGCTCTTGTGTAAATTACATTGCCATGGGATAAGAGGGAAGGTCCTTTCTTGGACTGAGAACTGGTTAAAAGACAGGAAACAAAGGGTAGGAATAAATGGTAAATTTTCAGAATGGAGAGGGGTAACTAGTGGTATCCCCCAAGGGTCAGTCCTGGGACCAACTTTTCAACTTATTCATAAATGATCTGGAGAAAGGGGTAAGCAGTGAGGTGGTAAAGTTTGGATGATACCAAACTGTTTAGGATAGTCAGGACAGAAGCAGACTGTGAGGGACTCCAAAAGATCTCACCAAACTGAGTGATTGGGCATCAAAATGGCAAATGAAATTTAATGTGGATAAGTGTAAAGTAATGCACATCAGGAAAAATAACCCCAACTATACGTACAGTATGATGGGGGCTAATTTGGCTGACAAATCAGGAAAGAGATCTTGGAGTTATCATGGATAGTTCTCTGAAAACTTCCACACAGTGCAGCAGCGGTCAAAAAGGCAAATAGGATGCTAGGAATTATTAAGAAAGGGATAGAAAATAAGACCCAGAATATCTTACTGCCCCTGTATAAACTATGGTACGCCTACATCTTGAATACTGTGTACAGATGTGGTCTCCTCACCTCAAAAAAGATATTTTGGCCTTGGAAAGGGTTCAGAAAAGGGCCACTAAAATGATTAGGGGTTTGGAATGGGTCCCATCTGAAGAGAGGTTAAAGCGACTGGGACTTTTCAGTTTAGAAAAGAGGAGACTGAGGGGGGATATGATAGAGGTATATAAAATCATGAGTGGTGTGGAGAGGGCAGATAAAGAAAAGTTATGTATTAGTTCCCATAATAGAAGAACTAGAGGACACCAAATGAAATTAATGGGTAGCAGGTTTAAAACTAATAAAAGAAAGTTCTTCTTCACACAGCGTGTAGTCAACCTGTGGAACTCCTTGCCAGAGGAGGCTGTGAAGGCTAGGACTATAACAGAGTTTAAAGAGAAGCTAGATAATTTCATGGAGGTTAGGTCCATAAAACGCTATTAGCCAGGGGATAGAAATGGTGTCCCTGGCCTCTGTTTGTCAGAGGCTGGAGAAGGATGGCAGGAGACAAATCGCTTGATCATTGTCTTCAGTCCACCCTCTGGGGCACCTGGTGCTGGCCACTGTCGGCAGACAGGCTACTGGGCTAGATGGACCTTTGGTCTGACCCATTACGGCCATTCTTATGTTCTTATGTACTTGATCAACTATGCAGCTAGGAAACAAAGTGTCTTTCTAGTAATTTACTAATGATTTGGTCAAGGATAGTAAAAACCAAAAAAAAATCCTTGTCTCATCAGCATCCAAAAATGAAAACAGCCAAAACACTGTAACTGGGATATTATCTCTCACAATTATTTTACCATTTGCCAAGGAGGGCTTTTGAAATATTTGGCAGGGTTTTCCATCAGGAGACAGGAAAAGGAAACTGAATAAATTGGGGAAATAATACACCATTCTTCCCTTCTCCCACTCCCCCTTGAAAATGGCAGCTCATGGTATTTGAACCATTTATGAAGTGTTGGTAACTCTATATTTTAAGGCTGAGTGCAATAATGAGGGTGGGAAAGAAACAGATATAAATAAAGCAATATGCATACTAAACTCACTAGTACCTAGGTTAATCATGTTTCTTGCTAGGCAATCTGCTTAAATATCAGCACATGTGAGGAGTAATGCCATTATACATTGAGTAAAGACACTTCCCATCCCATTCATCTCCATTGCTACAGCTCATGTTTGCTTGGAGAACAAGCAGGGAAATGGGAGCATCCCAAATTTGATTATTTTTAAGCACATATAGCAAAGAAATAAATCTGTTTCTCTCATCCCATCTGTCACTCATTGTAACCAAACTCATACATTCTTATTTTTTTCTATATCCATCTGTGTCAGAAAGCTGTTCACTGCCCTTTTGAATATAATATAATGCTGCATATTAAGCAATTAAAGGTTGCATAATCCATAGAGTAGCATAATTTGTATAATTGTAATTAAATTTGATTATTATATCATTTGGTTGGCTTTAACACCATAGAAAGGTATAAAATGGACCAAAAAAACCTTTTTTTTAGGGCTGGCAAGCAAGAGGAGCAGCAGGGAAAGAAAGGAGGTTGTGGCCTTGCACCGGTTTTAGCACTGCAGAAGCCAGATGGCGTTTTTATTGGATCCCATTCTACGTTTGCATCAGCACTTACTTTATAAATCCTTATTTTTATTTGGATTATACATTGCTCAAAAAAATCCACACTAAACTGAAAGTTAAGGCATAAAGTCTCAGCCTGAAAGGAATATTTTAAAAAGTACCAAGCTTGACTATTTGGTCTTTTTAAGCTTCTGAGATTACTTGGGTGAGCTGAGATGAAGTCTTTGCTTTGTCCTGGGTTGCCACCAACAGCATTAAAATTATAATGGCAGGAAAGCTGTCTCTATGCATTGGAGCTTCTGAGTCTTCTGAGTTCCCTACATGGCTCTTCCAAAGACATTCTTCTACCAATGACACCAACATCAATAGATCACAATAGAAGGCACACATTGTTACATAAGGCATTTGGGGAAAAGACGTCTTCAAGAGGAAGTTTGCTTCCTCACAGTGCTATTTTCTCTCAGTTAAACTTAATCAGGGGCCTGAATAAAATCCCTGAGAAGTTAATGGGAGGCAGAGCAGAGAAAATAGCCCAAGGTTTTTATTTTCATCATAGTTTTCCCTTATACTTTGTGTTCTCATATATCAAAAAATGAAGTGAAAAAAATGTGTTATTCACCTAACATAGAAAATAACATAGCTCAGGATTCAGATGCTTGCTTGCCAGCATTCTCCCTTCCTAGTCTTTGGCTTGGCCCACCTCTAGCTTTTTCCTTAATTGCTTTTACAAATGGACCTGTAGTTGCAGATGGAACAGACCTACATAACAAAGTTAGGATTAAATAACAGTTATTGTGGTTAACAGACTGAATTTTGCCTTTAGAAATACAATGCATACTTTCTGAGGAGGGGGATGAGGGGGGAAAAATGCCAGATTTTTAACACCATTTCAGCAGTTTTCTCCAGAATTGCCTCGCTGCCAATTATATCACATCACACCAGCAGCCTACGAAAGGAAGCTGGCCTTTCTCACTGCAAGTCACGAAGTTGCTTTGTAGTTTGATTAATCTATCCTCAGCCTGCTGCTTTTAGCAGACACAAGTGTGTTTCAGGGAAATACACGTAATGCTGTGAGCCTCCCATTCCCAAGCCTGGACAGGGGTACCTGGCCAAACTGTGTTTCAAATGACAAAATGGTAATAAACAGATACCACACACCACACCTCGAGGAAATGATCAAGAGCTTCTGTTCTGCCTCAACGAAAAGGAGAGTAATAGTTTGCGGCAAAGGATAACTTGCAGCACAAAGGTTCATTATGGGCATTAATTTGGAAAGCTTACACTGATGGAGGCTTTTGTTTTATGGGTAAAAAGTTTATATTAAGGAACACACTAGTCTATGTAACACTGGACAGAGTTCCATTTTGGTCTTGGTACATAAATCAAAAGAAAAACACTAATTGATAACCACATATCGTTGGATAAGAGTGCTCCTGGTGCTCTCAGAGAGAGGGGGAGAGTGCTGTAGAAGGTGGATAATGCGACAGTGATGCTTTGCAGAAGCCACGTGCGCTTGTATTGTCAGCAGACCATCAAACCGAGGGAATGATTTTGTCAGATTAATAATGAACCTGGGTATAGAAATAGGCCAGCTATTAGCAAGGATGCCAGCTTCTGCTTCACAAGTTAAATCAGCTTCTATTCTTTGGGGACAGCGGATATGTGCAGAGCATAACACAAAGTATGTTATAGTTATAATAGGCCTTGACTCGTTAGTGGTCTTGCCTCCTTTCATCACCACATCTACATTAGTTCTTTATGTCACTTTCAATATCCAGGTACATGCATATGTATTTGCTGTGGCCCAGGATGACTGTGACTTGAAAAAGTCTTGTGAATTTTACACATTTTGTTCTACATCCTCTTTTTTAGTTCTCTAGTTTTATTTATTTAAATAAAAGTGAGGGGTTTTTTTTGTATTAACTTCAACTCTAGCATTGCTCAACAACTACCACATTAGGTATGTTCATACAGAGGTGGGCTCAAGCTTCACACCTTTTTTTCTGATTTTCAAATACCCAAGAGCTCCAGTTTGTTTGGATATGCAGTTTTTGCTTACTCCATTGCACTAAGAGTCTGCCTACTAGAAATATTCGGATTTTTCTGAACTCCCACAAAATGTGGGATGTTTGGATCTTAGGTTTCAAATTAGGTCCACCAACTACTTAAAGCATAGATTAGCTTCAACTAGTGACAGATGAACATTAAAAAGTAGGTAGGTGCATAACAGATAAGCCCCCCTGAATTAAAATAGGTGTATAAATATTTGATATATTTTACATTTACATCTCCAGTCCTGGCAAGAACCCTTAAGAGCAGAGATGCATACACATTAAAAACCAATATAAAAGTTAACCATATGGGATGAAGGAGATATTTGAGCTTCTTGACTCAAATGGGGTTTGAGCAAGTCAGGCCTCTAATATTACTTTAATAGACAGAATCCTTACAGTATTTGGATTCTTGAACCTTTGTAATTTCATTCTTTCATCATCCTTATAAGTATCAAGTTATAAGTACTGCTGGAATGGCAGTGCTTTTCATTGGATTTTTTTTTCTATTTTCTTCAGTCCACCTACTAACTGCTTTATTTACCCAGCCAAATAATGAAGTAAACCATACAGTGAAATTGTGTTACATCATAATTCCACACTTTTTTTGTTGATAGTGCTTCATTAACACAACTTGGAAGCATAAACAACAACAACAAAATAGTTAAATTCTCAAATTGAAAGGAGTGAGAGACAACAAAAGGTACAGCTCCCCATAGTAATGAAGGAAGAACATGTTTTTCCTTTGTTTTATTTCATAAATGTTTACATGACAGAGGTCATTTATGGTGCTCACTTCATGGTCCAAGGAAAAGAATTCCATTCTGCACAGAACATGCTGAATTCAGCATATTGAATTCTAGCCAAAAATAAGACATTAAGGACCATGATTTAAAAAAAAGTGTGGAGGCAGACTACAGAGACAATTGTGCTCACAAAATATCCAATTATGTGTACAAAATAGCTAATGGGACATAAAGGTGTCATTTTAATTGCACACATATTATCCATTAATATGCTCATAAAATTGTATTGGACATACTCAGGACCATATCCTGAACTGCTACAAATCAGCATCTGATTTACATCAGCTGAAAACCTGAACTTCTGAGTCCAATCATAGAAATGGAACATATGTGCCTGTTGAGAATTTGGTCCAAAATTCCTAAGGGGCTGAACAAATTAATCAGGAAGAAATCAAAACCATGCCTGTATCAATTGCACAGCAGTCTACAATCTGAACCCATAAGATATCTGTTATGCTAGTACTTTAGGTAACTGTGTCATGACTTTGTCATCACAACATCCTGAAGTTGTGTCATCATATTTAGCAGTCAGAAGTTTGAGTTCATTCACGTGTGAGGCAACAGCAGAACCTGGAATTACACCCTTTTAAGGAATGCAGAAAATGCATACTGAAGGTGATGTCATTGTGTCTTCATATATTTCAGAATTATTGTATCCGTAGCTAACTTAAAAGCATACATGTCATCTTTCTCTGTAAATCAGTATTCTGAGAGGAGCTTTCATTTCTGCCTTTGATGAGAATGCTTGTGTGGAACAAATTTTGATTTACACCCCATCTGGATAACAGTGATTTAATTCTATTTGATCCAGTTATAGTAGTTCAGTTTGAAGGATGGCATGGACTTGAATCTTTAAACACAGAGAGAAAGAAACACCTTTCATTCTCTGGTGTCTCCAGACCTGAGCTGTGGCCCTGTCCCTCCTTAACAGGTTTGAAAGTTAAAGGGTTGCTTTATTGCCTGCAGAAGTGAAAGAATATGGAATTTATCTACTTATGTGGTTGCACTAGGTCTTCTGTAGTCTTGTATCCTAAATAGGTCCTAATACCAATATTCATCAATGTAGTATCTGGTTGCCTTCCCGTATTGCATCATACAACAGGACTAATGTATGTCTCTTGTTGTCTTTCATCCTCCCCCTGCACTAAGTGAGACATTTGCAGTGGCATGTCTTTTGACTTTTATTGTTTTAAATATGCATGTTTATGTATTTATATTAGAGAAGGGAAGGTTAAAAAAACAGGATTTAGAGTTGGAGTGGAAGCTGGTGAAGTTTGCGATGGTCCTTAGATCATGTGGGAGTAAATTCCAGTCTCTAAGGGTATGTCTACACATTAGGGCTAAAATCGGAATAAGTGACGTGTCTTGAGCTACGTCAATTGCGTAGCTTAAGTCGAAATAGCTTAATTCGTCTTTTGGAGCTTTCTACACAGCAGGAAGTTGAAGGAAGAACACTCTTCCTTTCACTTCTCTTACTCCTCATAAAATGAGGGTTATCATGAGTCAGAGTAAGAAATCCTGCAGCTCACCATTTTTTTGAAATAATGGCTTGCTGTGTAGACGCACTCTTTGTTATTTCAGAATAATGTCAGTCATTCTGAAATTACGTTATTGTGTAGACATAGCCTAAGAGTAGTCCTTGAGAAATTTGTCTTCCAGACAGAACTTTCCTCCTACTCTAGAGCATTCCATTGTGCCAGAAGAGAAGAGTTGTCGATCATGGTCTTAATCCCACTGCTATTTCACATGAAAGTGAGCATGTGCCTCAGTGCTGTCCTGACTAGGACTATTTTCCTGAATCACAGTCCAATAAGGATAGAGCCATAGTCAAAATCTGTTTAGAATCCTAGAAGTGCTTTAAAGGAATCAGTAATTAAACTGATAAACTTGTGATTGACAATGTCCTTTCAACTCTAAGTAATTTTTTTCTGTTTTCCCGACCTCAGTTCAGTCAAAAATTGGCTTTGATTGTGGCCTTTCCCCTAAACTCCATCATGCTTTTGTATGTTCAAGGTTCATAAAGTAGTGTCCAGAGTCTGATCCAACATTGATTTAAATAAATGGAAAAATGTAGCTACTTCAGTGAGAGCTGGATTACCATTCTAAAGTCCTTATTGAGGAACTGATCCAGCTCCCACTGAAGTGAATGGAAAGAGTTTCATTGGGAATTGAAATGTGTCTTCAGTTCTTATGGGCTCAGAATTCCCTGTGTGAATGTGCACATACTCAAACTCAGATCTAAATGAAAACAAATGTTTGGTAACTTGTTACAGAAAGTCCAATCTGTAATGTGTGTATTTGGGCCAAATAAAAATAGTTGTGTGACAAAATGTCACTATATTGTCCTAAGGTTATTGGGTTTTTTTAATTGTTTTTTGAGGCTGTTGTTCTTTCACTTACTAGTAATTGTTAAGTGAATATAAATCTCACTTCTCCCATTCTATTTCTATATCTATTTGTCTTATAATGTTACTATAGACAGAAATCTGAGAAGCGAATTCTATATAAGACTATATTCAACTTGTCATAACTTTGACAAAAATAATCCTCTCAGACTAGAACTTTCCATGCTTGGTCTCTATCGAGAGCAGTTTTGTCCTTGCCAAGTATGAAGAAATTTGGTTCTGCCACTTTTTCATATTCAATACACAAAAGATTCCACAATTTAGATATTCCTTGACACTCAAAACACAAGAGCTGCAGGCCATATTCTCCAAAGAGCTGAGTACTTGCGGTTCCCATAGGCTTTGACTGGAGTTGTGAGACCACATCATCTCTAAAATCATGCGTCTACTTTACACATCTGAATGCTTCAGTTTAATGATTGCTGTTTAATAACATGGATTTGAATGCAATCGATCAAATTGTGCCTTGGCTAGCATAGGAGCAGAGGTACTGCTAACATATTATTCTGCTATAGGAATCTTAGTTGCAGACTGGAGAGATATCCTGTTGAGCTTGCTTTTCTGTTCTTCTTATCAGACATGACACAGTGTTCCTAACTAACCCGTAACCATGAGTATCAGCTGACGATTAGATACAGCACTAGTTTTCCCCTTGGCACCCTGGAGTGTGAGGGAACATCAGCCAAACCCACCTGCTTGCATTTTCTTTAGCACTTGTGGAGAGAGCTTTCTGTCCACATAATGGGAAATAGTTCCCTTTGCTTTCTTCCTCACATACACACCAGCTTGGAAGTAGGATTTAATTGTCCAAATGATGCTTTGATTGGCTCATTGCGTGTTCTTGGTGATATAGACATGTTTAAATCCTCTCCACATAAAAGAAACATCAGCCTGTTTACATACTAAGTATCCAAGAACCCATAGAACAAATCAATTGCACCTAAACTATTAGCATTGGTAAACCACTTTCACGTAGTATCCAGACTCAGAGAATGGATTAACTAACAAAGTGTTGAAAGCCATTTTGGATTTTCTTCTTCTGGTCTAGTTCTTGAGGAATGCTATAGACCAAGCTGGGGATTTTACAACAGAGCCAAATATAGCAAGAGTAGGACACTTTTAAAAATATATAGAGAAATACAGTTTACAGTCATTGCAAATGCTAAAAAGTATTCAGTGAGTTAATACCTACAAGACACATGATAGTAAAACTGCTCTAAATATTGACACAATGAAATATTAGCAAGGAGAAAAGGTATAAAAAATAGGAACCAGGAGACAGTGCGGTTTAATGGATAGGGCAGTCAGGAGACCTAGTTTTCCATTCAGGCTGAGCCACTGACCTGCCATGTGATTTTGGGAAAGTTACTTCACCTCTTGGTTTCTGTGATTTGCTCCCACCTTTTGTCTGCCTTCTCTACATAGGTTATAGTCTCTTTGGATCAGAACTTTCTCTTACAGTGTATTTGTATAGTGTCTAGCACAATGTGGCCCTGCAGTGAGCTGGGACCTCTACGTGCTACTGTAACATAAGCAATAAAACAATGCAGAAGAGAAGAAAATGACTGGGGTGGGGTCAAGCCTGCTAGAAGGGAAGCAAAGAACAGTTACCCAGGAGGGGGAAGTGGCTGTGGTTCTGTGGACATTTTGGATTAGCGGAGAGAATAAGAACAGAACACTTTGGGGTTTTGTTTGTTTTTGAGGCACCTGTTTTTAGTTTGTGCTTGGGACTTTTCATGTGTTAGGTCCTAAGTCTAGGCATAGTCAACACCATTTTCTAACAGCTAATTATTTTTATCTGCACTACTGCTGTTTCTAAAACTGTAAAGCTAACAGACTAAGAGCAGTCAAAGAGAATGCATAAATCCTTCTGGTGATGAATACATTATAAAGCATGATGGAGAATTAGGGAATAACAGCATTCCCCTTCATCTGGCTACAAGCCGGAAAGCAGATGTGTTGTGTAAGTCCCAAAAGACTACAGGGGTTGAATCCCCAGAAAACTTATCTGTTCTTTCTTCTCAGATAATCCCAGAGGCAGCCAAAAGGCTCCATACATAGCTCCTATTTCACAGCTTGGAAAATTGGCATAGGGATGGCATTTCAGGCCATGAGATTTCACAACGATGGCCAGTCTTATGTCTTGATTTTCTGAAGAGTGTATAATGACACCACCCAGCAATTGGCAGAAGTCATGACCGATCTTTAAAAGCATTTGTTCTCTTGTTCTGACAGCCTTGAAGTCATCACCTAACCTAGAAAGCTAACCAACATTACTGCCAATAAAAGTAATATGTAGCTTTCTCCCATATTCGGTTATTCAGGAAACTATATCCCCTCTTCTCAGACAAAAGCCTAGTCATGGTTATCTTTATCTGTACAAGTCTGGACAGTCTTCTACTAAATCCATACAAAGGTTCCAGTTAGTTTGAGACACCAGCCTTTTTTCTTGTTTTAAACAGACAACTGTATTTCTTCCTGCTGGCTGTTATTCAAGGGTCATTTCACAAACAGACTTTAGAACATAATATGTTTATTGGGGTGCTGAGAATGGGGCTTGTTTGTCATGACTGATGTTGCTATACAAAGATTTCTTGGGAAGCAGGATCAGAGCCTTTAGACACGCATTCATAGCATTGGAAAGGGCTGTCCCAGAAGGAACAAATTTAAGTACACATGATTTGTCTGAAAAAGTTTGGATTGGTAAACTTTGCAGAGCTAAAGAACAAGTCTTCAGCTAACCTTTCTTAGGATGCGTCTACATAGCACCCTAAACCCAAAATAAGATACGCAATGTTGAACCTATCTACACAGCATCAAAATTAGAAATAAAGTGCTATTTCGAGCTATCCCTTATCCCTTGGGCAATGAGGTTTACCGGGATGGCAAAATAGCTCACCTGTTATTTTGAAAAATATTTCAAAATAATGGATGTCTTGTGTAGACATGGCGTAGTCATGCAGTGTGGACGTACCCTTACAAGCTAGAAGAAATGCTCCTAGTGTACATTCTCTACCCTCCTTACATTCTTGGTGCTTTGACTTCCCCCCTTACTCCCTAGTCACTGATAGGTATCTGAACACTTTGGGAAGGCAGACTGTTTTCACAGCTGCTATTACAGTATTATACCTATGTACTGTAGGCCACACAAGGGGAGCAGTCACTCAACTATTAAAACAATAATAAGATGTAGTTTTAATCAACAGTCTTTAATTGTGCTCTTTGATATTCAGTTTTACCCCTAGAACAAAGTTGCTGTTAAAGGAACGAGGTGGATTTCTGGAAGAGAAATAATTCACTCTTACGAAACCACCAACCCCGTACAGCTATTTGTGATCAAATAACATTGGATGTGTGGTGAATAGTCTGTTCTGCAAGTCAGAAGATATTAATGCTCCCATAAATCTAAATTCATGCAATCCATAATGAAACCTTATAAACTAAGGAACAATTCCTTCTCTCAAACTATCATATTTACCAAGCTTAAGCCAGCTATGAAGGAGGTAAAGAGAAAACACGAACCTCGGTTTTAACATGGATTTCTAAGATTTCTAGTGGTAGGCATTCATGAAATAAGTATTGAATGTTAAAGATTTGTGTTTTGTTTTAGGAATGTGCCACTCAGGTGGTGTAGATGGCTTAGAGGATTTTCAGTGAGATCCAAAGTCTTCTGTAGTTATGTTATCACTTTAGTAAATTTTATTTAAGCAGGATTGGTATTCATTTCCATGTATTTTTTAAAGTGGGTGATATTTGCACCATAAAACCCGATACCCTACTTAGGGCTAATTGGGACCCATGTTGATAATATCAATGGAGAATTCAAGAATGTTCAAATGAGACATTTTTAAATTTATTGGGCCAAATTTCAGCTTGGATAAACTGGTGTAATTTTATTAAAGTAAATGGAGTTTTGCCAGTTCTGGGGTGTTTTTTTAAATCCCATAATAGGTCACTTTTTTGTACTTTTAGTACTTATATTCTTTTTTTTTTTCACTTGGCAGACATAAAAAAATGCAAGGCAATACCTTAAAATAACCCTGCCACTTAATCCAAAAGTGATGGTTTATTAGAAAACCAGGCAAAACCATGTCTTGAATTTAGAGACAATATATCTTTCCAACAACCAACCAAAAAAGGGAATACACTTCATATTTAGAACTTTAAAACCTCACAATGGTTAAAAAACAAGCATGAAAAGGTAAAATAAATATAGCTGTAGCTAAAAGTCTATGCTGACTTTTTATACATCTTGTATACAGTACAGAAGAATTTCCCCTAGTGCCATATCCATTGTACTTGATAGCCAGTGGCTCAAGCATATTCTTTGTCCTCTCCCTTGTAAATATGGGAAGGTCTAAATTGTATTATAACACAGCTGAAGATGGGGAAACATCAAAGATGACATTTGGACCAGACATGGGCTCAAACCAAGAGTCCAGAAGTCAATGCCCCAAGACTTTGGGAAAGATTTCTCCATCATAACTTCCTTCCTTTAAAATTGAGGGCCCAACATTAAACCATTTAGTTTTCAACCCATCCAGCAGCCCCCCAACTGTGTTTCTCTCGGACGTATTCCCATTCCTTTCCAGACTTCAAAGACTATCTAAATGTTCATCTAGAAGCAAAATAAAGGTAATATTACCTCATTGGAGTCAAACCTGGCAGAGTGGTGGAGGGTTGGGGAGATGAAGGTGGGAGAGGGCATGAGTATTGAGGACTACCGGCTCCATAGCTTTTTTCCTTTCCTTTCTCCCAAGAAATTTGTGGAAGTTACTCCTACAGGCTCTCCAGAGTCAGGGTTTGGGTTCTACCAAACTTCTGTGGTGTGCTCTTACTCCAAAACACTATTAACTAACCCACAATCAATAAGTCCCCACCGTTTGCTGATTGGATACATCCTGTACTCCTCTCCTATTTCTCCCTCCCTCCCTTACCCCCTTTGAATCTGGAGAGGTGGCTAAATTGAGCTTTCATGGAATTTGGTAAATATAAGCCTGAAGGTTTTAGGCCCCAGTTCAGGAAAGCACTGGACCATTTTAATAAGTATGTGCTAAAGTGCTTTCCTCAACTGGGTCTTTACTGTGTGTTAATACAGTGTTTTCTGCAAAGTGACAACACAGTCTTGTACACACAAATGCTCCAGCTGCTTTGTCACTCTGTTCTTTGCCTGCATGAATGGCTTTTTCCCTTCGCATCCCTCTCCCTCAAGATAAGGTAACATAAAATCTGCACATTATATCAGAACTAAGACAGCCATTTACATCCATGGGAATTTTGACTTATAAATTGAATAAGATGAGAATTAACATCCAAACCCTGCGTCCAAACCACCCTTCTCCCAAATCAAGGAAATTTGTTTCTAGTTCTCTGTTGATATATTACATTTATCACTTAGGTCCAGTGCAACCCTCACACATAGCTCTAATTATGATTTGAGATATGAAAACATTAGAGTAAAATAAAAACTATACTGAACCTATGTACTAAAACCAAACCAAGCCTGAACTTTAAAAAAAAAAGTTTGATTATTTTTTTCCCTTTAGTGTCGTTAGATTTTCTTGATTTTATAAAGGACAAATATGTACCAATATGGATGTATGATTCTCCTAAGTAGAAGCTGTGTATGGAGTTAAGAAATTTGTTTCAGATTTTGAATGGGTGACAAGAGAGGGATCACATGATGATTACCTGTTGTGTTCAGTCCCTCTGGGGGCATCTGGCATTGGACACTGTCGGCAGACAGGATACTGTGCTAGATGGACCTTTGGTCTGACCCAGTATGACTGTTCTTATGAATGAAAGTTAATTTTAAAAGTATTTTAAATAAGGAAGGAATCTATGGGATTTCCAGAAAGAAGGTAGTTAAACACGGTATAGGGCTTTCAGGGCAGTCAACTTGAGTTTCTCATTGAGCTTCAACACAAACACTTTTGAAACTTCCAACTTGGCTTCTGATATCTGCAGACATATTGAATATTAATTTGTTCAACAACTCATCTCATCCTTATGAGCTACCCTTGAGTAAGGGGCTACTCAATGTAACAGTATCAGACTCTAGCCTTCAAAGCTTTTGAGTAAAGTTTCACAATCACCTAAGTCATTTAGGAACCTACATCCCATTTTCAAAAGTGACTTCAGGATATAGGAGCCTAACTCCTGTTGACTTTTGCACTTCAATATCCTTAAATCACTTTTGAAAACAGGATTTAGTGTAAGGTTTTCAGAAATGTCTGTATCTGCTACTGTGCTGGCTAACAAATATAACATACAAACCAATTTTCCCCCAGCATAACCTAAAATTTACAAACATGTTTGCATAAGAGTAACTTCTTTATTTAGTACAAGAATTTTCACTAAACACCGTGGACATTCCCATACAAAGGGGGGAGAGAGAGACATTTCAGGGCCATGGATTACTGGGCAAACAGTGTTGATCTGTAAAACTTCTGACAGTGAACACAAAAAGAGCAGTCTTGTTTAAATAGACTCAGAGGATCACGTCTAGTGTGCAGAACTCTCCGTATAAAGTTTCCATACCCTGTACTTCTGTTTGTCAGAGGGTATACTCCCCCTGGTGCACCTCATTGTGGCTACACCTGTGGATTAGCTCCACTCAGGTCCAACACCCCTTTCTTTAAGTTCCTCACTCTATGGTTTCTCTCTTTCTCTTGGACTCAGGGTCCTTCTTCAATGCTCAGTCCTTCATTCAGGTCACTATAGTCCTCCTCTTCCAAGGTATCAAAGTCCTGCTGGATCAGTAACCCACTTGCTGTTCCATTCCAAAGCTAGCTCCAGTCCCTTTTCCCCACTGACTGGCAGAAGAACCCAGGAGCATCCGCTACACTGGGTTTTAGTTAAGGGTCCCTATATCAGGTATCATGGTCTGCTAGCTCACAGGCACTGTTAATAAATTGGAACTGGAGTTGGAATAGGACTCCTTCCTACTTCTCTCTCTATCTTCTAGACTTCCCATGAGTTTACCAATTCAAACCCCTTACTTTCTGGTAATAATGTCACACTACTCTTTCTCTGGAGTCCTGCCAGCTTAGTCATACTCAAAAAGCTCCTTTCTCCCAAGAGTAACTGCAGACTACTTCCCCTACAGCCCCTTCTGCTCTTGTCTTGCTGGGTTTATACAATCTCATCCCCTCCTTGCGCAACAAGGCTTCATCATCAGTTAGGGTATGTCTACACTAGCCCCCTAGTTCTAACTAGGGAGGCTAATGTAGGCATTCAAACTTGCAAATGAAGCCTGGGATTTGAATATCCCGGGCTTTATTTGCATCTTCCCGTCCGATCACCATTTTTAAATGCCACTAGTCCGGACTAACTGCCCGCGGCTACCGCGGCAGTTACACGGTAATACGAACTAAGGACTTAGTTCGAATTACCTGTTACTCCTCCTGGAATGAGGTGTAACAGGTAATTCAAACCAAGGACTTAGTTCAAATTACCGCTTAACTGCCACGTGTAGCCACGGGCAGTTAGTCCGGACTAGTGGCATTTAAAAATGGCGACCGGATGGGAAGATGCAAATAATGCCTAGGATATTTAAATCCCGGGCTTCATTTGCAAGTTCGAATGCCTACATTAGCCTCCCTAGTTTGAACTAGGGGGCTAGTGTAGACATACCCTTAGTGTTTCATTCTGTGGCTCTTTCCCAGGTGCAGCTTATCAGGTTAATGGGTTTAACAACCTTCTTTGCTTTGTGTTTCATACTGCTATGAAAATTAAGTATTAGTACAAAAGCGTTCTTTTCTACATTACTGAAAAGACATGTAAAGAACAGCGTCTCACACAGCTAAAAGCAACAAGGACTTAGAGTTTCAGATTTTAGATTCTGATGTCATAACATCCTGAAGGATGACTAACATAGTTAGGATCCATCCCTAAAATACAGAGGTATAACTGGATTCACAGTATCCGAATCACTAACGTATTTGAGATGATGGGAACTAACATGGTTTTGGTTCCCTTCCAATAATATTTAATAAGCTGGGTCAGAGCAAAAAAGATGAAATCTTTGTCTAAGCATTGAGAGCTAGTGAGCATGTGACTGCTACTGATGAAAAAGATAAGCAAGACCACCAGTCACAAGATTCTTTGATCCCCTTCTTTGATAAGGATACTGTAATCATTTTCTAGTATTTAAATGTGATTTAAGTGTTACAGTCCCAGCAATGGAATTCCCCCAAACTGTATTTCCACTTCTCAATTTTATTTGATGTCAATGGGAATTGCAAACACTCAACACTTAGCAGGGAGTGCTCAGCACCATGCAGTGTTGGACCCTGTGAAATATCCTGTGTTATAAAAGAAGTAAAGTGAAGGAACAGTAAGTGAAAATACTCTCTCTTTCTTTCTCTCTGAAGTGGATGATCTAGCCAAAATAAGCACATGTCAGAAAATATGCACCGTATGCAAGAAATTAATGGAAAGGAAGCAAAAGCATTCCTTTATCCCAACTGCTCCAAAGGAGAGTAATTGACTTTGCCAAGGACAGAGAATACCAGCTCAAGGCCAGTGGAGAAAAGGGAAAAAACCATTGAAAGTGGAAAGGGTATATTTTTAGTGGGAAGGATACTGATTTATTTTCTATGAAATTGCTGCAGAAGTACTATACATATGGAATCCATAATTCCATACAAACACTTCATGGGTGGCAGTATATTATAAAAATAAGAGTAAAAAATTTAGCTCTTATTAGTGCTTTTCATTTCAGAGTGCTTTACAAAAGGAGGTCAGAATCATTATCCCCGTTTTACAGATGGAGAAATGGAGGCAGAGAAACTTGTCCGGGGTCTGCCAGCAGCAGTGCTGGAAATACAGTCCAACTGTGAGTTCCAGCTGTGGTTAAATATGAAACATATATGTTGGCAATATGTTTGAATGCTTTAGTTTTTGATGACATACATCTCTAATTTTTTGTTGGTTTTCAGTTTATTGTTTCACAATAGTAAAATAATAAATCAAGGCCCAAATTTGGCATGCACCAGCAACAATTTTTTAAATCCCACACCCATAATTTACACATAAAGAAAATTTCATAAAGACTGAACCACATCTGCTTTTTAATAAGGAAAAGGCGCAAATGGATTCATTGTCTATTGAAACAGTTTTACAGTATCAAAGTATGCTCTGACCCAATCTGCAAGCTATTACAATTAAATTTACAAAACCTTAATTACAATTCAAATTTGCATTATTAAAGTAATAAAGTGGCCAACAAATAAATATTCTGTAAATCATGTTCTTTGCACATAAACACACAGTATGAGAACAACACAATAAAATATGTTTACACTAATACACTGTATGGAACTCACTGCTGTGTCCCACAGAGCTTGAAACAACAAGAGCGATCTCTCGTCTTCCACAACTGTGAGGCAAAATCCTCCTACATTCTAATGCATGCTCCAAATCATCTTTATTGGATATACACTCTTACTATATACAGAATTTCCACCAATGTCATTGGAAGCTCCATATGAGAAACAGGTGCAGAATGTGCAGATCAGTTGGACAAATGTAGAAATTTTACAATTTTTATTCAGAATTTCCATAAACATCTGTTCTCTTATGTTCTTGGTGTTAAAGATCCAGTGTACTTTTTTATTCAGGTGCACATATATTACATTTGACAAGACCTTGTCTTTTAATAAAAAAAGAAAAAGACCAGAGTATGTGTTAACCAAGTCCATCACCATGCCCCTATGCACCCTTTCATGAATGTCTGCAGGAGGATAATTTTCCCATGGATGATATGCTTGTTTATTGAAGATCAGCCCATGGATAAATTTGATTCAAGGTAGGTATCCTCCTAAAAGATAGTGATAGAGATGCAGCCGTATTAGTCTGGTCTAGCTGAAACAAAAGACTTTAAAGACTAACAAGATGGTTTATTAGGTGATGAGCTTTCGTGGGCCAGACCCACCTCAGATCAATTTGTGGAAGAAAATTGGCATGACCATATATACCAAAGTGATACAATCAAAAAAAAGTGAACACATATAAAATTGACAAATCAGATTTTAGAACAGGGGGGGCTGAGGAGGGAAGGTTAGTGTCTGTGAGGTAATGATATTAGGGGTGATAACTGGGGAAGCTATCTTTGTAATGGGTGAGATAATTAGCATCTTTGTTAAGGCCCATACGTAAAGTGTCAAATTTAAGCATGAATGACAGTTCTGAGGCTTCTCTTTGAAGTCTGGAGTTAAAATCTCTTTGAAGCAATATGCATGTTTTAAGGTCATTGAGAGAATGGTCAGTCTGGTTAAAATGGCAAGCAACAGTTTTCTCTCTGTGAAAGAGCCTGATGTCTGTTTTATGTGCATTGATTCTTTGGCAAAGTGTCTGAGAAGTTTGTCCAATATACATAACAGATGGACACTTTAGGCACATGATGGCATAAATTATATTTCTGGATAAACAGGAATATGTGTTCTTGATCTTGTAACTGGCATGGTTAGGTCCAATAATGGTGTCAGCAGAGTAAATATGTGGACAAAGCTGGCAACGGGGTTTGTTGCAAGGGAAAGTTCCAGGGTTGGTATTAGTGTGGTATGTCCTGTGGTTGTTGCTAATAATCATCCTGAGGTTAGGTGGTTGTCCATAGGGGTATGTCTACACTGTAGTCATTCGAACTTGCAAATGAAGCCCGGGATTAAAATATCCCAGGCTTTATTTGCATGTTCCCGGGCGCCACCATTTTTAAATGCCCGGTAGTTCGGACTCCCTGCCCGCGGCTACACGCGGCACAGGTTAGGTAGTTCGAACTAAAGCCCCTAATTCAGACTACTGTTACTCCTCCTGCAATGTTACCCTAGGAGACTATGGGTGTGTCTCCCAGAGCCTCTCGGAGGGTTGTAGTTTATTGATAATGAGTTGGACAGGTTTAAGTTGGGGGCTATAGGTGATGACAAGTGGTATTCTATTGTTGGTTTTCTTGGGTCTTTCTTGAAGTAGATGGTTTCTGGGTATTCGTCTGGCTCTTTCAATTTGTTTTTTTATTTCTCCGGGTGGGTAATTGAGGTTTATAAATGCTTGGTAGAGATCCTGAAGTTTCTGGTCTCTGTCAATGGGATTAGAGCAGATGCGATTGTATCTAAGGGCTTGGCTATAGACGATGGATCATATGGTGTGTCCTGGATGGGAGCTGGAGGCATGTAGGTAACTGTAGGAGTGAGCGGGTTTTCTGTAGAGAGTGGTGTCTAATTTACCATTGGTGATTTGTACTGTGGTGTCCAGGAAATGGATCTCTCGTGTAGAATGGTCCAGGCTGAGATTGATGGTGGGGTGTAGGTTGTTAAAGTCTCTGTGGAATGCAACCAGTGTTTCTTGGCCATGGGTCCAGATTATAAAGATGTCATCGACGTAGCATAAGTAGAGAAGGGGTAAAAGGGGATGGGATCTGAGGAAACATTGTTCTAAGTCAGCCATAAAGATGTTAGCGTACTGTGGGGCCATGCGGGTACCCATGGCTGTGCCGCTGATCTGGAAGTATAAGTTGTCCCCTACTTGGAAATAACTGTGGGTGAGAACAAAGTTACATAGGTCTGCTACCAGATTGGCAGTGGTATCCTCTGGGATAGTGTTTCTAATTGCTTGTAATCCGTCTTCATGTGGGATGTTGGTGTAGCGAGCTTCTACATCCATGGTAGCAAGGATGGTGTTATCAGGGAGGTTATCGATGTTTTGTAGTTTTCTATATTATATGACCATCTTCACTCTAGAAACATCTATCTGTGATTTTGCGTCAACTTTAGATGTTTTCGTTACCACTGTTTTTATTTTTCCAACACCTTTCAACAATTTAGGGGACTAAGATATTTTCACTCACCTCTGAAGTGACATTTAGAAGCACTAACCATCCTGTTGCATTAGGTCCTCTTTCTAGTGGGCTCATAGGATCTTAGTAAAACTCAATTGTTCTCAATGAAACAATATTAACAGGGATGACTTTAAATCTTAATATTCCTTAGATTATGACTTCAGAAAGTGATTTGAAAGCTACAGAGCAGACACTTTTCTCAAATAAGTTCTCTAATTCAGGTTCAAATCAGGATTTACTAGTTAACCAGCTATTTCATAGTTATGACAGAGACATCTTTAAAGTTTATTTCTTTCAGTGCAATTAGAATTATAACTTTTCTTCACTGACTTTTTTCAGAAGAAAAAAAGGATCAAGAAATCACGAAAAGCATTATCCTCTTCCTCATAGAGGTCCTTAATTCGGATCAAGTGCTGTCCAGTCAATTACATTTGTCAGATCAGGTTATAAATAATACAGCACTGTTTACACATGATGGGAAACTTCGATGCTTTACACTGACTCTCACCAGAAAAGACCTTCATTCAGTTTAATTATCCTTGGATACAGAAATGATCAAACATCTACCGAAGGAATGAGGGGACCAGACCACTGTATTGATTTCCTTGGGATACGTTGGTGTAGATTTAGTGTAACTAACAATTCATTCACACTTAGAAATTTGGAGTTATTGATCACTAGATACATATATACAATGAAAACTTTGAAAAAAATGCAAAAAGAATTACAATATGACATTGCAAAATATTCATGATAGTCTTCATCTGATTGTTTCCTCATTTCTCCATTCACTGTTTGCAGATGATGGCTTGAAATCTGATCTAGGTGATTAATAAATGAAGGAAAATTATCACTTTCCCTTTTGCATTGCTCTTCTGAAAGCAAGTGTACTTAACTGTGCAAATGCTTTTTTAATTTCAGTGTAACTCAGTGCCATTTGCCTGCACTCATTAATCAACATCCCCCCCCACACACACATATTGTAAATAGCATATATATGCAGTGCCAGCTGTGACTCCTTCGACCTGTTTTCAGTTGTCTTCCACTCTGCCAAAATTAAGCCATGTGGGTTGAAATTTTCCATGCCAGTAATTATTAGTTGTTGTAATACAGTTGCACAGAGAGGCTCCAACTGAGATCAGGATCCCCTTGTGATAGACATTGTGCAAACACATAATAAGAGACTTTGTGGAAAGGATATCTTTCTCTTATATATACAAAGAGCCTATCACAATGGGGCCGTAGACCATGACTTGGACTTCTAGACACTACCGCAGTGAAAAATCATGAATAAGAAGTCCCCAAAGAGCTTACAATCAAAATAGAAAAAAAAGGTGAGACACAGAAGGGGAAGTGATTGGCCCTAGCTTGTGTAGTCAGTAGCAGACCTGGGAAGATTGCAGATCATTTGTGTCCAGTCATTGGACCATACAGTTTCTCTGAGCTGTATCCTGTTGTCTTTGCTCAGTGTTTATTCTGCCAATGCTGACAGTGAAGCCTTTGAATAATGAATGAGAACAGCAGGATTTTACTCAAAGGCAACAACATTGCTGTTAATGTGACTTGTAGTAAGTAGGGAAACTTAAGGCAAAGAAGTGGGAGAGAGGCACGGGTGGTCTGACTTGTTTATTTTAAGAATACGTTTTATTCTGGCGTGTGAACACATGCTATATTTACAGTTGCCTGAAGTTAATTCATCCATGATATGGACCCTCCTGACCAAACTCTTGAATACTCACTGCAACCCCCTCCCCACATATATACACAGATTCCTTCATATCTCCATCAAGCTCACAATTAAGAAATCAGTTTCTCTTGTCTGAGTGGCAACTGCTGCATACAAAGGCAATGCTCGTGTGAAATCCCACATTGTCATGGAGATAGACACAACAGCCTTCACCATCTCTAATTTCTACAGTTCTGGGTTTTATCTTTAGCGGTCTAATAGTTCACATTTTTATTTCAGGAGGAGAGAGAAAGAGGAGACATTCCTGGTAAGGGGAATGGCTAAACTGCGGCTTGTGAACTACATGTGGCTCTTTTACTAGAAAGTAAGGCTCAGAGAGCCCCCTCTATCTACCAGCCGCAGGGGGAGGGAAACTTGGGGTTTCTCTCCTGCAGTGGAGTGCTGTAGCTAGGGCCTTCTTCCAGAAACAATTGGTTCCTGCTAGAATTGGGGTGCAACCTTTAAATTTTGTCCCCAACATCTGAGGTATGAACAACTCCCCAGCATGACCACCCCCATTGCCCTCAGCAGCCTCTCTCTGCAGCTCCCAGGTGTTAGCTCCATGAAGAGAGGCAGCACAATAAGCAGAGGTTCTCCCTGCAGCTTTTATTTGTTTGTTGCTGCCTTTCCCCATGCTGCAGCTCCGTTTGCCATCTCCAGAAGCTGCCATACAGGAAGGGGGTCTGGTAGCACCATGGGACTGAGTGAGTCCAGAAAACCCTTGCAAAAACAGGGGGCACTTGAACCCATGGGGGCCTCCCTATGGCTACCTCTGGGTTCTGCCTAATAGGGAGGGGAGTCCAGTGGCTTTAACCCCATGGGGCATGCCTGCTAGGATCGGACCTTCAGCCCAAATAGGGCTGAAGCCCTGAGCCTGGAGAGGCTCCTTCTGTGGGGGCTGAAGCCTCCAAACCCCCTTCCACACAGGTTTAAAATCTCACGTCCTAGCAGTACATGTTGGCTCTTGAAAATCTGACAATTGTTGTATGTGGGTTGGGGTGGGTTAGTAAGTTTGGCCTCCCTGGCCATATATCATGCATGTATTCCTTTCCTTACTGCTTGGAAGGCTATTTGAGATCTGATAGAGCACTTTGAAATGATTTATTGTTTGTTTTGAAATTTGTGTGTCTGCCAAATAGCAGCCCAACATGAAAATTAACTTTACTAATTGGCAGCAATTTATTCAACTAGTGAATGGGCTAATGTGTTGGTTTTTTTCCATGTGACCAGAGTCAAAATTCAATCCAGGTCCTTCATGGTCTATAAGGTTTACTAAATGGCCCAAAAAGAATCCTGAATGTGGCAGCTCCAGTAAGAACTATATAAATTTGTCTCAACTCTTTTACAGAAAACACATCAGGGGATCTAATCTAAGTTATCTAAAGTAGTTTTCTTTTCCTGCTCCTTTAGTTGTATGTAACTTTAAATTCTCCATAAACTTAGAATAATTTCTTTTACTCAGTGTGGGGAGGCTTATTTCACAAAGCATATTTTTGGTTGATGGGTTTGGGGCTTTTTTTTTAACAATCGATTGTAGCACAGATGACTATATATAATTTTATTTAAAAATAAACATTTTAGCGATATCCGCCAGCATGCCTACAATTGCAGCATAGTTTAGAAGATCTAGCCAAATAGGTCTAGCTGATGCTGTTGAGTCAACCATGACAGACAAATGTGGTGGTCACAGACAAATGTAGTGTACAGTAACTCCTCATTTAAGAGCTTCAGGAGGTAGCCGAGTTAGTCTGTACAGGATTAACTTAAAAAACTCCGGTCATCTGAAGAAGTGGGCTATGCCCACGAAAGCTCATGATACCATCTACACATTTTGTTAGTCTATAAAGTGCTACCAGACCATTTGTGGTTTTTTAAAGTCCATCCTCATTTAAAGTCATCCCTGTTAATATTGTTTCATTATTAGGTTGCTGTTATAAAGTCGTTTGGATTGCCTGCACCACTTGTCCAGTGTTCCGGCCACGGAGCAGTGTCAGGAGTTTACCCCACTCTGCCTGCCCAGCATTCCAGGTGGGAAGCAGGCAAGCTCCCAACCCTGCTTCCCAGCAGGAGTGCCGGGCAAGCACAGTAGGGCATGCCCTTGCCTCCTGACTCTGCTAGTCCCCTGCCTCAGCCAACCTTCACCATTTAAAACTCATGCTGTATTTGTATATAATGTCTTTTTTGGGTGAAAAATTCCATAGAACCTAATCCCCCCTCTATTTACATTAATTCTTACAGGGAAATTAAGTGAAATGTTATTAAACTAATTCAAGGTAGCATTTTTTCAGGAACAGAGCTACAACAGTAAGCAAGGAGTTACTGTAAACAGTTTGAAAAGCCCAAAACAACCTACCTTTTTTTTTAAAGCAAAAGCAAACAGAAAAGAGTCTAGTTTTTGCTGCGCCTCCACAGTTTACTTAATTTCCAGCGAAGGAAAACTGCTTTCTGTTTAATTGCATGCTCATAAAGTTTTAGTTAGAAAACGTTGAAAAACATGACAATCATGCTGTGGAAATTCAGCCACAGTTTTGATTTAAAAGTCTGCAAAGGATTACTTGGTAGCAATCAGGATAAATTGCAATGCTTAATAAGCTCCAAACTCTCGCATATGGCTTAAACATAAGCAAATGGTGCAACAATTATCCTTGATTGCACTAGTTACAGGATTTTCACAGAAACAAGCCAAAAAGGAGTTGATGGTACCTAGCCATATGACTATGTCATACAGTAGGTAATGCATACTTGGAATCCTTATGCATTTGATTCCTTTTTTATTAAACACAGAGATGGTTTTCTCACGTATGAGATGTGTAACAATCACTTTTAGGACAGAGAAGCAGCTAGTTTGAGATAACTTGAATTAGTTCTCACTTATTGAAGCTTTAGAAGCATAGAAATGTCTTGTGTAACACACAAAATATCCAATCCATATCCATAAAGTGCTATTGTTAGTTGACTGACAAAGCTGACTGAATTAGTAAAGTCTGGCAATGTTGGAAAAATCTAGAGCCACAAAGAAGGGTATTTTCTTGGGGTACGTCTACACTGTGCACCTTATTTCGGGTTACTGGAATAACAAGCTGCCTGTTACTTCGAAATATTTTTTGAAATAAGGGGCATGCTATTTCAGTATCTCTGAAACACTCTCAAATTGCATAGCTTATTTCGAGTTTAGGGTGCCATGTGGACATTACTTGTGCCTTCTTATTTACCATAGTTTACCTAATGAAAGTGACCTTTTATGTAAATAAACTTCACTATTAACCACCACAAACAGCTTGAGCCCTGTAAGAATTTCTGGAAGCTCAAAAAAACCCCAACTCGGCAAAACACTAAAAACAATAAACCAGCTGACTGGAAACATTGCTCCATGATGCTACACAGTGGAGTTTAAACTTAGACCGCTAATCTTTCAACAGCAACAAAATAAAATTCTCCATTTTACACTCAATGTCTGAATTACAGATTTAAAGATACAGAAATTTGGAAATACAGAGTTTGGGCATTTACCCAGCTTTGTGTCATGCACACACAATATACATGTTGATGTTAGATCTACCCCCAAAACACATAAAAAACACAGTGAACAATATCACTTTATAGTGCTAAACTAGCAGCACTTTCCCCAGACAACATAGCCATTCATTCCTGGCTAAGAATAACTGGCATATGTAGGTTTCTGTGTCCACTCACACGCATAAAGTATAGAATATGTATGAATATTCAGGGCCTTAGGTCAAAGAATCTTAATCAGAGCTGAAGCAATAAGTCTTATAGGGTATGTTTACACTAGCCCCCTAGTTCGAACTAGTGAGGCTAACGTAGGCATTCGAAGTTGCAAATGAAGCCCGGGATTTAAATATCCCGGGCTTTATTTGCATCTTCCCATCTGGGCGCCATTTTTAAATCCCCCTAGTCCGAACTAACTGCCCGCAGCTACACGTGGCAGTCAAACGTTAACTCGAACTAAGTCCTTAGTTTGAGTTAACTGTTACACCTCATTCTATAATCCCGGGCTTCATTTGCAACTTTGAATGCCTACATTAGCCTCCCTAGTTCGAACTAGGGGGCTAGTGTAGACATACCCATATACTGAGATATATTTTTGTGTGATATTTTGTCTACATAGTATCTTGCAAAGTCTAGTTTAGGAGCAATACAGTAACTCTGGTGAAATGGGTTTTGAGGATGTACATGACTCCATTATATATATTATTGCATTTATGATAAATGCTGGAAAAAAGCCTAGTACATTTATCCATTTTTTATATATTTGTCCACTAACACTAAACTTCTGGTTCAAGGTCATAGATATCATAAACAGGATCAAGGACTTCATTTCATTTGACTCGTCCATTTTCTTTGTAGGAGTTTGTCCACTTAGCCCTGCATAGGGAACTCAATATACACAGATTTTTAAGTTTTGTCCTTTATTTTCACTAATATTGAGTAGTCCACTGGGGATGTGGAGAACATGACTATCAGTATTTATTAGCATATTTTCAATAGGCATTGGCCTGGAATAAAAATCACACACACACCGGACACTATTCCCTTTGAATTCAAGTGAAGAATTTTATTTCTTGTCTTCTGGCTTTGATGTAAAACAACTAGGATTGCTTCCTAGAATCAAGGGAATCCGAGCAGCCAATAGTAGCCTCATCAACCATGAATGTAAAAAAATGTTCATTGGACAAATTAATACATTTTATTAAGGCCAGAAGGAACCATTTTGATTATATAATTTACTTCTTGAATAACAGAGGCTATAGAACCTCACCAAGTGATTTTAGTTAGTCATCCAATCTTCTCTCAATAGATGCTAAAATGTTTTCATTTTTTCCCATAAAGGAAAGATATCCTCTGGTGATTTTTTGCAAAAACTAGAAAGGCAATAAGATGAAATAAGTTGCCTATGGAGGTTGTGGAATCTTCATCTCTGGAGATATTTAAGAGCAGGTTAGATAGACATCTATCAGTAATGTTCTAGATGGTACTGGATCCTGCCATGATGGTTCCACGAGGAGTACCGGTAGTTTGAATTAGAGATCCTAATTCCGAACTACCTACTCCGTGCCGCGTGTAGCCGCGGGCACGGAGTTCGGACTAAGGGGGATTTAAAAATGGCGGCGCCCCGGGAAGATGCAAATGAAGCCCGGGATATTTAAATCCCGGGCTTCATTTGCAACTCCGGTTGCTCTCATTTGCCTACCTAGCTCCAACTAATGAGCTAGTGTAGACATATCCTAATAGACTAACTCGGCTACCCCTTGAAGCTTCTAAAACTGCCACAGTGCTTTGCATTCTCTCCTTGTCCAATTGCTTGATCAGACTTAGCTTCATCCTGTTCCCTATCTCAATAAAGCCATAATAAGGACTTTCTCTCTTGGAAGTGTCTACAAGCCTCATTTCAGAGTCTTCCAATTTTCACAGTGGTGCCTATCCCAACCTTTTCAAAGGTGAGGGGGATAAACCAAGTAACTCTCATTGACATTAATGAGCATAGTATCACTACAGACTGTGCCACTGCACTGTCCTTCCTTGGCTGTTCAGAATTAGCATTCCAGGCAACAAGTTTTACTCTTTTCCCCTTGTGCGAGGACCAAGTAAACAGACTTGCCACATAGGGACTCTGCAAAAGGTGGAGTTCCACTTCATGTTGTCAATTCTGGTGCATCCCTACAGCTCCAGTGGCTTCTGTGGACCCAATCTACAAAAGCCATTAGTTAGTGGATGAGCATAGTGGCAGATCCATAGCCTCTCACTTGCTCTTTTTTCCCTGTCCCATCCTGCTTACCTTTTTCCCTGACACAAAACACACTGCACAGAGACCAGATATATCCTATGTGAAGCTAGTGCAAAACACCTGGTCTCACTCTAAAGCATTCCGATCTCTTAGTGAGAATCCACTGTGGTGCAGGTAGTGTCCTCTCCATCCACTGAAATGGCATTGTGGATTTTAAAAGGTGCAGCAGATAGTGGGACTGTCAGAGATTTTTTTCATACATATTAAAACTGTTTATTCAATCTGTTGACCTAGGAGCGCCTGCTGATGAATTAAGTATACAGACATGGATCAATACCCCCCAATTCCTGGGGCTGAGATAGAACTGGTACAAAAGAAAGATGCACAAGTGTACTACATCTCTATGTAATAAATCAAATTGCCATAATGCTTTCTGGCTCTCCTACAAGCCTCAACCTGGGCTAGTGATTGATAGCTGTTCACAATGCCTGCACCAGTCTTAACCTGGTTTCTCCAAATGGAGTAAATATGGGCAAAATGTTCCCATTTTTCAGTGGGAATGCTGAAATTCTTGAGATCTTGCTACTTTATCGGAGCTTTGGCCTTCCTCTGTGTCACAGGTGGTTTTAAGTTGGTCATAGAGAAATGCCTTTAGCAGATGATCTTGACACATATGCTCCACAGGTCCCAGCCAGCAACATCCAGCAGCATAGCCTGCTTAGACTATAGGCTGGTTCTCATTATTGGTGATCCATTGGTCTCAAGTAACTCCAAGGATTTTTCTAAGACAGCAAAGGTGGGAACTGTTCAGTCTCTTCTCCAGCTTGGATACATAACCCAGCTTTCACAATTGTAAAGGAGGGTACTAACACACAAGCCTAATAAACTGACACCTATGTGTTCAGTGTTAGCAACTTATTATTCCAAACATATAGGCTGTGTCTACATTGGAAGTAGGAATAAGAGATCTTGTGGGTTTATTTTCCGCAAGATCCCCGTCTAGACTGGCGCTTTTTTCCGGCAAAGCCCCGAGCCGGAAAAAGCGGCAACATGTAATGCAAATACCGCTGGGATATTTAAATCCCCAGCGGATTTATCAGTGTCTCATTAGCATCCCTTTTCCGAAAAAGAGTGCCAATGTAGACACAGCCATAAAGTAAAGATGGACCAATAAATCAAAAATAATGCAGAAGAGGAAGAAGTGTATTTAGGAAAAAACAGATTATATAGCTTCAAAGTATAATTACATTTTCCAGTCCATTTGTAACTCTGTATCAGCTTCTGTTTCACATCCCAAAGATAGACATTTTTCAGTCAGCAGGACCAGATAACATGCATCCAAGACTTTTAAAAACAGCTGGCTAAGGAATACTCTGAACCATTAATGGTGATTTTTAATAATTATTGGAACACTAGGGAAGTTCCAGAAAACTGAAAGAAAGGTAACAATGGCCAATTTCTAAAAGAGGAAGATGAGATGACCTGGGTAATTGTAGTCCTGTCAGTCTGATGTTAATCCTGGGAAAGATAGTGGCTGATATGGATTAGATTAAAGAATTAAAGGAGGGTAAGGTAATAAATGCAAATTACATGGGTCTATGGAAAATAGATCAAGTTATTTTGACAGGATATCTTTCTTAGATGAGATTGCGAGTTTGGTAGATAAGTGATATTGATATAATATACGTTCAGAAATCTAAGGTATTTGATATTTTGATTAAAAACTAGGAAAACATTATATATATTAAAATGATTAAAAGCTGGCACATTTGTAAATATCAGAACATAGCTGTAAACAAAATCTTACTCAAGCAGGTGCTTGGTTCTTTGTCCTATGCAACTTTGTTTTCCCTTCTATGTCATTGATTCCTTGTTTATTTTTTTAATCACTGGTAAAGTTTGCAGATAACACAAAACTAGGGTAGTGGGAAACAAAAACACACCAAATTCAGAACAGTTTGGATCAGTTGGTAAACTGGGCAAAAGCAAACAATATGCATTTTATTATGGCTAAATGTAAGGGTATATACTCAGTGAGAAAGAAAGTTGGCCATACTTACAGGATGGTGGATTCTGTTCTGGGAAGCAGTGACAATGAAGACAGTGGGTAGGGAGGTCATTGTGGATAGTCAGCTGAATTTGAGTTCCTAATGTGATGATAGACTTATAGAAGAGTAGGTTTGGAAGAGACCTCAGGAGGTCATCTAGTCCAACCCCTTGCTCAAAGCAGGATCAACCCCAACTAAATCACCCCAGCCAGGCCTTTGACAAGCTTAGCCTTAGATACCTCTAAGGATGGAGATTCAACCATTTCCCTAGGTAACCCATTCCAGTGCATTACCACCCTCCTAGTGAAATAGTTTTTCCTAATATCCATCTTAGACCTCCCACACTACATTTTGAAACTTTGCTCCTTGTTCTGTCATCTGCCTCCACTTAGAACATCCTAGCTCCATCCTCTTTGGAACCCTTGTCAGGTTGTTGAAAGCTGCTATCAAATCATTTCTCATTTATCTCTTAAGAAGACTAAATAAGCCCAGTTCCCTCAGCCTCTCCTTATAAATTATGTGCCACAGTCCCCAATCATTTTTGTTGCCTTCCACTGGACTCTCTCTAATTTGCCCACATCCTTTCTATAGTGGAGAGCCCAAACCTGGATGCAGTACTCTAGATGTGGCCTCACCACTGTTGAATAGAGGAGAAAAAACTCACTCCCATCAATCTGCTGGCAATGTTTCTACTAATGCAGCCTAATATGCCATTAGTCTTCTTGGCAACAAGAGAATGTTGTTGACTAATACCTAGCTTCTTGTTCACTATAATTCCCAGGTCTTTTTTCTGCATAACTGCTTCTTAGCCAATTGGACCCCAGCCTGTAGTAGTGCAAAGAATTCTTTCGTCCTGAATTGAGGACTCTACCTTGTCCTTGTTGAGCCTCATCAGATTTATTTTAGACCAATCCTCCAGTTTGTCTAGGTCACTCTGGATCTTATCCCTACCCTCCACAATATCTACCTCCCCTCCACACACATACACACCAAGTTTAGTGTCTTCTGCAAATTTGCTGAGGATACAGTCCAGACCATCACCCAAATCATTAATGAAGATGTTAAACAAAACTGGCCCCAGGACTGACCTGTGGGGCTCTCTGCTTGATACTGATTCCCAACTAGACATTGAGCTGTTGATCACTAACCATTGAGCCTGATGATCTGGCCAGCTTCCTATCCACCTTACAGTCCATTCATCCCATCCATACTTTTTTAACTTGCTGACAAGAATACTATGGGAGATCGTACCAAAAGCTTTGCTAATGTCAAGGAATATCATGTCACTGCTTGTCCATATCCACAGAGCCAGTTATCTAAACACAGAAGGCAATTAGATTGGTCAGGCAATGACTTGCTCTTGGTGAAACCATGATGACTGTCCTCCAAGTGTCTCAAAATGGATTCCTTGAGGACTTGCTCCATGATTTATCCAGGCACAGAGATGAGGCTAACCTGTCTGTAGTTCCCCAGATTTTCCTTTTTCCCTTTTTTAAAAAAAAGATAGACTCTGCATTTGCCTGGGACTTGTCACAATTACCATGAGTTTTCAAATACAATGGCCAATGACCCTGCAGTCACATCAGCCAATTCCCACAGCACCCACGGATGCATTCAATATGATTCCATGGATTATACATAGTCAGCTTTTCTAAATATTCCTTAACCTGTTCTTTCACTACTGATAGCAGCTCAATGCTAGAAGATTCTGTGGCCCAAAGAACTAATGCAACCCTGGGATACATAGACATTGGCATCTCAGCTAGGAGTAGAGATGCTATTTTACATCTTTATTTCGAACAGGTGCGAGTGGAATACTGTGCCCAATTCTTTTGTGCACAATTCAAGAAGGATGCTGATAAAATTGGAGAGGGTTCAGAGGAGAGCCATGAGAATGATTAAAGGATTGGAAAACATACCACATAGTGATAGGCTCAAAGAGCTTAATCTATTTATTTTAACAGAGACAGCTAATGAGTGACTTCATTATACTCTAAAAGTGACTGCAGGGGATACAAAACTATCTGCGGGGGATACAAAACTAGGTGACTGCAGGGAATACAAAACTAGGCTCTTCAAACTATCAGAAAAAGGTGTAGCTCAATCCCAGTAAGAATTGAAGCTATACACATTCAGATTGTAAATAATATGTAATTGTAAACCATTAAACCATTTACTATAGCTCACTGTAGATTTTCCACCACTGATTATTTTAAAATCAAGATTGGATGGTCTTCTAAAATATATGTTTATATATGCATTATACAGTAGATCAAACTAAACAATCAGTGGTCCCTTCTAACCTTGGAATCTATGATATTTCTTACACTTCTTCCCCATGTATACCATCTGTAAAATGGGTTAACAAGATGGTCCAATTTCACTTGAAAGGATAAAATTGAGGAACACTGATACTATAGTGATGCACACCACAGCAAAGCCAATAAATCACCACCATCTGATCTGTGTCTCATAGAAAGTTGAATACATGCTCCTGAGATGGGCTTGTATTTGATAAGCCAATACCTATGTTTTGGTATGTATTGGAAAAATGGCAACTTCATTAGTGGGTTACATTTGGAAGACAGTCTCTAAGGTAGCATTACTGCACTTTGCAGAAGGTCTTGATTTCAAGAGTTCATTTTGTTGGACCCAGAAGTGAACCAGAAGTTGAAAAACAGTGGAGGACTCTTTTCTCACTGACAGGCCCCACCCGTTAGATGAGACAATATGTTGCATTTGGGCCAAGCTGGAATTTGATTGTCCTTGACAAGCAGCCTAAAGGTAGATCAAGTATCTGTGTAAACACAACATGGTCACAATCCTTGGAGACAGCAAACTGTGTTTAGCTCGGGAACCAGACAGCAGACAGAAGGTAGCATGAAAAAGTAGCTCCAAAGCATGAAAAGGTAGCATGAAGGTAGCTTGAAAGCATGCAAATTATAGTTTCCTAAACCCATATCTGTAATTTTTCACTATCATAACAGTTTTGACCATCTGTCACAGCGTAGAGATCAGATTTCCCTCTGACGGTGGAAAGATTTACCTAGCAAAAAAACACTCAGCTCCACTCTCTCCCTCTTGTATCCACCTTTGCAGCCAAACAGCTGATTAAAAGGACTGTCTTCTCTCAATTCATATTCCACAATTGCTGCCTTCAATCTCTTGCTAGTTCAGGGTTTGATCCAACTCCCACTAGAGTCAGTGAAAGTCTTAATACCTATTAAAATCAGTGTAATCTCAGGGCCTCAGTCAGCTAGGTTGTCATATCAGCTATTCCTTCTAGAGTTGCAAGCTGTATCTGTCATTTGTTAGGCTTAGGCTTGTTCTACACTATGAACTTAAGTTGATATAACTACCTCTCCCAGAAGTGTGGAAAATTCATAGTCCAGAGCAATGTAGTTACACAGAACTAGCCCTGCTGTAGACAGCACTATGTCAATGGGAGGGCTTTTCCTGCCAATGTAGTTACTGCAACTTGGGTTGATACCCACACTGATTAGAGAAGCAACAATCCTGCCAGCATAGGTAAAGTCTTCACTAAATGCTATAGCTGTGCTGCTGCAGTGCAGCAAGTGTAGATCAGTCTCCTTCGCTGTACAAATCAGTGTGAAAAAAGTCTCTTGTTAGCATCTTAAATGAAGTTTAACTTTGTGTCTTTGGCCATATACTACTTTCCTTTCTTGCCAACATCTTTCACGTTTCCACAATAAAAGCTCAGATGGTGAACAGAAAAAATACCAGAGAAGAAACATCACTAAACATTAGGGAGGTCAGCTGGTGAGGAAACAAAGATTAGCAGAACAACACAAGCATGGAAGCATTTCAGAACTGTTTGCCATTAACCCCGAGGACTGTGACTCACACTATAAAATTCGTCCATTGTGTATCTTGAAGTAAGTATGATGGGGAGGGAGTGGGGAGGATCAGAAATACAAATTCCAAAAGATAAAGGTGCAAATACTCTATAATTACACTACATGAGTCATCTTAGAAAAGTAACGGGTGCCTGTATTTTAACATGTGGATTCCACTATAGATTTTGTATCAATGCATTTTTCCACATCATGAATGTAGCCTTTAAATATTGACAACCTGGTTCCTACTCTTACCAGAGGTGATGAGCATAAGAAGTACTTATAATGGATATGCAGAAGTAGAAGGGGGATGAGGGTCTCTTTCAGTGAGCCAGTTACCATTACTTGATATATTCCCCCATTCCCAGCATAGGACTACCTACAGGATATTTTAATTTGTACCAAGTGCAGGGATACCAGAATAGGGACCCTACTTTTTACCAGCCATAAGAGTGAGTGACAGAGGAAGGAGGCAGAGGAAGCAGGGGAAGGGATAGTATGTCCCCTACTTTTAGAGGGCTTCTGCCGCTCCTGACCAAGTGTTATGATTCTTAAAGGATCAAAAATGTTAACTGAGGTTATGTCTACACAGCAATATTATTTCGAAATAACTTAGTCTGCATCTATATAGCAGGCAGTTATTTCGAAATAATGTCAAAATACTGTCAAGCTGGAGGACTTCTTACTCTGACTCCTGTAACCCTCATTGTACGAGGAATAAGGGAAGTCGGAGAAAGAGTGCTCTATTTCGAAATAAGAGCTGTTTAGGCACTCCCAATTTTGAAATAAGCTATTTCGACTTAAGCTACGCAATTGACTCAATTTGCATAGCTTATTTTGAGTTAAGCCTTGCTCTGTAGACACACCCTGAAGGTAGAGCTCCCCATCCTTCCTTACTTCATGCTCAGCCCCCTCTCCACAGCACTTACAGCTGTGGGAGGTGAAGTATACGAAACTGCTTTGCTTGTGCCAGGCCTGCTCAAAACATCCCTGGTTTGGGGAGCCATATTACCATATGAGAGGTTTGATGGCACTTGAGGATTCTCCCCCTTCCCCCATATGATTTGACTGCTTTAAAGAAGTTTTAGACTGATGGAGCTGCTCAGCATAGCCAGAAAAAAGGACCCTAGGAGCCTACTAAACTTGGAGGATCCTCTTCAAGTTTTCTTTAAATGGATGCAACTTCATGATTTCAGTGGAACTGTACTTACTTACATTAGTTTTGAACTTGGCCCACTGAGTGCTGTATGAAAATTACAATAGGTTGTCTCTTTAACCAGGATAAGTATTGCACCTTGATGTTTCCGTTCCCATGGAAACCATAGAATTTTCAAAAAGTAGGTAATTTGAAATAATTCTTTGCTTAATTACCCCCTATTTTCTGACTCAGGGACCATTTGCAAGGGATTTTGATAAGAGGCAGGTAATACTTAATAGAGTTCAATTCTGCCTTCAGATATGTGCATGTAACTCCCTCTGACTTCAGTGAAACTTTCAAGTCATTATCTGAAAGCAAAATTAAGTCTTTAGTGTCTAATTAAATGTTCGTTTAACATGCACAGAATACAGAATTTCCTTTGTTCTTCCCAGTAAGTGCTGTGTCTGTTCAGAAAAGGTTGAAATCAAATTCTGCAGTCAGTAGAACCTCTGAAACTCCAGAATGAATCTCCAGCTTTCAACAGTTATTGTGAGTACAATCCATTGTACATAAGAACTAAATTTGACCCATTGCATTTATGAACAGTTATCCTTGTTGTGATGAGAATAGCAATATTGTGATGACCACTCTGAGCATTATTTTGAATCATTTTATTGGTTATCTGGTTTGCTGTCTATCACAAGAGGGCTACATCTGGTTAGTGTATTCAGTCGATTCAGAGCTTCCATTCCCAAGAGTACATTGCAAATTTCAGACACTTTGCTGACCAGTTTAAAAAGCCATTCTTTTTCAGTAGACACTAGAAGTGCAGAATTCAATAGCATATACCTCCCTGAAGCTGTTTCTTTCTTATACCATCTGGTAACAAGTGTATCATTTACACCACATAAAACTACAACATCTGGAAATGAAAGACCCAATCTGATAAGATCACACACACATCTAGGACAAATCAGTTTTTAATCGGCCTTTCAACTTTTTCAAATGTTGGAGATATTAGGGGAATGTTTGTTGTTAACAAGAGTTTAATTGTGGCTGAGTAACAAGAGCAAAATATTTATCTTCAATTTGCGATAAAAATGTTTAAGATAAATGTAGAAAGGATGAAAAAACCCAGGGAACCTCTTTAGAAACAACTGACACAAAAGTTTTAAAGGGAACTGAGAGACAGAAAGCAGGGCTAGACCATACACTGTACATGAGGAGAAAGAAGATATGTGTTGGGCTGATTTAAGGCTTTACCTATCATTAGAGCTCAGTGTTTGGGCCCTGATCCTCAATAACTACACATGGGCCCTAATCTTTAGGTATGGTCAGCTCAGCAAACTACCAAGGCGGGTATGGAGGTATAAAGGTGGCAAATAGTCACCTTTGTACCCATAGCCACAGGTACAGACTTTTGTTTTGGCTTGTGGGTGCTTTTAGGTTTCACTGTGTGCCATATATGTACTCCTGTCACCTACTGGTGACTCACTGGTGCTAAGCACCTCCAATTTTTTCCATGGGTGCCTATGACCATTGAACTTCTCCTATCATACCACTAGCACTATAGCGGGTTAAAAAAAATCAGAATTTGTTTTGTGAAAAATTTAAATATTTCAAATTTGTTTTCCTTTCAAATTTTATTTCAAAAGATTTAGAACTTTCTGGAATTCCATTTCACAGGAAAACTCAATGTCAGAATTGAGTGTATTTTTATATTCAATAGTCATACCATAGCTGACTTTTTATTTCAGAAATTAACAGCAATTGCTACTTAGCACTGATTGAAAAAGTTTATCTTGTTTATCTTGTATATTACTTTAAAATGATGATAAATGTTTTAATCTTTGCTAAGAAGCAGCTGCCTCTAATTTTAAATATAAAATGCTATGTGTTGCTACTACTACTGGCTTGTAGTGAAATACTGTAGAGGAATAAAAATGAAAAAAAAAGAAAGTTTTTCAAAATTAACTCTTCTAAAATGACAATCGTTTTGTAAAAAAAAAAAAAAATTGAAAATCCAAAAGTAAGGCCTGTCTGATATAATCATGGGATCTTAGTGACAATCAGACATTGCTGGAGTTCTCCAGCACACTTCTAGAAATGACTTTGCCCTTTCCCCTCTCCCATCTGGATTATGAAGGCTGTGTCATCGATTCAGCACAACTAAGAGAAATTTCAGCTTGCTATTTAAGCCAGCATTATATAATCAATGTATATTGACAGAGCAGAAGTCCTATTATGGTCAGACTAATCTTAACCCTTTGGATACATAATGGAAAATATTTAAGATTATAAGTAGGAAATCATGGGATTATTCTGAAATTTTCTTCTTAGTCAAAATCAGTTTCCCCAAAAGCACAGACACACTCTGTGCTGCCCCTCTGCAGCCTTCTCCATACTTTGGTTAGAGCATTAGTTTTACTGTAGCTGGAAACACCACCAACCCCTTTCTCCTCCTCTAGAAAATTGAATAAACTGGATTTGCAACATCCATAACAACTGTCCTTGCATCTCCGAGGCACTAGTATCCTTTGTATTAGCTCCATTTCTTGGATCTTTCCTTTATAATAAGGTGCATAGAACTGTACATATGGTAATCCAAATATGGCTTCACTTTCTCCTAGAGCGTTGTTATAATTTTCTTTGACACATTTATACATTCCAAATGTGTTTGCTTTCTTCCTGCTACCAAACGCTGTGTGAGAAGTTTTAAAGCTACAGCCACCACCTTCCAGCCCACCAATTATACTCATGCTTAAGCCAGCTCTCTGTGCTTCAACTCCTTTTCTGTCCTTCTGCATTCTTACAGTTCCTTAAGGTCAGCCCTGAAAAAGATTTAAGAACATGAATAATTTTACTTACTTGCATAGTCCCGTTTCCATGAATGAGACTATCCTAGTAAATCAAGTTTCTCAGGTGCTTAAGTCTTTACATGATTAGGCATTTATATCATAAGCTATTTAGGGTAAGAACCACATGCACCTTTAAGTTTATACAACGCTCAGTACAACTGAACACCAATCCTCGTTCACCCTTTCTACTAGGTATCTGCCTTGTTGAGTCACCTGATACACAGTATTTTATTAACACAATTATTATTGTGGAAACAAATGCTGTCATGCATATTATGAGCCATAAAGGTATAAGAACTCAGAATGAAACTCTCCATAGAAAAAAACTGCACCACTGCATCCAGACAATCGCTACCTCTTTTCAAATGACTTATTTTCATTTAGTTAGTCACGAAATAAGATTACAATATACCTGGACTTTGCTTCACCTATTACTCCTCCAACAGGAAACTGACATAAGGCCCTGAAATCTGCTACCCCATGGCATAGACAATAGAATCTTACTTCAGTTTCTTACATGTTGCTATCCAATCTATAGCAAGAAGTATTTTCCAGTATAAATGTAATGATTGCAACAGAATCATTACCAGACCCACACATTTAACTATCATGCATAAGACTGCAAAATTTTGAGAGATTTTAAAAATAAAACTTTGGAAAAATAAAACTTTGGAGTCTTTTCATTTGCCTCCTGTTTTCTGAGCCTCTGTGTTACACTTGGATCCTATTTTTCAATTCTCTTCTGAAACCTAAATTTCCCAATTCAAATGAAAGCTGAGTTTCTCTTGATTCCAAGGGTTGGAGTTTTAAGACTAATGCAATACTATAAAATAATGCCAAATATTAGCAACTTTATGCTATGACATATTTAACATACTCCATTCATGGGGTCTGACAACTAGGGGCACCTGTTCCTGCCCATTATGGGGATTAGCTCTTTCCATGTCTGGGTCCCCTTTTGCTGCTTGCTGAACACTCTACTGTGACTCTCTTGCTCTCATGCCCTCTCTCTTCCCCAAAGATGTTCCTTGTTCCTGACATAAGCCTCAGGCCAAGTCACAGAGAGACCTAGGGTTGCCAACTTTCAAATTGTGCAAAACCAAATACCCATGCCTCCCTTCTTCAAGGCCCTACCCCCTGCTTGCTCCATCACCCTTCCCTCCCTGAATTGCTCACTCTCTCCTATCCTCATTCACTCTCACCAGGCTGGGGCAGGATGGGAGAGGGGTGAGGGCTCTAAGCTGGGACTAGGGTTTGGGTGTAGGAACAGATTCTGGGTTGGTGGTGCAGGATCTCAGTAGCTTTTATCACAACTCCCAGGAAGTGGCTGCCAGGTTCCTACAGCCCCTGGGTGCATGGGTGGTTAGGGAGGCTCCATGCACTGCCCTCACACCTGCAGACACTGCCCTTCTGCAGCTCCTATTGGTCATGGAAGTTCCTGGCCAATGGGAACTGCAGAACCAGCACTCAGCACAGGGGGCAGCACATGGAACCTTCTTACACCTTGGAACTTGGTGGACACTTCCAGGAGTCACACAAAGCCAGGGCAGGTAGGGAGCTTGCCTTATCTCTAGGCCACCATTGTACTGCCAATTAGACTTTTAATGGGCTGGTCAGTGGTGCCAACTGGAGCTGCCAGGGTCCCTTTTCAACCGGGCACTGAAGTTGTGAATCAGATGCCTGGCAATCCTAGTGATGCCTCAGAATAGGGAAATATTGAAAGTCTTTTCTCACTTGCAGTGTCAGGCAGTCTTCCCAGTCACTTACCCCATTGTATTGCTCTGTCAGTGGCTGACAGGGGCACTCAGGCCTGCCTTCTACTTCAGGTTACGGCTCAGGAACCTTCCAATCAGCAGTCAAGGTTGGTTCCCTCCTAGACTTTAGTGCCTTTCTCAGAGCCCTTGTCTCACTTGTGGCATTTACCCCCAGGACTGTTGGCCAGGAACAGCAATAGTATCCTAAAAGTGGGGTCCAGAGTAGTGCCCGATCTATGGCCCCACCCCACACTCACTTTCCCTTCCCCTTGCTTATCCTTATGGCCAGTAAAAAGTGAGAAGGCATAGCCCTGCCACTTTTAAAGGAGGGCATAGCCACACCATACCCCCCCTCCCCATTCCAGCCCCATTGGCAGACTTACAACTACCTCCTCCCAGGGGGCAACTGTGGGCAACTTACTTCTTTAGAACTCTATAGACCTCCCTTTTCCAGAGAATACTTCCAGATAGCCCTCTCTGCTATCAGCCTCCTACCTTTGTGATCCCAGCCTAGCCAATTGCTCCCCAGCTGGGCTTTTTCACTATTCCGGGGATCACCTAAGCCACCTGATTCATCTCAGCTACAGCCCAAGTAGTTAACTGACCTCCTTCTTAACCTTTATTAACCCCTTAAAGGCAAGTGTGGGGCATATTAGGCTGAATTATTCAAGGCTAGATTGTAATTTTACTCTTTGTTCCTGGGGCAGTGTAACTATGTACAGCACCTTGTGCTGGACAAACTAGAGAGTGAGTTACGATTTAGAGCATATCCTTTCACTCATAGAGGGGACTGTGGGATTAACAGCCTCTGCTCTGTATTGCCAATATGTACTGAAGTGAAATATGAATTTGTCACAATCTACCTGTTAGCACTTAAGGCACTTTAGAAGGACAGTTAGCCAATAGGATCACAAGTTGTCTCAAGAGCAGGAATCATTCTCTAATGCATTAAGTTCCCCTAACTCCCTTTTTTGTTAGACACCTTGGCATCAGCCTGCTAGCACACCTGTGCCGGCTGTACATGTTGCAGCCAGCCCCCTTTCAAACTGTGCCAAAAAGTTATCTGTACATGCTCCACACTCTTCACTTCCTCACCTTGTGTCCTACCCAGATAACAAATGTCAGGATCTCTTGCCACCAACAGTGGGCGGGGAGCCCCAGTGGGCCAGTCTCTACTCTGCTTTGGTTCTGTGGCTGGCCGGGGACATTAGCTGGCAAATACTCCATGGTACTGTGAGCATAGGCGTATACTTGGCGTGGTTCACCCCTGTTCCCAAAACTTCCCCCCCTTCTGTGGTGTGAGGGAGACCCTGGTGTACATCTATCTCAAGTGTGTCAGGTTACTGCCCTTCTTTCAGTTCCTCCAGAACCTTTTGTTGAGGTGCTGGATGCACTTCTCCTCTCACCTATTAATTCTGGTACGCTCCATCCGTGGCCACACAAAGTCATGGGACCTCCTTGCCAACCTCCTTCTGGCAATGACTAAAGCAGCCATTTATAAGACAAGGAGGCAGAGGTTGGCTGAGGAAGGGGCCTGCGACTGTGTGGCCTACTTCCGTTTCTGCATCCGTTTACGTATCAGGGCAGAGTTCCACTGGGCAATGTCCACTGGTTCACTCGATGACTTCGAGGGGCACTGGGCGCTGTCGGGGGGTTCTCTGCTAGGTGTCCCCCTCTGGTTCCCTTGGTTTAACCCTTTGACTTTCACACCCACCCCTGGGTTGTTTTTTTCTTTATTTGTCCCCTGGAATTAGTTGGTGTTTAGGGCTCTGTAGATCCTCCCCATAGACCGGAGGGGGAGGAAAGAGGCTTTATGCCCTCCCACCTCCCAGACCCCAATAGGATCAACCTGAAGGCTAAGGGGAAAGGTGATTTTATTCAATACATATCAGGGCTAGGAATGGATAGTGTGCACAGATTGACTGATAATAACCTTTAGACCACCCACACTCCTCCTATAGACACCTCCTACAGATATCTGTACAACCGCTTGGGAATAGTGACCATAATATAATAAAATTCAACATTCCTGTGGTGGGAAGAACACCTCAGGAGACCAGCACCCTGGCATTTAATTTCAAAAAGGGGAATTACACAAAAATGAGGAGGTTAGTTAAACAGAAATTAAAAGGCACAGTGACTAGAGCCAAATCCCTGCAAGCTGCATGGAAACTTTTTAAAGACACCATAATAGAGGCCCAACTTAAATGTATACCCCAATTTAAAAAACATAGCAAGAGACCTAAAAAAGAGTCACCGTGGCTTAACCACCATGTAAAAGAAGCAGTGAGGGACAAAAAGGTATCTTTTAAGAAGTGGAAGTCCAGTCCTAGTGAGATAAATAGAAAGCAACATAAACACTGTCAAATCAAGTGTAAAAATGTAATAAGAAAAGCAAAAAAAGATTTTGAGGAACAGCTAGCCAAAAACTCAAAAAGAAATAACAAAATGTTTTTTAAGTACATTAGAAGCAGGAAGCCTGCTAAAAACCTGTGGGTCCCCTAGGACGATCGAACTATAAAGGCGCAATCAAGGACGATAAAGCCATTGCGGAGAAACTAAATGATTTCTTTGCTTCAGTCTTCACGGCTGAGGACGTTGGGAGATTCCCAAATCTGCACCGTCCTTTGTGAGTAATGAATCTGAGGAACTGTCACGGATTGAAGTGTCATTAGAGGAGGTTTTGGAACAAATAGAAAAACTTAATGTTAACAAATCTCCGGGACCGGATGGCATTCATCAAGGGTTCTAAAAGAACTCAAATGGGAAATTGCTGAACTATTATCTGTGGTTTGTAACCTATCCCTTAAATCGGCTTCCGTACCTAATGACTGGAAGGTAGCCAACGTGACACCAATATTTAAAAAGGGCTCTAGAGGCGATCCGGGCAATTACAGACCGGTAAGTCTAACTTCAGTACCGGGCAAATTAGTCGAAACAATAGTAAAGAATAAAATTGTGAAGCATGTAGAAGAACATAATTTGTTGGACAAAAGTCAACATGGGTTCTGTAAAGGAAATCCTGTCTTACTAATCTATTAGAGTTCTTTGAAGGGGTTAACAAACATGCGGACAAGGGGATCCAGTAGATATAGTATACTTAGATTTCCAGAAAGCCTTTGACAAGGTCCCTCACCAAAGGCTCTTGTGTAAATTACATGGCCATGGGATAAGAGGAAGGTCCTTTCTTGGATTGAGAACTGGTTAAAGACAGGAAACAAAGGGTAGGAATAAATGGTAAATTTTCAGAATGGAGAGGGTAACTAGTGGTGTCCCCAAGGGTCAGTCCTAGGACCAATCCTGTTCAACTTATTCATAAATGATCTGGAGAAAGGGGTAAGCAGTGAGGTGGTAAAGTTTGCGGATGATACCAAACTGTTTAGGATAGTCAAGACAGAAGCAGACTGTAAGGGACTCCAAGAAGATCTCACCAAACTGAGTGATTGGGCAACAAAATGGCAAATGAAATTTAATGTGGATAAGTGTAAAGTAATGCACATTGGGAAAAATAACCCCAACTATACGTACAGTATGATGGGGGCTAATTTAACTACGACAAATCAGGAAAGAGATCTTGGAGTTATCGTGGACAGTTCTCTGAAAACTTCCACACAGTGTGCAGCGGCGGTCAAAAAGGCAAATAGGATGCTAGGTATTATTAAGAAAGGGATAGAAAATAAGACCGGAATATCTTACTGCCCCTGTATAAAACTATGGTACGCCCACATCTTGAATACTGTGTACAGATGTGGTCTCCTCACCTCAAAAAGATATTTTGGCCTTGGAAAGGGTTCAGAAAGGGCAACTAAAATGATTAGGGGTTTGGAGCGGGTCCCATATGAGGAGAGGTTAAAGCGACTGGGACTTTTCAGTTTAGAAAAGAGGAGACTGAGGGGATATGATAGAGGTGTATAAAATCATGAGTGGTGTGGAGAGGGCCGATAAAGAAAAGCTATTTATTAGTTCCTAAATAGAAGAACTAGAGGACACCAAATGAAATTAATGGGTAGCAGGTTTAAAACTAATAAAAAGAAAGTTCTTCTTCACACAGCGTGTAGTCAGCATGTGGAACTCCTTGCCAGAGGAGGCTGTGAAGGCTAGGACTATAACAGAGTTTAAAGAGAAGCTAGATAATTTCATGGAGGTTAGGTCCATAAAGGCTATTAGCCAGGGGATAAAATGGTGTCCTTGGCCTCTGTTTGACAGAGGCTGGAGGATGGCAGGAGATAAAGCGCTTGATCATTGTCTTCGGTCCACCCCCTCTGGGGCACCTGGTGCTGGCCACTGTCGGCAGACAGGATACTGGGCTAGATGGACCTTTGGTCTGACCCGGTACGGCCGTTCTTATGTTCTTATGTTCTTATGTTCTTATGCCCCAAAATATGGGAGCTACTTCTTCTGATTACTTATGTAGCCAATACAGCCTTGTCATATCTACACATCTGGTACTCCAGGATTTGGCAAACATTTAATAGAACTAATTCTGAATAGTTAAAGTAAATGGGCATTTTCCTATAGACATTATGAAAATCAGCAGCATAGTATTCAGTAAGTATTCAGTTTTCCTTATTGGAGTAAATTATGTGTGCTAGCTGATTCTATTACACACAAAATGTTATTGACTCCTGATTATACAGCTAATATTAGAGTTTCCCCATAACCACCTCCAAAACATTCCATCCAAGATATCAAGTTTTATTAACAATGAAAACTGATTTCACTGAATGATCAAAAATGACATAGTCACTGTGTGGCTTTCCACACAGCTGTTAAAATTATTTTAAAGCCGAAACATTTCTCATGCTTGGAAAAAAAAAGAGTGCATTGCTGGAATCTGTTTTCATGTAGGTTTTCAAATATGCCCTTTAAAAGGGGGGACAAGGCTATTTTTTTACAAGATGTATTTTTCATCAAATTACTAGAGCAATTTAAATAAATAAAGCACAAAATCTTTCTGAAAGGGAGTTCCTTTATAAGTGCCCTTAGTTATGCCTCCTTCGAAAGCAGCGGAAGGAAGCTTTCATAAGCTTCCTCTCTTGTATGCAGGGTACAGTTGAGTAATTAATTCATTATGGTTTGTATTGAATCTCTCATTTCTGTTCATGGCAACATCCTTGAACATATCACAGTTTCCTCCAGTGTATTTGCTATTTGAATTTAGTCAAGAAATAGTTTAAAACATGTTTTAGTAGGTCTCAATGTGAGTCTTAGTAGTTACACTTTGAACTGTGTTATTATATTAATCTTGCTGAGGCAGCCAGCACTTTAGGTTGGATTGTGGATCATCTTGTGTGGGAATAGGATAGTGGAATGAGCCCCTTCTCCAGTGAGGGCTATTCCTACCAAAATTAGCTGAACAAGAGGGTGGGAGGAGAAGACCTAAGCCTTGGCTCTTGCCCAGCATCACCTCATCAGGTATAACACAGCAACACGCTTCCCAACCTCCTGCTGATGGCTGCTCCACATCTGCAGGGTCTGCCTCTTTCTTTTCCTAACAGCCTAGTCACTTTAAAATCTCTCCCGAATCAGGATAGTCAACAAACAAAAGCAAGGAGAATTAATGCAAGTAAATTGAGGTCACAGATAATAGAGGGAAACGGTTCCTTCTCAGGGTGCATTAGTATCTAGTCTCCCTTTCCCTAGGGGCTGAGTGCTGAATTTCTGCCGTCTGGGTTGCCATCACTTGAGTGAGTGCTCTCCCTCTGAACTGCCTACTTCCAACCCCTGACATTTCTCACAACTACTGGAGCCAATATTAGCTCATTAACCCTATGACACCTCAAAACATACAAGTGGACAGAAAAGTACAGAACTTCCCAGTCCCCCCACCAATGCACAGCAGGGAAATCAGGAGACATGACTTTTTTTATATATAAAATTTGTTTTTTAAATGAGACCTCAGCTATAAATAATATCACAAAGTTAATAGCAAAAAATATTTCTGTAATTAGTGCTGAGAAAATAATTGATATTTTTATTTGAAGGCTAAAATGAAAAATAAAAACCTCAAAAACATACCAAAAATACCACTGGTTTGTTTTGGAAAAGAGGGTGGGAGGTTTCAGCTTTTCTCATGAAAATGAAAAATGTTGTCTGGGTCAAATAAAATGTATCAAACATTGATTAGAAACAAGAGACTGAAATGAAAAAAATAGGGTTTGTCTACACTATAGGTTATAACTGTATAACTTATGCAGTGCAGCTGTATCGTGTAGCATTTCTTGGCTCATTTCTAATTTTTTCTCTCATTTTTTATTTGGCCAAAATTATGCTGAATTTGACCTAACTTCTATTTTCAGTTGGCCCCAAAACTCCCCTTTTCAATGAATTTACTATTTGACTGGAAAAAAAAAATCACCCTACTCTACCTATAAGGGAATAGTAAGCTACAACATATTTGATTACATTTGAATTTGCCATTATTGAGCAAACTCCTGATTCTGGATCACGTCATCTTGATTGAGTTCTCATTCAAACTTATCCCATTCCATAATGAAGCTAGGGGGAGGGGAAATAACATGTACAATCAGAGCAAGCCAGGTCCCTGATGGCCATACAAAGCTCACTAGTATTATTTTGATAAAAGCAGTTAGGATTCTGAAAGTTTCTACAGCTTCTATGACTCCACATAGTACATTTGACAAAACCTTTGTTATCATCAGCAAACAATTCTCTTTGTTATTCTAAAAACTTAAAAATCATACAGGTCGGTGCTACAAGAGTATAGATGGATGGCTGGCTGATCATAGGTATGATGTTAGGATATTTTTCCCTTGGTTGTACAGATTCTGTTAGAGAGAATAAAAACACAGGGTTCTAAGAATGCTGATGCTGATTTTTAGTCCAGCAGCCCAGGTTATTAGTGCACATGACTAATGAATATACACTTAGAATAGATGCTATTGGTCTTCAAGGTGTTACTGTGGTTTTAAAAGTTTAACAAATAACATTAATTTTATCAGTGTTTTCCTGGAGAACATAATGACCTTGTTATTGCTTCTGCCTCATCCCATTTCTATTGGCAGAACATCAGGAACCTCTCCATCCTTCCAGGGGTATGAAGCCAAGCCAGGTTCTGGCTTTCTTGTGGAAGTTTGGCAATTCAAAGCCTTTTGTAGGCCAGTCTGTGGTTCTCAACAAATAGAGGCTCCCTGAAAAAAGGATCTGAGGCAAATTTAGCAATCAGCATATATAAGACTTTGTGCCCACTTCCAGTATTGTACAATACACCCAGTGCCTAATGTGTTAGGGTTTGGCACGTGTAGCATATTCAGCAGCCAAACTGTTTTCTTCTCCTTGTCAGCTGTTTATGGTTTTTCTTTCTCAGACCAAAACTATCTGTTTAGTTGGGACTCATTGCTTTGGGCTTAGATTGCTTTGGGCTTCTATTGCTTTCCTGAGGTTTCTTTAGTTCTTTTTGCATTGGCAGTTGTTTTATATGTCTCAGCTAATCTGCATCCAGCTTATCTAGGGGACGGTACTGTTTGTAAAACAGCAAAGCTGATTTGAAGGGAGACACAAAAGATTTTATTTGCATGGAAATAACTAATTGCACTAGTGAAGCATTTAAAAAGTTGCCCCTGGGATATTCTACCTAGACCATTCTTTGAGAGCTGGTTTTAGATGAAAAGCTACCATGTTTCAGTGAATTGATCTGAATTCTGGAAGCCAGGAATTCTTGAATGTATATACTAGCTGTACTCACTGATCCTCTGTCCCGGTTCTTTAAGCTCTCTCTTTCCCTTCACACCTACTACCATTGCCAGGCTTCATTAGTGCAAAGCATTACATGATTCTCCAAGTCCTTGTTTTGTGCTAGCTGAACCATACCTCTTCTTTCTCTCAAGAGTCAGGGAATATGATTCTGATATGTAAGACACAGACAGTCTTAAATGCTAGGACTTCAGGATATCAGTATTTACTAGGGCTAATAGGAAATATTATTGAGCAGCCACTAGCTGTGGAAATAGAAATAGTGATTTAAAACTGAAGCCTGTTTGTTACTGCAAATGGAAAATTGTAAGACAAAGATTTGCTATAGAGGGGCCTGCCCAATATTAGGTAGGAAAAGGACTAAAGGAAGGTGTACACTGGTTCTGGCAGAACAAAACATTGCCAGCCTTAAAAAGTTCAAAAAATCATGTCAGTCCACCTCATTCCCCCAAAATCATGAGGTTCTTTAAAAGTGATTCTATTGTATTTTCTCATTTGGCTTTGGATTTAACATCCCTCTCCCCACTCTAACCACCCCAAGTACATGTGTGCATGGCAATTAGTGTTGCCAATGCTCCCAAATTTATTGAATAATGTGCTTTTGGCCTCTGCTCAGAGCTCTGTCAGGCTGCCTGATGATGCAGCAGTTCAAGTTTTCTCCCAAGCCCCAAAAGTTCTAATTAATTAATTGTGCTCCACATCCATTCTGTCCCCCAGCAACCACATCAGTCCTGTTTCTGCGACCTCACCTCTACTCCACCTGCAGCTCCGGGGATTCTCTGCCCCCTCTCCCATTTCCCATGCCTGGAGTTGCAGGGATGGTGAGGAAGCAGAAAGTAGACTGACCTATTTTTACAAGGAGGAGCAGACCTGCTGGGCTCCTTCCGCTCACTCATGGGAGACAGGAGAGCTCTGCCTGCCTCCTGCAGCACCTCTGATTGACTGTTGTACCTCAGGAGGAAAGCAACCAGTTTGGCAGAGCTGCTGTTCATAAGGTCTGAAACTTCCCACTTTCTGAACACACTGCAAACAGGGCTCCCTCTAAGATACACACCTGCACGGCTACACACAAGCAATTCGAAACCTGACAACCTCCTTCCCAGAGCCACGCAGCAGCACTCACCTTCCTGCTAGACCCGGAAGGTGAGTGGCATGGCTGCTCTGGTGGATGGGATGGAGACGAGGACGGGGCAGTGGCAGCCTTGTGGTAGGCAGCTGCTTGGGTGGCCAGGGAGACGTGAGGAGTGGCTGCTCTGCTCTGGTGGGTTAGGGGCAAGGCCACCTAGCGGGCGGCTGCTCTGGCTGCTCCAGCAGCCGGAGCAGAGGCCAGGGCCACCTGGGGAGTGGCTGCTCTGGCTGCTCAGGTGGCTGAGGCCAGGGGTGGGGCTGCATGGGGAGCAGCTGCTTTTCTCTGGGGCGCTGGGGCCAGGGCCACATGTTGTAGGTGGCTGCTTCACTTCAGCGGGCTGGAGCCACGTGGGGAGCGGCTGCTCCAGTGGAAGGGATCTTTCCATTTAAATCTCTGCAGTCTTCATTGTACATACTGAGGGAAAGAAGTAACTTTGAATAAATCCCTTCTTTCACCCCACATTATTTCGTTGTTTGTAGCTTAACAAATACTTATTTTTAAAAGTGGGAATATTTTGTATTTATACCTATTAAAGAACATTTAATTATATGTAAATTGAAGAAAGTATTTAAAAATCTGCTTCCCAGGCAGTAGGATACATTTTTCAATGTCGCTCTGAGAACTGGCATTGCTATCCTGAACAAACTACTCTCTGTAATCTAAATCCTGAAACCTTTTCTTAAAAAATGGAAGGGGGTTGGGGAGGGGGCTAACATTCTGTGCTGAGCCATCCAGAATCCTTGCAGCTGATGCAGAGGGTAGGTGTTCCCTGCTTCTTCCCCCTGAAATTTCTTTCCTGCTATGTCCATGTTTAGTTCAGTATCTTGTAAACAATTTTAAAGCACTAGCATAATTTAGAAAAAAGTGTGCTTGTGTAGTAAAGCAAACTGCCAGCACATGTCAACTTCTGAATAGCCACCTCTTTAGACATCTATTGTCTTATATTATGTTCAATAATGTAGCATCTGTGACTGAAAAAAATTACTGATCCCACTGATGAAGTCAATAGCAAAACTTTCATTAACTTAATGTGGTCTAGGTTTCATATCTGAGATGAAATGGCCTATAGATGGATGTAGATTTGGGGATAGAGTAAGTGTTTATTGAAAATGGCTATTTCTACATGCTTCATTATTATTATTCCTATATAGCTGGTGCTAATGTCAGGATTTTACATTTGTAGGGTGCTGCATCTCTCTTTAGATGTTGATTCCCGCAGCGGCATGCCACTGACTCCCGGCACCATGCAGAAGGAGGAAAGGTGCGTCCTGCCCCAGATGCCACCTGGCTGTGCCAGTGGGTGTCCATGCTATTTGTGCAGGATTATGTAGTGTGGCTAAGTGGCCATGCAAAGGAGAAGGCTGGGCAAGTCACTCCCTGCACAAGGGGACACCCAGCAGCTCCAGATACAATTGCATGGAGGTGACCCTAGAGACACAAGGCATCCTCTCACCTCAATGTCACACATCGCACCATTGGACACCCTGGAACCATTTTGCACTCCAGTGGCACAAAGTTACCCTAAAGGCAGTGATCTCACTTCCCTACTTGGGTCTTACCCCAGTGTAAATAGGGGATGCCCTAGCTTGCTTAGAGTCAATGAAATGACTCTGGTGCCCTCCACCCCAGCTTACGGTATAGAGGCATTCTGGAGAAAACTAGAACAGTGCTGCACTGTGGTTATTTTGGCCTCCTATGACTTCTATGGAACTCTGGGCAGAGCAGATTTAGAGCAGCCTTGAGACTAATCTAACATACAACAGCAGCTGGACTTGCTTCTGGCAAGATAGAAAATACAGAAGGCACAAAGTGGGCTTAGACACATCTTTCACTCTTTCAGCATTCCTGCATTGCTGCACTGCGGCCATGCCTTGATATCCTAATTAAAGTTGAGATGCTGGAGTTCAAACTATTCTGCTGGATCTCATACTCCTGATATTGCTAGCAAACCCTCCAACGCCCTTTGGGTGTTTTGTATTCTGACAGTTATCAAAGCACTTGAAGGGAGCCTGAGAGATCATTTAGTCCTTTTGGGAGGGATGTCGGGGGTGTCTGGGAGATTGTTATAAACAGAGGAAGTCAGCTACTTAAAATTTTGTAATATTAATTTTCTTTTTATTTGATTTCATATTAAATAATCACTTAAAGTCACGCTCCCTTGTTAATTATTCCCAGTTTTACTATTCTTTTTCCATAACATATATCCGAACAAGTGCACATGACATGACCTCAATATTGGTGCACAAGACAAAATGCACTCCACTCATGGATGGAAAATCTTAGAGGGAACCCTGACTGTGAATAATGTGATTCTCAAAAGAGCTGGTGACTCTATAGCCATCTTTTCACTTTTTGACCTACAATTGTAATAGCCCAACATGACTGTCAGGCACACTTAAAACACCTTTTGACTTAAGTAGGGAGTTTTCAAACAAAATGACAAGTGCCACATGAGATAAGCCTCTGCATGGTTGATTAGGCCTGACAAGCAAAATATGGATCCAAATTAGGATTTCAAAACCCATTCTCAACATAAAAAAATGTTTAGGACCAGGATTTTGAGTTGGCCTCATCTTGTATTTTGTGAATTTTAAATTCCTCTGTCCCTTCCCCTCTTCACCCCTTCCTCTCCTTCTCCACCACCTTTGTAACAATAATGACTGAGAGAGAGAAAATTAGGAGTATATTTATGGCTATTCTGAATATACATTTTTAGGGGATGTGGTTTTGTCTTTGAAGGCATCATCAGTTATTTGAAAGAGGCACTGAACAATTGTCCTGCTGAGTTGAAAATGGCTGTTACAAACATTATTAATGACTGGCTATTGTGGGAGTAGTGAACAGATGGCTGAAAAATGGCATTGTGCTGTGAATGTCACCATAATTCATGATTTCTTTGTTTTATATGTGTTTTTGCTGTGGATAATGTACTTCAGTAACCTTAACTCTTAGCTAATAAGGTTTCTTATTCTGGAAGAATACATTTTTATTGCAAGAAGCTACTATCCTCCTCCCAGTTGCTGTCTTGTCTACCCATACTTTTCTTGCAATCCTGAATGTGTATTTATTTTACTATGGCTATACAGGAAGCTAAACATGTTAGAATGACAGGCACCCAGTCTCAATATCAGCTTGCTGGACTTTGTTTTCTTAGCATACATTAAATGGCAAAATGCTTGAAGTGTATAATACACCTATGTTTAAATAGACTTCATTAAACTTGGTAATAAAAGCTTTAGTGTCAGTCCCATCAACCTGATTCTGGAGGAAATACTCTTGTAAGAAGAGGTTGGGGATGGTGCGAAATCAGGAGCCAGTTACTTAATGGAAGTTATAAAGACCATCTATACTGCTGGGTAAACACTGTAAAGATAAGAACTAGAAGTAGTCTCAAACCACAACATTTGTATCCATAGCTCAAGTGAGTTCAAATCCCTGAGTTTAGTCAGCTCTCTTTTCTAATAAGAACATTGGAACAATAATAAATGTAGAAAAGAATGACAGAGAAAAATAAACAGATGTGTATTTTTAACCATTCTGATGCCTGCTCTTTTTATGTGTACACCTGACAGCCACGTTTGTTGCGTTTTTTGTTTGTTTGCAAATTTGTGTAGCTGTATCATTAACCATTTCATTTCTTCTTGTAAATAAAGTGTGGTGCAAAAATGCCAACTAACACTTGTGTAATATGGTAGCCATTTTTCTGAAAATTTACCCTGTACTGTTGAAATGAAGCATACTTATTTCCATATAAGAACTTTCTCTCACATATGGACACTGCTAGAACTGAAGCTATTAGTTTAATAACATTTAATACTGGGAAGGTTTTGGCTATTGCAGTTAGGCATAAATAATCAAATCTATTAAAGATTATATGAATTTAGTGGAAGTTTTGCAAATTACTTTAACTATGGTTTACAATGAATCTTCATGTTCTATTCTTTAAAGATCATATGCTGTTCTAACCAGGGGGTTTTGACCCATCTTACAGACAGCTGTGACATTGGTTGATTCCTCTTTACCTTTCACATACTTGAAGGTATTCAAAGCTGGGGTTTGTTTCAACGCTAAATTCAATTTATATCCAAAATTTTTTAAAGAACCTAAAAATCCACAAAAAGCAGTAGTTGGAGGTAGATTTTTTTCTCTCCTCCCCCTTAGTGATTCAGCTGTAGTTTTCACTGCTAGTCCTATGGTTTCACTGTTCCTCTTTTGAAGAAAATTTTTGGACTCTCACTGTCTCTGTCATGTTAAGCAGCTAGAGATCCAAGGTCACCTACAGGCTGCACTGCCACTTGGCTACTACTCAAAGTTTGACTGAAACCTACTTTATAACTCATCTTTTTTCTTTTATTTATTACATTGCTACAGCAATAAAATGACTGTAAAGTACAAAAAAAAAAAAAGGAAAAATAGGCCAATATTTTGAAAGACAGTTTATGTGTAAAAGGATGGGATTTTGAAAATAAATGTTCATTTATAAAGAAAGAAGAGAAATCCATTTTAAAGTTCATTAGTCTTTCTTTGAGTAGGCTACTTTCAGTCCAGACAATGCAGACATTGTTTTACTTTCAGCAGAAATATCTGCATGTACAATAGCATTATATATGAAGCTTTCTGACTGCACACGTCATCTAGCCAGCTGAATATACAGACAGGCAAATGTGTCCAAAAAGCACAGTTCATCCTGCCAGGCACTAAGAGACCTTATCTCCTGTTAACTGCAATGGGAGTTGAGAGCAGACAGCCTGTTACAGGAGATGATCAGCCCTTCATGGGGTTGGGCCTCTGAAGGTAGTGTTGCTCAGATTTCCAACTCCTCATTTTATTGCAGATGTTCAGTTCAATTGAAGACTCCTATTGTATACAGGAATTGTCATACTGCAACAGATCCTGTCTCCAATGGCAATGTAAGAGATAGAAGCCCCATCCAGAAATACACAAAGCCATTGGTATAGATAAATGTGTTTTAATATTAGGGTTGAAAGAAAAAGTCTTTAAACAATTAACCAACATTTCAGAATATTTAACATTTGAGTTTTCTGCTTCCTGCAGTGTCCAAAATTATAAAATTGTATATTATACATACATCAGAGAGGATATGTATTAAGTATTAGTGAGCAAGGAATCTGTATCTTGTTCAAGGACTAATGTCATCTCAAAGCCCAAACAGCCTTCAAGGTCTCCATCCATAATAGCATAAAGGCAAGTGAGCTGACAGAATCATAAAAGGGAAGGAAAATGCATACTTTTTCTCCCTGAATACCTTGTCCAGAGTCTAGTCACATAACAGTGAGAATAAGTTCCTTATCTCAACAAGAGAGTGCATAGTATCCAATTCAGTTTCACAGCAGTTTGCTTTGCAGGTTTTGGTGCATACAGGTTGTTAGAATGTTCAGATATGGCCCAATGTTCTGATTCTGCGTTTAACATACTCAGCAAAGATTAGGGATGTTTGGCTTATTTACTCATTTAGAATTGAGGTGTCAAACATCTCTCGGATATTAAGGAAGACTTACAGAAAGGCTATTTAAATAGCAATTGTTCAAGGAAACATTATTTGATAGCAAGCCAAAGATCCACTCTACAAATACCCCAAGTTGATATGTTTAAGTGAAAATAGGTAGCTAAGTAAGGTATGTGAAGTAAGAAAAATGGCATGAGACCAAATAAAAAAGATCCTTTCAACAAAGAAGACTAACTGTGTACAACTATTCCAGATGTTCCCTAAGATGAAACAAAACACAGTAATTGTTTCCAGATTGAGGATATAAGATGAAAATGCTGGAAAAAAAAATCCAAAGGCACTGAATATATATGAAACCTGTAGGCTCAAGGTTAGGGTAATTGCCTAAGGGAGCACAGAGCCTCCAAAGCATTGATCATTTATCAGGTACCTGTAAAACAAGAAAAGAATAAAGAATATTCATGAGCCAAATGGAAATGGGAATGTCCAGTAATCGAACATATGGAAGAATTACTAAAATTACTGCATGGACTTACTTTTACCTCCAAGAAGAGAACAGTATCCTGAGAAGCATTTAACTGCCCTGTGACTTAGGGAACCAAAGGTTTGGTATTTGATTACAAGATGCAGTAAGGTCACATTTTTCACCACTATAGTAATAAGAGCCCAGAGTTACACGCAGTTGAGTGAGTGCTTGTGATATTTTGATGTCTTTGTCTGTAAGTCTGACTTCTTGCTCTGGCCACTTAAAACTGTGAGCCAGTGTGTTATCACTATGTCTCAGCAGGAGTAAACTGTGCTGCTGCTAACCTATTTGTCAGTGCCCTGGCATGCCCGCTTGTCTGCCTTGCCATCTAACTCATCAGGACTATCGTAGTCCAAACTTTGCCCTGAAGGTAACAGAATCCTCTTTCCCAAGTTTCCCAAGGAAGTCATAGAATCATAGAGCTGGAAGAGACCTCAGGAGGTCATCAATTCCAGCCCCGTGCCCAAGGCAGGACCAGTCCCAACTAAATCAACCCAGCCAGGGCTTTGTCAATCCGAGACTTTAAAACCTCTAGGGATGGAGATTCCACCACCTTCCTAGGTAACCCATTCCAGTGCTTCACCAGCCTTCTAGTGAAATAGTTTTTCCTAATATCCAACCTAGACCTCTCCCACTGTAACTTGAGACCATTGCTCCTTGTTCTGTCATCTGTCACTACTGTGAACAGTCTTTCTCCATCCTCTTTGGAACCTCCCTTCAGGAAGTTGAAGGCTGCTATCAGATCCCCCCCTCCCTCTTCTCTTCCGCAGACTAAACAAACCCAAATCCCTCAGTCTCTCCTCATAGGTCATGCGCTCCAGCCCCCTAGTCATTTTGGTCGCCCTGAGCAGGACCCTCTCCAATGCATCCACATCCTTTCTATAGTGGGGGGCCCAGAACTGGACACAATACTCCAGATGTGGCCTCACCAGAGCCAAATAAAGGGGAATAATCACTACCCTGGATCTGCTGGCAATGCTCCTCCTAATGCACCCTAATATGCCATTAGCCCTCTTGGCTACAAGGGCACAATGTTGACTCATATCCAGCTTTTCATCCACTGTAATCCCCAGGTTCTTTTCTGCAGAACTGCTACTTAGCCAATCAGTCCCCAGCCTGTAACAATACTTGGGATTCTTTCATCCCAAGTGCAGGACTCTGCACTTGTCCTTGTTGAACCTCATCAGATTTCTTTTGGCCCAATCCTCTAATCTGTCCAGGTCACTCTGGACCCTATCCTTGCCCTCCAGTGTATCTACCTCTTCCCCTAGCTTAGTGTCATCTGTGAACTTGCTGAGGATGCAATCTATCCCCTCGTCTAGATAATTAATAAAGATGTTGAACAAAACCGGTCCTAGAACCGATCCTTGGGGCACTCCACTAGAAACCAACCACCAACCTGATATCGAGCCGTTGATCACTACCCATTGGGCCCAACAGTCTAGACAGCTTTCTATCCATCTTACAGTCCATTTATCCAATCCATATTCCCTTAACTTGCTGGCAAGACTATTGTGGGAGACCGTATCAAAAGCCTTTCTAGTCAAGGTATATCACATCCACTGACTTTCCCATATGCACAGAGCCAGTTACCTCATCATAGAAGCTAATCAGATTGGTCAGGCATGACTTGCCCTTTGTGAATCCATGTTGACTATTCCTGATTACTTTCCCCTCTTCCAAGAGCTTCAAAATGGATCCCCTCCATGGGGATCCCCTCCATGATTTTTCTGGGGACTGAGGTAAGTCTGACTCATCTGTAGTTCCCTGTATCGTCCTTCTTCCCTTTTTTAAAGATGAGCATTACATTTGCCTTTTTCCAATCATCCGGGATTTCTCCCGATCTCCACGACTTTTCAAAGATAATGGCCAAAGGCTCCGCAATGACATTTGCCAACTTCCTCAGTACCCTCGGATTCATTAAATCCGGGCCCATGGACTTGTGTACGTTTAGCTTTTCTAACTAGTTCCTAACTTGTTCTTTCCCCAGCAAGGGCTGTCCACCTCCTTCCCATACTGCGTTGCCTAGTGCATTTGTCTGGGAGCTGACCTTGTCTGTGAAGACAGAAGCAAAGAAAGCATTGAGTACTTCAGCTTTTCCCACATCATCTGACACTAGGTTACCTCTCTCATCCAGTAAGGGCCCCACACCCTTTCTGATCACCCTCTTATTGCTAACATGCCTGTTGAAACCTTTTTTGTTATCCTTCACATCCCTTGCTAGCTGCAATTCCAGTTGCACGTTCACGTTCCTGATAACTCCCCTGAATTCTCGAGCAATATATTTATACTCCTCCTTAGTCATCTGTCCATGTTTCCACTTCTTGTAAGCTTCCTTTTTGTGTTTAAGTTCACCAAGATGTCCCCGGTAAGCCAATCTGGTCGCCAACCATATTTGCTTTTCTTGCTGTGCATCGGGATGGTTTCTTCCTGTGCCTTTAATAAGGCTTCTTTAAAATACTGCCAGCTCTCCTAGACTCCTTTCCCCTTCATGTAAGCATCCCAGGGAATCCTGCCCATCAGTTCTCTGAGGAAGTCAAAGTCTGCTCTTCTGAAGTCCAGGGTATGTATTTTGCTACTCTCCTTTCTTCCTTTGGTCAGGATCTTGAAATCTACCATCTCATGATCACTGCTTCCCAGGTTGTCACCCACCTCTACTTCCCCTACTAGTTCCTCCCTGTTTGTGAGCAGCAGGTCAAGCTGTGCATGGCCCCTGGTCGGTTCCTTCAGCACTAGTACCAAGAAGATGTCCCCAACATTCTCCAAAAACTTCCTGGATTGCCTGTGTACTGCTGTATTGGTCTCCTAATAGATGTCAGGGTGATTGAAGTCCCCCATGAGAACCAGGGCCTGCAATCTGGAAGCTTCTCTCAGTTGTCTGAAGAAAGCCTCATCTCCCTCATCCACCTGATCCGGCGGTCTATAGCAGACACCAACCACAACATCACCCCTGATGCTTCCAACTCTAAACTTAATCCATAGACTTTCAACTGTCTTTACGCCCTCTAAATACCAGAGCTCCAAGCAATCATACTGCTCTCGAACATACAATGCAACTCCTCCTCCTTTTCTCCCCCGCCTGTTCTTCCTGAACAGTTTATACCCTTCCATGACAGTCCTCCAGTCATGCGAGTCATCCCACCAAGTCTCCGTTATTCCAATCAAATCATAGTTCTTTGGCTGGGCCAGGGATTCTAATTCTTCTTGTTTGTTTCCCAGGCTTCTTGCATTGGTGTACAAGCACTTTAGATAACCAGTTGATCGTCCTACCTTCTCTATCCAAATCAGGGCTCCTCCCTTGTTGCTTGTTCTTCCTTGTGTTTCTTTCCGGTATTCGACTTCTTCAGTTACCTCAGGGCTTTGGCCATCGTCCCCCAATGAACCTAATTTAAAGCCCTCCTCACTAGGTTTGCAAGCCTGTCCGCAAAGATGCTCTTTTCTCTCTTGGTTAGGTGGATCCCATCTCTTCCTAACAATCCCTGTGCCCGGAACAGAGTCCTATGGTCAAAGAAACCAAAGCCCTCTCTCTGATACCACCTGCACAACCACGCATTTACTTCCTCAATTCAACGATCCCTACCTGGACCTTTTCCTTCAACAGGAAGGATGGATGAGAACACCACTTGCACTTCAGATTCCTTGATCCTTCTTCCCAGAGCTACATAATCTGCTGTGACCCGCTCAAGGTAATTCTTGGCCGTATCGTTAGTTCCTACATGGAGAAGCAGGAAGGGGTAGCGATCCGAAGGTTTAATCACTTTTGGAAGACTCTTGGTCACATCCTGAATGTGAGCTCCCAGTAAGCAGTACACTTCTCAAGATTACAGGTCTGGACAGCAGATGAATGACTCAGTCCCTCTTAGGAGGGAGTCCCCAACCACCACCACCCGTCTTCTTCTTTTGGGGATGGTGGTCATGGAACCCCCAACCCTAGGACTATGCATCCCATGCCTTCTGGTAGATGGTGTTCCCTTCTGATTTCTTCCCTGAGAGGTGCCTGCCAAAGCATTCTCCACCATAATGCCTGTGGAGAGAGCCTGAAAGCGGTTACTTGCCTCTACAGGAATGAGGGATATCTGAGTTGGCCTTCTTCTTCTTCTAGAAGTTACATGCTGCCAGTTTTCTTCCTTGTCCTGTACTGCCCTCACTAGCTCTTCAGCCTGCTGTGCCTGCAGGATTAAACGCTGCCTTTTATCAAGGAAGTCTTCATCCTCTCTGATGGAACGTAGGGTTGATACTTGGGCCTCAAGTCCTCTAATTTTTTCTTCCAAAATGGCAACCAGCTTGCCCTTAGTGCAGATGAAATCCCTTCTTTCTTCCGGGAGGAAGACAAACATGGCACATGCTGTGCAGGTAACAACAGCAGACCTATCACCATTCATACCTGCCTTCCTTCTGAGAGATTCCTCAGATGTTATTAAATGCCTTCTTGAAGGGGAGGAGTGTAGTGAAAAGATTTTAAAGAATGGCGAGTGTATCTTGCCCCCTTCCCACTCCCTCTCCAAACTCCCTGTTAGCAGTCCCTGCTCGCAAGCTCCCTAGTCATTGACTCACTCCTTTATAAAGTCCTGGACTGCCTAATAGCCCCTCCCCCTGATTAAGGCTCAACCAATGAGTAGAGGCTCCAAGATTTCAAACCCTAATTAGAAGCTCACAGCTTACATCTGCCAGCCACAGCACACACTCTTGGGGGAAGGGAGGGGAAGAGGATGGGGGAAAAAAGTCTTCATTGGACACTCACAGAAGTTATTAAGTTCACTGCATCCAAAGATGACAATAGGCTATTAGATTAGCTGAAGATTTCAACTTCACTTCAATATAACAGCACTGAGGTGTTTTTATTATAAAACTAATAAGTTTGTTAACAAGGACCATACGTTTGGGTGATTTCAAGTAAAAGAGGCATTGAAAGGTTTCTAGTGCCTAAAACGTAACATCAGCAAGTTACAATCTTTGTCTAAGCAGAGATTTCACCTATAGTCCGTTCCCAATAGCTATAGCTCTCTTAGTTGAAGGCTCTAGCTTTCTCGGATTTCAAGAGCTCTGCCCTCCTAAGTCCCTCAGTTGATGGATGCCAAAAGGGCTTTATGTTTCTGCTTATATTTCTCAAGGTCTATCTGTTTCAAGAACCAGGAAAGCTTTGTGCGGGAACAGCCTCCACCACCATCATGATCATTAACTTTTCATTTCTTCTACTTACTAGCTTGAGGGCTTTGTCTACCTTCTATGTAAATGTACTTCCATTGTTCCTGGTCTTGTCTTTCTCAGTTTATGTTGAAGACATATGCCCAACTTTTAAAATGAATTTCCAGCACACATCTATACATTTTTGTATGCTGTCCATGTGTTCATAGTGCAGTATTAATAACCGGCATGTTTGCATGTAGTATCTTACCTTTTAATTACAGTGAGTTGGAGCAATTAGTGTGTCACGGTTGATGAGAGTTATAGTATAATATGTCCTTTGACAGCTGGCTCTGAAGGCCTCTGTGGGTCACAGTGTCTATAGGTTGGACCTCCCTAGTCTGGCATCCTTGGGTCCTTTAATAGTCTACAGGTTGGACTTCCCTAGTCTGGCATCCTTGGGTCCTGACAGGTCCCAAACAAGGGAGTTTGCCAGACCAGGGGAGGTTAGGGTCCCCTTCTGGTGACCCCTGTGGCTGCCAGCAGGACTGTGCTCCCATCTCCAAGCAGTTGGGCTGGCCAGGCTGTGTTCCCAACTTCTGGCCCCCGATGGCTGCCAAGCTGGCTGGGCTCCACTCTGCTGCCAGTCCCCAGTGGTTGCTTACTGGACTCCGCTGCTGGCCTCTGGGGCTGCCACACTCCCAGCCAATAGCTACTGAGGCTTTCTGGCCTAGGGCTCTCTGGTCCAGCAACATCCAGAGAGGTTCGACCTGTAGTATCCTGTGTATTTGTTCTGCCAGCAAGTTCTGACTAAAACAAGTGAATATTATTGTCCCATTCTACAGATAGGAAGCTGGCATTATAAATCATGTTAGGGCTTCTGAACCATTATGGAAGACAGAACACTTTGGAACTTCTGACTGCACTCCAGTGGTAAATAGCAGCAAACCCTGTACAGGAAGCCTGTGAAAATGGCAAGGGGAAATGGGTGCAGTTGCCTTCAATGGGTATTACACTGATCAGCTTCAGCTGAGAATCTGACTCAAGTCCAGGTGATGCACTGATGGAAATGAATCTTTTTTCTTCTTTTATCCAAAAGTAGTCTCTCCTGCCAACAATAATTGGGATGGGTGGGGCAGAGGCAGGCAAAGGGACTTCAGCATTACTACTAAAATGTTGGTAAATCTTTAATCAGCTCAATAAGAGCTGCCAGATGCCAACTAAGGAGGCATGACTTGCAATGGGTTTCAACAGTGCTTCTGTGGATGACTTGAAATGAAGATAACACCACAATAAGTTACTAAATACAAATTTTTCTGCCTTCTGCAATGCCTGTTCAGTGGTCATTTGATTAATTCTAAGGATTAATGCTTATTAATTTTTCTTGCTACACCTTTTTCTTCTGGTCCCTTAACCTGAGTGTGACACCAATATAAAGTCCTTTAATATTCCTTACACTCAGGGTGTGTCTAGACTACATCCCTCTGTCGGCAGAGGGATGTAAATGAAGCACTTTGAAAGTGCAACCACAGTCTAGACGTGGTTCTTTCGAAAACAGGGTGCTTTTTTGAAAGGTCCTGTAAACCTCATTTTTTGAGGGTTTTGAGGTTTATAGGATCTTTCGAAAAAGCACCCCATTTTCAAAAGAACCGCGTCTAGACTGTGGTTTCAATTTCAAAATAGCGCTTTTTTGAAAGAGCGTCATTACATGATTATGCAAATGAAGCATGGGATATTTAAATACCCGCTTCATTTGCACTTTTGAAGTGCTTCATTTACATCCTTCTTCCAACAGAGGGATGTAATCTAGACACACTCCAAGTCTCTCTGGGCTAAATTTTGCCCTCAGTCATACCAATGTAATTCCATTTACTTCCTAAGCATACCAAATTTAGAAATCTTGGTTCCACTGATGTCAAAGGGAACATTCCCATTAACTTCAATGAGGCCAGGATTGTGTCAATAGGAGAGTATAAAGTAAATGCTAGGACTGTATTTTGGAAAGCAGAAACTCTGGTAAGAACCTTGGTCAGTGTGGCTTGAATATGAGCATCCAGGGCAATGATCTGGCAACGAAGGCTAATGCAATTGTTGGACATAAATACAGGTGTATTGCCAGAAAGAACAGGGAGATGGCACTACCTTTGTATACAGCATTAGTCAGATCATTAATGGTCTTTTATGTCCCGTAGAAAGATACCCACTGACTTCTATTGAAAAGGGAGTTTGTACCATTACATCTGCATTTCCTTCTTCAAAATCACTGCATCTTACAGGGGAGCAAAACAAATACCAAGTATGTCTCATTTTAGAAAGATTTGGAGAGGAAACACCTGGATTTTCCTGCAGTGATTTGCACAATGAAAGTGAAAACTTGAATATAATTAATCACAACTACTAATGACCTACTTTTGATCCATTATTCCCTGTAGCTGAGATTTCTGACAAGTGATAAAATTGGCCTCAGTTTGATCTAACTTATACTACTTTTGCAATACTTTAACTCCTTCCACTTTATGGGTGACTTCTGCTTTACACCAGTTTAAGTGAGAGCAAAATCATGTCAGAAGCCTATTTATATTTCCAGAAAAGTAATAAGCAGGAATAATTATTTAGTCCATGCTCTCACCATAGTGTGTGAGCATCTTAGGTGCTCTTCATTTTCTAAGTTAAATTTTTAGGAAATGTGAGCATCTATTACCAAAACATAAAATAAGCTAGTAGCTTGAATGTAGTTTCAATTAGAGCTACTGGGGAAAAATTATATTACCAAGATATATTATACTAGCAGGGGTTGTGTGCAAGAACAGTATGTAAAAAACTGTCTCTGTGGTGGAGACAGAAGGAAAAGAGATATGTTGGAGGAATGAGAAAAATGTGGGTGGATATATGAAATTATTTATCTATCTAATTATTACATAGTTTCATTTCATTTAGCCAGTGAAATTAATTACCCTGTTTTAAAATAATTAAGTAGTTATTGTCACTAAACCAGGAGTTAAAATGAAACCTACAAACTCAAATGTCAAATGCTGACATTGATTCACTGTCTAAATATGAGTTAAAAGCCCAGTGAGGGTTTCCAATAGCCCCATTTCCAAACTGGTTAACATGAAACAATGTAGCAAAGATACTTAATGGAAGTCATTCTTCTCTCTTTACTCTCTGCAGAAGTCATTATCAACACTCCTCCTTCCATTCTTTTTCAGAGTCCCAAAGTGGATTCACATTTGTTTTCTGAAAAGTATTTCAGTAGTGCCTCACAGCTACAGAAAAGCAAAAAGAAAAGAAGTCTATGGTAGTCCAAAGCAAAGAGGAAGCTTTGGAGATAAGGTTGGAAAAGTTTTCTAAGAAATATCAGCTATTGCTAGTTACCTACGTTTTATGGTAGGACTATTATTATTATAATTATTAGGACTTCTGAAAGAATTTAATCTGCATCAATTACAATAACGTTCATTTAAACTAAAGCATGGGTAAATTTTTCAAAAGGTTCTGAGAGACTTGAGATACTAAGTCCCATTTTCAAAGGGCCTTAGACAGTTAGGTGCATAATTAAGAAACATTGCAAATAGTAGGATTTTGAAAAGCAACTATGCATCAGCTCCCATTAGTTAATTGTTTTCAATGAGAGGAAGTATTGCCTAAAGGTTAGAGCACTAGACTGGGATTCAGAAGACCTGGCTTGTATTCCCGGTTGTTCACTGGTCTGAAGTCTAAACCTTGGGCAAGTCACTTCACCTCTCTGTGCTTCAATTTCCCTATCTCTAGTAAGGGGTTAAAGATACTAAAATATTTTGTAAAGAGACCTACTCATTAACTGTGCTGTTTGAGGGCTTGCCATTATTATTAAGAAGTTATTATTTGCCAACAGTTCTCACAAACTCATACCGGAATTGCCACAGTCTCCACTTATGCCTCACATAATGGACAGTTGCTGTGCATCAGGTACCACTATGTAACTTGGATAAATGTTAAACCTTTTTCATGGAGATTATTTATTATTGCTTTATAGTGTATTATTATTAATTATTATTATTATTATTTATTAGGAAGTTCTTAAATATTGGCCATATCCTTATCACAAGCTATTCTATGTCTATTCACTGAACTACTTCAGAAAAAAAAAGTGTCCTCCCACTCAATCATAGCACAGGATTTTGTTAAGACAACCTAATGGTTGTCTTGTTGACATAAAAATGTATAAAACTTCTGTTTTAATTTTATTCCATGTACTATCATTTTAATCAAAATAAACGACTTATCAAATGGGGCCCAGATGTGCTATCTCAGTCAAAACAAATACTGATAGTACATGTACTGACCTCTAACAAGTTTGTCACTTGATCTTTGTTTATGCAAAATCACCCCTTTCTGGCTTGGCTTTCCTATGTACCACCTAACCACATATTCAGTCTTAACTTTGCCATTCTTCCATCACTGATCCTTTCTCTATCTCCTCAGCAGTGTCTTACATTCATATTAATCTTTAGCTCAACTGCCTGTCATAAAAATCAAAGAAACATAGGCTGAAAGGGTCCTTGAGAGCTCAACTTTCCCTTCTCCACATAGGGAAGACCATGTACAGCTAGACCATTCTTGACAGGTATTTGTCTAACCTCATCTTATAGAATCCCCATCACTGGACATTTTTTTAGTCTTCCTTGGAAGTTCTTAACTTCTAGTGCTTAAATAGCTTTATAGTTAGTTTTTGTCTAATATCAACCCTAAATTTCCCTTGCCACTACTCATGCCAATTACTACTTGTTCCACCTTCAGTGGATATGGAGAACAATTGATCATCATGTTCTGTCTTTATAACAGTCCTTTTCATATACGAAGATTTGTCAGGTCCCCTCCGTCTTCTTTTCTCAAAACTAAACATGCTCAATATTTTTTACCTTTCCTCAGAGGACAGGTTTTCTAAACCTTTCATCTTTTTTGTTGTGCTGCTCTCTCTCCAATTTGTCCACATCTTTCTTCAAATGTGGGGCCCAGCACTAGACACAGTACTTCAACTGAGTCCTCACCCCTACCAATCAGAATAGGACAATTTCCTCTGTAATCCTACCCCCAATATTTCTGTTAATACACCCAAGAATATTAACCTTTTTCCAGAACTGCAACATGTGGTTGAATCTTATTCAAATGTATTGTGCCTGTAGGCTTATATTTAAAAAATGGAGAAGAGGAGCTCCCACTTTGGTTATCTTGTTGGATGGGGAAGTACTGCTTGTGAGACATTGCTTACTGTCTATCCTGGCAATGGTTTCAGGGCCACTTGCTCTCTGAGCCATGGAGATGTGTATCTAGGTATGTCTATGTGAGACTTTCACATTTCAAATGATGCCTCTAAAGACCATGTGAAGGATTCTGAACTGAGTTTCAGTGAGATACTGAAAACCTATCTTCACAAATGTTCCAAAAATGTCACTCAGGGTATGTCTACACTACAGGGTTAATTCGAGTTATCTTAATTTGAAATAGTTAATCTGAATTAAGCTAATTTGAATTAACGCATCTACACACAAAATGCAGTTCGAATTAGCATTTTGCTAATTCAAAATACCGCGTCCACACTGAGTGGACACTGATTCAGATTTAAGGCCGGCCGGAATCAGGTCAGGGGTAGGGCATCAGGTCAGGAGTGTCTTTGTGTGGCTGTTGCCTGAGGCTATCTGAGGCTTGTGCTTAATGGGATACACACACACACACACATGGGCAGCCGGTTCCCAGGTGTCCCTGCTTGCTTGTCTGCCTCACTGAGGGACAGCAAAGCATTTGTGTCTTGGAGTGCTCTGGTTGCCCTCACTCAGGACACCACAGCACTCTGCAACATGGAACCAGAGCTGCCCCTGGGCACTCTGGTGCTTCTCGTGAACATTTTGCTATGAGCCTGGCTTCACTTTCTGCAGGCTGCCATCCGGGAGGTCCATCGGGAGCTGTCAGTATCCAGGAGGCCCAGCAGGAGAGCTTCCACCCTGAGGAGCACTCAGAGCCTCCCTGGTCTGCCCCACTGGAGACTTGTGCCTCATTCCTCCCTCACGTCCTTCCACTTAACCCTCCCCCCAACCCTGCTTCCTGGTGTCAAATAAAATACATGTATTTTCCTAAACACAAACTCTCTTTATTTAACAAAACTGGGGGGGGGGGGGAGGGAATGAAACTCTGGTGAGACTGGGGAAAGGAGGCGGGAGAGGGTGGGAGAGTGGAGGGGGAAACCTGGGAGAAGGGAGCTGGAAGGGGGAAGCAAGGGGAAGAAGGGGGAGGGGAAGCTCAGGGCTCAAGGTTGGGGGTCTTGCCAGACGACCTTGATTTTCATGCGAACCTGCTCCTGGGATCGCATGTGGCCTTTGGTGGCCAGGCTGGCAGCTATCCTGCCATAGAAGGCCATTTTCCTCCATCTAGTATGGAGATCATGGATGTTGGGGGCATTCCCCCCCCCCCAAAACCTGAGTAAGGGCCACCCTGATCTCCGCTCTGGACCAGGAAGGTGCCTGCCTTTTCTGGGCCCTGGAAGGCTCCTGGGAGCTGGCAGACTGCTCCTGGGGAGCAGTGGAGGGCTGGCTGCCAGTGGCTTTCTGGCTCATGTTTTGGGGCCACTGGGTCAGGGGCAGTGATTGCTGGCTCTGGGCCGGCAGGCTTGGAGCTGGCACAGGCACTGTGGCCAGAGTCTACCCCTTTAAGGGCTCTGGGGATGGAGGGGGAGGGAGAGGAGTGTTCTTGCTTGAGGCTGGAGTGGCCACCAGGGCACCCTGGGAAGGCTGGAGGCCCCCTATTTTGAAATAAGTGTCTACACAGCATTTATTTCAAATTAGCTAATTCGAGTTTGGTATTACTCCTCGTAGAATGAGGTTTACCAAATTCGAATTAAGCGCCCTGCTATTTCGAAATTAATTCAAAATAGCAGTTTGCCTGTGTAGACACTATTAAAGTTAGTTCAAAATAACGGCTGTTATTTCGAATTAACTTTGATGTGTAGACATACCCTCAGTTAATAGTCCCAGCTTGAGTTCTTTCTTATCAGAATCTTCACCTGTCTCCCTCTGACTTCTACAAGACAAATGAATCAGAGACAGACACAGCTTTTCCATTCAGCGACAACTTTCCAAAGTAAATTCATTTTGCCACATAGCACTCTAGTCCTGCAAAGACTTGAGTATGTGACCAATCCTAGTAATTACCAATCCTAGTAAATATATGTCTGGACCAATTTCCCTTGATCCAGGCATACATTTAAGCAATCTTAGATGACCCAGGATAATGGATTTGTACTCATACAAAGTCTTTGGCATTTACATAAGGTAGCTAAGTGTCCAGCTACTCAGTGTACATGCACAGATATATTTCTATGCAAATCAGTCCTGGTGCACCCAAAACTTAAGTGACCAAAGCAGCTGGCTTTGAAACTTGTGCATTGGAAAATTAGTCAGTTTGGAAAACTATGTCCTTCAGGTAATATAGTTCATAGTGTTGTCATCTTCAGCTCTGTGCTTCAGTTTTCCACCTGAAAACATTTAGAATGGAATCTTAATAATTGATTATTGCATGATATTGTACATTAATTTTATTTCCAAAAACTATCCTGAATCTTTTATTCTCAGAGCAATCCCTATGGCAACAAGAGGCAGAACTCTAAGATAATGCTCATGAACAAAGGGAGATTCTACCAGAAAATGCTAATGAAAATGTTTGTGCTACTACTATATTTCTAAATGTGCAGTTTGACTATACAGTCATTCTCTTAAAAAACTGCATTAACTTCATTAGTTCTTTCAGCAATATACAGTAGTCTTCACTGCACTGGAATGTAATGATATAATTGGCTGAAGACTCTGGAGGATTCTGTGGTCTGTCACTCTCGATGTGCCTCTCTAGCTGACGGCATTTCTCTCTCCCCTTCTCCCCTCTGTTCGGGACATAACAGTTCTCAATTGATTAGACAGCTGGAGATAAAATACCAGATAAGAAAAATGTAATAAACTGTTTCTCCCCAGACAGAAATATATAATTTCAAAAAAAGGGCCACTTTGGCCAGCTAAAAGACAACAAATTCTATACCCATATCATTGGTTGAGATAGTTAAATTTTCTAGATCATTATTTCTCAACCTTTTTTATACCAGCTTGATGCATTCCTAAACTACGTCAGAGAGATCTCAGGGATCAGTGCAGATCCATGGACCACTCAAGGAGAAATGTTGCTTTACCTGATGTTTGTTTACCCTTGTGTTTGTAATAAAAACTATTCTGGCCCTAACTGGCAGTGTGTTTAAACACTAAAACCTAAATCAAAGTTAAAAGTCTTAAGCAGTTAAATGGCATCTATTACTCTACCATCCATGTGCCTCAGAATCTTTAATGTACTTATTCTTATAACATTTTGAGAGGCAGTGAATTTATATTATCCCCGGTTTACAGAGGGAGAGCAGAAAGTAAGTGAATTGATGTCATTATAAAGAAAGTCTTTGCCAGAATAAGGACTTGAGGGCAAGTCCCCCCCTACCCTTGGCTGCTCCCCTAACTATTGAACCTCTTCCCCATAAGCTTTTCTTCCTCATGCCAGTCAGGTATCCCCTGCCATTCTGCAGTAAAGACATTGGTATTGAGCCACATTACCTCACTTGGAGGTCCAAAAAAGGTCTGACACTGCACTCTTTCAGAGAATGCAGCATATATATTTCACCCAGCAAGCCCCAGCCAAACTAGCCCTAACCTAACAATTTTCATCTCCTGGGCACCTTAAACTGCAGTAAATTCAGAATAGCTCACCTGACTTCTGTGAAATTACTCTGGATTTTCACTTGCATAACTAAGATCATGTTCTGGCCCCTTATTTCCTTTAGCAATCCAATTTGCATTATACTTATCTGTTTTTCCTATTCTATTTTTATATAGCATGTTCAGTGAGGTATCTTTCCACAGTCAATGGATTTTAGTCCACTGAGCCAAAGAGCAGAATTTTGACTTGTGCTGCTTCTCTATCATTCTCTTCACAGATCCTAAACACAGCTTGTTAAATGGAGTAAATGACAGCTCCAAAATTTCTTCTCACTCTAATCCTCAAATTGAGACCATGTTGGTGGCTAAGGAAAATGGCAGGCCAAACAGCCAAGAAAGAGGTTTTACAATCTCCAGATTCAATTGTAAAGATAGTCCATAGTTGTAAGTACTCCTATCCAGATGTTATTTTCTTAGAGCAGAGTGGTAATATGTTTTAGAGCTGGGCCATAAAATGGGCTAAGAATAATTTGCTTGGCTACCACAGGTTTCCTAACACAAGTGTCCTCTGCTTCTTCAGTTCCTAGAGAAAGTAAAAACTTGGGATTGAGACAAGGAATTCTGTGATTGGTCCTACCCAGGGTGTGTCTACACTACAGCATTTTTCCGGGAAAAACAGCCGTTTTTCCAGAAAAAGAATACTTGCGGCCACACTGCCATTGAATTCTTTCAACAGAAAGTTGAAAGAACGGAGGGGTATTTCTGATGATGGTTAACGTCTTTCTACAAGGAAGAAGCCTTTTTCCAAAAAAGCTTTTTCAGAAAAAAGGCATGTGTGGATGTGCAAGAGGGAGTTATTTTGAAAGAAGAGACCTCCAGGAAATAACACAGGTGCCCCAGTGTCCACTCCATCCATACTAATCACAACGTAAATGTGAGATAGCATCCAATCAATGTGGACACTATCTTTCAAAAAAGCACATTGCTTTTTTGTTGAGCTTCTGCTGTGTGGACGCTCTCTTTAGAAACAAGTTTTTCTGGAAGATCCCTTCTAGAAAAGCGTCTTCTGAAAGAAACTTGCAGTCTAGACGTAGCCCCATTCATCATATAGATATACTGAAGATTTTTAAGCTTGCTAGCAACCACAGTGGTAGCTACTGCTGCAGCCAAACAAACATTGCTTTGGGACCACAGGTTGGCAGTGGCAATTGTTGCAGGAAAAATAAATGTTGACAGGGACTAGAGTGAAGCAGCCCTATTTAAATATTGCAGACTTTTCCATTCCCCCTTTCAGGGCATTTGGGCTGGCTGTGAGTACCCAGTTGTGGAGACATCCTGCTCCAATAGAAGTTTCCTACTCCTGTGTCCTGAGAGTATTGACAAGGGCAGCCTTGTCCCCAGCAAGCACTATGGCCATGAATGCAATGGACTCCTAGAGCTGCCCAGACCTCCCTTTCTAAAATCCAAGTACATTGGAAGTAGCCTGTTCTAGTCACACTTGCACATGGGCTTTAAATAAGTGCAATCATATATTTGATATATTGGAATATTTTAAGATTTTGGCAGATTACCAAACAAGGCAGACTAGGCATGGTGATTTTCCAGAACAATTTATAACATCTTAGATTTATTCATGATTATTATCTGTAACACACTGTGTCTATACTGATAATAATAACTTTCCATTGTTCTTCTGAGTAACTGTAGATGCTTCATGCTTCTCTCAAACAAAGGTGGAAAATAATGTCTCTCTTCTTTCATGCTGTTTCCAAATTTCTTTTTTCCCCTTTCTTTTCATTTAAAAAACTCTGAGTACCAGTTATACTATAAAGAACTAAATATGAATTAAAAGGCCATATCCTTTTATATCTGATCTTACATATTTTGCTAAAATGCTCCTCATCTCTTCACTGCCCCATACTTTTCACTTCAGTTTATTTCCCCATGAAAAATAATCTGGCATTAGCAATGAAGAAACTATAAACTGTTTAGTGAAACAAGGTGCCAAAGACAGTTTAGATTATAAAAATAAATTTAGAGTTTTATGAGGAATTACCTCCACTTTCAAGTAGTATCTCGGATTCCAGATTAACTATGGTTCGAAAATCTCTGATGAGAATGACATCAGCTACTAATCAAAGCTCCACATACAAGGTATGAAGAAAAATGAAATAATCATTTCTGCCATGCTGGGCCTGGTGGTTTTCAGTCCTCTAATAAATACACTAAAGTTATATTATGTTACCTTCAGAGATGACTAATTACTTACTTTTAAAATAGTCACCTTGAGCAAAACATATGGTGATTACTAGAATTTTTTCCACTTCATCCTTATAAATATAATAATGTTATAAATTTAGAACACTTAACGCAACTCAAATATGTCTTGCATCAGCATTAATGACCATAAGGAAATGGGTATAGCAGTGGTTACATTATAGACACATTACTTGTTACAGTATATACTGAGGACCTAAAAAGACCCTTCAAATGAAGGGTGTAACACAAATCTTTGAAAGGACACTGGATTTCAGCTGGTTATTTTAAGCAAAAAAGCAGAGACATTATGACAGAGCAGGAATGTTTTTTGTCTTGCATGTAAAAAATGAGCAATTTGTATTCCAAAGGAGGCAAACATTCTACCCCACTTCCATTGGGCATATTTCATTAGGCGGGGCTCATTAGGTAGGACAACAGCAATGGTGCTTTCCCTATCAAAACCAGGAAGGAACAAATAAATAGGAAGACCTGACATACTTAGAATGTTTCTGATGGCGTATACTGCTAATATAAAACTTAAAATTATCAAGTCTGGCTCCTTTAAATGGAACAAGAGGATGAGAAGCTCAGTAATAATTACAAAGCCCATCTTAAAACAAACAAGTCACAGTTTTATACATACAATGGCCTTCCTCTCCCCCACACTTTTCCTTCAACCATATTAATAGCTGTGCGTATTACCATGGCATGAGTGCCTTACAAATTCTAAATGTAATCACAAAGGATCATTGTGTCTTTTCCTCTACCCCCACTACGCCCACTCACTCCAAACAAATCATCAAAACATTTATGTTAGAACAATCAAAACTCACAGTTATGTTATCTATAAATTATTTTTTTATTGGAAAATCATACAAGATACAAGAAATTGGAGTTGTGTGTAGGTGTTATTCATATTCGGGCTTGGCTTTTTGGTCCATAACTCCACTACAGTTAAATTGACCATTAATTAGGTCTTCTTTCTCCCTCATCCAGCATGTGAAGGCCTTAGGTGTGTACAGGTTGGCATTACTGGAGGGTTGTGCTTAGCCAGTTAAGAAAGACATAGGGTAGCAACTAGAACCCCCAAATGGTGAAACTTAGCCCAGAGTACAAAGTCTCTGCTGACAATAGAATAGTGGTAAAGGAGCTGAGTACATCTTTCAAACAGCACCTAGGACAGACTACAACTCAAACTCCCATTTGGGGAAACAACAGCCTAACCAGGTCAGCAGATAATTTTAGGAGGCTCTTACTTTATATTATCATGGGCTCCTCCATCCCATTATAACCTGAAATAGATTGAGGACTCTTATTTTATATTTAGGCTTATATGTAGCAGGAGTCTGGAATCCAATGAGGCTTTTCAGTGACAAAAAAACCCCTCTTCTCTCCCTTCCATCCACTTGCAATTTCCCCCAATTAATGTTCTTTGGTGTTTACTCTTATTTCATTTCTGTCTTTGCTTAAGTTTTGTTTGGCAAGGCAAGAACTCCAGTTCAATTCATTCTTAGCTTCATTCAATGCCTCTCATCATGTAATCTTGTGAAGGAAGAATTCTGTGGTGCTAGGAACAGAAGAGGGTATGGCTAGAGCATCAGCAACTAGTGTGTGACCTAAGTAGAGATATCACAAGCTGTTATAGCTCAGAGCAACTCTGAGGGGTGTGAGCAGATAGGACAACCAAAAGTGCTTTCTGGACAAGAAGTGTGTCTGGAAAGTCCACTAATACTAACTGGAGACTCTCCAATCAGTGATGGGAGTTAAAGACCAGTGTGAAAAACAGAGGGGGCAGTCGTGAAAACATTGCCTTCTTTTCAGGCAGGATTCTGCCCTGGGGTTCAGGAAGCTTTGTCAGCAGTCAGGCATGAGTTACTGGCCACTTCATGGTTAGGGCTAAATGGGAATTGCCCTCTTTTTGAAAATCTGTCCTGGCAATTGTAAGAGATATATCAGCAATACACAACTAATGCTGCCTCATAAACTTATCAACCTATTCATCTTTCTTACATAGATGATCTAATGGGGCTCTTTCATTCCTATTTTCCATTTCATATCTTAGCTCAGGGGTGGAGAACCTGTGGCCCCTGGCTTGCCTGGACCTGGCCCCTGAGGCTTGGGGCTCCCCCACCCCAGCATTGGGTGAGCCTGCCCTAGCACGCCAGCCTACTAGCCCACCATGGGGCTGGAGTCCACAAAATCTAGCCTGGGGGTGAGCAGCCCCTGACCCAAGCCCCCTTCCCCACCCTGGCTTAGCTAGTCCCAAATTGTTCCATGTTCAGATTCTAGAGGTGTGTCCAGTGCTGTTTAATGACTCAAGCATCAGAGTGCCCATTACTTTCCTCAGGAGATTCTTTTATGGTTAAAGAGCTCACACTGTTAAGAAATGCCTGACATTCAGACTAAAATTTCTCTGTGTTCATTCTTCCCTTATTATATTCATACATGGCATGGGTCAAATTCTCCACAGTTACATCATGCAGCCTTCCTAAAGCTCATGGGGTTGCTGGTGGACGTAACCATGAAAAAACTCTGTCTTCATACTTTATTCTTTTTTTTTTAATTACACCATTTCCTGTTAGAAGTAGCAGTTTTATTTTCATGATATGCAGAGAGCAAATAAAAAAAAGGTATAAACTGGTGAGAACTTTCCTTCACAGGAAAGTCTGTCTTTCTACCTTAGCCAGAAATGTCACTTCAGAGGATCATAAAAAATAAATAAAAAGGTCAGAGACCACTGGGTTTTTACAAAGAAAGAAAAAGTAGGATAAGGAGAAGTATAAATAGCAGATGATGTCATTTGCCAGTAAACAATTTACAGGCATAGGGCAGCCTGTGCACCTTTTTTTCTGTTGTAATAAGGGTATTTCTGCCTTAAAGCAGTTGTGCTTTGGCTCTTTGATTCAATTATACCCCGCCATAAACAACAACACTAACAAGAATTCATTGTTAATGTGTAAATTCTTTGGCTCCCAATGCAGCCTTCATGCATGGAGTGTTCCATATTTACACCTTCTTAAGTTCTGAATGGCCCTTTAAGGATAAGGAATGCTGTTGCTGCTGAAGCTCCATGCAACATGCTGCTTTGGGATTCATAAATATACCTTCAAACGTTGCCAGTTGCAAGGCTGCATTGGGAATATTTTCCTTTACTAGCTCTTCATATAATCCTTTTTAAGAATGACCCAGCTCATTCCAAACACGAATTGCCAGTGCAATTTCTACTTAAGGGTAAATCTTGATAGCTTTCATCATTGATCAAAATGTATAATGCAGGCCCATAAAAGGGTAGTACTGTATGTAACACTAGACAGAGATGTATATGATTCAGAGTATATGTCTTCAAATGTGAAATACAATCTGAATTGGAAAATATATACCATATGAAAAACAGATGAAGCTTTTCTGACTTCCACTGATTGGCCCTTCAATTAATTTTCTCTTTAGCTCTGCCAGAATTACTTGTGACATTTTATTCACTGGCACAGTGACAACAGGTCATTTCCAGTAACCCATAGCTAACCTCTTCCAAAGAGGTTTAGGAAATACTTTTTTTTTCCTTTGGGAAAGTGTGAGGTCATTTTAAAGGTTGTCCAGAAAAGGGAGGGTTAAAATTCCATAGAGTAAATCTCTTGAAAAATTACATAATCCAGAACAAAGGAAATCAAGTTTGGTATAGAGGAATCATACTATTAGAGCAAGTTGCATGAACAAAAAAAAATCTTTTTTTTTTTAAGTCTGATCACTCAGTTAAATGTTTTATTGTCTTTTTTTTAATTCACCAGCTTCTGCTGGGAGGCAGCACTGAGTAGCTGGAGCACACAAACATAATAATTAAATCCAGTTAAGCCTAGAAGAATAAAACTGAGTCTTAAGTTCTATAAGATGTACCTTGACCTCCTGCCAAGTCTCAAGCTAACAGGGAGACCTGAGAGAATAATCATTGTACCGGTGAACTCTTCTCAGATCAGATCTCAAAAATAATTCTTACTCCTGCAGTCTGTTTACATTTGTTCTATTCATGAATAACATTCTTCTCCAGAGAGATGCTAACAAATATTAAATCCTGCACCCCTTCTTGTTCTGGGATTCCCTATGCGTTTAAACATGTCACTGCTGTACATATAGTGATCCTGACATTTTTCTATTCTGCAAAGGAGTTCTTGCTCTTTCAGCTAGGTCTAGACTACAAGGTTTTGTTGGAAAAAAGCTACTCAAAATGCGCTCCACATTTTTCTGATTGTTTTGTCGGAAAAGGCTTTTCTGACATTTGGCCCATCTAGACTGGGCCAAATGTCAGAAAAATCCCCTCTTTTGGAAGCCCCCTTCTTCCTCGTGGAAGAAGAAATATAGGGGCTTCCAAAAGAGCGCGTTTGCACTTCCATAAAAAAAGCAGAAGTGCAAACGTGTTCCCTGGATGTGACGGGGTATCCCAAACCCCCCCCCACCCTCCATAGTGTAGACATAGCTGCTAGGCAAACAAAGCAGAAAGATTAATTTGAGAGCTCTCTCTGTCTCTCTCTCTGGTATTACTGTCTCTAATGATTCCACATTAAAGACAGAGAGCCAAATACTGCTCTCAAATACACTCATGTTAATTCGAAGTATAGACCAGTAATTTAGTCTTATTTATTTCTCCATTTTACATTCATGCAGTGGAGCTTCTATTACAGCAACTCACTGAAGAGCCAGGTGCAAGCTATCATAGCTCTTGCCCCACTCTATGTTAATTACATTAATTGAGACTATTACACCTCAATAGAGTGAGAAAATATATCTTCCTGTATCTGAGCAAGTATAACGAGATTAAGTGTAAAAGGGATGGGAGTGCAAGGAATTTGATTTCCCTCACCTTATACATCATGTACGAATTTGGTCCTAAGTCCACTGAAGTGCTTATTTTTACCAGTATAAAGGAAACTAGACTGGCCCAAAGGGCTTAATTCTACTCTGATTCCCTGCAGTCCCTGTGACGTTAAGCTACCTGTATGCAATGTAAGACAAAGTCAGCACAGAATTTTAGCTAAAGTAACTTCCCAAGCTGTGTTCAGTCAAATGCACACTGTTTTACTCCAGTCTTTATTAGAGACTTTGTGGGGTTTCATAATTTCTTACTTTTATTGAATCCACATCAAATTTGCTTGATTTGCATTTATTTTTTAGTTCTACTCCTGTAAACTCAACGTAGGCTCCCTGAGACAATCTGTATCTTTTATTTTTTCTTCCAATGCAGTTTCACTGGTAATAAAGATGCAGATTAAATTATTCCATCACTAACAATCATACAACTCAATGAGGAATGAACATATTAATGTCATTGAAACAAGTCACCTACCCATTTAAACTGATGTTCTGGGAGATAGTTTAAATGGCAGCGAAATCCAGAGATGTAATTGTTAAGGAAATTTCTTATTATCATTGCAAAGACAAATGGCTTTACTAGCAGACAGAATGAAAGTTGAATAAAAAGATTTATTGGGTAAATAACATAAGTAGTTATTTATTGGGTAAATAACATAAGTAGTAGAACAAAAGGACTATATAAAATGAAAAGGGTTGCATAAAAGGTTATGTATGTCCTATAAGGATATATGTATCCTTTTTTAATCCCTTATTTTAGAAGACAAGACCTGGAGTCAGGGGGATGCTGGGAGGAAGTCACATTGGAAATAACCCAGGATATCCTGCTTCTCCAAAAAGAGAATCAGAAAGTAATTTAGGTATTATTAATGTGTTTCTACTTTGAACTATGACTAAAAATAGCATTGTGGACATCTGCCACTGCTGCTGTACCAGGACGAAGACTGTATAGTGATTAGACAAGGAACAGGGTCTTTTGGCATGTCTCTTAGTGTCTCTTTGCCTCAATTTTCTACCTGCAAAATAAGCACAATAAAACTTTCCTATTTAACAAACGTGTCGTGCTGACCCATCTAGAAACACTCATGAGGTTCTTAGATATTAAGGTGGATATTTTGAATGTGGGGATTTGCCAGTCAATCCACAAGGGCTCCACATCAATCTCATGCCATTTTTTCCCTATGAAATTAGAAACTTGAAAAGAAATTGGTCTATTTATATTGCACAGAAAAAAATCTCTTGTGGACATAAATTTATGAATTAGAAGAAAAAAATGTTATGTTACTTCAGTACTCCACTAGGCCCAGATTTTCACAAGCTATCATCTATTTTAATAACTGTCTTGTGGGCACAATTTCATACCCACAGAAGGTGGCTCTCTTCAACTTCTAAGTACCTGGGGTCCTATCTGAGAGTGCAAAATTTTGTGGGTACAATTTAATATCCATAATTCCTTGTAATGTACATTCCTCGTGGATGTAAAAACAGAGGCTTAGTTAAGGCCAATAGAATTTTGGCTTTTATGATTTGATTCGGATCTCAGATATAATCCTTTATGGTAACCAAAATTAAAATTAATTCCTTTAGTAGACAAGTAACTGGTATATCACCTGTGGATGGCCTAAGGGCCAATGTTTGTGACAAATATGCCGCTGATATATGTAGTTGAAACACCATTATTTTGACAATAACACCCTGCAATCAAATAATAAATTTCTGATATGATATTTGAATTGTTTTGCATTTATATATTCCTCCCTATCAAAGATGAAGCTGAAGGAAATGGTCTGGACTCTGTCAGCATATGACAAACCAAGATTGCAACTTGAAAGCTGTCAACACAACCACCTGCAAGTTGTCCAGAAGGTTAGATGGGAAAAATATTTTTCTTGGTTTCAGAGTTCTGAGATTACCAACAAAATAGGAGGATGGGTGATTCTGTGTTTTAATGCAAAGTAAAGCCAAAGATTTTTTTTTTAATAAAGATTGCCATACATGTACAAACTAACCCCGTTTCCCTCTCCTCAGTGGGCCATGCTACATATAAAGTATGAACAAGAGGAGAAACCAGCTTAAACAAACAATGACATATGGAATGAACTAAATAGATGTTATTCAGCATGATCTTAAGAATATTCTGGGGGAAGGGGATAATGTTTTTCCATATCTCAAAAGAAATTTTTTGAGATTGGACAAATATGAAAGCAATCATTTTCTCATATTGAAATGCAGGGGGGTGAAATTCATCAGTAATGTTTATGGTGGTATAAGTAGTGTATTGGGAGTAAGTTAGATGGAATAGGGATAAATAGCCAAATAACCTAATTTGCTCTAGTTTGGAATTCTGGATGTGCAAATGGACTTTCCCACTTCACTTTGGGCTGAATCCTTCTGCACAGAAAGATTACTTTGTGCATCCAGATTGACACAATGATCTTAAAAATTCCCTAAAGAAAAGCTTCAGAGTTCCCTGGAATAAAAGCAGCATAGCCAGACTACCCTTCCAAGCCCCTTGTCAGAAGGACAGGGTCACTATAAGAAACAATGTCTTCAGTTAACCCATTTGAGGTAAAAATATTATGCAACATCTTAGCAGCAAAAGTGATCTCCCTAGATTACTTCTGGCCTCTTGGAACAACTGCCACAATTAAATATTTTTTTTCTGTGATATCACCGTGTAATCTTTTCAGATGTCCACTTCTACAGCTAATGTGGAACTAGAACTGGCTGAAAATTTTCCAGTGATATGTTTTTTCTGTAATAAATTCTTGATTCAGAAAGGTACAAATTTCCACATAAGGAGACTGCAAAAGCCTTGTGTGCTAGCACTGAACTTTCACAGACTTCACACTTCTCGAAACCATAGGCAAAAGATCTCAGCTTGGCTACACAGATATATTCCAGTTATAGATTTATCTGCTGACAAATCACCCACACACACTCACAAGTTCTGATGAGATACCCAGAATAAGTGATTTCACAGATTAAATGATGTAAGAAGCAAAGGAAATAATGATGTCATATGTCTTTAGTTCAGATTTTAAATTTGAATAAAATTTCACATCTCAAATCTTTAGAATAATGAATAGTATAAATCACTTAAAGTACCTGTATTTTTCTTGTGAGCTGCACAGCGTAATCTCTGATTTTATAATCCCAGCAGTACCTTTTAGAAATTCTACAAGTAGCTCTATGAAGAACTAAAATCTATTGTGTACTCTCCTCCACAGCACATATCTACACTGCAAAAATGATCAAAAACATTCAGTAAAGTGCTTCTGGGTGGTAATGCCCTTCCATAGCCTATTTAAAAATACATGCTGCATTTAATCTGATGGCAGCTTTCCCCATCATCCCTATAGTTCTCTGCTTCCGGGAGGGGAAAGGCAGGTTTACAAGCTCCAGGGAAATGGTGAAAGGCTCTCAAACAGAATAGTCCCATGTCCTATGCTTATCAGGGCTTTTCCAGCCACAAGATGATAATGGGGCATACCATTCCACTCATACCTGCCAAATGTTAACAGAAGTGGAGAGCAAAAAAATTGCAGGAGTAAAAAGTAATTTTACAAAAATAAAGTACTGTCAGACATTTAAGTTAAGACAGCCTCCAAATTTCTATATATTTGAATGTTGAAAGCATATTTGTCTTTGGCATCTGGCAATGTCATTTAATATGTTCTTAAGGCCCTGCATGCAGTTAAGCATGCACTGTATATTATTTTATGATGTTTGAGTTGGAATCACACTTTCTGGGTACAAGTATTCATGTTTTTGCAGATTCTTGTGTAAAGCTGGGAGAACCTGTTTCCAATTTCATGACCGTTTATCGCTAATCCAAAATGACTGCAGCATTACCTACAGACAGGAAGCTGGAGGGGGACTTGTGTGTTTTGGATACATCATGCTCTTCTCAGGAAGCTCTGTTAAACTAGTTGTATGCTTACATGAGGGGAAGACAGTAGTTACTAATGGACATGACTGTGCCTAATCTATATTTAGTTTAGAAAAATAAAAGGTAAATTTGGGACAGGTTTTATAGCAGCTCCCTGCCCATTTGAGAGCTAATCATTTCTCAAGCATTTCATTCAAGTTTTGTCTTGTCTGTCTCAAAACTCATCCTATCTGAAAACAAAACCTCATGCCCCAGTTCAGCCAACTATAGTAAAATCTCTGTTATACAGCACTTAGTTAATTAGAAAGCTTGATTAACTGGCATTTCTGAAACCTCCCAATACAAATCTTCAGTCTAGTAACCAAGATTAGGATAGTGCCAAGCATTTTATGCAATTGCACATTCTGCACTCTATTGTTATGCAAAAGAGGCAGAAGACAAGTAAGCAAGCTGATATCAGGGATTTATTAAAAAAAAGCAGCATCCTGGCTGTGCCATTGGGTCATTACAGATTCTTCTATAGTGCTAATTGGTGTTAATAATTATGACTCTAAGTAGACTGCAGAATCCTTAAGTGCCTTCTGAATTAAAGGGAGACTAAACTATATGCAGTATTGTTTTAGTATTAAATGTCATTTTAGTTATCAGATAATGTGGAATGGAATGCCCATAGAGATACATAGTGTCATAAGATACCCTACTACATAGAAATTTTTATCTGTATTCAACTCAGTGCTTCAAGAAACCAACTATTCTGCAGTGCAGTATTGCTACTGGGTCGGTGAGTACCTGTATACAATTTTATACTTTCTTCATTTTATTGTATTCTAATTCTTTGAAAGTGGTTTGCTAAATTATAACTCTGGGTTAACCAAAATATTTTATTAACTAGCACCCCTCCCATTCCCCCAACAAGCTAGATAAAAGTTCTGTTAACAATAGACCAAACTTGTAATATCTCTTGGAATAGACAGAGTCTGATTTTAAAATATTCCTTCTAAGGTTTCTGTATAACACTGTCATCCTTCAGGAGACTACAGTATTATGTAGTTGTATTATATGTCAGCAGAGACATATTGTAGCTTAATACCTCAGGCACTCATAAAAAAATATCAAGCAGAGGGCAAATTCAACTGTCACCCAAAACCATTAGAAGTTGCTGAGCAATACTTACAACTTTTTATGAACTTGAAGCATTTTAAACTAATAGTTGGATTGATATTCTTTGGAAAAATAGTTCCAGTCTGCTATTTCAGATGTTCCTGGATTATGATGGATAGAAAAGACTTTGGAGTTTCTGGATCTCAGGCTACGTCTACACTGCAATGCTATTTTGGGATACCGAAGAATTCCAAAATAGCTATTCTGCGTCTTCACAGCAAGCCCGTTATTTCGGGCTCACTATTTCAATGTCCCTGTAAACCTCATTCCACAAGGAGTAAGGGATGTTTTAGAATAGTGGGTTATTTTGAAATTTGGCACCGTGTAGACAGCGCCAAAGTATGAAATAAGCTATTTTGAAGTAAGATTGAAATAAGATACACAATTTACATAGCTCAAATTGCATATCTTATTTTGAACTACGGTGCAGTATAGATGTAGCCTCAGTGTCTAGTACTCACCAAAACCAAGGAGTGAGAAAGTGCACATTTTTCTCTTAAAAGTTAACCGCTCTAATGGAACTTGATTGAAAATTAACAGTGTTTCACATTTGCAGTGAGGTTTACATTTTGGATTATTATCATGTCCAAATTTGTTTGGGACACAGTTTAAAATTTTGCACTTTATTAGCCATACTTCTGAAAATAGGTTTCCGCTTCAATTAATTGTAGGTGTAAATAATAGAAAATAACATTATACTTGTAACAGTGAATCATAAGTTAAATTGTTATTGTATCAATTCTACCATATGTGTCCCTAATTACTCTCATCAGTAATTAATCTTATATTACTGCCTTTACAGGCCTATCTGAAGCTTCTTTATACAGGTTGTACCACCCTTAACTGTGACTCCCTGGTTTGGCAATATCCATGGTCCAGCACTGACCACAGATTTTCTGGACCACAGAGCCCAAGAACAAGGAGGTCTGGTGGCAGGGCAGGAGTGTCAAAGGGGGCACCGGCGACTCAGCTGGGAGCCCCAGTGTGTGTGGAGGGGAGTGGGAAACAGTCAGCACAGTGGGAAGTTCTGGCCCCAGCAGGGCCAGGGACCTCTGGCCCATCCATGGAGCTCTGGCCCTGGCTGCGCAGGTCTGGACCCAGCCATAGAGTCAGGTGGCTATGGAGCTCTGCCCCAGCTGTGGAGCTCTGGCCATCGTGCTCTAGCTCTGGCAGCAGCGGGACCAGCGGCATCTAGAGAGCCCCAGGGAGCTAGCACAGCATCAGGGCAGACTGGACCCTAACCCAGTGGCAGCCCAGGTCAAGATAGGCGAGCCCAATCAGGTCCCAAAGGTGCCAGACCAGCGAGGTCCAACCTGTAAAGGTGACCAAGTGTGACCAATGATATCTAAAACTGTGCTTGAAAAAAACATAATTTTCAGCAGTGTAATTGAGTATCTGGTGCCAAGGAAAATGATTTTTAGGTCTTGGAGTTTTGCTTATTTAAATTATTTCTCTTTCATTACTCAAGGAATAGACAGATTTTTCAAAACAATTATTGCATCTCCTAACCTATCAATACCCCTTTGCTTATGAACAAGTATAAGACATCATTTGTTAGCCAATTTGATGGGTACTCCACATGATTATGCAATTAAATACATCCACACACCTCTTTCCCCAGAAGTACGATGTTGGTTTTATACTTTATCTAAACTTGCTTATTGTTTTTGACAAGATGAAAACAACAGTCTTTCTTACTGTTTTCAAAGCTTATGATGAAAATATATCAATATGATGGAGATTTATATGGACAGAGTTGTCAGATTTTTTTTGTATTTATTTTCTGTGAGCTATTTAGAACTCCTACAAAAAGTCTATTCCTTGATCTCTGACTAGCACTACTGTGGCTCATTCAATGCATAGGTGTTTCTTTTACATGATATACATTTGTCTATGTTATTTAATAGAGTTCTTCAATTTCTTTAAATCTACAATGACTAATACATAAAATCCAGTAATAAAATTAGATTATGGGTTTCTGTGGCTGACTTTTTAATGTTTAAACCTTTAAAGGAAAGGACATTTAAAATTTAAAGAAAATATTTAAATTTTTTTTCATGACCCATTTTTTCCCCCTCACTCAGTAATTAGATTTGTAGGAAGGGACTAAAGCTAGGCCCTGTCCTTGGCCACAAGAGCCCACAGAAGCTCCACAGAAATAAAGCCAAAGAAACTGTGTCTGGAGGGGAAAGCACCTTTCTGAATCCGCTCCAAACAGCATCCAGTACATGATCACACAGGTCTTTCTCCTTCCCCAGGAGTTCTCAAGAACTCCGTGCCACAAAATCACAGTTAGACTCTGAGGAATAATGTCAGGATGAGCACCTCAGTAGAGAACTAGCTCTGCATCAGCAAAAAAAGGAAAAAAAGAAAAAAAGAAAGAAAAAAATCCTTTAAATGCCTTAGATCTTGAAAAATAATAATTTCTGGGTGGTATCACACAAATGTAGCTTTTGGGGCTGAAAAAAACTTCATGATAATCAGGAAGAGCGGAATTGATGTATGAGCTACTTCGACTACAGAGCAAGGTGGAGAAGTGAAACTCCGACCTCATGTAAGTGACAAGAGACTCTTTCAAAATTGTGATGAGAAACACCCCCAGCTACCTCCAGATTTATTTGCTTATTTTGAACTAATTGAAAAACCATACTACTATCCCACCTCTAAAGCCATTTAAGGGCAATACCTCGAAGGGAAGGAAATCAAAAGTGAAAAAGCAATATAACCTTTCCAAATGCTTCAATCACAAACATTTGCAATAACAAAACCACAAATATCCACCATATTCACTTGTTAAACCAGAAAGGTTAGCCCTTGTAGTTAGGCTACAGGACTAGGCACCAGAATGCCTCGGTTTTGATCCCAGCTCTTTCAGACGTTTTCTACAAACTTCACACAAATCACTTCATCTCTCTGTGCCTATGAATCTGTGGAATGGGGATAATAGCACTTGCATACAGAGATATTGTGAGACTTCATTAGCTTGGAGATTATCAGAGCATAAATACCATAGAAGGTCAAATAATTATTCATTAATCCTGACTCAATGCAGAAGGTGAGGGATGGATTAGATGACCTCTTGAGATTCTTTCTAGCCCTGCCTTTCTATGATTATCTGAAGACACAGATTGCAATAAAATAAATACAGCTTCTTTCAAAAGGAAAATTGTGTCAAATGTTTTGATTCTATGTTCTATAATTCATAGCACATTTCATCTGAAAAAGACTAAGATTTTCCTTATATTAAATAATTCAGCTTTGCAATATTCTCATGAGTCAAGTTATATTAATACCTCATGACAGACAAGGGACACTGAGGCACAGAGTGACTCCATGACTCAATGTCACACAGCAGTTCAGAAACAGAACTGGGAAATGTGGGTTCTTTTCCCAACTCCCTGCTCTAACTCTGCAGTTTTCTGTGCCCTCTCTAATTTTACTTTTTTCTTTAAGGTGAGTTTTGGGAATAAGCAACTTTTTAGAAAGCCAGACTTGGTGCTCAGCAGTTATTTACGAGCAAAATCCAAGGATCAGATTCCTCTGTCAAAGCATGTGGATTGCTCCCTTTCACTTCTATGGAGCTGGACTGCCTACCTACACAGTTAGAATTTGGTCCTAATACCAGACATAAAACAGTTGTCAGTTCTGACCATTGTTGGCTTCATATCTCAGGAAAGAAGATTGATTTGTGGAGAATTCTAATTTAGCGTTACTCAGAGCAACTCGCTGTATGTAAAAAAAAAAAGTAATCTGTTGGAATGCACAAAGATATAAAGCCATATTCAGCAGTAAGTTCTGATTGCTTTACACAATAGCCATGAATTCAGCTTTTTGGTTAAACTACTTATACAGCTACTTTGCCTCACCACAGACAAGGTGGCAAAAGTTGACCCCCAGACAATGCTATTATGGAAAGCATAGTGACAAAACATATGGCTAAGCATGGACCAAAATGAATCAGCGCGTCCACAGCTACATAGAAAAAAACCATATGGTTTTGTACATGTGTCTCTAAAACATATTGATCATATATCTCTTTAAAGTACTTTGGACAATATATAAATACTTTATAAATGTTCCATAACTGGTCAATTTTTAATGACACTTAGAAAACATGTTGTTGTTCCACATATTTGAAATATTATGAAAAACTGGCCACTTTTGTATCATTTTATTATATAGTATCTTATCTAGGGAGTTCTATATTTTAAATGTATGTGCAATAAATTTTAAACAAGCATAACAAATATATAGAAAACTTGCATTTTTCCATATGGGAAGAAGTTATCCCCCTTACAGAGGTTTTATTGTTGACTGCAGACAGTCATGTGAAGCAGATTTCATTAATTTTATTGTCCTACAAATCTAGAGGTATTTTTGTAGATCCTTAGTACACAGTTAGCACAATAACTGAACCCTATTACAGACACACGGTAACTGCAGCATAAAAACCTCTCTCTAGAACTCTGTTGACTGGATTATATGTTAGCATGAGCTCTAAGTAAGGTGCAGAGCAAATAATCTCTAATTTGTCCATTTCCTCGATCTTCATAGATCCTTTATATCCTTGACTTAATTATGCTGTGTCTTAAGGCTTCCAGTCATAATCTGGTTTCATTCTTGGAAACATCAAAATCAGAAGCAGAAAGCTATACTTCTGACAATGTAGTTGCTAACCTGGCTTATATCTGAAACTTCCCTTCCACTGTAAGCCTAATCTCATCGCCAGTTTTAATTTATGCAGTTTTAAAAATGTCCAACAGAGAGATGTCATTAACTGAGTAAAATTTGGAATGATCTAAGCACTTGAATAAACATGCAATAGCAACATTCTCTTAATCACTTATCTGTAAAAGAAAGCTCTCAGACTAGCAAAAGACTGAATCCTGCAGCAAAACCAAGCAAACATTCAACACTGAGTGCAAATTCCTCAGTCTGATTACGTACCTCAGAGATGTCCAGAGCACAGAGTAGTTGGAGTCAGGTAAAAAAGGGACCTGCTCACAAACTTTTGGTCCTACCTGCAACCCCAAAAAGTGTAATAAATGTCCTTGGGGAAAATTCATCTTCAAATGTAGGAGATGGCTCTGTTAAAGATTTCTCTGTCAGTGCTGTCGTTACCAGAGAGCTACCACTCTTTGCAAACACCACCAATTTTTAACACCTCTTTTTCCCCAGCTATTCCTATTGTAGATACTTCCTCCTTTGACAGTCCATTAAATACTGGGAAATTTAGTCAATGGCCTCACCTTACCACTTTTCTCAGATTATAAATCTTATCCTCCATGGAACAAACTGCTTGAGAACCAATCAGAGCCTTCCAGATACACTCATTTTTAGCTCACTGCAAGTTAACTGCTCCCAGTGCTGTAAAGTATCTTACAATGGCTTAAAGACACATACAAACAAACAGTGTTCTGCTTACCACATCAAAATCCATCTCTACCAGAGCTGCAGAAATGCACTTCATACTCTGTGGAAAACACCTCTGCAAGCTCACACTCTCCCAGAAATTCATCTGTTCTGTTCATGAAGACTAGCCAATTGAAAATCATACAAAAAAACTGCTGAGCTGCCACAGAATTTCATACTGCTCCATGTATGGAAAGTTAGGAACCAATGCAGCAGCAAGAGTCTTAAGGTATAGATGTGTTATCTACTGATAATTAGACAGTTAACTCCTGTCACAAGTCACATTACAATATTATGCAACTGATAGTCCCTAGCATTGTATTGTCTATTTTTCACTCTCTCTCCATCAATACTGTATGGAGTAGGTTTGTGCTATCTTGCTGCCCTTCACACCAGCAGTGGTTTTATTTGAGTGACAGACGTATACAAAAGGAAAACATTTTAAGGACACTAAGAGCACGATTCATTTGACTTTCATCAAAGAAGCCAATGGTCCTTAATCATGCACGTGCTTCAAAAATTCCCCCTCAGAAAGTGCGTAAAGTTTACTATGTGCTATATTTGTCAGCCATTATACAAATGTTAGTCATCATTATGTTAGCATCAATCATTAGTATGCAAACATTTTGGAATAATTTACAAAAACTTCCTTTAATGCCCATCATCACTATTTAGATAGCCACAGAGCCTGGAGTCAAAGACTGCAGCTGGATAAAAGAATCAAGTTTTTGAAAAATTATTTTTAGCTTCAGGAGAAATTATAGTAACAGATAATTATTCTTTTCTCTTTATTTACAATAAACAACTCTTGATGAATATAAGGATTTTAAATAGCCAACAGCCCACTTCAGGCTTATTACCCACAAAGCTTCAGGCCTTTCTTAGGATGAACTATTTTCTCATCTCACTGAAAGGTACTAAGTCCAAAAAAAAAAAATGAATAAATCAGCTCCACTTTGTAACTTCACACTTCCATTCAAACAAATACATTTTCCTATCATAATGAGTGACTATCTCACAGCCTGTCTGAGATCATAGTGAAATACAAAAAGAAGTTACATAATACTGTGTCAAACGTGACATAAGGCACAAAACCTATTATTGCAAAAGTTGCTCTGCTCCTGACCAGCTGTAAAGGAGCAAGTGCCATGAATCACCCCTGAATTAGGAGAGGGTGGGGTTCTCTAGTATCTTATTTAACCCCTTCTAATGGAAGATTTTCCTCCGTCTCAGATGTGTTAGTTCATTTACAGTTTTTGGAACAGTTTAAGAAAAGCAAAAGCAACAGTAATCAAATTAAAACTGGACTATTCAGAAGCAGCAAATAAGATTATCCATTCCCCTGAAAAATAGCCACTAAAAAGGGCAGACAACTTGAAAAAAGTAAATGGATGTTATCCCATCTGACAACAACTTTTACAGTTGTTCTAGCTCAGATAAGGGCAAATCAGATCTTATATGTTCCGTGGTAATGCTAATTTTATAGAGTGTTCAGCCCTGGCATAAATCTGATCTCACTGAAGCCTAGGATTAAACTTTCAATGATTTCAAAGGAAGCAGAGTCAGGTCAATACTAAGCACTTCTGAAAACCCCACCTCTAAAGTTTATCAAGAATCTATTTTTGTTTGCACAAATGTTAATGGAAAAGCAATCTCTGTTGATGCACAGTAATGACTGGGAATGAGCTTTTCTGGTATGAATACAGTGTTGTACATGAACATTTGTGTAAAAATAGAGAATTTATATATTCACATTGGAAGTTCTTGCTTGGCCATCCTATATGTACAGTCAAGCCTGGAGCATATTTGACAAGGTAAAACGTCTGCCTTGTATCTTCTCCTCTTCTTCAGTCAGAAAGAAACCCAGTTATTTTTAAAATCTGGCATATAAATATGTAGTCAAGGATAAAACCCATTGTTTTTACAAAAGATAGGAAAAGATTTTATATGTCCTAAAATATCCTAGGCCAGTTTTCCTTATGTATCTCTACTTATGGCTTAAAAGAATTTTTACAACACCAGTTTCTTCTTCAGGCATTGCTTTTTTAAAAAGGTGTCTAATTATTAAATAAAAATCATAGTGTGTGACTTAATCAATAGCACAGATTGCTAATTTATTTTTCATACAAATATGAGAAGAGCAAAACACTACATCAAACAAATAATGAACGTCTTCAGACTGATCGTAATCATGTCATCGATAAATCAAAGGACCAAACATGAATGCATTATTACAGTATTCAGATCTGGATTTCACAGTTTCCCTTACATTTCTGAATTATTCAGTACCAGGATTTTGATTTGGTCTTTTCCCTTTGTCCAAGCCACTCCCTTGAAACTGATCTCTATTATGATGCCATTAGCAAGTTTTCTATCCAATTATTTAATTACCACACTGGTATGATTAATTTAATCCACACGAACAAGAGGAATTAACTACACCTTCACAATGATATTCACATATTTTCCTTTTAATAACTTTAAAAATCAATTCTTGTGTGATTTAAGTTAATATTCCACTTTTTTCAACAATCCTATTTTTTAAATTGCTATTGTTGGTGGTCTTCATGTCTGCCACTAGTCTGTCAGCAGTGAATATCACCATAGCTTTCTCTTCTGAAAGACATGCAAGAAGCAAGTTCAGTGATTGTCCATAGTTAACATCTAGATGGAAAAACTTTCCGAGAACTTTCAAAGACGTTTAGCCCTAAGCCTAGGAAGACTGAACAGTACTTTGCTAGGCATTCAGACAGCAGAGAAGTCCAATACACAGCCCTTGAGCTAGTTCTGTCCCAATGAATTACCATTTTGGGGGGGGTGGGAGTAGTCAGATGTTGACAGCTTATCACAAATATTATATTTCTATGGTTGTGATGAAAACCCTCCAAAACTTAAAATGTAGCTCTTTTAGGACATCCAGAAATGTCAGCTACAATGCTTTATGTAGAATGACTCTTTCAAACACCATGTATAGAGCTAGAGCAGTGGTAGTAGCAGCGAAAACTGTAGTTTAAACCAAAGAATCCACTGTGCTCTGAGCAGGATTAGGTGACAGTGATAAAATCCCTGAGGTCTGTCTAAATGACAGCTTGCAGCACTCGTTGAGGACTCCAGGTCTGAAAAACTCTGCCACAGACACAGCCTATGAAAGCTGCAAACTGCCCTATTAAACATGAATGTTCCATTGAGAGGAAATCTAATGACAACACTTTAGAGGCCAGATGTTCACAGTTTACAGTCACTCTTGTGCACATAAATTAGGTAATTCCACATGCAAATGCACAAATGAATAAGGACAGAAATAGTAGTGATCCTAAATGTGCTCTGCAGCATTTTTCCATCTCTTCTCCCACCATACTGGGGCTATGTCTAGACTACTGGGTTTTTCTGGGATACCAGAGGTATTCTGGAAAAACTCGACCACATCCAGGGAAAGCGCCTGCTCTTCCGCTTTTTTTTTTTTTTTTGCAGAAGAGCAGACGCGCTCTTTCAGAAGCCCTGTCTTCCTCCTCCCACGAGGAAGAAGGACTCTTCCGAAAGAGGGTTTTTTTTCCAAAATTTGGCCCAGTTTAGACGGGCCAAATTTTGGAAAAGCCTCTTCCGAAAAAACTGCGGAGCGATTTGTGTACCTTTTCCCAATAAAGCCCCATAGTGTAGACATAGCCTGAGTGATTCTGAGAGCAGTAGCCATTTTATTAACTAAGGCAAATTCTCAGCAGCTGTAAGTTGGAATAAATCCATTGATTTAAATCACCTGATGTATTTCTATAAAATGAAATTGGATAAGGATCATCTTCTGATCACATTCTGTGAGCCAATATCCCTTCATAATCAGTGGATGAGCCACTATGAATCATGGTAATTTTGTAGCCCCATGTGTAGCAGTAAATGCAATATATCAGAATGTAACATCAATGTATCCATCTGAATTGTAACCTCATACAGTTGTAATTGTAACTATCTTGTACTATCCTATAAAGTGTTGGAAACAGAACTGTATAAAATCTTTGAAAAATCCATGAATATCCATTGTAAGATGTATATTCAATAAGAGTCAATCATCTATGTCAATATCTCTGTTAATTGTGTTAGATTCTCAAAATGGCGTCCAAGACTCCATTTTGATTGAGTCCAGAACCTTTGGCTTCCATTATTAAGTTAACTCCTGTCACGTACTACACGTAGCCCAGGTGTGTCTGTTAAGTTTCAAATATAATAAGATGCATACCTGTTGCAATTCAAACATAATGATATGCAGGTGTTATTTCTCACCAACCAATCAATTTAAACATATGCATAACAAGCATCAGTGTCAGCCAATCAATTTAAAGAATGGAACTCATGAATATGTATGAGCCCTAAGGTATATAAGCCCGCACCACCGTTCATTCTGTTTGGTCGGGTTGCGTCGGGTTAGGTAGAGAGAGAGAGTGAGGTCCTATCTTAGTCCTGGGTATTGTAACGCGAATGAGAGAGGTCTTGTAAAGTCTTTATAGAGAGAAACTGGGCATAAGGCTCATGCTTTTCCTCTACCATTTAGTATAGGTAGGCTTAGGTTATTTAGTTAGTTTAGTTATTAGTGTAGATAGCTTAACGTCGTCGTGTTTGTTCGGCAGGCTCCGTCGGTTGACGCATATCGGCCGTCGTCGAGTGTGTCCGTCGGGCGCGTCATGTTAAAGAGTAGGGTTTTCTTTTAGGGTAGTTAGTTTAGGAGTAGAACAGAGTCCACCATCGCCTGAGCCAGACGCACCAAAGAGCGAGAAAAGGATCCGGAGACGCGACAGCTCACGGAAGGTGGTCCAGCCGTCTTCGAGTCCTGCCTGCCTTCGAGGGATCTCCTTAGCCGTTCCTCACCCTAGGCATTAAATTTGCCAAAGGCTAGAGGTCGCTAAGCATCGATCTACCACTGAGGGACGCCTGACTGATCCTCGCCTAAGGCTCTCAATCAGCCAAGGGCTTGAGGTCGTCAGCGACTCTGCCATTGCCTTCGCGCCGCCAGACTCTGTAAGTTAGAATAAGGAACATTGGGGGACTGCCCCTCCGTGTTCATACGAGAATGTTTTGTTAAATTTAATTCCTGTAAACAATATAGTCCTGTGGTTCAACTTTACCATAGTGTTTGGTTTTAATTCACGCGTCCACTTGTTTTCTCTGACTCAGACTCCCCTAGGTGATTAGATACTAGCTTCAGGGGTCCCAATCTGAAATACCATCCCTTAAGCGGATGAGTACAGTTACTAGGTAACTGTTCCGGAGAGTCATTCCTAATGACTGCTCTGAATCTGATTATCCAATCTTGGTAACACATGTAAGAGACCATAATTTAACTCTGTCCTCTTCCTAGAAGACATTTGATCAAGTAGGGGCAGTGCTGCGGCTGAGTGGAATAGTACCTGGGTCTCTGCTTTGCATGTGAAACATATCCAGGTATATTAGCTCTCAGGGTGTTACATGTGATGTGAAAACTGTTATATTCTTCAGTTCTATGGCCTGTGTTATGCGGAAGGTCAGACTAGATCATCACAACCGTATAAACTATGAAACATGAAAAGGTCCCAGAAGAGAGAGCTGCAACAGCCAAAGGTTAATGCATAGAAAGGTCCATGACAGCAGCAGATGCCTGTCAGTGGTCTGATTGTTTTTAGGCAGGTTAGCAATGTCTGAGGTGATATCATTGGAGGAGGCTGAAGGAGCAGCAGTGAAAACTAACTAGACCATTTAAACCATTTCTAAGCAAGTTCTTTGATTCCTTTCATTACATTTTTATGAGAAGTTAATTGTAGTACATAGTCACAATTTGCAGACAACTCTGCTGTATTGTGTAAAAAATAAATAAATAACAAATCATTCTTTTGGAGTCTTCTAAATGGATACTTCCAAATACTGGCTGAAGAACATTTTTAAAAAAATCTCTTATGAAAAATTGAATCTGTCTAGACTAACACATTTTCTACTGTGCTACAATGAACAGAATCCATAAACCCCGTCCAGGGAAACACACATGGAAAAAGAATGAATTGTTCTAGCAGTATGGGAAAATGCATTTTCTATCACAGCTTCACCTGGCCTGCAGTTTAGACAAGCCACACTTTTCACTAGCATTCAGTATGTTGCCACTACCTATCTGTAGAGTTAAGGGGAAGTTTGAGGGGAGACAACCACATAATATTCTACCATTAAAGACTCTCATTTGGACAAATGGCGCTGTCACATGCATTAGAACATTTCTCAGTAATAGAATTCTATAAATAAGAAGGCTAGAAATGGAAGAAGAAATTTGACATTGATATGCAGCCAGGGCAATCGTATTTGGCCAGAATGTATAAAGCTTTAGAAGTCAGAATGAAAAATGAATGAAGGTGGAAAAATACATTTTCTATTCAATACAAACACATTTTCTATTCACGCAAACAAAAAATAGTTGATTCACAGGGATGCTTTAGGGTACAGCCATAAAAATAGAAGTACTCCAGGAAACTATAGACCGTGGGTATGTCTACACTTGCACCCTCTTTCAAGAGAGGGATGCAAATGCAGCTGAGCGAAATTGCAAAGGAAGCGCGGATTTGAATGTCCCATGCTTCATTTGCATAGTCGTGTTATGGCGCTATTTTGAAATAGTGTTATTTCGAAAAAAGAAACACTGTCTAGATGCAGTTATTTCAAAAGAAGGTTTTTCTTTCAAAATAACCGCGTATAGACAGTGTTTCTTTTTTCAAAATAGCGCTATTTCAAAATAGCGCCATAACGCAAATATGCAAATGAAGCACAGGAAATTCAAATCCGTGCTTCATTTGCAATTTCGCTCGCTGCATTTGCATCCCTCTCTCGAAAGAGGGTGCAAGTGTAGACATACCCATACTGAGTGCTAAAAGGAGCTTGTTTGTTCCAACATGTTCATCCATGGTAGTCTGTGTTATTGTCCCCTTTCCCATCCTCCAGCAAAAGAAAACACTCAGTAACAAGGCAGATTGAACAAAGAAGCATATCCTAAAACCTTGAGAGGGGATTTAGGCACTACAGTGAGCAGGCAGAGCTCACCCAGCCCAGTAAAGGCCAATGATGGACCACAGACATCTAATTCCACTCTGAATAACTATGGGTATGTCTACACTATGGGATAAGGTCGAATAAACATATGTAACTTCAGCTACGTTAATTGCGTAGCTGAAGTCTAAGTAGCTTAATTCAACTTTTGGAGCTGTCCACGCTGCAGGAAGTAGAAGGTATAACACTCTCCCTTTGACTTCCCTTATTCCTCATGGAAGCAGGACTGCCGGAATTCCCCCCTCTCAGTTCAAATTAGCTTCCTAGACCCACTAATTCAAACCCTGGAAGATCAACAGCGTCAGCTTCCATCGTTTCATAGACATACCCAATGAGTCACCATCCCAGGAGGGGAAAGAGACTTTTAAAAAGGAGGCTTGAAAGAGATTGTCATCCAGAAACTGAGATGGTATTGTCACCCAGAAACCTCTAGGTATGTTTATGAAAATTGGATGCCGCCCTCCTCCCTCCCCTCCCCCCCGAAAGTAGGAGTTATGCTAGGATCCTGTTCAAAGTCGAAAGGTAACTTTTATTGAAAGAGGAATTTTACCTAGTCAGGAATCATAAATATGGATCTTTGTCTTCTGTATAACTTGTATATATTTGCTGTTTCTTACTATTTCATCTTTGAGTCTGTGTTTTTCTGTTGAGACTGTGTTTTTCAGTTTATTTTTACCCCAAACAGATCTCTGATGTCAGCTCACTTTGGGATACATGGTTTGCACAATGGGGTTGGAGTCACTCTGAGGGGAGGAGCATGAATCAGAGAGCAGCCAAGTGTCTGAGATCTTCTGAAAAAATTCTTGCAAGAGCGTCCACACTGCAAAAGCGCATCGAAAAAGTGATGCACTAAGCGTCCAGACTATCCCCGTCCACACACACCTTTTTGCGAAAGAGCTCTTAGAATAGAATGAGGATTACCAATACTGCAAAAAAGTCCTCCGTTCTTTCGATTTACTGTCAGAAGAATGCGCTTGCAGTGTGGACATAATTCAAGTTTTGTCAGAAAAACAACTGTTTTTCCAACAAAACTCTGTAGTCTAGACATAGCCTAAGTGTCCTATAAAAGTGTCAGTTAAGTGTCCTCTAAAAATTATAAAACCTATACAAAGGTAAGGAATACAGAGTCCATGGTCCTAACAGAACAAAAACTAGGTTTGTCTTGAGTTTGAGGAGTTAGTTATAGTTTTTAATTTACTTAACTCAGCAAAGTTTAATCTTATTGAATTCAGGTTAATGCCTTTGGGATACATTGCATTAAAATGCAATATTGTGTATGCTATCGCACATATGTACCTCCTCTAGAAGTCTTACTAAAGCAGCCTCTGAAGAGCTCTGTGTAAACTCAAAAGCTTCTCTCTCTCTTTCAGCAGAAGGTTGCTCAATAATAAATATTACCTCACCCAGCCAGCTTGTCTAATGCAATAACTAGAAACTCTTAGGAACTTGAAAGAGCTTTTGGAACAATACCTCGGGGTGGATCCTAAGAAGTACCTGGGGAATGCAAGAGTCCCATTTCAGACCTCCCCTTTAAGCCACACCCTCAAAAGTAAAGCCCATTTTCCACTAATTACCTGCTCCTGGAAACTCCAGATCAAAGACCCCTGAACAGTATGAAGAGTGGGCTAAATATGTAATGGATGTGCTTGTTCTGAGCTGAAGTAATTCCCTTGTTTGCTGAGAAACCTTGGCCACAAGGAATCTGAACGGTCAGGTCCGTCCCCACACCCGCAGCTATCATCGGGTTGTTAATAGCTTACTCTAAAGATATGAAGACAGACCAGAATAGTAAACTAAAGGGATTTTATTAACAATGAGAATGGGATAAACAAGGTAAGTATAGGTAAGTACAAACTATATACCTACAGCTATAAGGACCCACTACTACAGGAATAATAAAGGGAAGAAAATACACTGAACTATGACTCAATATAGACCCAAGGACAGAAAGGTGGCTAGATGGAGAGCCACCAGAACTGTACCATATCCTGCAGCGTTCTCCCTTGCTCTTGCGACACAGCTCTGGATGATCAGGAGGGGTTCAGACCAGCAAGCAGGAACAGCAGCAGCTGGAACGGTGGCCGTGTCTGACCACTGCAGGTGGTGACAGGCCTCTGTTATTTTGCCCTCCCCTGCATTGTTGTGGCGGTAAGTAGGTGGATAACTTGCAGGAGGAATAACGGTAGTTTGAATTAGGAGCTTTAATTCGAACTACCTAGTCCGTGCCGCGTGTAGCCGCGGGCAGGTAGTTCGAACTATGGGCATTTAAAAATGGCGCCCGCCTGGGAACATGCAAATAAAGCCCGTGATATTTAAATCCCGGGCTTCAATTGCAAGTTCGAATGCCTACATTAGCCACCCTAGTTCGAACTAGGGTGGCAGTGTAGACATACCCTGAGAGACAGCAACAACACTTTGCCACTCAGGGAGGCAGCCCCAGGCTACACCAGAGGCGGCCCTATATAGCCTGCAGTTGTTGGGCAGACTTCGATGTATCCATGATCTCAGTCACTGAGCAGATTATGCCCACGTGACTGCCAAGGTTTTCCGCCACCATGTGGAAGGGCAGCAAAAAGAGGGGGAAGAAGGAGCACCAATATGGATTCCAGTTGTTGTTTTGTAACCCAAAATGGAGCCTATGGCTAAATGGCGGCTGCTATCTTACACCCTGGAGTGATGATTTGAAGGGCTGTACCTTCCAGAATCCACAGTAGGTTATTTCTGGTAAGCCTATTAGCATTGTGTAGCTTATTTTATTGTTTTCAATAAGCTTTCTCTGGAAAGCTTAAGAATAAAGTAGGTTTGCATAAGGTACCATGCCGTGTTGCCTCATAACTGTACCAATGACATGTGTTATCCATCTCTGAAGAGAAAGCAAGCAGAACCTGCTTGGGCAGCCTGTTTCTGCTGGGTTTAGCACAGTGTGGGCAGGGAACTGTGCAGCCTGATTAATACCCCATCAGAAGAGAGAGGGGTGCATGTCTCCATTCTGGAGACTCAAAAGCTGGAGAGCTGGAATGGAAGCCAGATTTTGCTGTCCTTGCTGCAACACTGATGGGAAATATTCGGAGCAGTTGTCCTGGGCCATGACAGAAGAAGCAGAAAAGCAAAATACCAGGCAGACAGCAGATAAAAATTGCATCTAAATGAAAAAGTCATATTTACAGGCCCTCAATAAGGAGGACCAAAGGGTCTCCCTGGGGCCCAATCATTCAAAGGGACCCAGGGCTCTCAGCCGCCGCCGCTATTAAATAGATGCTGGAGCATCGCACCACATGCTTGCATTGCTCTGAGAACTGGGGGGTCCAGTGCTGCAGTCCCAGCAGTACTGAGGATTGGCTGCTCCTGGCCTTGCCCTTTCCACCTAAGGCCCTTCCCTTTTGGCGGGCATGGAGCCAACACTTTGTCTGAGGGCCCACGGAAGCTGTCAGCACCCTTGCATGTTTATATTATGGATACAGTATGGAGCTAAACTCATACAGTGCCTCATCCAAAGCCCCTTTTCACTGGTGAACTCCCACTGAATTTGCTGACCTGTGAATTCATTGGGCTGTGAATCAAGCCACAAAAAAAATCTGAGTTCTTGAGTCCAGTTCTTGTCCTGATTAAGTTAGTGGTAAAACCTCATATTTACTCCACTGTGAGCAGAACTGAAGGCACATTGAAGGGAATTGTATGAAATAATTTTATCCGTAATGGCCATCGTTACTTAGTGTTAATGATCGTTATTTCATTATTTGTAATATAGAAAATTAGCACTTCCTAAATGCTTGTTTTATTGTGACAAAAGTGCTGCATGAATAGCTGTACATATATAAAACTAGGTATTTAGCACTAGAACCTCTTAAAATTGTACATGATATACAGACAAAGTGCTATTTAGTCACTATAAATTGAAAATCTACACAGATGTATCCATTATCCGTTTTACAAACACAGCTTATGGGATCATGAGGAAAGTGTTCTTGGCATACCATAGTTCCTCAGTACTACTGCAGACTAATGTCACTTTCTGATAGATTCTTTTTGCATATTTTTTTAAATCTGTTCATGGACTTGAAATAATAAAATATATTATTCAAAACTGATTCATGCACAGTAATTGAGGATATTTGTTTCATTTCCTTGTGAGGGATACAGTGGGATCTCATTTGAGTATACTTGTGTTTGGCTAAATAAGATTTGCAGTCAGCCTGCTTAACCCTTGAGTCATAATCAGCACATAAGTAAACTAAAAAAATTCAGAAACATACTCAGATACCTGATGGGTGTTAAAGAATACCTTTCTCCACAAGTAGCTCAGTTGATGTCAGAGGCACTACTTGGAACATGTTATTCAGCACAGAATCCAGGAATGTTTTCAGCACATTATTTTTCCTAAGAAAATGCTAATTTTCCAACCTATGGAACATTAGCCAGAGGATGCTATGACGGTCAAGACTATAACAGGGTTAAAAAAAAAAGAACTAGATATATTCATGGAGGATAGGCCCATCAGTGGCTATTAGAGAGGATGGTGTCCCTAGCTTCTGTTTGCTGGTAACTGGGAATGAGCTAGGAAGCAGGGAATGGGTCACGTGAGGATTATCAGTTCTGTTCATTCCCACTAATGCACCTGGCAATGGCCACTGTTGAAACACAAGGTAATATAATAAATGGATCTTTGGTCTAGCCCGGTATGGCTGTTCTTTTGTTCTTTATAGCAAAACAGGAAGGTTTTGACAGGAAGGTTTATTGAATTAAGGATGGAATTTCTGGTCACAAAGTGACCCCTCCCTAGGCTTGATCATGAGGATGCTCATCTGGGCTGAGGGAGACACTGGTTCAACTTCCTACTCTGAATCAGTTATAGGCTGAGAGAGACCCAGGCTCAAGTCCTTCCTAAGTGAGTGTCCTAATCACTAAACTACTGGTTATTCTGGGACTGGGTCTACTTTCTCAGTTTTACCATGAGAAATTTTTAAAATTCTCATGATCCAGAAATCATCATGGCAGGGGTTTTCAATAGACCACCAAGTCAGGAGGAGGTGGAGCAGGAGGAGAACAACAACATTTCTTGAACCAATGCATATCTAAAACATAAAGCCTGGTAGTAAGAGGGGAAGGGAGACTTTAGCTACCCAGACCTTGATTGAGAAATAATATGGCAAACACAATCTGTCCCATAACTGCTTGTTTCAGAAGCAGAGAAAATTGCTGGGAGGGGGCAACAATTTTAGATTTGATTCTGACTGAGAGGAATTAGCAGTGAATCTGAAGGAGGAAGGTAAGTTGGGTGAAAATAATCATAAAAGGATGAGTTCATGATTCTAATGAAAGGAGGGAGGGAGAGCAGAAAAATAAGGACAATGGAATTCAAAAGAGCAGACATTAAGAAACTGAGAGAACTGGTAGGTAAGATCACATGGGAAGAAAATCTAAAGGTTTCTTAAAGAGATAATATGCAAGGCACAATTGCAGAAAACTCTAATGTGCAGGAAAGATAGGAAGAAAAGTAACAAGCCAACATAGATCTACCAGAAGCATTTACATTAGTTGGGAAAAAATTAAAAAGGAATCCTGTAAAGAATGGAAATATGGAGTAATAGCTAAGGAAGAATACAAAAGAAAGCCATGCATATGAGGACAAAATCTAGAAAAGATAAGACACAATAATCATGGTGATTAACTCTGGCAGCTCATGGAGGATAGGTAAAAGCTCAGAGAACTAAAGAATAGTGAACATAATACCTAGCCTTAAAAGGGTGAACAAATAGAATCCAGGGAATTGATCACCAGTCAGCCAAACATGTTGTTTCATTACTTGGTTCCAGTACCTTTCGGGTACATCTAGACAGTAAGCTTCTTTTGAAAGAAGCTTTTTCGAAAGAGCTCTTTCAAAAAAGCTTCTTTCGAAAGAGAGCATCCACACCTCAAAACCGGATCGAAAAAGCGATCTGCTTTTTCGAAAGAGAGCATCCAGACTGCAAGGATGCTCTCTCGAAAGAAAGCCCTGATTGCTATTCACAGAATGGCCAGCAGGGCACCTGTGCTTTTTTCTGTTGCCTCTTCTTTCGAAAAAATGTCCCTGTTCTGCATCTACACATGCCTTTTTTTGAAAGAGCTCTTTTGAAAAATGCATTCTTTCTCGTAATTTGAGGTTTACCAATGTCGAAAACCCCCCTCCGTTCTTTCGATTTAATTTAGAAAGCACACAATTGCAGTGTGGACGCAGGTGAAGTTCTTTCGAAAAAAGGGCAGGTTTTTTCCGAAAAAACAATGTAGTTTAGACATACCCTTAGAAGTATTATGCAATATATCAGCACCTATAGGGCAATAATAGCTAACATTGATGTGCCAAATAAATAATTCTAAAACAACCTAATTTCCATCTTTGACATGATTACTGTCCTAGTGGATTGGGGGAGGCAAACTTTTGGGGTTCAATCTTAACAAGCAAATTGTGGCTGTCAGAGATAGGACATGGGCAGCCTGGCCCAGGGTTTAGCATCAGACACAGACCAGGTGTCTGAGGGACAGGAGCCAGTTACTAAGAATCAAACACGGTTGAAACACCAGGAAACTGAAATCAAGACATAACCATTCATCATCCTCACTTGGCCTGACTCCTGATTTCTGCCCTCTGGTTTAAGGATCAGGCAACATAACCAGAGGAGATGCACTTACCTAGAGTTAGGCTGAGTCAAGCTACCCAAGAAGGCAAATGGATCCCCTGGCTGAATTCCAACACAGTTCTGGAACACAGACAAATCAGAGGCTACAATGTGAGACAATTGAAGTGGGTGGAGGAGTACAATCTCTTCTTCTTTAAAAAATTGCAAGAACCCCCTTTCATGGTGCCTGATTCTTTGAGGATAGCTTACACAACTGGCAGTCCACAGCAAGGTGAAGTCCAGCTGTACAGACAATTTCCTGGTTTAAATAAGAGCTGTGGTCCAAACAGAAGCCTTGGATCTCTCTCAGGCATAGCATAGGGACAGGGACTTGTACCCCAGGTGTGTTTAATGGACCCAGGTCCCAGCTGCTTTTTGTCACTGCTATGTGGAGGACTAGCTTGTGATAATTCCCAGGACCTCCTGGGAGCCAGGTTTGAGGCCCATGGGGCCCCTCACAGTATCACAGCCTGTTATAAAGCTGTCAGTGCATTAAACACTCTGCTGCTGAGTCTCATGGCCTGAATACCGTTGCCTCAGTGCTCCTTGCCACAGCAGTTCACTCTACTTTCCATCAATCTTTGTTACACCTGACAAGATGGTCCAACCAGTGCCAAATTTCCTCCAAAACCACTTGCCCTTAAGCCACCAGCCCTTTTCCAGACTACAAAAATGTTTGTGTGTTCCTGAAAGTCATTATACCCAGTAACTTGCTAGAATAACTGGAGCTGACAGTTAATTCAATTCACTGGGTTGTTTTAGATTGAAATAAAACCAGATTATTGGCACCACTTAACCTATGGCCCTGTTTTTAAGTAAAAGAAATAAAACTAGAGATGCTTACATGAGAATAAAAGTGAAATTATACATCTAACAATCTAAAACAATATGGTAAGGCAAAGTCTTTGTTAAAGATGGCTCTGCCCACCAACTACTCTTGATTTAGCACGGTTGACTGTCTCTCTGTTATAGCCTTCCATAGAATATAAGGGGCTTTCTCCTTGTCATTTTACCTGAAGACTTTTTCTGTCCCATATATTCCCAACAAATTAACTGTGAGTCCAAAGTTAGGAAGGATTCCTGTCAGTCTTTCTGGGTTGCAGGAGCCATGTTAATTCTCTGCCTTTCAAGTTCAAATTCAAAACAATCCCCACTGGTTTGCTTTGTTGCTTTGTTTATGACAATTTATGCAAAATTGAGATACACCCACATTTCTTTGTCTAGGACAGGCCTGTGTAATCACCACAAGTTGGGCTAAGCTGTCTTCTTTCCCCTTCTAGTATTATGCAAAGGGAATTCATAACTTCACATATAAGGTTAACACATGCATTTTACAATTATATTAATGACCAACATGCTAATAGTTTCCAGATGATGTGCAAACATCATTAGAGTGGTGTGTGGGGTGTGGGTACAAGGGGGTTAATGTCATGGAAGGAAGCAGTAGACATGATATGTCTTGCTCTCAGCAAGGCTTTTGACAGTCCCAACATGATATTCTCATAAATAAACTAGGGGCATGTAGTCTAGATGAAATTACTATAAGGATGTTATATAACTGGCTAAAAAATTGTAATGAAAGGGTAGTTATCAATGGTTCACTTTGAAACAAGGAGGATGCACCTAGAGGAGTCCTCCAGATTCTGGTACTATTCAATATTTTCCTTAATGACTTGGAGTACAGAATATGCATATAAAATGTACAGATGACATCAATTTGGGAGCCATTGCAAGTACATTGAAAGACAGAATTAAAATTAAAAATTAATTGATGAATTGGAGGAATGGTCTAAAATCAACAAGATGGAATCAATGAAGACCAGGGTAAAGTAGTACATTTAGGGGAAAAAACCAATAAAATGCACTATTACAAAATGGGAAAGTACTGATGAAAAGGAACTGGAGTTATTGGGAATTACAAATTGAATATGAGCCAACAAAGTGACGCAGTTGCAAAAAAGGTTAATGTAATTCTCAGGTGTATGGAATCTCAAGATGGTGGAATCTCCATCCTTAGAGTGTTTTAGATCAGGCTTGACAACTTCTTGGCTGGAATGACTTAGTTGGGGTTGATCCTGCTTTGAGCAAGGGATTGGACTAAATGACCTCTTGAGGTGATTTCCAACTTTAATCTTCTATGATGCTATGATTAATTGTCACATGTAAGACACAGGAGGGAATTATCCTACTCTGCTTGGCACTGGTGACACCTTAGTTTGAGCACTGTTCAATTCTGGCACCACACTGTAATAAATATATGGATAAATTGAAGAGAATTCAGAAGACAGCAACCAAAATGATAAAAGGTTTATAAAACCTGATCTATGATGAAAAATGTTTTAAAAAAAACAAACCCCAAACACATGGGCATGTTTAATATTGAGAAATGAAGACCGAGGGGGGAATTGATAATAGTCTCAAAAATTGCTAAGTGCTGTTACAAAGAGGATGGTGATCAGTTGTTTTCCAGGGTCCCTGAAGGCCAGGCAAAAAATAATTGAATTAAACTGCAAGATATTTAAGTTTGATATTAGGGAACTTCTAACTAAAAGGACATTAGAGAAAGAAGGTGGGTGAAGTAATATATTTTTTTGGAACAACTTCTATTGGTGAGAATTGGTACATAATGATATTTCACCCTCCTTTTCTCTCTATCTTGGGACTAGCACAGCTACAACAAAATTGCAGATAATTATAAGGATAGTTAAGCCCTACAATAGGTTTCCAAGGGAGGTTGTAAATCCTCATTGTTGGAAGTTTCTTAAGAGAAGGTTAGGCAAATGCTGGTTAGAGATGATTTAGGTCAGGGGTGGGGAAACTTTTAAGGGTCGGGGCCACTGACCCACAGAAAAATCAGTCAGGGGCTGCATAAAAGTGAGTAGCAAAAAACCCCAAACAAACCCTCATTGTTGTGGCCCCTGACTGAGAAGCAGAAAGACACTCCCCACATTCCCCTCACACACCACAGCTTAGGGGGGCCCAGGCCCCAGACTAGTAGATTTTTGTGTGCTTCAACCTCACAGTGGGATGGTGAGGGGCTGAAGCACCCAGAATGAGCTCCCCAATGTTGGGAGGGGGAGCTTTGGGGGCCAGATCCAAGGAAGCTGGGGGCCACATCCAGCCCCACCCCTGATCTAGGTAGACTCGATCCTCCTCTGCAAGGGCGGGATATGAAATAAATTACCTCTCAAGCTCTGTATTTCAATGATTCTCTGATGGCCCAGAGCCAAACCCTAATCAACATTGCCCAGGGCCTGTAAAAGCCCTAGTCATACCAGGACACCGCAAACTTCTTGTAGTGTGAGGCTGTGCCTATTCAGGCAATAGAAAGCAGTGTGGAGTATACTGCTGACCGCCTCCTTCCCCTGCATGCCAGGCCTATTCTGTGCACTCCTTGTACTTCCTATAATGTGTACAATTACACAGGAGCCACAGTCAATTTGCCTTCAGTGTTAAGGCATACCTTACCTCATGCCATTTCCAAGGGACGAGGGGAGGTCTCTTTCTCATCCAGATGCAGCTTTCTGGTACATGATCATTTCTTTCCCTATCCCTATTATCCTCAATGAATACTACTCTATGTTTTCCCTAGAAAACAGGGTTTTCAGGGCAAATGGAATGACCTGTGTAAACTATCCTCTCATACACTTTTAAAATGTGCAAAATATGCCAGTTCGGAAAAAGAAAGGAGGCAGTTGTGTAAAGATGTGAACCGTGTAAAAGGACAACTTAGAAAAAAAGTAGCCATTTAAAAACTCCAAATTAAACAAGATACAACAAACCTATGCTGGCTAATTTACTCACACTATCTTCTAGGTCTCATTACTTAATGTAATGTAATTGTCCTTTTTTCATTCAAACTTTTTGGCTTTATTTCACTCCCAGCTTCAATCAAAAGATAATATTTTTCTCTGTTTTATGCAGATTGTTGCTAAATTCTACAATGCAGTTATTAACTGATCTCTTTCCAGTGGCTCATTGTTCGCTGACAAATACTAACTTTTCTCAGTTTCACACAGACCAAGGGTGCGTCTAGACTGGCAAGATTTTGCGCAAAAGCGGCCGCTTTTGCGCAAAAACTTGCTAGCTGTCTACACTGGCTGCTTGAATTTGCGCAAGAACACTGACTTTGTAATGTACAAAATCAGTGCTTCTTGCGCAAATACTTTCCCGCTCCCGCTCAGGAAAAAGCCCTCTTGCGCAAGAATACTTGAGCAAGAGGGCCAGTGTAGACAGGGAAGGACTGTTTTGCGCAAAAAGGCCCCGATGGCGAAAATGGCGATCGGGGCTTTCTTGCACAAAATTGCGTCTAGACTGGCCATGGATGCTTTTGTGCAAAAGCACTTTTTGCGCAAAAGCATCCATGCCAATATAGACGCTCTTTTGCGGAAATACTTTTAACGGAAAAACTTTTCCGTTAAAAGTATTTCCGCAAAATCATGCCAGTCTAGACGCAGCCCAAGTGTTTAGCTCAAAACAGATTGTTTTTGTTTCATTTTGCTTAAATCGCCACATTTAACAGCTTATTTTCCCTGTTTTACCTTCAGATCTAGTGGCTGATTGTTATCTTTTTATGTTTGTCTTTTGACTGATGTACCAGCTGAAAATTGCTATGACTTTTCATTCCAAACAGTATAAAGTAGTTCCTGAATAGTGTAAATTGGTGTAAAATGGCTCCATTAGTTTTTTATTCATTGAGCCCACCAATAGAAATCTGTCCTCAAATTCCACTTGAAAAGCCAAAGGACAACCAATTATTCTGAACACCTTCACTTCATTTCCCTGGAACTTTTCTCTCTTTCTGCAGCTTTCATTCTGACTGACATGATGCAGGGAGGATTTTTTGATGGGCAAAAATGTCTGTGAAGAATAACATCAGGTGGGATGATAGTAAGACTGTCATTACAAGACGATGTGGTAATTTTCTCTTTCCTGAAGCATAAGTTTCTCTCTTCAAGGCAAAATTTTGCTCTCATCTTCCAAAGTGCAATGAGTGTGGGGTAACCAACTCCCATTCCCAATTTCTATGGGCTAATTTTCAGGCAGTCTCTGAATTTGCATCCATAGTTGAGCATGTGCAAACCTACATGTGCATATGAATCTGATTTATGCAAGCAAATACACAACTATTGATATCATGGACATAATTTGGGAGACCAGATTTGAAAATGTTGCCCTATGAACTGCAAGCTTTATTTGTTCAATTTTGTCACAGAAAGGATATGATAAATGCTCGCTGAGTCAAATGTATCCTTGGTGACCCTCCCTTGAAAGCAAGGAAGAAACTACCCCATACAACTTGTAATGTGAGAGACAGTTCATGGGACTGTTCACTCTGTTTTAGTCAGTTGGATGTGTTTATTTAACAGGGGTATTTCTTTCTATAGTATTCCTAGTTTAAAAATCATTGCTAGCTTGTTGCAGAACTTAGTATGTAAGATTTATTTCTGCTGTTTTATTTAATTATTTTAGCATTTTATTAAAGTAAGCCCTTAAGCTCTGCATACTCTTGTGGCCACTCATTTGCATGATGTATTGTCAGTGGAATGTTGTGGGCAATTCATTTTTAATTAAATGGTTTCTTTTTGTGCTGTAATTGGTGAGGCATTTTCCCATTGTCCTTTCAGTGTCTTCCATTGTACATTTTCCTCAGTGTTTCCCATTTCTTGTTCTTGCACAATGGCTTTTGTGAGCACAGGAGAGAACCATCGTGAAATGCCAAGTTAAATGAGAGTGATAGGTTTGTTTATCTGGCTCAGTCTTGTTTTTCTTAATGTCTGAGTCACACAGATGTTGAATGGACTCCTGTTGGGTTATTATGGAAATATATCTCAGATATCAAGGTCATAACTTTCATTCTGGGTTTTGTGTATCACTTTTGGTCCAGATGCTGACTAGAGTAAATCTACATAGCCACATGGGAAAAAAACAGTGACTTTTATAAAGGACCTATGCTAATTTACACCAGCTGAAAATCTGGACTCTTGAGAGTACATTAAGCATTTATTTCCTTTAGTCTCCTCTTTCAGTTACCTATTCCTACATTCCAATGTATCCCTTTCATTGTCTTCTTCACATTCAGAACTACAGCAAAGATTATTATTTAGCCAGATTGTATTCAGCAGAGACCATGGTTTGTGTGGTCCAAGAATCTTCCTTCTTAGGAGTACATTTACACTAGTCTCTATAGGCTCTCAACTTGTGGTTTTGTTTGCTGAAAAAGTAGCTTGGAATCTCAGAAATATTTTTGCCGGTCTTCATAAGTTTCTGCAAATACTTCCACTATTTCCTGCCTCTGCTTATTTCCACTGGGCACTATGGGGTATTCAGAACTGAAAGAGCAGACTGAAAAATCCTTCTCTATCTGTCCCTTTTTGTCTAGCCTAGTTTATTTTAGCCAAAATCTTTACTTTTTTGTTGCTTCATAAAACTCCTTGAACATACATTTTAGAGGAGAAAAACAGCCCTGTGGTTACATCATATATGTGCGAGTCAGAAGATTCATAGACTTTAAGGCTAGAAGGTACCGTCATGATCATCTACTTTCACTACTATACAGACCATAGAAATTCACCCTGAAATTTCTGCATCAACCCCTTAACTTCTGTTTTGGCTACAGCATATCTTTTGGAAAGACTTTTAATCTTTATTTAAAGACTTCAAGTGAAGGAGAATTCATCACAACCCTGTGTAGCTTCTATTCAGAGATGTGTCTCTATTCTACTGTGTGACTTTTGCAAGTCATAAAGCCATCTTCTTAAGTTCACCAGCTGTAAAATGGGGATAAGTATAATGTATGGTTTCTCCCTAATAACAAATGTTATTAAAATCCATTCTGATGTGCACTAAAATTAAAGCCTAACAAAGTAGGCTTTAATTATTATCTGATTCTGGTACCTCTGCATCCAGGTCTCCAACTCGCCTATCCAAAGCAGACGAAAATCAACTGCAACTTCCATATTTAGTTTTAGTCGCAGCATGCGGAATAAAGTATATTATATCTAGAAGAAGGAAAGGAAGAGAGTCTCCTTTCTCTTAATGGGAAACAATACCAAATACTGGTGATCATTAACAATCTCCAAAGATGATAAAATCACTGCAATACTGGTATAGAACTGTTGTGACATGTCATTCATTAATGAATGTAAAAGTGCTTGACAAGCTCAATTAGAAGGTGTTCCACAAGTGAAAAGTAGGAATCTGAATGTATTTGGCAAATTAGTACATATCTTTCTTATTCACTGGGGGGAGAGGGGAAAGTCTGCTTAAATTCCTTCAAAACCAGTACTGCTTTTTTAAGCTTGAATACTTTTCTGTTACTTTAGCCTTTGAATAATATATTATTTCTGTTTTCTCCAGAATGTTGTCTATTGCAGCCTCTCTTGTACAATACAGGAGATTAAAATTATATCACTTATTATGAGATTGAAGCTGAACAAGGTGCTTTCTTATCAGACTTCTAAATACACACAAACTCACATCACATCTTCCCCACAACTGTCAACTGCCTTCATTCTCTACAGATACACATGGCTTGGAGAAGCTGGTATCTGCTTTCAGGATGCAGCATGACTCTAGTGTAATCCTCATCTTTTCTCTGTGTTTTCTCTGCTGTTTTCAGACACTTCTAGACTAAGTAGAATGAATATAGGCAGGGTATCTGGGAATCTCTTCTATTTACTTTCTGAGTGTCCTTGAACAAGTCACATAATATTTCTATTACTCTTTCTTATCCAGTAAACAGCATTCTAATATTTACCTTCATCACCAGCATGCTGTAATTAATTACTATTTGTAAAGCATTTAAAGACAAAGGGTTGCCTTAAGGTTAGGACACTAAACTAGAACGTAGAAGACCTGGTTTCAGGTTCTGGCTCTACCACAGACTTTCTGTGTGCTGCTGAGCAGGTCATTTATGGTCTGTGCCTCTTTCCCCATCTGTCAGGTGGAGTGAATGCTTTATATTCCCATTTTATAGATGTGGGAAACTGATGCCCAGAGAGAATAACTGACTTGCCCAAAGCTAAACGCTGGTAACCTTTTCCAGAGCTTGGATCAGAAGAGAAGAGTTCTTAGCCTCCAGCCCCATGCTTAGTTCTCTGGTCTTCATAATGCATTACAACCCCCCATAAAACTAAAAATTACAAGCTATTTACAAGTGATGTATATATTTCTTGATGCTAAATTCTACCCACACCTCAGAGTTGGAGGCAAAGTGCAGCCATACTGCCCCAGAGAGCTCTTGTTTAGCTAAGGCTCTGTCCTTTCCATACAGAGAAAAGGTAGAAACTGTATTATTTTCCTTGCTCACTCAGAACTTCAACTGTAATTCCTCCCTTCCAGTTTCCCCTTCAAGCAATGGGAAGTTTGTAAATATAAGGCTTTTCAAACTAGAGCTCTGATAATCCTCATAGCATATGTGCAACATGCCTTGAGTGGGATTCAGGGACCAGGAATCATCACCAAATTAGCTCCAATGATACAGGCATTTTGTATTAGGATTTGTCGTAATTGACACATAAGACAGTAACTTCTGCTGTGAGTGTAATGGGTGTATTTCATATTCTTTATGAAAATATGCTTATAAATAGGCTTATCTTGAATATAGTTTATGTAAAATATCTCATGCATCCTATCATTGGAGAGCTTGTAATCCCCTGAATGTGTGTATTCTATTTGTGTCATTCCTGAAGTTAGAAATATGAAGCATTACCCTGTTTACTGGTCTAGACATACTAAGTGAGGGCCAATAGCGGTATTTAAGGAACATAATGGCCTGGTATTTGGGACCATGATCTGTGAATAATCTTACTTTTTCGTATAAGTCTAATCTATGGTTGTCCTACAAAGACATGTGACCATGTCACCTTGTGCTGGAATCCTTCTTGAATTTTGTACTTTTCCACAAGGGTGTGGGGAATTGAACAAGTACTTCCTGCTCTAAGGAAATTCTGTATAAGGCAAGGGAAGTAAACAATGATTGCCTTAGCCGACTTTTCAGACTGCCTCCCCACCCTAAGAGGATACAAGAAAACATCTGGAAAAAAAAGAACTTTAATGACCAGAGGGGCGGTGAGGAGAATTGCTGGACCCAGGTCAGAAAAGAATTGCTGGACCCAGACCAGAAAAGACATCTCTGGCCTGAGAGGGATTTTATCTGCAATAAGAACAAAGGTGAGAAATTATTATTTGTAAAAACTATTTAGTGAATTAGGCTTAGCTGGCATGTTTTGTTTTATTTTGCTTAGTAATTTACTTTGACCTGTCTGCTATAACTTGCAACCACTGATACCCTCCTTTTTATACTTAATAAAATCATTTTTGTTTGTTAATAATTCCAGGGTAAATAATTGTTATCTGGGAAGGAGGGACAATGGCTGTGGATATCTATCTTTCATTGATTAAAGGGGCAAACAACCTATGAGCTTACTCTGTATAAACCTTATGCATAGTGAGAGGGACTCTTCCAGGGTTTTGGTCCCACTGAGGCAGTGCACCTGAGTGTTGTGTCAGGTCTCCTTGATTGAGCTTTCTCAGAGCTGAGTGGATCTCAGTGTCCATGTTGCTCTGCTGTGGGCTCTGACTCCCAACTCTGTGCCATTGCTGGGGGAGACCAGAGGTTCAGGCCCAGCAGGACAGGATGGTGGGATATCCAGAGGACGGGTAATGAAGCTCAGGGGTCATTCAATACATCAAGTGACAGTCTCAAGGGGATCTCTGTGACAAAATCCATCACAGTAAGTATAGAAGTACTTTCTGGATCAGTAACTTCAAGGCTACAGTAGAATTCAAATTCTGTCAAGTACAGGCCTTAGAAAAAAATATAATGCTATTGACTCTTTAAGTTTCTTCTTAAAGTGGTTCTGAATATTAGTAGGTCTTCTTTTTTTTTTTGCCATGCTGTTGCTGCTGCTGCTATAGAAACTCATGGGTATGTATCTTTCATTTTGACATATTTGTAGTTTCCCAGTTACAGGAACATTTGTTGCAGCTGCATTCTGAGAAGAGTCTAAACTGAGGTACATTCTCTGTTAATAATATGTCAGGTTAGAAAAAAAATCACTTGTCATGGTCTAGATTTTCTCACAGCTGCTGATGGTCAAAGTCAGATGTGTGAATTCTGAAAGTCAGTTTGAAGGTTTTATGTGCTGAAGTCTGACCAGTGCCTAAAGACTTATGTGCTTGAGCACTAAAGGCCTGGAGTGCAGCTGCTGCCACCTCCTGTTGACCCAGCTGTCTTTAGGGATCCCAGTTGACTGACAATAATCTCGGGAGTCAGTTAGTAGCCTTTGAAGTCTGGACTCAAGATCCCTAGACCTTGAGCCCAGACTACAAAGACTATTGGCCAGCTTCCCTGATTATCCAAACATCTGATTATCCTGGGGTTTCTCATGATTTTTCAATAATTGGGTTCTACTGAATTTTTTCCTTAATTTTGAATGACACTTAAGACATTGCTCAAATATAGGGTCAAATTCTCCTCCCTTTACACCCATGTAACTGGACAATAAGTTCACTGAGCTCAGTAGCGTTATTCTGGATTTAATGATATTACTAAGAGCAGATCTACTTACTCCATCAAATTTCTTTTAAACAGCATGAAAATAGAGGTTAGATTGGAGATATTCACATAGGAATGTGAATAAAATGTCCATAGTTCTATGTCAACTTGGCAAGGTAGCAGCAGTAGCTTAGGTTCTCTGATTGTGTCCAATGCAACTCAGAGAACATATCCTTGGCTTGAGTTTATTTGTGCACTTAACTCAATCCAATTGGTTAAAAGGGCTGGTTCCTGTAGTGTCATTGTCACGTTACTGGATTTTAAAGGGGAGCAGCCAGATCATTGCTGCGCCTGTGGGGGGGGGGGGGGTGTTTGCCCCCAAAGTCTGTACAAAGGGGACCATGTGAGGTGTCGAATGAAAGCTTATGTTCTACTGATTCTGTATATGCTATTCATGTACTTGACGATTTCTGTATGTGGAGTTATGAATATGGACTCTGTGCTGAAACTGGCTTCGACTGCCTGTTGTAAAGAATAATTGTTCAGTTTGACTATGCTAATTAGTGAGGCTCCAGGGACAATGGCTCTCAAGGTGCCCAATACACACCTGAGGAATGTGTCTGGGAACCTGCAAATCAGACAGGGAATAATGGCTGCCAGCATGTGAAACAGAGATAGGTCACTCAACCATGTGACCTGCTCCGGCCAGGAGGACGCCAGGAGAGATATTTAAGGCCATGAGGCAGACTCCATCTTGCCTTCAATTCTGCTACTGATCCCAGCTGTAGCTTTGCAAGGGACAGAGAGCCGGGAAGAATCGTTGGCCCATCCTGACATAGGATGTACACCAGAGACTTTTAAGATAGCAGTTTATAACATCTCTGCTGAGAGCCTGCATCTAGTACTTGGTGATTTGATGCATATAATGTATTCGCCTTAACAACCTTACTCCCATGCTTTTCTTTCTTTTATTAATAAACCTTTAGATTTTAGATGCTAAAGGATTGGCCCAGCGTGATCTTGTGAGTAAGATCCAAAGTGTAAATTGACCGGGTATTTGTGGCTGGTTCTTTGGGACCTGAAAGACCCATTCGAGATAGGTGAAATTGGGTTCTATAACCCCTCACCTGTGTGAAGACCCAGGGCTGATTGTGGCACAGGGAGAGCTGGGGTGTCAGAAGGGTTTTGCTCGTGAGGCTTCCTGCTGGATGGATTGGCAGCTGAAGCACTCGGTGTGACTGATTTGTGGCCTATTTGAGAACGGTCTCCAGTCAGGGGCTGTAAGGAGCCCTGAATTTGAGCAATTTTCCCTGAGCAGATGCCCTCAATGGTACCCAGACCTGGCCCGGTCCATCACAGTCATCAAGTCATCATATATAACTTTCTGATTAAGGTGCTTTTGTGAAATAGGAATTTTTTATCTAGAGGGCACTGGCTATATTAGTAGGCTCTCACTTCATCTCACTTCAGGTGGTTGATTGCACAAGGCTTCTCTTATTCCCTTGTCTGTAATGGAGATTCAATCTCTCCTCTCCATTATATATGTTAACTTAAAAAAAAACTCACACAAGCTGTATAGAATCTTCATTGTGGCCAAAGGAATGAGGCCAGAAGCTATGTGGCTTCAAACACTTGAAGGGCTACAAAACATTATTTAATATGTCTGTTGGAATAGCACCTTCAGGCCTTAATCAGAAACAAGACCCCATTGTGGCAGATACTGTTCAAACAAAGATGCAGAAACAATCCATATCCCAAAGCATTTGTAATCTAAGAAAAATACTTGAAGGATGCAATAATTTGCCTGCATTTTAGAGGGTGAAAAAAGTATTTTTACTATAGCAAAATGCCCTTTAAGATGCAGATTGTATCTTCAGGTGTATTAAAGAGGCTGCAATTTCTAATTTTAAACATGGTTTGATATCATTTGCATTTGGAGCTGGGGATGAGATTCCCAGACAGAGTTGTGCTGATTCCGATCATGGTAGTATTCTAAAAATAGTTGCCCTGATAGTACTGGTAGCTGTGAGCAGTGGCACAGGTTAGTCTCCCCAAATATGAAAATGATTAGGCCTCATGGGTACTGTTGCAATTAGGCTTCATGGGAGCAATTGCTCAGGGCAGCTGGCCTGTGCCACTCTAGGAGACAGTGTTTTTTAAAGGGCTGGCACAATAGGTGCTAGCACAGGTAAATTTATTTAAGCTGCAAATCGCATCCCCAGCTCCAAGTGTTAGTGTAGCCTGAGTTATAAAACTTCAGCAGGAGAGGCAGTGGAGCTTTCCTAGAAGTTGCTGCTTCCCTTCCTAAGGAAGAAGAGGCTTTGAGATCTGCAATCTCCTAAAGATCTATGACTTGTTCTACTGTTCGTCTTTATATGTATGAGGATGACAGCCAGAGAGAGTGATGTGGCTCACAAGTTGTGATGAATTACTTTTTCTATAAGTTCTGCTCACCTGAGGAAGGGGAAAGGGAGATATTTCAGGGTAAAACAGCAGCAAGTCCCCTATTTAAACACAGGTCATTCTCAGTAGGACTCAGCAGATGACAGAGATGCCTCCATCATCCTCTCACTTTACTCCATACATCAGCAGCATTTTTTAAATTCTCATTGCATGGTGAAATGCCTCATGAGAACATTACTACTTATTCTTACTGTACCACCATGTCGAGTAAATGAGCACCGAGGTCAATATAGGCTTCTGCAATGGTTAGTAGGAGCAGTCTCAGAATGCCCTACGGGTGGCATTAGACTCTTCAATTCTTCTGTGTCCACACTACTCCTGCACCCCAGGCTGAGTTTGGCTAATCATGTATCCATCTGGCATGCCTCTCTTCCCTCTCCAACCCGTCTTTGCCTTACCACAAACCTCACCATTCCCCCACATTACAGACAGAGGGAAACTAGCTATAGAGTCAAAGTCATCATTCTTTAACGGGGTACAGCACCTTCCATGCATGCAGGGGATGGGCACAATTTGCCCCACTGGTAAAATCTCTGCAAGTCCTGAAAGCTATTTACAACTTCTATAAGGGTACGTCTACACTAGCCCAGTAGATAGATCTAGGGAGGCTAATGAGGGCGACCGGAATTGCAAATCAAGCCCGGGATTTAAATATCCCGTGCTTGATTTGCATGTTCAACGATCGTCATTTTAGAAATTGACTAGCCGAAGTAACTGCCCGCGTCTACGCAGCAGTGAAACAGATTCGATTTAAAGCCCTAACTCAAATTAGCTGGTATTCCTCCTGAAATGAGGTTTACCAGCTAATTTCAATTAGGGCTTTAAATCGAATCCCATTTCACTGACGCGCAGTAGACGGGCAGTTACTCGGCTTGTCAATTTCTAAAATGGCAACCGTTGAACATGCAAATCAAGCGCGGGATATTTAAATCCCGGGCTTGATTTGCAATTCCGGTCACCCTCATTAGCCTCCCTAGATCGATCTAGGGGGCTAGTGTAGACGTACCCTAAGTGATTAATTCTATATCTTGACATTTTGGAGTTTTTTGTACCTCTCTTTGGTAACACTCTCCCCCTTTATAAGCAATATAATACAGTATTTAGAAATACACTAACATTGTTGATTGCGGATTCCCTCAAGTTTGGATATGCCTTAAAAAATCAGGATGCGGATCTCAACCTCTTGAGTCCATAAAATTGAGAGTAAACGTCTCTCTTGTCACATTTTGGCAGTTCCGCTTCTAATCGTGGCTGGACCTCAGAACTGTAGAGACATAAAAAATGACAACTATTGGTGTGGAAGGAAAATTAAAATATTTCTAACCTTCCCAGATGATTAGTCCTTGATTCATTCAAGTTTGAGATTTCAGATTAGATGGGGCTTTTGTGTTTTGCAATCCCTCGTTACCCTTAGGCTTCGTCTACACTGCCGTTTTCGCCGGCAGTGAGTATGCAAATGAGGCACAGATTAGCATATTGCAGTGCCTCATTTGCATAATTTATTCACACCGTTTTTGCGGGGGGGGGGGAAGTAGTGTGGATTTTTCTTTGTGGGCAAAAGCCCTTTTTTCTGAAAGAGCGGTATGCCTCTCCCGGGAGAGGCATAAGGATCTTGTGCAAAACAGGTTTTTTTGCACAACAAAAACCCATCCACACTACTTTTTTTTCCACAAAAAACCCTTTGCGCAAAAATGGCATGCATAAATTATGCAACTGGGGCATGGTGAAATGCTAATTTGCACCTCATTTGCATACTCACTGCCAGCAAAACCAGCAATGTAGACATAGCCTTAGAGAACAGAGCCCCCTGCACTCGAATCCAGAAAATATGAAAGTTCTAAGGAGGTTGGACACAGAAAAGTGCAGGATTAGATCTGGCTACTGAAAAATGAAGGGATACAACCCCCCATTCCTCATGTCTGGTTTTCACTACACATTTTTATTGTAACTGCTTATGATTCAAGAGGACTGATTGAGCTAGCAAGATGCTGATCACTATTTTGTGGTCAGGGTAGATCAGGGAAAGCTGTATCCAACATCAGGCTTGCTCATAGTGATTAAAGCCTGTTAGGACCAGGACCATCTCTGGATTAGTAAACTCAAATCTTTAGAGTGGTTCAGCTATGGTGTTGAAAATAATTCCCAAAAGAAAAAGTGGGAAAGTAGGGCTGGCTAGCTACCCACTTTAAAGAGAAAGGAAGATGTACACTACCTAGGGTACATCTAGACTACAGAGCTTTTCCAGGATATCAGAGGTATCCCGGAAAACCTCTGCTGCTCCAAGGAACACATCTGCTTTTCTGAACATTTTTTCCAACATTTGGCCCCGTGTAGATGGTCCAAATGTCGGAAAAGCATCTTTTGGAAGAAAAGCAGAAAAAGATACGCAAATTGCGGTTCGCAATTTGAGTATCTTTTTCAGACTTTTCTTTGTAGTGTAGGCATAGCCCAGTGCGCTCTATGAGAATAACAAGGACTGAATAAGCTATTACAATACTTGGCCCTTCTCAAAGAAGATATGTCCAGAGACAAAAAAGTGTGTGAGGGAGACAAGGTATAAGAATGTTTTGAAGATTCTACCATGTCCCATTTACCCAGATTTCACCAAACTCCACCATCAACAAAACTGCCAAGTTCAGTTTAGGTTCTGATTTTTATGTAAGCATTAGGCAGGTTTAATTTTCCTCAGATTTATAATTCATTTATCTCCTTAGGGCACAGGTACTCTAACCTGTATGCCATTTCAGTCATACTTTGTATTAACGGTATATTTAAAAATCATTTACAAAGGGTTACTGATTAATAGATGTCACAAGTATGTAACAGATTGAGTGGTATATATTACAAATAGCTAGAACTTGGACTTGGTCTCACTTGTGGTAGATGGTTATATATGACATTATTAATAAGCAATCTGTTGAACTATTACACTCTATAGCAATTGATTAAACCTTTATTCATTTATTAACACTTTCTAAAATTTATTCTCCGATATAAATTTGACTTTTTTTACTGATTAATCAATCTGTTCTGCACCAGTGGTGGTAATGGCTAGATTATTTACAAAACTGGGGATAAGGGAGAAGAAAAGACTCACTTCACAAACAGCCTGCAATGGAAAATTAAAGAATAAGTACTTTGAGATATTCAAAGGGAAGGTGCCATAAAAGCCCAAAGCATTTACTTATTTTCTTCTTGTTATTAGGGAATGAAAAAAACTCAAGCTGAAACAGAAAAATAAAAAAGGAGACAAAAAGCGAGTCCTAGTGAAAAAGTCTGAAGCTCATTAAACCTGGGTGCTGATGGACTGCCAAATGGAGCAAATTCCTGAGATGGGAGGCCTTCAAATGTGAAAACTCTGCTCTCAACCCTGGAGGGCTTTACCTCAGGAGCAGACCGCTGATTTTAGTATGGGGTAAGAGGTTGTACCTTAGAAAACACATCCCAGACATACTACAATTTAAAGATAATCATCAACAGCTTGAATTGAACCTGGAGATGAACAGGAGACCAGTGAACAGGCATTATCTGCTCATAGAAGCGGTAGATTGTTCTGCAATAACTGTACCTTCCCTGTAGATCAGCTTTAATCAGAGTGTAGCCTGGGCATGTCAGGCACAGATAACCAGTAAGAAACTCACATTATGAAGGAATGATCAGCGCTTCCTGAGCAGCTGTAGATAATGAAGGACAGTATTGCTTATTGCTGCTACTTGAAATCCCAAGAGAAGGAACTGAATTTAAAAAGAAAACTAATTACTGCAAAATTTAAGGGTGAAAAATGTGCTCATGCAATAAGAAAGCATAGAACTCCCAAGGTTAGTAGGCACTCACTTATGCTAAGGTCTTTTTGGCAACTTCACCATAAACATGAGGGCTTTGTCTACACCACAGTGTTTTTGCTCAAGAAGCCTTTTGCGGAAGAATTCTTGCGCAAAAACTTCTTGCACAAAAGCACATCCAAACCTCAAAGCACATCGCAAAAGCGATGTGCTTTTTCGCAAGAGAGCGTCCACACTGCATGGACACTCTTACGTGAGAAAGCTCTGATGGCCATTCACAGAATGGCCATCAGAGCACCTGTGCTTTTCTCGATAAGGGTTTCTTGCGCAAAAACCCCTCCAGAGCATCCACACCTGGTTTTTTGTGCAAAAGCTGTAGCACAAAAAGGAGTTATTCCTTGTGGGGAAAAGAATAACTCTGCTGGTAAAAGCCCTCTGTTCTGTCAATTTTCTTGCGCAAAAATGCACTTGAGGTGAGGACGCTCCACCAGTTTTTGCGCAAAAACCTTGTAGTGTAAATTAAGTTCTTCTCTGTAGTCACTGGGAGTTTCCTGTGACTCCTGAAAACTGTGCTCCTGTAAGGATGATAACAGAAAGGCTGTGTCTCTTTTGGCCAAAGATCCTGAATGGAATAGGTTTCAGCCACACTTCCTTCTTCTCTATTACTTCTTAGAGTTCATAGGCTGTTTCATTTCTGTGGGTTAGGCTGACTGTGTGACATTCCCAAACCACAGTCCAGATGCACTTCAGATGTCATTTTAAAAATGGCTAGGTCTATACAGAAAAAAAATCATGTTAACTGAAAGAAACAGAATTGAAAAAAATCCAGTCTTAAACTCAATACAAGCTAATCTAGGTACAATTTGTGCACGTGTCCTTCAGGTTACTAAGGTAGATTCTAGTTGCACAGGTATGAAGTAACTCCCAACTCTACCCATTCTTCCAATTGCTTTCCCCTCACTAACAAGCATCACTGTTTTCTTATCCAGGTTGAATCAGGCTGCTCACACTCACCTAGAAGACCTTTATCTTTGTTAGACACCAGAGACTAAATTCTGTCCTAGCATAGTATAAAGACAAAAAGCTAATCCCCGCAGAAAATGTCTGAAGCTCATTAGACCTGAGTCCTGGTGGACTGTCAAGGGGAACAAATTCCTGAGATATGGGAGACCTTCAAATGTGAAAATTCTGCACTCTACCCTGGAGTACCCAATCAGAATTTGACCTTTATTTAGGAGAATAAGGGTGCGTCTAGACTACAGGCTTTTGTAGACAGAAGTTTTGTCGACAGATACTGTCGACAAAGCTTCTGTCGACAAAGAACGTCTAGACTACATCCAGTTCTGTCGACAAAGCAAGACGCTTTGTCGACATGGCAGTGTAGACGCAAAGGACAGTTTAGATGCAATAACGCCTTCTGTCAACAGAACTCTGTCGACAGAAGGCGTTATTCCTTGTAAAATGAGGTTTACAGCCGTCGACAAAACTGCTGAGTTCTGTCGACGTTATGTTGACAGAACTCGGCGGTAGTGTAGACGCAGGTATAGTTTTGTCGACAAAAGTCCACTTTTGTCGACAAAACCCTGTAGTCTAGACACACCCTAAGACTGCAGAATCTGGTACTGATGAAGATGTAGACCTGACTGTCATCATGAAATTACTATTACAGTGTAAAGGCATGTCTACTCTTCCACCTTCCATTCAGATCAGACTACAGGGTATGACCAATATTGGGCACCCAAGTGCTGCATTGCAACTCCCCCATGTGGATGCTGCCAGTCTGAATGAAAAAGTTCCTATGTTCCCTTAATGTGAGGCTGTTTGAAGAGGACTATGTTCATATGAAAGTTTTCAGACTCATAGTCACCTGGGTATCTCGTTCAGAATATTTACACTTCCATTAATCACAGATTCCCAGCACGACCACCATAGTCCTTCATACTACTAATCTAGATACATTGAGAATTGTGCTGTTTATTCTGTCTTGTCTGTGGAAGAAGTGTGAACTGTACAAAATACTACACCTTCCTCTATTTTTTTCAAAAAATTTTGACTGGCAACCTGCAGTAGGTCGATAGGCGTGACATGCATTTAATAAAAGAGATCTATAAATAAATGATTATTTTTGTAAGCAACTGAAGTGTACAGTATTTAGATATGAAATTGTTATGCCCTATGTGCACCATACCTTTACACATCAGAGAAATCTGCATCAATCTTTTAAGAATCCTGCCCAATGCAAACATCTATTTTGACAGACCAAATTATTGCAACCTATTCATCAGAGACATTCATGCTGTTGTCTCAAATGGAGACTATACTTTGATTGTTTCTTGATGCTGTCTTCCAGTCTAAAGAGACTTCCCATTAAGGAAGTATATGGGTGCTCTTTCTGTATGGAAAACATAACAGCAACCAACTGATTGCAAAGTAATTCATTGGTAAGGAAATCTCTGTGCTTTGTCTATTATAACAAATCTAAACTCAGGTAAATATATATGGCCAAGAAAACAAATGATTATGCATACATTCTTCACAAACAAATGGAGACACAGACAAAAATGTAACTATTCAAACCACAGTATTCATGGGGGGAGGCCTAGAGCACTCTGATGGGGCTTTACCACATCATTTCTCTCACAGAGCTATGATACAAATAAAAATCCATCCACAGCTTTCATGATTCTTTTCTGTGCCCTGTAATTGCAGCCTTGGGATCACAAGACTCATGGAAGAGGCAGCAGCAAATATGTTAGTTAATCAGAGAACACATAGACAGCAATGAAGTGTTCTGTGATATATTCTGTCTAAATATTTTCAAATAAAACCATTTTAAGCTGGTAACCAATCACTGCTAGATGATGCAATTTCCAGTAAAAGTGTGTCCTTACTCTAGTCAAATATATTAAAGAAAACCCTACAGTGGTTTCAATTTAAAGTCTTGAAAGACAAGCACTGGTCCATGTTTACAATTGAGAACTGTTGACTTTTGCAAGACACACCAAGGAGCTAAGCTCCAGGAGGAGTTTCCCTGTATGTTATGTTATTGCCATCTAGTGGATGCATTCTTCAGAGCTTGGCTGTAGCACCACACAATGAGAGTACTTTTGTTTTATTTTATCAAGTTGATAAAGACATATTAATGTACAGAGCTCTTTCTAATCTTGTAATTTGTGAGAAAAGGCATGATTAGTCATTGCACAGATTTTCCCCCAGTGATCATATATTTATTTTGAATAATTGTAATATCTAATTCTGCAATCATCCAGAGCACAAGGGAAAGTTTTCTGTGAGACCTTTTTCTGTAGAAAGTTCAAAGTTGTGTCTGTTATAAAATCAGACATTAGTAATAGTCAAACACTGCATTATTTACCTGACACTGTTTCATCGAATAAGTTTCAATGGGTTATCCAGACACTTTTGTTGCTATTTCTTCCAGTTCCACTAACAAGCTTTCTGGAGCAGAGGCTAGAAAATGTGAACATAAGAACACTAAGGGTGTGTCTACACAGCAGGGCTTAACTCTAAATAAGCGAAGAAATTGCGCTACGTCAATTGCATAGCTTATTTCAAAATTGGGAGTGTCCACACAGCATTTAATTCGAAACTGAGCACTCTTCCTCTGACTTCCCTTACTCCTTGTGCAATGAAGGTCACAGGAGTCGGAGTAAGAAGTCCTCCAGTTTGACAGTATTTCAACATTTTCTCAAAATAACTGCTTGCTGTGTAGACGTGGACTAAGTTATTTCAAAATAACACTAGTTATTTCAAACTAATGTTGCTATGTAGATGTATCCTAATTTAGGAAATTTAGGGGTGCGTCCACACAGCACCCTAAACTCAAAATAAGATACGCAATTTGTACTATGCAAATTGTGTGTCTTATTCCTATTCTATTTCGAAATAGCTTATTTTGAAATTTGGTGCATTTACATGGCACCAAATTTCAAAATAACACACTCTTTTGAGACATCCCTTAACCCTCATGGAACAAGGGTTACAGGTATGCCAACATAGCGTACCCGTTATTTCAAAAAAATATTTTGCAATAATGGACGGCTTGTTAAGACACGAGGTAACTATTTTGGGATACTTCTGGTATTCCAAATAGCTGTGCAGTGTAGACGTACCCTTAGAAAACAAGGAGTATCAGCAAAGCAACTGAACGAGCCAGGATTTGTGAAGCAGCAATTATATTTACAGGAGCAATATGCATGAAAGACAGAGTCGAATAGGTGAAGGGGCCTGATAACATAAAGGAGCAAAGTAAAAGTAATAACTACAGCCTAATACAAAAGCACATGTCTCCAACTTCGTTTCTTTTATGCTTTGGGGTTCTGGTATTTCATAGTCCAATGTGTAGCTGAAGGTAATTTAAAAGCCTGTGTTGATGGCCAAAAATCAAGTAAATCTATATAAGACTGTTCCTACCACGGAACTTCATAAAGGTATATTGAAAAAAGTCACTCAGAACACTGCAGAGCACCTTCTTTGAGGCAGTCGTAGGAGTTAAATAGTGCATGGATACTGGGGAGTAACCCGCCTCACCGCAGTCATCCATTCAGCTGGCTAAACAATACTGAGTTAGCAAATGTCTTTGAGAAATACTAAACCTGCTATCTCCTCCTCAGCCCAAAACTAACTTTATGGCTTGTAGGAAAGTCCTGCCTTCCCCTATAAGAGCATTTCACATGAAGTCATTCACATTTCCTCTGAATGTTAACTTGGTTCATTTTAATACTCGTTGCTTCCTTCCTTTTGCCTGTTGTTGCTGTCTTCAGTATGGCAGTGATACAAGGGGATTAACACATTGCACACTGAGAGATTGTTCTGATCATCTTGTTCAGGAAAAAGCAAGTGGACTTTACATAAATTAGTTCATATTGAAAAACAATATGTCTTCTACCTAATATTAATTTGATTCCCCTCCTTGAAATAGATGTTTTCTACTCAGACACAAAAACCTTTCCCACAAAACCAAGAGACTGGCAATTAGAATATTCACAGTAATCATAGCATCCCTACTTTCTTCAGATAATGCACTTTCAATGCAAGTCCACTTAACTCCTGGTAATACTATTTTGCATATAAATATTAGAAAATAGGTGGCCTTATATACTGTAAATATACACAAATCCAAATATTGTTCACCTTAACTCTTTGGAGTAGGCTTCTGAAAATCAAAAGGCTGTTTCATACCATCGATCAGAAGCAGAAGTTTCTATTGATACCATTAAAATCTTTGTTTATCCACAGGACTTGATGAAATTCAGGGTCTTCACACCAGTCCAGGACGGAGCCAAGAGCGGAGTTTCAAGAGGGTGGGTGGGGGGAAGCCATGCCATCTTGGATGCAGTTTGATTTTCATCATGTTCCCCAGAGGGAGCTCACAAGCCATGTGTGAGAGGCATTCATGGCATGCAAGTACTTTCCCCTCAGTCCATGATAATCCAGGGAACGGGATGAAAAGCAAGCCACATCCCAGAGCGCATGGCTGCTGCCCACTCCTACCCCCCTGAAAACTCCGCCCTTGGCCAGTGCTCTTCTGTGTCCTTGGCCAGGGCAGCCAAGGGTGCTGTGGGAGTGCTGGCAGCCATGTGGGGTTCAGAGGGAGCACTGAGGTCAGCCATGGCTCCTGTACTGATGCAGTGTGGCACAGGGCTGACAGAGGTCTGCACGTGTCACAAACCCTTTTCCTGCAGACTGTTGCTTTAAGGCGAGCAGTGAAGATGGCGGATTGGCCAGAGCGGCTACAAGTACAGCTATGAGAGACTTCTGAAGGCCAATTATTTTGAATTAGCAGCAGCTGAGCATCCACACTCATGCTATTTTGAAATAACAGTTTATAAATAAGTGTTGTTTCTCACAGAAAGCAGGAGTTATTACTTCAAAATAACCAGCCCATTATTTCAAAATAATGGGCTTGGTAGAGTGGACGCTCCATTTGTTATTTCAAATAAGGGGAATTACCGTATTTCAAATAGGACCCTAGTGTAGACCAGGGCTAAGGTGCCACAAGACTACTCGTTCACAGAAAAAAAATTCATTGAACTATATAATTCCTTTAAGCTAATTTTAGATTCATAATGTAGAGAAAGAGTCTCAGAGTATATTTTGGTTTTAATTTTTTCCCAATCATTCTTTTTGCTTTGTTTTGTGTACTTATTTGCATGCATGACTTTGTGTTTCTATGATGTTCCCTTAAAGTGCAATGTTATACCGCATAATAATCAGTCTTACCTTTCTTCCCTCTGAATAGTGATCACTTTGAAAGTAGAGATTTATACTGCAGAGTCTTCATTTAAACCTTATGTAAAGAAATAAAACCTTTATGTCCACACATTTTTGATCTCCTACCTTCATACATTTATAATGTGTTACATTTCCCAGCTTTCCCATATTTAATGTTTTATAGCCTGCTCTCCAGATTCAGGCAGTAAAAGATTGGAAGGCAGAATAAAACCAGAAAGCAGGGGCAACAGCTCTAAGTTTTAATAAGAAGTGGACCAGGACAGAAATTGCCAACCTGTTTAATTACACAAGTGTACCACTAATACCTCCCCTCCTCCTCTGGAAAATGAGTAACGTGACCCATCACTGTCAGCAAAATGGATGGTTCAATGGCATCTAAACTTGAGGAACTTACCCTAAAAATGAATCTCTATGGGATGGGCAAAGTATTATTCCATTAGTCTTCGGCAACATTGCCATAGCAAGAAGAGGAATAAAGAAATGGAACCATAAGCAGGACACATAAAAGGAAAGCAATGAAAAAATAAAAGAAGTCCTGCATTTTATGTATACCACATTCTTACCACCCTAGTCCTGTTAAAGTCACGTGGCATGTTTCAGAGGTGATGGCAGAAACATATACACGTCTAACAGCTGCACAAATCTGGCACTTGGTGTTTCAGCTTGCAGCTAAAAGGAATTAGGAGAGGGGCTGTTCGCAAAAAACAAGGAGTTGTCAGATAACTTATTTGAAACATCATGCCACTCATTATCACTTACCAGGGTGCAGGGGGTATGACCCAATGGTTGGAACAAGAGTTATACCTAATGGCTAGAGAAGTGCCATGCAGCAGAACCAGTGCTGTGGTCAGGAAACAAAAATCAGTGGTCATAGCCACAAATCAGAATAGAACGAGAGTGGTGAGTGGGATGCAAGCCAGCAGTCAGAGCCAGAAGGTTCAGAGGAAGGTAGAGACCCGGGCTGAATCTGGAAAAGGAATGGGCTGGACTGAGAAATGGTACAGGAAGCAACTCGGGTGCTATGGTAGCAGACATTGAGCAGGTACTGTGCTGCTGTTGCTACAAGGCTTAATAGATTACCTTCTGGCTCTTCTGTCCAATCAGGGAGCATGGTAATGAGTGAGAGTTTATTGGACACACCAAACCTCACTGAATTTCCATCTGACTGCACCAGGAGCCAGATGAGTTCCTGATTAGTTGTGTTACACTTCAAAACTCATGGGATATGTCTGTGGTAATGAAACCCATGGCACTAAGTCTCAGAGCCCAAACTTGGGCTTGTAGGACAAAGAAAAATGCAGTGTAGACATTTGAGCCTTGGCTGGAGCTCAGGCTCTGGGGCCATCCTCTTTTGTGGGGTCATAGAGACTGGGCCCCAGCCCGAGCCCAAATGTCTACACTCTAGGGGTATGTCTAGACTACATGGCTCCATCGACGGAGCCATGTAAACTAGTTTTACCCGGCATAGGCAAAGAAGCGGGTATTTAAATAATCCCCGCTTCATTAAAATAAACATGGCTGCCGTGCTGTGCGGACGATCAGCTGATCCAGCACAGCGCGGCAGTCTAGACGCAGATCTGTCAGCTGGGGAAGCCTTTGCCAACCGATCCCTTATGCCTTGTTTATTTTAATGAAGCGGGGATTATTTAAATCCCCGCTTCTTTGTCTATGCCGGGTAAACTAGTTTACATGGCTCCGTCAACAGAGCCATGTAGTCTAGACATACCCTAAATGTATAATTCCACATCGCAGGAGCCACAAGACTGAGTTACCTGATCTGGGACACCCACAGCCATGCTGAGGCCCTTGTTTCAGTGTAGAGCTTCTGCCTATCTCTCTGGTGTTCTGGCAAGTTTTCATGGTGTTGAGTTCCCTCACTGCATTGTCATTACTAGGAAGCCATGAGAGCAAGCAGGAAGGAGGAGACTGCCACCATGGGAGAAAAGATTAAAAATTACAATGACAAAGTTGCTTTTTGTAGCTTGTTGTGAACTGAAACTAAATCTTAGTACAATGTGCTTAGAAAATAAGAACTAAAAGGCTAGCATAATACTTAGCATTTCTGTAGAACATTTAAAATTTTCAAACATTAGACTTCAAGGATTTTACTATGGGGAAAACTGAGTTATGCAGATATGTAAAGTAACTTCCCCAAAGTCAGACAACATGTCAATGCTAGAGTCAGGCATCCAGAATAGATCGCGGGGCTTTCGGTGTCATTGTTACATCACTGATGCTGTGCGAAGAATCAGTCAGAATACAACATCCAAAACACAGGTCTATTTTAGTTAATCCCACTTCCCCAAAACAACAAGAGCAAATAAAATAACGAATATAAGTATTGAAATAATTCATTGACCAACATGCAGAAAGCATTGATAGTGCTATTTGCTTATGACTGCACTGTGTTTTGCAGTGTAGTATATGTAGACACACAATACTCAGTATACAGCCAAAAATACCAACACAACACGACCAGCTCAGAAGACTCTGACATTTTTTAAATAAAAACCACTGTGTTACACATTTTACTTCAGTTTTCCCCCTTCCCTCCCTGACTGCAGTCTGCAAGATGTAGAAAGATGGAGTAGAAGGAATTTCATTTGGCGCTATGAACACAATACTGCACGGGTATCTCACAGAGCCAGGATAAAGGGCTGCTAAAGTGAAATAGAGAAATTAAGTCAGTAGCTTGTATAAGGAGGATTATTCATTTGCAGAAGCTGAAAAACTTTATATGGGGCCTTGATCTTGCAAGTTACTCCCCGTGAGCAGGCCTACACAGAGCTCCATTTACTTCAGTGGGGCCCTGCTGCGTGGAATAATTTGTTGGGCTATGGCATAGTATGTATATGTCAAATGGTAAGCCTAAGTCAAAAAGGAATTAAAGGATGTAAGTGATAAGTTGATTTACTGCTTTATTTTTTAGTTCTAGCACGTACAAGTGCTTCATGCTCCCTGATGGGTGCCAGACAGAGCTATTATAGCTAGGTGGTGGCTAAATACTGCTTTCATCTTCTCTCATTTTTTTGCTGCCCTAATTATTTCCCCAAAATGTTAAGGTCAATCTCCAACCCTGTTCTTTTGACAGAGGAGGCCACTTGGTATCTAACCTTTGAAAGATGGAACTGATCAGTCCTACACATTGTCGACAAGTGCACAGAAGTTAAATAATTTATTTTAAAAATAAAATATACGATGAAAAGGTGCCTTACTTGGCAATTCAAGCAGATTCTAAACTGATACATTGCCTACTTTATTTTATATTACTTAGTGAAGGGTACAGTAAGACAGAAAAATGCTTTAAATATAAAGGGGCAGCAGGCAATTGAGCAGGGAACCATAACCCAACACCTCCAAAGATGATTTTTCCTTCCCTGCCACTGGCTCTTCACCAGAACATCCAGCCATCAGTGCGAAGACAAGCATCCAATTTCCAAGGACTTGTTTGAGGTAGCTTATAAGACAGATTTCACTCTCAGTTACACAGGTATAAATCCAGAGTAACTCTACTGACTGGTCTTTCCTCTCTTGAACTTTTATAAAAGGTCTTCTGAGGCTCACTCACCATGTTAACTTCTGTCAGACCCACAAGCTGCACCTATCATGCTTGACTTTAAAAAAAGGGAGGGGGGGCATGGAGGCACAGAATCATATTTAGAGTATGTGGCATCCTGTTTTGCACACACTTTGCCCTTGTGCTGCATTGCAAGTGTAGAAAACAATAAAAAGTTTTAAAGCTGTTTCCAGGCATGGAGTATGACCTGGCTTGCAAATGAAGACTCTCTGCACAACAGCTTGACCCAGCTCAAATGTGGGTTGGAACAGACTGACAGAGTGAGCAGTAGAGGCCAGAACTGAAAGGTTTCCTGTTCCAGCAGTGAGGCTCCAGATTCACTGCTGTATAGAGCAGCCTTGCAAAGATACAGGAGTTGCTGCCTGTGAAGAGTAGTGACGAGATGAGTTTGGGCACTTTTCATTGCAAGCTGTTCAGTGAATTAATCATTCATTAGCATTCCTCTCTCCTGAACAGAGCTGCAAAAGAATGGTTTGCCTCTTGTTGGAGATTAGAACAGAGAGAACTTCCTTTTTGGAAGCTCTGCTGCTCTGGGGAGTCTGATGGGAAAATTGTCTTTGACCAATCCCATAACTATCCAAGGAGACTGGAGCTTAGTGGCCTGTCTGTCCGGATGATGCCTGAGTGGTGCAAAGCTCTTCCAGGGATATGCAGAGAGCCAGCTGTTTGTCCTTGGGCAGTGATCTGTAAACCACAGCAAGAGTCTGATTTTTATTATGCACTATTTTCCCAAAATCAGTTTCCAACAGCATTTCAGACTTCAGTTAAAACAACCCAAGAGGATATAAACTCACACAATGTGTTGTGCTAGCCCACCTAATGAAGTCTCTGTCTCTTGCCACTTTGTAGGCTATTTAAGACATACAATTAGAAACAATAAGGGACTGGGAACCAATGAAGTGTTGTTTTAGTTTACAAATTTGGCCATGTTGCCCTTATTCAGCAGTATTTTAATGTATTTTAATGTTAAATGTAAAAAATGTAACCAAAATTCACCACTCAAATTTGTACATCTTACCTACAGTAGTCTCCTTAGTTACAAAATTACTTGTCAGTTGCAAGTTCTGAATTAAGGAAAAACATTTTTCAGACTCTATCTACTAGCTGCAGATAACAAAAAAAACCTGCCAGATTCTCAATGTCAGCAAACAAAATTGTGTTTCTAAGCACTATGTACACAAACAAGAAAAATTAAAAAATGCCTTTTTTCATTAAAATGATCATACTCCTGAACATTTTTAAATCATCCAGAATGACGCTGTTGTCACAGAGCATCACTGTATGCACCATTGGTACCTCCTTGTTGCTGGCTATGGCAGGCAGCTTTCTCCTCATTAAGCATCCCCTGCTAAAGACTACTCCCTCTCTCCAGCATCCTGCCTCATCCTGAGACTTGTCTCTCTGGCCAGGTCAGTTTAAATCTCTCTCCTTCTGGGGAACTCCAGGAATAAAAGGCATTCCTGCAAATAAACTGAATTTATAGGAAATAGGGAATCACTCCCTATCAGGGTGTGTCAGAATCTGGACTTTCCTTCCTTTACAGAGTGGCTTTCGGACAGCAGTCATCTGGGAAGCTCTTTCCTTCAGTCAATACCTTCCTCAGAAGATGAAGGTCTGTTCTTTTCTTTGGTCTGCAAGTGAGCTGGTCTGCTCTCCTTTTAAACTCATCCTCCAGCCCATACATACCTGGCAAGTGTGGTAGGGTGAGACTGACTGACCCCAGAGCAGTTCTTTATCCCTTTATTCTTCAGTGTGGCATTTATATAACCCATCACAGTACACACACACACACACACACACACACACACCTACTGTAAGCTCTTGCTCTAAAAGCCAGAACAGGATATCGTTTGTAATGTTTTAATCAGTTGTATGAATGATCTAGCAGTGTTGAGTCCAATAAATAGGAATGATACGTCCTGGTCATCAGTAGAGCTGATCAAATATGTGTCAAATCAAATTTGGACAAAAACCAGAAAAAAAAGTTCATCCCCCACTCCTTTGTTGTGTCACATAGCAAAAAAAGTATCAGGTGTTCAAATACCATGGAACTATACATTATAGAAATACCTAGATAGATCTGCCTTCATGTGGACACACAATGCATTGTGTATCCCCCATTCTATGCTACAAAAAACGAATACCCAACCAGCCATAATTTAATGATATGGGCCAAAATCTGCTCTCATTATACTGGAGTCACTCCATGATGCAGTTGCACTGATGTAGGTGAGATCAGCATTTTGGCCTCCTGACACAGATCTCACACAATGAATAGGTTATGTAGCCTTCGCTACAGGAAATATAAAAATCGTACACAGAAAAATAAAGACAAATAAGGTAAGGGTTGAAGTCAGTGAAGTTTTGCCATTGACGTCAATAGAGTCAAGATTTCACTCAAGATTTCACTGAACGCTTATGTAAAAATCATTAGAATCTGATATTATTAAGACACTTATTAGGGATATAAAGTAATTCCTGTGAAAATCTACAGAATTATCACAATCAAACACTTGTCCCTGTTTTTAATATCATCTTCTAGAATTCTAGGACAGGCAGACAAACCTTTATTCAATGTTATAGGATGTTCAAAAATCATGCAGAAAGGTTACAATCTTCTATTAAATAATACAGCACCTTTCCATAAAGGAATGTAAAGGAATAATAAACCTTTCTTTCTGTTAATGTCTTGGTTGAGGTTGAAGAACATGGTATGCAGCCAAGTCTCTGTTATTTGCTTTGGATGGCCAGTTTTGCAGCTGAGCCCATACGATTTCTCCTTATAGTTTTTAGACATTTGAATTTTCAGTGGTGGATGGACAATTTCATTTGTCAAAACTTTCCTTACACTTAATAACAAAACTGCATGGATGGCAAACTTGTTATATGACCCTTCAAATTAAATAGCCCTATATCATATCAGTTCTTTAGCTGAAATAACCTGCTGGGCAGTGCATATGCAAAGACCCTGTGGAAGACAAAGAAAGAGAAAGAGAGAGAGAGAGAGAGATAGAACACAACTATCGAGACTATCCAGCATAGAAAATTTGCCTTGGTGCATGTTATAGGTTCAGAAAAGAAAATAATCATCAGCATAAAAAACTCTGCTTTTTAAAAATAAACAGACATTGAAAACTTCCTCTATTATCTTTTTTTCTCATTTATCTTTTGTGTGTGATGATTTTTTAAATTAAATTTAGTTTACATGGTCAACAGAGGAGCATGAAGTAACTGTCTCATTGCTGTCAGAAAATGTCATAGAAGCTCAGATAATATCATTCTGATTTTGACCATATTTTACATTTTCATTAACTTTTAACCTTCAGTGTCCTACTTTGTGTTTTTGTCCTGACATTTTCTACAACTTTCTGTTCTATTCCATGTACTACGGATACCAGAGAAAAATGTATTTCACACAGACATAGAACAATAATGTTACAGCACAGACAAAATAAACACTCTGATGAACTCTAACCAAAGAAATTATGTCTCCATATTGGCACTCTTTCTTGCATCGGTAAAGCCTGTTTCTTTGTGCTGCATATAATAATTATCAATAGAATAGAGCTCTGAAGACAAATAGGATGCTTGTTCCCCCTATTTGCATGTCTATTTCCTCAAGGCTGTTCCAAAATATAACTGTTTATTAAAGTTACTTTAGTTCTGGGAACAAAAACATGGTTATGTCTGCTTATGTGCATCTTCTCTACACTGAGCTGTGGAAGAAGGAACTGACAATGGTTTTCCTTAACTTAAGCCTTTTGTTTCTTTCTGAATGCACAGTCATACCTCAATACCACCAATCATCACAATCTTTTCTAAGAAGAAGCAGGAGAGCCTTCCAAAATCAATGAATTAGTCATATCAGGTGGCCAGTCTGACCCCATCATAAGTCTCCTTGCAATGAACAGAGACGATTATGGGAGGAGTATCAGAAAGTGTGTGTTAAATGAGATGCAAATATGAGCAACTTTTTATGCACGAGTAGTCTCCTACAGGCCAGTTGAACTACTCACATGCATAAAGTTACTCATATGTTAACAGGGTTGTATCTTTTGTCTGTGGTGTTCTTTCAGCAGCTGTCAGGCTTCATTTATATCTATTTGTCTTTACATGATTTTAATCAGCAGATTAAATTGAATTGTGCAGTTAAATTAGTTTACCTTATTTTCATAGGTTTAAACTATCAAGAAATGTAAGAGGGAAGAAGAGATATTTTTCTCAATTTTATTTTCTTGTTTGATTAGTAGGAAAAGGTTCCTTAACTATGCTTTCTTTCTATATTTTTAAAGTAACCAGATATTCTAACTGTAAACCTATGCCAAGCAAACATATTCTATTATTTTTAGAAAAAGGTGACAGAGTCATATGAATGGAAATTGAAGTTATATAACTATCCACTGAACAGCTATGGTCCTGAAGTGCAATTGAAATCTTCCATATGTCTCCCATCGAATGCTCTTCAACTATGATTTGAAAGAACCATTCCTAAGGGTAAGTTGGGAATTCAGTCTCCACACTCTTTTATTTCCTGGCCTTTTCGTTGAAATCATCCACACTTGTGATGCAGTGGCCTGAAATCAGTGTAGCTCCATTGTTTTCTGTGGTTTCTTCTGATTTATACTCATGTATGTGAGATCAGGATTGCTAGTAGGTCAGCAACAGTATTGTAAAGGTCATCAAAAAGTTGACAAATGGTCAAATACTTTTGGCCACTGCTAACCACAGCTGGATTTAAACCAGTTGCCTAGAGATAAATGGCCCATGCCCAACTCTTCTGAAATAGTCGGTTTCTCAGACAATATATTCAGAGACGTACTTTATTTATTTACATTAAAATTTACATTACACCAACGAAATCCACCTTTTATAAAGAAATAAGCAAAGGTTGGCATTTTGCCAGTTTTAAGAATTGGTAATTCTGCAAGTATATGCCATAAGCAAAAATTTGAAAGATTACATTGACATTTGCAATATGACTGCATGTTTGATTTACCATTTAAAATAAATTTTGAAGGATGAAAGCAGCCCAGTGTCAAGGGAACTCCTAAAAACAGCTGCTGGGTCATATGCTAGATAGAGGTATTTTCCTATAGTTAGAGTGGAATTCTCGTACACACTGTTTCAGTAGTGCTTCTCACAAAAGCCAAGATTTATTCAAAATGGTAAATCATGTTTATATTTACAACTGATTTACTACGCTGAATAGGTATTTATAGATAAAAGATGTCTGGCCCTGTAGGAATAAGTGCTTGAAGCAACATCCTCTGAGCCATGTGGGATCGCTCATCTATTTAAGGGTATGTGCAAGTTTTGCATTTTTAGATGGAATCCAGACATCCTGTAGATCTTATTCGTCATGAACTTGACCTTGCAAGGTAGCGAACAATGGGAGGAGAGGTTTAAAATTGCTGAGCACCATTGCTCAGCAACACACAGTGGAGGCTCAGAAGCTGCCCACAGTGTAATGGGGGCTATTTTTGTGACAGGTCTGCTCTACCTCACTTCTGCTCAGAAATAAGCATTTGTCTGGATACAGTTCAGGAAAGGCTAGCAGCTCTATTCTTGTGTGTGATCCCATCCATTTAAATTAGGTGTTCAGCACTGCTCTATAAGATAACATATCTCACACCCTTAAGCGCTTCTAGTTAGGATGTGGGGACAGGCAGGAATTCACTATTTTAAAGCATAGCACAAAAGCCAGCTGAAAGGAAGCCTAGCCATAGTGTGAGACCAGTTGATAGAGCAAGTCAATTATTATCTTTTAAAACAGATACATATCGGCGGACAAGATTGCCCATCACCATTTTAAGCTGTATACCTTGCACACTTGGCAGCGGGGTTGGGGGGCAACGGACTTGCTGGGCCCCTGGGCAAAGGGGTGGGGCTCAGCTCCATAGTCACAGAAGGGGTTAGGCCTTGGGTGGAAAGGGCAGGGCTGAGGAAGTCATCCCTCAGCACTGCTCAGAATGCATTGCGCCCCCACCCTCAGGCAGGCCTGAAAGCTGCCCAGAGCTTCATCAACAATATAAAGGCCGCTGTTGCAGTAGTCGTGGTGATGGTCTGCTCCTTTTGAATCACAGGACTCCAAGGTAACTACCCCCTTTGCTCCCCCTTCCCTCCTCCTGTCAGGCCTGATTGCCAGCTACTTAGCTAGTCATTTCTGTATAATATTTATAATATTATAATATTCTATAATATTTTTCAGGTTCTGAAGTCAGGATTCCCTGGTTTTTCGTACAATAGTTGATAGCCTCATTAACACATAAAAATAGGGGCCTTTTTTCTCTTCCTCACTAAAGTCTGCATTTACGCTCATTTACTACCACTGCACATGAAAACAGCTCCGAAAGTATTTATTTGTGTGTTACATTAGCAAAAGAGCTGATGTAAGAAAAAATGGGGATTTACTTTTGTACATATTTCTTACAAAGTGACCTCTTTCCTCATCTGATACTGAAGTAAACAGGACCACATGGCCAAAAGAAAGTCTGGTTTTGTGGTTAAGACACTGACCAATTTGGCAATTGGATTAAGTTCATGGCTCTACCCCAGATTCTGTGTGATCTTGGGTACAAAGTCCTCTGTGCCTCTATTCCCCAGTAAAATAATGATACTCCTTCCGTTGTTTGTCTTGTCTATTTGGATTACATCCTCTTTGGAGCAGCATCTGTTTCTTACTTTGTGTTTATAAAGTATCTAGCACAACAGAACCCCATTCTAGGTTAGAAACACTAGATGATACTGTATTACACATAATTTACACTAAAATATTTGATTCTAGCCTTTCAGTTGGGAAGATAGAAATTTTCTCTCAACACCATCAGATTCAAATGTTTTTTGTTTTTTGTTTTTTGTCTACTGCCCTTTTGTTTCTCTATTTAAAAGAAAAATAGAGAGTACCAAATATAAAAGCAAGGAATTCCACAGGATGACTGTGTGCTGTGTGAAGAAAAACTTCCTTTTGTTTGTTTTAAACCTGCTATCTATTAATTTCATTTGGTGACCCCTAGTTCTTATATTATGGGAACAAGTAAATAACTTTTTCTTATTCACTTTCTCCATACCTGTCATGAAATTATAGACCTCTATAATATCCCCCCTTAGTCTCCTTTTTTCTAAGATGGAAAATCCCTGTCTTTTTAATTTCTCTTCATATGGCACCTGTTCCAAACCCCTATACATTTTGTTGACCTTTTCTGAACTGTTTCCAATGTCAAAATATCTTTTTTGAGATGAGTTGACTACATTTGTATGCAGTATTCACGATGTGGGCGTACCATGGATTTATACTGAGGCAATAAGATATTCTCTGTCTTATTCTCTATCCCCTTCTTAATGATTCCTAACATTCTGTTTGCTTTTTTGACTGACGCTGCACATTGAGTGGATGTTGTCAGAGAACTCCAAGGGTACGTCTACACTAGCTCATTAGTTCGAGCTAGGTAGGGTAATGAGGGCAAGCGGAGTTGCAAATGAAGCCCGGGATTTAAATATCCCGGGCTTCATTTGCATGTTCCCGGGCGCCGACATTTTTAAATCCCCCTTAGTCCGAACTCCGTGCCCGCGGCTACACGCGGCACGGAGTAGGTAGTTTGAATTAAAGATCCTAATTCAAACTACCGTTACTCCTCATGTAACGGTACTCATGGAGTAATGGTAGTTCGAATTAGGATCTTTAATTCAAACTACCTACTCCGTGCAGCGTGTAGCCGCGCACGGAGTTCGACTAAGATTTAAAAATGGCGGCGCCTGAACATGCAAATGAAGCCCGGGATATTTAAACCCCGGGCTTCATTTGCAACTCCGCTTGCTCTCATTACCCTACCTAGCTCGAACTAACGAGCTAGTGTAGACATACCCCAAGATCCATGTCTTGAGTCGTTATAACTAAATTATCATTTTGTTATAGTTATAGTTGGGATTATTTTTTCCAATGTGAAGTACTTTGCATTTATCAACATTAAAATTCATTTGCCATTTTGTTTCCCAATCACCCAGTTTTAGGAGATCCTTTTGAATAACCCTGCATTCCTTGTGCCCCTCAAACTTCTACAGATGTCAGTAAGAGCTTTGAATGCACACAGAATGAAAGAGTGGCCCTTTATGAGCATTAAAGTAAAAATAAATCTTTGTGTCATTTTCCCTTCCCGTGGTACATTATTGTCTCAACAGTCAGTTCCTAAAGTACTTTCCCTTAGGAAGCAGGCTGACTGACGTAACTCCAATGATGAGATCTATTCTAATTCCTTCTGGATTTTTACAGAAAGCTCTTTGATCAAGAAAAGGAATACAGTGTCAATCCAGGATTATATCTTACATTCAGATATAGCAAACATTCAGATACAAAAAACTTTAGTTGGTGTTCAGTAGCAAGTAAGTTTGGGCACATGTCTATTCTAAAATATATTCCCCATCTCAGAGTTTACATACATGAAGACTACCCAGATAATTAACAGGTTAAAATAGATAATGTTTTCATTCTATTTTCTTTCTCACATGCGGTATTTGGTCTGTATAAATAAAGACACCAAAATAAATCCTCTCCCTTCAAGTGAATGTTTAGTTTTAGAATCCAGTACCTCTTATCTAAGCTCCTGTGATGCCTATTCCATTCTCCTTATAAACCCAAATTCCCACTTATATATTCACACAAAGAAATAGATGCCTTGAAGCTGATGTTTTCAGCTCTTCACTGAGAATCCTTTTGTATAGAAAAGCAACTAGTCTGGGATGTTCCTGTGATTGTCACAGAGTAAAAAGTATGCCTTAGCAAACTATTTTCTATCTGCTGTTAGATCAAATATCTTAGCTTTCTCATCTCTCACTCACTAACCAATACCAAAAATAGACGTCTCTTTCCGTTGAAAGTAGCAATCACTATTTAGGAAGATGACAAACATGAGTCATCTTTCAAATTGGTCTATGAAATGGTGGTATGGGGGGCAGAAGACACTTAGGATACATCTACATTGCGCTCTCTTGTTCAAGAACATATGCAAATGAGGCGTGCTGATGGATATCGCAGTGCCTCATTTGCATACTTAATGAGACGCCATTTTGCACAAAAGTCCCCTCTTGCGCAAGAGCCGTTCTGCCGCTTATTTCAGTCTACACTGCTCTTTCTTGTGCAAAAATGGGCAAAAAGCCCCTTGCGCAAAAATGGTGGCTCATTAAGTATGCAAAAGAGGTGTGGTGATATTCCTCACCACACCTCATTTGCATATCTTCTTGCACAATGTAGACGTAGCCTCTAGGTTTTGCTAAGTCTTTCACTACAAGGAAATGATATTTTGGGAAGACTGCAAATATACTTCCCATAGCTTAGGGACATATGAAATTATGTAACCCAGCAGCAGAAGCTCTGACTTTCTCTTTTTATAACTCTATTTCCAAATGAAACATCTCTTTGTTGGAAAGTTGAGACGGGCTGGTTCAGGGAACAGTTTTGTCCCAGTCAATTGCACGTAGCAACATCCATGCAAATCAGTTATTAAACGTACAATGATAAACATCAGTTAAGAGCTATTTGTAACTTACCCTTACTGCTAGAACTGGCATTTGGGCTTTGTTAACACCCCGTACTTTGCAGATGGAATTATCAGAATTATTGTGAACCCACAGTTTTATTCAGCGGAAATCCACTGAAATGTGTATACACTACCTGCTTACAAGCCAGGAACATTGATTACCATGTGGCTAGTTAGACCTTTTGGGTACTACTTCAATAAGGGGAGATTCTTCAAAAGCTTAGAGGGTAGTTAACTCCTAGTTGTGGGTAGCCCAGTGTGCTGAAAAGCATGGCATGGACTAAGGTCTAAGGTGTCTCTTTGAAAAGCTCCCCTTTAGTAATCATTAATTGCACTCAGAGATAACATCAGAATTGTTCCATTAATTACCTCCACAAAGTGGGGACCACGCCCTAGATCATTAACTTGATATCATAGACATGGGGCCAATGTAATTATCACAATATGTAAATATGTGCTGACAGATTTTTCTAATACTTTGAACTCCCACCTTCCGATCCCTTGTATTATGCATGCATGCTAAGTTGGCAAATTCCTTATAAAGCTAAGTCGTTCAGAACTGTAGGACTGTGATCATGCATATGCAACCACCTCTTTCCTGAAGAAAATTACCATAGTTCTGTTCATGTTTTCCAAAAACAACTATCTGATACAGACTATGGAGTAGTCTGCAGAATTTCACCCTACAACAAATATGCTTTTTGTCTGAGATCTTATACAGTCCTCCAAGTTTTAACTTGAGTGAAATTTTTAGGCTGAATAACCAGAAAGCTGGAAACCTTTCAGGTTAAGGGAGGGGAGGAGAGAAAAGGATTATAAATTAAATGGCTTGCACAATCTAAACTATAGTGTCATGATCAGAGATGCTATAATATTATTGCTGTGGGTTTATATGATCCTTTATACAATCTTTTTTTCTCCACAGCATCCTGTTTTCAACAAACAAAATGGTTTAATTTGAATTGCAAATCCTGTCACATATATAGTTTTAGTCTTTTGGATCAGGATGAGTGACAGTGCTATATTAGAGTTAACAAACCTTATCCAGTTTTAAATACATTTCTGGTATTGAAAGCTAACAGAGCTGAAAACTGAATGGGTAAAGGCTCTGCTCTTGTATTCATTCCTTTATGGGAGTCCTGAAAGGACCGTATGGAGGGAACCTGATAGAAATTTCTTGCCGTTGCTAAATAGAACTCAATCCAAGGTAGAAAAATAAAAGGTTAGCTATGCTGTCTTTTATGTCATTTCATTAGTGATGGCCAACTCTTTCAAAACTAGAGCCAGGAGCTGTGCAGACTGTTTGATTCAGCTGGGCACTCAGCTCAATGGAGCGCAGGCCTCAAGAATCACTGAACCAAACCTTTGAAAGGTTCTGTGTTTCATGAGCACAACTCCCTGACAGTGGGTGGCACCAACAGAAAGAAAATTAGCAGTTTTCATAGGGCAATACTGTCCTCCCTCACTTAAACACCTCCTCAATCAAGTTTGAAGCTGGTATGGAAGGTCACCGTCATATGACCCACATGCAATGATTTGCTTTGTGTCAGTCTATATTTCCTCCCCACCTAAGTTTTCAAAAGCTTTATTTGTAGTTCTGATCACAGGTCATGTACCAGTGGGAAACTGCTATCTTTCCTATTTCAGATGTTAAATCAGGATATGGCAGCCCAGTGGCTGGATTAAGTTGAGAAAAAAACGAAAAGAAGTTTAGAGTAGACAAGCAAGACAGATGTAAAGTTCTGACTAATATAGTTGGTAGCATTGTTTTCATCTGACTATTCATGGGAGAAAATAAAGGTTAGGGGGAAACCGACATTTGTTTGTTTGTGGTAAGGGGAAATGAAAATATACTCTAGAGTATACACATTCCTTAGAAAAAAATGTTACATGGCTTCAAGACATGGTTGAGGTGCATTAAGAGTTATCTGAGGGAACTCTGCACCAAATTTAGACTAAATCTAGTATTATACAGTCTACCATTCAATGCATTCCCTGAAGTTGAGAGATAGAATTAGAAGAAATATTGGCTTTAAACATCAGCTCTGAAACTTTAGTCTCCACACATTCTGTGGATTGGCAGGACACTCGGAGTGGGAAACTCCTGAATTTTTGTGCCAGTTCTGTAGTTGATTCCTGTGTACCTTTACCAAGTCACATAATTTCTCACTGCCTCAGTTTCCTAATTGTGAAACAGAGTTAAAATCCCTGCCCCACAATTCAGGAAGTTCTGTTTCTTAATGTTTGTGCAGTCCTTTGTAAATAAAGTGCTGAGGACTGTAATTACTGATTAATTCTTCTATTACCTGTTAAAAAAGTTTGGTACCTACATTGAGGATCCCAAAATCTCCCTCATAAGCTCCCACAAACTGTGCTGTGACTGCCCTGCAGAATGCAGAGGGTACTACCAATAATTATTAATTATGATGATTAATTATTTAAATTTTTAACTATTCCATCAATTCTCAAAGAATTCATGATTAAACAAATCACAGAGCATTCCAGTTGGACATGAAAGGGATCTAATTGTACCTTTATAAAGGTGTTTAATGTGCCTTCAGAGTTAACCTTTTTTAAAAAAAAGTAATTGTGATTTACTGAAAGTGCTCTAATGAGGGATGCAGCATTGGGGATTGGGCAAAGTAAAAGGCCTTTTTAGAGCCACAAGATGCCCAATATGCCTATATCAATTTGAACTTCCTAAGTCATTCTGGGGTTTGAGATTCAGTGTTCAACAATTGTGAAATTTGTGGGGGGAAAAAGTAAAATGTCCCATAATTGAGAAAATCTTACTTCTAAAGAAAAGTCACATGCAGTGACAATCACTAATTTAATTAAGGCAATCAGCCTCAACATCACTGCATAGAGGTAAATCTGATCACTTTCAAGATCAGGGGTATCAGCTTCAGTGGGATCCAGATTTAGCCCTACACGAACTAAGTCTTAACAACCTCCCTCATACTTACTGTTTCTGAAAGGCTGGTCACCTTTAACTTTCTTGCTCCTAACTCTTAATAATGGTCAGCCCAGCAATCAGATATTGAACTAACAATCATCCCTGGCCTTGTTAGTACTCTCATCCACTCTAAAAACATACGCTAGGGATGGATTAGCAGAATATCAAATTGGGCAAAATAGCCCAAATATCAGCCATACAGTATTTAACAAGCCACATGTGACAATCAGACTGGTCATTATGTGCATCAATCTGCATTTAGTTTGCCAGCCACCATACAAATCACTGCTTTGGAAATACATCTTCCAAAGAGGAGACCATGTCATTTCTACAATGCAATTAAAAACCCTAGACAGGCCAATGCCAGCTGACTCAGGCTCACAGGGCTCTTTAATTGCAGTGTAGACATTCTTGCTTGGGCTGGAACGTGGGTCCCAGGTCCATGTGAGGAGGGGAGGTACCAGAGGTTGGGCTCCAACCTGCACACGTACATCACAATTAGCAACCAGAATAATAATAGAGAGGTAGCCATGTTAGTCTGATCTTAGAAAAACAAAAGGAAAAATATGTAGCACTTTAAAGACTAACAAGATAGTTTATTAGGTGATGAGCTTTCATGGGCCAGACCCATTTCTTCAGATCATATTCTGAAAGAGAATTGGCATTAAGCAACCTGTGAGCCCAAGACTACATCAGCTGGTACAGGCCAGCTGCAGGTATCTAATTGCAGTGTAAACATCCCAAGAAACAAGCAGCTGCCTAACCTAATATTCTCTGCTTCAACAATGAGTTTCCAAGGCAAGACATCTGTTTTAGTCTCTGCCTTCAGGGCTACTTCCCAGGTAGATTTCTGTGCTTCCCAACTGTGGGCTTTTGGGAGGGAAAGTGATCCCAACCAGAGACAGGTGAAGTGACTTTCTTTACCCACACAGAGTTAGAACCAGGTGGAAAATCATTAATAGTGTTGTTTTGCTAATAAAATTCTGCAAGGAGAGTAGGCTTGCACACATCACTTCTTTTATACATTGTCTCAATTTTGTAGTTTGTGGCTTTCTGGGAGATGAATGACATATGTAGCAAGCCATTTCAGCTGCCAAAATAAATGTTGGTCATTCTAGTCATTGTTCAATGGCCTTGACTAAGCAGATCCAGGATGTTAGTACAAGGTGAAATTCTGCCCTCATAATGTACTTATGGTTTGCAACATCTCTGTGAAGGAACACTCAGAGAAAGCTGGATAGACTAAAAAATCAATGCTTTTTAAGGAATGCTAAGGCCTATTTCAGTGAAATTTGTAGAAGAAAGTTGTCTTCATTGTATGCCACTCACATTTTTCTATTCTTCAACTCACCTTTAATCCCTAGTAGCACCTTTAATAATGTCATCTCACCCCTTGGTGTTTAGAGTCTTCAGATAGCTGCAAACTTTTCTGTTCTATCCATTTCTCATTATACAACCATTTATAAATACTTAGTTCTATATATAACACCACCTCCAATCTATTAATTAGGGGCCTAATTGTGAGTTTTCCACAAGCCCTGCACGGGAATACTCTCTACTTTCTGGATACTCTCAGCTATGAAGCCAAGAGGATTATGCTTCCTACTCCTGCATGTAACTACCACCCCCCCCCCAGCATAACTAAGGAATATTCTCACACTGGTCATGTAATTTTAATTGAGTAATCAAAATATTCATACCGCTACACTGAATAGCAGAGAGATCTTCTATCCCTACTCTTCAATTTCTTTTTTTCATTCCTTCAGTTATGAAGTTGTATCTAAAATGGAATTTGAAAATCTTTGGGGGAAAAAGCCATAGGTTTAAAAGTGCCATTAAAATATTAACAAAATGCCCATTAATTTCAATGAGACCAAGTTTTCCCTATGTCTATTTGTTGTGCTAAACACATAACACATTTTTCGTGTTGTAAAAATAACAGTAATTATATGTAAACATACTAAAGTGCTGGGTTCCCCTGCTACTGAGCTCTAGAACAGCTAGCTTTCCTTTTTAAAAAAAACAACAACAGTGATCTTTATTAGAACCCACTGTTTTTTAAAAAACTTATTTTTCTTCACTCAGAAACTATACCGAGAGTAATTGGCTTTAGTGACTACTTTCTTCTCACAAAGCTGCTGCTGCTATTTTCAGTAGAAAATGATCCACTTCAGAGGTAGGTTCAGATTTTTAAAATAACACTGCTCCCCCTCCCTTTAATATGGAATAATCCTCCATCATGTAGCTGACAGAAGTTAAAACTTATTCCAAGTTTTAAGTCTTTCTTATAATTAACATTTTACCTCTCCCATTTGACCTGTCTTACATGACAAATTAAAAATGGCTTCACTTGAATGAACATGTCCATATTATAACAGAAGTCTACAACCTATCTTTTTTTGATAAAGTGAAATAGTAACTAGCTTCCTCCATGGAAAAGCAGACTCTGAAATATAGAGAAGGGAAAATTTTAGTTCAGTGGAAGTGAAAAGAAATAAATCTTATGTGGGAAAAGAGAGGGTTTGTTTTTAAAGTAGTGTAGCATGAATGGGCAAGGCCACTGTTCTAAAAATGGAAAAACCCTTCATGAATTAGAGTGGCTCTTTGTGAATATCTTCAGCTAAGCATCTTATAGAAGTCCCAGTGTGAAGCAGGATTTGGATCCAGAAAAAACAAACAATAGAAAGAGCAAGTGATGCACCTAGACAAGGAGGTAGAAATTCATCCCTGGGCTGGGAAAGAGTGGAAATGGATTGAAATAGAAACAAAAATGAGAACTATAGCAAGTCATTCTCCAGAGACTCAAAATAAATGAACCACTCACATGACCCATAACAAATCATTCATATTATGTCACATGAAATTCAGTATTCTCTTTTCTGCACCTACTAGATTCCAGTTTTCTATACTATTCATACTAAAGGCCCCCATTCAGAGGCTTAACCATCTTTATTAAACTGACTGCAGTGTAATGTAATCAGTCAGCACAACATGTTGGACCAGGTCCTCAGCTCATGTAAACCTGCAAAGCTCCATCACTTTCAGTGGAACTACCTACAGCAATATACACCATCTGAGGAACTGGTCCATTGGGTTAATTAACCCAAAAGGCAGAGAGCTAAGGAGAATATCAGAGACTCTGTAACCTGCAGCCCTGTGTTAGGATACAGCTCTTCTCTCAGGGCCAGGCTCCCTGGGTTCTGCCACTTCCCTGTCTAATGCACAGTGGGGGGACAACAGACTTCCTCATTGCAGCCATTTCTGTTGCAAGCTTCCTGTCTTTATTTTAGCCCAGCGCACACCCAGCTTTAACCTATAATCAGGCTTCTCCAGCCTAAATTGCTCATAAGTGACCTCTTTCATTAGCTGGCCCTTTCTCAACTTTCAGAACGCTGACAGGGCTTCAATAAAAAAAAATCCCTTTGTAGTCATTGCAAATGTATTTTGTCTCATCTCTCCCATGAGGACCAGTAATGATGACTATGTCAAGTGAAAGGATATTGGAAAACTTCTGCCTCATTTCTTTGCAGTCTCCTGAGGTGACTTGGACAGACAGACAAGCTCAGCAGAACTGTGAAAAAATTTCTGGACAAAACTTTTTTTGTTGCAGAATGCAGACTGGTAACACTGTCAACAACTGGAGAATTCAAATTGGTTTTGTCAAATTGCTTTAGAATGGAAAAAATCCCCAAATCTGAAAAACATTTAATTTTGCAATTTTCCAGGTGGAATGTTTTTTCTGTCTGAAACATCATTTTGTTACAAAATGCCTTTGTCTTTATTTTAAAAATTAAAAAATGTAAAACAAATCAAAATCAAAACAAAACTTTTCAGTCAACCAGAAACTATTTTTATTCAACTTTTCAAAGTTGTCTTTCATCTAAAATATCTACTATTTGATATAGTGAGCAGTGCAGTAAACACTAACTGCCACTAAAGCAGGAGGTGAGATTGCAGCTGGTGCTGTCTGGCAATTCATGTCTGTTTTCCCAATCTGTGGCTTCAATTAAAAGCTATACAAATGTGTTATACGCCAGAATATGATGAAAAAGAAGCTAGAGGATAAAACAAGAGCATTATCTGTTTCTTTGCAGAGTGTCTTAATTCTTCCTTGAGCCAAAAAGCATACTCCTTAATGCCTATTAAACAACATTTTCCATTATACTATCCCTAAATGAATAATGGATATAAACTATTACAATAATATTTTGGTGACGGTTATTGGTGAATGATTAATAATGCTGTGTGATAAAGCTTTGAAATGGACTGAAAACCAGTGCTGTGGGGATTCATCTTCCATGCTAGTGCATTTACAAACAGTAAAAAGAGAAAATGGCATGTTTCTAATAAAAAGAGTAAGTCCAAATTTATTTTCATGGTTATTGTTTATTCGTTATTTATGTAGTACTGAACGGGTATGTGGTCCTTTGCAGATAAACAGCACCACCCTTAGAACCTTCTGGTCTTAGGACCTGATCGTATGAGGCACTGACTATCTTTTATGATGTTGAGGGCTCTGAATATCTTCTATGATGTTGGAACTGACTAAGGATACTCAGTAACAGAGCTATGAAAATAACAAATGTTTTGGTTTGCTGACTGTCCTGGAAAATTGAAAAAAAAAAGCTTCAGGTTGAACCAAAAGCACTTCAAAATTATTGATGAATTGAAAAGTCAAAACAATTGGTTTTGGTCAAACTAAACATTTTGTTCAATCCAAAAATGAAACATTTCATTTCAACTTTGAGCACTTAAATAAGCTGTTTACAGAGAATAACATGATGGCCCCGACCCAAAAAGCTTACAATATACAGACCGTCACTTCTTTTCTTCACAGAATTGTACATTAAGGACTGGTAAAATATTTAGTGAACGGTACAGACATGACTCTTAAAAGATCTTAAATGTAGCCATTGTGTGCAGTGTTGTGGATGAGATAATCCTAGAATATTAGAGAACAACAGAAATTGGTCCAGTAAAAAGATGTTATTTCACCCACCTTGTCTGTCTTAGCTGTCAAGTGAAACTCTTACTGAAGACCGTCCAGACCTAAGAATACCTATATCCCATAGCTATATGAATAGCTATATGAATAAACCTTTCTTTTCAAAACTCCTGCAACAGAGGCATAATACTGTGCGCCGTTCACAAATATATTAGTAATCCATTATGGATGGCTGCCTGGATCAATTAAAATTCAGTCTCATTTTTCACTACTGCTCTCTAATCCAACTATTGAAATCAGAGGGGTGCAGGCGGGTAAACTGCCTCTTGGCAGGTGACTGCAGAAGGCAAATCTATGTTTAGGACACTGGAAAAATTGTGAAAAAATTACATGTTTAAAACCACTAACCACAGGATATTACCATGTGCCAAGGGGATAATACAAATTTTTAAATAACTAGGGCATGAAAAAAATCATTTCTGCTTGCCAAATACTATCTCATTTTATTTAACATTCTGTAGCTTATGGAAAATAAATGCTGGTTTTGAGACCTTAATGCTATTCTATGCATTACATGGAGCTGTATATATATATATATATATGTATATATATATATATATATATTCACACACATACATATGTATGACACACCAAAATAATGACAATGATTAGCAAATATGTTTGCATATGTTTGCTTTATATTTTCCAGTTTAGCAAAATGAAGGTTTTCAGTATTTCCATGCATACTACAGTGATGCTCTCCTCAGATTATGGAGTAATACTGTAAACAGAAGACTCAAAAATCTCCTAGAAAAATATTTGTGAGGAATGAGATATAACCTCAGGAAGTGAGACTGACACCGATGGAATGCAGAGATCAAGGGTCTATTTTCACTATTTTTGTTATAAACTAAAGAGACTGATACAATTGCAGTGGCATCACTGGACGCTAAGAGAAGGGACAGGGACAGTCAGAGGGCTTTAAAAAAATCACAGATTATTTGATAGCTTTTAGTATAATCTCCTTGTACTATTCCCATCTCCCTGGCAAATAAAATACCTCAGGCTTCTCAACCAGGAACTAATCTTGTGTCTCAGAACGTTGTAAACTTCGAAGAGTGGTAAAAAATTTCCTTACATGAAGTAAAATGAGTATTTCTAAACATTTCCTGAAAAAAAAAGACCAGAAAAAAGATGAAATAATAAAACGATCTGGGTTCCATACCAAAGCAAACCAACAGGGAACTGTTTCATCTTAAACATTTAGAGCCACATCCATATCCAGCATATGGAGATAAGACATTTACACCTCGACATGAGAGCTCATTCAAACTATTTCTTGTATACACCCCATATTGGGAGATCACAGCAGCCACTGAGATTATTTCACTTGATTTGATTCCTTCCCCATTCGCTATGGCTCATTTACCAAGTACGCACAAGGATATTAATGTCCCTAGGGGGAATATTTATACTCACAAAACTAATGCCAGATAACACAAAGTGCATCCATTACCGCCACAATAGGAGTTCCTTCACAGCACTCCACAAATGATCTCATCAAGACTATCTTGTATGGCAAGGAGATGAATCAATTTTCCATGCCACCTTTCCCATATCTCTAAACCTGACAAATGACATATGCTGGATAAGGACCCCTATATAAGCGATACAGACAAATAGTTGCAGAGGCATCTATAAAAGTCAATGAGTTAATAGTTTTAGTACACATGACAGTTTATAATCTCAACTTTCTGGACACAATATTTGTGATTGTTTGAGTTACAATATTAAAAAGTTTTTAAAAAGTCAGTGTTTGTGGAAAAAAATTACATCTAGGAAATTACATTTAGGTGCGTCCCTCACTATGAATTGGGATTTATGACCTTTCCTGGGCACAATGTTACAATATATGAACAAGTGTTTTTGCTTTTCAGATATTGCGAACACATGGATGAAACACCAAAATAATGTCAATCATTAGCAAAAATCATCACATTGGAGAGATATAAAAGTTGCTTCCTCAATCTTTGATTATAGTAAATGTTCCTAAGCTACATAATGGAGCACTCTTTTGCAAAGAATTCATAATTCAGATGTGCCATATGAGTCTATTATTTAGCTGGTGTCCAAAACCGCAGTACCTGAGCACCTCACCTATATTAACTTGTAGATTTCCACTGCAGTATTTAATTTGTAAATACAATAGTTTTACTTGTGCATGCATGGTGTGATCTGTACATGAGCCATCACATTTCATAGATAAAACAGTAAGCTAAGAGGCATAGTATCTTTTATCAGACCATCTTCTGCTCGTGAAAGAGATAAGCTCTTGAGAACTTGCTATGTGTAGCTCAAAGGCTTCTGACTATTCTGAATGAAGGAGAGGTATTTGATATGTGTAATCAGGCCACAATTTAATTAGTAATGTCAGGGACTACCCAACAGATATCATGTACAGTGTAGGTAACCCTCCCTTGTTTTCTACTGTGGGAGTGGAGTGCTTTGACTAGCTCCCACCCCACCCCTTTTTCCACACAAGTCCCTGCAGCACTGAGACAAACTCTTGAGCATTCGAGAGCCCTATGGAGCTCAAAGGCTTGTTTCTTTCACCCTCTTCTCTCTCTTCCACCTTGTTGCGCTGATATAGAAGGGCCAACATGACTATAACAACACTGTAAACAAGTTAAGAAATGAACAGTTCAGCCCTTGAAGAGGGCTATCTAATTAATTTAAATATTTACAGTGAACTCACTTTAGAAGTCCATTCCATCTCCTGTGACATCTCCTATATTTAAAACAGGGGATGTGGTTACTATCTAGAGAAAATGAATTTTTGTGCCCACTGTACAGAAAGCCAAGTATTTGAAAGAAGTAATATGAATAAAAATATCCATATTACAAAAAGGCTCTACATTTAAGCAGTCAATGTATAATAGACACAATTAGAGTTGCCTTTATTCTTGCTCACGTGTTGAAAGCTGTCATGTCTGAGGTTACAATCCCCAGATGATGTGACAAATTAGCTCTAAACAACTATCAATATAATTATTTCAGCTAAATGGCCAGCCTTTCTAAAGATGTTTTTATTCCACATAGAAAAATATCTTTGTACAGGTTCATGTAGTGGAAATTTCCAGAGGCAGGTATAAATATGCAGGCCAGAATCAGGCTGGAGATGACGAGGTGGATCCAATCAGGGAGGATGAGGCCCACTTCTAGTAGCTGATCTGGAGGTGTGAATTGCAAGAGAGGAGAAGCTGCTTTTGTAGTTAGCTAGCCATTCACAGTCTTTGTTTAATCCTGAGTTGATTGTGTCAAACTTGAAGATGAACTGTAGCTCAGCAGTTTCTCTTTGAAGTCTGGTCCTGAAGTTTTTTTGCTGCAGGATGGCTACCTTTAGATCTGCAATTGTGTGTCCAGGGAGATTGAAGTGTTCCCCTACAGGTTTTTGTATGTTGCCATTCCTAATATCTGATTTGTGTCCATTGATTCTTTTACGTAGGACTGTCCAGTTTGGCCGATGTATATAGCAGTGGGGCATTGCTGGCACATGATGGCATATATTACGTTAGTAGATGTGCAGGAGAATGAACCAGTGACAGTATGGCTGATCTGGTTAGGTCCTGTGATGGTGTTGCTGGTGTATATATGTGGGCAGAGTTGGCACCGAGGTTTGTTGCATGGATTGGTTCCTGAGTTAGAGTTATTATGGTGCGGTGTGTAGTTGCTGGTGAGAATATGCTTCAGGTTGGCGGGTTGTCTGTGGGCAAGGACTGGCCTGCCTCCCAAGGCCTGTGAAAGCGAGGGATCATTGTCCAGGATGGGTTGTAGATCACTAATGATGCGTTGGAGAGGTTTTAGCTGAGGACTGTAGGTGATGGCCAGTGGTGTTCTGTTGGTTTCTTTCTTGGACTTGACCCATAGCAGGAGGCTTCTGGGTACACAAGCTGTCAGGAACAGTATCCCTGATGATGCCACAGCACAACTGCAGCCTGAACTCTGCGAATTTATCCTCACACACAACTATTTCAGATTTGGTGACAATATATACCTCCAGACCAGTGGCACTGCTATGGGCACCCGCATGGCCCCACAATACGCCAACATTTTTATGGCTGACCTGGAACAACGCTTCCTCAGCTCTCGTCCAGTTACGCCCCTTCTCTACCTACGCTACATCGATGACATCTTCATCATCTGGACCCATGGGAAGGAGACTCTGGAAGAATTTCACAACGATTTCAACAGCTTCCACCCCACCATCAACCTCAGCATGGACCAGTCTACATGGGAGGTCCATTTCCTGGACACCACAGTGCAAATAAGTGACGGTCACATAAACACCACCCTATACCGAAAGCCTACTGACCGCTATGCTTACCTGCATGCGTCCAGCTTCCATCCCGGACACACCACACGATCCATTGTTTACAGCCAAGCACTGAGGTACAACCGCATATGCTCCAACCCCTCAGACAGAGACCTACACCTACAAGATCTTCAACAAGCATTCTGTAAACTACGATACCCACATGAGGAAGTGAGGAGACAGATTGACAGAGCCAGACGTGTACCCAGAAGCCTCCTGCTATGGGTCAAGTCCAAGAAAGAAACCAACAGAACACCACTGGCCATCACCTACAGTCCTCAGCTAAAACCTCTCCAACGCATCATTAGTGATCTACAACCCATCCTGGACAATGATCCCTCGCTTTCACAGGCCTTGGGAGGCAGGCCAGTCCTTGCCCACAGACAACCCGCCAACCTGAAGCATATTCTCACCAGCAACTACACACCGCACCATAATAACTCTAACTCAGGAACCAATCCATGCAACAAACCTCGGTGCCAACTCTGCCCACATATATACACCAGCAACACCATCACAGGACCTAACCAGATCAGCCATACTGTCACTGGTTCATTCTCCTGCACATCTACTAACGTAATATATGCCATCATGTGCCAGCAATGCCCCACTGCTATATACATCGGCCAAACTGGACAGTCCCTACGTAAAAGAATCAATGGACACAAATCAGATATTAGGAATGGCAACATACAAAAACCTGTAGGGGAACACTTCAATCTCCTGGACACACAATTGCAGATCTAAAGGTAGCCATCCTGCAGCAAAAAACTTCAGGACCAGACTTCAAAGAGAAACTGCTGAGCTACAGTTCATCTTCAAGTTTGACACAATCAACTCAGGATTAAACAAAGACTGTGAATGGCTAGCTAACTACAAAAGCAGCTTCTCCTCTCTTGCAATTCACACCTCCAGATCAGCTACTAGAAGTGGGCCTCATCCTCCCTGATTGGATCCACCTCGTCATCTCCAGCCTGATTCTGGCCTGCATATTTATACCTGCCTCCGGAAATTTCCACTACATGCATCTGACGAAGTGGGTTTTTGCCTACGAAAGCTTATGCTCCAACACTTCGGTTAGTCTATAAGGTGCCACAGGACTCCTTGCCACTTTTGCAGATTCAGATTAATACAGCTACCCCGCTGATATTTGTACAGGTTGAATCTCTGAAATCCAGGACTCTCTGTATGGCAATAGTTGGACGACACATGTTGCAGGACCAGAAAGTCCAGCGGCTGGGAGTGGAGGCCAATTGAGAGTCAAGCAGAAGGAGTGCTGGTGGCAGCCAGGAAGCTGGTGGCAAATGATAAGTCCCATCTGGGACAGCTGCAGAGGCGCTGGTGGTGGCCAGGCAGCTCCGGCCAGACCAGCTTCAGAGAGGCCAGCAGCAGCCACAGAGTAATGTCTGGGCTGGCTGAAGAGGGGCTGGTGGCAGTTGAGGAACACCTATTAGGCTGGCAACAGGAGTGGGGGCTGGGAAGCTGCAGCTGGGAGCCCTGGCCGGGTTAGGTGCACAGCCCATGTGGCCATGGCTGGGAACAGGGACAGTGGCTAGTAGGGAGATATTGACCTCCACAGGTCCAGCAAAGTCCTGTTTGGGACCCCTAAGTTCCTAAGGGTGCCAGACCAGGGAGGTCCAACCTGTAGCATTTGACATTTTCCCCTGACTGACCTTTTTATGTGCTAATGGGACCAACATTAATTTATTATTTTTAGACTGATGGCAATAGTTTTAATATATCCATTAAAGGACTAGTGGATGGAAAAGGCTATTATCTACACACATTTTAAAGATCCAAACACACAAAAAAGAAGGAAGATGAGAAGTCTGCAATAAAAGTTGCTTTCCCCACACTAGCTGATGTATTGTTTGTTTGTTTGTTTGTTTGTTGGGGATTTTTTTTTAAACTGATTACTACATCACACAACAAATGACTTTTTGCTATGACCGAGAATAATGAAATCTCTCTTAACCAGGAATTTAAGAACTGCTTTTGGAAATGTAATATTGGAAGAGTATGGGTGGTGGGGAAATGAAGTTCACTAGCTACAATGTCTAGAGAGGAAACTGACAAATTCTGAACATATTTCTTGGTGGGATTAAACATTGTTATACCTTTATTTTATTTCTGTTTCACTCTCGTTTCTAAAATAATTTAGTGCAGGGAACTTCCCTTCCTTTATTTTGAACCACCATTTTAAAAAGCTACATTTACTCAATATTTTTGGCTCTTTCTAAGCTTTAGGTGGTTTCAGAGGGAAAGTGTGATGTCTTGGTTAGTGCATGGCATCAGAGATCTGTGTTTTATTTTCAGCTTTTACACTATTTCATAGTGGCCTTGAGCGAGTCATCTAAGGACAATTTTTTAAATACAAGCTCTAAATTTGGATGCTAAAATTTAGATATATGGATCCAGATATACAAAGGAGTTGAGCACTCATTTAGACACCTACATTTAGGTCAGATTTTCAGTAATTCTCAGTATCTAGAAATTCTCACTGAAATCAGTATGCTGAGCTCTTTAGGCTAGCCATGAAAGTGCCTAAACAGAGCTGTGTACCTTGGAAAATCTGCCCTCTAGAGAATTGTTTCTGACCAGGTGAGCACACAGAGCTCCCATTGGCTAACAATCCCTTGCACCATTGAAAATCAGGCTCCTTTTGTTTCAAATGGGCATCTAAAAATGGAGAAATCCAAAACTAGTGGTCCCCAGAACCAGATAATATTCACCAAAGAGTTTAGAAAGAACTCAGGGTATGTCTACACATCAAAGTTAATTCGAAATAACAGCCATTATTTCGAATTAATTATACTAGTGTCTACACAGCCAAACCGCTATTTCAAAATAAATTTAAAATAGTGGAGCACTTATTTCGAATTTGGTAACCCTCATTCTACGAGTAATAACACCAAATTCGAAATAGCTAATTCGAAATAAGTGCTGTATAGACACTTATTTCGAAATAGGGGGCCTCCAGCCTTCCCAGGGTGCCCTGGTGGCCACTCCAGCCTCAAACAAGAACACTCCTCTCCCTCCCCTTCCTCCCTGGAGCCCTTAAAGGGGTTGACTCTGGCCACAGTGCCTGTGCCAGCTCCAAGCCTGCCGGCCCAGAGCCAGCAGTCACTGCCCCTGACCCAGTGGCCCCAAAACATGAGCCAGCAAGCCACTGGCAGCCAGCCCTCCATCGCTCTCCAGGAGCAGTCTGCCAGCTCCTAGGAGCCTGACAGGGCCTGGAGAAGGCAGGCACCCTCCTGGTCCAGGGCCGAGATCAGGGTGGACCTTACTCAGGTTTGGGGGGGATGCCCCCAACGTCCATGATCTCTGCACTAGATGGAGGAACGTGGCCATCTATGGCAGGATAGCTGCCAGCCTGGCCACCAAAGGCCACATGCGAACCCAGGAGCAGGTTTGCATGAAAATCAAGTTGGTCCGGCAAGACCCCCAACCCTGAGCCCTGAGCTTCCCCTCCCCCTTCTTCCCCTTGCTTCCCCCTTCCACCTCCCTCCTCCCAGGTTTCCCCTTCCCCTCTCCCACCGTCTTTCCTCCCCTCTCCCACCTCCTTTCTCCAGTCTCACCAGTTTCATCCCCAGTTTTGTTAAATAAAGAGAGTTTGTGTTCATGAAAATACGTGTATTTTATTTGACATCAGGAAGGGGAGCTGGGATGGTAAGTGGAACGATGTGGGGGAGGAATGAGGCACAAGCCCCCAGTGGGGCAGACCAGGGAGGCTCTAAGTGCTCCTCAGGGTGGAAGCTCTCCCGCAGGACCTCCTGGATACTGACAGCCCCCCGATGGACCTCCTGGGTGGTAGCATGCAGAAAGTGCAGCCAGGCTTGCAGCAACGCGTTCACAAGAAGCACCAGAGTGCCCAGGGGCCGCTCCGGCTCCATGTTGCAGAGTGCTGTGGTGTCCCAAGTGAGGGCAATCAGAGCACGCAGAGACACAAATGCTTTGCTGTCCCTCAGCAAGGTAGGCAAGCAAGCAGGGAAAGCTGAGAACCGGATGCCCGGGGTGGAGGGTCCCTTTAAGCACAAGCCTCAGATAGCCTCAGGCAGCAGCCACACAAATAAACTCCTGACCTGATGCCCTGCTGGACCTGGTTCCAGCCAGCCTTTAATGCAATTCAGTGTCCACTCAGTGTGGACGTGCTATTTCAAAATAGGAAAATGCTATTTCAAAATGCATTTTGTGTGTAGATGTGTTATTTCGAAATAAGCTATTTTGAATTATCTATTTCAAAATAAGATATTTCGAAATAACACTGTAGTGTAGACATACCCTCAGATTTGAAATTGCAGAACTACTGACTGTGATATGTAACTGATGAAACCTATCATTTACATCAGCTTCACCACAATTGATTGGTGGATAGCTAATGTGATGCCCATTTTTAAAAAGGCTCCAGAAGTGATCCTGGCAATTACAGGCTAGTAAGCCTAATGTAACAACCGGGCTTGATATAATAAAGTTCTATATAAATGGTTTAAACTATAGTAAAGAATTATCAGACAAATATATTAACATGATTTGTTGGGGAAGAGGCAATGTGTGTTTTGAAAAAGGGAAATCATGCCCCACCAACTACTAGAATTCTGTGAAGGGGTGGTCAACAAGTCTAGTGGATATAGTGTACTTAGATTTTCAGAAAGTCTTTGCCAAGTTCCCTTACCAAGGGCTCTGCAACTGTCATAGGAAAAGAGCGAAGCTCCTTAAATAGACCAATAACTGATTAAAAGACAGGAAACAAAGGGTAGAAATAAATGATCAGTTTTCAGAATGGAGAAAGATAAACAGAGGTGTCCCTCTAGGATCTATAAGGGACCAGTATTGTTCAACATATTCATAAATTATCTGGGAAAAGAGATATACAGTAAAGTGGTAAAATTTGCAGATGATATAAAATTACTCAAGATAGTTAAATTCAAAGCACACTGAGAAGGATTACCAAGGGATCACACAAAGCTGGGGTTATGTCTACACTACAGGAATCTATCAGAAAAAGATACGCAAATTGCGCTCCACAATTGTGTACCTTTTTCCGATAGTTTTTTCGGAAGAGGCTTTTCTGAAATTTGGCCCGTCTACACTGAGCCAAATTTCAGAAAAGCCTCCTCTTTTGGAAGAGCCCTTCTTCCTCATGAAATGAGGAAGACAGGGCTTCGGAAAGAGCACATCTGTTCTTCCGCAAAAAATGTTGGAAGAGCAGACATGTTCTCTGGACGTGGCGGAGTTTTTCCGGGAGACCTACCTCTGGAGCAAGAGGTGCAGGGTTCCAGCCTCGGCCCCCGGGGACAGCCACCACCAGCTTCGTGATGGATGGACCTGGGACCCTGGGAACAAAGGACACATAAGGGGCGCCCAGAATGTACAGGGCTCCTTCAGTGGTGCAGTGGATAAAGTATCCTGGAAAAACCCCATAGTGTAGACCTAGCCTGGGTGACCAGGCAACAAAATGGCAGATAAAATTCAGTGTTGATAAATACAAAATAATGCACATTAGAAAACATAATATGAATTATACATACAAAATGAGGGGGTTTAAATTAACAGTTAACACTCTATAATGAGATTGGTCATTGTAGATATGTCTCTGAAAACATCCACTTAATGTACAGCAACTGTCAAAAAAGCTAGCAGAATGTTGGGAATCATTAGGAAAGAGAGAATAAGACAGAAAATGTATTTCTTCCACAAAAATTCACGGTAAACCCCATCTTGCATGCATATGTGGTCACCCCATGTAAAAAAGTATAGTACTGAAAAAGGTACAAAAAAGAACAACAAAAATGGTTAGGGAGTATGAAACATCTTCCATATGAAGATGAATTGGGACTTTTCATTTTGGAAAAGAGATGACTAAGGGGTGGGGGACATGACAGAGTTGTATAAAATCATGACTGGTATGGAGTAAGTAAATAAAAAACTGTTAATATTCCGTCCCCTAGCAAAAGGACTAGCGGTCACCAAATGAAATTAATTGGCAGCATGTTTAAAACAAACAAAAGAAAGTATTTCTTCACAAAATGCACAGTCAACCTGTGGAACTCTGCCAGAGAATGTTGTGAAGGCCAAGACTGTAACGGGGTTGGAAAAAAAGTAGGCTAAGTCTACACTGGTGCTTTGCTGCACTATGGCTCAGGGGTGTGAAAACACCCCTCCCCTCCTCCAATTGCAGCAAGATACAGTGATGTAAAGCACGAGTGTAAAACCAGGCTCCAAGTGCTGGAAGCTGTTAGCTACTCTGCTTGTAGAGATGGTTTATATAGAGCCATCTGGCTCTATGTAAACTCCCAATGCTTCTGCCATGGTCACACTTTAACTTTAGCGCTGCTGAAGCTATACTTCAATTTTACAATTGTAGACAAAGCACTAGATAAATTAAGTTAAGATAGGATAGGTCCATCAATGGCAGTTAGCCAGGATGGGTAGGGATGGTCTGACCTGGTATGGCCATTCTCATGTATTTTCAAAAATCCACATCTGAGCCTCTCTTAGCTATAAAGTGCAATTACACTGTTCCAACCTCACCATGGTGGTGTGGACCATATCGTATTGATGTTTTAAAGGAATCTAAAACATTGAATGACATCATAAAGATAAAATTATTATTATTATTATTATTATTATTATTATTATTAAATGGATGCTCTATACTCCTTATGAATAATGCAGTAAAATACATAATTATGATTAGGACTGTGAACTGTGAGATTAAAGTAATCCAGTTTTGTTAGTGGAAATGTGGAAATGTTAGTGGAAATGTACTTTATTCTTGAGGAAAAAATGGTGAAGAAAGGAGTCTTCCACTGTGTTCTTTAGGCTGTCTTTGACCATGAATGCTTTTATATAAAAACCACAAAATATTCCATTTTTTTAAAACCATCTATTTTTAAAATTAAAATTTCTCACAAAAATCTAGTGGACAATCAAGTGTTCATTTTAAAGAGCAAGAACATCAGCTTCAATTTCTTGTTCTTTTAGAGTTTATTTTCTAAATACTTTGTTTTTTTCACTCATGGTATTAGTATTTTCTTCAGTTGGTCTTTGCACTGTATCACAATAACTATGGAACAAAACATGGACTTTTCATTATGCATATAGCCTGTAGCTGTCTTCACTTTAGCTTACCCTTTAACTATTCTCAGAACTGAAATGGATGCTTCACAACCATTCTCTCTCACATCTTACTTTTGTAGTAACTAATTTGTCAGTTCCGTGCCAATATAAATGGATCTTCAAAGAAAAATCTAGTACATGTTTGAAATGTCATTTTTAGCTACAGGTCTGTAATAAAGGACTCAAGAATTCACATTGTGGCTCATTGTTCCAATCTTTTGTGCAGGTCAGAATGTGTTATCAACAATATATATTTTTCCACAGAGAAGAGAAAAAAAGAGTCTAAAATGAGAACAGTAAAATGTTACTAATTAATCTCAACAGTAATTTATCATCTTAAGTCTGAGAATCTCAACATATTTAGCAACCATTAGTCTCTGAATCCAAACTTCCCAGTGAGTTAAATAACTGTTGTATCCATTTACAGATGCACATCTGGATTATCAGATAAATTAAAAGGCCTTCGCTCTGTACAAATTTGCTTACCTAGGAGTGGAAACCAAAAGTCCTTTACTCTAAGGCTGTGTCTATACACTATAAGATTTTTGCACAAAAATGGCTGTTTTTGCGCAAAAACCCGCAGAGCGTCCATATCTCAAGCGTGTTTTTGCACAAGAAAATCTACAGTCAATTGACAGAACAGAGGGCTTTTTGCGGTGTAGGTGTACATCCTTCTATGAGGCATAAGGTGTACATCCTTTTTGAGCTACACCTCTTGAGCAAAAGGCATGTGTGGATGCTCTACAGGGGTTTCTTGTGCAAAAAGAGCCTATCCGAAAAAGCACAGGTGCTCTGATGTCCATTCTGATTGCTTTCTTGCGCAGAGCATCCATGCAGTGTGGATGCTCTCTTGTGCAAAAGCACATCACAAAAGCGATGCGCTTTGAGGTGTGGACGCACTTTTGCGCAAGAAGTTTTTGCACAAGAACTCTTCTGCAAAAGACTTCTTGAGCAAAAACCTGCAGTGTAGCCTCACTAGATGTAGCCTCACTGCTAGATATCACTTCCACTACCACATAAGCCACACTGAAATGCAACTTAAACCATGTATAATGACCATGTTCTTTATTTTATGTTACTCAGAAATTTTGGCACATATGTACAAAATACTTGGTTGTATTTTACTGAGGAAACACCTAAATATAAAGCCTCTGTACTTAACCCAAAAACCAGAACAAAGTATAGTTCAAAGAATGACTTTGGGGTGGGGGAGGCAGGGTTGTGTGTGCATCGCTATTTTTATTTTAGATTTTTTAATTTGCACATGAATGTTTCACTACTCAAATGGGATTCAGGAAAAGATAAAGGTTCATTAAATTGAATTCATCTTAAAAAATCTTCCAGATGGATGATTATTCCTCAAGCTTGCACAAATTCTTCTGTTTGGGATTAATTTTTAAAAAATTGATCAGATTACTGATTTGAGAAAGATTAAAAAGAAAGTATGCTGCATAGAAAGTCAACATTTAAATTTAAGCGTTCGTTTCAAATTGTGTTTATGCAACTGATACCAGGCTGATAAATTGGAATGTTAGAGTGGGAGTGCATTAATGTGGAGATAGCCTGAGGGCTACATTTGGTGTTTGCTATATTATTTTAAATAGCATGACTGATAAAGAAGTTGCCTGGTGATTGTCGGGCTTTGAAATACCATATGAGCATAGTTTCTACCATTTCCTATGAGTAGCAAAGTGCCAAACATTGAATGAAATAATAATAATATATGGAGATATACCTATCTCATAGAATTGTAAGGGACTTTGAGAGGTCATCGAGTCCAGTCCCCTGCCCTCATGGCAGGACCAACAAAGGAAAATTACAATTCCAAGGGAGTCTAGAAAGGAACAGTGCACACTAATGAGGCTGGTTTGTTTTCCAGCAGCCATTTCTGTACGTCCTACACAGAAGGGTTACTATATTCTTTGCCTACATTTTCAAAAGTGCATGCCAGAGTGTAGTTAGCTATGTTGTTTCTATTGCTAACTCTAAGATTCAAGCAACTATATCTCCAACATTGCTATGACCATTCTGCTCCCTCCTCCCCCAATTATTTTCTTTTTTGTAATTACAGAATTCCAAAAGCAGTGTTGTAGGTAGTAGAATTTAAAAAAAAAAATGGATTTATTTACAATGCAGGGCTATTGAGTTATTTCTTTAACCAAACTAGCTAAGACTATCTGAAACAAAAGACAGAACTATGTAGCACTTTAAAGACTAACAAGATGGTTTATTAGGTGATAAGCTTTCGTGGGCCAGACCCACTTCCTCAGATCAATTTGTGGAAGAAAATTGGCACAACCATATATACCAAAGTGATACAATCAAAAAAATGAACACATATGAAATTGACAAATCAAATTTTAGAACAGCATGGGGGTGAGGAGGGAAGGTTAGTGTCTGTGAGGTAATGACATTGGGGTGATAATATAATTTATAATTTGAAATATAATTTATGCCATCATGTGCCTAAAGTGTCCGTCTGCTATATACATTGGACAAACTTCTCAGACACTTCGCCAAAGAATCAATGCACATAAAACAGACATAAGACTCTCTCACAGAGAGAAAGCTGTTGTTTGCCATTTCAGCCAGACTGACCATTCCCTCAATGACCTTAAAACATGCATATTGCTTCAAAGAGATTTTAACTCCAGACTTCAAAGAGAAGCTTCACAATTGTCATTCATGCTTAAATTTGACACTTTATGTATGGGTCTCAACAAAGATTCTAATTATCTCACCCATTACAAAGATAGCTTCCCCAATTATCACCCCTAATGTCATTACCTCACAGACACTAACCTTTCCTCCTCACCCCCACTCTGTTTTAAAATTTGATTTGTCAATTTCATATGTGTTCATTTTTTTTTTATTGTATCACTTTGGTATATATGGTTGTGCCAATTTTCTTCCACAAATTGATCTGAGGAAGTGGGTCTGGCCCACAAAAGCTCATCACCTAATAAACCATCTTGTTAGTCTTTAAAGTGCTACATAGTTCTGTCTTTTGTTTCAGCTAGACCAGACTAACACGGCTGCATCTCTATCACTAGCTAAGACTATATTATGTTTCCTCCTTTGTAGCTATACTGTAGCAAAAGCATAGGGAATCTTTCTCCACAGATACACACATTCAAGAGCCCTGAATTTGGGAGAGATTTTTTGAATGCTCAAATGGGAATTGGGTGTTCCACTGCCATTGAAAGTCAATGTTAGGTGCCTACCTCCTACCTGTGCCTTAAAAGTCTCCTTTATAACATGGATTTAAGTAGTGGCCAGTGCCAGGTAAGCTGCTAGTGATATGTTTCTGGGTTGAATGAAGAAAGGCCAAAGTACCACCACCTTTTGCACTGGGATGAGTGCTGGGTCTAGCTTCTGAAGATAATTAAGACTTCAAAGGCATAATATCTCCAAGAACCACTGTCATCTATCTGTCAATTTCTCACTACAAAGAAGTTTAGGATTAATTGCACCCTTTTCCTTTCTGATAAGCCTAGTCTATACTATGTGGGAAGGTGAAAGTAAGATACATATTTCCAGCAATGTAAATTACACAGGGAACATCTACATGGCAGAGCTAAAGTCGAACTAAACTAGCTTAACTCAAAATAGCTTAATTCAGCTTTTGGCACAGTCTACACAGTAGGACATCAAAGGAAGAACATTCTTCCTTTGACTTCCCTTACTCCTTGTGAAATGAGGGTTACCATGAGTTGGAATAAGTAGTCCTCCAGCTCGACATTATTTCAAAATAAAGGCTTGTAGTGGAGACAAGCACTATGTTATTATTTCCCTTCAGGACCAATGTGTTTGATGTGCACTCAAATGACAGCAGAACTAATAATAAATGTTAAAATTTTAACTGCGATTTCTTTAGCCACTTAAAACTATATTGAATGTATTTAGAAGTGTATTACTTAACATTGTATGTGTATTACTTAACATTGAAAAAGATAACAAGGCAAACATTTTCCAATGTGGCACCTCAATGAAAGTTACTGCATTTTCAGGGGTATGCACTGTCCCATTAATATCTAGATTCCCAATTTTTTACATTTAGCACAGTATTGGTACTATAGTTAAAAATGTGGAAGTGCCACATACCCTAATTATGGGTAAGTTTCTGTAATATTTAACACGTATTAAGGTGCCAGGCTGGTTGGAGAAAAAGTATGGTGCTTTATTAATAGTACAATCATTCCACTTAATCAGATTCTTGTCAGGCCATCCTCAGAGGCTTACCACAAGCACAGTACTACAATGGCATTTCCATAGCAGGCACTAGGTCCTGGAACTAGCATACTCAGTCAATCACACCTTGATACCTAACCTTTTTTCCCCGTTATTAACTACTTTAACTTTTCTAAGTCAATAGGATCTGGTTTTTCATTTGACTTTCTGAATTTATTAATTTGATGTATGAATATCACACTTGGTCAGAATGTAATTAGGCAGCTAAAATAGCTTATGTTGGTTATTCCAACTAGCTACTAGTGTAATATGTATGTACTGTAATAGCATATGTGTGTCTGACTGTGGAAGACATCACACTCCAGAGACATACATATGCTATTATGCTTCCCCCCTGCCAACCTCTTTGACAACATGAGCATCTGAATTATTGAAATGGTTGGCTAAAGCCTCCCCTATTCTATGAAGGACCGATGTTACATTTAAGTCACTGCACTGGGACACAACTGATTTTGGGTTAAACCCTGGCTGTAAACAACTTCAGTGGTTCCCCTCCCATTCTCAAGTCTAGAAATAATTAAGATTGTCACAGACTTTCATGAAAGTCAAGCAAAATACAATCTTTAATGAAAGCAATACATAAATTAACTGAAAGACTGAATAGTACTTCTCGAAATATATCCAACTATGCACATTAGTCAAACAAGTACTTCTCCACAAGAGGTTTGAAATAAAATCTAAAAAGCCCACCAAAACTCATTCCAACCTTGTATTCCTCCAGAATAAATTCCTCTGAAGACAGATTAAATCTCATGATTATCATTATTTTTCTACTATTCCAAATTGAAAATTAAATCATGAGCCTGTATCATACAATCTCCTTTTCTTTTATTCTGAAATGCACTTGGATTGACTTAAAAGAGAACTACAACATATGGTCTATTGGATTAAATGGGGAGAAAGGGAAGGATAAATTACTACTGAAAATAATGTATTTCCCTTTGTATTGGCTGTACATTAGTTGAGTAACAAATAAACAGGGTTACAGGGTTTTATTGCTAATTATACTTCAAGATTAAAGGACAAAGTGGGACAAAGTGTGAAGAAGGGATTGTTAGGATAAATAGGGAATGAAAATGTGAGCAAAAATTGAGGGGGAGAGAGTGCTAGAAAGTTCTTGAAATGTATTTGAAATATAGAACTGATGCCATTAGCTAAATTGTTTGTTACCAGAGGAATTATATTTCAAGGACAAGTTAGGATTTCAGATTCTGACTATTCTTATAACCAGCATTAATACAAAGTATAGCTGTGGCATTTTTGAAATGGTTGATACGAATCAAGATCAATTTGGTCTTTGGTTAGGTAGAATAGATTTTTTTAGTCAAGATGGGAAGAATAAATTTAGCTAATGATCATTTGCTATATTTTATTTCTAGGTGTGAAAAGAAAAGAAAAGAAAAGAAAAGAAAAGAAAAGAAAAGAAACTTTGAGAACCACAGATATACTTGTACCCCTTCAAAAATTTCCCTGAAAGGTATTGATCTCTAGAGGAAACAAAGATACATTTCAGAGAAACAAAACAGTTTAACAATGTGTGTACTGTGACAGAGCTGATGTTCCAAAAAGGACTGGAAATTCAAAGTGATAATGAGAACATCCAGTTCCATTTGATAGATTTTTAAAAATGGGAAGGGCAATAAACCCACCTGCCACAAGGCATAAACTAAACTCTGACTAAAGGAGATAAAGAAATAACTCTCTATGGCATGTTATTCCATTATGGGATTTCCTGCACTTTTTTTCCCCTGAAGCATCTCTCCAGGTGGAGAAAGGACATTGGATTAGACCGTCCCCATGCTAATTCCTATGTTCTGAGATGTCTGAAAAAAATAATCTTAAGTAATTACCATGGTAAATAAAATAACAATATAAAATTTTGGAGGGGAAAGGTTTACTTTCTAAATAGAAATGAAACTTCAGGAAGTGCCTTTGCCAGTCCAAGTAAGTCTTTGACAGTAATATGTAACCCCTGTCCTTGACCCAATACATCTAAACTGTGCTTTAATTGGTCTGTCTACAGAGCTATGAAAAATCTCTTATTGTGTACTGTAAAATCAAATGTATATATTTCATACAGCTGGGAAACAGAATATCTGCTATTCAGGGCCTCTGGCAGCACAACAGAGCATTTGTCTTGTTAAACCCCATGAAGCCATCCTTTTTTTTCCTTTTCTTTTCCAGTCCTGTATTTAGGTGCACTAAAGAAGCCAAATATATCAAAGTAAACAAGAGGGGAACATAATCACTGGAAAACTAGATAGACATAAATCATTCTCAACAGAAGTGTAACGTGAAATAATGCTAACCTGTCAGGTTTGGATTTTTTTTTTAAACCAAAAACTGACCAATCTGACTGAACTAAGATTGAGAAATAAATCCCCTTTTTTCCTCCCCTTGGCTTGCAGATGAAATGGACTTCCTCAATTGATTTGTAATTAAAACTTTACTACCATTACAAAGCCCTATTCATATGCTAATATAGTTATATTATCAAATATATACCCAAACATCAAGGGAATTATATGGGAAAATATCCTAAATGATTAATCCATCATTCATACCACTTCCCCACTCAATGTGACAGTCAACACATTTCCATAAATGGAACAAGAGAAATTTTCACCTATGAAACTTTGCTAATATTCTTTAGACATGAAACTGCTTTTTTCCTACTTGTAATTCAAAGTTGCTTGACAGTAGAAAGCAGAATAATAAAGAGTCTCAAAGAACACTGTTATCTCAGATGTTCAAGCTGGAAGTAGGAATGCTGGAGGTGTTCCCATACCCCCTGACTTGAAGTAGTAATAACAAACAGTAACCATGGAAACCATGTATTTGGTATCATCAACACCCCCACTACAAAAATTGATCCAGTATGCTGATCTGAGGACTCTCCCAAAGCAAACTGAGGGAATTTTTTACACAAGCCTGATTACCACATTTAAGTTACTACACAGAACTCAAGTAGCAATGGGAGTGATAAAAATATGAGGCTTACCATGCTCTTTCTCATACAGAACTCAGCACTACGTGGGAATACCATAGAATTATAGTGAGAATGGGACAGGCGATAATGTAAACCATCCAAGTAATTTTATCTGGAACTAATTTCTCACTGTCAAATATTCAGGTGTAATCCACTGATATTAATGCACTGTGAAATGAAATATTTTGGTCCAAGTTGATATACCTGTATTATATTAATCAGGTACATGATTCAGAAATAAATGATCTTGAAAACTAATTTGAAAACTTGAAGTACAAACTACATTTGCTTTGGAGCATCAAATACAAAGCCAGATGTTACTGCCAGATGTCAATGAATTATTTTTCATAAGCCTTGATTTACAGTTATATACTCTCCTTTTATCACCTCAGATGGGAACGCTTAATTTGACAGCTTTGGTTAATAGCCAGTTCTAATATTAGTACTTGTTTTTTTAAATTTGATGTACAATTATGTGCTAGAACTGCCTCTATTGAAAATAGTTTACACTTCTACATCTCAGCATTTATAAACAATGTTTTATGTCTGTATGTAAGTTTCATATATTTTGTAACACAAATTTAAATATATCTGTATATGTGTATGTGTATACATAAAATTTGTCTCTCAACAGATAGCCTACATACAGTTTTTTGTATTGCAAAACACTGATCTTACAACTGCTGAATATATAAGAGGCCTGAACCTGAATTCTTGTACACCTTTAAATATTTTCAGTAAATATTTTTGATGCAGGAGCAATGCAGGGTCAGGCTGAGCTATTATTACTGCATGTCTCATATAAATCAATTATTTCAAACCCAGAACCCACATTTTTTAGTAAGTTCTAAATACAACCAAACAAGTTCTCTGATCCTGAGCAGTGGTTCTGAGAGTCTTTGAGCCAAACTGTAAACCTTGTGCATGATAGAAATTACTACAAACCAGCACTCTTATTTCCAGTACCTATAATCTCCAGTACATCAGTTTCCTTTCGAGTTAAAGAAAAAAATCTACAGGGAAGATCTTCAGCTGGTGTAAACTGGCACATATCCATTGACTTCCAAACTCATTAAAAACTAATAGTTCTGGAGTAGTGGATGTTATTCAGTCCTGAGTTGAGCCACAAACTCCTAATTATTCCAGTGCAAGATTTTCTTTGAGCAGTAATCAATAATCATGTCACACAATGTGACAAAAGTGTGTAATAAAACCAATTTCCTTTTGAAAGTGATACATAAGCCAAAATTTGATCCAACAGATAGCATAGGAACAGCAAGTGCAGTATTTCTACTATCACGTTTCAGGTTTGAATTATCTTATCCAGACTGAAAAACATATTTTTGGCTAGATATCACACAACTCCAGATCCAGAGGTTAATTTTAGAACACAGTAGAAAGAAAAGAAAGAGTTAGTACAGCATATTGTTCAACCACAAATATATGCTTGTACCTAGAATACTGTAATGTCTGTACTTGTAAAAATTTGGGGCCACTGATTTTTGACAATTTCTTATTGCAAGATGAAATAACTGTATAGCAACTTAGTATGAAAAGAGAATGAAAAGACCCAGGATAATTATCTATTGTTCACCTGCTACATCAAGGGACAGGAAAAGGTAAACTCTAGATACAGCTGCACACAGCTTTCCTCTCCCGGAAATGGAGCAACTCTGTATGCTTTCTCAGCTTTCCACCAATGTGTCTCACTCTCAGATCATTTCTGGTTGTCGACACTATCTCTGCCACTCTTTTGCTCACAGACTTAAGCAAACAACATGCCAGAAGTAGAGCTTTTGGGAATTTTCTGTCTAATTCTGTTTCTCAAAATGGGCCACAGGCTAGCTTTGGGAAAGCTGCTAGCAGGCATGTGCCACTTTGTTTACCTAAAGGCTCCCATTGGCTCCAGATTGCTGTCTTCCACAGCTCCCCTTGGCTGGTAATGGCAAACTGGGGTCAATGGGGACTGGGAGGCTCCGTGGCCATGGATTCTTTAGGTAAACAAAGCAGCACAGGCCCACTAGTGGCTTTCCCAAAGCAGCTCTGCGGCCCACTTTGAGAAACACTGGTCTAACTGAGTTTTGATGGAAAATGTGGGTCTGTAAAATCAAAATATTGCCTGGGAAAATTTAGATTTTTGCCAAAATATTTTATTTTTCCTGATGGATAATTGAAATATTTTATGTCAGATCAGGTAGTGTTTAATCAAAATTTTGAGTCAGTTCAACATTAATCTTTGCCTTTTGACTTCCAAATAGAAACTGTAGTTCAGACATATTATGACCCCTCCTCTCATACATGCATGTTCTCTGACTAGACTCTATCAACCCATGATGCATAGTTATCGGCCCTTTAGATGAAACTCCATGATATACCAAGGTGGTCCCATGACTTTGGGTGCATCATAAAAGAGGTAGTCCAGCTGGGGATCCCAGCCTGAATAGGAGAGTGGGAGCATAAGTTAACAAAACTACAACTCCTATGAGACACTCTGACCAATAGTTCAATGTCAAACTGCGCCACAATTAAATGCTTTGATTTGAGAACAATTGAACTGTCAAAAAATTTTGTTCCAAGAAAAATGTCAATATTTTGACTTCTGATTACAGTTCAGGACCAAAAACAAATGTTGAAATAGCAGAATATCCCACGGGATGAAAATTCTCATTTTCAACCATGTCTAGCCACAACTTAGTAGACTGCTTTTTTGGCAAATGCCAGATCTCTATTAAATTGAAAGAGGTTTTCTGTCACTCATTAGCATATCGACACACACTGAAAAGAGATCACACTACAGTATTGCATTTTTGTGGGTATGCTCTGAATAGCGTTCCGACATCATGTTGCCCAAAGGAAGAAGCCTTTTTACATTAAATAGAATTTTTGGCTTCAGTTGCTCTGGTCTGGGGAAAGTGCTCTTATATCTGGCGAGATTATTGGAGCAACATATCCAGCTTTAATTACCATTCTAACAAATACAGGCAGAGCAAATGAGGTAACCAAGAGTAATAGCCCCTTTTCATAAATATTTCTTGGGTTAAACAGCCCCAGTATTTAGCTCATTAGTCATACAAGCCTGTTTTTTCCCATTGCTAACTTCCATGTTTTTATTTGTACGACCATAACAATCTTAATGTTACTAGAACTTTCTTTCTCATAGTGACTGGTAAATGGTCTGCTAATCTCAGTCCAAGAGCTCGTTACCAAACAAAGTCCAGCATCTTTTCTAGTGTCTCGCCAGAATCTCAAGTTCCAAGCCCCTTTCACTACTACTTATTTATACTATTGTTCAGTAAATCTGCCTTATAATATCTTTTTTGGGGAAAGTGGGAGTGGGGAGAAGAGATATTAAATTACAAAGTTATGGGTAGTTGGAATGGATTAAACAGCCATTCTGAGGCATCATAATTTTGGAGTGAAACTGTAAAACTACATTTACAGGCCACTGATATACAGAATCTCACCAATGAGACGAGCTGATACTGGTGCAAATCTAATGGCCTCTGCTGTTTGCTTTACAGATTATATGTGGAAGAAAGATACATTTTCTCTGACTCAAGTTAAAGAATAGCCAGATAAAGAGTACGATCAGTTTAAAGTGACCTGCACAACAGCTTAATAAGAATACTTATTTATATAGTGCTTTAGATGTTCAAAACACTGCAAAGCTATTACCCATTTATCCTCACAACACTCCTGTCAGATAGATGAGTAAGGGTTGTTTACTTTTGGGGAAACTGTAAAAATGACTCTGATGGTTTCTCCTCAATATTCAAAGAGAAAAAGGAAAATCACCTGTGGAAGGCTTCATAGGAATGGTTTTAACTCTAAACTCTTCTCTGTAACTTGAAGACTTTAAATCAAGGTTTGAAGACTTCAGTAACTCAGCCAGAGGTTATGGGTCTATTGCAGGAGTTGGTGAGTGAGATTCTGCAGCTTGCAATGTGCAGACTTGCAATGTGATCATGATGATCCCTTCTGACACTAGAGCAGGCTAACACAACACTCGGTCCGTGAAACACATGCGCCCACAGCCCATTTCTTTGCAGCCCATGGTGCCATTTGGGTTTACGTGGGGCTCAACATGTGGCCAGCAGGTGGGATCTTTTGAACATGGCCTGCATTGGGAATACGCTCCACAACTGCAAAGCATCTCCCAGGCAGGATGAGCATTGAAAGTTGCAAGCAGATGGGCTGTCTGAAATAGACAGGTACGGGGTGTCAGCATTTCTAACCCCTAGGGAGGAGGTGCCAGGAGCACCAGGGCATTGTGGGAAGTGCTGGCTGCTTAGCCTTGTGGGCTGTGCCTCAGAGGTGCTGACTGACTCACTCACACTGGTCATGTTTGAGTCCAGCACCGTGGCCAGGCAGCCCTGCTTCCATCCTACATGGAGCAACAGACTCCTGCATGGGGACATCAGCCCTGTGGGAAGCCAGGATGGGGCTCCCAGGCACCTGTCCTTTTTTGCCTCTCGTGTCTGGCCTGACTTGCCCAGCTCCCCACCCACCGCAGGTTGAAGCATTCTGACTTGGAAACTTTTCTTTTTACATTAAAATCACTCCAAGAAATGCACAACCCGAAGCTTCAAGCTATACACCCGAAACACTGGTATACAATTTTCTTTTTAAGAAGAAGCATTAAAAATGGCAACAAAGAAGAGACACTTGTTAGATGAACACAGAGTTTTCAACCCTGTTTGGGAGATGGAATTCATTTTTGCAGAGATAAATGGAAATGGAGATAAGTTTGAAAGACACTATTTGCACATATTTGTATGTATATTTACATGTATTTGCAACCACACTTAAGTTGCAGCCCTCAGCATGTGTTGTGAGTATCATTGTAGCCCCCGGGATTTCCAAAGTTGAGTAGCCCTGCACTAGAGTCTAGGAGTCCATGGATAGCCTTTCCATTATGTGTCAAACTGGAGAAGTTTGAATTGGCAACTAAGTCTACAAAAATGGGACTCTTTTAAGGTAGATGGAGGAAAGTTTCAAGCTCTACTGTTAGACTGGCAACTTTGTGTTGGCAGCACACATGCCAACAGAAGTTTGCCCTGTTGACTCATAACCCACACACTTCTCTATAAAACTGGTATTATTGATATCTAGGGTACCTTTATTGTATCAAACAACAGAAGATTTTAGAGGGGGCAAAATAATTTTGAAAAGGTAATGTAAGATTAACATGAATATCTTTTCCAACCTGATTAATAGGAACAATAAATACATATTTCTGGGATTAACGCTGGGGTTTTTTCTGTTTGCAATTCATCTTTCATGGATCCAAAATGATAAACACATTTTTTTCCCATAAGTCATGCATGCATGTCTTAAAAGTGCATGTTCTTAGAACTTACAATAAAATATGATATATTAAATATAACAATTAATCAAAAGATAAAATATAGATAAGCAATGAAGCTTATCTGAAGTGTAAATACAAACGTGGGAAATCATGCTTTTAGTTTGTTTATATGCCTAGCTTGCATTGCACAAGGAAACTTGTTGTATTCACCAGTCCTTAATAAACAATGAAAAAGATATTATTGTTTCACTAATGATGGACACATGCTATCAACAGCTATTTGTGGAGTTATGTTATTTGATGAAATGGAATGAGTATTATCTATAGTTCCCTTTCATAAAAGAACTATAGATTGTATTGATTAAAACTGTTTTGATAGTGAAAGACACGTATTACCCTCAGTATTTAGCAGACTTTTGAGTGATAGAAATTGTTCACTGTTGTTTATGTGTATCTTTCATGAAAGGGTACCCATCAAATCCTGTTGGAAAAAAAATCATTGTGACACTTCAGCAACGAAAGTGAAGATAAAAGTGGGAATAGTGAAGGGATTAAATTCTGTATATCCTCCTCCCCTCATTATACTTCATCACAGATTATTCCCCAAACTGCACTGATAAGAAATGATCCTTTCAGAAAATCCAGAAATGTCACCTTTTCAGGCATAACACATAAAACTGTATCGTACAGTTCCAGGTTAGCAACAAAAGATGTTAGTCCATTATTAACTATTTCTCAGAAGGAAGTTGGGAATATTAACACACAGAGGGCATGCCTACACTACATGGAAGATCAACGTTGCTGCAGTCAAGCTTCCGGGGTTCGATTTAGCGGGTGTAGTATAGACCTGCTAGATTGAACTCAAAGGGCACCCCCATCAGCACTGGTACTCCTACTCCTCACGAGGTGTAAGGGAAGCCAACAGGATGGTTTGAACCCATTGATCTCCTGCTGTGTGGAAAGGGATTTAAGATACATCGACTCCAGCTACATAATTTACGTAGCTGGATTTGCGTATCTTACTTTGACTTTCCTATGTAGTATAGACCAAGCAATAGAAAGGGAATGGGATATGCTGACCCAAAATCAATCTTTTCCATATCGAGAGATAAAAAAGCAGTGAAATTATTGGAAGTGAGCCAGCCTCTCTATGTTGAAAATAGACTAGATCCTGAAAGATAAAGGTAGGGATTCCAGTTTTTGTGGTCACTGATCAAATAAAATGATAATGGATAAATAAATTAGTTTCAGTTTTTAATTTTCTCAGGACATTGCTCTAGAGCAAAGTGAAGTTAATTTGGGTACCTTGCTAAAGAAGTCACAGTGAAGTCTGCTTTACCTGGGTTTTTAATATTTGTTTGGATTATTTTATTTTAAACTTTAAAGTTCTTGTAAGGTAGTATGTCCTATAGCTGTCACCAGCCCTAACATCAACTTAATAGTATTTATGTGTGTGGAGGGTTGTACTGGGTAAATTATAAGTCTCAGAGGGAGAGAATTATAAGCCATGTTAGCGTCTAAGGTGATGCAGAACTATTCATTGTTTTTAAAGTTTTTTTCAGTTACAGACTAACAAAAATGTAGATGGTATCATGAGCTTTTATAAGCACAAAAGCTCATGATACCATCTACATTTTTTGTTAGTCTCTAAAGTGCTGCAGAACTATTTGTTGATTTTGGGGTAAATTGTACAGCAGTAAGCAGTAAATTGTTCATACAACATTTCATTCAACTTTGGTATGAAACTAGTAAAGTTTTGCTTTCCATTGGTTCCTTAAAAGGAAAAAAAAATCCTTTCAGTCCCCAATCCAACAAAATTCTTAAGTGTGCATATAACTTAAAGCACAGGAATAATTAGTTACATTGAAACCAACTGCTTACATGCTTTAAGCATTTTTTAACTGCTTTGGTAGTTCAGGGCTCTAACAAACATTTAAGGGTAGACACATGCACAACTAGGTTGATGCAAGGTTCTTATGTCAATCTCATTTTGTAGTGAAGACCAGGTCACAGGACCTCACGACTTTACTGACGGCAATCTAGATAGCAGCAGGTGAGTGGTGGCTTTGTTAATGCCCGTGGTGCCTAAATGCTGAATGCCCCCAAGTTCCCTTGGGACTACAGACTTTACAAACACAAAAGATGTAGTTCTACTGTATTCAATCATCCTCCCCTAAAATATCTCTTTCTTTCTTGGCCTTTCCAAAACATAAAATTTTCAGGATGCTTGAACAGCTGCCAAAGAAAACAGTGGGAAAATCTCAACCCTCATAGGAACTAGATAGCACTGACTGAAAATGTTTTTGAAAGTCACCAAAAAGATAAACGCTACTTTTTAATAGTCAGTTGATTTCACAAATAAACCTGTGTTAAGTAGGACTGTACTAGACATCAGATATTTTATGAAATATTTGCTCAAGCTACATGGAACATTTAATGAAAATGTCTAATGATTATAATACTTTTACAGTAGGTCATGGTAAATCTATGTCTAAACAGTGCTGTAAATAACTAACAAATGAGTATCGAAAGATCATCAGGAGCTGAATTATTCAAAATGCTTGGAGTTTATTTCACAATGTTTTCAGGCAAAAATGAAAACCTTTTTTAAAAATATTATAACTCCAAAAATGTTCCAAGTTTTGGCAATAATTTGTATCAATTAGCCACATTTTTGTTTTTGTGAAATGAAATAGGTTTTTGTTGTTGGTTGAATGGTTGAGGGTTTTGTTGTTCTTGTTGATGATGATAATGATGATGATGATGATTTTTAATACAGACAACTTTTACTTGAAGGTATTGAGCCACATTTATCTTTAGTTTAAGCTAACTGTGAAGAGGGCACAGCTACCAGATCCCTACCTCTTCCACAAACATGACCACTCTAACACTTTCTTGCTTGTGAACACGTTAGTTATAGCATCTCAATCCCTCCACAAATATGATATAACAATTGATTATTTTTAGTATTTATCTGATGATTTAATTCATTTGATTATTTTATTCTAATCTAATGTTGAAACTAACCAAGGGTATGTCTACACTACAGCACTAATTCGAACTAACTTAATTCGAATTAGTTAATTCGAACTAAGCTAATTCGAACTAGTGCATCTAGACCTAAAAACGAATTCGAATTAGCGTTTTGCTAATTTGAACTAGCATGTCCACATTGAGTGGACCCTGAACCGAAGTTAAGGCTGGCCGGAACCAAGACTTAGATTGTGGAGCTGCTGCCTCAGGCTAGCCGAGGGCTGTGCTTAAAGGGACCCGACCCCCACCCCGGACAGACAGTTCTCAGAGTTCCCCACTTGCTGGTCTACCTCCCTGAGGGATAGCAAAGCAATCCTGTCTTGGAGTGCCCTGAGTGCCCTCACTCGGCACATCACAGCACTCGGCCATCAGCCCGGCTGCACTTGCCGCAGGCTGCCATCCGGGGTCAATCGGGGGGCTGTCAGGATCCAGGAGGCCCTGCAGGAGAGCTTCCACCCCGAGGAGCCCGCAGAGCCACCCCAGTCCTCCCCATCGGGGGCTCGTACCCCATTCCTCCCTCACCTCCTTCCACTTACCCCTCCCTAGCCCCCCTTCCTGATGTAAAAAATAAAGGACACGTGTTCAAAAATAGAAAGCTGAAAAGGGGAAGAGAGAGGGTGGGAGAGGGGAGGTGGAAACCTGGGAGGAGGGAGCTGGAAGGGGGAAACCAGGGGAAGAAGGAGGAGGGGAAGTATCAAACTATGGTACGCCATATCTTCAGTACTGTGTACAGATGTGGTCTCCTAACCTCAAAAAAGATGTTTTGGCCTTGGAAAGGGTTCAGAAAAGGGCAACTAAAATGATTAGGGGTTTGGAACAGGTCCCATATGAAGAGAGGCTAAAGAGACTGGGACTTTTCAGCTTAGAAAAGAGGAGACGGAGGGGGGGATATGATAGAGGTCTATAAAATCATGAGTGGTGTGGAGAGGGTGCATAAAGAAAAGTTCTTCATTAGTTCCCATAATAGAAGGACTAGAGGACACCAAATGAAATGAATGGGTAGCAGGCTTCAAACTAATAAAAGAAAGCTCTTCTTCACTAAGCAAATAGTCAACTTGTGGAACTCCTTGCCACAGGAGGCTGTGAAGGTGAGAACTATAACAGAGTTTAAAGAGAAGTTAGATAAAGTCATGGAGGTTGGGTCCATGGAGTGCTATTAGCCAGGGGGGTCGGAATGGTGTCCCTGGCCTCTGTTTGTGGAAGGCTGGAGATGGATGGCACGAGACAAATGGCTTGGTCATTGTCTTTGGTCCATCCCCTCTGGGGTACCTGGTGTTGGCCGCTGTCAGCAGACAGACTCCTGGGCTAGATGGACCTTTGGTCTGACCCAGTATGGCTGTTCATATGTTCTTATGTTCTAAGCTCAGGGCTCAGGGTCAGGGGTCTCACTGGACCAACTTGATTTTCATGCAAACCTGCTCCTGGGTTCGCATGTGGCCTTTGGTGGCCAGGCTGGCAGCTATCCTGCCCTAGACGGCCACTTTCCTGTGCCTAGTGCGGAGATCGTGGACGTTGGAGGCCTCCCCCCAAACCTCGATGAGGTCCACGATCTCCGCACTAGACCAGGCAGGCGCCCACCTCTTGCGGCCCCGGGCAGGCTCCTGGGAGCCGCCAGCCTGGTCCCGGGAAGAGGCGGAGGGCTGGGTGGCAGCGGGTGGCTGGCTCATGCTGTGCCAGGTGCAGGGTCTGCTGGCTGGGTGCTGGCAGGCTTGCACCTGGCACGGGCACTGAGCCAGACCGTGGCCCTTTAAGGCCCGGGCCGGGAGGGGGCAGAAGAGTTTCTGGCTTGGCCCAGAGTGGCCACCAGGCAAGCTGGGAAGGGCTAGGCCTCACTAGTTCGAATTAAGTGGCTACACAGCCCTTAATTGAACTATTTAATTCGAACCAGGCGTTAGTCCTCAGAGAGAGAATGAGGTTTACCTAGTTCGACTAGTTACCCGCCAGTTCAATTAAGTTCGAACTAGCGGTTTGTAAGTGTAGCGCTTATGAAAGTTAATTCGAACTAACGGCTGTTAGTTCGAATTAACTTTGTAGTGTAGACATACCCATAATGATTTGACCTTTATTTGATATCAATTTGATAGCTGTAATAGTTTCGTCTTATTATTAACAGCTTAGTTTGGTGCTCTTTTCTTAATTTTATTTGTATTTTAATTAGTTAATACAATTTATAAAAGGGATACTGGTTCTATTTCTTTCAACACACAATGTGAGGTCAGGAACTTTAAGGATTTGGGTGGATATAAAAGTCTGACCAGCTGCATCAAAGTAGCCTTTGGTTCTCAAAAGGTGCAAAACATGCAGAGGAAAAATGTGCCCATAAAATGCAGACAAGCTTTTCAGGTATAAGATGGAAAATTAAGCCCTTAGAATTCTTGGAAACTTTTAAAGCTACATAAATAGGGCAAGACTCAAAGGAGTTGGTAATCAGATACATACCGTAAAACCTTTTATCTCTAGCTCACAAAGTCAAATCTAGCCCATGTTCATGACGCAAATAGTTACCATCTAATGTCTATTTAATTAATTATGTGGCCTCAGTCCAGTTCCTAGTGGAAAAATGTCCACCAAAAATTGCCCCCTCCCCCCATTAGCTCCCTTTCTGGCAATCTCATCAGAAAAGCCAAAAGAGTGATCTATTCTCACAAATTCCATAGGGGTCCCTCTAAGTTCAGAATTCAGACATGACGATGAACTACCACAGGGAGTTTGCACTCTTTTTGCTCAATGGACCTTTTTAGTGGTTAAGCAGAGGACTCAAGTTTCCACAGTCATCAATCCAGCAATTTTCATAAATATTTAAATCACATAAGTGTTTTATGTACCTGTGTCTTTAAAACAACATACTTTGCTACATTGTGCAGGGCCAGCTATAAGAAATTGAAACAGGCCCTCCTTCAGCACTTTAATGACACTGTACTTTCAGTACACTCTCCTGACCTTTTCCTGACTCTCCTGCATCCCTTTATGGACCCCACTGTCTATGAGACCTCTCCACATTGGGTGAGAGCTGTACCATTTTTAAAAGCCTCAGTAGCTATATCTAGAACAAGGTTGGGCAAAAGCCTCTCAGCGGGCCAGATCCGTCCCTCCTTGGGCTTTAATCCAGCCCACGAGGCAAGTCCAGGCTCTGCCCCATAACCGGCATGTGCCACTGGGGAAGGAGCTCAGCCCTCCCTTTCCACCTCCTTGCAGCCTCTGGAGAGAAGGCAGCACTGGGTCTGAGGCTCCTCAACAGGGTCAGCCCTGGAGGGGCCGCTACCATGCCCAGGCAGCCCGGGGCTGGCCCCAGAGGCCTGCTACCACAGCCATATGGTCTGGGGCCGGCGCAGGAGGCTGGAGGCACTGCTGCCACGGCACCTCTGGGGCCAGTCCCAGGCCACGTGGGCACAGTAGCGGCACCTCCAGGGCCAGCCCCAGGCCACCTGGCCACAGTAGTGGTGCCTCTGGGGACAGCTCCAGGCCATAGTAGCAGCTATAATTTCACCTGCAGTTGATCAAACCAAATGGTTACATCAATAGGTACAGATTTTATTGCAATAATGCCTCCTTCATTTTTATAAATTGGGCACTAGGTAGTGATATGTTCAATGGTATGTTATTGGGAACCACACTGGCAAACCAAGAAGTCCTGATTTTCCATTTATGAATTAGATATCCACAACTACCATAGTTGGTTAGAATTCAGTTCAGAGTTGACAATAATGTCTGTGGAAGGTCAAACCCAGGACCGTTCTACATGTAATCTGGAACAAGGTTCTTTTTTTTTCTTTTCTTTTTTTAAGTCTTGTTTAGTTTAGGAGAATTTGCTTTTCAAGCCTTCTTCTGTTCATAACCTGATTCCACGAGGCTGAACAAACATTCTCAAAAAGGCCTGCAGGACAAAAGACATTGTGGAATGGGAGGGACCTGTCAAGATCTTGGTGAACAGGAAGACATCTGTTTTCCTGGATTCATTGAGCTTTGCAGAATGTTGCAGCAATTTGGTGTATCAGGGGAGGGAGCAATGTTAAACAGGACAAGTAGCCATGATGTTGGAGTCAACTTGAGAATTTCTGTGCGTGCAGCTCATCATCACTATATTCAGCTGGGTATCCACAAGTTGTGTTTGCCTGCATCTGCATTTTGGTATTCCTATTACCAAGACAAAATGCTTTAAATATTGTTTTTCCAGGGTTTCATATTTTGTTGGTCCTCACCTCAGTTAATGCTTTCTCACTGTCATGGAGGGGTTGATACTTGAATTGTCATGGCAAGATAATCTGCATATCCATGCTGTGGAATGACAAAGATGGCAGCCTGTATGGGGCCAACTCTGTTAAGTGACAATTAATTCACAACAAATGCCATTAACTTGGTGACCAAACATCACTCAGTCCTCAGAGCAGCAACTCAATAAATCCTTTTTGCATTAACACTTATGATAGTGTGGTAACTAACGATACAGCCAAGAATGACCTTGAGCAGGTTACTGCAGATTACGTAGAATTGGGAAGAAGGATCAAAGTATTCGGAGCGCAAGTGGTATTCTCGTCCATCCTGCCTGTTGAAGGGAAAGGACTGGGTAGGGATCGTCAGATTGAGGAAGTAAATGCGTGGTTGCGCAGGTGGTGTCGCAGAGAGGGCTTTGGTTTCTTAGACCATGGGACTCTGTTCCAGGCACAAGGATTGTTAGGAAGAGATGGGATCCACCTAACAAAGAGAGGAAGGAGCATCTTCGCGGGCAGGCTTGCAAACCTAGTGAGGAGGGCTTTAAACTAAGTTCGTTGGGGGACAGTGACCAAAACCCTGAGAGGAGTGGGGAAGTCAGATACCAGGAAGAAATGCAAAGAGGAACAAGCAACAAAGGTGGATACCTGGTTCAAATGCAGAAGGTAGGGCGATCAACTGATTATCTAAGGTGTTTGTACACCAATGCGAGAAGCCTGGGTAACAAACAGGAAGAATTGGAGGCCCTGGCCCAGTCCAAGAACTACAATTTGATTGGGATAATGGAGACTTGGTGGGATGACTCGCATGACTGGAGCACTGTCATGGAAGGGTATAAACTGTTTAGGAAGAACAGGCGGGGGAGAAAAGGAGGAGGAGTTGCACTGTATGTAAGAGAGCACTATGATTGCTCAAAACGCAGGTATATAGAGGGAGAAAAGCCTGTTGAGAGTCTATGGGTCAAGTTTAGAGGTGTAAGCAACAGCAGTGATGTTGTGGTTGGTGTCTGCTACAGGCCGCCGAATCAGGTGGATGATGTAGACAAGGCTTTCTTCGGACAACTGAGAGAAGTTTCCAGATCGCAGGCACTGGTTCTCATGGGGGACTTTAATCACCCTGACATCTGTTAGGAGACGGCAGTACACAGACAATCCAGGAAGTTTTTGGAGAATGTTGGGGATAACTTCTTGGTACAAGTGCTGCAGGATCCAACCAGAGGCTGTGCGCACAAACAGGGAGGAGCTAATAGGGGTAGTAGAGGTGGGTGACAACCTGGGAAGCAATGATCATGAGATGGTAGATTTCAGGATCCTGACCAAAGGAAGAAAAGCGAGTAGTAAAATACACACCTTGGACTTCAGCAAAGCAGACTTCGACTCCCTCAGAGACCTGATGGGCAGAATCCCCTGGTATGCTAACATGAAGGGGAAAGGAGCCCAGGAGAGCTGGCAGTATTTTAAAGAAGCCTTATTGAAGGCACAGAAAGAAACCATTCCAATGCGTAGCAAGAGAAGCAAATATGATAGGAGACCGGATTGGCTTACCGAGGAAATCCTTGGTGAACTTAAGCACAAAAAGGGAGCTTACAAAAAGTGGAAACTTGGACAGATGACTAGGGAGGGGTATAAATGTATAGCTCGAGAATGCAGGGGAGTTATCAGGAAGGTGAAAGCGCAATTGGAATTGTGCAAGGGATGTGAAGGATAACAAGAAAGCTTTCTACAGGCATGTTAGCAAGAAGAAGGTGATCAGAGGGGGTGTAGGGCCCTACTGGATGAGCGGTAACCTAGTGACAGATGATGTGGGGAAAGTTGAAGTACTTAATGCTTTCTTTGCCTCTGTCTTCACAGACAAGGTCAGCTCCCAGACTAATGCGCTAAGTGACGCAATATGGGATGAAGGTAGAAAGCCCTTGGTGGGGAAAGAACAGGTTAAGAACTATTTAGAAAACCTAAAAGTACATAAATCCATGGATCTGGACTTAATACATCTGAGGGTACTGAGGGAGTTGGCAAATGTCATTGAGGAGCCTTTGGCCATTATCTTTGAAAAGTTGTGGAGATCAGGAGAGATCCCGGGTGATTGGAAAAAGGCAAATGTAGTGCCTATCTTTAAGAAATGGAAGAAGAACGATCCTGGGAACTACAGGCTGGTCAGTCTTACCTCTGTCCCTGGAAAAATTATGGAGGGGATCCTCAAGGAATCCATTTTAAAGCACTTGGAAGAGGGGAAGGTGATCAAGAATAGTCAGCATGGATTCATGAAGGGCAAGTCATGCCTGACCAATCTGATTAGCTTCTATCATGAGGTAACTGGCTCTGTGGATATGGGGAAGTCAGTGGATGTGATATACCTTGACTTTAGCAAGGCTTTTGATACGGTCTCCCACAATATTCTTGCCAGCAAGTTAAGGGAATGTGGATTGGATAAATGGACAGTAAGATGGATAGAAAGCTGGCTAAAAGGTCGGGCCCAGCGGGTAGTGATCAATGGCTCGGTGTCAGGATGGCAGTCGGTTTCTAGCGGAGTGCCCCAAGGTTCGGTTCTGGGACCTGTTTTGTTCAACATCTTTATTAATGACCTGGATGAGGGGATGGATTGCACCCTCAGCAAGTTTGTGCATGACACTAAGCTAGGGGGAGAGGTAGATACACTGGAGGGCAGGGATAGAGTCCAGAGTGACTTAGACAAATTGGAGGATTGGGCCACAAGAAATCTGATGAGGTTCAACAAGGACAAGTGTAGAGTCCTGCACTTGGGACGGAAGAATCCCAAGCATTGTTACAGGCTGGGACCAACTGGCTAAGTAGCAGTTCTGTAGAAAAGGACCTGGGGATTACAGTGGATGAGAAGCTGGACACGAGTCAACAGTGTGCCCTTGTAGCCAAGAAGGCTAATGGCATATTAGATTACATTAAGAGGAGCATTGCCCGTCGATCCAGAGATGTGATTATTCCTCTTTACTCGGCTCTGATGAGGCCACATCTGGAGTATTGTGTCCAGTTCTGGGCCCCCAATTACAGGAAGGATGTGAATGCATTAGAGAGGGTCCAGCGGAGGGCAACTAAAATGATTAGGGGGCTGGAGCATATGATCTACGAGGAGAGGCTGAGGGAGTTGTGTCTGTTCAGTCTGCAGAAGAGAAGAGTGAGGGGGGATTTGATAGCAGCCTTCAACTTCCTGAAGGGAGGTTCCAAAGAGGCTGGAGAGAGGCTGTTCACAGTAGTGATGGAAGGCAGAACAAGGAACAATGGTCTCAAGTTGTGGTGGGAGAGGTCCAGGTTGGATATTAGGAAAAACTATTTCACTAGGAGGGTGGTGAAGCACTGGAATGGGTTACCTAGGGAAGTAGTGGAGTCTCCATCCCTAGAGGTGTTTAAGCCTCAGCTTGACAAAGCCCTGGCTGGGTTGATTTAATTGGGATTGGTCCTGCCTTGGGCAGGGGGCTGGACTTGATGGCCTTCTAAGGTCTCTTGCAGCTCTATGGTTCTATGACTCTATGATTCTATGATATAAGTTACAGCACTTAGAGGTTTCCTTCCTAAATGAGGCAAGAACTTTTACACCATTTGTACCTAGAAGAATAAATTACATTTTTCCTGCCTGCATAAATTTTAGTGCACTGACTTCATCTTTGAAGAGCACATAATAGCTACAGTTCAGTAAATCAGGTCAACATGTCCTCTTTTATTTTATTTAAGGTAAACTAACTTTTCTGTTCCAGTTTAGTCTAAATTGTAATAGCTATTTAATACCTATATTAGAGGTTAACATTAGTGATCAGCCTATTTCCTGCACTGACTGATTTTCCTAAATGATAAACTTAACAGCCTTTAGTGACAGCGTTTAGTGACAGCAGCTGAGGAGTTTAGGGTGAGGAGGTTCATATCAAGCAGCAGCCTAAAATATTTATAGCAGTTTAATAACATCAATAAGAGGCAGATCTACTGTAAGATTCCTGTGGTGGCAATTATTCTACTTTGTTTACTTTGGCTACAAATACCATGGAGGAGAATCTATTACGCTTACTAAGCACTGCCTCTTCTTTTCCGGTCATTCATATCCCATGTCTGGCAAGGGAGAGGAATAATTTGCAAAAAAAAAAAAAAAAAAAAAAAAGTAAAATACACAGGACAGATACTACGGTACCTGGCACAGACCATATTTCTTTAGAGTATAGACATTCATTCTGCTTTTGCGGCAGGATGCATTAGTATTAGTATTTGATGATCTGCATGTAAAAAATAACCTCTGAAAAGACATTACCTCACAAGAAAAATTTTTGCACTATATTAATTTTTCAAGATTGGATTAAGCCTGTTTGGGTTAAATGTGAATATCAGCACTTTTGAAACCCAAATCTGGTGCATATGGCACTCTTTATTGTCGTAGAGATTCAATCAGTGGATACTTAAAATCTTTCCTCTGGCAGTAAAAATCACTGATGAGGTTTACATGTAATTTATCAAGTGGTGCCTGTTCCAAAAGCCATTCCTTCTCATGCTCTGGGGATGTGTGGCTGCTAGAACAACTTTGCAGTTATGCTACCTGCTAAAATGTCCTGAAAAAAATCAAGGCAATATTTAAATTAGAGAGGACATTTTGGTTACTTTTTATGTGCTTAAAGTTCAAACAACCTCATGTTTATTCAGTTGATAACTGTCTCTGTGTTTCATGCTATTCTTTAAAAAACTGTGTGGAAAAAAGCAAAGATTTCTTTTAACCAGAACTATTCAATAAGTGGCTGTCCTCACCCTTCTGTGTTTTCTCATTCCCAGCTCTTAACCCTGTGAAAAATAAGCACGGCTCTCATTGCACAGAGCCAAGTAAGGCCAAAGTTGGAGCTGTGTGAGGTACTATATTGTTGGGATGAGTGAAGTTACTGAACATCCATGGAACTGAAAATATTAGGCAGCTGGTTTGATCCATATCCAGGCATCCTGTGGTCTCCTGCCTTGGGCCTTTAAAGAAATAAAGCCTGCGTTTGTAGAGAAAGACCAGAGCTCCTTGTCCTGATACCATTGTGTTTCTTTACCAGGCAAGCTCAACTAACTTTGCCAGGATTATTTTCCTTTTCTGTGCCAAATGCAAACATACCCAGAGTGTCCATACTTTTTCTCTGATAAGTTGTTCTGTATATTGTACATGTGTGTGGCATTATTTTGACTTTCAATAAGCACCTATTTATGGACAGGTAAAACATTTGGGATGGAAAAGGAACTCTCACAAACATGGCAATTTTTCAACTGCTGGATCAAATTCTGCATTCATAAAGGTTCCTCCCAGCAGCTAATATATTCTGACCTCGGTAATAAAAATCAGTAGCTTCCCACCATAGACGCTATATACTTTGGTTAGTTAAAGTTAAGCCCTAGCTGCCCAAGAAATCATTATCTAGATATCAGAGCCTTGCTGTCCTCTAGTATTTGCATGTGACTGAGGCCATATATATTGAATCCTTAGGATCCACCTGTCCTGCTGTCTTCTGAAATCTCACTTGAGCTTGACTTTGCCTCTCAGGATTTTCTTGCTCGTTTACTATATATTACACATTATATAGTCACTAATTAAAATATACCAATCACCATATGCACATATTGAGCAACTAAAACTTATTATTAACTATTTTTGAGAAATAAATGAGAGATTAAGTTACCAAAGAACAGAAGTGTTAGCAGCTATTGAACCTATAAGAGAAGGATTTATAGATTACATATTGTGCATGTGTTGTGTGTGTAGCCCATCTTGCTTCTTATTATAAATTAAAATGGCCAGAATAGTTTCATTGACTTTTGTGTTCAAAAGTAGCTTGCGTTTTAGATTAGACATTCATAGCTTTTGTATCTTGTGTCTTCTGGAAGACTAGAAATGATTGGAGAGTTAAGTGTAATGGAGTTTGGAAGATATCTATTATTATTATATTTCTTATTAATATTATGTGTGACTTGGTTTCCATGTTCAATTTTGAATTGCTACCTAATTGAAGTCAAAGGGATTAAATCAGACAGTACTTGAGAACTGGCCTAAGCAGGAAACAAAAGAAGGACTAAGAGATCAAATATTTTGAGGGGTACACACCTTCAAAGCAGCTAAGAGAAGAAAGAGAGTATGAATGGGAGATGCTACTTTCAGGCTCCAGCAAAATTAACAGGTTTTGTACATTAGGCTCATAAACTCTAAAAGACCAAAAGACCTAAACCAGTTAGGAAAGTGTCTCTGGAAGAAAGACTGAGGCTCGGTAGCCCTGGCATGCCAGTGAAAAAATTGACAGACTGAAAAAACTCACTCAGGGTACATCTATATTGCAGCTGGGAGCATGCTTTCCATCTTTCCTGCTTGTAGTGCACAAAAAATATCAGTGTGGGTAGGGGTAGCATGGCTGGCAACTCAAGCCTCCTGGCCCTCTGGGGATAAACTCAAGCAGCTAGACTTTGGTGCCAGCCATACATCTACAACTACATTGCTATTTTTAAGAAGCTACTCCAAGCAAATCTAGTGCACGTCTGCTTACCCAATCTGGAAGGCACACGCCTCACTCCAGTATGAACATATCCTTGGAGACTAAGGCTACGTCTACACTGTGGCGCTATTTCAGGATACCGGAAGTATTCCAAAATAGCTATTCCGTGTCTATTGAAGCAGCCCGTTATTTTGAAAAAGATTTCAAAATAACGGGCAGCTTTTTCTGACATCCCGGTAACTCTCATTCCACAAGGGTTAAGGGGAATTTTGGAATTGTGAGTTATTTTGAAATTTGGCACTGTATAGACAGCTCCAAATTACAAAATAAGCTATTTCAAAACAGCATTGAAATAAGCTACGCAATTTGTGTAGCGCAACTTGCGTAGCTTATTTCAATTTAAGGGAGCTATGTGGATGCACCCTAAAGGTATTTCTACACTGCACAGTTATTTCGGAATAAGCTATTCTGGAATAGTTATTCTGAAATAGTTTATTTCGAAATAGCACGTCTACACTGCAGGGAAGCCTCAAAATTAGTTAGAGGCAGGCTTCCCTAATGTAAGCATCCTATCTTGATTTAGCGCCCCAGGAGGAATAATTTAGAATGGCCATGATGATGGGCTATTTTGAAATAGCAGAAGTGGAATGTCTACACATGCCTTACTTCGAAATAGCTATTTCGTAATAGATTTTATTCTTCATAGAATGGAGTTTACAGAAGTTGGAATAAGCCATCCATTGTTTCAAAATTATTTCAAAGTAACAGAATTGCTGTGTAGACACTTGGATAGTTCTCGTATATATAGTAACCCAGTGTCTGTGAGTCTGTAACACTGAAATGCTGTCTGTTCCCTCTGGGCGGCGCTGTTGCTGAAATGCTGGCTGTTTCCTCTGGGTGGCCCGTGCTGCATGGGGAGTGCGGGGCCCAAACGGCCGCTTGCGCCGCTTGCTCCCCCACAGCGGCCTGGATGAGTGGCGCAGAAGTCAGCCAAGCGCCACGGCAGGAGGCAAAGGGGGGCAGGGCAGTGACGTGCGGCGTGACAGCAGCTCCAGGCCCCGCCCCCTGGCCGTGAACGTCACCGCCCGGCCCCTCTTCGCCTCCTGCCATAGCACTCAGCTGACTTCTGTGCCGCTCAGCCAGGCCACTGCATGGGAGGAAGTGGCGCAAGTGACCGTTTGGGCTCTGCGCTCCCCATGCAGCACGGGGAGTGCGGAGCCCAAATGGCCGTTTGGGCTCTGTGGTCCCCCGAGTGAGAGGCAGGAGGGGGAGGAGAAGAGAAAGAGAGAGACAGAGAGAGAGGCAGGAGGCAGAGGAGAGCTGAGAGAGAGAGGGGGAGGCAGTAGAAGGAGGAGAGAGAGAGAGAGAGAAACGGAGGCTCAGGAGAGAAGACCAACATGGAGGAGAGACCTGAAAATCCCGTCTTATGACGGGCTAATTGGCTAGTTTCAGAATAACAGCCATTATTCTGAAATAACTTTGCTGTATCGGCACACCATAAGAGAGCAATGTGTCAACTCAGAAATGGGAAATAAACCAAATGCTCTTGAGTTACAGGCAGAAAGGTTAAGTTCGGGGGAGGAAATATGTGTATAGAGCTCTCTGTTATTTTGCATTTTGGGTCAAATTCATCCAGGTTTGGTTTGAAGATGCTATTTCTGTATCGCTGAAAATAGATGCTAGTACAAGCTCCTCAAGGTGCCATATCCTTTGGGTCTGCTAAATAACATGGTTGGCAACCAGGAGGATGCAGCCCACCAACCCAGTCACAGAGTGGTTGGATTGCAATATCTTAGCCTAAAAAGAAATGAAATATGGGCCTGCCACTTGAAATGGTTGCACATGACAGACTGGTTTCTGCTAGAAAGGGCTACCTTGGGACTGTGAGGTTATGTCTAGACTACCGAGTTTTTCCAGGTTAAAAACTCTGCTGTGTCCAGGGAATGCGTCTACTCTTCCAATATTTTTTGCAGAAGAGCACACATGCTCTTTCGGAAGCCCTGTATTCCTTATTTTATGAGGAATAAGGGCTCTTCTGAAAGAGGTGGTTTTTCCAAAATTTGGCCTGGTGTAGATGGGGTAAATTTTGGAAAAGCCTCTTCAGAAAAAACAATTGGAAAAAGGTACTCAAATTGCGGGGCGCAATTTGCATACCTTTTTCCAACAAAAAGCTGCAGTCTAGACATAGCCTCAGAGTAGCAAGTAAATTAAACCTGATCAATTGAGAGGGGAAGAAGTTAGACTGCTTAAATTGTTTGGGCCAGATCCTGTGCTATACCAGAGCAGTGCTAGACCCAACTGAGGAGTAGCAGGGGTAAAAAGGTGATTTTTAGGTACCTTTGTGGTTCATCATTCTCAGGGACATTCTGTGCTGGCTGAAATGATCACAGTAACGCAGAGCAGCCCTATGGCTATTCTACATTACTTCTTCTGTCATACGTCTACAGGAACCATTCTGCCAGGCAGATATTCCACATGGGCAGAGACATTCCAATCACATGCTCTTTAACCCATTCCAGGCCACCACAGTGGCACCTGCTAGAATAGTTCCACATAGAGAGTATGTTCAGAAGCAAAATTAAACCTGCCTTGAGGTTAAAGAAGCAAAAAGCAGACCAGCCCTTTGTCTCCTGTGTACCATGGCAAGTGTACAGGGGTATGGCTAAGCACCACTGAGCTCTGGACATTCTTTTTGTGTAGGCCCTCACCTCTAATTTAAAACAGACGTCTTGTCAGCTCCTGCACTGCCACAAAATACAGGAAGACACAAAGGTGCCATACATCTATCTTTCCACTCCAACTCAGTTGAGTTCATACAGAACTAAAAAAACGGATCCCACCTCTCTCAGTGGGAGGAAAATGTGGGTGGCTGAAAAAGGAAGATTTGAAATTGCTTTCCAAACCAGTGCCAAAATGCTGCAGCCAGCTGGGTGCAGTATGTCTGTATGTAGACATGTTAGATAAAATGGCCCTTCAGGACAGGAATGTGAGTGATAGCTGCAGGCAAATTCAAAGTGATTGAGCACTGATTGTGCTGTTTGGGTTCATCTGTTATAAATGAGCAAAAGAACCAGCAGCAGCTGAAACGTTGTAGCAGAAGAGAATTGGATATGGAGGGGGCACATATTCTACTTGTTCTGAAAACAAATGGATATTTTCTTTTTTGAAGTCTCAGGCTCTTTGGGCCTAATTAAATTTGAACATGGAAATGAGGAGTAAGCAAAATTCTTGGACAAAAGGCTATGTTTTTCATCCCTACTGGGAACATAAGCAATGCATGAAAGGCAGTGTCAGGTGTTAAAGCAAAACAGTGGATGTTTTAGTAACAGTGAAAATTTTGAGCAACAGGATGCAAATATTTCCGGAATGTAATTTTTATGAAAAACATACTGTTTATGTGCTTCTGCTAATTCTGTTCAATGTTGCTTTGTGGTTCACTGTGACGGGCAGCTGCCCCACACAGGTGACACTGGGTTAAAACAGCCTTTTGAGAGGCTCTGCAGGACCCTAGCCAATGCAAAGAATGCTTTTAGAGCCAGCCAATGGGAAGAAGACTTGCTGAAACAACCATATAAAAAGGGATGTTGGCTGAGGGGCCATTTCAGATTACTGGGAGAGGCAGATTTTTTTAGATTCCATCCCAGAAGCTACTTAGACACCAGAAAACTCCTGGATATTTTTTTCAGGTGAAAAGTACCAATTAAAGCCATATTTTAAGTTTTTGTAAATTTAGAACAATCAATATCAAGATACTTCCAATCACAAATTTTGAGATATCAGTGTTGGACCCTTAACACAAGTTTGGTACTTTGTACACTATCTTTAGTAGAGATAAATCTGCTTAGCTTTGCAATTGCTATTTTTAAATGTCTTATGGTACAAATTGTGAAGAGGAAAATGAGATAAACATTCCTGGAAGAAATTAACTAAAAGTAAATAAATTACTGAAAAACAAACTCTCCAAATTGGAAAGAGGTTCCTACTGTGTTCCTGTAAGGACTTGAGACTGTAAGCATCACCCCCATGACATTCACTGAAGTTATTCAAGTTTGTGAGATTTTGCCACCCTCAAAAATATTAAAGAATAAGTAAAAGGAGCTAAGATGACTTATCAGTTGGAAGAGAAGGAAATACAGAACAGCAGACACATGGCTATAAAATGGCTGGCTGCTTAGGGCAACATTTGTTTGTATCTGCACCTGTAAGAAAACTAGCACCTCCTTCAAAGGTGTTCGGCGAAAAAGTCCTAGAATTAAAAAGTGCAATTACAACACTGCTTGAGGAATCAACATTTGTGTGTAACAGTCTGTAAGGACCCAACCAGGTAACCCAACCCAAAGCCCATTGTAATCAAAGGAAAGACTCTCACAGCCAAAAGAGACTAACTGGAAGAATAAATGGCCATCCTGGGGTATTGCCATTCCCCTAAGTGACAGCATCAGCCCCACACTGGCCCTTTAAGGGTTAAAACCCAGCCCTGGGAGAGGGCTGAAGTGGTGGAGCCAGCAGCTGAGGCAGAGACAGACAATTAGGGCCCACCAGGGGCTGTATAAATAAAGGCTCCTGGAGGGGTGGAGACAAGTTCATTTTTGCTCTAATTGTGGAGCAGGAGGGACCTATGTGCCAGGGAAGCTAGGGGCAGGGCAGGGCAGGGCAGGGCAAGGCAAGGCAAGGCAAGGCAAGGCAAGTAAGTTCCCAGGCTGCAGGGCCTGATATAAGGTTTGAGAGTGCTAGGGCTGCAGGGAAGGCAGCCAGGACAGCAGAAGGCAGCAGGTCCAAATAGCCAATGATGAGTGGCTATTTCAGACTGCAGTTTGCCCCTGTGGCAGGGGCTAGATGATGACTGGTAGTAGGGTCACTGAGGAAAGGTGGGCATAGGGAGTTGGAGGTTCTCTGAGTGGGAGGACCCTGGAGTGTGGGGGCACTGTGGTAGGGCAGTGCTCAGGGAAGGACACCATGGTCTGGGAGTGATGTGGCTCTTAACACGAAGTGGTGAAGAATAACAGTTAATGCCAGGTGTGACACTGACCAGAAGGGGGTAGTCCAGCACTAAAGAGCTAATTCCTGAGACACCAGCAGGAGGCACTGTGGCAGTGAGTTGTACTGTTACACCCCAAAATTAGAGAGTTGGAAAAAATGGGAACATTTAAGTATAATTTAAGCAATGTTTGTGGCATGAAAGCTCCCAGGTGGTCATTCTTTAGCTCTGCTGCTCTTGCAGTGAAGCACTGAAACATCCAAAGGTTGGCTAACTTGAACATACAGGGGCAGCAACCTCCCTTCCCTGTTTGAGCAGCCCCATGCCTGGTGGAGCCTGGAGGGGCTTACATTGGCTGGGAGAAACAACATAGTAACCTATGAGGAGGAGGGCAGATCATGATGAAATCTGCAACAATTATCTTCTGAGCTTCCTTCCCTACCCACCACTCCCTGAGCCTGCTTGTTTCAATTAATTTGAAAAAAAGGGCTGCAGACGCTCCCAGCCCTGTTATTGGATCTGCCACATACACCTCTACAGTCCTGTTGGTAGAGCAAAGAATAGCCAGCCCTGGGGGGAGGGGCGGAGTGAAACTAGCTTTTCAATCACTGTGGCTGGGGGGGGCGGGAGGTGGAGAGCCTGAAGGGGTAACAGCAGCTGCACTTCTGTTCTTGCCAAGAATGGAAACCGTAGCTCTGATTCTAAGCCAGCTGATTTCAGCCAGGAGCCATGCAGCAGTTTGCATGGGCTGGGCCTTTTTGTTGTGCTTGAGGAACCTGTATTGGTGAGGGAAGGAGAGGAGTAAACAAAGAAAATGCATCGCTCTCACTCCTGTCTAGAAGGGAGGCAGGAGAAAGTGTCCTGCTGTGGTAGGAAACTTGGAGGAAGGGGGCTGCACCCTCCTGGTTCCACTGAATGGTGCTCTTGCTGGTGGAGGGCAATGGAAGAGGGCTGGCTGCTTAGAGCACTGCTGGGCAGGGTCAGAGGAGCAAGAGGGAGCTCCAGCTTCCTAACTGCCATGCTGGGGCCCGGATGCTAGGGCAGTGAATATGCTGGGACTATGAGGAAGTAGCTCAGGGAAACAGATGGCAGAAGGTTCAGGGAGTTGTAGTATGTAGCTGACACCTACAGGGTCCCTGAGTTGGGACCTGAAGTAGCTCTCTTCTCCTCCCCACCCCCTCACTCCATCTCCTTTTTGTCCCATTTGCTACTGAGGGCAGTGGCCAGTGTAAGAACTGCAGCCTGCCACTGAAGAGAGTGGGTAGGCTAGAAACTGCTGTTTGCTGCCAACACATGTGTATGAACTAGGATTGCTGGTCCCCCAGAAGGCAGCAAAGAACTGAACGGGGAACAGCCAGAAGGTTATGCCCTAAAGAGGATGCTGCGAACTGGAGAGCATGGTGGGTTCCAGAGGTGGAGTGCAAGTGACGGCAGGTGAGACCACACAAGAGAAAGGTGCACTGTTTGAAAAGGTAACTCCCAGGGTGGTCAGCAGGAAGTGCTGCAGAAGTGAGTCACACCATTACATTCATGCCTTGTCAGTCTTGCAAAAGAGATAATACATAGTTTCCACTGAGATTCTTAATATTTGGTTCATACCATGTCCTAGTATTCTTAATGGTTATACAAATAAGGGCAAAATCATAGCTTCTATTACAGTGCCCAGGCAAAGGATTAAGGATATGAACCCTTACTGTCTTCTGTGGATTGCATTTAAACACTGGTCATAGAACACAGGAGGAGAGGAGTATATGTCCCCCTCAAAGCATGGGGCAGGCATGAATGGGAGGTGTGAGGGCAATCACATGGTCCATGATAGAAACAAATCACTTTGTTCCTGGAGCAAGAAGGAAACCAAAGACTGAATTATGATGCTCTGTGTCACAATTTGTCCCCAGGCATGCTACAAGGGCAGTGCAGCCACACATCACCCCTATGTGGAACTGATGGTAAACTGACAAGCTAGCTCTAAATTATGGCACACCATCTGATCCCACAAATTAATTTTCTATTAGATATAAACTTGCTAGAGACTTATGCTATGTGTTTTACAGGTTTCACATTAGTTTTGAACAGATGAAAGACAATTTAGCTAAAGCCGTTAGCATGCTTTTGGCAAGGGCTAATGCAGAAACATTCAAGGCTTTTTGTAAGTGCTCTCCAGAACCTGTCAGGCATTAGTTGTACCTCTGTCCAGTCATCCCAAGCCCACCATCAGGGTAAGAAAGTCTAGTGTGGACTTCATTACATTTGTACTAAGAACAACAACGGAGAGGTGCCAAGTTTGGTTTTTCTGTGAATGCTTGAAATGGGTTCCAGCTATGTCACTCCAAACACAAACTGACAAATTATCCTCTCAGTTACACTGCTCCTGAGAGGAGAATTTAGACCAGGATGAACACTTTGTAGTAGTTGGAATGGAATTTGGAAAATGAGGAGGAAAAGCTGTGACAGCTTGAATCACTGATTAAACTTTATAATCCCACTCTTCTAGAAAGCTGAGAGAAAGAAATGGGCTTTGTGGCTAAAGCTGCTGATACTGCAATTTGAAGTCATTCTCATCTCTTGAGGAACCCATTGATGTGTTCCATCTACCAGAAAGATCAGTCCCTAGCTTTCAAATATCTGAATAGTTCCTAACTGTCAGGGTAGTCAAACACTGGAATAAATTGCCCAGTTATTTAAATAGCTTTCAAATAACTGAATAGTTCCTAACTGTCAGGGTAGTCAAACACTGGAATAAATTGCCCAAGGAGGTTGTGGAATCTCCATCTCTGGAGATATTTAAGAGTAGGTTAGATAAATGTCTATCAGGGATGGTCTAGACAGTATTTGGTCCTGCCATGAGGGCAGGGGACTGGACTCGATGACCTCTCGAGGTCCCTTCCAGTCCTACTATTCTATGATTCTGTGAATCTTGCCACAGACAGCACCAATCCTCCTGGGAAACACAGCAGATTTGAAAGATCCTGGTTGTCAAATGGGAGGCAGGTGCTCCTAGCTAATTCAGACCCAAACACATTGAGACTTTGAAGATTATTATCAGGAATGCAAACATCATGAGGCATTGAAAGAGAGCCACCATGGACATCAAAGTAACAGAGTCTTCTGCTGTGCTGCCACTTGCTGAATCAGAGTATTTTCAGGACTTGCTTATTTGTTCTCAGGGATATTGCACAAATCAAACCTAATAGTACAAGATCCTTGTATATGTAGAGTAAGGTATCTGGAAGCCATTTCAAGCATTTGCTGAAAAAAATCAGCCTGGCACCTTTCTGTTGTTCTTGGTAAAAAGTTAATGAAGTCTGAACAAGGCAAACATATCCTAAAGATGGGCTTTGGATGAATGGACAGAGAGTGTAGCAATAAAGGTAGGTAGGTTCTAGAGGATGCTTACAAAACTCCTTGAATGTTTCTGCATTAGACCTTGCCAAGAGGATGCTCAAGTTATAGCTAAATCTTTTTCTCTCATCTGTTTAAAATGAATGTAAAACCTACAAAACATATACAAGTATCAGTGACCCACTCCCACCAGCATAACATCACATGTATAATGCGAGGCCACACTGTGCTGGGTGCATCATTTTGTTTCTGCATAAGTGCTGGAATGTATTCTGGCCCCACAATACCAGTGCATATATTGGCATAGCACTAGAGCTGTTGAACAATTAAAAAAAATAATGATGATTAATCGTGTGATTAAAAAAGTGATGAATCATGCTGTTGTTAATAGAATACCAATGTCATCTGCTATGGACTTAATTTAAGACTTGAATTTCAGTCTTAACAGTCTTCAGTGACTATTTTATCTGTTCCCATGTTTTTAACCAATACACATTTTAGCTATAATTTAAATGAATGGAAGAAAAATACATATTTTTTCTCTCACTCTCACACATACATTCTTTAGACTTGTTTTTGCACCTGTAGAGCTAGATAAACTCTGTGGCTGCGTCTAGACTGGCATGATTTTGCGCAAATACTTTTAACGGAAAAGTTTTTCCGATAAAAGTATTTGCGCAAAAGCGGTCTAGATTAGCACGGATGCTTTTGCGCAAAAGCACTTTTGCGCAAAAGCATCCGTGGCCAGTCTAGACGCGATTTTGCGCAAGAAAGCCCCGATCACCATTTTAGCCATCGGAGCTTTTTTGCGCAAAACAATTCTGGGTTGTCTACACTGGCCCTCTTGCGCAAAAGCATTTGCGCAAGAGGGCTTTTGCCCAAGCGGGAGCGTCATTGTATTTGCGCAAGAAGCACTGATTTTGTACATTACAAAGTCAGTGCTCTTGCGCAAATTCAAGTGGCCAGTGTAGACAGCTGGCAAGTTTTTTCGCAAAAGCGGCTGCTTTGTGCAAAAACTTGCCAGTCTAGATGCAGCCTGTGGGTATGCCCTCCTTCCCTTGCCCCTCCCCCCCCCCCCCCCCACACACTCAGAGTTTATCTAGCTCTACAGGTGCAAAACCAAGTGTAAAGTACATGTATCTGGTTTGAAACAAAGTCCTTTACTGAAAAGATTTTTAATTTGTAGGAAACAGTATATTAAAACATATCTGATGGTAGAAAAGGAGTGTGGCATTATTCACTATAAGTAAAAATGCATTACTGGTCCTTTAATGACATGTATATTTTTAGTACAGGGTGCCTAGTGTCAATATATTTCAATAGCTAAACTTTTAAAATAACTTATAATTCATATGAAGAAAGTTATTCTCATCTGAAACTTGACATCTAAATGAATAAAATATGTTTTTATTTATAAAAATACAGAGGTTTTAAAACTCAGGGTAACAACTTATAAGGGCAAGCTGCTAGCTGGCTGTGAGACCCTTTGTTTACCTGCGCCTCTGCAGGTATGGGTGATCACAGCTCCTGTTGGCTGCAAATCGCCATTCCTGGCCAATGGGAGCTGCAGGAAGTGGTGTGGACTGGACATCACTTCCCGCAGCTCCCACTGGCCGGAATGGTGATCCGCAGTCAACAGGAGCTGCAATGGCCTTTACCAGAAGAGGCACAGGTAAACAAAGGGTCTCTCAGCCAGCTAGCAGCTTGCCCTTACAAGCTGCAACCAAGAGTTTGAAAACCCCTGCTCTGAGGTATAAACTCTGGGCTCCATAGCAAAAAAATTAAAAGCCAACAAGGCCTCAAAAATTAAAAAAGCAAAATTAGCATAAAAAACTGAACCAAAATACAGAGAGCCCCTCCAAAATGAAAACTAAAAAAAGAAATAGCTTCAGCCATCAGCTTGACTATTTTTAACTAGCAAAGATGTAAAAGCTAACTTTTACTGTTCAAGTTTTATAAAGGCTGTATTTAAAATTATCCCCTTCTTCAGACACTAATGCCACCCTCTGCTTAGCAGATGCAGAAATTTGTGGCCTAGTAGGTCAGTTTCCCAGGGGAGAAAAATCAGTGAAAAAGAATCTGGGTGTAATTCGCTTTATTTACACACATAATCGACTCCTGGAGCAGAGGCATTGACAAACATCATAGAGGCAAGCCCTTATTCCACAAATCTCAGCCCATACACCAGTCATGGTTCCTAAGATGCTATAGAGCTGGAGATATGCTTCCAAATGTTGCAACTAAGCAGCAAGCAAACTCTCTATCTCTCAAAAGACTACGTCTAACAAATTAATAATACAGTATTTCTTCATAAACTAAAAACTTGATTTCATATTAAAGAAAACAGCTTGCAAGATTATGTGTAATAGCACCATCTAGTGCTACTGTCATAACAGTATTATTGTGTCAGCGCTGACAGCTGATATCATGTTACTAAAGTACCTATGTATTTAGCCTAAGATCTTTCAGGAAAGTGAACTATTTCAGCCTCCAAATGAGAGCCAGAAAGGCCACTTCCTTCACCTGTTTCTTGGATCTTCCAGTCCTAACTGCCTAAAGAGGTCTTAATTTTTAGCAATTACAAACGCAATTAAAAGTCAACCAAATGAAGGTAGAAAATGGATCAACAGACACCTTAGCAACTATATTAATAGTCTTTAATATAATAGAAAGGATTAGTCTGTCCTCCATAAAAGGGTTTTCAAACTAACTAGAAAACTTGGACTTTGTTTAGGGCCCCATATTCAGAAGTAGACATAGTTTTTCCCATTTCTAAGTAGTTTACTTGTGACAAATCAGATTCTGTGGTGAAAAAAAATGTAGAATACAGTTTTAAAATTAAAATGTATCCCTTCCCAGAAAAGAATAATCCTGATTATATGATAATATTCTGATTAATTTCATGCCATACCATTGCTAATCAAAATAAGATTTTATTATCATAAGTCCATCATGATTACCTAAGCTTATAAAATTCAATATGTTTTCTATTTCCATACATCATCACAGACAACAGCCAGATAATGGAAAACATTTCAAATCCCCAATGATTGTTTTGCATGTGAACCGTAGGAAAATATCAAAGAGAAAGACAACTAAAGTTTCTAAATGTAGAGAAATATGCAGGGTAACAAGGAAAATGTATATTGTTTTGACTAGAAAATCTATTAAACTGCACATAAAGGAGAAACCACAAAAAGATCAGGCATGAAAATTCAAGATGAGGTTTTTTTCCAAAGCAAGTTTCATTTTACTGGAGTTTGAGAGATGCATGGTTTCTAATCATCTTTACAAGAATAATCCTGGGCTTTATTCTTAATGAGGGAGATTCTGTTTTCTATAATTGTGTGCATGTGATTCTCATTAACATTAATAAGCTTTAGGGAGACACACATAACTTTAATGTAACCAAATAACTTTGGAAGGTTACACCAGGACTGAATATAGCCCATGATTTCTGATGAAAGAGAATTCTGAGCATGCAAGGAATTCAAATTTGTTCCCTAGTGGTGCATCAAGGCCAGAACTAATTCCTAATGGGGGCAAATCCAAAGAAAACTGCAATCACTCAAACATTCTCAAAATACAGTGCAATTATGATAATGGCTATTGCTCTAATTTCTGTAAAATCCAGTCCTATAATCAGAGTGAGAAAACACTTATTGAAATCTACTGAAGTGTTAGGAGTAAAGATTCAGATGTATAGAATTTGTTATCTTAAACACCGCACAGTCAGTCAAGTCAGGAAGTTTTTAAAACAAATTTGATGATTAAAAAGCCAGTTATTCAGGATATTTCTGCTATTTGTATTTTCATCAATTTTCGGGTTATTTTATGGCAATGATTTTAAACAACTGTGATGTGCAGCAAAATCCCAGTGTACTGAATATTTGCAAGATAATTCATTATTTTTTAAAATGATTTATTGCTGGAAATTTCCAAACCACTGAAGAGCTGCATTTCATTTAAAATAGAGAGGTTTCAGTGAAATATATGCTGAAGCCTAATTATTCACCCTGACGTGGCAAGCTCAAAGTGACAGATATGTTCTTGTACATTACCAATGGGCCTGAGCAGTAAAATTCAGAATGGGATTTTGAACAATATTAATCTTAAGGGTATGGGAATCTGGGATTTTGGTTTGACCCATTATAGTGAACAAAGCTAGATATAAATTTTAGCTCCAGATCCAGTTTCAAACTTCAAATCTTCTTGGAGTTCATGAGTTTTTAGGGCTTTAGTTCAGCCAAACATTGTTTAACTTCAATAAGTCTGTAACAAAAAAGCTATTTTGTGTTAAAAGAATATTTTTTCCTAAGATCATGGGAGTTTTCCATTTTTTTTGTTATATTTTATTGTTTAAATCATATGCATCTATTATTCTTTGTGAGTTTGTTTTCTCACTTTCTATCTTCCCTTTATGGTCCTTCCCCCGCATAACTTTTCTGGTGGATTTTTGTTAAATGATTTCAACATCCAATCAATGGAGTATAGAAGTTGTTTCCTGTATTTGCATAGATTTCAAGTCCAGAAGGGACCACTGTGATCATCTAGTTTGAGTTCCTGTATTACACAATTGATAAATATTCCCCAAAATTGTTCCCATAGAATTTTTTTTTTTTTGGAAAAAAAATCAAAAATAAAATCTATATAAAAATAGATGGAAATGGAGAATCAACCATCAGTACCAACACCAAACTGTCCCAGTGGTTAATTACCATCACACTGAAAAAGGAATACTTATCTCCAGGCTGAATATATCTAGATTTCCACTTCCAGCCATTGGGTTATGTTATACCTGTCTATGACACACTGAATAGCCCAAATATTCATTCCCTAGGTAGGTACTTAGAGACTATAATCAAGTCACACCTTAACTCCTTCTTTGTTAAGCTAAATAAATTGAGCTCTAGGTATCTTTATGTGTATGTCTACACTACAATTAGACACTTTGGCTGGCCTGTGCCACTGAACTTGGGCTCATGGGACTCAGGTTAAGGGCCTGTTTAATTATGCTGTAGATACTCGGGCTTAGGCTGCAGCCAGAATTCTGGGACACTCCCACCTCACAGGGTCTGAAGAGTCTGGGCTCCAGCCCAAACCCAAATGTCTAAACACAGTTAAACAGCCATTTTGCTCAAGCCCCGCCACCTGTAGTCAGCTGACACAGGCCAGCTGTAGGTTTTCAAACTGCAGTATAGACTAAAGAGTGTTCTCTAATATTTTAATCATTCCCTGAATGTCCTCCAATTTATCAAGGGCCTACTTGATTTGTGCACACAAGAACTGCATATGCTATTCCAGCTGTGAGCTCACCAGTGCAAAATACAGAGATAAATTCACCTCTCTGCTCCTACCTGAGATTCCCTGGGTTATATATCTCAGGTTCACCAATAGCTATTTTGGCCACAGCATCACACTGGGAGCTCTTGTTCAGCTGATTATCCACCTCCAAATCTTTTCTTCAGCATCACTGCTTCCCAGCATGGAACCCTCCACCCCCCTTCTGGAAGTCTGGCCTACATCCTTTGTTCCTAGAGGGATACATTTAACTTTAGCCATATTAAACCACATAGTGTTTGCTTGCACCTAGCTTAGCTTACCAAGCAATCCAGATTGCTCTGCATCAGTGACGGAACCACCTCATTATTGACCACCTTCCCCAATTTGTATGTCATCTGCAAACTTTGTCAGTGATGATTTCATGTTTTCTTCCAGATCATTGATAAAAATGTTAAACAGCATATTGCCAAGAACAGATCTCTGCGGGACCCCACAGTTTTCTAACTTCCATGTGAATTTTAATAGTGTAATAGTTTCCATTTTTAGAAAGCCATTTTCTGAACCATTATTCAGATTTGAATCATCTGTAGATAAATATGCTTTTAGCTTGGCATCAGTTATTTTCTCTGTATCACCAGACTTTGTTCTTACCCTAATAGCTTCTCAGTCGTAATTTTTCCCAGATTCTGATCATACTAAATTTGGATTACAACAGATTGTTTTTATTATATTCACTAGCATCTTTTCACCACAGCTGCTACCTTATTTTAGCCCATACGACATAGCAATGGAGCTAGCTTGGGTAGGATGGTTTGTGTCTAGAGGACTGATAGCTTTTTTTTTTAAGTGGGTATGATTGGATGGTTATCAAAACTGAACTTTAACCTTCAGAGCTTTCTCCATCTGAATACCTCCATTTGTGCATAAGGCCACATGAATAGCATCTGGATTTTGGTTTGTGTTCTTTTATATGTGTAATGCTATTGCAAGACCGATGTTGGCTTCTCTGCACACAGTTTTTTGTGCACCAGCCAATTCACACACCTTACTTCCTTATCAGCAGTAACCTTGATGATTCCATCAGTTATAGTATTGCAGTTCTTAAAATCAGGTTTATTTTATGCTTCCAAGTTCCTCTGATGATTGACTGTCTGTAGAGCACACTAGCAAAAATATTGTAAGGTTGAGCATATTTAACAATCCCATTGATTTTTTAAAATATTTTGGTAACAAATTGATAAGATTTTTAAAATGTTAAACAATTATAAAGATCATTTTATACCCAAAATATTTGATGGTGCTGCTTTAAGTAAAAATTTACCTCACAGAAGATATTGTGATTTTTATATTGCATAGAGATTTTTCTATTATTCACCATTCCCTTGGGGTGTGTCTAGACTACAGGGTTTTTTTTTTAAAAAATGGCCTTTTTGTGAAAAAACTTTCCCTGCATTTAGACTGCCGCCGCGTTCTTTTGAAATTAAATGGAAAGAACACGGTGGTTTTTTCGACTTTGGTAAACCTCATTTTATGAGGAAGAATGCCTTTTTCCGAAAGTGCTCTTTCAAAAAAAGGCATTCTTGAATGCAAACAGGGCTTTTTTGAAGGAGAGCATCCAGACTGCCTGGGTGCTCTCTTTTGAAAAAGCGGCTCACTTTCTTGAAAGAAGTGGTTGCAGTCTAGACGCTCTTTTTCGAAAAAATCTTTCGAAAAAAATCTTTCGAATCTTTCGAAAAAAGAATCTTTCGAAAAAAGCCTCTTTTGAAAGAGGCTTGTAGTCTAGACGTAGCCTTGGAGATCTTCCAGGCCTCCAGTCTTCTCATATATTTTCACTCTGGGAGTAAAATATTTAAGGGAAAACAGTGAATAGCATATTAAATTATTTGTATCTGTAAAACATGCAGTTTTATTCTTGTGAATGATAAACCCTACCTTACTGGATAAAGTGCATAAGATGGGTGTTTCTTTACAAATAATGAGCAGTGAATGTCACAGACTGCATTATTTACCACTAGTCTGGTGCCTCCTCCTGGTCCTTTGGGGATTAGCTCTCAAATACAACACCCCCAACACCATCACACCATGTATGCAATTCCTCTTGTCCCATGAACAGCAATGTCTTTTTCATGATGGGGACCTCCAGCTAGGTCACTATTTGTGTTTGCCCCTTCTGGGATATATCAAAGTCTTTCTTTCAGAGTCCTAGGCAGTGTTTCCATGCAGTACCTCTAGTGCCACTTCTTCAGTGGCTAGTAGGAGAACCTGGGCCCACCCTCTACTCCAAGTGCCAGTTCACAGTCCTTTAATTCAGCAGTTCTGGGCTTTTTCCTCGCAGTCCTCTCCGATCCTTCCCTGGATTGCTTCCTATTACTCTGGCTCTCCTCCTCTCTGTGTACCAGATCCCAACTCCCATCCCTCTTCTCAAGGAAATACTGCTGTTTCCTAACAGCAGCAGTTGTCTGTTGCCAGCTTCTTGGCTTTATAGGCCTCACCTTTATAGGCCTCACCTTCTTGGCTTTATAGGCCTCACCTTCCCAGCAGAACCTGCTTGGAGTCAATTTCTGCTCCTTGGAGCACCTTCCAGATGCACCCTGTGTAGTTAAATGTAGAGCCCTGCGCAGATACCAATGTCTACCCATAGATGCACATATCCACAAATAGACATTGGTATCTGTTGACTCACAGGGCTCTAATCCCAAGAATTTCTTCAGCCAATGGAAAGGAGTATGGTCTTATCACTCTCGGGAGCTAGCACTCCACAGGTAGAGCTCCTCAAAGAAGTGCAAATGTACCATCCCCCTTCGCACTATTTCTACCTGAGATCATACAGCACTGCTGGCGGTGGGGCTGGGTGGGTACAGCCACACTTCTAGAAGGAGCTGTCCACATGAGGCGCTGGCTCCTGGGATCAATGGGACTATGCTCCTCTCTATTGGCTCCAGCATCTCTTGGTAGTAGAGCCCTGAGGATCAGTAGATACCGACGTCCCTCTGTGGATATCTGCACCCATGGGTAGATATTTGTTTCCATGCAGGACTCTGGATAAAAGGCCTACTTGGTCATTTTACCCCTTCCAGTCCTACATGGGGTGGAGACTGCATTACAATGGAAATATTCAGTGATGTTGACCTTTTTAAAATTGAACTTCTTTGAAGCACTAATCATGACAATGCCTCAGAGAGATTTAGTCATGATAGCTCATCTTTTTTAGTGAAATTGGCTACTTATAAATGTTTTTTCCTATCGTGATATGATAATAATCAGACTGGTGCCTACACACTACATTGAGAGCTTAGTTTCCCAGGATTTATGTTGGACATACCTTTAGGATATATAGTTACTCTTTGAATCTGATCACCAACTGATGTCATGTTTGGTGTTCCATAACAGTAGTTCTCTGTCAATGCTCAATGATAACAGCACTCAGTCATATAATCCATTCCAATAAGCTATGCTGTCCTGTAAAACATTTGATGTTTCTTTTCTCTTGACTATGTACATGACATAATCAGCATAGTGACTGTAGGCTTCCTCTGTTTCTGCATAGTAAGTAAATGTTTTATTCCAATAATTCTCAACCCATGGAAAGCTAAATGAAAGAGTACAAAAACAGTTGCTTGATAGACACTATAAATCTTGCTTTTTCTTTTCTTTTGCCAATATTCTCATCAGCATGTTTTTGATCAGCCCTAACTCGTGACACTTTTATGATTTTTCCTGAGCTGGTTTATTTCCACCATAATTAATCTTTCTTCCTCTTTGAGGTTCTCAACTCCCACCATTCAGTAAAATTGATGGCATCCACACTTCTTGCAAACTGATATCGATCTCAAAGATTCTCATTTACTTTCCAGATGTTTTTCACCAAATTACTACCTAATCAGGTAATGTTTTTATAGCCAACCAAACATTTTCTTTCAAGGGGAGTCATTTCAACAAGAAACATTGGCAGATACTTCACAATTTCTATTTTTGTATGTAGTCTGTAGTGTGCTAGTCAAAATAATAAAACAATGACTCCCTTATAGCAGTAGTTTTTCAGCTTTTGACCTTGAGGTGTCTACAGAGGTAAAAGCTTAGAAGCATTATCCTAGAGTTTTATTTCTTGGCTTCTGCTAGGCTTTACAAAAACTCTTGAGCCTGGTGTCTATGATATTTCAGAGTGTTCAGCTAGTTGCAGGAGGTGCATAGATTTTGCCTCCCCCCTCCTCCTCCCCGAGATCTGCACATGGGGTGGTGTCCTATAGAGATCTCTCCTCAAAGTACAAGCATCTGTGCAAAATGCAAGAATGGTGACTGTGAAGGCAAGGACATCCTGATGGGGATTTCTTCCCCTGAGCTTCATCCCAAGAAGGGTTTTATTACAGGAAAGGATGATCTGGACCTGGATCATATCCTTAGGAACGACCAGTCCTTTGTAAGAAAGGGTTTGCGTGGCCTGTATGGAACAAAACAAACAAACAAAAAAAAGCTGTTTCACAAAGGGAGCAGATGTGTGCATTCTTGATTTATGAGTATAAGTCTTCTCTCTTCTTCAGAGAAGTGATAATATGCATATTAACCACCATAGATATCTTCATGTAACTTTTTAACAAATAACTTAGTATTCATCCTGCTCAGACCTAAGGCCATCATCATTTTTTATCACCCCAGGAAATTCTGCCTTTAAGAGTTATGAACACAAACAAGTTTTTCTTTGCTTATGGAAGCAGTCCACACACATGCACGTATTTCCGTGGGTACACCAATGCAATGATTTGAGTTTTCGGTCACAAGCATTCTATACAGATAAACCCAAGTAAAATACCAACGTTAACAAGATCTAATAGTATTAATATGATTGTAGATCTCAAAACTCTCTATGATTCATTTAGCGACAAAAATTCTCTAGTTACTTGCATCAGGTCAAGATCTCGGAATCTAAACTAATATCTACAGAATTCTGCCATCTCAAATGATAGGAAAGTTTGAAATTGAGCATTATTGAACATCAGCAGAGTGTCACTCCCTTTACATACAGATGCCCTTCTGGAGATGAAGTTGATCCTCATAGCTAAACTATTCCACAGTACAAAGAATTAACTTCCTGCATGGTCCATAATATAAATGATTGGGGACTCAGCCACTGAGACAATTTCTGCCATCATTTATACTCCCACATCACCAAAGTGCAAAAATAGATTAGAGGCACCAGTTTTTCCCTCTTTACCCCACTTACACCAAGAGGTCCTTACCAGCCATCTCATGGCTGTAAGTCCTATAAAGCTCTTGCTGCTCATACTTTTTCTTTTTAAAGATGGGGGGGAAGGCTGAGGTATGCTTTGTTGTTCTTAACCAGGGTACTTCAGCCTCGCTAGAGCACTAAGGTCAATGGCATTCTGCCCACAGAAGTTAACAGTCATCTGTTGATATAAATCTGGCCCTCTAAGGGTATGTCTAGACTGCAGGCTTCTTTTGAAAAAAGCTTTTTTGGAAGAGATCTTCCAAAAAAACTTCTTTCGAAAGAGAGCATCCACACAGCAAAAGCGGATCGAAAAAGCGATCTGCTTTTTCAAAAGAGAGCATCCACTCTGAATGGACATTATCTTACATTTAAGCTGTGATTACTATGGACCGAGTGGCCACCAGGGCACCTGTGCTATTTCCTGGAGGCCTCTTTCAAAAAAAACTCCCTCTTCCGTGTCCACACACACCTCTTTTTGAAAGCGCTCTTTTGGAAAAGGCGTTCTTCCTCGTAGAATGAGGTTTACCAATGTTGGAAAAACCCCTGTGTTCTTTCGATTTTCTTTCGAAAGAATGCAATAGTAGTGTGGACGTAAGTGAAGTTTTTTCTCGGAAAAACTACTGTTTTTCTGCAAAAAAACCTTTGTAGTCTAGACGCACCCTAAATGTTAAACTTAAAAGAGTTGATTCAAAGCCCAAAGGGATCTGGAGTCTTTCTAAGTCAGTGAGCTTTGGATCAGGCCCTAATTGAACATTCTGTTTCAACCCAAACAATTAACTTCTGAAAGGTAACATACAAAATAGGGATGGGGTGGGAAAAGGCTATGTTCTAAGCATGCTTTATTTACTTCCAGTCACTACTTACAGGTTGGTGTGAGATGGAAGCTGGTCAGACAAATGAAACACTAAATCTACATTTGGTTCTGGCTTATCCTCTGGTAGTGAACTCGGATTGGAGGCAGCTAAGATGACTGCTGCCTTTGTAATCTGTAAAAAGTTTGGTTCAGAGTAATTGGAGTGATTTTTATTCCTGTTTCATAAAACATCACATTAGACATTCTGAAAACTGTGCTTTAAAAGATTTTATTTAATTGTGCTTCTGCCATCTTAAAAATGGCATGCTATTTTATGAGCAGGCATCATGCCATTGTAGCAGATTGCTTAACAAATTGTAGTCATATCAGAAAGTTTATTCTTCCACTTTTGTTATTAAAAGTTATTCCCCTCTAAAGATACAATTTTCTACAACCACATTAAAGTGGTTATGACTCTATAAATTCAGCTCTGTGTTGAGCTGCACTTTAGAAATAATAATAATAAAGACAAAGCTCTCACAAAACATACCATATCTTCTGGAATGCAGCAAATCAGGAATTATAGTTGTAAGGGAAGAAGAGATGTATTTTAAATGAATACTCCACCCTCAAGCTACTGTGCAATGAAAGACACCTACCTAATTCTCCTAGGGCCCTGCTGACTTTTCTTCTGAATAACCAGCAGGGCTCACGGTATAATGCAAGACCCCATACATCTTTTCCTTAAGTACTAAGTGTGATACTAAGAAGAAACCATAAACATACATTATCAAGAACTGTATTAGAGTGTGTCTGAAAAATTATTGGTCTACAGCAGATGATGGTATTCCTATGTACTGTTGGTCATCTGAAAATGTCATATTTTGAATACCATTTCAGTAACCATAATCATTAACTCCCTGATTTATGCTATGTGTACAGAGAACACCTAACAGATTATATACCAGTTTTCCCTGTAAACTGGGACTTGTGCAGCCACTCTGGAGAGATTCAAATGCCACCCACATGATAAGCAGAGCATCCACAGGTAGGTTTTTGTTTCTACTAGTAGTGCACATGCACATGACTTGGCACACATAAAAATTATTCCATACACAGATGGAAAAAAATCCACACACAGCTGGAAAAGATGAGAGGGGAAATTATATGTGATTTCTGGGAACTTAGAAGGGTGCTAAAGTGAGTCTAAGTTATGGTGGGCAAATTCCAGCCCACAGACTGGATCTGGTCTACAGAGTTAGTCGCTGGCAGGTCCCCACTTCTTTATTTACCTGTGCCTCCACAGGTATCAAGTGATCACAGCTCTCATTGGCCATGGATCACCATTCACAGCCAATGGGAGCAGCAGGAAGCAGTGTCCTGGTCCACACTGTTTCTCGCCACTCCAATTGGCCATGAAGGCCAATCCGCAGCCAACGAGAGCTGCAATTGCCTGATACCTGTGAAGTCACAGGAAAATATAGCAATGGCAGCCCGCCAGGCACTAACACTGGCTGGCTGATGTTTTTTTATTGTCCACAACAGATCTAAGTGATCTTCTCAGAGATTCTTCCTGCCCCAAAAGTAAAGGAAGATAGAAAGTAGAAAACTGTTAAAGTGAACGGCTGGCTAGGTGTGTGGGATATTGAAAAGAGCTTTGGCTTTATGAAACATTGGACATTTTCTAGGGGGCAAGAGGTCTGCATAGTTTGGATGGCCTCCATTTCAGCAGAAGGAGAACTAATCTTCTCAGAGACAGACTGGCTAGAGCAGTCAGGAAGGCACCAAATTAATAACAGAATGGGAGGGTGAATAGAGAGAACAAATGAGCATTCACTTAGCACAAACTTGAAATACCTAAAAAGAAAAGGTATCAAACTAAAGGATGTGAAAAGAAGAAATTATTGATTTGCCCATACACAAATGTTAGGAGCTAGAGTAACAAGAAGAAATGGAACTGTTCATTTATGAGCATAAATTCAATATATTTCATATTCTGGAAACCTGGAGGGATGACTTCTACGACTGGACTGTTAAAATCAATGGCTCTAACTTACTTAGGAAGGAATTAGGTGGGTGAAAGGGGTGGGGGGAGGAGGGTAGTGGCACTGTGTAAAAAATGGCATTACCTGTTCCAAGTAATTCATAATTCATAAGAAACTGATCTTGAATGCATATGCATTGATGTCCTAACAGATAAATCATAAGATGGGGCATTAATTTGGCTACTTATCAAATCACAGAAGACGAGGATAACAAGTTCCTGAATCAGGTGTCTAAAATGTGTAGGGAAAAAAGTGATGTGTTCATGGGAAACTTCAATCTGATGACATATGCTGGAGGTCTCTGTTCTAAAACCATCCTCAGAATTTCCAAATGCTACAGAGGATAATTTCCCAGCTCAAAAATTACTGTATCTGACATGGAGAATTTTAGATTAGCCCTCATCTTGACAGCTAAGGAGGAATTGATCAAAGACCTAAAAATTAGTGGGAGCTTAGGCACAAGTGATTGCAACTTTATCACATTTGTTACGTGTAAATAGAATCAAGTCCAAAGTAGTAATCCTTGGTGCTTTAAAAAGCTCAATTTCACAAAGCTGAAAACAATTATGACTCGAATTGGTTGGCAGAAAGAATTTAAACAGAAAAACATGAAATATATTATTGGAAATTGTTTAAGAACATTTTACTAGATGACCAAATAGTCACAACCCCATATTCAAGAAAGAAATTTGTACTGGTTTAAAAACAAACAAACCAACCAAGGCTTAGAGGCAAGTGCTGCTATAAGATAACAGAACAAGTGGAAGAAAGGAGACATCTATAGTAATGAATGTAATCATTCTATTGTAAATAATAGAAAATTTACAATGAAAATAAAAGATCACCTGAAGAAATCTATGCAGTTAATGAAAATAACATTTTTACATATATTAGAAACAAAAGCAATGGCCACTACAAATAGTGGATTTGTCCATAATAATGTAGAAAATGTAGTAGTTCAATAAATATTTCTGTTCTGGAAAAGCCATATATGATGATGAAACACTTTTCTTTCTTATACTAATTTAGAAGAATGTGAAATAGCAACTACTAATGATAGACATTTTAAAATCAGCAGGTCCAGATAATTTGTATCGAAGAGTTTGAAAAGGGATGGGCCAAAGAACTCACTTTACTGCTGATGTTGATTTTCAATAAATCTTTGAATACTGGGTAAATTTCAGAGGACTGTAAAAAAGCTAATCTTCTGAGGATGACTCAGGTTAGTATAGATATGTTAGCCTGACATCATTCTGGGACAAGATAATTGAGCAGCTCATCTGGGACATGATTAATAAAAAATTAGATCTTGTCCAACCAACTTCATATATTTTCTATGAGATAACTAGTTTGGCTGATGAAAGTACTAGTGCTAATCTAATATACCTAGATTTCTGTAAGGCATTTGACTTGCTGCCACACAACATTTTCATGAAAGTAGAACAATATAAAATTAACATGACACCCATTATGTTGGTTAAAAGCTGGCTTACTGACAGGTCTCAGAATAAATGGGGAATCATTACTGTTTCTAGTGAGGTCATTCAGAGATCAGTTCTTCATCCTATGGCACTTAATATTTTTATCAGTGTTAACAAAATCACCACTGATAAAGATTACAGATGACACAATGATGAGGGAATGTTAGAGTGATCTGGACAAATTCATAAACTGGGCACAACCAAACAAATATGTATTTTAATGCAGATGAATGCAAAATTATATTTGTAGGAACAAAGAACGAAGGCCGAACTTTATCTCGGGAAGCACTGAGTTGAAAAAAGTTAGGGGGTCATAGTAGATTAAACCCAAATACATTGTGTGCAGCAGCCACAGGAACATCAAAATATTTACTATTTTGGGGTCTTTCTGGCATGATGTCAATATGGCTGCAGCATTTGCATTAGGGAGAAGAGAGTTAAGCTGAGAAACAAGCTCTAGTGTAGTTGTGAGCAGCCTGGAATTTGCTCTTTTATGCAAATAAAAACTATAGGGTCTAGGAAACTCTGGAAGTTCTAGTTTACTGAATTGCCTCCTAATTATCATAATGGATAGATGGCGGGAGGTAGCAGGGGAATAGAACATGATTTGCTCCTTACATGGAATGGGCAATGACTTTGCTAAAACTTTATCAGTAACTTGGAAACCTGTTCTAATCAGAAATCCATCTTGACCCAAGAAACACCATAGAGCGTAGATGTTCCTTGACTCTACCCGACACCAGCCAGGGTCTCAGTGTACCTACTATGGAGAATTGCAGTGAGGGGGCCTCAGTGCTTTCTCGATGGCCACTGCTCTCCCCCAACTGCTTCTTTCAGGTGTTTCCTGCATGTTTTGCTTCCCTACACACATAGGAACATCTGCTTAAGGGATTCAGGGAGGAAATAAAAAAGTATGGAGAGGATCAGAAAGGGGGAGAGAGAAAAATTCAGGTTCCAAATATATAGCATTTGTTGAGATGAACAGTAAATCTAGAACAAAATTAATTATAATAGACCAGTCTAGATGTTAAAAAGCAAGGATTATATAACTTCAAATATAAAAAAACATAAAAACTGAACTCTGAGAAATATAATTGAGAAGATAAATATTTTGACTAATGCGGGCTATGACTTCCACGTCTCTAGCAGATAATGCAGGTTGTATTGCCTCTACAGATTTAATTTGCCCCTGAAAGGGTAAATGATTTTTAAACTTTGGTGGTTGATTGAGTCTTCAATTTCCTGATGGAAATTTAGACCTGTAATTCACCGCTGGCACAGCCACACCATTGACAGCTGGCGCAGAACCGTGCCCCAGGATTAGATGACTTGGCACCTAAACCTTATTTATACAACAGCTTTCCCCACTGCTACCGCCAATGGCATTACACTAGTGGCAAATTACAGGTCCATTTTTGCCAGCATAGACACCGCTTCAGATGGCACAGTAGTGAGAAGACTGTGGAGAACTGTGAAATATTTGTTTATATTTCTAAATATCCTATGCCCCATACCATATCCGTATTATTACCACCACTTAAATGCCTAGGTAGATGAAAAGATGTTTTTAAAGAAACCTGGCAGGAAAAGTTTCTTTAAAAACATAAGGAGTATCTCCTTAGCCAGCCAAGTTTATAGACAGCAGTGTTTGACTAGGCAGAGACTATGGAGATGATAAAACACTAATCTATTAAAGGCTCTGCCCTACAGCTGTAAACAGCTGCAGATTGATACAGAGATTAACTGGGAGTGAGAGGTATGCAGCAGGCAAGTGATAATTTGGTGCCTTGAGTGAAAGGAGAGGCATTGGGGGGCTCAGTCAAGTCTACCAAAAGTCTTGAAGAAGGCATATCTTGTATGAAGATATGCTTGCAATGCTTGCTGCTATTTGAAATCCACTTCTCTAAGTGCTATATATCTTTGGGTAAAACAAACCATACTGTCTGGAAGGAGCTGCATACTGTTAGGGTGTGTCTAGACTACATGGCTCCGTTGATGGAGCCATGTAGATGAGTTTACTAGACATAGCAAAATGAAGCAGCGATTTAAATAATCGCCGCTTCATTTACTTCAAAATGGCTGCCGCGCTGTGCCGATCAGCTGATTGTCGGCACAGCGCGGTAGTCTAGACGGGGATCAGCCGACCCTAGAACACTTTGTCGTCAGATCCTTTATGCCTCATGAAACAAGGCTTACAGGATCTGACGACAAAGGGTTCTGGGGTCGGCTGATCCCCGTCTAGACTACCGCGCTGTGCTGATCAGCATAGCGTGGTGGCTATTTTGATGTAAATGAAGCTGCGATTCTTTAAATCACCGCTTCATTTTGCTATGTCTAGTAAACTCATATACATGGCTCCTTACTGATCACTGGTTCCGGGAGGAAAGCTCTTACAGGTGCCACCCGCAATGAGCCTACTAAGTAACATGGCTGACAACCAGGAGAGTTAAACCCAAAGAGAACTGTGTTCACAGGCCAGCCACTTGGAAGAGAAGCACTTGGGAAACTGGGAAAAGATCTCAACAGAGGCAGCTATCCAGGGAGTATTAGTATGCATTAGTCCCTTTTAGTAAATTAAGCTGGCCTCTTCTTTTTTCAGGTTCAGGAGATACTGCCATCAGTCAGTGGCTTTTACTTTGTGGCCATATTTCTGTTATTTCATTCAATATCTTTTTTCAGATTAGTTCTTATACAGTCATGCTGTATGCAAACCACCTTGTTTCCTTTTTATCTCAGTATATCAATTCTTATGTCCCCATTTAAGTAAAAATCATTTAGTGATGGTCTGAATGCAGAATCATTTTTTTTCTCTGATTTCAAACTATAATTAAGGGGTAAAGCATAAACAGTCTTGAAGGTATTTTTATAGGGAGACGATTAATAAAAAAACACAACATTAAAGGATGGAAATAGAATATTCCTAAGCTTTGGATCTCATGGGTATTTTTCAATTAAGAATTAGTTTGCATGTGTTATTTAAAAACAGCAAAGCCCTCAAGTTAGAAGAGAGTTCTACTAGGACCATGCCCAGGGCTGGATTAAGACGTTTAGAGGCCCTAAGCACTGAAAAGATTATGGTGCCCCCCCCATATGTAATTCAAAATAAAAACAATACTATACCGTAAAATCTCATATTTTTTTTGGTGCCCCTGCTTTGCTGGTGCCCTAAGCACGTGCTTAGTCTGCCTTTTGGGTACTCCAGCCCTGACCATGCCCAAAGAAAGAAAACAACTGAATGCTAGTCACAAAATATAGTCTTACTTAAAAATCATTAATAAGAAATCTTGTGAAAAGGGCATCTCTCTACAGAATGGATAGAAACAGAGCATTTTCATAAGGTACTATTTTTTTCACATAAGTAAATCACTATAACATAAACTGAAATGGGAAAAATATTCATTAGCTAAAGCAGCTGCAGTCAAAATTAGCAAAAATAACTTAATTGTACCTCCCATACATTTGTGTTTATGTTAATAGTCTTCACCTACATTGTAAAATGGTCCCCTAAAGAAAAACAACCCCACAGTCTGGTACATGAAGTGCCTGTTGAAACATGCATGTAATAACATTATGAAATTACATTATCTGACAAGTTTCAAAAGCTTATTGAGGTAAGTCCACAGAATCTTCAGGGAAATGAAGACAGGAGGACTTTTCAGTCAGGCTGACAGAACATTTCACTAGTGAAATTCCATAGCAGTTTACTGGGCACTGAAAGAAATGTCAGCAGTAAAACAAGTGTCAACAAACTTCATGTTGCGGTGGAGAAAACTGCAGTTACATCAATAAGGTAACATCAGCTTATTACAAATAAGCCATGTGATAGTCTCAAAAGGAGTTTATTGTACACCTTGTTTAGTGTACAATATGTGCACTCTAAATAGCTAAGGCACCTTTTTTGCAGTCCAGAAATGATAAAACAAGGTTTTTACCACATGCTGTGTGAAATATGCCTGTCAGATACAACTGCCAATATACACACTTTGAAGGAAACCACCAGAATCTTCCATATATGATGGAACAAGCAGACAACAAAAATGTCTAAGTGCCAGAGCTTTTTGTAGAAGAAATTAATATTCATCAACACATCTTAATTCAGTCATCAACTCAGGCACTGGAATGAAGCATGTCATTCAGTCTTGAAGAACTCTAGTCCAAATCAAACAAACTAGGAGGGAATGTCTGGTTACAGCACGAGCTCTTGTTAGAAAGCCTAACTGAAATTATTTCAATGTCCGAAAAACACTTTTTCATGTGATCAAGACCCAATTCTTGTACAAATCAATTCAAATCAGATAACACAATGTGAGGGAATTTGGTAGCAAGAAGCAATTGAAGTGGAATGAGGACTTTGTACCCATGCTGCAGCAGATATGGATCAAAAACGGATGTGATGCTTGAGTTAATGGCAGTCACATTAACAAATAAAATAATGCCTTTCAAAATGCGCCATATCACTCCCTTTTTCACATTGTAGCATCAGATTTCCTGCTCTTAATTGCTTAATACCAGCCCAAACATGCAATCATTTCACTCCGAAAAGTACTAATGAATGCAACAGAAGTTTTAGGTCACAAGGAACATCAGATCAGACCCTAAATGCTAAATGTTTTAAAATTGGGATGAGGCTGGAAAAACACAACTAAAGTAATGGTAAGCACAATTTCTTCCTAATAATTCTGAAGTATTCTTCCATGTTGCCTCAAATGTATTGGGTGTCCCTCCTAGAACTGGGTAGAACATTTTATATTAAATAATAATTTGCTGAAATATGCTGTTTTATCAAAATTGAAATGCTTTGCAGAGATGTAGATGTTTTGGTTACATTTGTGAGAGGAGAGTTTTGAGAGAGAGACTCTCACTCTTTTCTGCTTAGGGCCCTGGATAGGGAGATGAGAAATGCAGGATCAGGTCTGTTCACTGCCTGATTAAATAAGTGTGGATTGTGTTAGTATATATATACAGTCTGAATTAAACAGACAAGGGACTTGAGCTTAGGTTTGTCATGCCCCAGATGATGGCCCTAACCACTAGGCTACATCTATGTACATATGGGAACAACCTTCCCAACTGAAAACTGAGGTTTCCATTTGAAACAATTCCATTTATGTGGAAAGACTGAAAAGGCTATTGTTCATTGCTACAAAATTTAAAACACAAATTTCAAAACTTGAAAGTTGCTGTTCAGCAAAATTGTCCTCTCCCGGCCAGCTCTAATAAATAAATAAATAAATAAATAAATAAGATGAAATTTTCAAAAAATTGTTTCCAATTTGCCAGTTGTTTTTGTAACTGTAGTTGGAAGGGCATATTTTAACATTCACAAAAAAAGAATAAGTCAATTTATGTAAGTGTAACAAATTAGGATTCTGGGGCATAAGTAATTATATTTTGCTCTGCCCATTCCTTTTCTCAGGCTTTGTCTACACTGTGGGGTTTTTCCGGGAGGTATCCCGGAAAAACTCCGCTGCGTCCAGGGAACGTGTCTGCTCTTCTGCTTTTTTTGTGTGTGGAAGAGCAGACATGCTCTTTCGGAAGCCCTTTCTTCCTCCTTCCATGAGGAAGAAGGGCTCTTCTGAAAGAGGAGGCTTTCTCGAAATTTGGCCCAGCGTAGATGAGCCAAATTTCGGAAAAGCCTTTTCAGAAAAAAATGCAATTTCTGTACCTTTTTCTGATACATCAGTGTAGTCTAGACATAGCCTCAGTAGCCTCCAAGCCCCATATCTTGGCTAAGAACCAAAACAGTATTTGATTATTTCACTATGAGGGTGGTGAAGCACTGGAATGGGTTACATAGGGAGGTGGTGGAATTTCCATCCCTAGAGGTTCTTAAGTCCCAGCATGACAAAGCCCTGGCTGGGATGCTTTAGTTGGGGTTCATCCTGATTTGAACAGGGGGTTGGACTAGATGATCTCCCAGGGTCTCTTCTAACCCTAAACTTCTATGATTTTCCAATCAGTAATAAGAGCTGCCAAATGAAAGATAATGGTGTACAAATGCCATATCTGCCACTGCCTCTTGCACTTTTCCCTTCAAAATCATTGTAGCTAGTTAAATTATCTTGCTGTTGAACAGTGGTCATTCTCTACTTGCTGCCATTCTTCTGTTCCACGTGCTTCTGTTTTTGTTTTTTTGTTTGTTCATTTTTTATTTTCATCTCTTTGAACATTCCTTCTTTCAGACAAACACAAAAGCACAATCCAACCAACAAGCTGTACCACAATAAACAGGCATTTTCACTCTTTTTAAAAAGTATATTTATTTAGGAAGAAATGGAAGAAATATGCATTTACTAAAAAGCAAAGAACAAACTCTGTAGGGGATCTTTTTAGATTTCTAAGAGAGCATCACAGACAATAGTCAGTAAAATATCAGACTAAAGGACAGATGCCAGTTGCCCCACAAGCAGTGGATAGAAGGGGTGCTGGAACAATTTGTATAGTCTGGTTACTGAGAGTCACTGAACCAAACTGTCAACCTTGTATATGATGGAAACCACTTCAAGCCAGCACTCTTACTGGCAACAGCCCTAGTTCTGGTACCAATGGAGGATAGATGGGATGGAACAAGTCAACTTTGCCCATTCTGCTGTGCACAGAGAAAGAACACATTACAGCTTCTGTGTTCCCAGAGTGCAAGAGTTAAAGTGCTTCCAGCAGACTCAGGAAACACAGCAATGTCACAGCCTATGACTCCGCTCTCTTCTTCACCAGCCAGCGGAAGGGGAGAGTGCACACTGAAAGAGGAGATCAGTGGCTGCCGGCTACTCTGGTACCTGCTATTGCATCAGAGCCCCTGCATGTCATCAAAAGCCGAAATCAGGCTCAAACTGGAGAACAGTAGCTGAAGCCTCTTTAATGTTGGAATAAACAAATCAAATATGAAGCCTCACTTCCCAGTAGTATTTTGCAATTGCTTTTGAAGGTCACTATTTCCATTTGCAACAAAATGAAACACTCTGTGGTATGTTCTGCACTGGAGCTGCAGGTGTAAATTCCCTTGGAGTTAGAGATACCTGTGCTAGCTTTGATTGAGCTAGCATGCAAAAAAATGGCAATGACGCTTCAGTGGTGCAGGTGATGGGAAGGACTTCCAGATAGGATTAGTAGCAACTGGCATTTCAGACAGGATTGTCCTTACTCCTGTCATTTGTAACATGCTAGCTCAATCAGAAGCAATGCACGTACATCTACCCAAGCTGGAAATCAAACCTCAACTCAAGGGTAGCATACCCTAAGACAGAAATGCACAAAATTCAGTCTCAATAACAGTCCACTTCCAAACTTGCTCCCGCAGAAGCAGGTAGAAGTCACACTGAGGTGAGACCACTAAAATCTTTCCTTAGCACCATCATCTTTCCTTTACTGGTATACAGTGGAATTAATGTGAGATAAGAACCAGGAAGTCAGAAAAAGAGAATAAATAAGGATATTGAAAAAAAGAACATTTTGGACTCTGTGGAATGAGGGTGAAAAGAATTTGCCTTTGGACACAAATAGTGCCAATTAAACAGCAACATTTGATTGTTCTGTAGCTATTAGTAAATAAATGCCTAAATAAATAAATATTAGTCAATAAATACATAATTGAGCCCGGAATATTTTGTTTATCATGTTTTCCATACTCAGATATAAGATATTTATTACAGTATACCTGAAATGATGTGTGCCAACTGCGGAAACCTCTTTATGGAAAGAGGCTTTCATTTTGTGGCAACATGCCATATGGCATTGACACCAGAAAGAAAAAGTACCATCCTGCATCACCTTTTCCTTGGCATTCATTTTTATTTTCCTATAAAAGTGATGACAAAAAGGCTAAATATGAATTATTATGCAATTCAGCAAGAACAGTAGGAACTTTAGAAAAAAGAAACTTGTAACATGCCAAGTAACTCCCATTTATTTTTAAACACTCTCTCCAAGTGCCCCGACTTTGGATAAGCTTAATTGCATTCATGGAGAAATTAAAGGAAAGGAGAAAACTTTGAGATCAAGAATTGAGACTGTAATTTAATATTATTATAAGATGAATGATCAAAATATATACACACTGATTAAAGATTTTAAAAACATTGTGAACAACAACTTATAGTGCAGTGTCAGCTGCTGAAATTAGCCAACACTAATCTTCTGTTACTTAGAAGACCAAGAATCTGTAATTTAGGGATTTAGTTGATACATCAAGATCATAATTTACCACCTGAACAGCTACTTTGATTGTAAGTACAGGTAGTTAATCTGACAGAAGAGAAGCAGGCGGAAGTCCACAGAACTAGAAGCTTCAAATTGACAACAAGTCCTTAATGTGAAAGCTATGGAAGATACCTCTTAGGATTCAGCAGGTAAAAGGGAACAGAGGACACACATATTGATGGTAACTTAGACCAACCTGTAAGAAAAATCAAGCTTATTCATAAAGCGTTCTTTAACCATGCAAGTAAGACAGATGATCCTTGATGGAGATTCAATACTCAGAAATCAACACAACATGCTGCAAGTGACAGGTGGACAACAGGACAATATGCTGTCTTAACAGAACCAATACATGAGAAATCAATCTAAAATTGGAATAAGCTTCTGAAGTCTATGGGCAAGGATTCACTGGTCATGGCTTGTTTTTGGCACTAATGACATTCCTTTGCAGGATATCTTTCAGGTAGTAAGGATCTCACGGGTGTGCTGAAGAAGAAGAATGTCCAAGAAATTGCTCTGTCCAACAAGCAAATGAAGATAGAAGGCAGAAGATTCCAAAAGTGAACTGCTGGCTAGGTAAGTAGTATAAGATGCAGGGCTTCAATTTTGTAGCACACCGGTCCACCTGCTATGAAGTGAAGAGGCTGAACAGTTTAGCTGGCCTTCATCTCAGTAGAAGGTGGACCTATCTCTTTGGGACAGACTGGCTAGAGTAGTCGGGGGGGATTCAACTAATAGCAAAAAGGAAAAGGAAAAAGAGGAAAAGTTGGTGTTACTGAAACATGGGATGAGTCACACTACTGGAATGTTGAAATCAATGGTTATAACCTGTTTAGTCAGGATCAAGTGGGGAAAAGGGGAGAGCAAATGGCACTCTGCTGAAAATTGCAATACCTGTTTCCAAGTCACTGATAAAGAAAAAATATCTTGAATGCTTACAAATCCAGGTCCTAGCAGATAAAACACAAGTACTAGTTAATATCTGCTACAGGCACACAATGACACCAGGAAATAGAATCACTGTCTCTTTAAGCACCTATAATATGTAGGGGGGAAAGTCTACGTCCTTATAGGACACTTCAGTCTGAGTAGCATATGCTGGAGATCTCATACTGCCAGTACTAAAACATACTTAGAATTTCTAAACAGTGTAGATGACAGTTTTCTAACTCAAATAGTGTTGCTGCCAACAAGGGAATTCTGTGTTCGACCATGTCCTAATAAATAAACAGCAACTGAGCACAGAACTAAAAGTTAATGGCAGCATAGTTACAAGTGATCCTAACTAGATCTGATAATTAATGTACAAGCAGACTAAAGTCCAGACTAGTGATATATATACCTAGTGCTTTATTAGGGCCAATAACATGAAGTTAAAATTATTATGAGCTTAATCATCCAGGAGGAAGAATTTAATAAAAAATGGAATGATAATTGGAAATCATTTAAGAACATTTTACTGAATGCCCCAAAAGCCACAGTTGAGGAAGAAAGCTGTGCTTGTTAGAAAACCCACCTAGTTTGGAGGGGAAGTAAATGCAAAAAAAGTCATAATATCAACAATATATAACAAATGGATAAAAGGAGAAGTTGATAGTAAGGAACTTTGTTTTTAATTACATTAGGAACAAAAAGAATCTTGATAATGGGACTGGTCTATTATTAGATAAAACTGATAGACTTATCACTGATAATTCTGAAAATATTTCTGTTCTATATTGTAGAAAAGACAGATTATTTAGTCTCAACAAATGGTGATAACAAGCTGTCCTTTCCACAAATATATCTTGGGGACATTAAACAAAAGGTGGTAAAGTTAGACATCAGGTCAAGATAACTTGCATTGAAGAGCTTTAAAAGAGCTGGATAAGAAGCTCACTGATCCATTAATTCTGATTGTCAATAGGGCTTGGATCAGAGGGAAAGTTCCAAAACACTGGAAAAAAAGGAAATGTTGTGCCAGTTTTTTAAAAAGTTAAACAATATGACCCTGATAATTATAAGCCTGTCAACCTAACACCAATCTGAGGCATGATAATGGAATGACTCATACAGGACTCAGTTAATAAAGAATTAAATTCAGCTGGGTTTATGGAAAATATATCCTATCAACTTAACTTGCTATCTGTTTTATAAGATTACAAGTTTGATTCATAAAGATAATAGTGATGATATAATATACTTGGACTTCTATAAAGCATTTGATTTTGTACTGCATGACATTTTGATTAAGAAAACTTAACAGTAGTAAATCATGACAAATATTAACTACTTTAAAAACTGTCTAATTCATGGATCTCAAAATGTCTAATGATACAATAAACGGGTAATGGTCATTGAGCTAGCCTGTTTCCACTGAGGTCTGGCAGGAAATCAGTTCTTGGCCCTAGACTATTTACTATTTTTATCAATGGCCTGGAAGAAAACACATAATAAATCACAAATAAAGTTTGCTGATGACACAAAAATTGGGGAAGTGATAAATAAAGAGGACAGGACACTGATTCAGGGTGATCTAGATTGCTTGGTAAACTGACACAAGCAAACACTATGTGTTCTAATAGTCTAATTGTAAAGGTATACATCTCAGAACAAAGAAGGCAGAAGATAGGGGACTCTATCCTGGAAAGCAGTGACTCTGAAAAATATCTTTGAGGCTGTGCTGGATATTCAGCTGAACAAGAACTCCTAGAGTGGTGTTGTGCTCAAAAATACTAATTTGATACAGGGATATATAAATGGAATGGAAATATCAATTAGGAATAGAGCGCCTGTTTTATCTTTATAGTTGGCACTGTTGTGACAACTGCTCGAGTAGTATGTCCAGTTCTAATGCCTACAATCCCAGAGGAATGTAATAGAAGAGGGTTTAGAGAAGAGCCACATGACTAGTTAAAACATGTCTCATAATGATAAACTCAAGGACTCAACCAACTGAGTTGAACAAAGAGAAGGTTAAGAGGTGACTTGATTACATTCTGTAAGTACCTACATGATGAACAAAAGTTTAATAATGGGGTCTTCAACTGAGTAGAGAAAGGCAAAACTGAATCCAGTGGCTGGAAGCTGAAGCTGGACACATTCAGACAGGAAATAAGGCATACATTTTTAATGGTGAAAGTTATTGGCAATTAAAAAATATTACTAGAGGCTGTGGATTCTCCATCACTGTCCATTTTTAAACCAAAATTGGATGTTTTATCTAAAAGATATGCTGCACTAGGAATTATTTTGGGGAAGTTCTACTGCCTGCATTATACAGGAGGCCAGACCATGTGATCACAATGAGCCTTAGAATCTATGACTCTATAAAAAGGTTAGGGCCTAATCCTAATCAAATCCAACAGGATAATATTAGGACTTAAAATTAAAATTATAGACCTATATTCTTTTAAGTTAGTTCTCAATTAAATTTACCAGGACAGCCAGAAATGTCAATGACTGTTATAATATAAATATCACAGTTTAGTCTACACCCACTTCTCCACCTACATGAGCATTCCTGATAAAAAAAAAAAGCAAGGAGTATTCTAAAATTTCCCAGTCCTGCTTTCTATTATGGAACCAAGTTATGGGAAATCTGCAGACTGTGTAAAGCAAATGGAAGAGTTGCTAGATTCTGCAGTATTGGAGCATGCCATAGTCTTTTTAGGAAAATATGCATTTTTTTCCATTTTGTTTCTCCAGAATGCTCCCATAATCCAATTAATTTTAAAGATAGTTGCCTATTTTTCCTCCCCAGTGCTCTATATTTCTAGCTTTCAAGTACTTTCAGGTGTCCACTGTTTCTTTCAGCTATAATTTTAAGATGAAACATTAGGCAATGATCCTATAATCTCCATTCGATATTACATTATCAGGTATGTCTACATTGCAGCTCAGAGCAAGCCTCTAACAGCCTGGGCAACAGATCCACATTAGCAGTGTTTAAACTTGAATGCTAAAAACAGCAGCGTGGAGATTGCAGCTCAGGATGGAGCTTAGTCTTTCAAGCCCAGCCAACTCTGCATATGGGATTGGAGTGCGAGCACTCAAGTCTACAATGTCTATAATCCAGTCACTCCACAGATACAGTATAGACACATCCAAGAAGACTGATTTGCTTCAGGAGTCTGCCCATACAGAGAAGCTTGTAGAATTTAAACCTTCATGTGCTAAGGGAAAGTACTGGTTTTCGCCCAGACAGTCTGGTAATTGAGTCTTCTGTCCAGTTAAAAAAACAGAAAATACCGGACATGCAAAATGTCCGGTATTTTCTGTTTTTCTCGGACAGAAGGCCGGCGGGGACATTTTTCCCCTGCCGCATCTGACAGAAGAGGGGCCGGGGTGTCCCTGGGGCCACTTTAAAAGCTTCCCCCAGGCTCCCCTGCCGCACTGCCAGATACTTGCGATTTCTCCCTTGCACCTGGGTGAGGCTGCACAGGAGATCTGGCTGGAGGGAGAAGCTCCACGTGCTGGAGCCCTGCTACATTTCAGCCAGGTGGCAGTGAAGGAGGCTGCAGAAAAACTCCTTTTTGCTGTGAGCAGGATGAGAGGAGAGAGGAGGGAGGGGATCCATTCCAGAGTGGGAGGGAAGGAAAGCCCCTAAGCCCCTTCCCTGTATGGGGCACCTTTTGGAATTAAGGGGAAGCCACAGCAGGGCCAGCTTCTCCCCTTCACCCTGCCCCCCTCCACCCCCCCCCTCCACCTTCCCTGAACAGGTTGGCTAGCCTCAGGCAGACTGGAGCCTTAACAGTTAAGGAATCATGCAGGACTTGAGGGAAGGTGGGGGGGGGGGGATACCTTGCAGGAGTGAGAAGGAAGAGGATCACCCCCAGTCCCTTCCCTGCATGGGGTGCATTTAGGGAGGAAGGGGGGAGGCCACATCTGGGCAAGCCCCAGAACTCCTTCCCTGCTATAGGCTGGCTGCAGCAAGGAGCAGTGTCTTGTAGCCCTAGCTAGCCCTATGCTGGCTGCAATGCCTCCTTAGCAGTTAAGGAGGCATGTGGAACCTGAGGGAAAGGCTGAGGGCGGGGGGAGGAATCCTTTGCAAGAGAGGGAGGGGAGGGAAGGGAAGCCCCCCCACCCCTTCCCTGCATGGGGTTAGGGTTGCCAAGTGTGCGGTTTTCACCTGGACAGTCCGGAAATTGTGTCTTCTGTCCGTTTAAAAAAAAACCCCAGAAAATACCGGTATTTTCTGTTTTTTGCGGATGGAAGGCCGATGGGGACAATTTTTTCCCTGGTGTGTCTGGCAAGGGGTGGGAGGGGGTTCTTTTTTGCTCAATCAATTTTTTTTCCCACCATGCTCGCTATTTTTCTGGCAACCCTAAGAGAAAGATATACATCAACAGGGCCTACCTTCACAGTCTTTGAAATATATCTTTCTACCACCAGTGGTTCCTAATAACATTTCTCACTCAAACATTTATCAGAATAATACTGCAGTCTTTCAAATTCCAATGTTGCTATGTAAAGGAAATTTTCAGTGTTTTTCTATTTTATTTCCAGGCATAAAAAACCATGTTATTATTCCAAATTGACTGAGAACCCAAAACAAACTTAGAGTGGTAGTAAGCTTTTTTCCCCAATAATATCTTTAACCAAACTTTCCATTTCCTTTGTTTACAAGTTCCCTCTAATTTACTGTTGCCAGTTAAGATAGATTTTGAGAGCACCAGTCATAAAGAAAATTGGCCTTAAATGCCATTAATCACTGTTCTCCATGCTTTCTCCCATAACTATTATGTACATATCTAAACAAGTGACAGTGACAAAATAAATGAGAGATTTGGTTCACATTTTTTTTTGTATTCTGCACTAAAGTCTGAATTTTGCCCTTCTTTACAAATGCTTTCTGTAAGAAAAACTGATTTATAAATTCCAATTAAAATTATAAATTAAAATTAAACAATAAAATTATAAATATTTCCTTTAAAAATCAATATAAATTGTGAACACGGCTTGAATGGCAGAATAGAAAATAAAGTGATGTGTTTATCCACTGAATAGGTACAACACCGGCCTCCAACATCATTTGTTAGCTGCCAGAGACCCTCTCAGGCAGACTTCTTTACGGAACACTCTACTGAGACAGCTTTTGTTGCTCTGAAGGATATCCTTGTGACCATAGGCAGGAGAAGCAAATCTATATTCATCTTGCTGGACTTCATACCTGATACTATCAATTACCAAATATTCCTGATTCACCTCCAAGGAAGGTCAGGGATGAACAGAATATGGTCCTGAAATGGCTCTTGGCCTCCCTCTCAGAATGGCTGAGCAGGCCCAAATGTGAGCTTCACCCTTTTAAGAGGTGCACAAACTTAATTTTCCCCTGGAAAAGGAAGGCAAAATGTGAGGGATTATGCTGCAAAGTGATATCTTGATGATACAATCCTCCAGGTGCCTCTGAATTCCCCTGTTGATGCACAGTACTTTCCCTGCTGTCATCCTGTACCAGAGCTGCTGCTAAAGACCTATGCTAATGCTGAGTGGGGACAGAAGAAACATAGGTATAAATAGTACTTGTGAATGCCAGTCGTTTTCCTGAATTGAACAGCTTCATTTGAAATGGAGAGAGACTATAAAATGTATGTACATAGAAGTTAAGGAAGCCATGAAGCTGCCACAAATTCTTCAAAGCAAAGGCTGTCTTATTACCATAACCTCCCTTCACTTATATATATCCTCATTAGTTCCTTCAAATTATATCCTATTGAGCATCTTTTTTACCAAACCAATAAATAATTATATGTAACCAAAAGAAATATCAAAAGCTGATTTTTTTTTTTTTTACTGATGATATGACAAAATATAAGAAGGGACATGATTAAAGCATATAAAATAAAATTTATCAGGAAGGTAGAACAGGAACTTCCATTTTCCCTGTATCAGAATAGCAAAGCGAAGGGGTATTAAATTAAAACATGGGAAAATCAAAAGTGACAGAAAGAAATACCTTTAGCTAAGATAGACTGAGAACTAATTGCCAAGATTAGCAAGATTCAGATTGGATATTTATAGGCTATAAAGTATATTTGTAGTTATAATTGATTATAAAAAGGGGCATTAACCATCATGTTTCAGGATTTAAGCCAATCTCTAATTATGAGTGACCAGGATGAGACCTAAAGTTAGGGACAGATTATCTCAACCTGCCATCCAGGGTTTGGCTTTTGTGGTTTTTTCCACTTTCCTCTGAAGTAGGTGATACTGGCCATTGTCAGAAATGGGATACAGGATTGCAATGACCTTGGTCTAATCCACTGTGGTAACGTCTATGTTTCCATGTTCCTAAAAGGAAATATCTTTTCCTTCAGTAGACCCTAAGCACTACTTTGGAGTATTTCCAATATGGCTCTTTCTTTCCCTACAGATAAGAATAAAATTGTAGCAGTTTCTAAATAAGGGCTAAAATTTGAAGGAAATGCCTTTGCCAAAAATATAATAGCTACCTTTGAACCGCGCCTTTAAATTTAATCTCTGGCTTCGTTTTAATCAAAACAATATTTTCCCTCCATTAAAAGCCATTTTGGCTTAAATCTGCAGTGAACACAAAGCAAAAGGCCCAAACTAGGGTTGTTACTGAGAAAAATTGCCATTTCATGAACACAGACGCTATACTGTCACCACAGTATGGCATTCGTCACATTAAATTTCATTAATCTGTGAGGTAATAAAATCCTATATGCTGCCTATTCCTCAGGAATTAGGAGTATTCATGCCAAACCATAAAGCTTTTTCTTACTTAATTTTTTCTCTCAAAAGTAGTATTCCAGCACCATGATTATCTCCTTGCTATAAGCATCAAAACTAAAATGACTTATGGCTCTAATTACAACCAGTTTTCAAAATTTTTCTCTGAAGGCATGGATGCTTTATAGAAGAGTTAGCCAGTGATGCTTTATGGTGGGATTAACCAGTATAATCTTTTCGTTTACCAAAGACAGACTCTGAGTGTTGCTTTAATTCCTTCCACCTACGCAACAGTTTGCACCCAGTTTGCATAATATTTTGTTGGTAACACAATCTGTTCATTCCCATTCCGTAAGTGGTGAATTTTTCCTGTGGATTTGGAATAAGGGAAGGGGGAGTACTATATTTATACACTGTTTGTCGATAGGTATTTGGGGACCTTAACATCTTGCCAACTTCTAGAACTTGAGATTTTATTAGGATTGCTTGTTCTTCCTTAAAAGGTTTTAGGGCTTCATGTCAACTGAGCTAAATAAAAAGACTTCAGACTCTCCAATTAGTGTTCAGGGGGGAAAAAAACCAAACAACTACTGGAGCACTGAAACATTTTACCTGCAGAGTAATATCTGGTTTCCATTGCTGAATAACCACATTTTGCCTTTGATTATTGTGTTTTAGAGGTTTATGATAAACAATGTTGTTTGATTTCAGGAGAGTTTCAGGAGAGTTTACAGGGGTAAATTTGGCCCTCTTTAGGGAAGCAATTTAGGAGCCACAATTTATACCCTGCAGACAGAGTGCTGTAGTTACTTCATTGAAGTGCCTTGCAAGTGCAGCAGTACCTCCACACATTGCACATTACAGGACAAAAAAACTTAGAATTTATATATTAATTATGTCAAGTTGTAATATATGTAATTACAATGGACTTTTATAGCCAGCGGGCATTGTATTTGGTTACACTGTTGTTTTTAAAGACAAAATTCTCAGTCATCTTGATGTTCTTTTGCGACCCTCTTTTCATATGGATATACTCTTTCTCTAGCACAGGAAAGATTGGTTTTGGACTCATTTAGCAAAGTAAATAAGTTCTGTATCAATAGCCAAGTGAAGTAGCCCTTTCCTGGCAGCAACTAGCACCTATTTTTTTCTGCCAGAAACCTTTTTATGGTGATTTGGAATAAAGTCATTTCATTTTCAATGAGGTGGTTCTTTCTTTGTTAGAAGATAATGTTTTAGTCCTGAAGAAACTTGCAAACACTAAACAGGTTAAATGGGGGGAAAATATCTAATGACTGCATTTTAATGTCTTATTAATTAATGGAATATTTGCTTAAAACTGAAAAAGTCACAGATTTTCCTGCCCAATGATGTAAGAATCCCCCAATTCAGTGCAGTATGCATTCCCATTTGAAGCATTTAGTATCACTATGGGTGAGTCTCCTCAAATACATGAATATTGGATAAATTAGCCAGTTTCAAAATATCAGAGACCAGTATGGATTGGGCAGAAGAGTCCAGAAAGAATAAAAAAGAGGGTGCAAGGAAATAGGGCCGTGGAATAGGGAAAGGGATGTGAAAAGAGATCTGGAATGAGAAGAGGAGAAAGAACTATAGGAAACAAGAAAAGGGGAAATGAAAGAGAGGAGGACCAGGTGAGTGAGTTGGCTAACTTTGAAGGTTTCAGTATTCCGTAGGAGCCAGTTCCAAAGAGCAAAGGGCTAGAGAGATGAGCTAGGCAGTCTTGAAGGTCCCATCACTCCTGGGACATGAAGCAGTAGAATTTAAAGATGCCCATTCCTTGATGAATTTGAGAAAAAAAGAAGCGACGAGACAGAAATAAGAAAGGAAAAGAGCCCAAAGCGTAAATGCTCAGAGAAAGACATGGAAGAGAACAACAAGAGTTCAGGGAAAGTGTGTACATGGTGGCCGGAAGGGAGTTGATAAGAAAATTAAAGAACAGTACAGGCCAAAAAGAAGAATAGCGATAATATAAAGACTAAATGGAAATAAATGAAGGGCAGAGAAGTGAGGAGAGACAGACAAATATGAGAGAGACCAAGGGAGATATGAAAGATTATATTAGTTTAGAAATTATGCACCATTTACTACAAAAGCCAAACATTAGTCTGTGGTTCAAAAAAATGTCAGCTGCAAAAGTTCATCTGCTAGAGCTCTGCCTTGGCCTTGTATATTTTAGCAGTTTTAATTAAAATGTTACACAATCCTAATTCTAAGTAATTTTGCAATGTTTCTGTTCCAATTTCAAGCACTTAGAGAATGTGGAATCCATCTACTTCTGACTCATACTTCTGAAACAATCAGAAAGCTCAATATAGTGTGTACTGTCAAAAGGCCAAAGCCATAAACCTCACGAGTCCTTTAAGCAGTCTGAACAAAGCACCAGAAATTACACTGCAGGGAACAATCCTGCACTGGCAGGAAGATGGACTGGATGACCTAATAAGTCTTTTCCATTAATTTCTATGAGGCTATTAAAACAGACCTTTCTAGTAAACTCTGTATTTGCAGCTGCATAGATAGTCTGAAGAGCATTCAATTGCTTTTTCGTTACTTTCTATTTTCACAACAGTAATAGGAGGAGGTTGTATTTGGCAGTCTGTCCCAGACCCTTGTTGTGGTCTTCCTTCTACCCCTTCGATATTTCTCGCAAGATCCAGGGATAAATTTGCCTCTTGGATTCAGGGAGCATAGGAACTGATCCCCCTTGGGGGTCACTTTGTCCCAAAGAGGACAGGAAAGGACTATGATAAGGCCATGCCACCCCTCTCGCTTCACACTGTCTTGTTGAGTTTATTGATTCGAGAAAGTGAAGCATGATATCCAAAGGACTGATCTTCCTGTTCCCTTCATGTGCAGGTGCAGAGCCCAATGTCCAGGTTCCATAAACAGAGAATAGCCTGTAGGGACAGAAGGTGCTGTGAACCGCCCACCAAATGTTCAGTGAATACTCTTCCACCACATGAGTTATTGCTTGCAACTTTGCCCCACAATCATAGCATGGAGAGAAAACCAAGCCAAGCCAGTGCATAGCTGCAAGAACTCTGGACAAGCCAGAGGACAGCCTATTGATCTCAAGTGAGACACTACTCTCAGCTCGACAAAGAGGCTAATACACTGAATTTTCTGAGTGTGTTAGACTCTTTCCAACCAATGCCTCCACTTTGTAAGCACATAGTTTCCAGCTGCCTGGAGGAACTGATTATCCACAAATGGTAAAGGGACAGTAGCATTCTTGTCCAGAAGTGCATGACCAGCCATACCAAAGGGCTGTCACAAGATCAGCTGTGGTATTTTACCCCATTCCACGGGAGTGGGATTTCTACTCTGAAAAGAAAGAAACCTCAAATGGCCTTGACAAATTCAAGAACTGGTCTGAAATCAACAAGAACAAACAGATTGTCTTACCAACAAGATTAAATTCAGTAAAGGCAAGTGCCAGGTACTGTACTATACTTAGGAAGGAAAATCAACTACAAAATGGGGAATAACTGGGTAGGTGGTAGTACTACTGAAAGGGCATCATAGTGGAACAAAAAATGAATGTGAATTAACTATGTGAAACAATTCTAAAAAAAAGGGCTAATATTCTGCTGGGACATATATATACTAATTGTTCCACTCTCCTCAGCATGGGTGAAGTCTCCAAAAGAGTACTATATCTAATTCTGTGCGTCACTATTTAGGAAAGATGAGGACAAACTCGAGAAAGTCCAGACAAATGTAAAAAAAAAAAAAAAAAAAAAAAGGTTAGGAACTTTGACCTATGAGGTAAAGCTGAAAAAAAAAAACCTGGACATGTTTAGTCTTGAGAAAAGCCTAGGGAAGACCTGAGGACTGTCTTCAAATATGTTAATATTTGATCACTGTAATAGAGAGAACAGTGATCTACTGTTCTCCATGTCTACTGACTGTAAGATAAGAAATAATAGGTTTCATCTGCAGCAAGGGAAATTTGGGTTGGTAGATCAGGTTGGACAAACACATGTCAGGGCTGATCTAGGTTTACCACTTCAGTGCAGTAGGCTGGACTTGGTGACCTCTCAAGGTCCCTTCTAGCCCTATGTTTCTGTGATTCTAAGTTTTCCCTTTTCTAAACCTCCACATGCATATTAGATAAGTTGAAGTGGGTGAATAATTTAGAAAAGCAAATTCATGTCAAGAGTATTTGCCATTTGCTAAAAATAGTTTGAAAACTTTTTTCTTCCCCCATCACTATATTTGTGAAAAGCAAAAGGTTTCTGAATATTCATGGAAATGTGTTCAGAGGAAAATTCTCAACAAAAGGACTAACATTGCTCTCTTGACTTTTCATTGATTTTCTGCCTTGTCCTGTCTTCAGCACAGGAATCATAGCATGCGCCATAGCTGAACAGTTGAAGACACAGAGACTAACTCTCCAGATACTTATTTGTATTTATTTAACTTGAGAGAATTTGGAGCACGGCAAATAATTCCCCAATAGCCCATAGGCAAAAATAAATTCACATAAAGTGTTATTCAAATTGGTTTAACAAACAAACCAATAAGCTAAAATTAAGTTGATTCACAAATAATTTCCAAACAGAAAAAAAAATTTTCAAGGGCATTATGACCTACATTTATTTCACCGAGCACTATTATTACTGACATATTTGTTCTGTTTATAATTATCTCCTGCCAATAAGATGAACTTTTCTTTAATAGCCACTCTCATGGAATTGTTTTGCCCTCACACCCCATGACTCCACTCCCCCACATCCTGAAAGGAAAACAGCTTCCTCACTCCAAACCCTTTTTACTGATCCAGAAAAACTACTGTATGTAAGTCCAGAGTTTTTTGTTGTTGTTTGATTTGGAGACCTAGAGAAGTTTATAGAATAAACCACCTTCAGCTTGAGCCTCTTCAGATACAATTTTGATTCCTTGTAACCACAGAGAGTTATAAAATATCTTACATGAGCAGTTCTTGGTGTATCAGCTATCGGGCCAAGTGAGCAGAACGGAGATTGAATTAAACATTAGAACTCAAAATATGAAATTTCTTCAGTTGCCCCATGATTACTTCCTCAATGCTTCCAAGTGAAGGCAGAAAGATAATTCCCCTGCAGACTGCTTTATGAGGTCTGGGTATGCAGCTGGCAGGAATTCAAGGTTATATTTAAAGTAAGGAGCTGGGCTGCTGGGGATGAAGGGCTGTTTGACGTTGCAGAGAGACTTTGTAATCCAGAAAAAAACGTTTTCTGAGGAGAAAAGGGGAAAGGCTTTACAGAGCACTCTTTCCAAGCAGTAGAACCTTAAAATATGTGAAATCTGACGCATGCAAAGAAAGAAAATAAATCTTCTAAAATCCTACTGGCATTATGGTGGTCTCTCCCTCCATTGTGTAAGGCAAGCTCTGCATTGGTACTACTAACATAAGCACTTCTTGACGAGGAATAAAAAGGATGTCTTGGAACAATAAATGTGATTATTTGGTAGGCATTTGTGTGTGTGTGTGGCCAGTGCTGATTTACTGAGATCTGCAAGTGTTTTGACATAAATTATTTGTTTAGATTCATCTACGGGACATAAAAGTGTGCCCATCACAATCTTTGGGCACCCCCTGACAAACACTTAAAACATTCAATACTAAGTGTGAGACTGAAAATACAAAATGAAACAAGGGTACCACTGCCTCTAGTGCATTGCCCTGATAGGAATTTTCATTCTATCTACAAACTCAGTGAAGGTCTCTCCTGTTTGTACAGTATATGACTATATCATATGGATGCAAATTGTACAAATAGTAGACTACAGTGAATCTATGAACTACTCAGTCACCCAGCCCCCCTTTTCATTTATTAGACCTGAATTTACTGAGCTTTGCTTAAAATGCATGTAAATTACTCACAGTGTGGCTCAGTATATGTCTTTTGTAACTGTTGCCTTATGAGATTCCCCATGTGAATTCTGGAAGGAGTGTTAAAGTTAATGTAATGAACTATCTGTGCTATTGCAAGATGCAAGGCATAGGAATTACGTGATCCTTTTATAGTACAGGAGATTCTTTAAATGGTCTCAATAGAGCTGGGAGAACTTCCAGAAAACCCTTTGAGTGAATAAGGTTGTCTTTAATGAAAAGTTTTTAAAGCTTTGCCAAATTACTCATGAGCCTATTCATACTTGTTTAAAACCAACTGAGAATTTAAGTGAGAGAAAAATGAATTTTGGGAGCACTTGTGCACAATAACTTTTGAACATTAGAAGAGGAAGGGGGATTGTCCAGTGATTTGAATGCAGGTGGGGGAATCAGATACCATGGGTTTTAATCCAAACTCTGATACCTACTGTCTGAGCCTGAACAACTCACTTAACCTTTCTGCCTCTGATTTCCTGTCTGTAAAAGACATTATTATACTAACTTACCTCCTTGACAGGAGTGTAATGAGGATAAATTAATGTCTGGAAGGGATTTTGAAGATGAAAAGAACTATATACAAAGTGCTAACTATCATTTCAGAACTTGAAAGTAGCCCAGGAGAAACCAGAAAGGCTTGTTTACCCCACATTGAAGAGGTGGACTAGTAACACAACATGGAAGTACACGTGGGAATTTCAAAAAAGAAAAGCAGCAGGACGTACAGGAGAGAGATCCTGAGAAAACTCAGTCCCTTATTTACAGAGATCCCGCACGTAAGCTTGTATTCTCAATTGTGATGAAGGAATAAGAAATCCCACAAATATACATCAGACCAGAGAGTGATAGGATGGTGGTTCTATAGATTTTGAGAAGTAGTCACCCTATAGGGAGGATTCACTGAGCCCAGGAAACCTAATGATTACTTGGGACAAATAGAAAGGAAAAAAGGGCAAGCATGAAGATCAATGGATGGTCAAAGGCAGGTAGATTAGCGACAGACAAGCAGGTCCCTTTTCCCTTGATAATTGAACAGGGGTTACTCCAGGTTAATTAGGGCACCTGGGGCCTGCAAGAACCTGTTAAAAGCCCCACCACCACCCCCCGCTGTCAGGTAGCAAGTCTATAGGAGTTGTGGGAAGCAGGAGTGCTACTGGAGACCTGGGTGGTGCAGACATTGACACCTTGCCCAACAGTGTGAATAGTCCCTGCCCACGCTCTGGAGTTTTGGGGGGAAGAGACCCTGCCAGAGGGGAGAAATTGAACTAGGTGTCTGGCTTGCTGCCACCAGGTCCAAGGGACTACCAGAGTTGGAGGCTCCCCTCCCTCTACCCTGTCAGGGAGGCTGGGAGAAATCCTCCTATTTAGACAAGGGGAGGGGACAGGAAAAACCCAGGGATGTGGGGCAAATTCCCAGGGGAGAGAGGAATCCCCCAGCCTGCTGCTAAGAGGAAATGGCAGAACCCACCAAGTGGGAGAAGGTGCTCTGTCAAAAGGTGTAATATGAACAACACTTTAAAATACAAATTTTCCTTCCTCTGAAGCATTTTCTCTCCCTTCATTGTGTTTTTCTTGTTTGTCCTCCACTGTTCTCTGTCCCTCCTTTCCTAACTTTCTTCTAGTTCGATATTCTTTCTTCTCTCAGGCTGTGCCCATTCCTCCAGGCTTTCTCATTCAGGGCAAAGCTCCTGATTCAATTGAAGTCAATAGAAATTTTGCTACTGAGTTCAGCCAATGGCAGAATTAAATCCTGTTTCCATTGTATTTTCCTTCCTTAAAATCATTAGTTAAAATTCTTTTTTTCTAGTTCGACTCTAGGATGGGGCTGCCTCTATGCAAAAGGAATAGAATAAATAATTCTGTAGTTTCGTTGTTGCTTCAGGCAATAAGGCTTTTCCTTCAGGAGAATTGTCCTTGTAATTAGGATTACTTGGATGGAATTCCTCTACCCTCGTCAAAAAAAAAAAAAAAAAAAAGCATAACATGCAAGAGGGCACTTCATGTCACCCCAAAATGATGAAGAGCAAGAGACAGACTACAAATCCTTCAGTCTTTTACTCTTAAAAAATACAGGCCTGGTCCATGCTACATGGGAAGTTCAAAGTAAGATACACAACTACAGCTATTGTAAATTTCATAGCTGGAGTCAACATACCTTACATTAAATTTCTGCACTCTCCACACAGTGGGAGGTCAACAGGAGCAAATGCTCCCTTCAGCTTCCCTTACTCCTTGTGAGGAGCAGGAGTACCAGCAACAAGGGGGCCACCCTTTAAGTTCAATCTAGCATAGACGTGCCCATAAAGCGTAGCTGAGGTGTACGATTTCCCCTCTGGGTAGTGATGCCAGGGAGGTGCTAGGATGTCACTCTGTTGCCAACTCCCAAAATATTATTTAATGTCTTGGGTATTTGATGGTTTTCTTAATGCTTCAACTCCAGGCAGCTCTCAGGGCTGGCAGGGGGAAGGGAGAGGCCAGCACGGCCACCTACCCACCTTGCCCAGGTGCCTGGCAAGTCTGTTGGCCCTCGGGGGAGAGAAAAAAATGATAAGTCAACTTCTTCTTCACAACATTCTACTGGAACCTGAGACTAATTTAATTCAGCACAAAATAGATTCACCTGTGCCTATATTCATCTTAAAGGCTGGGGACTGATGAGTTTCTCAGATAACTCAGACACCTGTTAATTCTCACAAGAGAATGAGACTATACCTAGTTCATAAAAAGTGAGAATTTATGAAATGATGGAATAAAAGACCATAGGTTGACACCTAGCAATGTGGGATCTCAAGGCTCTAAGATACAGCACTGGTCCAGAATTTTTCCAACAAAATATTTTTTATCAAAAAATGCGAATTCTTCTGAACTGAAACTGTTTGAAGAACAAGTTATGTTTCAATGAAACTCCTACCTCAAACAATGATTAAATATAATTACAAAATGAAAAAATCCAGTTTTCTGAATCAAGACTTTTCATTTTGATATTTAAGTATTACACTAAAAAAATTAAAAACAGTTGATATTCAAAAATCAATTTGAAATTATTGAAACAACATTTTAATTGAGCTGATTGTTTCCAATTTCCCATTCATGAAAACTTTTGAGATTTTGAGTTTTTCCATATAATTTTAGACAGGAATTTTTCCCCTATCTCTGAGGGTATGTCTACACTACAGCGCTATTTCGAATTAACTTATTTCGAATTAGTTAAATCGAAATAAGCTAATTTGAAATAACGCATCTAGACCCAAAAACTAATTCGAAATAGCGTTTTGCTATTTCGAAACAGCGTGTCCACACTGATTGGATGCTGGATCGCATTTAAGGGCAGCTGAAACCGGTTCCAGCAGGGCATCAGGTCAGTAGTTGCTTTGTGTGGCTGCTGTCTGAGGCTATCTGAGGCTTGTGCTTAAAGGAACCCCCCTGGCCAGCCGGTTCTCAGCTTTCCCACTTGCTTGCCTACCTCGCCGAGGGACAGCAAAGTGTTTTCCTCTCCACCTGCTTCGGTCGCTCTCCTTTGGGACACCGCAGCACTCAGCACCATGGAACCAGAGCCGCCCCTGGGCACTCTGGTGCTCATGTTAAACGTCTTGCTGCAAGCCTGGCAGCAATTGCTGGAGGCTGCCTGGCACCTTCTGCTGCAGGCCAGCCCCCTGACCCTGACCCTGCCCCCCCTGGAGCGACGCCCGGACGCCAGCGTGCCCCGCTGCATCTGGCGTCTGGACACCAGCAGCAACTGGTAGGACCACATCATCCTGGAGTGCTAGGGAGACCAAAGGTGGACCCAGAACTTCAGGATGAAGAAGGACACCTTCCTGGAGCTCTGTGAGTGGCGCGCCCCTGCTCTGCAGCGACAGGACACACGCATGAGGCCCACCATTCCCCTCCACAAGCGGGTGGCCATCGCCCTCTGGAAGCTCTCCACGCCAGATAGCTACCAATCCGTCGGGAACCAGTTCGGCGTGGGGATATCCACCATCGGAGCGGTGCTCATGCAGGTACAGCACTCACTGGCCACTGGGCCAGGATGGGGGGCTGCAAGGAAGACGTGGTCTGCCCCATGGAAAACGGGGGGAGGTGGTGTACGTGCCCTCCCCAGGAGGGGTCGGTCCGTCCCAGCCACGCTACAGACTGCCCGCGGTGGCCAGGATTGCAGCGGGGGTTGCTCCTGGGAGTGAGGCACAGGGCAGTAGCGGGGAAAGAACACTCCCAGACACCTGGGCGCCCCAGTGACCCTCGGTTTTGTGTGTCTCTCTGCAGGTGGTCAAGGCCAACAACAGGGTGCTGCTCTTCAGAATCGTCCGCCTCACCAACCTGGACGCGGTCATCCAGGGCTTCGGCACCCTTGGCTTCCCCAATTGCGGGGGGGCAATCGACAGGACGCACATCCCCATCCGTGCCCCGGAACACCAGGCCTCCCTCTGCATTAACTGCAAGGGGTACTTCTCCGTGATCCTGCAGGCCGTGTCTGACCACCGGGGCCAGTTCACGGACATCAATGTGGGCTGGTCAAGCAAGGCACACGACGCGCGGATGTACTGCAACTCCTCCGGGTGCCAGAGGCTGCATGCCGGGACTTTCTTCCCTGACCGCCACATCAGGGTTGGGGACATGGACATGCCAGTGTGCCTGGTGGGGAATGTAGCCTACCCCCCTACAGCCCTGGTTCATGAAGCCCTACACGGGACACCTCAGCCTTTCCCGGCAGGCCTTCAATGCCAGGATCAGCAGGTCCCGCATCGTGGTTGAGGGGGCCTTCGGCCAACTGAAAGCATGGTTTAGATGCCTCCTCACCCACCTCGACCTCTCCGAGAACAATATTCCGCACATGGTGGCAGCGTGCTGTGTGCTCCACAATTTGTGCGAGAGGAAGGGGGAGGCTTTCCTGCCAGCCTGGATGGCAGAGGCTGACCACCTGGCTGGCCAGTACGCACAGCCCCGCATGGCTTCCAGCCAGGAGGCCCTTCGGGGGACTGTCCGCATCCAGGAAGCCCTGCGGCAGAGCTTCCAGGCAGACGAGGACTGAAGTCCCCCTGGCATGCCCCACTGGGACCTGGGGCCTTACATTCCTCCCCCACCTCCTTCCCCTTTCCCCTCCCTAACCCCCCTTCCTGATCTACAATAAAAACACCTGTTTGGCCACAAAGAAAGGCTTTATTTCACATAACTGGGGTGGGGGGAGGGAGGCAAATGAGGGCGGGAGTGGGGAGGGGGAAACCTGGGAGGAGGGAGCTGGAAGGGGGAGGCAAGGGGAGGAAGGGGGAGGGGAAGCTCAGGGTTGGGGGTCTTGCTGGCTCTCCTGTCTCGCAGCACTGCGGGTGCGGGGGTGTCGGGGGGGAGTGGGTGTGGAGGGTGGGACAGGAGGGACGGGGGGTGCGGAAGAAGTGGGAGGGGGAGCAGGGGTGGGAGGAGGAGCAATAGCTGGGGCGGCCGCAGGGGCTGGAGCAGCAGGAGGCAGCAATCGGTCCGCCAGGGCCTGCAGGTGATTGCGGAGGGCACGGCCCTGCTCCCAGAGCTCCCTCAAGCTCTCCCGCCACAGCTGCAGGTCCTCTTGCACCCACTCCTCCTGGCTGTGGACCTGCCATCCCTGCAACCGCAGCTGCTGCCTCTGGAACTCCTCCAGGTTGCGGGTGCACCTGCTGGCCTGGGTTCGGGTGGAGGGTCCAGGCGGGGTGGTGCGTCCTGCACTCGCAGGTGCTGCGGCTGTGGTGAAACAAGAGAAGTGGTCAGTTCTCCTTGGGGACACAGTGGGTGAAACCCAGCCCCCCTCTGCAAGGCGAGGATGGCAGGTGTCCTCACCATCACGTCCTGCTATCCCCGGGAGTGTGAGCTGGCCCAGGACTGCACCCCAGACCATTTGCTGCCTACAGTGTGGTGGGGGGGGGGAGGGGAGATGTGCCCTGCCTCTGTGTAGAGGGGGCATCTGGAGGGAGGGCAGTGTGCAGTGTCTCTCCCCAGGGTCCCTGGGCTCCCCCTCCCCCTTCCCCCCGCATAAGGGGACCGTGATGTCACTCACATGTGGAGGCCTCCCTGGCCTCGGATGAGGCTGCTGACGGGCTCTCTGGTTTGGTTCAGGGTTCCTGGGTGCAGGGCAGGCTCCCTGCAGGCTCCTGGCTGCCATCGTCCTCCTCCTCCTCTTCCCGTCTCAGGGGCAGGGCCCTCTGCCCTGGGGTCAATGATGACCAGGGGGGCACGGACCGTCTGACCCCCCAGGATGTGGTCCAGGGCCTCATAGTAGGGGCAGGCCTCCAGGTAAGCCCCTGGTTGGGAGGCCCTGGCATAGGCCTGCCGCAGTTCTTTAATTTTTGTCCGCACCTGCTCCTGGCTGCGCATGTGGCCTCTGGTGGCCAGGCTGGCAGCCATGCGGCTGTAGATGGCCGCATTCCAGTGCCTAGTGTGGAGATCGTGGGCATTGGAGGCCTCCCCCCAAATCTCAATGAGGCTCACGATCTCCGCACTTGACCAGGAAGGCACCCGCCTTTTGCGGCCCCTGGCAGGGTCCTGGGAGCCACTAGCCTGGTCCTGGGGAGCGGTGGAGGGCTGGGTGGCAGCAGGTGGCTGGCTCATGGTGTGCCAGGTGCACGGTCTGCTGGCTGTGTGCTGGCAGGCTGGCAACTGGCACAGGCACTGTGGCCAGAGTCTGCCCCTGTAAGGGCTCTGGGGCTGGTGGGGAGCAGACAAGTTTTCCTGGTTTGGCCCAGAGTGGCCACCAGGGGGAACTGGGAAGGGCTGGAGGCCCCCTAATTTGAAATAAGTGTCTACACAGCACTTATTTCGAATTAGCTATTTCGAATTAGGTGTTATTCCTCATAGAATGAGGTTTACCTAATTCGAAATAAGGGCTCCACTATATCGAATTTATTTTGAAATAGCGGTTTGTATGTGTAGACAGCTATTAAAGTTAATTCGAAATAACATCTGTTATTTCGAATTAACTCTGTAGTGTAGATATACCCTGAGATATTTTTGAGACTCCAAAACCTTTACCTCTCCTCACTCATGCTCATATAGCATACCCATCTAGTCATTAACAAGTACACTGAAATGCTTCAGAACAGTGGAGGAAAAGAAGATGGGAAATGATTTCATGAAAACTATTATCTGTGCATTTACATTTTACCATAAACCAGGTCAACAGTCATGTGTGCAGAGAATTGAGCAATTAGTAAAACGTCTGGGAAATCTTGCCCTGGGAATAATTGTGATGTGCAGTGATTCACTGTGGTTGAATTCTTTGTTTTTGTTTGTTTGTTCTTGCTTTTTTGTTTTTTTAAATGGGCATATTTTGCAAAAATATAAAAGCAGTTGATTGTTATGGGCATACGCTGGGATTTCTAAGACGGAAACAGTAAATGTAAGCTATATTTTGGAAGAAAATGTTTTTTAAAAGTTTGAAAGGAGATCCCCGAGTTTGTACTTCACATATTCTCCCCATGTACGTATTTATATGGTATATTAAAGTTACTGCATAGACCTCTCTTTATTAAAATAGATTGGAAGATCAATCTCTCACTGTGTATCAGGTATTGCAGATTTCAAATCATTATTTCCCCTCTTTTCTGAACCTTTCCAGTTTGTCAACATCCTTTTAAAAATTAAAAGTATAAGACTTGCCCAAGTGACAGTCATACAAAGTGAACTTTGGTGGCATAACTTACCAACCAGGAGGAGAAAAATCTGGAAATCAGTAAAAATAATAACCAAACAAATATTTTACCACAGAAATTGCCAACATCAACTATTTGACTATAACATAGCTTAGATTCCGGCCACAGCCGTTCTCAATTTATAGACAGCAATATCAATGTAATATATCTAAAATAGTCAAATGTATCCCATATTAAATACCAGCAACATGATTGTTTCCTTTAGCTTATTCCATCTGGCATCTGGATAGCCTGCTTGGTAATTTGCTGGCTGACTACCAGCATTCTGATGGGTTGTACAAGCTGCCTCACTTCTGACTGACCGGTGGCCAGCTGGCAGAAATGACAGCCCACTTTTCATTTCCCTCTTTTCTGATTTCCCTTCGATTTTTAGGAAATTATTTTGAAGCCTTTCCCTCAAAACCAGAAACAATCAAATAAATATATAAACCTGCTACTGGGCCGTGGCATTTATAAAAAATTATGGCAAAAGGACTGAGAAATCCATCTTTAAAAGAATAATCAGACATCAAACAATGATCAAAATCCATTAGGCACTAAATACCTATTCAAGTTTTGGGACAAATGCATCCCATTTTCACAGAGTAATGCATCAGGACCAGTGATTTCATTAAAAAAATCCATATTATTAACATGCAGTACTCTCACAATATATAAACATAGGTACTATCTGGGCGGCATTGAGGGCTAGCTGCAGAAGGCACAGCATGGTCTCTGGGGGGTGCTGAGGGCTGGCTGCCACTAGCCCTACACCTTCTGCCCCAGACCCTGCCCCTTCTGGAGGCCCAAAGTCATGCCCCTCCCACACTGCCCAAGGCCCAGTGATGTCTATCGACAGGCCCTGGGCACATGCCAGCCAACTCAGGCTTGCAGGGCTCAAAATAAGGGTCTGTTTAATTGCAGAGTAAACATTTGGGCTGGGGATGGAGCCCAGACTCTAGGATTGTGCAAGTAGGAGGGCTGTAGAGATCAGGCTGCAGCCAGAGCTAGAATATCACACCACCCTTAAACAGTTCCTGAAGACTGAGTCATCTGTCAAGGGCTAGCCACAGCTGTCAAGTTACAGTGTAGACGATCCTTAGAGCTTGAGGGGTAGTTAAAATGAGCATTCTCCAGAGGAACCAGTGCCTGTCACTGGTGCACCAATGAACTTTTAATATGATCTATCAAAGTATGCAGTGCTAGCATACAGTATGCACTATAATTCAGTATTTACTGCAGCTTTGCATCCTGGATTAAAATGATCAATTCTGCTACATTAACCTTTATACTTCAGTACAGAAAAAAAACACACGTTTTTAATAAAACATTTTGCCACATAGCAGCTGGATAAAAGAAATTATTCTAGTCAAGCATACTCAGGCAGTGAAACAAACTTGAAAGGTAATACTAAACTTCTGCAAATATTTGCATACCAACTGGCAATGACCACTTCTCAAAATCTAACTCCCTTTTCATTAATTAAGCAGAACCCGCAAGACTATCTGTATGCCACCTGGTAACTCCTGAGTCCGAATAATACTACAGAAAAGATCTTTGACAACCTACCATTTTTCAAGTATGCAGTTAAGTGGTTGTTCCTATGGCTCTGTCTACTTTTTAGTCTTGTTAGCTCATCCAGTTATTCTAAAATGGCTGAAATGATGCATGTAGGCTAGCATATCTGAATATGTGTTTGATAGCCTACACTCCACTTTACATTAATTTGGCAGATGTAATCCAGTCAACAATGTTCAAGACACAAAGACCGTCAGGACGATGAGTTGCTTTGAAATTCTCAACAATGCATGTCATGGGTTGTGGCTGCGCATAATGACATACAGGCAGTCCCCGGGTTACATGGATCCGACTTACATCGGATCCCTACTTACAAACGGTGTGAGGCAACCCCGCACTAGCTGCACTCTCCCGGCCCCCCCAGCACACCGCCGAGACGCGCCATGGTCCCGCCGCCCACGTCCTCCGCGGCGAGAAAAGCCGCTCTGCGTCTCCTGGTCTGCTGCCCCAGCAGACCAGGAGAGAGCGCTTTTCTCAGCAGACACCTCAGCTTGAGAATAAAGGACTGAGGGAAGTGAGGTGTGGGAGAATAAAACTGAGCTCTGGAGAAATGTTTGGCTAGAGTTTCCCCTACAATATGTACCAGTTCCGACTTACATACAAATTCAACTTAAGAACAAACCTACAGTCCCTATCTTGTACGTAACCTGGGGACTGCCTGTACTGGACTGTCTCAAAACACCTGAGAAATTCTGCTGCAGCACAAATTCCATGTCCAGTATGAAACTGGTTGTGATGGCTCCATTGTTTCAAGGCCAATCAAACCTAGGTTATCTTTTTTTATCATTATGAATAACTAGATCATTCATTCTACAGAAAGTTACTTTTCAATTTCCTTACATGATGTGCACCACTGTTAACAGTATTCCATATTAGCCTCAGAGTGCACAATTTCCATATTCTTTCTTATGGCAGATGCTCTATAGGTAAAAATTGTGTTGCCACAAAAGATTGTGGCTTTGCAATCAAAGTTGTGACTAAATTAATGTCACACACTGAACAATGGTTCTTAGTCATTCATTCTGTTCAATATAAAGCCTGACAGTGTCTCCTTGTGAAAAATTGTCTGACTGGTTAAATGCTAACTGTTCAATCACAGAATTCACAGAGATAAACAGGAATGAGATAAACAGGTTGAACTCATCCAGCACTCTCTAGTCTGACATCCGTGGCCCAGCATGATTTTAATTAGACAGATGTCCACTTAACATGGGTGCAGTACCAGAGAATTTGCCAAACCATAGAAGGTCAATATTGTCTCTTAGCATAACCAACACTTCCATTGCTTACTGGGCTCTTAGAAGACATTTGGGGTAAATTAGAGCTAAATAACAGCACAGAATATTGAGAGCCAGGACTGGTGGCTGTAAACAAACTGTACAGGACCACAGAAAAGTTGGCCACCGTTATGATAAGTGGACACGTGTAACTAAAATCATGCCAGACCATGGATGTTGCCTGACCAGAGAGTGCCAGACTAGAGGTTCAACTTGTATTCTTCCTTAAAAATTGATTCCTACCCATCCCCAATTCTGTTCCTTCCTGTTTGTTCTCTGGTTAGCCTATTCTTTCTGCTGTATTGCTCTCCCTTCTTTTTGTCTTCCTCTTTCTCCTGTCTTTATTTTTCTGTCATTTTGATTCTTCCTTCCCATATCCTCTGGTTTTTTTCTCCTTCCACCACACTGATTGCTGGCAACATGGGAACACCTCATATCACTTGGCCTGCTTCTTTCTATCAATCCCTCTTACTATCATCACTCCCTGACCTCCCTGAAACATATGACCAGAGTGGGGAGCCAAACTGAGCAGAACAGCTCTCTCCTATGTTAAAACAGAGTGAGGTGAGTTTCTCTGGTCAACATTCAGCTCTCACCTGGGCCTGTGTTCTAGGAGAGCAGATAGGACTGATGATCAAAGGACTGAGGAAAAAAACCATCTGGGACTGTACAATTTTTGTGTATGGGAGCATGAGGAGATGCTTGGGCACTGTTACTGGTCAACAGATAATGAATGTCAAGTATTGGTTTTGCCTTGAGTTAATTTTTCTTTCACAAGAGTGTTAGGTGGAGGTCCCTGGCTGCTGCCCCACTCCTTGCTTGTCCAAGTTTCACAATAAATTCAAGGGGATATTTGGATCAGGCAGGAATGGTCCATCCATTTTCACATTAGGTGAGTGGAGTCCTAGCGTTGTCCCTAACCATGTTGATGAGATGTCCCTAGAAGTTTCTCTTATTAATCAAGGGCAGTTTATAAGTGCAGATTTCAAAGTGATCCTTTGGCCAAATTATGTTTTCTGACTCATAAAGTCAATGAGCAATGGGTATAAAGATTGTATTTGTTCCTCTACATAACAAAGAGAAGGATTATCATGTAGCTAAGGCGCAAGACTGGGACTCAGTAGACCGCAGATCTATTTTGAGACTTCCTTAGTTGTGTTGGGCAAGTTATTTAAGGCACAGACTGGGATGCCTAAATTTAGGCACCTAAATCTATAGTGTGGGCCTGATTCAAAGTCCTGTGAAACCAACACTGAATGATTTTGATGGATGATAAGCACCCTTCTCTCCCACTGGAAAGCAGCTCAGACCCTCTAACTAGCACTCACATTTGAAATGTTTTAGTTAAAATGTAAAGTTCAGCTAGCAGTACATAGGAGGAGAAAGCTTCCAAAACCTCAGAAACTTTGCTGTAGTTCTAACTACCAAAGACTGAGAAAAGCAAAATGCTTTTAAATTTAAAAGCTTTAAATTTATTGTTTTCATATCACATGCCAAACATCTATCATGAAGTCATGGAAGTATAAAATAATGGTTTGCAGTTGCACCTTCCCAGATGATGAGGCAAGGACATGGCAAAAGACAGCAAGCAAGTTTTACTGAAAACATAGACCCTACCTAATTGGCCAAGGATGAGCAAAGACTTCCCAATGGAATGCTGCAAAAAAAATCTGTGAGCTTTTTAAAAAACAGCACAACAACATAATCACTTTTTCCATCACAAGCTTTCCTATCAGAAGACTTGATTGGAGTGTTCCACCAAAAATTGATTGCACTGTTCCACCAAACAAGAGAGCCAAAATTGTTTGGATCTGCCATACCCAAAATTAACTGCAGGCTAAGCAAAGCTGAAGTCCAGTTGTCCAGGATTTTTTTATTGTTAAAACACACTGAAACTATTGTTTAATTCTCCTGCTTTCTGAAAGGCTGGCTAAGGGGATGGAAATCCCCAGTCATGTTTATCTATTTCTGGATCCATCTTATGAGCCTGTAAATGCAGACCAGCATTATCACATTTTAAACACCTATGCAACCTATCAAAGCTCCAGGAAAGTAACACACATGCTGTAGTCAAGTGTGAAAAAAATGTTCTTAATAGAAAAGACATGAGTGCTTTTTTTTTTTATTCCAGTCTATTCCTTTTAAATGAAGAATCTTATGGAAAAGGCATTTTTGGAATATCAATTTGAAAGAAAATCAAGTCATTTGGTTTCTACATAGATGAAGAGAGAAATGCAGTCACCAGTGCACAGTCAAAAAGAAATAAGCATATGTTTCGCAGTTAGTTTTGTTTAGAGGGCGAGTACAAGGAGAGATGAGTTTGGAAAGAGTGTCAATTCAGGGACCAAAAGCAACAACTCAGAACTAGGGAAATGAAGTTATAATAGTCGAGGGAAAATTGTACCTTTTCTCTTAGTGAAAAAGGGACAATTTTTCATGACACTTGCATCATGGCCAAGCAGAGTAAGAGCTACAAAACATAAAGTTATTTGTCCCGTTCCAGGAAAGCACTTAAACACATACTTAACTTTAATCAGGTGTTTAGTCCTATTAGAATAATCGCATGGTTAAATGCTTTGCTAGATTAAAATAAGAGTTCTCAGAGTATTACAGTCCAAAAAGCACATGTAATCTCCAACAGGCAAGAGTAGATACTATTGTATTTAGAACTGAGCAAAACTTTTCATTTCAAAATCAAAACCAATGTTTATAAAAGATTTGGCCTGTTCACTAAAAGCAAAAATTCAAAGAGAAAAACTACAAGTTTGTTTTCCCACCATTTCTCCTGCTTTCCCCCTTTTCACTGTTAAATGAATAAGAAAGAAGAGATTTTGAAGGAAAGGGAGAGTCCAACTTTTCTTATTCCTTCTTACTCTCTAGTTTTTCTATTTTGAATAAGTTACAAAAAAGACAATAGAAAAAAAAGAAGATGGGGGATGGGAACCCACCAACCTGGACATTATTCATTTTACTGCATGTGATGCTAAAAGAGGAGAAATGGGTAAAACTCCTCATAATTAAAATTTCAAATGTGAAATAATGTGGAAAATCATTGCATTTCAAGCTCCGTAAAATAGGAAGAACTTCAATTTTTTGTGTGTGTGATTTTTTTTCTTTACCATTTTTGACCAGCTGTAGTTGAAATCATGATCAGGGAGAACTTTGGATTCTCAGTCCCTTCCTATCATTCATCAGCCAGTTGATGAGCTCCCCTATGTCCTACCAGTCTGTGTATACATACCTGCAACATAAAAGGGATAGAAACTGCATCCTAAAAGTCAATATGCAGATACTTCAGTATCTGCACATGCAGCCAATAGGTGCATCATTGGTCATCTTCTGCAGATATTACAGGTGAGTTTCATTTTATGTACATTAATTATTCATAAAATTAAAGGAAAATCATAGGATAAGCGACACTGTAGACCAATAATTTAATTGTTTACCTGAGTGGAAGTACAAGAAGAGAAGAGAAGTCTGCCACCCCCTTCTCACTCCAAAATATCTGGTTTCTGCTTCTAAATGTTCAGCAGTCTTCCAGTTCCTTTCCTCTATATAATCTCTGTGGTTTGCATTATCCGATGTTTAACAAGTATGACATATTATTTATTTCAGTCTACAGCTCTGAGACTTTTGCATAGTTTTCCCCCTTGCTAGCAGATTCACAAATAAATCATTGCTATAATCCATGAAATAAGTGGACCTTTGGAGCATGTACATAGTGTTTTAAATTAATCTTTTAGGGAAGAATGTCACCGTAACCACATTATTTACCCAGTCACAATATATTCTAACTTGAAATGCTTTGTGCAAGACAGCGTGTGACATTACAATCCAGATGTGGAATTTAACTAGCACAGCAACTATTTCTATAAGAACAATATCAACATCTTTACAAATTCCAAAGCCATATCCAAGACACTGATTGTTTCTGACATTTGATATGGAAATCACAGAAGCCATTCACGGTTAGGGGTCCTTTTCCCCCCATAGTTCTGTCACTGTCTATGTCATTTTGAAATATTTAGGAAGTCTATGATTAGACTTTCAAATCTTTGGACTTCGGTGGTAAAAAAGGGGAAGGAACCTTGGATTCTGTCTTTGAAACAATTCATTTTGCAAAGAGACATATGGATACAGGGCACAATGAGCAGCCATGTTTTAATGAAAAAAACATGAAACAGCAGGACATTATTTTAATGCAAACAATCGTGATTGGCCTAAGCTGTAGTTACATATAATTTTTAGTGTGATGTTGGATAATTTAGCTTCATGTGAATTCAATCTTCTAGGGTATTTGAATCAGTTTTGATCTACATTTGGTTTTCTGACATATTGAGGCAAAAACGCCATACAAACTTTCTCTAAAGGAAAAAAAAACTTTTTGCAAGCTCTTCCAGCAGTCACTTCTTTCTTGGTGTATTTATTTTCCTATAACCTTCATTTTTGTGATGTACTTGAAATAGTGTTATTTACAGATAAAAGCTACATTAAAACATTCAACATTTAACCCAGGCTAGAACCTTCAGGGCTAGAATTCAGAGCCATAGGCATTGTGGACAACCAATGCCACTACATCACCACAGAAGGCTTAGGCTATGTCTAGACTACAGGCTTCTTTTGGAAGAAGTTTTTCCAGAAGAGATCTTCTTAAAAAACTTCTTCCGAAAGACAGTGCCCACATTGCCAAAGCGCATTGAAAAAGCGATCTGCTTTTTTGAAAGATAGCGTCCACACTGAATGGATACTATCTCACATTTAAGCTTTGATTACTATGGATGGAGTGGCCACCAGGGTACCTGTGCTTTTTCCTCTTTCCTCTTCTTTCGAAAGAACTCCCTCTTCCCCGTCCACACATGGCTTTTTCCAAAAGAGCTCTTTCGGAAAAAGGCTTCTTCCTCATAGAAAGAGGTTTACCAATGTCAGGAAAAACCCTCTGTTCTTTCAATTTTTTTCTAAAGAACGCAATTGCAGTGTGGACGTAAGTGAAGTTTTTTTGGAAAAACTCTGCAGTGTAAACTTACCTTTAGGCTAGACTCTTGTAGCAAACCCTGTGTGGCTGGGCTCAGCAGGAAGTACCATTCAGCAAGATGCACTATCTAGCAGAAACTGAGTGGCATTTCCTCACATCCCACTAATTGGCTGGGACCAGTACTTAAGGCAGGAAGACATACCAAGGAGCTGTGTGAGCAACAGTACATACTCTCAACCTTTCTTGCTTCAGATCCTGTGTGAGAGAGATCGCAGACTCCAGCTTCTGACCCTATGTGCCTCCTAACACTTGCTTTGGGGGGAGGTCTGAGGTAGGCTGGAGGACAATCTGACACTGCGTGCCTAATGCATATGACTCCTCATTTGTACTCTGGCTTGTCTTGGACTCTGACCTTCTGGTACCCAATTCAACCCAACTGCTGCTCTGGCCAGTAGGTCTGACCAACCCTCCCCCATCTCAACCTAATTATCAGTATATTGCAGTTTCAGATTGGGTGACCATTCTCTGCTAATGAGTGCTGTGAGTAGGCAGACCAGACTTTTGACATATGTGAGATTGAGTTTGAGATCTGCAGAAAACTATATCTTCTATGTATTTTGAGCACTTCAGTATTCAAACAGAAACCCCTGGGATTTCATCTGTTGTGCTACCTTGACACCTTTTAAATATTAATATTTATTCATTAAATTATAATGTTGCCAACTCCCACAATTCTATCACAAGTAGGAGGGAGAAAACTTGTTCATCTTGGCCTCTGGGGATAGAACAAGAAGCAATGGGCTTAAACTGCAGCAAGGGAGGTTTAGGTTGGACATTAGGAAAAAGTTCCTAACTGTCAGGGTAGTCAGACACTGGAATAAATAGCCCAGGGAGGTTGTGGAATCTCCATCTCTGGAGATATTTAAGAGTAGGTTAGATAAATGTCTATCAGGGATGGTCTAGACAGTATTTGGTCCTGCCATGAGGGCAGGGGACTGGACTCGATGACCTCTCGAGGTCCCTTCCAGTCCTAGTATTCTATGATTCTATGATTCTAAGTCTCACAACTTTTGGTGTTTCCTTAGAGCCCCACTCTGGGAGTCAACTGATTATGTGAGAAACCAAACTTTCATTAATATTTTCTTTCAATCCTGATAATTGATTGAAAAACCTGAAAGTATTACTTGAATATACCCTATAAGATCAACCATAAAACAGAAGAAAAAATTCTTAAAAAGCATTTTAATCCTATTTTAAGCCCTTCTCATGATTTCAGGATGTTTAGGGTTGACAATATTGAGTCGTAACAAAGTGAAAAATATATATCGCCTCTCTTGTATTCACTGGTGTTATGTGACGGGTGTGCATGGGGCCACGTGCCCTCTCCAACACCATGGGAGGGGCAAAGGGCAAGATCCTCTGGGTGGCCCAGGGAAGTAGTGGGGAGGCTAGCATCCACGACAGGGGTCAGTCTCCCCTTCCCCGCACTCACTGGCAATAGTGGGGATAAATGGAGCAAAGCAGCTCCACTACCCCAGCTACCAGCTGCATTGCTTGGGAGTAGGGGCAGGACTGCATTTGCACTCACCAGCAAGAAGTGGAGTGACGCAGCCAGCAGCTGTGGGAGAGGAGCTGTGTTGCTTCACTTCCCCCCGCTGCCACTGCCAGTGAGTGTGAGCACCAGCACCTCCCCAGTAGTCCCCCAGCCATGTCACTCTGCACAGAGGGCTGAAGGGAAGAGGTGTGGCAAGCTAGGTTCTGGGGCAAAGGGGGGATTGTCCCACCCCTACCCAGGTGTCATAGGGAGGAACCTGTGGGGGAGGGTAGTCACGTGGCTGGTGCCTCCCTCTCCCCCCAATTCCTTTCTAACCAGTTGCTCTTGCTTGTATCACAGTTCTTTTACAATCAATCGTTATATCCATTGGCGTATATCAAAAAGTACCAAGCAATGAATCTACAGAGTGGGTTTGGGAGTTTTTGATTTAATGCATTCCAGCTATGAAGCCTGATCGGTTCATGTGTAACTTATTTGATTTGTTCCACAATTCACTTATCCAGAAAGTCTTTCATACAAGCCCTCTTGCTGAATAGTCACAATTCCATGTTTGTGAAAAATGTTTAAATAATTTATTTTTTGTCCCAATACCAAATGAAAATAATTTTGAAATCTCAAAAGTTGCTGTTAAACAGAATTGTGATCCTTCAATGATTGCTTCCAAGACATTCACTCAGCACAGTATTTTATATTCTCACTTACAAAAAAATATATTTTTGAGGTTAGATGTGTGCCTTTGGCCATTATCTTTGAAAAGTCGTGGAGATCGGGAGAAATCCCGGATGATTGGAAAAAGGCAAATGTAGTGCCCATCTTCAAAAAAGGGAAGAAGGGACGATCCAGGGAACTATAGGTCAGTCTTACCTCGGTTCCTGGAAAAATCATGGAAGGGATCCTTAAGGAATCCCTTTTGAGGCACTTGGAAGAGAGGAAAGTGATTAGGAATAGTCAGCATGGATTCACAAAGGGCAAGTCATGTCTGACCAATCTGATTAGCTTCTATGATGAGGTAACTGGCTCTGTGGACGTGGGAAAGTCAGTGCATGTGATATACCTTGACTTTAGCAAGGCTTTTGATACGGTCTCCCACAATATTCTTGTCAGCAAGTTAAGGGAATGTGGATTGGATAAATGGACAGTAAGATGGATAGAAAGATGGCTAGAAGGCCGGGCCCAGAGGGTAGTGATCAACGGCTCGATGTCAGGTTGGCGGTCGGTTTCTAGCGGAGTGCCCCAAGGTTCGGTTCTAGGACCGGTTTTGTTCAATATCTTTATTAATGACCTGGATGAGGATGGATTGCACCCTCAGCAAGTTTGCGGATGACACTAAGCTAGGGGGAGAGGTAGATACGCTTGAGGGCAGAAATAGGGTCCAGAGTGACTTAGACAAATTGGAGGATTGGGCCACAAGAAATCTGATGAAGTTCAACAAGGACAAGTGCAGAGTCCTGCACTTGGGACGGAAGAATCCCAAGCACAGTTACAAGCTGGGGACCAACCAGTTAAGTAGTAGTTCTGCAGAAAAGGACCTGGGGGTTACAGTGGATGAGAAGCTGGATATGAGTCAACAGTGTGCCCTTGTAGCCCAGAAGGCTAATGGCTTATTAGGTTGCATTAAGAGGAGCATTGCCAGCAGATCCAGAGATGTCATTATTCCCCTTTATTCGGCTCTGGTGAGGCCACATCTGGAGTATTGTGTCCAGTTCTGGGCCCCCCCCTACAAAAAGGATGTGGACGCATTGGAGAGGGTCCAGCGGAGAGCGACCAAAATGATTAGGGGGCTGGAGCATATTACTTATGAGGAGAGGCTGAGGGAGTTGGGTCTGTTTAGTCTGCAGAAGCGAAGAGTGAGGGGTGATTTGATAGCAGCCTTCAACTTCCTGAAGGGAGGTTCCAAAGAGGATGGAGAGAGGCTGTTCTCAGTAGTGACAGATGGCAGAACAAGGAGCAATGGTCTCAAGTTGTGGTGGGAGAGGTCCAGGTTGGATATTAGGAAAAACTATTTCACTAGGAGGGTAGTGAATCACTGGAATGGGTTACCTAGGGAAGTAGTGGAGTCTCCATCCCTGGAGGTGTTTAAGTCTCGGCTTGACCAAGCCCTGGCTGGGTTGATTTAGTTGGGATTGGTCCTGCCTAGAGCAGGGGGCTAGGACTTGATGACCTTCTGAGGTCTCTTCCAGCTCTATGGTTCTATGATTCTATGAGTCTATTTGAAGTGGTATTTTGACCATCTACCAAAATATGTTTGTGACAGGGATTCAGCCTGACCTTGATTAATCTGCCAAAGAAGCACAGAAATTCTGAACAGGATTTTTTCAAGGATTCAGATAAATATAGTGTTTGTCTTTCTACAAAACTGTCTTTCAAATTACAGGACACAACCCACTACTAGGTTGCTGAATGTAGGTTGACCAGCAAGGGTGCTAAAGCAGCCTTTCTGCTGTGCTGTCCTGGCGCTGCAGACCGCGCTGCATGCTGAAAGCAGCCAGCAGCAGGTCTGGCTCCTGGGGAAGCACAGGAATCCACATGCTGCCCTGTTCCAGCTCTGCATTCCCATTGGCTGGGAACTGGACAATGGGAGCTGAGAGTGGCTGGGGCCTACAGGTGAGAGCAGTGTGCAAAGTCACTTGTGCACCTCTGTCTAGCCCTGCCCCAGTGCTCCCTCCCACGCCATGAATCTTCTGCCGCATCCTCTAGCCTGCAGCTCCCTCCTGAATCCCAAATCCCTCATCTCCAGCCCTGTCTCATAGCCTGCACTCTAGTCAAAAGATGTAATTATGTGGGGTCATGGGCATCAACAATTTTCTTCAACTTGGTCATGAGAAAAAAAAAGTTTGAAAACCATTGTTCTACCACCTACAGACCTATATAGCAAGTCCACATGTTCATTTTTGCTGATGCAAATGGAGTGATGTTTTATGGAAGTTTAGTTTTCTGTAATTTTTTTTAATTGCAATAATCATTCATGCAATAAAACATTTTGATTGTATATATGAAGCCAAATGCTAATGGCACAACATAAAATAAATTCATAAACTTAGCATTTAGCTGTTCCAGAGCAGAAATATTCAACTTTAGTCCAATAGGATACATTATCACAGTTTTGTTGCTACTCAAATGCTATATTGAAAATTCTGCACACCCATTGACTGGTTCACAGCCAATGGGAGCTGGAGGTGTGGTGCCTGTGGATGAGAGTAGTGTGCAGAGTGGTCTTACACACCTCCACCTAGGAGCTGGACCTGCTGCTGGCTTCTTCCAGGGCACAATTCTCTTTCACATCAAAGTGTGTGTGTGCATATGCATGTCCTTGGAGTGTTCCCTTGTTGTGAGTACAATATTCACAGGGACTCTACCTCAATTTCCCACAATGATCTTCAGCTTACCTTGGCTGTAAACCATTATAAAAAGTAACAAAGGCACTTAGTCCAAAGCCAATAAACTTGCCTAATAAAAGAACCCTACCCCAGACAGGCTCATTCTTCAGCCCCATTCAATCCCAGCATAGTTGGGACTCCAGCTTAAATGGTTTGTCTTCCTGCTTAGCAAAGGGCTCCATCTAAGCTCTTTTCTAATCAGACATCTGAGTCAGGTCTACTTTTCTGTCAAGGATTCAAACAGACTACAATCCTTCTTTATCTTTGGACCAACTCAGGCTTCTCTCCCTTCCCACTCCTTGCAGAAGCAGCTTGTGTGCTCTCCTTCACCAATGGCCCACAAATGGCTCACCTTTCTGCCTTTTAAGTTAGAAGCCTGTACAGGTGTAACGGAGTGAGGCTAATTGCACAGAGCTCAGTAGCAGGTTGCCCTACAGCATGGTGGGGATCTTCAGGCCTGGCCCCTGGCTTTGCCTGGAACCAGACCCTGGGGCTCAGGGGATTCCCCCCTCATCAGCACTGGGGTGCCCACTCTGGCACTGGAGCCCCTCCAACACCCCACCTCAGGGCTGGAGCACACAGAATTTACTAGCCTAGGGCCCCCCCCCCCCCAGGCTCTGGTGTGCCTGGGGAATATAGGGAGTGTCTTTCTGCTTCTCAGGCGAGGTCCACGACAGTGAGGGGTTTTTGTTTGTTTGTTTGTTTTGCTTCCCACTTGTGTGTGGCCTCAGAACTGATTTTACTGTGGGCCAGTGGCCCCTGACCCAAAAAAAGGTGTCTGCTAATATTACCCCTGATCCTCCTTGACCCTTACCTACTCTGGTCCTCTAATCATCCGACATGGCCAGACGTACTCTGTTACATGCAGAGGATCACAGAGCCTATGTGTGGGTTGCTACTAACATCCCACTACACAAGTTCTAGTGTGCTTGAGACCCTCCATGCTTGAGGTAGTGTAGGTACTTGACAAATGTCTCATGTTAATACAATGTTTATCAGAGGAAGGCGCAGCCCACATTTTTGTTTTTTTCCGATGATGTGCACCTTCCTTAATATTTTTGATGCTTGTGTTATGGTACTCCTAAAGTATTGTTTGGCAGGATTTTTCCTGTTTTTTGTTGTTGTTGTTGTTTGGGGTTTTTTTTATGATTATTTAGTCACTGCTCTGTCAGTCTAAGGATTCTCCAGGCAGTCCCTCACACCATACAGCCTTGCTTAGGATGGGTAACTCATTCCTCCGTCACAAATGAAAATGATCCCCAAGATTATCATAACATCACTAATTCTCCATCAGAAAAAAAAAATATTCTATGATTGTGTGTGAAGCATTCAGACCCTAAGATTTCATAGGGTCTCCTGCATAGGAGATGGGGCATGTATCTATTTTGTTTACACATATCTGGTGCACGGGATCAAGCATCCATTGCTTCCTGAAAGCTCAGTATCTGGGATCATGAGACAAATGTCATTTCCAAATCCCAGACAATGTTCTAATAAAATATGACCTAAACAGTTATACTTTTCCAACTGCACTTTTAAACCCAACCGCCTCCCTTAATAATCTGAAAAAGACTAACGTACAGCACAAATAAACATCAGCATCCTCTTATGTTTCTGCTACGGAGAGCTCTGCATGGTTGGCATATTTTCTGCGCCGCTTGCAAAGCAGCGTCTCCTTTTGTTGATGATGCAAATTGTTTCCAAATTGCTCAGCATGACTTTTTCCTCAGCCACTTGCTCCTGAAACTTGAAAGAAAAATAGTGCACATTTAACCTGAAAAAAGCTTCACAGATTTCACAGAGAAGTCGGTAGGGGAGGGGAAGGGAGAGAGCAGAGGGGAAGCTGTTTCACAGTTATTGAGGCCATGTGTGGTGGGCTAAACAAAACCTTCAGGCACTCTGTCACAAGTTATTTTCACTTCTTACAATTTGCACAACCAAGTGGGTGGCAACATGTCTATCTGCTCTCCTTGTCTTTTACCAAATTAAACTAGCATGACTTTAAAAAAAAGAGTTTTAATCTAATATCACCCATGCCTATATTATTTTCAGATTGATTCTATGTGCAATGGGGTCAATTTTCTTACTAAGTACAAAAATAAATGATCCCAGTGAGATGTATCAGTTGTCTTAAGTTATTTGGTATGTTCACTGCATAGAAAAAAAGACAACAACACATGGTATGGGTTTTAAATAGGTCATGTCATTATTAGTTAAAATACACCCACGGTTCCCATTGGGAGAAAGCCTAGTGATGCCATTCACATCTTGTTGATCCTTTGCCAATTCTTGGAGCGCTGGAGGGGAAGCCAACTATCACATAAGAAGGTATGTTGGGCATCTCCAACTGCCTGCTAACACTCGTCCCCATTTGGGGAATTGAGACAAGAAGGTTCTACCATAAAATGCATTAATGGGATGGTCCTTCCATGGTAGAGTCCCAATCTCTAGTTTGCATTTGCTCCTATCTCAAAAGGAAATAGCCTTTGAATGCCCAACAAGTTGCTACATTGAGACCTGCCTCAAGGAGGCATCAGCGTCTGCTTGGCTGCCTACAACCCACCCCAAAAGGACCACCTCAGAGTTCAGCCAATGGCAATCATCCAGAAACAAACTGAAGCCTGTGTCAGAGACGAGAACTCTGTTCTCTGAGCTATGCAGCCATATTAGATAGCCAAGCCACCTCAGAACTGCAGACATTATCAATACTTTCCAGCTGGCCTTCCTCAAGGCCCTATCCACTTTTTGTCCAACTCTGATGGCCAGCCTTTTCATTCATACTATCCCCATGATGGGAGGCTGTGACAAGGTGCGGTCACATAAGACCCCTTGGGGATGTATCTTAGAGTGCTGACAAAGCCACTGACACTCGCCTCTTTGCTCTCTGGGGCTTCTGACCACTCTGTGCTGCTGGACCAGCCCACCTGGTCTCCCCCAGCCAAGGCACAAAGCTGAGATCACAGCCCCCAAGGAGCAATACAGACACTCAAACACTTCAGGTTCGAGGAAAGTGCCATTTGGGCCCAGCTCCCAAGGAAACCATTCCCCAAATGGGATCAGAACCCCAACTAAATTATTTAGGTAAGCCCCCTTTAACAATGAAAGGAGGATGTATATGCTGATTTCTCCCCCAGGTAACAATTATTTACATTGGGCTTGATAGTAAATAGAAGTGATTTTATTAAGTACAAGGAGTAGGATTTAAATGGTTGCAAGTGAAAGCAGGCAGAGCAAGGTAGATTACAAATTTAAAATAACAAAAAACACATAGCTAACTCTAACACGTATCACAAACTTATTACAAACTCACCCTAAAACTGTTCTTATTCCAGCTAAGCCTCCAAACCAGGGAAGTCCCCTTTTTTCCCATTTTAGTTTGTCTTTGGCTGGCATGGCATAGCCAAGAGGATAAGAAACTGCTACCTTCCCATTGTTTTATATATTCCACTTTGGGTGGGAATTCTGTTTCTCCTTTCCACCCTTTCATGGCAAATTACCTGGTCAGACCCTGCTAGTTGGGGTGGTAATGTGACGTCCTAAGACCAACCACCGCTTGGACTCCCTGGATGGCTTGCATTTGCACATTTAAAGCCATAAACCATTCCATATGCCATATCTCTAACTTTACATAGAAGAGTGATACATACACCAAAATAAGAAATAGAGCTCCAGCAGATTGAGACATTAAAATTGATGTTACATGAAGTGTTTTGACCAAAGCATCTTCAAGTTACACATATTGGTATTCATAAGTTAATTTCATAAATCATGTGGAGAACCATCACAGAGGCATGTTTCCTAGGGCTACGTCTACACTGCAGATACTTGTCAGTAGAGAGTATGCTAATGAAGCACTCATTAGCATTTGTCACACTGTCATTTGAATATCTTTGCCGATACTTTTTGCACAAGAGGTTTTGCACTGCGCAAAAACAAGCAGTGTAGACAGGTCCCTCTTTTGCGCAAAAAACACCTTTTGCGCAAGATCCCATGTATCTCTGCCAATGCTTTTTGCACAAAAACAAGCAGTGTAAACTAGTCTGTTTTGTGAAAAAAAAACCTTTTGCGCAAGATCCTGTATACCTCTTTTTTTGAGGCATAAGGGATCTTGCGCAAAAGGGGTTTTTTGTGCAAAATGGACCCATCTACGCTGCTTGTTTTTGCACAAAAACCTCTTCTGCAAAAAAAGCATCGGCAGAGATATGCAAATGACAGTGCAACAAATGCTAATGAGCGCTTCATTAGCATACTCTCTGCTGACAAATACCTGCAGTATAGACATAGTCTAGGTGTCCAACATCCTATTTAGCCTTCCAAATCCATTTGAGCATGTTCTGAGTGGTTCTCACTTTGGTGTTTACCAATGGGCTATGTCTACACTAGCGGCTTCTTGCACGAGAAATATGCAAATGAGGCTATGCATGGAATATTGCCGAGCCTCATTTGCATACCTAATGAGCCACCATTTTTGCAGAAGAGGCTCTTGCGCCAGAAGGAGCTGTCTACACTGCCCCTTCTTGCACAAGAAAAACCCTCTTGCGCAATGCCGTTCTTCCTGAAAATAATCGGCATAATGGCATTGCGCAAGAGGGTTTTTCTTGTTCAAGAAGGGGCAGTGTAGACAGCTCCTTCTGGTGCAAGAGCCTCTTCTGCAAAAATGGCGGCTCATGAGGTATGCAAATGAGGCTCGGCGATATTCCATGCGTAGCCTCATTTGCTTATTTCTTGTGCAAGAAGCCGCGAGTGTAGACATAGCCATGGTATCCAGCCCATGTAAAAGAGACATGTACTTTCTGCAGTGCCAAGCAAAAAATCACATCCAGCACTAAGCCCAATAACGAGGCCCTCATTGAATTACATGCTCTCTTGTAAGCCCAATGCACAAAGTTGTGCCCACATTTATGTGGTCCAATATAGTCTATATAATAGGCATGTGGAAGGAAACCAGAGAATTAAAAACGGTGGCATTTATGGTGTCCCCCAACTGCTGGCTAGCCAAATAGCTGTAGTGAGATCAATTTGGGGTTCTGATATAGGTCTAGTCCTGCGGAGTTCCACAGTTTCCCCAAATGCCTCATATGCCATTCCGTAAGCTAAAATGATGTGTGTGGTAAGTTCGCCCTTGGCTGTGGATGCTGCTTCTAGCAATCAAGATTCCACTGGGCTGCTGGCATCTGCTCAGGTATTGCTTTAGCTTCCAGTGCTAGTGTTTGGAATCTGCTGATCTGCGGTGGAGAGAGCTTCAGCTATGCCAGCGAATAGCCCAGGCCCATGCTTGGCAGTGAAATGAACATTGCTTACACATTTCTGTTTGGAAGCACGAATTGTTTAATATCTCTAGACAAACATAACCTTAGTCATAGTAAGGATTCCATGCAAGTGAGAAACTCCTTTCCCTCTCTGTGAAGGGCTGCTCTTCCCCTTTTCATGAAAGGATATCTTTGTTTTCCACAGGGCCATTGTTGAGACAGAAAAAGTCCTGACATCCTGCCCTTCAATGGTTCCAGCAAGAGTGGAGTTAATGCTTCCAGTTCTTGTCAGGAAGGACAGAAGAGATAGATAAGCCTCAGATCAGATCACAATGTAAACATTACACAAAGCTTGGACCATCTCAAGTAAGTAGACTCCATCTTTGGGGTGGCTCTGTTCATCTCAGCACCTGATCTTCACTTTCCCTGCCCACTTGAGGGAAGTAATTCCAAAGTTAAGTCATTTCCTCCATTCAGGAATCTAGTAGTGAGTGTTCAGTTCATCCCAGTGATTGTTCACACTGCAGTAAGTCTGGGCTTGAGTTCTTTCAGGAAGATGGGTGTTTCATGAGCTCCAAGATGTGGCTGACAAAATGTGTTTGCAATAGATCCATGCTGCTAACATCCTTCATTTAATTATACTCTTAATAGTGGTTCTTTTTATGGTTTAGACCAATGTGGTAATAAAGAAATTATTTAAATAAATAAATAAATTGGGCTACTTTGGGGCTACTGGTTTTTTTTTAAGTGACTGTGTACTATTAATTCATAAAGAAATCTGGCAATTCTATTTTTGCTGATTTTTCCCAGCCCAAATGAAACCATGGCCTTATTCACTGCATTAACTCATATCTGAAGTGTTGTTTGTTTTTCCATAATTTATTTACTTTTAACCACTCCTGGAAGAAATTAACTATTTCATTCTCCTCTTTACAATTTAGACCATAAGACATTAAAAATAACAATAATTGCAAGGCTAAGTAGATTTCATCTATCTCTACTAAAGATAGTGTACAAAGTATCAAACTTGTGTTAAGGGTCCAAAACCGACACCTCAGGATTTGGGACTGGAAATATTTTGCTGTTGATCATTCTAAATTTACAAATAAACCTAAAATATGGCCTTAATTGGTATTTTTTGTGTTTTTTCTTTATATAAGAATTAGGAGTACTTTCCTGTCAATTAATTTCTAAGTTATCGCCTGCAAAAACCACAGGAGTTTTCAGGTGCCTACATAGCCTCTGGAGTGGAATCATGGTTAAAGCTGTCCTCCCCTGCCAAAATATGAAATGGTGCCCCTGCAATAATGCTTTCAATTAAGGCCTCAGTTCGAATATGGGATTCAGAGGAATGACCACCACCATCTTCTATTTACAGAAGACAAGACTACAGGCTGTGCAAAACTGAAGGGTGCATCATGCTTTGGATACACAGTTCAGTCTCATGAGCATTTTGGGACAGAGGTATGTCAGAGACGACTATGTTTATCCACATTCCAGCATAGCAGAGATTCTAGAGCAAATGTGGTGCCTTATTCAACATGCAGAAATTCCTTAGCTTTAAAAGTGAGGGTTCACAGTAGAGGAAAGTGTGGGATTTTATCAGTCTTGCTGAGCACCTTTAGAGGGACAAGGTTGCTAACAATTCAATACTGGACGTGCTATTTATTGCCAGTGATTAAAGGTTTCCATTTTCACTTCCAAAAGAGCCCACTTCTATGTCATGAATAAGTTTGGAGATAGGAACTGAGAACCATTTCGTGCTCTGCTCAGATAAAGAGGACTCCATACCAGAGCCAAACCAGGGAGTATCACACCTAGGTTCAAACCAAGTTGATCAGTCACCACACTGTTCTACTGGATCAGTGATGGGCACCAAGTAAGGAATGATTAGACTAGCACAACAAGACAAAGTGACCAGGTAAAATCTGCCCCACAGGTGGTCAGGGCAGACTGGGCTCACTCCTGGGAGATTATTTGGCTATGGTAATGTCAGCCATGCACACATCCATCAGTGGCTTCCACTGCCAATTCAAGTCCTGCAGAGTCCCATGGACATGCCCCACATCTTGGGATACTCAAAACTCCCCAGTAGATCTCTATCCAGGACATGGAGCTCAGCTCTGTCCTCCCTAGGAATTCCTAATACCCCCCCCCCACCCCCCCACACACACACACACACACACACACACTCTCCCATGATATTGCCTTAGGGTTCATAAGGAAGGGGAGGCAACATTTACCTTGGCCCACAACATGACCCCCTGTGCAGCTCCATGTGGGCATTATGAACATGAATTGCTCCAAAGTAAAGATATCCAGACATGGTCCCACGCATTTGTTCAGCTGCCAGTCTACCTGCACAGCAGCAGCTGAAAACTAGTAAATAGGAAATCGCCAAGGGCTCCTATTACAGCTCCAAATTTGATGCCAAATCACACAACACTTCCAGTCCATCTTCAAAGTCCTGTGACATCTGGAAATCTTACAGAACTTCATCTATCCAGTCTCTTTTGCCATCTCCCCCTGCCAGTCCATCAAACTCACCCCTTGGTGGGCTCAGGGCACTTTTCTACCCAGAGACTAATTTTGCTAATTTTGCCCTCACACAGATCATGAGCTTCAGAGTTTCAATGTCAAGCCAAAACACCAGTTGTTGTTTATGGTATTTCAGTGAAAATAGGCAGTATCCTTATAAGGTTCACAACAAAAGTAATGAATTCTACTGAAACATCATGCACATTCCTTCTCCTCCCCCCCCCCCCCCAAGCAAAGATCAAGACCAACATGATCATAGAGATTTTTCTCATATTTAAGCTGCAGTATGCAACTATTGATCTCCACTTCCCAAAACTTTCCACAATTTCTTTCTTCTTAAAGATACCTACTCATACATCATCTAACTACCAGCTTCTTTGACAATAGCAACTTTTTCTTCCCATTTTTCATTGGACCAAGTCCTGGATTACATTCCCCCAAAATATCCCCTCTCTGGTACATCTGCAGCAGTGTTTTGGATGGGAGCTAGGACCCTGTTTCTCATTCCAATGGGTGACAGGATGAAATGATTGGGTGGGCTGGATGTTCCCTTTGGCCAGCTGCTAATAGAAGTGTAGGAAGTTGATACATTTTGTTTTCTACTGTGCTTTGTTTTTATAAAGAGTGAGAGTAAAGGATTACATTAAATTTGTTCATTCTTGAACAATGGCATTTCTTAAAGCTGTGCTGCTTATGTTGTTTCTAAAATTTATGCTAACTAAACACAGAAGTCACATGAAAACATTGAGTCATCTCAATTGCTGTAGAGATGACCCATGTTGGAGAACAGGCCGCACATGGGCACCAACCAGGCCTTCATTATTCCCAAAATATGCAATTACTCAGTTTGTTAAATAGGGTTCCTTCTCTCTGTCTATTCCTTGGAGATATCACTTTATGCAGATCATCAGCTTTTTAATGTTTTATAATAATACATTGAATTCAATGGGATTTTCCCCCGAGCTTCAGTATTGGACCTTTGCAATTGTCATGTAGTGGCAGGCTCCAATGCCTGATGTGCCTAGTCACAGAACATTCCTCACAGGGATATAAATGCCACATATGCTCACTATAAGTTCCTATAATTATTCTGACAACTGTAGCAGAGGTTGGCTTAAATAAGGTGTATTACACACAGCGCCATCTCATGGCTCAACAGTAAGTTCTACATTCTTACCATCCACAAAATAACTTTACACTACCATACTCTGAAGTTCAGTATGGATAAATAGGTTAAATGTCTCTGATTTTCTAATGACATGACTTGACCATGTAACAAATTGGTCATCTGCCTGTCCAGAAACTGCAACAATTTCTTGTGGTCAGTTTGGAATCTTTGTACTTGTCTTCTTGTTTTGTATCCATCATCTGTAGAATTTTCTCTGTTGATTGGTCCTCTGTGGAAAGAAACTTTAGATGTCCATAATTTCTGTTCAGCATCCCAACATCAATCTCAATCACATATGAAATAAGCACTGAATTATTTTATGACAGCAGGAATTGTCCTTATTCGCCATTCAATGTGATATGAACACAGTTGCCAACTTCTAGACCGGCAGTTTTCCAACTGAGTGTCAACATTTGTAAAAGTGTAAACTCTGTTTGCCTTTTTTTCCAGTTTGGCTACTCACTTTATGTCTGTCCACTCTGACGACATATTTTTTTTCCAAAGATGGAACAACAGTTATGAGTTGCCTCCCAATGATGTGGATATGGAGCTATAGTTCAGAAGAGCAAAGAATTGATCTTCCTGCTGTATGATTTTTCTTCACCTATCTGTACAGCACTCTCAGCTTCTCCATTCAGATAACATGTGCATCAATATGAACAAAATCATATTTCATTTGGAATTACTCAAATTCTATTGTTCTATGTTGTGGTACTTTGTCACTAGTTATTATGCACAGCGATAATTTAAATCTAGAATCATCATCATCTTGGGGAAAATATATATTTAAAAGTAAACAGCAAAAAAAAAATCATCCCTTCTGATGGTGTTTTCTGATCCTCAGTCTGTGGTTCTATTTGCAATTTGAACTCCTTACTTTTGAGCTTTGGATTATAAAGTAATCTTATTAATGAGTTGTGAACACACATATAAGGATCATCATATAACTACATATAAGAGAGAAAGCTTTAAAAGCACTGCATTAATGAACTAGTGCATAGCAACTAGTCAAATGTCCCCATCTTTTCAATCAAAACTTCTAGCTGGATGTGTCTTCTTTGATATTCTATTATTTCCTACTCCTGCTTGTTCAATAACTACATCTGATTTCACATTGACTTTCAGGCTGACTTTCAAAAGCTCCAAACTTGGATGTGTATCATGGCACATTTATATAATTGTTCCTTAGTTTGCCAGATCTCCTCCTCACACTTTTTAAAATAAAGGGACCTTTATTCAAATATGCCAATATCTAGGAACATACCTTGTGTCACATACAGCTTTGGAAAAAATTATGAAGAATGATGATTGATTTTACTGAGCAATCACCTTGCATTTTTATTATTTCACAATTATAATGTGAAACCTAGTGCATTTCACATTCTGAGTGGGTTTTTTTTTTTTTATTTTACCGGTTAAGTTTTAGCACTGGCTATAAAGTTAAAGATTCATATCGGCTCTAAGGAGAAATGATTTATTTTCACATAGCCTTCAAAAATTCTTCAGACTCAATGCCTAGCTGAAATTGTGTTAATGAACTTATAACCTGAGCTAATTTTATTTAATTAAAAAATGTGTTGCTTTGGTATCCCATAGTTGGGTAGGTTTGTAATTGATTACAATCTGTGTGAAATTTTTCAATTACTTTCACATTATCTTCAGAATTTGAGCACATCTTTACTACTGAAAAATACAGACAACCTGTTTGAAGTTATTTACTGTTTATGGTGCACAATTTGTTAATAGTAGAATTTGAATTTTACAATTTCAGTGATGCAATACTAATTTTCTACCTGATCCAGCTTCCACTGAAAGAAAAGAAGCAGATCACTTTTTTACACAGAAGTTGTTATTTAAATGAGAAACTTGTACTCACATAAGCAGAACTTGTATCCCTGTTGAATTCAGTATTCTTTGCTACTTTCTCATCCCAAAAATATCATAGGTGAGGACATACTAAAATATTTGAATTGCTACCTATTTAAAATAGTTGACAATTTGCTAACTAATTCTTCTGATGTGCACATTTGAAAAAAAATGTCTGGAAGTGACTGTGAAGCTCTACTGAGGCAGAATTATATATCCCAACCCCCAAAGAGGAGTTTGTCCAATTTGTTCTTAAAAACTTCTAATAATGAGGATTCCACAACTTCCCTCACAGGCCTATCCCAAAACGTAAATATCCTTACAGCTGGAAAAATGTTCCTAATACCAAACCTAAAATCTTCCTTGCTGCACGTTAAAGACATTACTTGCTGTTCCATCCTCAATGGACATTGAGAATAACTGATCACCTCAGAAGCTCATCTCGTCCAGCCCCCTACTCAAAGCAGGATCCACCCCAACTAAATCCTCCCATCCAGGATTTTATGAAGCTTGGCTTTAAAAGCCCTGAAGGATAGAGATTCCGCTACCATCCTAGGTAGCCATTCTAGTTCTTTACCACTCTCCTAGTGAAATAGGTCAGTGTCACGGGGGGGCCTTACTCCGTGGCTCTTCCCCACCGTGGGTCCTCTCTTTCCCCGGCCTAGTTACTACCGACAGGCCCGGGAGCCTGGGCCCTGTTCCGCAGGCCCAATAGCCTAGTCACTGTAGGTCAGCTCCGAGTCCGGGAGCTATGAGGAAGGGGGAAGGGTAGGGGGGGCCCAGGCCCTCTCTCTCCTCTGGGCCCCATCCCAGGGCCCTATCAGTGGTGAGCAGTTTCCACCACTGGCTCGGCAGGGAATTCTCCCCGAAACGTGCCGAGCCCACCGGGACACCTCCGGTTCCCCGCCCTGGGCTGCTTCCTACCCCGTCACCCTGGATAACGTAGGCCCCACCTGCCTGTGCAGACCCAGTGGCGATTGCAGTGTTGGCGGGCACGGGCAGCAGCAGCAGGTCCGGCGACAGGTGCAGCAGTGGTGTAGGGTGTGGTGTCAGCCATTGGTGCATCAGCAGCTGGTGTGGCAACAACGGCTAGGTTGGCTGCACATCGTAGTCAGTGGGGCTGCCGAGCTCGGTCCGAGCTCGGCCCAGCTCTTGCTCCGGCAGCAGTGACTGCGGCTCCAGTGCTCGGGCAGTAGCTCCTTCCCCTCCGGCGGTCAGCCCCAACTGAGCTGCTCTGCGGGCTTTTATACCTGGGCTGCACTGGGAGCATGCCCAGCAGGGCCAGGGGGGAGGGGCATATTCCACCCAATAGGCGTGCTCCACTCCCCCTTGTTCAGTGTGGGGTGGGCAGGCCCGGTCACAGTCAGGTTTTCTAAACTTTACCATAAATTTGTTGTGCTCCCTGGATTCTCTCCAATTTAGCCACATCTTTCTTAAGATGAAGTGCCCAGAATGAGACATAATGCTTTAGCTAAGTTCCCTCCAAGCAGAGTGAAACAATTACCTCCCCTGTGTAATACATGACATTCCTCTTAATACATCCCTGAATATTTGCCTTTCTTTGAGGCTGTGTCTTATTGACAACTCATACTCAATCTATGAACCACTACAACACCCAGATCCTTTTCAGCAGCAGTACTTTGGCATTTATTTCCCATATTGTAGTTGTGCATTTCATTTTAACTCCTAAGTGTAGCATTTTGCACTTGTCTTTTTTGGTTCAGTCTCTAAACTAAAAAAAAAAAATCACTTTGCTCTAGCTGGCAGTGAGAGCAGATCCTAATGAGTTAATAGTGTTCTCTTGGAGGAAGGAACCACTTAATAAATAGGTTGTCACGCTGCATACCTATTTTAGTTTCTGCTTTGATTTGAGGTGTCAAGCATTCCTGACTTTTCAATGCGCACACATGCATAATTTAAATAATATTTAATTGTTCTTTTAACTTGGTGTATACAGAATTGCAACAATGAATATGTATATTGTATATCATGTTAATCTAGTGGAGCACAGTATAAAGATAAAAGAAATAGAAAGATACATACAGAGGTTAAATTTCTTTGCACATGTGTTTAAAAATACATCAGGGATCAGGGAGTTTACTGTGCCCTGCACAGCTGCAGCCATAAAAAAGTAGTGGCACTATTATTCATTGTTAAAAATGTGTTAAGAACCTGTTATTATGGACAGATTTTTGCACTTTCAGAAGACATCCGTGACATCCACATTTGGCTATGCATGGCTTTTTAAACTATATTGTTATACTCCATAAACAGCGTTACTGAAATATATTGTGGATTGTCTTTTGACCTTCTTTCCCTTAAATTACATAAATATTATGAACAATGAAAAGTTTATTAGGCAGGTACTAGATACATACCAGTGAGGGAACTGAAATGGAGGCCTAAAGTTAAATGTGACAAGGTTAGCTTAGACAAAATGTGGAATTAGTCATGAATTTCAAAATTGCTTGTCAAGGAATTTCATAGGTGTTTACATAGTCTTAGTTACAGTGTCCATACTATGAAATGGGCAGTAAGTCCTCTTTGGGAAACTTGACATTTCAGATAAACCAGGGTAGCATTTGAACCCATGTTGAATGGGTAATAATTTATCTATCCAAGACATACTTCAGCTCCTAATAAGTCTTTAAAACTGAGACCTACGTAATATGCCAAAAAACAGTGGAAGAGTAAAAAAAAATGACATTAAGAAGGATTAGGAAAAGGAACAGCCTCTTCGGCATGTCTAACCTAGATAACATCTTCCAGACATTAGCATGAAATTAAAAGGGAGTTAACCTAAACAGAGAGGGTTTGAATCACCTCCAATTTATAGATATTTTTGTGAAATGTGACGTGACCCACAAAGTCAAAGAAGCACTTAACTGTAAAAGCTAGAAAGTGGAGCTAGAAGTGTAGTCAGTGAAACAAAAGTACTCAGACACACGCTAAAAGATATATTGGCATAAAGCAAGGAGGAGAATGGGAAGGAAAAAGAGAATACAATCAGCAGAAATAGCTCCAGTTGAGGTTGAAAAAGAAGTTATATGTAAAATAAGAGAAAAATAGAGCAAAAATAGCTGGATTGCTTTCAGAAGAGTGAAAGACTATGTAAAGTAATCACCCATCATGACTGAACTCTAAACAATTTGCTACATAATTCTAATAAAGGTAAAAGTCCAGACTGCACAAGGGAATTTTTTCTTCCAAAAAAATTATCCAATCTTGGTTTAGAGAGGTTAAGCTCCATCAGTGTTATCAAAGGTGGGAGACCTAGGATAAACAAGCTTTCTGCTACTGTCACAGTGCTCAGCATCTTGTCAATCAGAACAGCTCTGAGTAGGGCTAGGTATCATAGTATTTAAAATGGAGGCAGCTAAAGGAACCCTAGCTGTACTAGAACTTCCAGTATTGTTAGCAACAGTAGGAAATTTCAAAGCTCCTAACATAGGAAATGGAAGCCATGTTCACACTAGGATCACTTAGTCAGTTTACGCTGCCGGGCAAATAATCCTGGTGTAGCAAAGCTAATTCTGGAAAAAAAATTGTTTTTGCCAGTAGATCGTATACCAGCTGCCTGGCGCAAAACAGTCTTGCTGGTATAAGCTGTGTCTACACCGGGGCTACGTCTACACTGCAAGGTTTTTGCTCAAAAACCCGTGGTGCATCCATACCTCAAATGTGCTTTTGTGCAAGTATATCAACAGTTATTCAGCAGAAGAGAGGGCTTTTGCCAGTGTAGGTAAACCTCCTTCTATGAGGCATAACTCCTTCTTGTGCTACAGCTATTGCGCAAAAAGGCAAGTGTGGACACTCCACTTCTGTGAATGGCCATCAGAGCTTTCTTGCGCAAGAGCGTCCATGCAGTGTGTCTGCTCTCTTGCATGAAAGCGAGCTTTGAGGTGTGGACGTGCTCTTGCACAATAAGTTTTTGCACAAAAACTCTTGCGCAAAAGGCTTCTTGCACAAGAAGCATGTAGTATAGATGTAGCCTAGGGGTTTTGCCAGCATAACTATCTCAGTTGGAGGTCTGAAAAGGTGCCTGATCCCTGAGTGACATAGCCGTGTCAGCAGATGTCTCTAGCCATAGCTCAAACAGAAATGAAAAGGAGGATAGTAGGAATTAATTTGATATAGTATCATGAGCTTTCGTGGGCTCAACCCTAATAGTAATGTACATAGGTATGCCTTAAAATGTAATTTTACTCTGAAAAGTAGGTCTGTAATAAAAGGATTGTGGAGTTCTGCATTTGTCATCTTTCCATATCAAATGTGTCCTGTAATACTTTTTCAGACTAAAATTAAGCAGATTCTTTCCTTCTCATGACTCAACACTGGTAATAATAGTTCTGCAGGAGAAATTATGCCCTGGTCACATCTGTGTAATTCCATTACCCCCTGCATTTGCACAGATGGTGCTTACAGGTCACATATATTAGAACTTTTTACAATTTTGTAAACAATATACAAGGAGGAACAGAATACAGGTCACTCTCTCATAGCTCTGTGCCTCAGCTGTTCTCACAGGAATAAAAGGAAGACAAAACTTACTTTAGACCCAAAGCAAACAGAGATGACTGAGTGTACACAGGGAGCAAATCTATTGCAACAGAAGGTGCTACTTTCTGAACAGAGCTACGAATCGGGGGTTTGGACTATAAGATGATAAGTAGGGATGTAAAATCCTGTTTAATGAGTTAACTGGTTAAACTTTATTGAGTGCCCCTGCTGGTGGCACACCATGCTAAGCCTGCCACAGAAGGGAGCTACTCCAGCTGGGCTAAAGCACCCTCCCACCCGTGGTATGCCTCGCTGGGCTGAAGCAACTTCCTGCTTGCTCCCGCCCCCACCAGTTAACTGTAACCGGTAAATATCACCCAGTAAGGGTGATGCTTACTGGTTAACAATTTACATCCCTAGTGATAAGAAAAAAATTAGATAAGGATCCTAGGTCAAAATTTTACATCTCCATACAATCTCAATGACTTTATTGGGAGTGCACAATATTGTAAGTCAAGAGACTATTTGATGCAGTTTGGCCTCTTTTATACATAATAATCAGTATTGTACTGAGCTTTAATTATTATCAATAATGTAAATACAGTAGTGTCTAAAGGCCTAAGTCAGGTCTGGGACCCCTTTGCACTCTGTAAAGATTACAAATTCAGAAGAGATGTTTGTGCCTGCCCCAAAACACTAACAATCCAAAAGACACAAGGAACAGATTAAAGCGGGAGGAATATATAACATGCAGGTAAATTTACATGAAGATTGGCATAGTTTTGTTAGTTATGTCTTGTGGGTTTAAAATTGGAGACACAGGCAGGGTAAGGGAAATGGCAAGAATGGAAAGAAACTAAGAGTTAAGGGTTGGAGAAAGATGGCACAATGGGAGGGGCAATCACAGCTCATTATCTTCCTAGCCATGGTCAGCTGACTTTATAAACAAAATACACTCTGCTCCTTCACAGAACTTCTGAAGGGGACATATAGATAACAGATCAGTCAAAAAAGCAATCACAAAGAAACATTTTGTTTGGAAAATCTCAAAATAGGGTTAAAAAAAGATTTTTGATATAGGCTGAGACATCACCAAGGTAATTCAATTCCAACATTAAAACTATTGTGGATGGCCTGTGCCAGAAACAATTAAGAATCAAGCGTGTTAATGTTCATTGAAAGTTTATATCTTAGACACTTACACACAACCTTTGCTGAAATGATCAACAAATAAATAAAATTGTATGGAGAGAACGGACGGACATAATCTTTTTTCAGTCTCATGCATATGTCAATGTGATTCATTTTCTTAAGGAGACTCCAAAGCTGATCCTCCTCCCACTGAAGCCAAGGCAAAACTCCCATTCGCTTCAGTGGGAACAGATTCAAGTTCTCAATGAGATCTAACTCCGTTGCCTTTTCTTCTAACATTTCACTTCACTGAGAAGCAAAAAATAAAAATATGTACATCCATACATCTCTGTTTTCAGCTTCACATGGAATGGTGTACTCCACCATTATAGCACCTCTGCTTGTATGAGTTTTGCAAGCTCTTTATTGTGGCTGGAATTATAGTCAATACCTTTGACCTATGTAAATATGCTGGAATAAAGGTGCAAGAATTTTGTAAAGAGATCTCATCATGCAAAATATTTGGTACGCCCAACTTTAGAGCTACAGTTTTAAATCCCAGAAGTATCACATCATTTTAGAATTAGACTTTGGCCTAAGACATAAAGTTTGAATTTGGATCAGAACTTCTTCAAAGGTTCAAAAGGCTACCAGGGGAGAGGAGAAATAATATTAGTGCCAGGGAACATAATTTTGATTTGAATCTAAGGCAACAATTGTTTTTTTGTTTTGTCTGTAAACTTGACAATCTTACTTTTGAGCAACTTTCCTCTTTGGATCGAGGGCTGTCCACATTGTACTAAAGTAAAAGTAACACTTTGACAACTCTCTCCCATATCTGAAATATAAAAGTCTGTCCTAGATTTGGGGTAACAAAATAATCAAGGTTAGAGGTTCCCACCATTCACTTTGATTTTTTTCATGGTATTCTAATATTGGATTATGGAAGATGACAAGCAGAATCTTAGAAGACTTCCCTTTCATACTGGACTATGTACTTTAAAGCACTCCATAAATATCTCAATTTATCTCTTCAGAGCTCCAAAATCTGGGTCTCCCTGGTTTGGCAATATCTATGGTCTGGGAGGACCACGGATGTTGCTGGATCAGAGACCCCCATGCCCAGGAGTGGGAACCCTGATCCCGGGGAACCTAGCCAGGGGGCAACAGTGGGACTGGCGATCCCTTTCCCCAGGGGTGGGGCAGCAGCAGGATGAGCGAGCCCCATCCCTAGGGATCCCTGGCAGAGTGCAGCAGAAGTGGAACAGCCGGTAAGCCTCTCTTCGGGGATTCCCAGGCAAGCGGGTGAGAAGTGGGACTGCTACAGCTGGGGAGTTTTGTCCCTGAGGAGCCCCCACAGGTCAGGGCCCAAGTCCAAGCCCTGCAGACTGGATCCCAGTGGCAGTGGGGCTGGAACAGAGCCAGACACATGGAGGGGGAGCATCCTGGGAAGCTGGTGGCAGAGACCTCCCCTGATCCAGCAAATTCCCTCCTTCAGGACAAGTTAGGTCCTGAGGGTGCTGGACTAGGGAGGTGCAATCTGTAGTGATTTTCAGTGCCCTTTTCAAAGCACACTGAAGGGGGACTGATTTTCAGAAGATGGATGTCTATCATTGGCCATTGATCTTCGCTTCATAACAGATACTAACATACAATAAACTTTTGGATACATTTCACCTGATCAGATTTAAAGGTCAAGACAAACATCCATACACAAGAAAAAACATTGGCTTTAGTCCAATTTTATGGAAGACACATTTGAAAGTGAACCACTGTCGTATAAGAAAGCTGTGATTGTACAATCCCTTCTTTGAAAGAGATCTTATATGGATCATTCAGTCAGAGAAGAAGTATTTTGTTAAAAGGTGGTGAAAGGCAAATAGAGTTGACATGAAAGCTTATTTAATTGAATTTACTTCCTCAAGATGCCACAGTAGCAGAATCACTATATGAAGTAGTATGAGAGTTTTAGAAGGGCCATGATGGGGCTAAAGGATTAGTGAATCATGCTGACAGGAAGTGATGATGGGGCGCATGTCCTGAACTGCTAGGCTGGGAATGAACAGGACAAGCATGAAACAGAGGCTACATCTACAGTGCACAATTATTTCAGAATACGCTATGCCGAAAGAAACACTCCGAAATAGCGTATTTCAAAATAGCACGTCCACGCTACAGGGAACCCTGCAAATTAGTCCAAGGGAGGCTTCCCTAATGTGGACATGCTACCTCAGTTAAGAGCCCCAGAAAACACTGGTTAAGTCCATAAATGGCTATTAGCCAGTATGGGTAAGGAATGGTGTCCCTAGCCTCTGTTTGTCAGAGGGTGGAGATGGATGGCAGGAGAGAGATCGCTTGATCATTACCTGTTCGATTCACTCCCTCTGGGGCACGGGGATTGGCCACTGTCGGCAGACAGGGTACTGGGTTGGATGGACCTTTGGTCTGACCCAGTATGGCTGTTCTTATGTTCTTATGTTTTTAATTACTTTGAATGTCCTGGGGGAGGAGCTATTTTGAAATAGAAGCAGCGGAGCATCCACATGACTGTTATTCCGAAACAGCTATACCTCATGGAATGAGATTTACAAATGCAGAAATAAGCTGCCCATTATTTCAAAATTATTTCAAAATAATGGGCAAGCTGTGTAGATGCTTGCATAATTATTTTGGAATAACAGACATTATTCTGAAATAACGCTGCTATGTAGACATACCAAGAGCGGAAATGTGAAGCTGAGTAAGTCAAAGACATAGAGAAGGTTACCCGGCTGTATATGATGCAATTACCAGCCTGTAACCTGACTGATCACCACAATGCATCCTTATTTTGTTTGCATCCTTGCACAATAACTTACAACAGCTGGACAGCTGATATTCTTTGTAGTTAGCAGCATGCAACTCCATTTTAACCTTTTGATTAGATGGCCACCATTTTAATGTAACAATGTAGCTCAATGAAATAGCCTTAGGGATTCTTCCTTCTTTGTAGTGTATTTCTTATGGCTGTGTTGTCCTTGTGAATTTCAAAGCTTCCTTCTGCACATCCCTGAATCACCATTTGTGTGCTTCACATCCAGATGTAACTATTCTCCTTCTGTGGAAACAGAATCCAGTTATGATCTTTCACTGGTTTTAAACCTCTGTAATTCCATTGTTGTGTCTGGAGTTACTGGATTACGCCTCTGGATTGACACTGATATAAGTGACAGCAGAATCAGCACCATAATTTTCTAAAGTTAAATATTTTTAAAAGTTAAATGAAAAGATTTTAAAAAATTAGTTCATTTTGATACAGGTCAGAAACCTTGTAAGGGACTGGGAGCCTTATTTTCCTTACTGTACTTGTGTCAATGTTTCTGAGGCTACGACTAAACTACACCTTTCTGTTAGCAGAGGGATATAAATTAGACGTATTGAAAGTGCAAATGAAACGGGGATTTAAATATCCCGCGCTTCATTTGCGTAATGGCGGCCACCGCTTTTTTTTTCAAAATGGGGCTTTTTGAAAAAAAATGGCAGTTTAGACGGGGCATTTTCAACAGAAATGCCCTGTTTCGAAAGATCCTGTACTCCTCCTTTTCCGAAAAAAAGCGACAGCCGCCATGGTGCAAATGAAGCATAGGATATTTAAATCCCCGCTTCATTTGCACTTTCGATACGTCTAATTTACATCCCTCTGCTGACAGAGGGGTGTAGTTTAGAGTGAAATACACATGTATTTGTTATTTTTATAGTACCACCATAACTATTCCACTCATGATTTATTTTGCGGAAACTTAGCAATGTTCTAAACATATTAAACTCATCACTAGCAATAGAATTAGTTTTGCCATCTTAGATAATACCAAAACAGAGAGAATATTCAAAAGGAGATCTAGACCAACATTTGCAAACCTCAATGCTCAAAAGTAGACTCCTAAATAAGTTGCTTGAACCTCTGAAAAGTTACCTGAACCTCCCAGAACCTCTGCAAAGCAGGAGATATATTTATTATATAAGTGCCCCCAATAGGGTTCAGTTTTGCACACCTGAGAGTGTTTCACCTTGATACTGATATAATTAACAATGAATTTAAAAGGATGCATGTACAGGCTAAACCTCTCTAATCCGGCACCTTTGGGACCTCAGCGGGGCTGAACCAGAGAATTTGCCGAAGCGCAGGAAATCAATATTTCATTGCCAACTCTTCCACTGATTACAGGGCTCCCAGAAGACTTTTAGGAATAAATTAGAGCTAAATAACAGCACAGAAAATTGAGAACCAGGGCTGGTGGCTGTAAACAAACTTTATGGAACAGCAGGAAACTTGGTCACTCCCATGATAAGTGGACCACAAATGTTGCCAGAATAGAGAGGTTCAACCTGTAGATTAGATATAAGTAGAAAAAAGTACCTTTCCCAGCTTTGAATGGCGTACATGTGCATTCACAACTGTACATGAAAGTGGTAGACTCACATCTCTCCTGTGCTCTCAGATTCATGACTTTTCAAAACATCAGCTAGCCTTAGAACAACTGGATTTGAACAACTGATATGTGTACTTGAACTAGTACATCAAGCTTTTGTGACTGGGGCTTTAAGTTTCTCTCCCTATTTTAAATACTTAATCTTTCTATAGGCTCTTACTGTAGCAGTCGAGATCTCACACCCCCTTCCCACTGTGCTGGGTAAGCTTTAACCCAGAGGTTAGGCTGCTAACCTAAAGAAGGCTGAAACAGCCTAGGTTAACTGTGGGCTTCTCCTGTCAAGATTGAATGAGATGCAGCAGGCATTGGATAACAATTAAAGGCTTGTTCTCATGGGTTACTAAGCATCCTCAGTTCCTATGGACTTCAGTGTGAATTGTGTGGGCTCAGCATCTATTGGACCATGGCCTTCAGTCTGGCAAATATGTATTGTATTTGGCCCAAAATTGCAGTGATGTGCCTCCAATATTTTAATATGGGTTTCCAATAAAGGTTTCCCTAGAATTGGTGATGAAAGTGTCACCAGGAAGGAGAGTGAAGAACTGGGAAGTATGTTCATTTATTTTTCCATTTAAAAGGAAAATATTTTATTATAACTAATAATGAAAGGGGGAAATAATAGTTTATATTACGCCTTTGCTGGAAATATTTATACTTTATTCCTGAAAATTAGACTTGGGTCTTGTCCACACAAAAAAATTGCAATAGTTTAAACTAAAGGTATGAATCTGAATCCCTTTAGTTAAACTAATGCAAATCCCTGTGAGGATGAACTTATTTTAATTTAAACCAATCTTACTTCAATTGGGAACAGATTTAAGTTAAACTAAAACAAGTCATAGTTAAACTAAATTAAGAGTGTCCACAGAAGGTTTTGCACCTGTTAAAACCAAAATTAGTTTTAAAACCAAGTAAACTAGTGCAACTTTCTAATGAACTTAAACACTGAATACATCCATAGAGCAAGACCATATCCATTCTGTCTCATTTAAAGGTGGGGGCAGAGGCCAATGAATAGTGTCTTGGGGATCTCCTCCTGTAATATTTTGTTTTTCAAATCCTTGTCAATGCCTAGTGCACTTTGGGTCATTCTAAAGACCAAAATATTTATTCTTCATTATTTGTACAAAACCCAGCAATGTCACTTCCAGCAAGAATGGCAGAGAAGATCCTAGAGAGTAATGAATGATTCCATTCAAGGAATGAAAATTATGCTAAAATTCTAGGAAGTTTGAAGGCAGCACTTTAGCAGAGGGCTGCAAAAATGTTGGGAGCCATTGCCCTAGATGACATCCTGAAATTAAAATTCAGGCCAGGTCATCATGAACTTACATTGGTATAACTATCCATGCACCACAGATATATGGGTACGTCTAGACTACAGGCTTTTGTCGACAGAAGTTTTGTCAACAGATACTGTCGACAAAGCTTCTGTCGACAAAGAGCATCTAGACTACATCCAGTTCTGTCGACAAACCAAGCCACTTTGTCAACATGGCAGTGTAGACGCAAAGGACAGTGTAGATGCAATAACGCTTTCTGTCGACAGAACTCTGTTGACAAAAGGTGTTATTCCTTGTAGAATGAGGTTTACAGCCGTTGACAAAACTGCTGAGTTCTGTCGACGTTATGTCGACAGAACTCAGCGGCAGTGTAGACGCAGGTATAGTTTTGTCGACAAAAGTCCACTTTTGTCGACAAAACCCTGTAGTCTAGACACACCCTATAGTGACCTAACTCCCAATGTAGACAGTGCTATATTGATGGGAAGGCTTCTCCCATTAGTACTGCTACCAGCTCTCATGGAAGTGGATTAACTAAACCAAGAGGAGAAACTTTCCTTTCAGCATGACAGTGTCTTCACTGAAGTGAGAGAGCATAGCTGTACCACTGTAACATTTGAAGTGCAGCCCTGCCCTCAGTTTTGTGCAAAGCACACATTTACATGCTTTCTGGTTTATTACTCTGACTTTGGCTGATCCAAACTGGCTGGAAGGTTGATAAAGATTCTGGAAACAGCAAAACTGAATCTATTTTTTATTAAAAGTTTTGGCATCAGGATAGGTGTGTGCATCACATTAAAAGAAAAAATAGAGTGCTGAAAAAAATCCAGTCACAGGATAGAGTTCCAGCACATCTGCAGGAGCAGCAAGCTCTGTGATTTCTGAGCGCCTTGTGGTTAACCTCACGGTACGGAATAAATTATCCCCCAATTCCGTCCTTCATTAAACCACCCATTCTATAAAATGTGTCAACGAAGTCAACATATGGCCAGCTACTAATCAGCAAAATGATAGTCCATCTCCAAGTTGTTTTTGTTTTGGCCAGAACAAAACAAAGCTGTTCATCCCATATAATTTTCAATTGTTTATATTGTGTCCTGCCTAGAGGTATCAACAACTATCATAGTTTAATTTAAACAGCCTGTATATATGTATATTAATGTTGGATGTCATGCAACATGCCTTATAAGTGCAAACAGGTTTCAGTTTCCCAAAACTGCAATTGCACATAGAAATTGGACATGTTACTACAAACAAGTAAAGATGTATTGTGTTAAGTGTTCTAATTTTGAAGGGTAAGTATAAACTTATTGCACATTTTGCAAAGCAAAGCAAAACAAAAAAAGCATAATCAAACCATCTAGGCACATTGCTCAAAGTATTTCTGAGAGAAAGCCTTAATATGTAAGTGAAATGCTCAAAGAATTGATACTGGGATATAAAGGCTTTGTACTTATTTTCTTTGCAAGTGCAAGTTGGATCAAAACATTAGTAACCTAAAGTATCTGCTGTCATGTGACAATCATATAAAAAAGACAAAGTCATTTCCCTGTAATGCTGCAGGATTTTTATTTGAATTGCATACAAAAAACTAGATGAAAAAGAACACATGTGATGCTGGCAGGCAAGTCACTTAAAGCCAAACTTTTCACAGATGGCCACTAACTGCTGTCTCATTTTCTGGGTGCCCAGTTTGACACATATGGAGTCTGATTAGCTGGAGCACAGAGCTCTAACAACTGCAACTAAAGTCAACAAGAGCCATTCTCTGACCAAATGAAGTGGTATAAAATGCTAAGCTCTCAAAATTCTGACCAAAGGCATCTCAGATTAGGCACCCAAAATTAGCGCATATTTTTGACAAAAATGTTACTGTGCCTAAGTTCCCCATCTGTAAACCAGCTCTTCTTCTCATAGGGATTTGCTAATGTCTGTGAAACACTTCCCAATATTATAGTTATATGAGTTCCACAGAACAGCCCATGAGGGGAGACCAGTTCTTTACCCTCAGTATTTAGTTCAGGCTGTTTCCTCCTCTTCCTCACTGAGTGCCAACAGCAGGAGTTCAGCGGGAACAAAACTGCTCTCAGTTCCTGTGCCCAATGCTAACACTGCTCATGACTGCCAGCAGGAGCAGTTACAGCCAAAGTCGTGCTTAGGGCCTGCAGCCCTGGGACACAGAATGGTTAGGATCACTGTGCAGGGATTGTGCATGCTCAGCACAGATGGAATTGTAGTTTGGCAACTAAAGAGTCTCTACCTGATTATGTGCGAACTGAGATTCTCGGAGGCTTATAACTTGACCAAATTTGGATAGATTTTCACAAAGGACACATGCTTGATACAGGGATGTCTCTCCCCTCACCAAATTTCAAGTTCCTGCTACAAAGTATGATGGCACATAAAGATCCCCAGTATAATGGTTGTGGAAATGTTTTAACCTGAGCAAAACAATGCATTGTTTTTATTCCCTTGTTCTGAAAAACAGCTGAACCATTTTTGCTGAAATTTTCCAAATCAAGTCAGCCTGAGGCAGACACCAGGCATGGAAAATGTCAACCCAATCAGTTTCAGTTTGGCCAAATTATAAGCAACTGAAACTGTGATTTATGAAGGGAAGTGTCAGGCTACCTTAGCTATAACTGTGCCTCCTATAATAAAGAAAAGAGTGTTATCCCTAAAGCTATTTTCTCTGTTTCACTGAAGCAGACTCTTTGTGCCTGGTTTCCTACTACACTTTTAAAGAGACAAACAATAGGCCTAAATTTTCAGAAATGCATCACATTTGGGTCTCTCAATTTTTAGGTACCTAGTGCCTTGGTTTTCAGAGGGCACGTGCTTAGGATTTTATCAAAAGTCGACCCTTTCAAGATCTCTCCGGTTGAGCACTCAAAATTACTAGTCACTCTGAAGTGACTTGTGTATATATCTTTAAATCCTGAAAGACTTGAAGTGGCTTGTATATATATTTTCAAAATCACCATCTATCATTACCCCTCCATGGGTACCTCTCATCCCTTATACCTCACTCCTTCCTACAGCATACAAGCATATTCCAGTTCCCAATCCTTAATGCAACATGCCTCGCCAACTGCTGTCTTTTTCCATTTCAACTTTAAACTTTGAGAGACCATTTCTTGAACAAGACCTGCTAATGCTGACTTTCTTTAGCCAAATAAATATCCTCTCTACTCATTACATGGGGGGGGGGAGAGAGAGTGGAAATACTGAGTGAGAATTTTTTTAAATGAAGCAGTAGTACCATCAAGATATGCACATAATGAACTTACAGAGCCACATAACCTCATTATTTTTGTAGCCCTAGGACCTCTCTTTCTCCACTCTTTCTGCCCCCTGCATATACACACACACACACACTGCTGCTCTCACTCCCTGAGTCATGTCTAAAGTTAGCCCTTTAACTCCTCATGGCCAAGATCATTTATTTTCTTTCGTCTGTAAAACATTTATCACAAGTTCTGTATAACTAAAGAATAGGTGCAGGCATCTAATAGCTCTTCAGCTGCCAGTATGAAATAAGTTTTAGTCCAATTCTTAGTGGGCAGGTAACCAACTCACAACAGGTACCACTCTTGGTGGTGGTCTCATCAGAAAAGCCAACAAGACTTTCTTACCTGAAAGATTGTCTTTAAAGGTAAGAAGGTCAGGGCTGAGGTACAGGGTTTAGGCTGGTTCAGTGTAAGGAAATCTATGCAGTTTGCTACTGCTCATGATATGTGTGTTCTGTGAATATACAAAGTATGTCAGGGCACTCACAAGTGCTGGATATCTCATTAAAGAAAACCACTTGTCTTACTTTGTCCATTCTAACGTGTTAAAATCATCCACCCATTTAAGACATTTGTAAAAAAAACAAACAGGCTACGTCTACACTACGAGTTTTTCTTGGCAAAAAATAAGCAAATGAGGGACTCATTTGCATGAGTCATGATCTCATTTGCATATTTTCTGGCGATTTGTTTTTTGCACCAGGTTTTTGCGCAAAAACAAGCAGTGTGGACGTTTCCTTTTTGTGCAAAAACCCCTTTTTCTGCAAGATCGGTATACCTCCTTTTTGGGGTATAAGGATCTTGCAGAAAAAGGGGGTTTTTGCACAAAAAGAAAACGTCCACACTGCTTGTTTTTGTGCAAAAACCCTGCACAAAAACGGATCACCAGAAAATATGCAAATGAGATTGTGATTCATGCAAATGAGTTCTTCATTTGCATATTTTTTTGCCAAGAAAACTCATAGTGTAGGTATAGCCACATACTGTAGGTTGAACCTCTCTAAACTGTGACTCTTTGCTTCCAGGACCAGAGTCCTGGTTGAGTGCTGACAGCTGGTAGCCTTGTACGCCAGTAGGGCAATGGGCTGAGGCCAAGAGCCCAGTACGGCACAGTGGGGCTACCTGGTGGGGCTGGGAAGCCCAGTGGAGCCAGGACAGAAGGGCTGGCAGAAGGGGAGGGGGGGAACTTGGCCTGCCAGGAGGCCAGCAGCCAGGCCAGGGGTTGGAAGTCTGGTGGCCGGGGAGCCAACAAATAACCTCCCCCACCAACATCCCTCATCCGGGGCTGGTCAAGTTCCGAGAATGCCAAACTAGGGAGGTCCAACTTGCACAGTTTGCAGGCATTTAACAAAAGGAAAAGAAAATTAGGTCTCACAAGCCTAATTGAATCAGTAAACCGAGCCACTCAGTGAATGAGCAAGCCTAGTTATTAAGAAAGCAAAACAAACATAAAAATCCACCTATCAGTACCACCTGCGTGATGAAGTGTTGTCCTCGTTCTTTTCCTGAGTCACTTGGAACATTTTTAACATGGCATTTGTGGTGCTGCTAAAAATATCCAAAAATAGAAAATATGCTTCCTCATTATAAAGATGGAAAGATCCCTGAAGAATGTTCTGGATTTCAAGCTTTTACATCAGAGAAAGTAATTGGATCAGAAGTATTTTGCCCAAATATAAAGGAGGGAAAGTTCATATTAAGGTTGATATAAATCTCAACTGGGGATATTTCAGGACATTGGCACCAATATACATGCCAGCTCTCGGAATTCAAAATGCCCGTTACGAGGCAACAGTTTAAGGAAGTGCAGGTTTCAGCACCGAAAGTGAATACTGAGTAAGTCTGGTGAGCTTGCACAGCCTAGGCTGAAGCTTGTGGTGCCACACTTACACTGCTGTTTTCAGTTATGCTAACATGGGTCTGTCTACCATACTGCAATCACACTTCAAATTGCAATGTAGCAGGCCTGCCAATGGGGCCCAGAAAAGGGACCAATTGCCCCAGGGTCCAGTGATTTTAAGGGGCCTAGAGCTCCTGGTTGCCACTATCATTTCTCTGGCAATGGCAGCACCTAGGGCTCCAGGACCTTTAAATTGCCACTGGAGTGCCTTGCAGTGTGCTCCAGGTGGCTCTGAGGGCAGAGGGAGGAGGTACACTGTGGTCCAGTGGTGCTGAGGGCTGGATGCCCTTGCCCTCTTCTGCCCAAGGCTCCACCCTTCTAGGAGTGTGAAGCTGACCCCCACTTTGCCCAGGGTCCCAGTAAGACTTTTGGTCGCCCTGTAAAGTAGACATTCCATAAGGAACACACACAGTTATAAACAGCGATATAATGAACATGGACTTTTTTTTTATCCTAATCCCTTCATATTTCAAATTGAAGAGAAGTATAGGACTCTCCACCCCAGATTGAACCTAAATTTATGGTTTTGATTCTGGGTCAGATTTCAGCAAAAAGAAACACTTCTACTTTCCCATACTGGCCTAAATGCAGCTAACAAAATTCAAGAGCTGATTTTGTGATAGTTCCACCATTTCATGCAGAAACTTTGAAAGAATAGATTGTGAAATTCAAGAATTGTCAATCCCAAAGCTAAACTCTAGTCCTGATTTAGACTCAGACACAAACTCTACCTTAAAATTTAATCCAGATTGGAATTCTGCTTTTTCAGCCCATTTCCATTTATAAGTGCTCTTGTTCCTTTAGTATGCTGGGCCCAGATCCAGTTACAATTACTTCTTTTTTCCTTTCTGTCCATTTAATGGGATTTTTGGCACCTCAAATTTATACTGAGCTGAAAATAGCAAATGGGATTTTTTTTTTGTACATTTTGTGGTGTGGGCAGAAGTTTGGCAAGTGTTTACTGAGTATCATCTCATTGCATTTGGCATTTGTATTGTTTCTATAAAACAGGTCAAATTCTTGTTCCTTTTTTCAGTTCCACTGTGTTTTGTCTAGGAGAAACCCTTTCTGTGCATTTTGTGGGTTTTTCAGAAAGGACTAGATAAAGGGTACAGATCCAGTTAGCAAGTGCTATCATGTTCTCATGTTACCTAAGAATAGCAGAGGATGATGTGATGCCTAAATAGAGAATGTTTCTAGTAATAAATAAGTTACAATAAACACACAGAGACAATATCGGTCATAGTAACATCTAAAGTTGCAGAGGCAGCTTGAATCATCCACATTCTCCCAATCCATAGCAGATCCTCTGTCTATTTCCATTGGTGTTAATAGACCATATTCATGTCTCTCAACACCACAAAACAATATTCAGTTTGTGAAAGCCCATAATGAGTAATACATTAAGCTGTGTTTCAACAATGTATTAATCACCAAACTCCCTCAAGAAAACAACATTGTCGCTTTTATTTTAAAGCATTTTTATTTTATTTTTTTTCAAATAACAAATAGCTTCATTTGAGTGAATCACTGAATTTTTCATGTTATTTATTGAGGGGCAGAAAAGGGATCAAGAGTTGAGGTGTGCTGGTATAACTCAATGAAAATTAAATACAGTATTAGTTACTACAAATAACTAGTTTCCTTAGGTAAGAGCTGATTCTCAAACAGCAGGACCAAGGACTATTCCAAAAAAGCACAGACTTTCTATCAAAATTTTCATGTAAGTTCTCTTCATAGTTTCCAGTAGAAACAGTGGGCTAAAAGCTGGAGTCATTCAGAAATTATGTTTATCTTCTGTGATGTGGAAGCAAAGTTTTTAGGGATCTCTGATGTTGGCACAGACTTCCATGGCATGGAGCACAGCTACAGTTTGGAGAGAATCCAGCCTGAGAAAAGATCTGTTTTCATTTCTCTTCACTCCATAGTTGTACACTGTACCAAGATTCTTTACTCAACACAAGAAATGAATGGTATTCAAATACCTTGCATCCCTAGATATCCTCTCACATCTAAAACACTGCAAAAAGGGCTAAATTCCTTCAAAAAAGTGCAATTTAACATGCTTTTATGACATTCCCTGAACTGCTAGCTCCAAAAGTATGATACTTCTGGAGAAAATTATCCTAGAACAAGCTAAAATGCTTTTTGTTTCTACTGTTTGCAACATTATTTTTCCAAGCAACCACTTTCAAATCTCGCCTTAATTCTCGCATCTTCCACCAAGCCTGCCAACACTGATCTCTCCTCTATCACAATGTGTTTCCCACTCTTCCATCTGTTCTTTTATCTTTGTACAGCATCTTTCAAAATCAGATTATCAGCTCCTCATGGCAGGGATCTCTTTTTCCTATGTGTTTATAAAGGGTCATTTTGAGGGACGTGGAGTTGCTACGTAATACCCTGAGAATACTGAGATGTAATCATTTTATTAACACCGTATGTGACTTGGTCAGTTAGGTGAAGCTTTTGTATATTGGGTTAAGACTTTTTTGTATAAATGTATTGATCTAGCTTAATAAAGGGGCTGTGGAGGGAAGAACAGGAAAACACCATAATAACTATAGATAAACAATTGCCAAGCAAACATTGGGGGCAGTTATAGGACAAATGGCTTAAGTCCAAGCCTCATGCTGCAGTGACACAGCTGTTCTGCCACTGCTGGGAACTCTGAACAGTTAAAACATTTTTCTCAGGAGAAGTAGGGGTTGGGGAAAGGAAAGAGAATTTATTGTCAGAGGCAGTTCAGGGGGACAGTGACAGAGAGAGAGGGGCTCTGCACACAGAGTCTAGGGAGAGGCAGGCATGAATATAGACTGAATTATTGTTTTAAAGATCTGTTTTCACTGAAATGGTTTGGTTTGAAATAAATAATACATTGATTTAAGAAGGGTATTACTGTCATTGCTCTGGAAGAGAAGAAAACCACAGGTACTGAAGATAAATGAGGCCTGTTGAAGTAATTCTGGTTGATCACACTTTACTGCAGTCCAGGACCTGGCCTGGGAGGGACGGTATCAAGTGTAAAGCCCTACCAAATCGTGGATATCTACTTTATATCCACAGGTATCCACATCTGCGTGTGTAGATGCACATATCTGTAGCTCTTTCTTGCAGATATGGATGTGGACTTGGATACAGATTTTGTATCCAGAACCATGAAAATGTGCAGATATGCACTTTATATCCATGGGAATATGCATCTGTGGATGTCAATGCAGATAACCTTGGCTCATTTGTGTGGATACAGATGTGGGTGCAGATAAAAATTTTGTAACCATGCAGGGTTCTAATCATATGATTCTCCCCCCCCTCCCCCCCCTCCCCCCCCCCGCAGGAGGTTGGTTTGATGCGCATCGGGGGATGCAGTGAAGACACCAGGAATCTAGTTAGCCCAGCCACTGATATCTATATGCACACAGATGACAAGAGCATTGTCAGGAATCACATCTACATTATGACTGATAAAAGACACTGTGGATTGTGGAGAAGGACAGAAGTCCTGTAAGTCAGGGAGTACAAAACTAAAGGCATGAGAATGTATGAAAATGCTTAATAGCCTGGCCAAGCTGCCTTCAAGAACTCCCAAGCATTCTATAAAGAGAGATTCAGCAGCAGCAGAGAGTAACCAGATCTCTTTGAAGGCACATGGTCCAGCACACATTAACTTCTCATCCCCTCCTAACAGCAAGGGGGTGGCTTCTTCTCATCCTCAGTTGATCCAGTGGTATTGATAGTTCCAGACTATGAATGGGTTGGGTGACTCTTGGGTGTTGAACGTGTAATATAAGAGGTAACTAATTAAATCAGTTGCAGTATATTAAAATAAATCACGTGGGAGCATACAAAAAACTAGAAACATTACAGAAAATGAAGAATAGTTAAAAGGAAACAACATGAAAATAACATTTCTGTCTGAAAATATTGCCTTTAATTGTAATTTGTAAGAGTAGTATAAGGTACTGGCCTCTTTAAAATTAGTCATTCATAATCACACGGTTTCCCAATGTCAAAGATATCTCACATGATGTACAGTCTGTAAGGGCATGTCTACAATAAATAATCATTTTGATATAACCAAATTCAACTTAATAACTCCCAATTTTACAAAATTAAAATAAGGTGTCCGCACTATGAGAAATCTAGAAATTAGTACTCATTTAGTGTGGACACTTTAATTGAAGGGGGGCTTACCTCCTCCTCTCCCCTCTTTTTTCTGCTTTATAATTCAACCTCTGTGCCTCTTACTTCATATTTGTCATTTGAAGAAGTGAGTTTTGTCCACAAAAGGGACAAATCTATATTTGTCTATCTATATTTGTATTAGTCTCCAAGCTGCTACAGGACCACTGTTGTTTAAGGTTTGGTTTGGTTTTTGTTTTTTATTTACAGACTAACACGGTTACCCCTCTGAGACTTAGTGCTAAATGGTTATTTATGCAAAAAAAACTATACACACACACACACACACACACACACAATATTTAGGTTGCTATCAGTCCCAAGAAACTGGTCAATTACCCAAATCAGTTTGAATCTTAGATCTCACATCAAAAACAATCTGGTAGCCAATCCTTAAAATAGATCTGCATAACTGACTGATCTCTTGGGAATAGCAGTCCTCAGATTCTATTATCCCAACAAGTGAGCCACTATTGAAGCAAAGTATCACTATTGAAGCAAAGTGAGCCACTATTGAAGCAAAGAGAGGTAGCCGTGTTAGTCTGAATCTGTAAAAGCGACAAGGAGTCCTGTAGCACCTTATAGACTAACAGATGTATTGGAGCATAAGCTTTCATGGGCAAAGACCCACTTCGTCAGATGCATGTCATCTGATGAAGTCGGTCTTTGCTCACGAAAGCTTATGCTCCAATACATCTGTTAGTCTATAAGGTGCTACAGGACTCCTTGTTGCTTTAATTGAAGCAAAGATGGTTTAGGAGCTTGTTTTCTGTAAGGCAAAGGCACAATTTTATATGCATCAGGAACAAAATTATGCCCAGACTGAAAAGGTACTATGCATGATTGTGTCTCCCACAAAGATGTTTCATTCTTGTATATTTTGAGAGAATAGGTTGAGGTAGTCTGATAATAAACCACTGTAAATCGTATCCTCCAACTTCTTGGGAATGCACCTAGATGGCTATAACACAAGTTGGCTGAAATATGATCTTAACATCACACATACCCCTGGTAAAGACATATTCATTGCAGACACTCTATCAAGACTTATAGTGGAATATACTACAGATCCAGATGATGAAATCACTGCTAAAAAAGGTCATCATGTAGCAGAGATCACCTCTACACTCAGCACAGACTTGTTAATCAAAGTGGAGGATGTACAAAAAGATCCTGTAATTCAAGCCTTATACGATAGTGTATGTGACAGCAGGCCGCAGAGAGGACAAAAAGTGAATCCCAGATGGCAACCATACTGGGCTGTGAGAGGCACTATTTCATTATGACAAGATTTGTAAGTTGCTGGTGACAAGATAATTATTCCTAACAACAGAAGGCAGGAAATGCTTAACCACTTGCAGGAATCACACCAAGTCATTCAGAAAACCAAAGCAAGTTTGTGCACTAGCCAGGAATGACCCAACATATAGTACAAATTACAGAAGGATGCAGGGTATGACAGGAACATAAGCCAAGTAACCAAAAACAATCATTATACCATGACACAAGATACTTGCAGACATTTGTTATTTCAGTGTACACTCATATCTACTCCTAGTAGTCTGCTTTTCTAAATTTCCAGAAATTCTGCATTTACTAGTAAGTCAGCACACTGTGTATTGCTAATCTGAAAGCTGTATTTGCAAGGCATAGAATCTCTAGAGTTAGTGAGTGACCATGTTCCCTTTGCAAGCAAGGAAATGGGTAACAACTCACTCGCTCCAGTCCTGGATAGCCACAATCTAAAGGAATGGTCAAAAAGGGCATTTAGATAATAAAAATCAATGTTTCAGAAAATGACTGCATCAGGAAAACTCCTACCTCACTTTTTTTGAGTTGAGAAACCCAACATGAAGAGGTATGGAACACTGTCCTGTACAAGAATAACAAGGAATCCTGTGGCAATTTAAAGAGTAACATTTTTCCTCTTTTTGTTTTCATCTTTCTTTTTCTCTTTTCTCTGAAGAGCTTAAGAACGATCATACTTGGTCAGACCAAAGGTCCATCTAGCCCAGTATCCTATCTGCCAACAGTGGCCAATGCCAGATGCCCCAAAGGGAGTGAACAGAACAGGTCATCATCAAGTGATCCCTCTCCTGTCATTCATTTCCAGCCTCTGACAAACAGAGGCTAGGGACACCATTCCTTTCCCATCCTGGCTAATAGCCATTGATGGACCTAACCTTCATTAATTTATCTGATTCTTTTTTGAACCCTAGTAAAGTCCTGGTCTTCACAACATCCTCTGGCACGGAGTTCCAGAGGTTGACTGTGCAGTCAGTGAAGAAAAACTTCCTGTTTGTTGTTTTAAACCTGCTACCTATTAATTTCAATTGGTGACACCTTGTTCTTATGTTATGGGAACAAGTAAGTAACTTCTCCTCATCCACTTTTTCCACGTCAGTCATGATATTATAGACCTATATCATATCCCTCCTTAGTCTTCTCTTTTTCTAAGATGAAAAGTCCAAGTCTTTTTAATCTCTCTTCATATGGGACCCATTCCAAACCCCTGATTATTTTTGTTGCCCTTTTCTGAACCTTTTCCAGTGCCAATATATCTTTTTTGAGATGAGGCAACCACATCTGTATGCAGTATTCAAGATGTGGGCCTAGCTGGATTTATATAGAGGCAATAAGATATTTCTCTCTTTTTCTCTACCACCTTTTTAATGATTCCAAACATTCTGTTTGCTTTTTTGACTGCTGCTGCACATTGAGTGGATGTTTTCAGAGAACTATCCACAATGACTCCAAGATCTCTCTCTTGAGTAGTTATAGGTAAATTAGTCCCCATCATTTTGTATGCATAGTTGAGATTATTTTTTCCAATGAGTTGTAGCTCATGAAAGCTTATGCTCTAATACCCTAATAAATGTGTTAGTCTTTAAAGTGCCACTGGACTCCTTGTTGTTTTTGCTGAAATAGACGGTTATCACTCTGTGCTGTACATTTCTGCAGATCAGGATTTTTCCTTCATGGGCAAGTTGCAATATTATTCCTGCCAAATGACATTGTTATACATGGAGACGCTGTCATTCTAGGAGATCCTACTTGCCACCTTTTACTGTGGTTTAAGAAACTGTACCTTGATTTCAGAGCATCTGGCAAAAAAAATTCAATTGCCATGTTCGATAGTTGTAAAATAGTTATGGAACATGCATCCCCAGGGTTGTCCCAAAAAGGTCTTTTGAATACAGACCCAGAATCCTGTAGCTACTCCAGCAACGTAGCCTCTACAGGGACCACTGTCAGTACCAGGGTCACTTCATGTGCTTCATCCATGCAGGCTTCCCAGGAGCGGCTCGAAGACAGCTGCCAGCAACTGGCGCCCTAGGCAGAATGCGCGATTGGCGCCCCCGCCTCCATAGCCCTCAATGGCATGACGTCATCATTGGGCACCGCGTTAAACGCGGCGCCCTAGGCAACTGCCGAGGTTGCCTACATCCACGGGCCGCCCCTATCCCTCTGGTGGTACCTCGGACTGAGTTCTCAAAAGCGTACTAACCATGCTCAGTGGATGGTCATGCACCACTGTGTGCTCAGTAAAGTTCCCAGGGCCTGGTTGAATGCTTCATAAAAAGGTAGGAATATGAGGGAGTTCTCAGAGATGCTGTTAGCATCCATGACTTCTTAGTAGTCAATCATGAGCCACTTCATTCATTGTATGCATTGATTGATGGTCTGGTCATGCCCCAGTGCCATCAGCCACTCTGCTATAGCTTTGTAAATGTGACCACTTTTAATGTCTTCCTGCTACTGAATATCTTGCTCCCCTTGCACCAGAGATTACACAGAATCTGGTTGCATTTCTCTGGTCAGCTACAGATATGCTGGATATAAGATTTCTTGTTAGTGTTGGGCCGAAGCTAACACAGGAGGGCTAGCTGTGTTTCCCTTTGGGCAATCAGTGTGGAAATATAGGAATACATGCTGAGCAGCTGCACTTCAATCATGAGGTTGTTTCCAGTTCCTGGGAACTGGGTGGAAAGTTTTGGGATGGAAGGCTTGGGAAACACAGGCTCAGCTATTTTAGAATGGCACTGGCAGACTTTCCGCCCTTGAGTCTGGTGGCCTAGACTTGACTGGGCTTACACCTGTGTCACAAGCTCAGCCCCATAACTCTGTGTGGGTTCATGGGCCCAAATCCTGAGGGCTTTTTGGCCCAACTGAGACTGAGATTTGTTTATAAACAGTAGGTCATTTGGGATTAAACATGTGTCTGAATCCAGGGTTTATTGTGCAGTGTAGACATACCTTATGTAGCTCTCCCCCTCTCTCTTTCCCTAAGTGTCCCGCACTTTGAAATGAATGAGCTTTCTTCTTCAGCGTCCAAAGGGTCATCAGGGTAAGATAAAGGTTTTCCTAGCCCTTTTGGATCACATATTGTAGTTACAAGAAAGGGATATAATTTATCGCCACCACACTGCATAGAAACCTGTATAGAAACTATTCTAAGGCAGGGTCAGCTCCTAGATGTGTGTAATGAATCTCCCTGATTACTGCACTGTGGTTGCCCTGGTGTAACAGAGGAGAATGCAGCCCTCTCTATAAAAAAAAATTTCCATTCCAAAAAAATAACTCAATTCTTGGTTAGTTTGCAATTAGCAGCATAGTTTCATGGAAACAGCTCTGTGGAAATGCACACATACTGAGCGTTTTATTCTGAGTAGTCTATTAATTAGAATAGTTACATGATAAACTTTTATGGTCGTTTGAGGTGCATCTATTACTATTAGAAAAAGTTACATGGCAGCACAGAATTTCCATATTAACTTGCGGGAAATAAATAGAACTTAAAAAATGGCATTTAGATATGCATGATAGTTACTAAGTGGTGAACAGTATAGGGGAAAGGAAGGAAGGTATAGTTAATAAGCTCCTTGTAGCTAATTTAGTTTCCACTCCCTTTTACATTTATACATAGAAATGCTAAGCCCAAAATTATTCTGCCTATCAATAATAAAAAGAAAATAAAAAGTTCTTAGTGAGGCATTTTAAAATCAGGAACTGAACAACAACAAATTTTATTTTTACTATAAATACCTGAGACTTTTGGGACTAGGCAATGGATAACTTGTCTCATCTAGAGAGTTTTGGAGATCTTCAGACAGAATTCATAATGGACCCAAAATGAGGGTTTGGGCAATCTTATAATATTAGATGTTCTAAGGGCATAGAAATATGCCAAAGGCCTGGGGTGAGATTCACAGTGCTTTGATTAATCCCTGGCTGTGTGCTAAAATACAATTAATTGCAGAATGGTTTCACAAGTTTTTTCTCAATTGTTTCACTCAGACTGAAGATATGATACTGTATGTGTTTTATTGGAAACAGTCAGGTAACTACTGGTGTCCCATGTTCTTCAGCATTCAGAAAGCAGTGTTGTTTAAACATAATATCTAATAATCAAGGTGAAGTTCATAAATGGGACAAGATCTTTAGTGGGTAATTGATTTGTCCCTATGAGAAATTTGCTTCTCATTATCAAGGGGCAAATGTTGTCTTATGGTCTGGAGCAAGCACACTCTTTTCCCTCTCTCTTTCAGTAAGCCTCATAACCTGGTATTGGCCTGTCTTTACACAAAGTGCCATGGCTCAATCCAAGAAGCTAGAACTTGGACCTACCTTTCTGTCATGGAATGGCAAAACTCCAGTCCAGTTCAATAGCAGTTTCATCTCTGGACTTCAGTATTGGGTCTTCTTAGTAAAAGTGAAAAACTTGAAACACAATGATCAGCAACAAGTTTCCTATCCCTCACATGCTGTAATAAAGTCTGCAATTAATGACATAATATTGTCTATGCTGCCACTGTGGGTAATAGAGCAGAAACAACAATATACATGAGAAAAGCATACAGAGAACTGCGAGTAAAACCAGACCAAACTTTTGTGTGAATTGCTACTGATACAGCAATTAGCTTTTCTGTGGAACTTGGCATTGATATCAATAGCTAACACGTGGTGATAAATTCACAGAGAATAAATATAGTCTATTCTAACCAAAATTATTGCATAGAGTATGGTATCAATGCTATGTAATACTTCATATAGTGTAATCCGCAGTACACTACCCTATTTTCTTAGTTCGGTGAAGTATAAACTCTAATGTAACCAAATAAACTATTAGGAAGACATTACATGGCAAAAACAAAAATGGCATGGATCTTAGTCCCTTTGGAAACCATGTGAATTCTGCCATTGATGTCAAGGTGAGACTTAGATTTACATGTCATGCATTGCTTGGCTTGCTGTGTGTTTGGGAGTTGCTTTGCTGTCAGTAATAGTTTGTCAACCAATTCAGCTCTGGCAAAAACAATTGCTATTATGTTCCAGTTGCATGCTCTGGATTCCTCATTTCCTGCTACAGTTTTATTCGGAAAGATGAGGAAACTAGGAGTAGCTCATATTTATTGAAATTTAAATTAAACTTGAATCTCCCCTAACCTCATTACAGAAAGAAAAATGAAGATCCTCCTCCATTTCTTTGTTGGCTTTTATAGTATTATTACACTGGTGTCTCAGTACTAACCCTGCATCTAGCTAGAGATGGGTGCAAAATGAAACAAATTGTGCCCTGCGAAATTTGGGGGAATTTTGGATCCATATCCAATACGGATCGTACCCGTTTCTGCTTTTAACCTCATAAGAAAATGTAACAACAACAAAAAGTACAACCAAGTGGGATCTAAGAAGAGATTGCAATAAGAAAACATGAGAAATACAGGAGACCTGTCCATTTGGAAGTAAAGACGTATTTCTCACCTGGGGGTGTTCACCTTGGCCTCTGATTGATGTCAGGTGTATTAATGCAGACTCACTGTTCATGTGTAAAGATCACTATGTGCTCCCTGTCACTTATCTGAGAACTTCTGCTGATTTATTTTCATTTGACCTCTTCAGAGGACTTGAAGACTTTTTCCTCCCTCTCCTGGATAATTTGTCTTGTAATAGTGAAAGGTGTACTTATTTTGTCATGCTCTCTATAATTAAGACAGACTGTTCGATTTTGGTGAATTCAGTGGGAATCCTAGATCAGGACATAAATTCAGAACAAGACATAATCAAACTGATTCGTATGAATACTGGCAACCCTTTGTCTAAAGCACAAACTGAACTTGTACCAAACCTCTAAAGAGAGAATTAAGAACTTTTTATCTGAAAACATAGTATCTGTCATTAGGGATATTATTGGCCTAGCTATTTATAACAATAACTCAATACTACAGTGAGGAACACAATATATTAATTAGAAAGTTATGCTATAAATAAAGACAAGGAATGTAATGCCACACAATATTTGTTTCCTTTTCACAGCCATTACACCACCAGCTCTTTTCTGCTTTCCAATAGTAATATTAAGTAACTGGAAGTTCCAATTGTTTTTAAAAAAAACATACAAGTGAAAGCTTCAATAAAAAGAAATGAACATTTAAAAGAATTTTTGGAAGGCCCATACTGGCATCAGCTCAACCTCTGAGGTGACATATGCCAATTTGTTCTTTATTATTTGGCTTATTTCACTTACATAGGGTGAATAGGTGAACAAGTAAAAAAAAATCTTTCAATCTTTGGTTTTCATTTAAAAATTCCCATAAGTAAAAAGTCCCTATACTCCTATGTTTGGTTGGTTGGTTGATCTGGTCTCTTACAGACCTCTTACTGATTTTCTGATTTTTTTAAGAAACAAAACAATATGCATCTTATTGGGTTTCCAATAACCCTTCCAAGTTATTTGGCTCAGCTTTCTTTAGTCTGCTGATCTTTGCCTCCCTTCTTCCTGCTGAGGATGTTGTGAAGGCCAAGACTATAACAGATGAACTCATGAAGGATAGGTACATCAATGGCTATAAGCCAGGATGGGCAGGGATTATGTCCCTAGCCTCTGTTTGCCAGAAGCTGGGAATGAACAACCGGGAATGGAATACTTAATGATTACAAATTCTGTTCATTCCCTCTGGGGCACCTGGCATTGGCCACTATAGGGAAACAGGATCCAGGGCTAGATGGATCTTTGGTCTGACCTAGTATGGCCATTATTATGTTCTTAAGTACCATGCAGTCCAGCAAGACTCTCAGAGCCCATCACTTGCTGCTCCAATATTTGTGTAAGCAAAAAGATGAGAATATAGATTTGTTTTGAAGAAAGGTTTTGCTGGTATTTTATTTGCATTGCTCATTACATGGAGAGGAGCTACAAATGCAAACTACCTACTTCAGTGACTGCTTCTCTCCTACGGACCCTACTGTTCTATCTATAGTCAGTGGAGGCACCCAAGCTGGAGTCACCCCCTGCTTAAAAAATAAGGATCTGCAGTAAAGACTTTTTTCATATGAGCCTTCACCTTCATCCTACTCCTGCCCTCAATCTGGAAGAACTTGGGATTGTTGCCAAGATCTGGGTGTTTTTACCCAGGCTTTTGCACCAGGCAGGGCTGGATTAAGGCATGGGCTAGCCGGGCAGCTGCCCAGGGCGCCAACCTATGGGGGGCGCCTGATGGCAGCTGAAAGGGGCGTGCAGCGGGGGCCATGTTAACCCCCGCAGCGCCGGCCAGCAGCGCCCTTTCCCCCGCGGCCACAGGGCCCTGCACAGCCAGACTCAGCCCGCCCCTGGTGGCCCTGGGATGCATGCCAGCGGTGGTAGCCAGGCTGGGCCGGGCCGGGCACATGCATCCTGCCGCCACCAGCTCCGCGCGCCTTCCCCCACGTGCCAGGCGGGGGCGGGGCCGCGCATGCGTCCTCTCCCACGTGCCGGTGCGGGGCCGGGGCCACGCATGCGCCCTCCTCCAACCCAGGGCACAATTAAACTGTCTGCCCGGGGTGCTGGAATGACTCGGTCCGGCCCTGGCACCAGGAGGGGTTTGATGAAGGATTTTTAGTTGGGGGTTAATGGAAGGTTAACTGCTGTTGTGAGACTGTTTTCTCCAACTATCTATCTTGTGGAATATGTGGGAGCTTTGTTGTGTATTATGTGGTTTATATCATAAGCCTAAACAAATACATATATAAACAAGGGCAAATTTCAGTTGATGGCATTAAAGATGCAATGGGACATTTTACAAGAATAAGGTTGTTAACCTCATTGTCCTCTTGGCCTTATATGGTTGAAGTATATTCTGTCTAGCTCAATGCCCCCTGCAATTTCAGTTGGATACATGCTCAGCTTTGTACTCTAAACCGTTAAGCACTATTGCTGTGCAGCTACTGCAATTCAGGCAGCTGCACTTCATTGGGGAGTGAGGTCATTCCTATGTGTAGTATGATTTGCAAAGTACTTTGTAATAAGAGTCAAAAAGATAATGAAAGATAAAAATAAGTATATTTTCTGTCAGGCCATTGTATTATTACCTCTCACTGTTAGAGAGAGAGAGAGAGTCTACATGCACACACACTATATAAAGGTCTATGTGCATTGTCAATGGTGTATTCTGCATGCGGTTTCCATTCTGTTGCCTTCAGTGTTCTTGGAATCAATTGAAGCTGAAACATCCTGGAAGAAAAGTTCAATTTTTGCACGCCCTGGTTTCAATTATTTTTAAATCTGATGCACAAACATGGCTTTTAAAGATATGTGACTGAAGTGCCAAATAAGGATCTTTTGATTTTTTTGAAATACATGTGGTTGAAATCTGAGACCCGCTTGCTGCCAAGCCACAGTATTTGGAATAGAGTATTGGCACAGGAAAATAAGCCATTGTTCAGAGTATAATTTTAAGAGGGACTATCCTACATAAAGGAAAAAGTAAATTCTCATACTTTAGCTCATGGTTATGGGACAATCCCTTAATCCTTTGTTAAACACTTAAAGTTGAAATTCAGACTCTAGTGCTGTTTATTCAAGATCTCAAAGATAATCTCATGATATAAACTACATTAGACCCTACTTCAATTTTTCTCTTTTAAAAGAAAGGATCAAAACTATATGAAATCACAACAAAGTAGTGGAATTGACCATCATATTAATACTTCTAGACTTGTGCTACATATGTTAATGTTTCCTAATTTTGCATCTAGTTGTTTCCAAACCTTGTCCATTAGCTTCAGTTGAAGCAATACTAGGCTCATGGGGAAATGAAAACACCTTGTAGGAAAATACAGTGTCATTAGCTAATATATTCACAGTACCACCACCCGGTGTCAATTCATGAAGTTTATTGTGAGTGAAAATAAGATTTAAAATACTTGTATTAATGGTTGTACAAAAATGAATTCAATTGCAACAACTATTTGTGGGACCATTAATGAACAAAAATGAAGAGACCAAAAAAGTGTGAAGTATTAAAATATGGGGAGAAATTGGCTATTTAAAATGCATGGGCACAAGATTAGAAGAAAAACAAGTGTGCACCATACACATTCATATGAAAGAAAATATAATCAAAATTGAAAGATTAAACCTAAAGAAAAGAGAGAGCTACAGCCTTGAAGATGGACAATTTGTGATGGTTTATTTCTAATCCTTAATAAAAATTAAATGTGAAGGGCAGCTGTGAGAACATGAGACAAAAACCAAACCATCTTGAAGCAAATTGGCAATATAGTGCCAGACAGTTTGTACTTGTGCAGTTATTCTAATGCCAGAACTAAGATACCAGTTGATAAAAAAAACATTTCCTAGTTCCTTTCAAATTTAGTCAAAAGTCTCTCCCAGTTCTTAATTCTACTAAAGAATTTGTCACCAGCTTACAGCAATCCCTGCTGAAATTAGAGGTGGACCAATCCACCAGATTCGGAATTGAGTTCATGTACAAACTTCAACTCCCTCAGACTTGGAGAGTGTTGGTTCAGGTTTTGGGTCAGTCTTTTTAATAACCATCTTATTCAGTTCTTCTCACATTGTTAATTTCTGACAGTTGTTAATGATCAATGCAACAAACTGGTGGTGTTAGTCCACAAACACAAAACCAAACACATTTAACATTAGTTGGAGGCCTTGAGGGGAGTCCTAGCAAAGCATCCAAGAAGTGAATGGGACCAAATATCCTTTCACCTCACAGCTCAAATGCTGTTTCAGTTGTGTCAAGTTGCCCTGTCTAAGACTGCAGTTCCTGAAGTCTCAGTCTTACTATGTATCTTCAGGCTCTGCTTCAGCTCTACAGTAGCACTGAGAACATTTTCTCTTGCATGTTCCTTGATTAATAGCATCTTAGCAAAAATAATTCCATATACTGCACAGAAAGTTCCAGTCAACTAAGCAGCTAGACATAAGCTATTTGAAATGTTTCCTAATAAATTAGGAAAACCAGCAGTTCATCTGAGAAGGAAAAAAATATTCTCTGTGGTAAAGGTTAGATGCCAAATTCTGCCCTTGTATACATATGAATGGCTTTGGATACATATGCATGGCTTTCATTGAAATCACACAGCTTCTGCCTATGAACATCTGAGGGCAGAATTTGGCCTGAACTATGAATTGCCTAGTCCTGCAAATACACTCATGTGAATTGTCTCAATGAAGTCCATGTGCATTGTGTTAAAAACTCAGTGGACAAATCTTCAAACTGCATGCACGCAACCTAGGCATACAAATACCATGAAGCTTGGCACATGCACATCTATGTATATCCCCAAACTCCAAACATGTTCAAACGTAGCGGCTCTTGTGCATGTGCACTTTTGAAAATCTGGCCCACATTTGCAAACTATATTTATTGCACATTGTGATCAGGCTATAGCTAGTTAGTTTAGAGAATGTATTATAGAGTAGGTCCACCCTGTGTCATATTGTGGGGGGATGAAAGTATAGCTTGCTCTGCTTAAGTGGCCTAGTCTCCCAAGTCACCACAACCACCTTGGCTTCTAGGGCAGTGTGACCTGATGGTTGGAGTCTGTGCAGCAGTTCTTTAGAGTTGAGCAGCATGGCCTGAGTCACTAGGACTCTCCTTCTAAATAGGGCAGTGCAGCCTACTGGCCAGAGTCAACAGGACTGCCCCTTGTTGCAGGGCAGTGCAACCCAGTGACCAGGGTCAATAAGATTGCCCCTCACAGCAGGACAGTACTGTGCAGCCTAGTGGCCGTGGAGGGGGATAAACTGCCACCTATCATCAGCCAGGGTCAGAGGACCCAGCCCCCTTGCCACACACCCACTTCATGAGTCTCAGCCCTGGGCCCTGTTTGCAGCAGGGGATCCGTCATTGACTCTGCAGGAATCCCTCTGAAACACACTGATTCAAATCCCGGTTCAACAACTGGATCAATGTTTTGTTTCCTGGGTTACTTCCTACCCAGACACAAATGGCTTATAGTCTCGGGGCTTCCACAGTCTCTTCTCTATCTGTGGTGTCAGTTGGCTGGGTTCAGTTGGTGCTACAGCCCAGAAGGTCAATATAGCCTGGAGCGCCAGCAGTCTCTTTGCAGGAGCCTGCAATGCACCTCTGCTCCTTCAATGCTCAGCCCAGCATAGGTGCTGCAAGGAGGGGTGCTGCCAACTCCTTCGACTTCATGTGGTTTCCATCACATACAGGGTTTGCAGTTTGGTTCAGTCCCGCTATGAAAATTGTTCTAGCATCACTGCAGCTCAGACTGAGCTGAGCTGTTCCCGTTTATACAATGCCCAGCAGGGATGAGGATACATGGCCTCCTCAGTCCACAGAGTTACCCTGCTGGTCTGATGTGGGATATACAGCACATGGTAGGCTATGCCCAGGAGCGCCAGAAGCTTGCTAGATGTGGGGAGGGCTGCTGGTGCTTGGACTGTGGCCCCATCTCTGCCCTTCCTCTTGATTCCTGCTTCACCCTAAGGCCCCAACCCCACTCTGCTGCTGTGTCTGAGGCTCCACCCACCACTTCCCCCAAATCCCTACCCACCATTCATGCCTCTCTGCCACCTCCTGCTGTCACTTGCCTTTAAAGTGGGAAAAAAGCAATAGGGTCATGGCTTGTTCTGGTGCCAAAAATCTGAGATGCTCTGACATCTTCACAGCAGCAGTTGTCCCACAGGAGCAATTCAGGTTTATACCAGCAGGGGCATGGGAAGAGGGAGGAGTGCTCATGGCCCCATCATTTTGGAAAGTTTTTTCATGCCTTAAGGGTGAGCTGGGGGGCGGGGGGGGAGGAGCAAGTGGTGGCTGGATCCTCAGGGAGAAAAGGTGGAGTGGGGGCAGGGCCATGGTCTGATTGCTGGTGGAGCCCTCCTGAGACATAGGGAGCTTCTGGTGCTCCTGCTCCCAGGACACAAAGGCAGTGGTGGCAGGCCAAAGGAAGATGATGCACATTCAGCATTTGCCCCCTGCGTGGCTGGCCCTTTTAATTTGGGGAGACTTTGTCGCAAGCCTCTTGCACACAACAACCAACACAAAGAAAATCGGTAAAAAGGCAGGAAATCTCTGGAGCTTCCATTTCGCATGCTGAACACACATTCATAAATACTGCTGCTTGCAGCAGAACTATGGAGTATGCTAACTTTACTCTGCTTCATCTTATAACTGGTTTAAGCAAAGGCTTTCAACAACTAAACTGCATGATCAGTGTTTGTGTTTTTTCTCTACGTGACTTTTCCAACATTGCTTTTATTTTATGAATAATTCTTCCTGGTTGTCTATTCATCTTCCATTTGCTCCAAAACAGCAGCAAGAGCAAATCTTTAATGTTAAAATTAACACCATTAAGCAAGGGATATGTCATGCATACAGCAACAGAGTGACATAGCATCACTGTGTTCTGACACAGTGTGCTCAAAGCCCACCCCAGATAATAAGTAACAAAACCTTTGAAATTTTCATGCTGAAGAGAAGCAGAACTGAACCGATGGCGACGCCTATCATCTGGCTTCAAGCCGTTGTTATACCAATGCACTGAAGTAATCTCAACCAAAATGTTTCATTTTGATGGAATAGGAACATTAGTGCCTGGTACATATATCTAAGAATTATCGCTCATGAAATAGTCTCCATATAGGAATGATTTGCAACACAAATTATAGAAAAAATATTAAAACTGCTGAGTTCTTCAGTCTCTGACATATTAACATTTTTGTTAACATTCTCTTAGGGTAAGTCTACTCTACAGGGAAGATCGAAGCTGCCGCTGTCAATCTTCCAGGGTTCAAATTAGAAGATCTAGTGAAGAAAGCTAATTCGAACCAAGAGGGGCACTCCGGACGCGGGCAGTAAGGGAAGTCAAAAGGAGAGTATACTCCCTTCAACTTCCTACAGTATGGACAGTGCCAAAAGTCCAGTTAAGCTACTTCGACTTCAGCTACACAATTAATGTAGCTGAAGTTGTGTATCTTAATTCGACCTTGTCCTGTAGTGTAGACATTCCTTGTACTCCTAGTAAGCAAGAGCCATCTATTTAAAACGCACATAATATACACAATAAATAAATTAGTTAATGAGAAATTCTTCACACGTACTTTTTTATAACTAGCTTTCTTTGGGAAATTTTTTTCCCCTGTAAAAATTCATTGTGCATGTGTTTGCTTGCTTGTTGGTTTGAACTAGAAGTGTTTCCTCATAGCTGTATTGTATTTAGCTACTTGCTACTCTGAGAAAACTAAGGTGGATGTCACCGGGCATCTGGACATAGTAAAGGATTTGAAATAACACAAAAGTCTACAGCAGAAAATGGGTGATGATTGTATCTGCCATCTTCAGAGGACTTGAGACAAAAATCAAAGGCAAGTGGGCTCTGATAAGTTTACTGTCTTATTTAGGTTGAGGAAGACAAATTTTCTTTCTGTACATTAGTCACCAACACTACTACCTTCAATTTCCTAGTGAAGTTTCCTAAAACATGTACCACGTGTGATATGCCTGTAGAATTAATATGCAGGTATTACCATCATTCCAGGATGAAAGAGATTACTTATACAGGAACCTATTTTCACTACATGGGGGTTTTGTTTGTTGATTCAGATTTATTATTAGAAACACACAGTTTGGTCAATCTGGATTTCCTGGAACAATTTTAGTTGTCTTCTTTAACTGGAAAAAGTAGCTATTGCCCCTCAACCGAAGCAAGTGGGCCTGTGGGCATAATTTCACAACTGCATCTGCATGTAGTTGTAGTTTTACATCTTATAGGAAGGATTCTACAGGTTGGTTGTAAATATCCTATTTTAAATGTATTGTTAATTAAATAAGATTGTCTGAGAGAGTTATTAACTAAAATTTCCTTTTTGTGATGGATGAGCCCTGTAAACTCTGCAAATAAAGGCAGCTCTCACCAAAAATCCCAAGAGAATCATGGAAAATCTTGCTCAGTTTCAGGTTCAGTCCTACTGGTGCTAACAAACCTGATTTATGATTACAAATCCTGGTGTACGTCGGCCAAACAAAGTATTGTTTTGACATCCTGGATGCAGAAAAGCAGAGATTAAAATCCAGCTGGCACAAAATCAGCTATTCAACATCCAGTAATGTGTGAGCAAGAAGAAATGCTCTTAAGAGAATGAGACAAAAGTGCATTGCTTCATGAGCTTTTTTGGTCATAATTAAACCATCACCAATGAATCCATGTAACTGTGTATTGCAGCTTTAACTGAGACCTGATGTGTTCAATTGTTCTGGGTTTTGCTATCACATTAATAATGTAAAGTAATGTTTTCCATCTCTCCATTTAAATGTTTTCCATGTGGTAAAAATGTTCAGGTCTAACTCTGAACTCATATCTTGTAATATAAGGAGAATTTAATACGAATAAGGCCAATACTGTAGATTGCAAAGCCAAGGACAACCTGTCAGGTTTGCTGACATAGGATTTGTGAATTATTAGAGAAATAAATATCCATTCCTACCTTGACAGACGGGCAGCTAGATCAACTGATATGCAAAATAGTTACATCTCCTCTGGTACTGGCTTCTACATTGTTCTGATTGGGAGATTATGATTCATGTTGAGTATAGATTTCTGTACTTAAAATGATTACTAATAGAAGCCAACTGAATAGGTTCAGATTAATTTAGATTTGGCTGTGTAGGGATAAACAATGTCATTCTGCATTGATAACACCTTTCAATCAAGGATTTCAAAGTACTCTACAAATATTAGTGAGTTTAGCTTCTTTCCCTTGTGAGCAAAGGAAGTATTGAAACTTCCATGCTACTGAATAGTAAACATAAGACACACCTGCTAAGTGACATACCCAGTACTGCACAACATGCTAGTGACAGAGCTGGAAGTAGAATTCAGATTTCCTGACCCTCTATCTTGTGCTTTCATTACAAAACAAGGGAGATATTTAGGTCCCACACTAGCTGGAGTTTGACTGTATAACCTGCAACTGGCACTGGAAATACTTGCTGGTTAATAAGTACTCATATAAGTTTATCAAGGGAAACATTTGGGAAGAGTGAGGGTTTCTTTGGAGACACTTTTTTACTTTTGATGCTCCTGGAGGCTGATTGTAGAACCGAAAGACCTAATTCTATAGTTTTGTCCTCATCTTTTTATATTTTTTAGTCCATAGATCCTGTCCTATCCCACTGCCCCAGGGCACTATATGACCATGAGTCATCAGTTCACAGTAGATGTGACTTTGATCTTCTTTTCTAGATGGGACTTTGTGTCTCTCTCTTTCTTGGGTAGGTTCCTTTGCAGGACTCACTTGCATTGTTTTTCGGCCATCAAGGTGGTGCTGATCACCCAGACAGGCTGGCTTCTGGGACTGATCTTTTTACACACACACCCACATTCACTTTTTTAAATGAGATTACATAGACACACACCTAACTTCAAACAGAGTTAAGACAGTACAAAATTTGAAATGGGGTTTTAGTTACAATATATACAAAAATTATTTAAAAAGTTACAACAACAGATTCTTCAAGGGCAATTCTTAACAGGTTACTAATAAATTAATCCAAATCCCATTTATAAAAAATGGGGCGCAATTCATGAGTTATATAATGTCACATGGGTAGATATAATTCATTAAAAAGGTGATTTCATTCTTCAGCCCTACAGTCTCCCACTCAGTCCTTTCACTGCTCTATATCAAATTTCTTGTCAAGTTCAGTTCGTAATCTTCAAGGTTCCACTGACCTGTTCTCCTGGCTACCTCATTTTAGATTCTCTCCACTCTCTGGTTTAGTTACTGGCCATGCTAATTCCACGTCTCTTTATTTCCTTCTCTTACAACTACTTTCCTGTCCTCCCCTCCCCGTTATTCCCTACAGCTACAATAGCCTCCTTGTTTGCTGTACACTATATGGGTGCTTGTTCAAATCGTATTCAGATCTGAGATTCACAACTCTTTCCATTCTCACTCTTAGCCTCCAGTGTTAGCTATGGGAAATGGCTTGATAATCTTCCCCTTACCTTCATTCTCCACAGAAGTCTTCAGAGGAGAAAGATTCCATGGACTCTCAGCAAGATGAGTTCAAAGAGGGAGAGGTAGAGCTTGTTGAAATTTTTCCATCAAAACCTTTTCCTGATGGAAAACTGGGGCTTAGATTGAACAACAATTTTCACTGAAGTGTCTGCTTTTCTCAAAGCTTCACTTTCTCATTGGAAAAATAAAAAACCTATCACTTGGGGTCTTGAAAAATTGGGTTTTGTCATTTCAGTTTAAACCTGAAATTTTCTCAGGGCCAAAAAATATTTCTGCCCAGTTTTAGTGAAAGAGTTTATGACTCTTCCATCCCAGCAGGAAAAAAGAGCATTGTTGGACCTACTGCTGTCCATTTTGAGTTTGCCAGACAATTGCAAACAACTTTAGGAACAGTCCAGAATGGATAGCTTACCTGGGAATGGTTAAGTTCATAGCATACAAAGAAGTTGTTAAAAGTATAAAAAAAAAATCTTTCAACACAAGCCTTATTCTATTTGTTAGAATCCAGAACTCTAAAACACAAGAACCAAAAGTGAGAAGAGGGTGGGAGGGAGAAACCAGGCTGCTCTCTAAGGCTTCATCTTCACTGCCAGTTTTGCCAGCGGGCGAGTATGCAAATGAGGTACAGATTAGCATATCACTGTGCCTCATTTTAATAATGAATGCACGCTGTTTTTATGCAAAGGGTTTTTGCGGAAAACCAAGTAGAGTGGATGGGGGTTTTTTTGCGCAAAACCCCCGTTTTGCGCGCAAGATCCTGATGCCTTTCCCGGCCTCACGGCAAAACTGGCAGTGTAGACGTAGCCTAAGAGTATGTCTACACAGTAGCATTATTTCAGAATACCATCAGTTATTCCAAAATAACAAGCAGTGTGTCTACAAGCCTTTATTTTGAAATAATGTCAAGCTGGAGGACTTCTTACTCCAACTCGGGGTAATCCTCATTTTATGAGGAGTAAGGGAAATCAAAAGAAGTGTGTTCTTCCTTCGACTTCCTGCTGTGTAGACAGCACCTAAAGCCAAATTAAGCTATTTCAACTTCAGCTAACAATTGATGTAGCTGAAGTTGCAAAGCTTATTCTGATTTTAGCCCTGCTGTGCAGACATACTGCAAGGCAGAGAGACCCAATTCTTCCCATCTTACTGTGGACAGGTTCTTTGCAGCCTGAAAGCTGATGTCTGAGATTGCATTCATCACTATAGAGCCCCCTAATCTGCAAGTGTAACTACCAATGAGGCGCATTTGAACCTAGGATCTCTGGAGCTGAGTATAGGAGCCTCTACCCCCTGACCTAAAAGCCAGCTGGCTCCTAGTCTATGCTGTAGAGGTCTCTTGATCTTAGCTGTTGCTGTGGTCTAGGTGCCACTGCATGGGACAGTCAACCACACTAGGGCTATGTCTACACTGGCAGCTTCTTGCGCAAGAACAGCTGTTCTTGCGCAAAAACTTGCCGGGTGTCTACACTGCACATGCGTTCTTGCGCAAGTAAATTTACAGTCTAGCGTCAGAAAACAAGGCTTCTTCCGGAAGAGTTATTCCTCTCCCCATGAGGAATAAGCCCTCTTGCGCAAGAGCTCTTGCGCAAGAGGGCAGTGTAGACAGGCAACATGAATTTCTTGCGCACGAAACCCCTATGGCTAAAATGGCCATCAGAGCTTTCTTGTGCAAGAGAGCGTTCACACTGCCAAGGCACATGCCAGTGTAGATGCGCTCTTGTGGAAGACTTTGTGCAAGAACTCTTCCGCAGAACAGTTCTTGTGCAAGAAGCTGCCAGCGTAGACGTAGCCTAGGTGTGTGGGTTACACAAGCAGAACCAGGAATCTCCTTACTCTTAAACTGATAGCTTGTCATTTTAACTGTTGTCAATGCACCACAGGAACAATTATTGCAAGGGAAACTTCCGGCTGCTACAGAGCAAGTCAGGAGAGGAGAAAAATGGAACATTAGTTAACAAAATAGATTTCAGACACAGAAAAAAGAAAGTGTTTATTGACTAGTTCAAAACAAGTCAGATTAATTTGCTCATTCAATCCCTATTTCTATATTGTATCTTTCAGCAGAGGTTGAGTTATCAGTGGGGAGGCAGAAAATGAGCCTTTCAATCCCAATCCATAATCTGAAGTTGATTTTAAGTTTTCATTTAAATCTAGAAGAGACAGTCACTCATTCTGTGCTCAAGAATATGTTCTTCAAGATGGTTGTCCCCAGGGGTGCTCCTCTTGTGAATCTAGTCTCTGTGCTTGTAAATCAGAAATTTTTAGAAGCAGTGCCTGGCTGGGTCACACATATGCTGTCCTGTCTTACGCCACTTCTGGTGGTCATGTAGCACAGTGCAACCAAAAATGCTCCACGCCCTCAGTTCTTTGTCTACTGAAGAACTGATAGTGGTTCAAAAGGGGCCAAAGTAAGGCATCTCAACACCACATTGAGGTCCTATGATGTAGCAGTGGCTCATATTTCTAGGCAAAGGTTACAAAGACTCTTGAGAAAACACATGGGCTGTCTACACTCGTGGCTTCTTGCGCAAGAAATATGCAAATGAGGCTAAGCGTGGAATATCGCTGAGCTTCATTTGCATACCTAATGAGCCGCCATTTTGCAGAAGAGGCTCTTGCACCAGAAGGAGCTGTCTACACTGCCCCTTTTTGTGCAAGAAAACCCCTCTTGTGCAATGCCGCTACGCCAATTATTTTCAGGAATAATGGCATTGCGCAAGAGGGGTTTTCTTGTGCAAGAATGGGCAGTGTAGACAGCTCCTTCTGGCACAAGAGCCTCTTCTGCAAAAATGGCAGCTCATTAGGTATGCAAATGAGGCTTGGTGACATTCCACGCTTAGCCTCATTTGCATATTTCTCGCACAAGAAGCCACGAGTGTAGACATAGCCTTAGTGGTCAGTTAGACAAAGATCCCTTTTGTGGTGAAATATGATTGCTCCAAGGTGTACTCTGATGGAGCTCATGGAGAGGCCCAATTTCTTTAATTCTAACATATAATCCAGAACCAGTGGTAAAGGAGAGGAAATCACTGTGATTTGTCTATTTTAGCACCATGTATCAAATCTCTTCAGTTTGTATAGGTGTAAATGTCACATAGATGATATTTAGACTGTTTAAAAGAACATTCCTTACCTCTTATGAAATGGTCATTTTGCTGTCTTGGCATAGTCATGCCTTGAGATGGCGTCTTCCCAGGTTTGGGTGGTGGACTTGGCCTGCATCCTGAAACAGGAAATGAGGTGTAAATGGAAGAGTACATGGTGGGCAAACAGCCCTCTTTTGGAGGTAAGGAAAATACATTTGTCTGGGCCATGTGGAGACTATCAGGATGGTTTGAATATGCTCCATAGTACTCTGGCATTTATTTCCTACCCAGGGTCCTGGAGAAATTTTCTGCTCAGTGCCTCTGCAGCAGTGTTTTGGCATCCTGGCAGATAGGACGCTGAGATGTCATCATTGTGGCTGATGCAGCAATTCAGTAGTAGTGTAGCTTCTGGGCCTACGGAATGTAACTTCCTCCTCACCCTGAACAAGAAATGTGAAAAACGTTAAGGCCTTTTCCTTGATCATGGGTAGAAAATGTGAGCATTCATTACAAACTGCGTGCAACTCCAGCAGTGTTGTCAACAGAAAGTTCTGTGGAAAGGGGGCTCCTAAGCTAATATTGTTTGGCTGCATCCACCAATGTTGAAAGAAGGTTTGTTTGTTTGTTTGTTTGTTTTTCCTTTGGGTGGCATTGTGAGACATGTCTTTATGCTGTGTCTGTGTGGACTATGCACTGTCTGTAGCCAACCTTGCAGACATTGCATGTGCAGTCTGGCATATTTGACAATAAATATTGTTGCTGTCACATGGCCTATGGGGGCAGGCCCTGGCCAGTGTCCTGGGACTAGCTTGTGTCGCAGTGATTAGATTCACGAGAGTGATAAATTGGTGTTTGGGCAGTTTGGCTGTAGTCTCCAGAGAGTTCAGGCAGGCCCCGATGAACACTAATCTTTCACAGTTATGGGTGTTGATATCTGTTTGTTTGTAGGTCTAGACATGTAAAGAGAGCTGCTGTATTTTGGGTAACTTCTAAAGCCTCCTCTCGAGTCAATGTTTTGAGTAAACATCCCCCAAATACAGGAATATTATGACCCCTTGTCTGCGGAGGTGAGTAACCTCCTTTTGAAAATACCTGTGGGGCAGTGGATATTCCTCAAAGGAGTAGTGGAAATGGTCTGCTCCCAGAACAAACCTGAGAAACCTCCTGTGTGATGGAAATATTCTTGTGTAAAAATGTACATCCTGGAGGTCGAGGGCCAAAAATTAGTCCCCTCTTTCCAGTGCTGAAATTATGGCTGCTAACATGACCATCCTTAATCATTGTGTCTTCATTAATTTGTTAAGTCTTCTTAACTTGAGAATGGTCCTCCATCTTCCTTTTTTTTCTGAGTTATAAAATAATGGAAATAAAACTCCTTCCCTCTGTGTTGTGTTGGTACTAATTCTACTGTTACTAGATTTGTGAGATGGTTTACCTCCTGTCACAATAGATGTTCATGAGAGGGGTCCCTGAAGCTAGATGGAGAGAGAGGATGGAGTGGGGGGGGAGGTAAATTAGATGGGTCGTGGCAGTGTGAGCACTTTTGTGGAATGTGCCTCTCACCAAGGCAGTGTACGTATGAATGCCCACAAAATAATGGGCTAGACGGTCTTCCTATGAGGCGGCATTTAAAACCCAGTGAGCTGGCATGCCCCTGAGAAGTGTTTTCAAATGTGAGAGAAGCTAACTGCTATACTAATGGTTATCCTAACACTGAAACAATTTCCTAATATAAGGGGAAAAAATGGTGTTTTTTTCCTTTTTCAGAAAATAAACAAGGGTAAGTAACAATTTAACTAGCAACTAGTGTAGTAGATGGTTAGTTAGTATTTAAGTTAGAATTAAAGAAAACTACAGTACAAAAGCACTTCTAAGTGCTCCATCTCAAGGAGAAATTGCTAGGGTGTCAGTTGCAAGCGCTATGTAACTGCCAGCGGCAGTGCGAGAGAGGATCATGCGTGTGCTACTCAACCAGACACTGTTACTAAAAATCTCTGATTACAATTGCAGGGGGGGGGCAGATTGATCTATAGCGGAGCACTCAGTGGAACACTCCTGTAAGCAGAATTTACAATTCCAAAGAAAATTTTCAGAATACCTGACAATGAACATATTCCAGAGTTTGCAAACAGACAAGCTGGAACAACATCTCAAAGAGGATTTCCTTCATTCTCTTTAGCAGGGTGTTAAGTCTATCATTCTAAAAAGCAGTGCTTGCTAACTACTGCATTTCTGAATATGAAGCGACAGAAGATTTCAAATGTTTGTAATGCAGTTCATATGTTATTAGAGTTAAATTCTTGTTTACCACCTTACCTCTCAGTCAAGACTACATGATATTCTCTTCCAACACAGTATAAAATGGAAGAGGAGAGAGCACAGCAGAGGGGAAGATCCCCTGCATACCCCTGGCTTGGGTATGCAGTTTTCCCCCACAATTCCCTGTCTTCATTGACTAGTACAGAGAGTCCTCTCCCTTTTGTTGTAATCTAATAACTATTCCCATTCACCAAAAATACAAATCACAATAACATCCCACTGCCAATTACAGAAATTGCTTGCAAGGGAAGTAACATTGGAAGAATCATTTGATGTATTTTTAGCTGCCTTCAATGCAATTTAGCAGCTGCAAACAAAGAAGGAAAGCCAACAGCATGTGACCAGCCAAGCTTTCCAAAGAGCACTGTTTCTGTGCTAACGTATCAGAACTAACAAATATACTCACCCATTGTGCTTGGATAAAGAGGCAGAGTTCTCAAAGTGGAGCAGAACTCAAATGAAACAAAAGAGAATGAATGTCAAAAAGCCACGAGGGTACATTTATAGGTGATAGACTTGCAGGAGACTCAGAGGGGTACTAAGAAGAGTGAAAGGAACAGAGAAAGTGAAGACAGGAGAAATACAAGGGGAGAAAGGGAAGTGGTGAAAACAGAATCTCAGCAATTGTGGGGTGGGATAGTTTGTTGGAGTTGGAAATATTTTCCATCTCTTGTCCCACAAGCTGGACCAGAAGTGATAACTGACCTACTCACCACCCCCAAAAATTTCTTAATAAGGAAATAGCACTTTATCAGACGTTCTCCCACAAAACAGGTAGTGATAAGAACTGTGTGCAGCTATACTCAGAAATAAAATTGTAAGCAAGGAAGGATAGTCTCTAAATTGTATCAGTTTTGGCAGACTGTCACTGACATCTTAGCTTATAGCAATCAGTGGACATATGAACTTATCTAATTCACTTTTGAACTCCATTATAGTTTTGGCCTTCACAACATTTTCTGATAAATTCCACAGGTTAACTGTGTTGTGAGAAGAAATTGTTCTTTTTATTTGTTTTTAAACCTTCTGCCTATTAACTTCATTGGGTGATCCCTGGTTCTTATGTTATATGAAGGAGCAAATGATGCTTCCTTATTCAGTTTCTTCATATCATTCATGATTTTATAGACTTCTACCCTATCCCTCATAGTCATTTCTTTTCCAAGCTGAAAATTCCCATTCTTTTTTAATCTCTCCTCATATGGAAACGGTTTCATTTTTGTTGCCCATCTCTGTACCTTTTCCAATTATATTATGTTATTTGAGACCAGGCACCAGAACTCTACACAGATTTGAAGCATGGGCATGCCATGGACTTATATAGAGGTATTATAATATTTACTATCTTATTATCCATCCCTTTCCTAATGGTTCAGAATATTCTGTTTGTTTCTTTGATTACTGGTGCACATGAACAGATGTTGTCAGAGAACTAACCACATGTCTCCAAGATCTCTTTCTTGTGTGGTAACAGCTAATTAAAGCCCATCATTTTGTATGTATAGTTGAGATTATGTTTTCAAATGTACATTACTTTGCATTTATCAACACTGAGAAATGCAACACTGATTAATTTTATTTGTCATTTTGTCGCACAGTCATGCAGTTTTGTGAAATCCCTTTGTAACTATTCACTGTCAGCTTTGTACTCAAATACTGTATCTTGAATAATTTTGCATCATCTACAATTTTTTCCACATCACTATTTACCTCTTTTTTCAGATCATTTATTAATATATACTGAATAGCATTGGTCCCAATACAGCTTCCTGTGGGTACCATTATTTTACCTGTCTCTATTCTGAAAACTGACCATTTATCCCTACCCTTCTTTTCCCATCTTTTAATCAGTTCCTGATTGATGAGAGGACATTCCCACTTATCCCATGACTGCTTACTTTGGTTAACAGTCTTTGGTGAGGGACCTTGTCAGAGGCTTTCTGAGCGTCCAAGCACACAATATTCATTGGATCACCTGTGTCTATATTTTAGTTGCCCCCTTAAAGAATTATAATAGATTGATGAGGCATGATTTTCATTTACAAAAGCCATGTTAACTCATCCTCAAAAAAAAGTCTGATAATTCTGTTCTTTACTGTAGTTTCAACCAGTTTTCCTGATACTGAAATTAGACTTACTGGTCTGTAATTGCTGGGATTGGCTCTGGATCATTTTTTTAAAAATTGGTGTCACATTATCCTCCATTCATCAGGCACAGAAGCTGATTTAAGTGATAGGTTATATACCACAGATAATAGTTCTTCAATTCCATATTTGAGTTCTTCCAGAACTCTTCAGTGAATACTGTCTGATCCTGGTGACTTATTACTATTTATCAATTAATTCAAAATTTTTCTCAATTGATACCTGAATCTGGATCAGTTCATTAGATCGATCACCTTGGCTTAGGTGTAGGAATCTCATCTCCTCTGCAGTGAAGACTGACAAGAATTCTCTGCAATGACTTTATCTTCCTTGTTTGCGCCTTTAGTACCCCAAGCATCTTGTGGTCACACTGATTATTTAATAATCACACTGATTATTTGTCAGACTTACTGCTTCTGATGTACTTTTTTTTTTTTTAAGTTTTTGGTTAAGTGCTCTTCAAATTTTTTTTTTTTTTTTTTTTTTTTTTTGGCCCGCCTACTTGTACTTTTACTGTCTATTTTCCTCAGAAGAGTTTTTAAAGGATACCTTTTTACTACTAACCACTTCTTTTACCTCATTGTCTAGACATGGTGGCACTTGTTTGGTCCTCTTGCTATATCTTTTAATTTGCATTATACATTAAATTTGAGCCTCTATTATGGTGTTTTTAAAAAGTTTCCATGCAGGTTGTTGGCAACTGACTTGTGATTGTACCTTTTAATTTCCATTTAACAAGCTTCCTCGTTTTTGTGTATTTCCCTCTTCTGAAGTTAAATGACTGTGGTGGGCTTCTTTGGTATTCACATGGGTGATATAATTACATTATATTAGGACTGCTATTACAAAGCTATTTGGCTATATTTACCTCTTGGACAAGATCCTGTGCTCCACTTAGGACTCAACCAAGAATTGACTTTTCCTTTGTGAATTCCAGGACTAGCTGCTCCAAGAAGCAGTCATTAATGGTGGCTAGATTGGGATTCATCAAAACTGAAATTTTCTGTGGGAAATGGTCAATTTTAACAAATCTTTCAAGGGAAAGGTTTCTCATGAGAGAATTTCTTGTGAGTCAGATTCTAATCTAAAAATCAGTCAGAGAAGCAGCCAGAAACCAGGACTCCCATATCCTTGGCTATAGGCTATTTGGGGATGGGGCTTTCAGTCTCTCCTATTGGTCCTATTCCAGTTTGTATAAATAATTAAATATCCATTAGCATTAGGGATTTGAGCCTGAGTACACACACACGTCTTGTGATTCGAGCCATAGCCTGTGTGAGTACTCCCTTACTGAGACATTGGCTATTCTGAGGAAAATGGGTCTCTCTCCCTTGTGCTTTAGCTTTGCCTATTTTATTCCAGCTAATAAAATCTTCCAGCCCATGGAAGTAACTCAGTCATTGAGTAGCTCAAGTATGTTATAAATGAGGTGTCACGTACAACCTCTTCCTCCCTACTCCCATAATCAGAAAATAAGGATCACATTGAGCTACCTAGCAAATAGAAAAATCAGACACCTAGGAGACAGGTACTGTGCATGCAGCTTTATGTGTGGCCCAATATGCCACATGGTAGTTTTTCATTCGGAACAATTTTAGTACCTCTGGGAACCAGTAGTTACTTCCACTTTCTCTCTTCTCTGCTGTTTTTACTGACACATGCCTCCCAGTCAAGGAGCTGGAGGGACTGCCTTTTCTTTTAATTGGCTTACTAAGTCCTAATTATTTTTTAAGTACTTTGCACTTTCTGTAACATGACATTTTACCAAATTATGAACATTTCAAAATAGATGCTTCGTATGAAAACATCTGATATTAAAAACGTTTTTTTCTATACTAGAGCATGATCTTCTGGGAAGCAACTTTATATGAATCATCTGGTTGTAGAATGTTGCTTTAGGGCTGGAGCACTGGAAGCATTTAACATATTTTTGGTCTCCACACTACAGAAATTACCATCAAGAGAATTCCAGGACTTCAGAACTTGTTGAATGTCAGCAAAAGCTATCAAGGATATGTAACAAAACTATATTAAAAAAATGAAAGACTATATTTTTTAAATGGCCAAGTCATTTCTTATAACCAAAACAACTTTGTAAAAAAAACCCTCTTTTGTAATGAATATTGGCTTTAGCTTTTTTTAAAAAATTGGTATTTATCACATATATCTTCTATTTTATTGTCTTACCAATATAACAAATGGACTTCTTACTAGCTGCACAAGTTGTTGTTATTTTTTTCTAATAGGAGTTTTAAAACTTGGCAATTATTCTATAGTATTTGCATTCTAAAACAGACAGAGTTTCATGTATTTTGGTTGTAAATATCTTTTTTTTTTTTCATTTTTAGAGCTCAGCAACCAATATCGTTATGATAACTGGATGTGGAATTCATGCTGACATATGAAAAATATGGAGATGAACAAAAGAGTAGTTGTTTCTGTTCCAAAAAAAATGCAACACAACTGGAAATTTCAGTAGTATTAGAAAGCAAATTTAAGTATTAATAAAAACATTCTTAGGTCACAATGCCATGGTAATAAACTTTACAGTACAAAGTCAAAAGGTCAGTTTCATATCTATTTTCTTGTATTACCTTTTACAAATTAAATCCCTTATTTACTGTGTATCAAAGGAAGCACCTGAGTCCATTTCTGTAAACTGGATTCAGGCATCACATTTAGGTTTGTTATACCCAGAATGTGTCAATTCATTCTAGGAAAATTAGCAGATTGAACAATTCCTCCAACTGCCTGACATACATCAATGTTTAAGATTTATGACCTCATAAGAGGTAGGATTAGAGTTATATATAAAAATACAGATTATTGACAAAATCAGTGCAGAGAAAAAAAAACATGTTTGTAAATAAACTCTTAGCATTTTCCCAATATTGTTCTTCATAATGACAGCTGGGCAAAACACAGTTTTTTTATACCCATAACAACTTTTTCCTGCCCAGTACACCTAGACTTATGAATAAAAAAGGAATATACTCTTCTACTTCTCCTTTCCTCCCACCCTTGTATCCTTTTTTTCCCTCCACCAATTTGGTCAGTAAAGGCTTATGCCCTTGCGTGATGCCCTTCCAACTATTGGTTTGATCAGTACTGAGCTGAATTCCTGAAATTTTGTTATTTTAAAAATGCACATTTCCCCATCTTTTCTCAACACAGAAGCTTGAAGGGGCCTTTCATCTACAGAAAAGGTCAGTTATAAAACAACAAAGCATAATACTTTGCTCACTATGTTTTCTGTTCTGCAAACAGTTACACACATATTTTATGCAAATGACTGTTCATGTGTTATTGCTACTCACTAGAGAATTTTTCCCATGACGTGAATGGGAGCAGTTTCATGCCCTAGGGCCTCAACCCAGCAAAGCGAAACATGAAGGCTATTCATATCCTCTTAAGATTTTCCTGATCTGGTATTCCATATTTTCTACTGTAAGCAGGATTTGAAGGAATGCTTCCATTAGAGATAGCTGAAATGGAAGTGAAACCCTGGATGTCTCTATGAAAATGTCTATACTTACCCAGAGATCAACGCTCCACAGATGGATCTTCTACGGTTCAATTTAGCAGATCTAGTAAAGTCCCAGTAAATTGACCACTGATTGTGCCCCCATCGATTCTGGTACTTCATGGGTTTCAAGGAAAAAGAAAAGTCAATGAGAGATTTTCTGCCATCAACCTCCACAGTAGGGACACCACAGAAATTGGCTTAAGATACTTCAACTCCAGCAACGCTATTCACATAGCTGGAGTTGCATATCTTAAGTCAACTTTCTCCCCCACTATAGACCTTGTCTATGTAAACTCAGTTTGCTCCTGCTTTGCTAGATTTATTAGGTATTCAGCAGATGGAGTAGTATTTTTCTCATTGTAATCTACTTAATGTAGCTATGTCTAGACACCTGTGCTATTTGAGGATACTTCCAGTATCCTGAAATAGCTATTCCATGGCTTTAAAAGTGCCCATTATTTCAACATAGATTTTGAAATAACAGGTGCACTATTCCGGCATCTCTGTAACCCTCCTTCTACATGGGTTAAGGGATTTGTTGGAATCTTGTAAATACAGAGGCTTGACTTTCACCCCAATTTCCATAGGGCAATTGCCAAGCGCTTCTTCACTGTCAGAGCAGGTCTCATTCGGGTGTCCCTATGCTTCAAGATGGGGAAAAAACATTTGCAAAATTCCATGAAAGTGGCCTGGTGCATTCGGAAGTTTTGCAACCACTGCTGATCATTCCATACTTGCAGCACTATGCGGTCTATGCTTGTGTCACAGCACCAGAACTGGCCTTCCACTGTTCCCAGAGGATCGAATGCCAGCTGCATTTCCAATTCACTCAATGCAAGGGCTTGCCTGTATAGCATGCCCATGGCTCCCCAAGATGGAGGATATTCCTCCTCATCCTCTTCCTGGAGTGTCAGAATTATGCTCTCAAAATACTGTACCATCAGGCACACCAAGGTACACATCAACATCACAATGCTTTGATGCACAACAGGATCCAAGAGGGAGGCTATGCTCACACTGCTATGGCATCTGTGCTGGTAACCAGGGCCAAAAAGGGCTCAAAAAGATTGTTTCCCGTTGATCTCAAGCAACAGCGGAGGAAGAAGAGAAGTACAATATGGCATACTGATGACATGAACCCATAACCACCCACTGCACAGTTTTTGTCCCACCATGCACTGGGAGCGTAGCCCAGAATGCAAAGCAGCGCAGACACTGTGGGATAGCTACCCACAGTTCATCACTCTCAAAGTCGATGACAGTCCCTCTAATGGGGATGCACAACTTCAAACTATGTTGAATTCTTGCACAGTGGGGACATGCATCTTTGACGTTACAAAATAGGGTGACAAGAAATCCAACTTAATAAATTTGACCTAATCTTGTAGTGTAGTCAAGATGTTATACTTTGTTCTTGTGAATGGGGAAGCATTGCCTCTCAGAGGTGCCCAAGAGTGGTGTGTGAATTTCCCATGTTATTGGGTAAGGGTTCAAGCCAGTTGTGTTTTGGATAGATGGAGTGGAACCCCTAGATATTGTATCTGGCCCTAGCTGCTGTTGGTTCCACCTGGTAGATGGGTTACACTGTTATTTCTCAAGGTTATTCTAAAGTTTGATCAAAGAAAACCAAACAATTGCCCTGCCATTCTTACCCGAGATGAAAACAGGAAACCCTTTCATAACTAAGTCTGTAAAATGCCACCTTCCTCTGGTTTCCAAAATGATCACTTCATAACATTACAGTGATGAAAGTCTAATATAATCAGTTATTGATTTTAAACCCATACCTCCTGACCTGAAAATTAACACTCAGATTCCTAAGGCTATGAATCACATTATTGAACTAGAAATGTACTCTTTTGATTATGTCCTACTCCCATTATAATTAGATACATTCATCTCATGTCAGCAATAAAGGGAGTTAGATATAATCACCAATGTCAGAAACATCCCAAAGTGCAAAGTAATAGAGTATACTGTTTGACTAATAGCTACTGCTTCATTTACCGCTATCTCTGGCCCAAGCAGATGAAGAGCATAAAATAGCTGTTTAGCATATCTCACTACAGACTGTCTAATACACTTAAAATTACAATATTGGATATATAGTAACTTAAAATACATATTGCATGGACACATCTTCAAAGGAGAGCATCAAACATAAATACTGAAACTTTTCATACTTGAAAATGCACACATACAGCACCAGACATTTATGCATGCAAAATGAGTGACTGTGTGTATGAATGGAAACAATCCCAGGAAAAAACTTATTTTGTTCATGCATTTGTTTGTTCAAATGTCTGATCTTGGGTATTACTGCATGAAAATATTCACTTCTGCTTTGTCGCAGTCTCAGTTGTACAGCATGCAAGGGAACATTTTTACCTCACAAAGATATGCACAACTATGTGCAAAAGCTAAAAATACTTCAAAGAAGTGAAACAAATTTGAAAAATTTGTGCAAGAGTAAAATTTCAGATGGAATCTTTTTGAAAATTAATTAAAAATTGCAGTTCCAATCAATCCATTCACTCTCCCCATATATATATTCTGGCAAGTAAGATATTATTGCTCTCACAGACTTGCTACCTGTTTGCCCCGCCCCCAAATTACTGTGTTATTTTTCTAACTATCTTTCAATGTACTGTGATACATCATGAGATGTCTGGCAATCAACAATTCCATTTCACTCAGTAGAACTAAAGTGTGACAACTTCAGACATATTGCAGAGTATCATTACAAGTGTCATAGTAACTCAGGATCTCGTGTCATCACTTAATTCAGTCTCAAGCAAAACACAGGCTACGGCTACACTGTAGCCTTCTTCTGCAAAAGCTTATGCAAATGAAGTATGGCGTGGAATATTGCCTCGCTTCATTTGCATAATTAATTAGCAGCCGCTTTTGCGCAAGAGGCTTTTGCGCAAAAAGAAGCTGTGTAGATGGCTCCTTTTAGCGCAAAAAAACCCTCTTGTGCAAGAGCTGTTCTTCCTGAAAAAATGAGGAAGAATGGCTCTTGTTCAAGAGGAGGTTTTTGCACAAAAATGAGCGGTCTACACAGCTCCTTTTTGCGCAAAAGCCTGTTGCGCAAAAGTGGCTGCTAATTAATTATGCAAATGAAGTGCGGCGATATTCCATGCCGCGCTTCATTTGCACAATCTTTTCCAGAAGAAGGCTACAGTGTAGCTCTAGTGTAAGGGTGCACTAGTAGGTCGATATAAGATACGCAATTTGAGCTATGCAAATTGCGTTCTCATTTCAGTGTAATTTTGAAATAGCTTATTTCAAAATTTGGCGCTGTCTACACAGTGCCAAATTTCAAAATAAAGCACTATCCCGATAAGTCTCTTAACCCTCATGGAATGCTGAAATAGTGCGCCTGTTATTTCATATATATATTTCGAAATATGGGTGTGTTTAAAGATGCAGAATAGCTATTTCAGGATACTTCCAGTATCCCAAAAATAGCACTGCTGTCTAGACGTAGCCTTAGAGACAAGCCATGACTTAAGTCCCTGGTGTGGAAAAGATGGTTTGGAAATTGAGTCCAAAATGATACAAAAGGTGGTGAAGAAGACGAGTTCAAATCCTTTATTCCAGAGGATTGGAGTTCAAATCCTTCATTCCAGAGGCTCGTAGGGGGATGGGAAGAAAGTAGGATTGCCAGTAGGGTAGTTTTCAACCGGAATACCTGTTCAAAAATGGACCCTGGCAGCTATGATTGGTATTGCCCCACCAGGCCATTAAAAATCCTGTCAGTAGTATAACGGGGGGCCTGGTGCTTAAGACAGGCTCCCCCCCTCCCCCGCATTGGCTCCATGTGGCTCCCAGAAGTGTTCCCTAGGCACAGCGAGGCTGAACACACTATCCCTGTCCAAGTGCCAGCTCCACTCCATAGCTCCCATTGGTCAGGAACCACACCAATGGGAGTTGCAAGGACCCCAGCCCAAAGCCCCCTTGTGCATCCTAAACTCCTCATGCCTGGCCCTCACCCCCTTCCCTCATGCAAATTCCTGCTCCAGTCTGGAGCCCACACCACCATCCAGAACCTCACACAGGTACACACACTCAACCTAGACTCCTACCCCAAGCCAGAGTCCTCTCCCACACTCTAAATGCCTCATTTGTAGCTCCACAATGCCAGCCAGAGCTCTCATTCCTCCCTCCCTCCCCCACCACACACACACATACCCCAACACCCTGCCCCAGCCTAGTGAAAGTCAGAGTGGGGAAGAGAGAGCAACGGATAGAGAGAGCAGTAAGTGGGGCCTCAAAGAAGGGGTGGAACACTGGTGTTCAGTTCCTCTTGACAAAATTGTAATCAGATATAATGGAAGAGCCTCCTCAAGGTTTAACAGGACTATTTTAATATTTGAAAAGGAAAAGTAGAATTCTGAGGTCTCACTGCACGTAACTTCACTCTTTTGTGTCAAAGTTATGCACCTGACTAAATATTTTCTGAATCAGAGTCTAAAGTTGGTACAAAGCAACAGCACAGACCTAAAGACACAGAGGAGTATTAAAAATATAAGTTTTTCAGGAAACTGTCATGTGGAAAGAAAAGTGAAAATGAAGACAGGTCTTATGGTCAAATTTAAATTAAATAGTTAAATTACTCTTTAGAGACCATGCACCAACTGACTATATATTTCTCATTTGGGAGGTAAACTGTATTTTAAACTTTAACAATATTTATGGAAGCTTACTTGTGTAATATATATATAGTTTGCAAAAATATCTCCAGCTATTAAATCTCTGGAAATATACTTTAATAACCACTTAGTATTAGATTTATACAAAAGCTATAATTAAATGTTTAGGAATAAATTTATTTGCATTACATTTTAAATAGCGAATATTACAAACATTTGTGGCATTTAATTAACGTAACCATCCTATCAAATCTCAATTAAATCCTTACTCAGCCTATTTTAAGTGAAACTACAAGATTCTTTTAGTGTTAAGACAACTATTTAGGAATGCCAAAGAAAAGTTCACAATCACAAACTATGCAAGCCAATGCACACAATTCATTCAAAACATATTCAACCTCTGTATGCTAGATTTATATAAAAATGCAAAAACAACAAAAAACCACATCCATAAACTTGTCCTCCACTACTTGTAGCATTTGTTTATTTTATTCAAACATCCAGATTGAATATAGGTTCCTCATTTGTACAGGTCACCCATAAAATCAAATCCCAGGACAACAGACTATGAAAGCGCGATATTTGCTTTTCCTTGAGCATATTTCTCTAATGTATTCATGTATCTGGGTTTGCCTTAAATAAAGTCATGAGAAGATTCATAGCTGAGACTTACATCAGCGCACTGAAAGCAGACCGTGCCCACTATTTGCATGCAAAAAAATTCTAGTCATCAGCTGTTCATGGGTTCTGAAAATGTTAATGTGCTCAGCACTGAGAAATGTCTGCAGGAAGGAAAATGCCATGAGAAAGCCTTCTCTGATTAAATCCCTGTTGTGAATAATGTTATCTCATTGGCTAAGGATGAATTATCAGATTGGAAGATGACATCAGGTGGGAATGGCAAAAACTGGAAAAATCTCACTTAATACGTGTTTGATTTTCAGCCAGGAAAAACTAGATCTACGTGCGTGTAGAACAGCTTTGATCAGATGTTTGATTCCCAGGTGTTCTTAGGCAATGAGCTCATGAGAATACTGAACCCCCTCCTTTTCTTTAATCCAGCTGACTAGATAAATCTTCATTTTATAAAACATCAAATGCCTGTGACTCTAAAGAACAATCAGATGAAGTACCTACAAAATGCACAGTTAGATTAATAACCTCGGGCTATTATATACAGATGTATAAAAAAGCACTTACAGTACATTCTCTGTGTTTATGAATTATACAGAAAAAGCATCATGTTAAATAAAACATAAAAGAACAGGCTACCTCAGAAAGGAAACTCAGATTTAAGAATGACACTCTCGATTACATTACTTATCAGTATAGCAGTCCAGCTGATTTTGAAGATAGCATTCTGTTCCAGCACCAGCACAGAATGGTAATGATGGAGTGGTAGCCTTAATTCCCTATTTCCTTACATTACTATAAGGCTACATCCACACTGCAGGCTTCTTGCTCAAGAACTGTTTTGCAGAAGAGTTCTTTTGCAAAAAACCTTCCACAAGAGCGCGTCCACACTACCATGTGCTTTTGCGCAAGAGATGTGCTTTTGTGCAAGAGCATCCATGGCAGTGTGGACGCTCTCTTGCACAAGAAAGCTCTGATGGCCATTTTAACCATAGGGGCTTCTTGTGCAAGAAATTCATGTTGCCTGTCTACACTGCCCTCTTGTGGAAGAGCTCTTGCGCAAGAGGGCTTATTCCTCATGGGGAGAGGAATAACTCTTCTGGAAGAAGCCCTGTTTTCCGACGATATACTGTAAATTTACTACTGCAAGAACGCGCGTGCAGTGTAGACAGCCAGCAAGTTTTTGCGCAAGAACGGCTGTTGTTGTGCAAGAAGCGTGCAATGTAGATACAGCCTAATTGTCCAGGGGGGAGGGGGAAGAGGCGGGTTAAGGAGGAACAAGAGTTTGTTGAGTGTTTTTGGGTGGTGAGGGATGTTACCTTTTAAATAACAATGAAAATATTTTACAAGGTTTTGTTTTGTTGTTGTTTTATGATGATCTCAGATTGAATTCAAGGATATAGTTAAATTCTTTGCTGAACAGGATGAGTCTTCATAAGGTGTGTGACAAAGGCCAGATGGCTGCAACAGAGTGGGAAAAGGCAGCCCTCCAAGGGGAAAAGGCCCACTCCCCTGTTAATTAGAAGTGGGTTACTGAAGGTCATATCAGGATCAGCTAAAAAGGTGTTGTCTTAGGCAGATTAGGATCAGCTGAGACAGGGCTACCTTGGCTCAGTTAGGATCTACTGATTCCATTTCAGGGCTACCTGAAACTTTTTAAACCCTCTCTATTAGGAGACAGAGAGAAAGGCATTTCCACTAAGTGCCTGCTAAGCTAGAAAGCTTCAGAGGGCTAGCCAATTAGGTCTGTCCTGCTAAGCTAGAGACAGTGAGGGTATGAACAACCCTTTGATAAGGGTAAGGCTGACTGCTGAGATGTGGCAGATAGGGGAATGCTTTATCTGAGGCCCATATTGCCATGGGGGGAGAAGTGTAGAGGCAGGCAAGGAAAAGAAGGATTATTGCCACAGATGTATAAGACCTTTGCTGTATAAGGGCCTAAATGAACAATTAAAGCAATTGATAAGAAAATAAACAAAATATGCAGGATGGCCACAACTATTATACAATGTTTTTCCTCAAAAATATAAAATAAGTGTGTGTGTTTTTTTCAATGAGGTTGATAATGACTTGGTAAGGGTAACAGAAGAACTGAGCCTTTAGGAATATTTCAAGGAAGAATGCAACCTTATAGCAACAGAAGAGGGAGGTTGTTGCATCTATAACAGCACAAAAGAAAACACAGAAACTAATGGAAGTGGCCAAGAGACTAATGGAGCAAGGGGAGGCTGGAACAGCAGAGCCATAAGTAGGAGATCAGCTACAGATGGACCTGAAGTAAATAAAAGAAGCCCGCACTTATGTAGAAGGTAAGGGGAAAGAAACTAGATGCTAATGGCATGGTCCAAGTGGCAAGTGAGAGATTATATTGATGGCAAAATTTGTTGATAGAGTGACAGAGAGGAAGGTGTGACTCTGGGACACCAGAGAGAAAAAGAAGTAGCTACAATACTTGAGTTGGGAGATGACCAAACATGGAGAAGTAATTTAGCCAAGAAAATGGAAAGAGAAGCATGCATTTTAGAAATTCTATAGAGGAACACAATTTATTTGGCAGTCATCTGGTCTTGGATATCTAGAATTCTCAGGCATTTTTGCTCTAAAGCTTTTTTTCCCCTCACAGCTGAGATTGAATTACTTTTATATACCCTGTTGCATTTTCTCCATGGCTATGTCTACATTGGCATGATTTTGCACAAAAGCAACCGCTTTTGCACAAAAACATGCTGCCTGTCTACACTGGCGGGGAGTTCTTGTGCAAGAACACTGATGTTCTAATGTGTGAAATCAGTGCTTCTTGCGCAAGAACTATGATGTTCCCGCTCAGGAATAAGCCCTCTTGCGCAACTGTTCTTGCGCAAGAGGCCAGTGTAGACAGGCAACATGACTTTCTTGCGCAAGAAAGCCTGATGGTTAAAATGGCCATCGGAGCTTTCTTGCGCAAGAAAGCGTCTACATTGGCACGGATGCTCTTGCGCAAAAGCACATCTCTTGCGCAAAGGCACATGCCAATGTAGACGTAGTGCATATCTGTAAACTGCACCTGAGCAGGTGAATCTCATTCTGTGGGAAGAAGCTCTCTGGTTCTTGAGTTACCATTCATATACCTTTCATAAATACTCTTTGATTTTTTTTTTAACATATGACTTTTTCAAAATTTAAAAAAATATCCTGTGTGTGATCTGAGAACTTACTGTAATTAAAATTGTGTGACATCTGGCACTAAGTTTTATGTGAGAAAACAGATATATGCTCTGAAAGCCCCCAGTCAACAACATTGTTAATCTATAAAACAGTTTGTAATAAATAGAAGAACTGGTTGGAAAATAGGGTGAAATAATAAAGTTTTTCATTTTTTCATTGAAAATGGTTTCAGTAAAAGCATTCTAACTTTATACAAAAATACAAATGCAATCAGCAATTTCTAATTCCATAGAATATTTTAATGTTGTGTTAGCTCAGGTATCTACCGGATATTCATTTTTTTTATATCAGAGCATAAATTGGGACTCATGGACACATTGAGGGCATGACCTAGAACTGCACTTCTGATTAGACTAAGCACAGATTATACACGGTCTCATTTAGTAAAACTTTCACAAACTCGAAATGAAAGCGGTGTCAATATTCAGCAGTTTTGCTGACAAGGGCTCATACAGACAGTTTCTATCCAAGCATAATTGCAACAAATAAACTTGAAAAGGAAGAACACGAACACTACATATTTAAGTCAAAGCTGTAGAGTAGTACCTGGATTTGTATCAAAAGCACAAACATTATATATATATATATATATATATATACATAGTGAAAGCATAAATTGCCAGACATTGTTTTTCAAAACAGGGCCATCACCCACTAGAAAGTTTCATAAATCTTGGTAGCAGGCAGGATTTAGCCCTATATTTGTATTTAAAAATAATTAATCATAAAGAGATGTTCACAGCTGCACTCAAGACTTCTTTTTGGAGATTTGCTGTAAGTACCTTAGTTGATGAGAAATACAGTTGGCTTCACAGCATCTGGTCTGTTGTTGTATTGGCTTTTCCTAAAAATAAATTGGCATGTGATCTGTAATCTTTCAGAAAGTTTAGTTACACTTACCTGTTATCAGTCTTCCATTAAAATATTTACATTTGCATATAATTATTTTTAGTTAAATTTCATCTACATTGGGTTAAATAAATTAACTGTGCTGTGACCTTTTCCCCCCCTACAGTCCTCAAGGAAAAAAACCTCAACACTTTATTTGTTAAACCAGGTTATGAATTTCCAGTGTCCTCAAATAGAAAAACAGCCTTTTTTTCCCCGTTAAAAGCAACAAAAATCAGCAGCAGTTTTTCAAATTGTTGATCAAAAATTAAGGATACTCACACTGTGACCTTATGCTTCTTTATTAGGCAATTTCTATTTGCAAATACCATGAGGTAGTAACCATTGTCAAATATAAGGGTTATAGTGAATTTTCCTAATATCCTTCCACAACTTGTGAATATTTAAAAAAAAATGAGATGTGGAAAGGAACAAAAATTAGTGTTATATCTTTTATGAGTAAGTGTGGCTGTATATTGCTGTTCAATTACGCTGACTAGTAAAGTTGTCAAAAGGGAAAGATTTTTAATTAAAGGTCAGATACTAATTCTGTTGTTAGTTTACTCCTGACATTTTCAATACATTGCTAAATTTTGGGGGGGAAAGGGGGGGAACTGAATGTAACATCCATATGTTACATTGTTATGAGTGTTAACCTAGCTTTCATAGATTCTTTAGTTCAACTATGGCTTGCATGTATCTGGTCTCTTTCAAAATTTATTCATAACATGGGGTGGGGGAGAGCAACTCTTAAAGTCATGACACAAAGATTATTCAGTGTATATATGCACTCCAAGGTAAAATAAAATGTTTGAACTGTTTACACATTTCATAGTTTGTTTAGAAAAAACTAGAAAAGCCACTAGAAACTGTTTGAGAACAATCCTGCACTGAAAGACTAATGGATTAGATGTCCTATTCAGTCTTATCCATTTATAATGTCTAAAGAAAAAATTGTTTTCTGTTTTAAAGCAGTTCCAATGCAGCATCCAATACTCCTTAGAGAGAAGACTATAGCTTAGAATATGCGGAGCCTTCCAGTGGTTAACAACAAGATCTGGTATGTAGTCACTCCAAATGGTTATTGTTCAATAGCTATCCACTGGCATATGTAAATGGAGTGAGTGAACCCAGCAAAGTTTCTAGCCTCATCACAAGCCACAATCACAACTGACTAGTACTAGAGTTTAATATCAAAAAATTATTCATAACAGGAGTCCTAAACTTAAACAAAATGAAAACAAAAAAGAACAAATAGCTGATTATCAGGAAACAGTTATTTAGAACTGATTCATATCTTAAAGTTGTATGTCTTATTTATTACATTCAGCATTTACATCTATACTGAGATCAATGCAGAATAGGTTTAAGTACTTTCCTTAATAGCAAACCTTCTTTTAAATTGGGGTCTTAGGGCTCCTATGACTGTATTATCTATCAGCACAGGGGAAAGGCATGTCCAGATAGCTTTTTGATGGTTCCAATAGAGAGTACTGAATGATCTTGTGATCACCACAGATGATTCTGTAGTGTGGTTCAAGAAAGTTCCCTCTTCATTAACTATCCCACTCCAATTTTTGTTTTCACAAGCACTGAATTTCACTTTAAAAGATTTGTATCTTAGCATATAAAGTCACTACAAGGAAAACTTGTAAAGTAACTTACTTCAATAGCGTCAAAGGCCAGTAAACTAAATAGACTGACATAATAAATTCCCCAACTTTCTCATGCTTTGTAAAATATCTCTTTAGCATAGAAAAATACAAAGAATTCCTAAAATTATTTCGATTTTTATATTTTTAATGCTTGGTGGTTGAAAACAGAAGCCAAAGTAGCATATTTAGCCCATAAACTATTTTTCTTCCATGATGCATGTAGCACATCTCTGAGCATTATGCAAAAACAGAAAATATATCCTCTGTTCACATTAAACCATTTACTGTACCTTTCGTATTTAAAAAAATGTTTTCATCAATACCAATCCCCCTCAGAGTCACTTCATATAAATTCCACTAATTTTTAAATTTGGTTTGGTTTTGAACTGGAAGAAAAATCTCTCCAAACAGAAATTTACAAACAAAAAACAACAATACAGGGGGTCTCTAAGAAAAAATAAGCTCCCTAGAATCACCAACTGACACTTCTTTAATTTTCACCTGACTTGGGCTGTAGGAGGAACCAGCTGGCCCAGGATTCTGGATACAGACATAGTGGGGCTGCCCTAGATCTACGCATCCTAGAAGTCCATCCCAGGATGTCCAAACATATCGCAGGGAGCCTACAAGTCTTAGCATGAAAAGGTTTCCCAATCACCTTGAAAATAGGGGGTCTCTGCATCCAGGGCATTCTGCATGGTAGGTCTCCTCTGGAGCTAAGAATCCTGTAAATCTGTGCTCACCAGTACCCAACAGGTCAAACTGGCAAGGGAAGAGACCTTTTTCAACCTTTCAGAAGGTTGAAAAAGCTACTGGGGGGAAGCTGTCCTAGATTTGATTTTAACAATTAGGGAGGAACTGGTTGAGAATTTGAAAGTGGAAGGCAGCTTGGGTGAAAGTGATCATGAAATCGTAGAGTTCATGATTCTAAGGTACGGTAGAAGGGAGAACAGCAAAATAGAGACAATGGATTTCAGGAAGGCAGATTTTGGTCAACTCATTGAGCTTGTAGGTAAGGTCCCATGGGAAGAAAGATTAAGAGGCAAAGCAAGTGAAGACAGTTGGCAGTTTTTCAAAGGGATATTATTAAGGACCCAAAAGTAAGATATTCCGCTGCATAGGAAAGATAGAAAGTATTGCAAAAGACCGCCTTGGCTTAACCAGGAGATCTTGCATGATCTAAAAATCAAGAAGGAATTACATAAAAAAGTGGAAACTAGGACAAATTACAAAAGATGAATATAAGCAAACAATACAGGTATGCAGGGGCAAAATTAGAAAGGCAAAGGCAGAAAATGAGCTCAAACTAGCTGGAGATATAAAGGGTAACTAATATATAGATAATTCTATAAATATATTGGAAGCAAGAGGAAGACCCAGGACAGGGTAGTCCCACTGCTCAATGAGGAGCGAGAAACAATAATAGGAAACTTGGGAAATAGCAGAGGTGCTTAATGACTTCTTTGTTTCGGTCTTCACCAAGAAGTCTGATGATGAAGGAATGCCTAATGTAGAGAATGCTTGTGGAAATGGGGTAGGTTTAGAAGATAAAATAAAAAAAGAACAAGTTAAAAATCACTTAGAAAAGTTAGATGTCTGCAAGTCACCAGGGCCTGATGAAATGCATCTTGGAATACTCAAGGAGCTGATAAAGGAGGTATCTGAGCCTTTAGCTATCATCTTTGAAAAATCTTGGAAGATGGGAGAGATTCCAGAAGACTGGAAAGGGGCAAATACAGTGTCCATCTATAAAAAGGGAAATAAGACCAAGGAAACTACAAACCAGTCAGTTTAACTTCTGTGCCAGGAAAGATAATGGAGCAAGTAATTATGGAATTCATCTGAAAACATCTAGAAGAAAATAAGGTGATAAGTAACAGCCAGCGTGGATTTGTAAAGAACAAATCATGTCAAAACAATCTGATAGCTTTCTTTGATAGGATAACAAGTCTTGTGGATAAAGGAGAAGTGGTGGACGTGGTATATCTAGACTTTAGTAAGGCATTTCATACGGTCTCACATGATCTTATCAATAAGCTAGGCAAATACAACTTAGTTTGGGCTACTTTAAAGTTGGTGCATAACTGGCTAGATAACTATTCTCAGAGAAAAGACAGGACTATGCAGCACTTTAAAGACTAACAAGATGGTTTATTAGGTGATGAGCTTTCGTGGGCCAGACCCACTTCGCTCGCGTCCTCCGCCTCCGGGGGGGGCGGATCTCCCCCGATAGTGCGGACCCCCGTGGGTCCGTCACAAGGTCCCTATGATTCTATGAAACCTGTGCTCCCCAGTTACTCAAGTGATCAAGCTGGCAGGGAATGAGACAAACTTCTGATGGACTCTGCCCTTGATTCAAAAAAGTTCATGGAACCTTTACGGTTTCTGCAAAACATTTTGGGCTTGAGGAACTGGCATTTTCCAAGGAAACTTGGTTTTGCTGGAAAATTTCCAAGCAGCTCTAATGATTATGTCGTCATGGTGATGTATGTGAATGGGAAGTTAGAAGATGCATCAAATTACCTATTCAATCCATTTAGGAATTAAATCTATGAAAAAAAAATTGTAAAATTGTAGACTGAGAAATCCCTTGTATAAATTTCACTTTCTGAGGAGGTGCTAGTAACACAATTAGAGAAAGGACTTTAATGGACCTGCCCCATTTATGCCACAAGGGAATCTGGATTTTGCCCATGGATTTTCAGATAACTGTTACCTTAAGAGGAAGCAAAAAATAATGAGCCTGATAGTCTTTAGATACAACCCATGACCCTTTAAACAATAGCTTGATAATTATTGCAGATTTTCAAAATTCAGATGAATGGCCGGATCCAAAGAGGACCCTAACCATTTTCTTTTTCTGGGAAGTGACTGAAAGAAAAACTTGTGGAAGGGGTGGGGGACAATAAAGATAAAAGCTTGAAGTAGTCACCTGTTTAAAAGGAGGGGAAGGAGAAGTCCCCCCAAAAGATAATGGGAACAGTGCAGATTTCTAGCAATTCCCTAACCCATACATACAGTCAATCAGGATGACAAAATTATTTTGTTCTGTCTCTGCATGGAATTAGCAAACAGTACCAACTCACAGATCCCCTAATTCCCCTAGGCTGTGTCTAGACTGCAGGGTTTTTTCAAAAAAAGTAGCCTTTTTTCGAAAAAACTTCACCTGAGTCTAGACTACAGCCGCGTTCTTTTGAAATTAAATCAAAAGAATGCGGCTTTTCTTTTGACGGCGGTACTCCTCATTTCATGAGGAATAACGCCTTTTTTCAAAAGTGCTCTTTCGAAAAAAGGCGCTATGTAATGCAAACTGTGCTTTTTCGAAAGAGAGCATCCAGACTGCCTGGGTGTTCTCTTTCAAAAAGCAGCTTGCTTTTTCGAATGTACTGATTGTAGTCTAGACGCTCTTTTTCGAAAGAAGCTTTTCCGAAAGTATCTTTCGAAAAAGCCTCTTTCGGAAGAGGCTTGCAGTCTAGATGTAGGCCTACAGAAAATCAGTTCTTTCCAAATCTATTTAAACAGTGCCACGTATAAAGGTATTGGATAACCTCCTGCCAGACAAAGAATGTATTACTATTTAATTTACTCCCTCACAAATGGCTACAGACATTTGAATGTCTTGCAGTTCTTTGCAACTTTTGAAAAGAAAATTCATCTTTTGTGAAGATGTCAAACTGCACATCTTCAAGATGCTTGCTCACACTCGTTGCTTGTATTTCAGTGACACACCAATTGCCACAAACCAGTGTGTGTATTATGTGCTTTGTTTAGTTATTTTGGTTGTCACTGTTCCCTTTCCAGTTTATTATTTAATTCAGATTTGCCTTATCTTTTTCATTAAAGCTCTAGACAAGCTGCCTCAGCCTTGTTGCATTAGGAAAGCTCTTTTCCTGTGTTACTAGGACACAGAAGGCATCTTTGGAGTGCTTTTGTAATTTTCCTGTCTAATTATTATCCAGAAACATACACTGTAGCTAATAATATTTTGAGGGTACAGTGGTAGGAAACCATGAGATATATGCATTGCTCTGAGATACCAGAAACATTAATAAAATAATTATACATTTTCCAAGTGAAGCTTTACTTTTAACCAAAACAGAGTTTGGGGCAACTGACCTCTGCCTGCGTGTTTGGTTTTTTGTTTGTTTTTTAACTATTAGCTGCTTAACACTTTCCAACTTTTGTTCTCATTACAGTAGACTTCTGATAATCCGGCACCTTTGGGACATAGGTGGTGCCGGATTATCGGATATGCCGGAGTATCGGGAGGTACTCCGGTGCGGGGGCTGTGACAGGTCTGCCAGACCCGCACTGCATCTGAGGGCTCGGCAGGGAACGGCGCGGCGAGGGGAGAACCCTCTGCCGTTTTGCAGGAAGGCAGGGGAAGACCCGTGCCGCCGCCAAGAGTTTCTGGGAGGGGAGGGGAGCGGGCTCCTCACCCCCCAGACTGCAGTAGTTATCCCCGAGCAGGGGGGTGAGGGGCGGCGCTGCGGGACCAACCTGGCAGCTGCTCTGCTCTGCAGCATCCCCAAGTCTGCCACTGGTTAGTTTCAGCAGCGGCAGCAGCGGACTTGGGGAAGCAGCGCGGAGCAGCTCCAATTGTCCGGCTGGCCAGAGCACTTCCGGGTTCCAGTTGGTGCCGGACTATCAGGAGTGCCGGACCACTGGATGCCAGACAATTGGAGTTTTACTGTATTGGAAAAAATATATACTGGTTGGGCAGCAACCACTATTGTTCTGGTGTATCCTAAATTGTACTCCAATCAGAAAAATCAATGGCTGGATCAGTTTTTTCCCTGCACAAAGCTGGCTTTTCAGCTTTCTGTAGTATACGAACACTTCTCTCAATTAGGCAGTGGGGACTGGAAATGTCCACATACGTCAGCAATTCCAGGGTTTTGTATCCATTTAGTTTCAGCAGAATGTCATTTATTTCCATTTATTTAACCCCTCTTATCTAGTGTCCAAGTTCCCTGCATAATTCCCTACAAAATCCAAGACCAGTGGGCTGACAGCCACTGTTGCCCCAGGGCGGCTCTGCACTCCTGGAAGGGGCAGGGCAAAGCACACACAGCCTTCAGCACCACACAGCTCTCCTCCCACACCGCACACACACTAAATGTCACACCAAGCAGCCCTCTGGCACTCCACTGGCAATTCAAAGGGAGCCAGGGCCCCAGCCACTGTCACTACTGCAGTAGCAGCAGAACCTGGAAGCACTGGGCCCCTTTGAAACAGAGCATTATTCTGTTATAAGAATAAATTCATACAGGATAGGTGAGACATTCTGATACTGAAGTGATGGGTATTTCATGAGTGCATAGCTTTCAGTTGGTGCATATGTGAAAGAACCAAAGGAAAATAACACTAGGCAACGGGTTAGGTTGCTGAATGTTCTTGGATAGGCCCGCTGACAGTGGGGGTAAAGAGGACAGTTGCCCCAGGGCCTAGAGATTCAAAGAGAATTGGGTGTCTTACTCCCTCTAGTGCCTATGAAAATTCTAGTTCAAGATCAAGCACACAACGTGGCAAAGCTGGGAACTGAACCAGGATCTCAAGTCCCAGTCATCCCTAGTAATGCTAATCTGAACACCAACATTTACAAGCTTCCTTGGAAAAAACTAAGTACAGTTCCATGAGTACCGTGCAAAAAAGGAACAAACCTTCAATGATATGGAAGGCAGCATTTAGGTCATCTGCTTACAACATACCATCATTTTAAGTCTTTTCCCCCCCCACATTGATTTTCTATCATAGGGATAGAATTATACAGTAATATAATCTTCTCCTAGTTTTCTCTTAAATCTGCAAAGCTCAGAGCTCAAAGTTCTCTCTCAAGGCAAAACTGTGGATTAGAGTTCCCAATAGGGTATTTAAATTAGATTAAATAAAATAGTTTTGTATATAAAATATATACCAAATAGTTACTTAAAATATTTATTGAAAACTAGTAACGAGTCATGATGTTTATTACCTAACTATTTCTCCTTAATAAATAGGTGTCAGATGAAGACATTAAAGCAAGAAATACTTGTTTAGAATTATTTTAGAAACTACCAGTAAGTGAAATGTGTATTGGGAAATATCCTTTAAAAGGCTTTTATTTAGCACTCTGCTTATGTACTCTGGTGTCCACCTAAATCCCTGAGTAGGTCAATGTAGTAGAAGGGTCATCTGGTTTTTCTTCTCTAAGGATATCCAAACTGTTTTGCCAGGACCTGCACTGCCTGCCCACACCACTACCCAGTGCAATAGTGAACTAAATTTTTCAAACGCTGAACAAGATTGCTAACAGCCTATGGGCATATCTTCCCAAAATAAAGTCATCCCTCAAAAGAGGGACCTAAAAGGTCAAAGTCCTGTGGCTGCACCAGTAGCAGTCAAAATATAGACTTGATATCACTTAGCCATTACTGCTCCTGGGCCACAAAAAGTAACCATGCAAAAAAAAATCCACTTTGTCAATGAAGGAACAGCACACAGAGCATAATGATGGGATAAACCCGGTACCAATCAACCCACCTCAGAGGTACAACAGGTGATGAATTAATTGCTACTTTTCTGGAGTCTTCTTGACTCCAGTGGGGAAATTGTTAAATTCTCTATAGGTAATTGATTCAATGGTTCTGCCACCCTGCCCATATTTAATTTCTGTATAATCTTTTCTTGAACAATATGTCTCATCCCAAATACTGACTTCATATTTTATAACATCATATGAGTACTAGTGCTCATAAAGGGGATCCACCATCCCACAGTAAAACCCTTCCACAAATACACCTCATTGGCTTTGTCAGAGTAATCCTATGGGAGAACTTTTAACAACTCCAGCCTGTTTGGCATTGGTGTCCATGTCCATTACATCACCCCCTCCCTCTGCTTGTGTTCTGTGTCCTGCCTGTTGCATGGTTAAAGGACTTCCAACCTCCAGAACTTGCACCTTTATAGCCTTCTGACCTCACATTGCTGGGGAGTAAGCCACTGCCACAAAGTTGACCATTACTTTTGTAGCCATTTCTGAGCTTCTTTCTCTCCTTCCTCACCCTACCTCCTCCTGGGGCGGAGAGGGGTGTCCCGAATCCTGTACTTCCTTAGGGCCAGCCTTGCACACGTGTAAGTTTTTGCAGATTAGGGCTGAAATGTTTTTTTTAAAATGCACCTACCCATAGTTTCTAAGCACTGACAATATTAAAAGATATGGGGACATAATTCTTAACTTATATATCTTCACTGATTTCAATCAAGTAACACCAGTTTATACTAGCTAAGGACCTGGCCCACAGTGTGCTGTTGCAAAGCTAGTTGTAATATGCAGCATAAATTCTACCACCACTTCTGTAAGTTTTTAAATATAAAAATCAGAGAACAAGACAAGCAGCGCTAGCTAAATACTAATCAAATGATTTAATTTTACAATTTTCCCTAAAGATGAGCAAGGAAAACAAGCTTTTTCACAGCTTCAGGGGGAATAGGCAGACATCACGGACCACTAGCCACCAGAGCCTACAATAGAACACAAAATTTCTGAGTCTCCCAGTTCTTCTGCTGGCCAAGTGTATTTCTCAACCCACTCCAGGCCTGGGGCACAGAAGACAATTTAATATAGCTATTACTGACTCCATTAGCTCAAGTGCTGATGTATGTGCAGTGGAACTAAAGGTTATAACCTTGTTAAAAACCATATATGACAAACCTACATGATGTTGCATCATCATCTTCATCCAGAGGAGCCGACAGCCTCCGTGGGCCCCTGGGCAAAGTGAGGGGGTGGAGCTATGCTCCCGGAAGGTTGATCTCTCTGCCGGAGTTCCTCATCTGTATGATAATATCCCCTCATCTCACAGAGTGTGGGGAGTGGGGGGAGTAAACTAAATGCTGTGAAGCACTCAGATATTGATGAGCATGGCAGAAGAGTCCATGAGGATGTTAGTAGTCCATCTTCAGAACAGGACTTGAATAGCATCCAGTGAATAAGGCCTTGGGTTACACACTGAAGAAAGGATAAAAAATAAAATATTAAATAGTTGCTTATAATTGAGCACTAACTGTCCTGGGGGAGGATCCTGTGAAAAAAATAGTAAGTGACCATATAATTAAAGACTATATCCTAAATGAATACTCACAAAGGTGACAAATTAAGAGTCCATGGTCAGACTAAATTCTAGCATTTCTTAACTAGGTGTTAGCTCAATGTTGGATGGCAATCTCTCTATTAAAACCATGCCCCATCCCTTATTTCTCTGTTTGGAACCAGAGTTTAGCACAGCCATAACTTGTCTCTGCAGCACCCTCAGTGAGGAGAGGACCAAAGGAATTTGCAAAGGCGGAGTAAGATGTAGAGCTGTTTGAGACAAAGTACCTCATGCACATGTTCTCCCTTTTTTCCACAACTAAGCAACTCCACAAAACCTACCTGCAAAGCAGGGAGTACATTACTGAAGCCACATCTATGATGACAGAGAAAATCTAAGTAAGATACACAACTTCAGCTGCTTGAATAGCTGTAGCTGACATATTCTGCAGCAAATTTTTGGGGTGGTCTCACAGCGGGAGGTTGACGAGATAAACTCTCCCATCGACTTCCCTTACTTGGCGCAGCTGCAAGGAGTATTTATGCAGTCACAAGGAGTTCTGGGGTCAACAGGGATGCCCTCAGCATTTGATTTAGTGGGTCCTTACCAGACTTATTAAATTGAATGCTGGAAGATTGACCTCCAGAGCATTGATCTTCTCAGAACTGTAGATGTGCCCTGAGATATTTTTCTAACACAGAAGTTTGAACTTGACCAGTCGTTGAAAATATCAGACCGTTTTCTTATGCAGCATTTCCAGAGGTTTTGCACATAAGGCTATTTAAGTTGTATAAACCCTAGTGCTCTTTATGAGTATAGTATTTGAATATAACTAAAAAGCTGTTGAGTCAGACATACATATAATGCTACACACTCCAGTGAGATCAGTGGAGTCACTCTGGATTTACATTTGTGGGACGAGTTGACTCCATAAAATACAATGGTCCCCACATTAGCTATCGCCCTCTTTAGTCAGCAGTCATTAAAGCATCTTCCTTGGAGTTTCAGTACAGTTTTTACTTTAAATAATCTTAAAGACTTTTTAACTAGGAAACCCACTTCCAGCCATCCTCTAAGACACAATACTTTTAACGAATAAAAAAAAATGAATGCTGGTTTATAATAGGTTGTTGCTCAAGTTAAAGGAAGCCATTCTGTTCTTAGACAACTTCATTAATATGAAGTTATATGAAAGATAAATTATACGCTGTTATTTTTCTCCAGAAATGTTTGCAAATGAGAGCTTTCACCATAGTAACAGACTATGGTCCTTTTGCGTATTTATACTGAAAGGTCAAGACTAAATCCTCTATTTGGGACAGGAATCGTACTAAAAAGATAACTTTGTTCCCAGAGTACATACATTTTTGGCACATTACTTGTATCTTGGGAAGTAGTTACCAGTTAAGGGTGCATTAATCCCCACACCTCCACCCAATTGATAAAAAAAATATCCTGTGGTGCAAAATAAAAATGTCAGTGAATGTATAAACAAGACAAGAACGGAAAATGAATCATGGGAAAGAAGAGACACACCAATATACTTGCTTCAGAGATGCATAAAGACTCCAAACAACAAACAAGTGGCATGTTTAAACTTTAGGTTTGAAATTGGCTACATAATGCTTTGTGGAGGCGCAGAAAGTATGGAGCTGCATAATGCTTTTGATTCAAGATCAGGCCAGAAATAATGGTGACTCACAATAAGAATACTTTTAACTTCATCACTTTCAACCTTGAAAACTATAAATGGGAAAACCATGTGAAATGAGTAATGTGGATGCGTTCTATGTTTAAATGTTGCAATAGGTTTCTCAAAATATTTAAACAAGTACCAAAATAAATATCTGTTGTAAAATGCTAATAAACATTCACAAATGCTTTTTCCTCATCCTGGAGCACAGTGGTGGGTTAATTATTCCCTTATTTATGCAGTGGGACTGTGACCGTGCCCCAGACAAGGGGGCGGGGCATGGGTCCAATGTCCTCGGTCTGCCTCTCCCCTTATCCCGTCCTGGGACGTCCGGCCCTCTGAAACCCACTCGGTCGGCCCCCTTTAGGCCACACCCTTTAGTTCTTAGTCCAAGCATCACACTGAGTTTGGCCTCCTCTGGAGACGGAGGAGGAAGGGGGGCCCGGGCCCGCCCTCACTCGCGGGCCCCAGCCCAGGGCTCTAAGGACTCAAACTGCACGGCAGTCCTAGTCCGGCTGATGGGGTTGTGCCCCTAAACGCGCCAGCCCACGGGCTTGGTTCACCACCCTGCCCTGGGCTACTTCCTTCCTCCTTCTCCCTTCGCTCACCGGGTCCCTCCGGTTTCTCTGGGGAGGCGGCTCGGGGTTTCTGCCCCCCTTCTGGCCAGTCCGCTCACCTCTGCTTGCCTTCCCCCTTTCCCTGCGGCCCAGCGGGTTTTGAAGTTCCCGCCGCCCCGGACGCTGACATACGCCCCGCCCCAGGCGCCGGCCAGCTGGGCGTTCCGCCCTCCCCCCTTCCGCCGGCATCCGCGGCACTTTCTCTCTGGGCCACGGCCCAGGAGCGGCTGGCGTGTGGCCCACCCCCGGCGCTGGCCAGCTGGGCGTTCCGCCCTGCTCCCTTCTAGTGGCCGCCGCGGCACTCTCGCTCCGTGCCACGGCCTGGAAGCAGCCGGCGCACAGCCGGTAGGCGCTCGCCGGCAGCGCCAGCAGGGCGCCCGCCCCCCCCGAGCCAGTGCGGGGCCTCAGCACCCCGTCATAGGGACAAAAATCAGGAAAGAACATCACTGAAAACTATCTGTAATGCTGTTATGTTTTGTTTCAGACTGTTCTCTGAGAATATTTTTAAAGAGGAAAAAAACTAATGATGTATATTAAGCTGTTGCCTATGTTAAAAAGTCATTCTATTCAGAGACAACTTCAATAACTTGTTGTTAATTTACATTTCATATACATGCTGTTATTTTCCATGTTTTGCATACATGTTTAAACTTAAAACAAATGGCTTTTCTCTCTTTTGTCAGAAAGTAGAATGAGAGATTGTAAAAAAGAAAGTGTGAGCAGTAGGGAGAGGGAAAGAAACCAAGAAAAATGAGGGAAATCAAATCAACAAACCAGTTAATTTCAAAATAATGCAGAAAATGAATAAATATCGTATCTTAGCACATCAGCACAATAGAGTCGCAAATAGAAGAGTTAGACATATAGTTCCAAGCATGGGTTCATTGTGGGCATTTTCCAGTTTCTGCTATATAAATCTCTTCCTACTGTTTCAGCCCTGATTTGAATGAAAGACTGAGGCACAAGGGAGGTCTGTAAGAAGTCAGATCTGCCTTTTTTTCCCTTAAGAACAGCACAGGTGCAGGTAGCACACAAAAGGAGTATAATTCTAACGATCAGCACATGCACTCTGACATTTGTTGGTCTTAATCATAACACATTAATGAACTAAAATAAAGAGCGTACAACATAAGTTGAGTATCCATTATTTATTAATGGCAACTGTGCATAGCCCTGCACAGGTATGGAGGAAGACACTGGTACCTAAATAGCTTGCAAGCTACTTCAGACTTAGTGAAGATTCATCATACACTTAGGTTAATAGGATATCTATTCCGGTCAGTACTTCAAGACCTCACAGGAGTTCTAAGATGGGATTTTTCAGTTTAATTGACACAAAAGAAGAAAAATTCCATTTATAACATAAGGGTTAACAGGGATGAAAGCCCAAAAATAAGATTTGGAGGATAATATGAATTGAATTTTTTCCTCAGAAAGGTATAGAAGTAGTGAAGATAGCAGTAAGAAGATAGGAATATAAGAAAGCCCATTTTGAATTATGCACTGCCTCAAAAGCAAGGATGAGAACCTTGTCATTGGTACAAGAGAGAGGAAGTCAGAGGGATTCAGAAACGGGAGGACCATTGTAGGCAGAATTAACAACTGGAGTGGGAGTAATGCAGAAATGCCAGGGGAGAGAAGATAGTGTTAGCTGAGATGTAAGAGAGGCAGAAGATGACCAAAAGGGATTTACTTGTAATGGTGGAAAAGTTAGACAGATTTTAGGGTTTTTACACAAGACAAACTGGCAAGATGTTGTGACAACATGGATATAAGGATAAATTGCAGGTCTGTGTGACCAAGCGGACAGAGGTGACTACAGTGATGAAAATGGGAGAAGACAGATCCCGGAGTATGTGGAGACATTTTTATGCAGCAACAGCTGTTTAAAGTAGCCTGTGATGGGGCACACTCGCCCCATACTGGGTGTGAGGGAGTTAACCTGGCACTAAGGGCTGAGAAACCCAGTGGGGCGGAAGGGGTATGGCTAGCCCCCTGGTGCACAGGCATAAAAGAGAGCAGCTCAGCTTATTTGGGGCTGACTTCTGGAGGTAGAGGACATGTACTGCCTGCTCCAGGAAAGCCACTGTGGAAATCCAGGCACGGAGATGCCACAGCCCAGCAGGACACTTCCAGAGGTCTCTCAGTGTTTGGAGGCATCAAGGAGGGGGCAGCTCACGGACCAGGGAGGTGAGCCAGAGGTGCACACCACAGCTGTGGGGATGGTGGCAGGAAGTAGCCAAAAGGAAGGCGACAGCTAACCATGGGTACATCTACACTGCAACGTTATTTCAGGATATTGGAGTATCCTGAAATAGCTATCTCACATCTTCACAGCAAACCCATTATTTTAGGCTCGCTATTCCGACATCCCTATAAACTTCATTCTACGAGGAGTAAGGGATGTTTCAGAATAGCACTTTATTTCAAAATTTGGCACTGCATAGACAGCGCCAATTAATGAAATAAGCTATTTAGAAATAGCATCAAAATAAGATACGCAATTTGTGTAGCTCAAATTGTGTATTTTATTTTGAGTTACCATGCTGTGTAGATGCACCCCATGAGTGGGCCAATGCTAGGGAGTCAGCATGTTTTGGTAGCAACTTTTCCTCACTGACTGAGTGGCTGGATGTACAGCTCCTACCAGGGACCTGGGCTAGGGTCCAGTGGAGCAGGAGGGCCTGGACCTCCCTGCAAGGGTTGAAACCACCTCCCTGTCTTCTGCCCTAACCAGGGAGCTCCACTGCCCTGTGACTTGGAGCAGGTGTACTGACTCTGGCCATTGGGCCATTCAGCCACACAACTGAAGGCAAACCTACAGACGTCGGTTGGGGAAAACAAAGCAGGGAATTGCATGCATGCTCCACAAGGGAGATGAGCGCACTCACCCCACTCTGTGCATGGTCTCCCCTAACCATGTCACATAGTCCTAAAACTAGTGTCACTAGCCACAAAGGGGTACTCAAGCACTTTTCCCTCTCTACAACTTCAGTAGGTGGCATGATGTAGAAGAGGGATCATGTCCAAGCTGTGTCTGTGAAGCACTACATTCAGATAACCAAATAAGTCTCTTTGGACAACTGGCAGCTTGTGTCATCTAGAGCCATCTTTTCTCACATGCGCGCGCACACACACACACACACCACTCCTGAATGACTATGTGGTCCATCCAATTAATTCAGTCTTTCCATGTTGAGTTTGCATCTTGTCCTGATAAAGTACTGCCATCTCAATCTACACAGTCTGAGATAGGAGACTACAAGGGAAGGGCCATGTAGTGAGGGGGGATGCAACCCATTTTGGTGTTCCGTAGTGTTCATAGGATATGCCAAATGGAACAAAGTGGTCTGTCTAGTACCGTAGCCAACAACACTTCAGTAGATGGCTTACAACCCCCCAAGATTCAGCTTCTGGTATGACTCAAATCTTGGGCCAACAAGTTGGGTCACTTATTTTAACTAGTTTTGTTCACCTCAGCTGTTTTCCCTTTCTTCACTCACCAAGAAAAGCAATTTGAATTATCTGATCATGAAGCCTTCCTGGTTTGATAAATATTGCAGTGTCTTCTCTGTATCTCCTCTGTTTTCACCATCCTGCTAAGCCAGTAGTAGGCAAATAACAGCCTGCAGGCCACATCCAGTTCTCCAGGGCTAGCCCTGGTGGGCCATTGATGCTTTATTTACCTGTGCTTCGGCAGGTGCAGGCGATTTAAGATCCTGTTGGCCATGGAGTGCCATTCCCGGCAATTGGAAGCTTCAGGAAACAGTTCCCACAGCGCCCATTGGCTTGGAACAGCAATCTACAGCCAACTGGAGCTGCAATTACTCATACTTGCAGAGGCACAGGTAAATATAGCAGTGGCAGCCCACCAGGGACTAACCTTGGAGAATTGTCACCATTTTATTGCCTACCATTGCTCCAAATTCTCCATTTATACCAACACTTTCAAAGGCTCAATTTATTGAGACTCTTGAATGAATAGATCTAGAAGGCTGTAGAACAACAAGCACAGGGAACAGGGGATGGGAAACTAGATAGCATGGGTTCAAAAGACCAGGTTACTGGACCTCAATCTATTTATCTTAAAGAGAAGGTTACAGGGTAACTTAATCACAGACTACAAGTACCTAGATGAAGAACTAGTATTTGATAATGTGTCTCCAGTCTAACAACGGTATAGCAAGAGACAATGGCTGGCATTTGAAGTTAAATTCAGACTGGAAATAAAGGAGAAGTTTTAACTGTGTGGGCAGTTAACCAATGGAACAATTTACCAAGGGTTGTGGTGGATTCTCCATCACTGGTAGTCATTAAATCAAGAGTGATTTTTAAGAGAGATGTTCTAGTTAAAAAATAATAATTTCAGAGTGTTCTATAACTTCTGTTACGCGGAAGACCAGACTAGATGATCACAATGATTACTTCTGGCCATAGGTGCTGACTTCTTCTCTACCTGTGGGGTACTCAACCTCTGCTCCACCCCAGCCCCTTACCCCCATTCCACCCCGTCCACTAATTCCCCACCCCCCACCATTTCTCTCCCTCCCTTTCACCTCCCTGTGACCTCTTCCCACCATTCCCCTGAACACAAGTCCCTGCTCCTCCGCTCACCCTCCCCGCATTTCCTGCATGTTGTGGAACAGTTGATTTGTCGCAGCCAGGAGGAAGGGGGAAGTTGATCAGCAGGGTGGTGGATGACTGAAAGGTGAGGGGAGGAATTTGGCTACCAGTGGGTGCTAAGCACCCACTATTTTTTTTATGTAGGTGCTTCAACCCTGGAACACTCACAGATACAGTAGCTATGCTTCTGGCCTGGGTATCCATGGAGGACTATGGACCCCAGCATCTACAATTCCCAGAAACAATCCCATTAGAACATCACAAAGGAGAAGAATCAACAAATCCCCAAGAATCTTCAAAATCACTTTTTACAAAGTAGGACACTTAGGGTACATCTACACTGCACACTTATTTTGAAATAAGCTATACTGGAATAATTATTCCAAAATAGCTTATTTTGAAATAGCACGTCTACATTAGGGAAGCCTGCTTCAGACTAATTTTGAGGATTCCCTGCAGTATAGATGTGCTATCTTGATTTAGAGCCCCAGGAGGTACTGGGGAGGAATAACTTAGAATGGCCCTGGTAAGGGGCTATTTCAAAATAGCAGAAGTGGAGCATCTACACACTCCTTATTTCAAAATAGCTATTTATGAATAAGTTTTATTCCTCATAGAACGAGGTTTACAGATTTCGAAATAAGCCATCCATTATTTCAAAATTATTTTGAAATAACAGAATGGCTATGCAGACGCTCACATTGTTATTTCAAAGTAACACTAGTCATCTTGAAATAACGATGCAGTGTAGATGCACTCTTAGGACATGATCATCCTTACATTCAAGTGATTGGGAAAATGCTCATTAACATGAATGGGAGAGTATCAAGCCCTAAGATTTTTAAAGTCAAACAAGTTATGAGAACGGGGCAGTTGCTGAACAACTATGAGGGAATGAAATCCTTTCAAATTAATATTTAATATTTTTAAAGGTCCTAAATATCCAGGTCTAAATGTGGAGCTTGATGCTAAAAAAAAAAAACAAAAAACCTGTCAGAAATATTATTTATTTCCACTAGGATCTGTTTTTCCACAATGAATTTTTATTTTATCATCACTACTTGATGGATTTTCCCATTGTTCCATGATGACTTTTGAGCCTTACAAAATAAACCCAAGTATGTCAGTAGCTGACAAGGCATAAACACCTGAGCACTCACTTGCTGGCTAACTTGAAAAAAAAAAATCTGCTTTGCACATTAGCAGGCAGAATCATATTCCCCCCTACATTTTTTGTTTTGTTTGTTTGTTTTAAGTGATTTGGCATTCAATAATGGTTGTCGTTATAAATTGGGGGGGAAAAACTTACTCCCTCCAGGAGATAAATCTTTTGAGGCAGCAAGGCAGATATTTTAGGTAAAGAATTTTTTCCCCTTAATATTTAACTATAAGAACATTTAAATAAGTGGGTTAAGTTACCAAGGGACACAGTGGAATCAGCTTCATTGAAGATTTTATAAAACACGGTAGTTAAATAACTGTGTCAGGAAAGATGCAGGTATATTTGACCCTGCCTTAATACAGAGGGATGGACAAAGAATGAATGGACTCCTGAGATTCCTTGTAACCCTATATTATCTGTTTGTCTATGTTCAGTGACCCTAAGGTTGTTCCCCACTTGATTTAACCATTCATTGTGTGTTGACATAACTCTAAAAGATCAGTGATAGGCAAAGCACCAACCAGAACTGCTAGATACTTACGCATCCAAAAGATAAGATGACTCACTGTATATCATGGACACATTAGAACAGACTCTCTCGTGGGATTCCTTCCCCATGTATCTCTCATGGTATCCTACAGGAACTAAATATGGTCCTTGCAGGAACCAAGTAATACAGAGTCATCAAAACAGAAAGTAGTAAATGGAAAATAATCATCGAACGATAGAAGTGTAGGACTGGAAGAGAACTCGCTAGATCATATTATTTTGAACTGTCAAAAAAATAGGCTGATGCAACGTTGTCAAGATAATTCAGAGTCCTTCCATTGGGGCTATCTAGGGCACCTAGGCTGTTTATGAAGGTCTTTTTAATAGTGGCAGCTTGCATGACAAGGAAAAAGGGGGAAAAGGTTTCTAACTAGGTCTATATCCATTTGCCTGTTGCTGCAGGGGACACATCTTGACTCCTCTTTCCTTGCATATTCTATTTTCATTTCTTATTTGCATTAGCCCCTTTAATTTTAAGGCACATACTTATTTTAGTGAGTAAGGAAAAGGTAAAAAATTATCCCAGCATCAAAACCAGCCACTTCTATAACAGTTGCTGTGCTTCACTGAAAGTAACTAAGCCTGCCTCTTACTAGTCACATGCTTGCAACGAAACCTGCAGCTGTTCTCCAAAATCAAACCTAATAAAATTAATACAAAATGTACCTAGAAACCATTTCACACAAATGTCAACTTTTTTCACAAAGGAAATTCACTTGAGAGGTTTTTTTTTCTAATTTGTTGCATTCCAATAGCTACTTATTCATTTTTTGCCTGTGATGATAACATGCAAAACATAGCTGCACATACCACTCAATTTTAAAATTTACAGTGGCATGCATGGTTTTTAGATCATATACACCATAACAATCTTCACTAAGCCAAGTGCTGACCTGATTTAAACCTCATGCAATCCCCAGTGAAATCAAAAGATATTGAGTCCCTTTATAACTGCTGCAAGACATACCTGGCTGTTTGAGAATGGTAAGTGGCCTCTTTCTCTGAGATCCAAAACATACTGTGCCATAACTATAAAACGCTGCCTGGCACATCGCCAGAATACACTATCATTTTCTATTTCTCTCCTATGAACTCAAAGCTTCCTTCAAAGATATTTGTTCCCATCCATTGAACATCACTGACACTCCGTTTTCTACTTTGCTGTTCTGCAACTTTATTTTGATTTGAAAAAGAAGAGGTGAAATATTTGCTACTAAAACATTTCACCTAAAATAAAATCATATGTTTCCCCCCGTTGCTCATATTCATGTATGGTGCATTAAAATTCAGTCCCGCAAGTCTTCATTATTCAGACATTTAATCATATGGAAAATGTGGTAATTTAATTAAAACAAGCAACATAGGTTAGCCATCCCTAGGGATGGGAACCAAGGGAAAATGATCTAATCCATCAGGTTTCCATTTTGAAAATGTATTAATATTAGACCACAAGATCTCAGCAAAAAATGCTGCTCATTTGGAAAGCAGTAATCTGATGCTGAAACAATTTCAATGTAGGAAGCCAAAATGTACACTGCTCTGTCTCATGTTCTGAGAAGCACTAGCTGCAGACACTAATATGACCTAGCAACGATCTTATAAATATAGTTCAATAAAGGTTGCATTCTGTTACTAGAGACACACATAATACTGTATTTTATCAATGCAGACAGGCACTGATTTTGAAGGCGGTACTTTTCAATGAAATCCTATTTGTGGGTGGAAAACACCACTAGAGAATTTTCAGTCATCTATGTTTTGAAATTTACTAAGTTTATTCTTTCCAAATCTTACATCATCTGCCCCCTCACTTTTAGAATGATTTATTGGTACTGTGATTTTTTTTAATAGGGGTGATTCTCATGTGCTCAGCTGGTTTTGCTTTTTCTCCAAGATCTCCACTAAACCAGCATGCAGCTTTTGTATGTTGTCGCAGAAAGGCAGCATTTAGGCCTGGTCTATATTAACCAGGAAGGTCAGTTTAAGGTATGCAATTCCAGCTATGCAAAATGGAGTCCGCTTATTTAAACCGAGCTTTGGCCGCATACACGCAGCGGGAGGTTAATGGGAGTAAAATGCTCCTGTCAGCTTCCCTTACTCTTTGCAAAAGGAGAAGTACCGGAGGTCGGTGGCCTCAGCATTTGATTTACAGGTCTGCACTAGGCTCACTAAATCGAATGCCAGAAGATTGACCTCCGGAGCATCAATCTTCCGGTAAGTATAGACATGCCCTTAGTGTTTGATTGCAATGATCTTTTTCCTGTTCACAAAACCCCAAGAATGCAGTCCTAATTCCAAAACTAGAAACACATCCTCTATTAAGAGAAATCATATAAGTCATCTTTGCAAGAAAAAGTGCATCTGTGTCCTATAAAGCCTAAGATATTCACATAAGAGGAGCGGAGTGTCAGTTATCCACAGAGGAGGTTTACTCTGTCCCCAAAAGAAGCAGCTTTTCTTTGCACAAGGGCATATTTGAAAAAAAAAATCAGCAATAAAAAACACATCATTTGACACGTTTAATACCTACAGATTTCAGCATGATATCTCAACAAATGTATAGACATTTTGCATAGCCATCTGGTCCAGCATAATTTCAATTTTTGTAATACTGGTATTGATCCTGCAACCTCAGTGTACCCCAAAAAATATTCACACTGGAAATAATAGCAATTGTAACATAAGAAATGCAGGGCTGTGCCCAATGCAAGCTGCATTTCTCTAAACATGTTCTGTAGATAGAAAAATATAGGTCAGATCCTCATCTGCTAAATATCAGCATAGCTTCATTTATTTTCCCACTGCCTATAGGTATAAAATATTTCAACATATCATATACAAAAATATTATATACATTTAATGTAACCATTAGATATTTCATTGTTCTTATCCTTCAGATTTTTAGCTTAAAATATTTAAGACTTTGAATAGTTCGAGTTGTCTCATCAGTTTTGCATCATCTCCAACTAGAAAATTAACACTTCCCAGTCACCTGCAGCAGTTTTTAAAACACCACATTTTATTGCAGCACATTTTAAATAGATTATAGAACATAAATTAAAAAAAAATCATAACTGAATTCTACATTTCAATGAAAACACTATCCAAAATTCATAATACATTCTATGTAATTCTAACCTACACAAACCAGAGTGTACTTTAAGCAACAATAATGGCTTCACCAGTTAAAATATATAAATGCATGCTGATTTCATATATGAGAAAAGAGATGGAATCTGCCTTACACTCCAGCATGTGTAATCAAGATTGACACCTACAGTCCCAGAAACGTAACCAGATTCCTATGGGAGTACCCAGAAGGACTCCAAATGCCAGTATGGGATTTCCCTGGTATGACAGCTACAGGTGAAGAGAGTTACAGCTGCTAATGAACTCTGGTCTCTTATCAAACAGTTTGGGTTAAAGGAGTCCCTCAGCCTTACTTTAGCTGGAATAGGGAGAAGAAAAGGAGAATGTTCTAAAGACATTTTCAATTCTTGCTTCCCTTTTAATGATTTGGCAATATCTTCCAGACCTGTTGCACACTCTCAATAACTGTTACAGCTACAAATGCTTTTCTTTAATGCTTTTTATACAATATCTAGAAAGACAGCTTACAAACACTAAAAACAAAATAGCATCACATTATAGTTTGTGTATGCATTTATATCATGATTTTAGCCATCTCAGTGCTTTACAAATGATTTTTAAAATCTAGTACTTGATCTCTGCTAGGTGGACTTTTATTATTTATTATTATTATCATGAACTCAGACTTTAAGGCCTGTGGAAGCGGTTTAATTAAATGCTGGTTTGGCCAGGAGCTGCTTCTGACTTCCTCGGTAGCCCAGAGGCTTGGCTGTGGGCTTGGACTGTAGTAGTGGAGAGGCATAAGTGTGCCTGTGCCTGCCCTGGTAGAGCTCTCAGGTGGATTCATTCTATCCTGAAACACAAGGTAAAGTAAGAGAGAGAGTGTGTGTGTGTGTGTGTGTGTGTGTGTGTGTGTGTGTGTGTGTGTGTGTGTGTACTCCTTTCCATACTGAACAAGTCTTGGCTCTAGTTCTGGCCTGTTTTGAAGGCTCTTCTACAGTGAGATCATGGAGCAGCACTATAGAAGTTTCAGTAATCTACATATGCTTACACAATTTTTTACATTATTTATACAAGCTGAAAATCTGTCTTTAAGTAGACGTTGTGATGTTGGCAGACTAGTCGCAAGCTCATGCCAAGGTCTCTGTGTCTCAGTGGGACACTGACAGACACATAACTGGAATCTGCCTGCCTCATTTATGGGTTAATACAGTATGGATAGAATAGCATGGACACCAGGTATTGTAGGGAGGGGGGAGGCTCAGCATTCCCAAACAGGCTATTGTGGCCCCTTGTCCAGGCTAGTGTACTGCCCACAGGGAGTCTAGGTTAGATGCATTATCTGCCCAGTGCTCTGGGGCCCGGAGCTGTGGGTGCAGCAGCAGCACTGCCTAGTAGCTTTGGGCACTGAGGGAGCAGCACACCAGGGCTGGGGTCTTGCCTCTTTTTCCCCATCTGAGCAGTGCTGGGGTCATGGGACATAGTGTGTGTGCTTTGGACTCCTACAGGAGTGAAGGGGATAGAAGAGAGGGGCATAAGTGGAGGAGTCAGAGGATAACCTACCTGGGTGGCTGGATCACTGGCCACCCACAATTACAAGCCATAGAACTTCACCCACCCACTCCTGCAACAGACCCTTAATCTCTGGCTTACTTACTGAAGTTCTCAAACCATGATTTGAAGATTTCAAGTGACAAAGAATCCAACATTTGTACCTGCAATCAATCCAGGACCCATGCTGCAGAAGAAAGTGAAAAAATAAAACCCAAGGTCTTTGTCAATCTGACCTGGGGAGAAATTACTTCCCAGCTCTAAACATAACCATTATTTGGAACCTGGGCATTTCAGCAAATGCCCCAGCTTCACCCCTGGGAAATAACTATCAGTAGTAACTCAAAGCCATCCATCTATAGTGCCCCATCACCAGCTGTTGGGGATATTTGCTTCGAGTAGCCACAGATCAGCCATATGCCATTGTGGGTAGTTTCATCCCCTTCAGAAACTTATCAAGCTCAGTCTTGATGTTCTTGTTCCAGAACTTTACTCCTCTGATGGTTAAAAATCCTTCATCTGACTTCAAGATTAAACTTGTTAATGGCCAGTTTATATCCATTTGCATCAACACTGGTATTGTATTAAAAAAAAAACCTCCTCTCCCTCCCTGGTATTTATTCTTAGGATTTATTTACGGAGAGCAATTGTATCTCCCCTCACCCCAAGCTCTTTGAGTCTCCTCTCATAAGATACATTTTCTATTCCTGTGATCATGGTAAAAGCCCTTCTCTGCATCTGTTCCATCATCATTTACTGATGTGTGGGAAAGCCAAGACAAAACAATATGTTTTACATTTATCCCTGAGATTTGTGGTCACTCTGCACTCTTGCAGGAGTGGGTTCCATAGAAATAGAATTTTCTTTGCAATTGGCCTATCTCCTGCTTTCACAAGTTTCCCTCATGTAATTCAGAGGTTCTTGGACAATACAAGCTAACGTGCAAGACTATGATCCTAGACAGCTCATCTTACACCATCTGTTGAGAATGCCAAAGGTGTGACATTCTATTCTAGGCCACATATCTTTCGTCTCACGTCTGTTCCTCACATAAAGTTAGTAGTTTTATTTCTTTTCTTTTTGGGAACAGCAACAAGTATTTACTTCATATGGCATTGCACATCTATACATTGGCCTCGGGCTTTTGACATGTGATGATTGTCATCCAGATAAATAATGGATAGTGTGGTGATCACATTTTAAACAATGCAATTGTTTTGGGATTGAATTTGGAAAAAGAGACCACCTAGTTTGATCTTTCCTTCTGGATAGATTTCCAGTTCTGTGGAACACCTGTGTTTTAATAGGCTATATGCATATAACCAGAGAGGGAACAATCACTGTATTCAAAAATAAAAGAAGACTTTAAATATTTAGTGAATGCACTGAACAGAAACTGCACTGAGACTCAGTTATTGATTAAATCTAGTCCTGTCTCAACCTATGTCATTGTAGGAAACAAGCCTGAGGTTATATATAAGGATAAGGGCTTCCTAGGTGAGTAGATATTTCTAATTCAGATTCAACACACATTTTTGTTGCTCTATTCTAAGAGAAGAAAATGAATACATGTATTGATAAAGTAACATTGATAAAGTAACACTTCTTAAGTTATTAATGACAAATGTGCTACTAAACCAGAAAAAAAAAACATTGAATGGTAAGAAATATTATGAGTGGAGCTGTGTTTAATATGTTATAAATATTTCACTAAATCTTCATTTGTACAGCATAGTATATCTAGCATTTAAGGCCTAATTCTGATAGCCCTGTTCATTCTAACTAATACCTTCATAAAAAATTGCACTGAAGTCTGCTAGACTATTTATAGAGAATGGCGTGACTAGACATGAGTAAACAAATCAGAACTTCCAGTCCAGCAGTCAAAGTATTTCAGTGGGGTCCTCCAAAGTTGTAAAGGGATGCCCGAGCAGATCCAACTGCTGGCTACAACTGTCAAAGAATTTCTGTCAACTGTCAAAAAAAAATCTTGCTAAACTTCTGTTCTCTGATTTTAACAGAATCGACTCCCCTTTGGGCCTCAGGCTACATCATACCCTGTGTGTGTCTGAGTGGTCAAGGTACAGGGAGAAGAATTTTTTCCCCCTGAGATGCTGGCAGAACCAGTGCTGCACGCACTAGTGCCCTCTTACCCCAAGTGGCAAGAACAGAGAAACACAGACAACAAATAAAGAATAGAAGGGGTAATGTATTGGCCAACAGTGATGACAAGATCATAAAGACACAGAGGTTCTGAAGATCAACTAAGCCACAAAACACTTGAAAATGCAGAATGTTTTAGTATATTCCCTTGACAGAGGGAAATAACGTTGTTCTAGTGAAAAAAATTGTTGCATAAAAATTTAATGAATTCTAAAACCAAGTGTTCTTGACACAGAGAAAGAAGGTGCATTTCCAAGGTCCTTCCTCTTTCTGTCCCCTACAAAGGTCCTTAAATATCTATGTTCCCCATGAGAGTCTCTCCTTTTACTCACTATAACTTTCTGATTCCAAAGTCCAGATCTATTTCTTCTAGAACTGATGTAAGATGGCATAGCTTTCTTGACAGCATCAATTCACACCAGTTGAGGATCTGAAACATAGCCTTTTCTGTCTCAGTCCTCAATGAATTCCTCCAGTCATTTATCCAACTACTTCTTAATATCAAAACATACACAATGTATATAGTGTGTGCCTAAAACTGAATTCTGCCCAGTAAATGCAGCAAAGACTGTGTTTACATGGTTTAGTCTTCTGAACTATTATTATAGTTGAGGCCTGTTGCATATCTATATTTTTTATTCAGATTTGATGATAAAATGAGGCCTCTAATATTTTCATTGTGTATTTTAATACAAGCCAATCTCTGACCTCCTCTTTCCTGCTTCTTATCTTAGGCACTGATAGATTAACAGAAATTACTTTCAAATACAAAGAATACGAGGAGGCGATGTTATTTGGGATGTGTGTTCATTAACAAAAAAAACCCTATTTAAACAAACATTTTAAAATACTGCTGGTTTAAATAGATCCAATATGTACTGTGCTATTATTTACTTGTTAAAAGTGCTCTAGCAGACCAAAAAAAAAAAAAAAAAGAACATCCATGCCCTAATTTATTAGACTGAAGAGATATGGAGAAAGTGGGGCAAACTTGGAAGAAACAACCAAGATTTTCAATTCTTAGGGTATATAAAGTTAAGTTTTAAGGTCCATGTTCAGGCACCTGATTTTCAAAAATGATGAGCATACATTAACTTGCATTGACATCAGGGAGACTGCTCTCGTGTATAATAAAGCAAACTGGATATAGCTTCAAAATCTGTGATCTCCAGTATCCATGTACCTATTGCTTCCATTGTCAGCTAGCTATTTCTGAAAGAAAAAAAACCCCAGTTCTTGCTACTGCAATAGGAAATACATTAATTCCACGTAGCTTTCTGAAAAGGAATCTCTTTGCAACCATGATCCTTGAAATCTAGATGGTATGCTTCAAATAGGGACATAAAATATGAATATAGAATCACAGAATCCTAGAACCATAGAATACTAGAACTGGAAGGTCATAGAGAGGTCATCGAGTCCTGTCCCCTGCCCTCACAGCAAGACCAAGCATTGTCTACTCTAGACCATTCCTTATAGAGGTCTATCTAATCTGCTCTTAAATATCTCTAGTGATGGAGATTCCACAAAACCTCCCTAGGTAATTTATTCCAGTGTTTAACCACCCTGATGGTTAGGAAGTTTTTCCTAATGTCCAACCTTAATTTCCTTTGCTGCAGTTTAAGCCCATTTCTTCTTGTCCTACCATCAAAGGCCAAAGAGAACAATTTTTCTCCTTCCTCCTATATATATATACACACAGTATATATATATATATATACACACAGGGCATCCCCACTATAAGCCACCCCCCGTATACATCAGTTCCGCATTTTGACGCTTGTAGGAACTGATGCATTATAAATCCTCCCATTTCCCATTCTTAAGTCATGCAAAAAAAATCCCCAACAATTTGTGCTAATGGAAGTCATCAACAGGAAAAAAATCCTGCACATTAAGTTGTTTTTCTATAAGTCCAAGTTTTTGGAATGTATCTTGGACTTATAGCAAGGATGGGCTGTACTACATTCAGGTAGTATAAGGAGAGATGTTCAAAGGCACAGAGAGCAAGTAGGAGTCCAACAATTGAAAGTCATTGGGTACCTAACCACTATTTGTAAGATCATGAGAATGGCTATACTGAGTCAGATCAAAGGTCCATCTAGCCCAGTATCATGTCTTCCAACAGTGGCCAGTGCCAAGTACCCAGAGGGAATGAACAAAACAGGTAATCATCAAACGATCCATCCCCTGTTGACCATTCCCAGATTCTGATAAATAGAGGATAAAGATACTATACCTGCCTATCCTGGTTAATAGTCATTGATGGACCAATCCTCTATGAATTTTAGAATTTTTAATCCCATTATGGTCTTGGACTTTATAACGTCCTCTGGCAAGGACTTCCACTGGTTGACTATATATTGGGTAAAGAAGTACTTCCTTTTGTTTGTTTTTAAACCTGCTACCTATTAATTTCATTTGGTGACCCCTAGTTCTTGTGTTATGACACTTCTTTATTCATTTTTCCACACCAATCATGATTTTATGGACCTCTAGCATATCCTCCCTTAGTCGTCTCTTTCCCAAGATGAAAAGTCCCAGTCATATTAATCTGTCCGCATATGCCAGCCGTTCCACACCCCTAATCATTTTTGCTGCCCTTTTCTGACCTTTTGTCCAATGCCTTTGAAAAATCTGTCACCTATAGCCCTGGTCTACACTAGGACTTTATTTCAAAATACTCTCCCCCCCCCCAACTGAATTTGTAAGTGGAGTGTCCACACTACCAAGCCCATTATTGCATTAATGGACTGCAGAATTCAAACTCTGTACTCCTGCTTTTCATCAAGAGTAACGCTATTCCAAGGTAATTATTTTGAAATAACAGTAATGTGGATGCTTCGGTGCCGCTATTTTGAAATATTTATTCCCCAGAGTAATTCAAACTAATTACTCCCAAGAGTTTTCTGGGGCTCTAAGTCTGAGGTAGCGCATCCATATTAATGGAGCCTTCCTTGGACTAATTTCAAGTCTTCCCTGTAGTGTGGACACAGTAGTTCGAATTTGTGAAATCGGGAGTTATTAATTCAAATTTAGTAATTTCTAAATACTTTCCTAATTAGTCATGGCTACAATGATTACCTCCTAATAACCATAATAGTTATTGCACAATAATCTCTATTGTAAATTTTTTTAGTCATTCATATTTCTCTGAAAGTCTCTTCTTTTGGACTGATATTTTCCATTATTTGTTTCTGCCAGAAGGTAAATAATATTAGAAGTTTGAGCAAAGTCAGCTGTTTCTGAGCTAGCGTAAAGGGAAATAAAATACAGTTTTCCTCATTGTAAAAAAATATTCCAACACCACATCTTGGACGTGATTCTAGGGATGGAGAGAAGGTTGAAGCCTAAAATATAATATGGAGTTAATCCTCATTGAGGTCCAGTTCATTTCCTTAGCTTGAGAAGATCTTTTCTCTGATTACAGATGTCTTTCTATTATTATAATGCTAATGCAATAAGCCCTCCCTTCACTCCCTAACTGATCTTGCTAAGTGACTTTGAGAACTACTTCAATATACCTCAGAAATAAAATTAATAATAATAATGCTCAATAGCTTCTGAAAAGGACTTAGCAGAGCTTTATGAAGCTGCCCTCTTGCTGACATCCCAATGACTATTCTCCCTTTCCTGGTTGAGAAGCCCAGAAGCTGCTTTTGTCCCTGAGGAAAAGGCAGGCATAGTGCAGAAGCTGATGCATCAAGTCTGTCTCTATAGACACTTTGCAGGTCACTATCATAAGACCATATCTAGAGTAGAGAGGTTTTTCAGACCTTTTCCATCATTACTAATGCTCAGCAAACTGAGCAGCCCTGGTATAAGGCTATCAATACACTTTACAACTTTATGCAGCTAAGAGCAAAGCTGATTAACAATTGGATTATTGCCCAAATCTATGTTGCACAATTGTATTGGCTGCAGGAGATCAGCATAAAGCTTGGCAGTCTGAATCCAGAAGGATAAGCATGAACTGGACATGTTTCCAGTAGAACATTTAGAACTTGGGTTGCCAATTTTGATTGGATAGATTCCTTGAGATTTCATCACATGACATAGTTAAAGATTAATCTTTAATTCCTGGAGACTCCAGGCCAATCCTGGAGAGCTGGCAACCCTAACTAGAGCATGTTATGGAAAATAAAGGAATCTATATTTCACTTGCCAAAACAAGACTCAGAGGGTATGTCTACACTACAGCGTTAATTTGAGTTATCTTAATTCAAAATAGTTAATTTGAATTAACCTAATTAACGCGTCTACACACAAAATGCACACGAAAGCTGCTCGCCAGCCCCGCACTGCACATGCACAAAAGCCGCATTGCGCATGCACGCACTGCCGGTAAACAAGGTGCTGGGCTAAAATCTACTCCACAGGCAAGTAGATTCAATAGTTTGTTGAGTGCTGCTCATTCTATGAGAAAGAAGCCTTTTTCCGAAAGAGCTCTTTCAGTAAAAGGCGTGCGTGGACGGGGAAGACGGAGTTCTTTCGAAAGACGAGGAAAGAGGAAAAAGCATAGGTGCCCCTGGTGGCCACTCCATCCATAGTAATCACAGTTTAAATGCGAGATAACATCCATGGATTATGATAGTGGACACTATCTTTCGAAAAAGCAGATTGCTTTTTCAATGCGCTTTGGCAGTCTGGATGCTCTCTTTCGGAAGAAGTTTTTCCGGAAGATCTCTTCCGGAAAAGCTTTTTCTGAAAGAAGCCTGCAGTCTAGACGTAGCCTCAGGCAGACTTCCCTTACAGAAGCTGCAGATTACATGTGGCTCTCTGTGCTGCGGGAATGGGGAAGGGAGGGACATATTTCATGCGCTGCCCCACCCACAGCAAAATCTCTCCTATTGGCCAATTTCCAACCAATAGGAACTGAGAGATTTTCTGGCAGTAAGAGCAGCACGCTGAAGTCTCTCCCTCCCCCACTCTTTCCCCACAGTACAGAGAGCCACAGGAGCAGCTAGCTGCTTTGATCAGCACTCCTTGTCACAGGGGTGGGGCATGGGCCAGATCCAGACCCTGGGCCACATGCATTCTGATTTAATTAGCACTGATGTCACGGTCCCATCTCTGTATTCTTTCTTTCTTTCTTTCTTTCTTTCTTTCTTTCTTTCTTTCTTTCTTTCTTCAGCATCTGAGGAGTTGTAGCTCATGAAAGCTTATGCTCTAATACTCTAATACATTTGTTAGTCTTTAAAGTGCCAACGGACTCCTTGTTTTTAAGATAGTGAAACTCTCCAAGAACTCTGTAATCAGTCAAACCAAAGGATCCTCTTAGCCTTTGAAATCAGATAGAAATGATTAAAAAAAAACACTTTACCATACACTTCGGTATCTGTGGAAGTGAGTTGTAGCTCACAAAAACTTATGCTCTAGTACCCTAATAAATTTGTTAGTCTTGAAAGTTTCACTGGACTCCAGGGTTATAAAGTAGATCAGTGGGTGATGCTATTTACAGTTCCTCTCTCCAGTGTATCCAAATATAAGCCAATACTTGACATCCAACTCATACCATCATCATTTTGTCTAAACTGTTTACTGTTATATTAGTTATTTATAGAGTAATTCATTGATGTTCTCATATTTTATGAGGTAATTAATGGCAAATATAAAAAAATTAAGCTTGGTTGAGATCCAAGAAACTATTTTCTTCTGCTGCAAAATTGTATGCAGAAATACAGGCTAGATTTGATGGAGTTAATAATACATATCAGAGCAAAAGAAACTAGAAAATGGCCCAGACCCAGTTTCAGATTCAAAACACTTCCCTCTCACTGTCAGGTCAAAGTGTCTTTGTCCTAATACTTGGTGATCCACATACCCAGTTTTGAAAGAAGCCCAATGTTTTGAGAAAGGTATACTTTTTCCAGACAAGGTCTGCTATTAAACTTCAGCTAATTGTTTTGTCACTACTTTCTAAAGCTGCCATTCACTAAGAAAGACAAGTCAAATGGGTAAAAATGAACAAAAAAATCCATCTTTGCCAATAAACACATTTTATAAAAGCAAACACATGCACATTACAGTCAAGCCTGTCATTTTAGCTTATTCAGAAGATAGTCTATGTTAATTGAGTTCATTTCTATGGGATCAAAAGCACTGTATTGCTCTGTTTGGAAAAATCAACTTGTTTTACATACTGGCTCTTACTGAAATGACTTAAGTACATTCCACAAGTACATGTTATTAACCAGTCTAATTGGTTATGTTTTGTGGGCGTTATATATTTTTTATTCAAGCAGAACATGTGAATGTTATGGTACTGAACCCATAGGAAGAAGCCTCAGTAACTAAGGGCATGTTTCTAGTACAGCAGCTATAGCAGCATAGTTCCAACACTGCATTTGTACCACTATAGTGTTGATGCTGCCTACATTTTTTTCTCCCATCAGTGTGGGTAATCCACCTCACCAAGAGGCAGTGGACATAGCCACATTTACAGTGGATGTTACGCCAACTTAGCTACATTGCACAGGGTGCAAAATATTTCATAATTCTGAGGCTAAGTCTATACTAGACCCAGAAGGTTGGCTTAAGGCATGCAACTTCAGCTATATAAATAACATAGCTGGAGTCAATACCTTAAGCTGAGCTTGGCGCCTGCTTCACAGTGGGAAGTTGATGGGAACTAATGCTCCCTTCAGCTTCCCTTACTCCCTGTGACTGTGAGGAGAACCAGTGCTGAGTGAGGGCACCCTAAGCATTCACTTTAGTGGGTCTTTACCCACTAAATCTAATGCCAAAAGATTGGTACTTGGGGCGGCAAGTGGAGACGTGGCTTTAGTGATTTATCTAGGTCAACTTCAGTTTCAGGTGCAGACTAAGCCCTGAATAGGTTCCATAACATAGCAATACTGTATAGCCTAGGGAGATTAATGATCTAATTAAAAGAAAACGGAAAGGGTGCTTTTTATAATGTATATGAAACAAAAAAATTGTGACAAAAAATGAAAAAATGGGAGAAAACAAGACAATCAATTATCCCAAGCACTTTGCTTCTTTTTTTTAAATTCTGCCTCTTATTCTGATCATTAATGTTTGTCTTTTTATATTGTAAACTCTTTGTTGCAGCGACCGTATCTCCCTAAATATACACATGTACAATGCTCAACATTACAGTAAATAGTGGCAGCACCTTTCATCTGAGGATTTCAAAGTGTTTTACTTGGATTATTTTTACATAGTTGTTGTGAGACACATTACGCTATCTACAATATGTAGAGTCTCATACCATAATACTGAGTGCCCCGTGTCCCATATTCCAGCATTATCTCCAGATAGGTAAACCAAGGCAAAGAGAAGTTGAGGGAAAGATTTTCAAAAGGCACAAATAGAACTGGTGCCCAATTCCTAGGGTACGTCTAAACTACATGGTCCGTCGACGGAGCCATGTAGATTAGTGTTCTCGGAAAAGAGAAATGAAGAGGTGATTTAAATAATCGCCACTTCATTTACATCAAAATGGCTGCCGCGCTGTGCTGATCAGCTGTTTGGCGGCACAGCATGGTAGTCTGGACACACCGCGGTCGACAAGGGAAGCCCTTGTCGCCGCCCCGATAAACCGCATTCCATGAGGCATAGCGGGCGGTCGACAAGGGCTTCCCTTGTCGACTGCGAACGCCCAGACTACCATGCTGTGCCGTAAACAGCTGATCAGCACAGCGGCAGCTATTTTGATGTAAATGAAGCAGCGATTATTTAAATCGCCGCTTCATTTCCCTATGTCTAGAAATCTAATCTACATGGCTCCGTCGACGGAGCCATGTAGTCTAGACATACCCCTAAAGAGGTTTATTATGAGTCGGGCACTTACTTGATCTGTATGTCCAAAAACCTCCCCTTTTAAGATGCATAATTTTGCTCAACCGTCCTTTACTTTGGACTTTAGCCGAGGTTAAGTGGTAACTATAGGTGATGAGAACACCCACAATTCTGAATGAAGGGGAAGGGATAAGGCTAAATGTGCTCAGCACCTCTGAAAATGAGGCTTGGTGTCTAAAGCTGGGAACACAAAAACTAAAACATGCAAAAGTAGAGACCACGTCTAAAAATTTTGCCTTAAGTGACTTGGCTCAAGGCCACATAGCAAGATTAGTTAGAGGGCACAACCCAATAATAGGGAGCTCAGAGCATGGTCAGCCTAGTGGTTAGTCCAGCCCCTTGCCTTTCTGTTAGGCCACCTGTTCCCAACCTTAAGCCAGAATTATTTGGGTTTCCACCTGCATGTGGATCTAGGCTCTTAAATGGGTGTGGGAGAGGGATCTAGGCCCTCCCTCTGCTCCAGGCCCAATACAGGTCCTATAGGAGGTGCACAGGTAGGGTCCTCCCTGTAGGGAGCCTAAATTGCTTCCTTGGGATCCTTCCTATTTATAGCTCCCTTAAGTTTGGGACATGACCCCTATCACCCAAACAGTCATTCACCCTACAGCCAAAAGAGCACACAAGGATCAAGGCCCATGAGTTTTCAAAGGGGCTGTTGGTTGCAGAAGGCACTGCCTATGAGACTTCCCCACTCTGTGGTCACCTCTCAGGCTCACTCTTCTGACTGGCTTCTGAGAGAAGGATTCCCCTCCTCTTCTGCCTATCCAACATTTTGCTTGGGCCTCTGAGCTCTTTAAAACCCACTCCTCCAGCTGGAGTGTACATGGCAGGCTCAGGGGGTGGGGCTACGTGACCAACTATTGTCTTTTAAGCTCTTCAGGCCCAAAGCTCTGAGGTGCCAAATGACCTCAATTCATATTAAAGTCACTGGAAGTTCAGGGCTCTCAGTATCGTCTAGACCCAAGCACCAAGAGTGAGTAAACTAATTTATTTAATGCAAACAACACTAGAAACTAGATTGAAAATAATGACATTACAATTATTTTAGTGCATAAGTTAACATAATTTCATGTTACCTGCCATATAAAATTTCATTTGTCCTAAATATGTTGGTATTTAAATAGTTGATACAGGTAGAAGGAATAATCCAGTCTATGTATGTTTATGTACAGTGAATATTTACAGCTTGCTCACAGCCTACTTGTGTCAGAACAATTTTCCAATTATCTCTGAAAGGTTACATTCCAGCTATTCATTGTTTCTTTCATTATAGAGATATGAACTGTAAGTGCCAGACTTCTACAAAATAGATTTGTGAGTCTTTGTGGTTTGTTGGATAAAGCCCCAAGTGCCTTCATTTTTCCGTGCAAAAGAAAAGAAATGGCTATTGCTTGCTTTTAATTTAACACTTCTGTTTCCAATGTAAAGGGAAAGCAGTCATGTTTTTTGTTTCACAAGCATAAAAATGCTTGTACTGATGCTTTTCTCCAGTACAAGGATGCATCCATAATAGGTCTGATTTCCTTAATGCTCTTTTGGGATTTGCATAAGGCAATGATCACATAAAAAAGAATAGAATCATAGAATACTAGAACTGGAAGGGACCTTGAGAGGTCGTCGAGTGCAGTTCCCTACCCTCATGGCAGGACCAAACTGTTAGATGTCTATCTAATCTGCTCTTGAATATCTCCCGAGATGGAGATTCCACAACCTCCCTAGGCAATTTATTCCAATGTTTTACCACCCTGACAGTGGTTATCTAGATATTTAATCATTCCTGTTGCTCTTCTCTGGATCCTCTCCAATTTCTCCACATCTTTCTTAAAATGTGGTGCCCAGAACTGGACACAGTACTCCACCTGAGGCCTAATCAGCGCAGAGTAGAGCGGAAGAATGACTTCTCATGTCTTGCTCACAACACTCCTGTTAAAAGGGTTATTAAATGTAAACAAAAGCACTACTTTAGTTTCACTATCAGAAAGCCTCAGAGGTTTTGTTCTCCTTCACCCCTCTTATCTCCTGCTACTGAATGTTTCTTGTTTTTAATCTATAATTCTATAACATTTTTAATTCACTTTCAAAATATTTCCATTTGATTACTTGAGAACTGATAGAAAGGTCCAGTACTGTGTACAGTAATTAAAGTAGGGCTGGAGGCATTTTTATAATGATATAGTTAGGGTTTTATATTTCCTGTGTGCAGTTCAGGTATCTTTCTACCCATTTTCATATGCTCTAAAGTTGATTCTCCTTCAGAAATTTTACATATAACACCCAACTGTGGAAGCCAGAAAAAAAAATATTTAAAAAAAGTTAAATAAAGCTCCACTTTTTGTTTGTAGTATTGTCCCTTTTCCAGTCTAGCATCTACTCAAAATTTGGTGTAGAAACTAATGATAGTGATGGGTTTCTTTGGTGCATTTTTGTTTATTTACAAGGAACATACAAAATCCCATGTCTCTGATCACAGAAGGACTCAATTAGCAGGAAGCAGCTTTTTTGCTCACTACAGCAAGAGCACTTTTTTTCAGCCTGAACCAGTGACTCAAGAAACCTCTCCTCAATTCCCAGGTTTCTTCCAGGGTACATCACATGATTTCAACTGTTCCTTTGTCCTCTCTCTCTCATCCAATAAGTCTGTTCTCAGTTTCTGTGTGTCTCACCCTCCACCCCACTCAGACCTGGTCACAATACCTAGTCCAACTCTTTTCCCAGCTGGCACTAGTTTCTGGCAGATGCTTGTTTTGTTCCAGCCTTTTTTTAAGATGTGGCCCTTTGATAGTTTCTTACAGCTGACACATTCACCCGTTCAGTTTAAAGAGATTTTAATTCAATTCATAACCAGGTTTTACCCATCTCATAACAAATATCATTCAACTTTATCCAGAAAACAGGTTTTGTTCCATGATGCCTGTCCAAGAGAAACTGTATCACTAAAAAAATAACCATCTCCTGAAATTTCCCACATATAGTGCCTCATGTGAATGAGGGCTAACCACATCTATTCTGTTTATATCTCTAGTGATTGTCCCTATTAGGAACACAAGGGTAGCCAATGAAGACAGTCCTAAATATGCTAACCCACTTCATTAGCATACCAGGTTTTTTGTTATCTGACATTTAATTTGAATTTCTATGAAAAAAGACAGAATAGTTTCTGTTACTGAGTCAGTGCTCCAGAAGTTAACCCTCTTGTGCACTGAAATTCTCAGAATCACCTTTTAATTAAATACTTTCCATATTCAGACCTATTCACATTTATAGGAATTGGTATGAGAGAAAACTTGAGTCTCCATGAGTGCAGAAGAAAATTGCTTTAAAAGGCCAGCTTGGTGGACTAAAGGGAAGTCCAATGTACTTGATCTAAAACTCCATGGTTTCAAACTCCTAGAAAAATGCCCTTCCCTTTTCATCTACCCAAATACAGCAATCACTTTTATACCTTGAAGGGGAAAGTAAGCAACCTTCCATGCTGACAGAATGTCACTTATCCCCTTACACAACCAAAGCAATTTATCCTGGACTGGTTTTATATTCTATGGAGTATTGGAAAACGTTTGGACCTATGACATGTGGCTTCTTAGGTCTTGTCTACCCTACAAGATAAGGTTGAATTTATTAAGGTCAGTTTTTTAGCACCCAGTTTTGTAAAGTCAAAGGTTCATGTCTCCACTGTGCACAAGAGTTCGACGTCATGTGTCCCCAGTAGGGTGGCTACTATCGACTTTGGCAGTGATGCACTGTGAGTAACCCACAGTTCCTACCACTCCTTTGCATTTTGGGTTTGGTTCCTGGTGCTTGACGGGATGAAGGCAGTGCAGCAGGTGGCTCTGGGTACACGTCATCAACATCCCATAGTGCACTCATCTCCTCCCTCCCCACCAGCTTGAATGCAATGGCAAACAATGTTCTTGTGCCCTTTTTTCCCTGGTTATCCATGCAGATGTCATAGCAGGGACTACTTGGACCCCATTCAACAATGAAGGGCTATGGTGATGATAGAAAACTTCTTGCATCTTATGCTGCATTATGTCCAGAGCCTAGCCAGGACCTGCTGGAGCTAGGAAGAATGCAAGGAGGCCATGAACAGATACTTGTACGAAGCACTTGTGTGAAGCAATTGGCATTGCACATGGCAACCTAGATGAAGGAGAAGAAGCTATGTAACTGATACCACTGGCAGAATATGTGTTTGCTCACCCCCAAAAAAGCATGCTTTGAGTCACTGCCATGCCCAGATCCCTTCCTCCCTGCAGGCTCCTCAGAGTCCATGTGAGCCCCTGCCCTGCCACCATGTCTGGACCCCTTTGCTGCCCACAGACTCCTATTGGAAGGGAAAGTTGCACTCTCCCAGCAAATGGGGGGTGTTGAACATGCAATCATGGCAGGAACCCCTGCTCTTCTGCCACTTCAGACTTCCTTCCCACCTCTGTTTCTTCCAATATGGACAAAACAAAAGGAAAAATTTTGAGTGTGTTCTCATTCCTATGGGAGAATTCAGAATCAGGACTCAGATCCTTGGGCATTTACCAGTAGATGTCTTGCCCCCTTTAATTGGATGGACCATATACATACATAGCCTTAAGTAGTGTGTAGTTGTTATATATCATAGATTTTTATCAGAAATTTTTCCAAAAGATGTATCTTCAATAAGAGAGAATTACTTCATTTACAGTAATTTTCCCAAGGCAACAGAAATGAATGACATCAGACTGGCTACAAACAGCCCCTTGCAAGAGCGTTTTTTTAAAAAGTCTGAAATGTCCAGGCTATTTCAATAATGCAGAAGAACCATTTTTAAAGCAAAACAGAATAAGAAAAGTCACAAAAGGAACTATGGAGCTGTGTTTGCATTGATCTTTGGTCCCTATCCTCCATTTTTATCATCATTTAAGCTGTTGGCAGCAACAGCATTATAAATAAGGCACTGATGATTTAATTAACCTAGTCCAAACTGGGCTAGAAAACATGGTGATTAAAAATCAGAGCTGGGCAAAACTTAGCATTTCCATTCTATAGAAAATTCTAAAGTCAAAGAAGTTTTTGTTCTGATTTGTAAGAAAACATAAGCATTTCAAAATTTCCCACAGAAAGGAAATGCTGAAATATTTTTGTTTCAGAAACAAAACAGAGCAGCCAGCTGCTCCTGACTCTGGAGAGGGAGCCTAGAGAGTACATCTATGCATATCATGGCAGTATCAGAGCTGAGGCGGATGGGATGTGTGCTATGGCACTAAAAATAACTGTGTAGAAATTTGGGCTGGAGGTCAGGCTGTGAAATCCATCCCAACCTTCCTAGGCTTCAGAACCTGTGCCCTGTTTGCACTGGGAGCCCTGACTTAAGCCTTAGATTCCTTGGCCCTCGAGGGCCCTATGAAAAAAATGTTCCATCCAAATGTTCCTGACAGATCAGTTAAATATTAATAGCAAGGGCCGTATCGACACTCCTGCTCCAGGCATTTCTAATATCAACTCATCTTGATTTATAGTAACAAAAATAGGAAGTTTGAGGGGAAAACCATGATATAGACAATGACTTTAGAAGTTCTTTGAGCAAACTACTTTTAAGTGTAAATCTGAAGTCTGTGGAATGACTGTTTTCAGTTGCTGTGGATTTATATCCCTATACGTGAATACAGAATTTAACTATTCTTGCCTAAATAGTAAGAATGTACAGATATTCTCAGAGACTGCCAGCTTGACTAGCTCATTTGATGGGAAATGCTCATTGTAATGGTATGGACAATATGATCCCAATCCTAGGTCTAAAATGTGTGAGGAGAAAGCAAAGAACAAGATTAGGTGAAGACATTAATAAGGCAGCTGAAAAAACCCACAACTTTTAACCTATGATCCATGATATAATATATGAAAAACTGCATATGGATGTCTGCTATTTTGAGCTTAACACAAATGATGAATATAAAAGGCATCCACTGAAATTTTTAAAAAGTATTTAAAACAGATGTCAGGAAGCCCTTTTTCATGTAAAGACTCATAAATGTATGAAATGACCAAGCAACAAACCATTCAGATGAAAACACTGGGACTATTCAAAAGCCATTGCTTGAATCATGGGACAGAATTCGCTATGAAGTTAATGGGTCTTCTTTTGACATATCCCAACATCCTGCATGTACATATTTCAATATATGTGCATCTATATCCATATTTATGTCTATATCTACAATTCAAGAGTCTCATATGCATCATTCTGAAGGAACACTTCATTGGAATAACTGTTCCTTAAAACTAACCTGGAAAAAAGTTAGACGTGCTGATGACACAGTAATAAGACATGAACACTTACCACAAACACAACACAAAGCAGGAAAGCCAAGCTCTTAGTTCTTTTTATTTCCACATTTGGCACCCAACATCAAATTTATTGAAATTCACTTTGAATGTTCATACTGTTCACAGTCATGCTTTTTTGGTCTTAAGAAGACTAATTGGTTTCCACTCACAACCAGAATGCTCGTGGTTGCACAGTACAAATCCTGGTTAAAATATTTTGGTTTTCTTAGGGTTCTAATTCATCTGAAAGTCATTAGTAATTACTCTAGTGCCATCTGAGATTGATACTTTGTAATTGGTTGCATTTACTGTATTTTAGGGAAAAATCAACTTTTTTAAATTGAACCTTCTCTACACTTAATTGGAAAAATACCATATTATATTCGTCCACATTGAAACAAGGTCACACATATACATCCATACAGATTCACACAAACACTCCCACATACATAGAGGAGCTATCCATCTGATTAATTATAGGAACATGTGAAAAATTGAAGAACCATGTGATAATTTAACTTATCACACACATTTGACCATCTTACCAGTTTTGCCCACAAATATAGCTACCAGGGCTACTTTTAATTATCCAGCTTCCTGAACAATGTTAATTTGCAGCCATTTGGTTCTCAAATCAACCTCTCATATTCCTTCCTTTTCCCTCAAGTTTAGAATTTCCCCCCCAGGTTACAGCTTGGAAAATCCAGAAGGGGGAGGGGAGATCACATATGTTCCAGTATTTTTGTGGTGTCAACTTTATGAAAGTGTACATTTATTATTTATTTGTCAATAGTTCTACATGAAGCCCCCAGTAAAGATCAAGGCCCCATTATGTTAGGCATTGAATGAAGACTGTGCAAGAGAATCTCTGTCCCAGAAAGCTTACACTCTAAATAGAGAAGACAGATATAGGGAAAGGAGAAAGGATGCAAAGTGTAAACAAAGAGAACAGATTGATGGTGTGCAAGTGTCCTGAAAATGCCACCATTTGTAGAGCTCTGTGCACATATAAAATTTGCATCCACATCAGCATCTGTATATGCAAAAATGAGCTGCAGATACCCACATCTACATCTGTGGATGTGGATACCCATGGTTATAGAGTGGATATCTGCAAATCTGCAGGATTCTAGATTCAAAATTTGTATCTGTATCTGCAAAAAAAAAAAAATGAGCGACAGATATCCACACCCACATATGTGGATACTCACAGATATAAAGCAGATACCCACAGATTTGCAGGGTTATAACAATTTGGGGTGTTTTCTATATGTATATATACCCAAAACATACTAAAATGTTTGTTAGAATTTTTCTTAATACATTTGGCACATGAAAAATCCATAGTGGTCTAGCGTGCTAAAACATTTCAGCTGGGACTCTTGTGATAACATTTGTGTTACTTGTGATTTTATCACTTGTGAAGCAGAGTTTTCTTCATACACCCCTGCGCATACAACAGTCTTGCAAAACTGCCAAAAATATTTATCAGTCCACACTAAAAATCTATTAGTTAATCAAGCATTACATACAACACAAACACTTCATAACTATTTTGCACACGTGCCATCATTCAGCTTTATTTTCAACACTCCACACGGACACATACATAACTGACCCTTATTCAACCCTTCTACTCAGGACTGGTCTACATTATTGCTTATTTAACATAACTTACATTGCTTGGGAAATGACAAAGACACCCCTCGAGTAACATACGTTACATCAGTGTAAGCACTGTCCACACTAATGCTATGTCAGTGGAAGACACTCTCCACCTGACACAGCTTCTCATGGAAGCAGAGTAATTACATGAACAGAAGAACACTCTTCCTTCGGTATAGCAGTACAGTTGTGCTAATGTAGCATTGTAGTGTAGGTTTGCTCTCAGTCACAAGTCCATTTGCTCATACATCCATTCACTCTGACTTAAGACTAACTCATTTAGGTGAATGTTACCCTAAGTGCTTGGCACTTTTAAAAATGGGATTTAGAGCCTATTTCCTGAACAACTGTCCAGAATATATGGAGGAAAGGGTCATTTTCAGGGCAAAATCATCCTAAAAATGAAGACCTTAGCTACACTGAAAATTTGGGAGAAGTAAGGTTTGGTGGTAGAAGTGTAATTCTGGGAGATACTGTAGCTATGAGATATTCCCTCCAGGAAAATCTCTCCATGTCTTGGAGGGTTATCAATGATGTCTTCCTACCAGGATAGTGGGAATTTATTGAGCATATAAACGGTGAACAGAAGGCATGGCTGCAGCATGTGATTAAAAGGTAAATATGCTTGATGGAAAAAAACTCCAAAGTTCAAAAACTTACTGGCAGTTCAACTCTTTATTATAAGCTAATTTAAAATGTACTAGTAATTCAGAGCCCCAAACTCCCTTGAATGTCAACCTTTCAATTGCTAGAATGCCTGCTGCAGTGTGAAAGAAAAAAAAACACTTCGAATGTTATTTTCTTGCTTATAAACTACATTTTCACTACAACACAATTTAAAAGCACTGACTTCATCATAGCAAGTCATTGTAGTTATTGCTTGCTGGCAGAGCCATGTCAAAATCCTAAGACCATAGAATCACAGAACACTAGAACTGGAAGAGATCTTGAGAGATCATCGAGTGCAGTCCCCTGCCCTCACGGCAGGACCCAGCACTGCCTAAACCATCCCTGATAGATGTCTATCTAACCTGCTCTTAAATAACTCCAGAGATGGAGATTCCACAACCTCCCTAAGCAGCTTATTCCTGTGTTTAAGCACCCTGACAGTTAGGACTTTTTTCCTAATGTCCAACCTAAACCTCCCTTCATCTTCCTGGAAATGGCAAAAGAAAAAATAATGGAAGGAAGCAGTGAAAGAAGTACTACATGCTTCAAGGAAAAGAATATAAACTGGAAAGCCTGTTTAATTATTTCACAGCCATCTTGACATGTACATGAGGAATAAGGAAGAAAATAGTATGAATATAGAATAATCTGATTTGGAAATATAGATCTGAACTTCTTCTCACCCTTGCCTTCTGGAATTTAGGGGAGACCATTCCATAGCCGCAGGGATCCCACAAATTGTCAGACACCCTCAGGCAAGGTGAAGGGGCAACACTCAGCCCCCATAAGGGGCAGGGCTGGAGGGCTAGCCACCCCAGTCAAGCCTTTAGCACTGCCAGGCCTATGCTGCTTGGGGTTCCAGTCACTGCTGTGTTAGTGGCAGCAGTGCCTGGAAGCCTGGGCCATTTTAAATCTGGGCCCTGGGGCAGATGCTCCTCCCCACACAAGTGGCCCTGCATATCTGTATCCCAACTTCAGAGTCCAGGTCTGTCTTTGTTATTAGCATGGATAATTTTAGAGCACCTAGAAGTACTGAAGAGCTTCATAAAGAACATTTCCCTTTCCAAAATATCTTAAAATCTAAATAAATGATATGAAAAAAGTTATGGTACAGAAGACAAGAGATGTGTAAGGACAAGAGTGAAGCAACATAACATTCAGTTTAACAACTGGAGAGTGTCCCTTTCGGTACATTGCACACATGCGTCCTCCTTCCCTACCTGATTTTTTAAATGAAAAATTGGCAATGAAATCTCAAGTAAAAGTTATATTCAAGTGGTTCAATATCTAATTATTTTTCTGTGTAAGTGGTCCATAAGGAAAATGGAAGTTGGATCTGAACTAGTTTGATAAATTATAGGTGTGCCTGTACTCTAAAGAGTAATAAGAAATTACACATATTCTGCTTACCTAATCTTTCTCTGACCTAGTAGGTATAGGCATTTTGAACCATTGCCTCAGGCACCCTCTATTCCCTTTCAGAAAACCAGGTCATCCTGAGGGGAGGGAGAACGAAGCAGGCACACAGGCTGCTATGTTTCTCTCTCTCATAGATGTACAGGATTGGGTGTGGAGCCTTGATTCCACATATGCACAGGCACCCATCAGTGAAGTTACACCAGTGCATTGGGGAGCATGCGCTGTCGTAAGTGTAAGCAGGGACTGAATGAAGTTCCCAGATAGCTAGTTGAGATGGGGAGGGGCTTTAGCAGCAAATTGTGTTTATATGAACACACTTACTCTGCCTAGATCTCTATCAAGTAGAGTGGTGTTGCTCAAAGATAATAAACTTTGGCTGGTGTTGAGTTACAAATCAATTTATTACTGAATGCGGGGATGTGAAATGCTGTTTCAATATTGTTTTCATTATTGTATAAATACAAAGAAGCAGGACATGTGCTTAAAATGTCCCAAATGAGGGGGTCACCCGCTGCTAAAAGGACCTCATTAAGCAAAGGGCTCAAATCCCAGAGCCCCATGAAAAGAGGGCTTGGGACAGGTGTCCAAGCTAAGTGGTTTGTGGACTCTCCCTAGGGATCCCCAGACTATTTAACCTGTTCCTCCCCACTGTTCAAAGAAAGTGGTAAATAGCCTTTATTAGGAGCCTTTTGGTTACTTTAAATGCTCAATTGGAGCTGAAATTTCTTGAAACTGGGCAGTGTTTCTGCCCAGCCAGCTAAGAGCTAAAAATCACAGCTTAGAGGCCAGTGGCAGAAGATGACTGACAGTCAGCTGGTGGGGTGTCCACGGGCTCTAGCTGGTGGGGCAGCCAGGCAAAGCAAGTGGTCAGATGGCAGAGCAAGCAAGATGCTTTCTTCCCTGTGTGAGAGGTGAACCCTCACAGATGCACCTCTGAACCGTGGGTCCTCTCTGACCAATGGAAATCACTGTGAGTGGGATGTGGTGAGGGAGCTACTTTTGGCTGTAGGACTAAAAAACATGAAGCAGATCGCATCACCCCATGCATTCTGAGGTGGGTGTCCTGCTTACAGTTCTATGAATATGAATCCTGCTTGTGACATTTTCCCTAATTAATGTTCTGAGACTTCCCCCTTTTAATGAAAAGTTTCTTTTCTATGCTCAAACTCAGTGCTTGTGAGGCACTCAGGGGTGATGTGTAATTTCCCCTGATTACTGAGCGGGGGCCGGTACCCCTCGATATTGAACCCAGACACGGTTGCTGCTTGGTCTTCCTGGCAGAAGGGTTGCATAAGTATAAATCATTTTCAGTGTATTCCTCTTGGAAACAATAGGGAGACCAAGAGGGATATGGGCTTAAGTGGACTTAGACTGCAGCATGGGAGGTTTAGGTTGAAAAACAGGAAAAACTTCCTAACTGTCAGGGTGGTTAAACACTGGAATAATTGTGTAATTTCCAATATTGGAAATTTTTAAGAGCAGGTTAGATAAACATCTATCAGGGATGATCTAGATCAGTGGTCCCCAACCTTTTGGGGCTGCCGGGCACCCGCGGGCAGGACCGCTCACTCACCGCATGTGCGGGAGGCGGGACCGTGCATGCGCTGCGCGCAGGGCCGGATTAAGGGGGGGGGCTAGCCAGGCAGCTGCCCAGGGTGCCAACCTATCGGGGGTGCTTGATGGCAGCTGTAAGGGACACTGCGCACCCGGCTGCACAGCGCCCCTTAGAGCTGCCATCAGGAACCGCGCACCCAGGACCAGGGGCCGCGCGATGCCCCTTAGAGCTGCCATCAGGCGCCGCGCGCCCGATTGCAGCTGTAAGGTGCGCAGCACACCGGGGGCGGAGTCTCGCATGCGCCGTGCGCCCAGGGATGGAGCCGTGCATGCGTCGCACGCCCGCTGCCCGGGGCGCAGGAATGGCTCGAGCTGGCCCTACCGCGCCTGGGGCTCGGGGCGCAAGAATGACTTGGGCCAGCCCTGGTCAGTTGGTGGGCGCACATAAATGCCCCAGCGGGCGCCATGGCACCCACGGGCACCACGTTGGGGACCACTGATCTAGATGGTGCTTGGGCCTGCCATGGGTGCAGGATAATGGACTCAATGACCTCTCAAGGTCCCTTCCAGGACTAGTATGCTATGATTGTATAGTGTGACTGCTAGAATTACAATGTTCCTCCCAGGCTGCTCAAGAAAATATTACCTGTTACTCTGAACTAGAATGCAAAGTGATGATTTAGTTACCAGAAGCACTTTTAGAAGTACCAGTAGTGAAACAGGGCTGCCCTTATAAAAGATCACCACCATAAATTATGTTAGATAGGAGAGTATTGAGGTAAAATGTATCCTCACTACTATAATTTAGCTACAGATTTCAGTCCATGCTTACGTTAAGTAGGACTGAGGGTATACTTTAAACAAATATCTGAGCAAGTTATATTCAGTTATGCTGAACCATCTCTGAACAAGGCGAGTTTGAATCAGAAGGTATCACTGCAGCACAATCACCATTGTATTATGTCTGCAAATCCCTGGATAACCATTTTATAGCTGCAGGTATCCTCATCCATATCTATGGCTCATTTTTGCAGATACAGATGTAGATGCAGATACAAATTTTGTATTCTCACAGCTCTAATTAGAGCATCAGCCCAGAATTCCTCTGTCTCAAGAGTACAAGAAGGGGTGTGTAAATTCACTTAACTAAAAGCAGAACCCACACATTGCTCACCCAATTTCAACATCATGCAGGAATTAAATGCCTGTGCTACCAGCAGTAAGCAAATACTACAGGTTTGCAGAGTCAAGCACTTCGCACAAACTCTTTACATTAACAGGAACAGAAGAAATTAACAGTATATGGTCTGAGCTGAATCCTTATCTTTCAATAGTACAAGCAGAAAATCTGAACACAAAGACAGTTTGCCTCCCATCATCACTGGGAGGCAAATAAAATGTCATACAATTAAAAAAGAAAACTGGATATTTGTGGCTTCAGTGCCAGAACAAAGAAAGAAATATTAACTTGCAGCTCAACTGCCATGGAGTAAGTCCCTTACAGGATAAAAGAGCACTTTAACAAAGTGAGACGCTTAACTGATCAGACCTACTCTGTCACTTTCATCTTTTGCAGCACACAGAAATGAACAGACTTTTGTGCCAGCCCCTGGCACAGTGACCATGGACTGAAAGAAAAGGAGTCTTCAGGCTGAGGACAAAAGTGGAAGCAGTTAAAGGCAGCATCCAACTCTACAGAAACAAAGCAGCTGGCAGGAATGAATGACAAGGAAGAGGCTTGTGCCTGTCTACTGTGTAAAATGGAAACAGCATAATCAGAAACCTGAAAGACACAAACATGGATAGTTGTATGCAAAGTGGAAGAAAACCCTCCAAATACTGCTTTAGACAGCCCTATTAATCCTGAGAAGTACTCCTGACAGAACATCTATTCAATTTTCACTCTATGTGTTCTGTCTAATGAGAACCGTATTATGTTTGACACTGAGGGTAATTACCTCATGACATTTTTGCATACAAGAGAAGGAAAGGCTTTAATTTTCTGCAGGTGTCTTGGACACATTCCTTAAAAATTCTTCAATCTAAAATGAGGTACACATTCCTGTTTTGCAGAGCTACTCTCAGAATGGGATGGTTTACATTTGAAGGCCAAGTAAAAGACATTTCTCATGCATTAAATAGAGTAGCTCATAATATATTCTCCCATCATCACACAAGCACGGGTCATTGCTTGATCCAGCAAAATTGAATTAATAAACCCCTCTTGCTACTTACTAGAATGTTGCGGATTTTATAATATTAATTATTTTGCATCAGAAGAAGTTAAGGCTAATACTTAGGCTACGTCTACACTGTGGCACTATTTCAGGATACTAGAAGTATCCTGAAATAGCTATTCCATGTCTTTTGAGCATGCCCATTATTTTGAAATAGTGTGCCTGTTATTTTGAAATCTATTCAGCATCCCTGTAATACTTGTTCCACAATGGTTAAAAGATGCTTCGGAATAGCGCTTTATTTCGAGGTAAGGGTGAAGTGTAGATTTACCCTTATTGACATTTGATTCCTCTTGCAGCTGAAACAAAAAAAATTATCTCTTGTATATTAGGGTTTGTCATATTATGTTAGATGGTGCCTTGGATTAAAAAATAAAAGAGCTCTCCCCTGATAAAAAGTTCAGTTGAACAAAAATGTTATATCAAAAGACAATAATATCTACTCAAAAGTAAGGTAGCTATATTGCAGCTAAATTGATTAAGACAGTGGATGAAATACAGTATCCAGATTGTGCTGGATTTGCATCCATTTGCAAACAGATAACAAAATAAGCCTCATCCAAAAGAGATTTCACATGCAAGCTGTTAAATGATTCATGAGAACAACATCCTTGACATTTGAAAACATGTTACTTCTTTCCTTTTCACTGAGATCAACTAGGGGAAAAAATTAACAACATTTCTAAGATTTTTAAGGAATCAGTAAAATATCTGAAGTGCTGCAAAGTGAATGAAATACCAGGTATATTTTAACAAAACATACTAATATTTCATATTTACTAATAATTTACTAATGTGTTACATTTGGACAGTATCTTTAATCTGGTAAGGTTCTAAATGGTTTCACCCCCACACCATTACTTATGTATTCAAAAAACATACATTAAACAACTGAAGTGAGTTCAAGAGCTAGGTATCCACATCAGTTCACTGCCACCATCACCACCACCACCACTTCTGTTGTGGCAGGTGGCAATTTATGAGCATACTATATGGTAAGAAAAAATACTTTTGCCAAGGACATTGAGGTAGACACTAATGCCTACAAAAAAGTCACAAGCTTTTCACAGCACCCATGCAAAACTGATAAATGTTTGGTTCATAAGGAATATATGGTTCACAACACTGCTGAACCTTAAACTATAAGCTCCTCGTGTTTGTAGCTTAGAAATGTGAAGAGCTGTGTCAACAACACCAGGACTTGAACATTAAATATCAAGCTTCTATATCCACAACATACTAGGCTCTGATACTCAGATTGCTAAGATAGCTCCTCTATGTGCAGTAGCCCCCTGTTATTTTTGGTAAATGATTCAGTGTGTCATTATTCCTTTAGCTGGGTGGCAGGCACTTGCTACTGTGGAATAACATCTCATTAGAACCATTCAGAAAAAGGACTACACAAAGAACTCAGGGAATATACTGACACTGCCTGGAAACTGTATGAGTCTGTTGAACAAACTCAAACAAAAATGGTCAAATTCTAGTGTAGCTCATCTGAAATCAGTGGATTTACACAACTGATACATTTGGCCCTATCAGTTCAGTTCAGGCATTGTACTGTACATATGTTCACTAGCTATCTCAGAAGTAAATGTTGTGATGTGCATCCCCACATTATAGATTCACAGAAACTGAGGTGCTGGTGAGCTTAGCTGGGCTGCAGGAGATACAAGTTTGAATGCCTGCTCTACTTCCTGTGGCTCCCTTTGGCTACAAACAACAAACCAGAGCCAATAGCAGCCAAAAGGCTCCATGGCCATGTTGCTGGTAAATAAACACACCAGCCAATTAGCAGCTTTCTCGAAATGGACTACGTTGAGAAATACTACCTTAGGTTAACTGATGTTCTGCTGAAAAAAGCAACAGAAAAAATATCTCTTCCATTGGATTTTGTGTTTTCCTAAATAATTGAAAAATTGTATAGAAAGGTTTAGACCTATTTAATTAGCTCTAAACACTCAAGAAAGCCCTTCCCTGCACACGCGTAGTGTACAATTTCCATATGTTCATAATACGTTAGGACATGTCTTCACTAAGTGGAAGATCGATGCTGCCATGATAAATCTTCCAGAATTCGATTTAGTGGGTCTAGTAAAGACCCCCTAAATCAAATTCAGAGGGGACTTCCATCAGCATCAGTATTCCTGCTCCTTGCAAGGACTAAGGGAAGCCAATGAGAGCATTTGTTCCCGTTGGTCTCTGTGGCAGGCCCCTCCTGCCTACCCTCTTAAGTCCAAGGGCTTTTGGCAAGGCCGAGGCCCTCCGGCCTGAGTCCCCAACACAGTTTAGGGTTGTAGAGGGGACGCACCCCAGGTAGGGGGACCCGGGCCCACCCTACTCCACCGGGACCCGGCCCAGGGCCCTGTGAGCGACTGGGTAGCGGGTCACTCCCTCGGCAGGGCAATCCGGCCGAAACGCACCAAGGTTCTCGGGGCAGGAGAGGAAGCTCCCGCTCCTGCCCTGGGCCACTTCCTACCTGGTTCCCTGGGGTTCCTTCCCCTGTACTCGCCCAGCTTGCTGCGATCTCTGGGCCGGCGTCTCCTCAGCAGGCAGTCCCTGGGTCACACCAGCTCACCTCCGCATCCCCCCCAGCCTCTCCTGGAGTCTCCGGCGACAGCTGTCCGGGAGCCCCCTTCACAGGTCCTTCTCCTCCGGCTGTCTCTCCAGACTGAGTCCTTCCCCAGGCTTTTATAGTGGAGCTACAGCCCGGGCATGCTTGGTAGGGCTGCGGGGAAGGGGCCTCTGCAGCCAGGTAACCCTGTCTGGGCCCAGCAGGTTCAGTGCGGGGCTGCCTCACCCCGTCACAGTCTCCCACTGTGGAGACCATGCAGAAACTTGAATTAAGGTATGTTGATTCCGGCTATGTAATTAATGTAGCTAGAGTTGTGTATCTTAATTTGATCTTCCCTTTTAATGTAGACTGGGCCTTAGTCAAACTTCTTCCCTTAACCACAATAAAAATACCCCACCAATCAATGTGCCCTAAAAATACAAATCGATCATGGAACAAAGGTGAGGAGCATAGCAAAGTCCCGGTTAAATAAAAGTAAACCAACTTGACCTACCAAAAGTTCAAAATCAGTGAAATATGCTTTATTATACACAAAATGCCCATCCCATCTAAACCCTCAGCCCAGCACAATAACCCTAGCAAATAAATGGTCTTGGCAACATTCAATAAAAGTCAACAGATTTTGGGACCAAGGAGTTTAAGTGCCTGAGCCAAGGTGCCCTCTCAGGCTAAGTCTACACTGAGGAGCTATTTTGGGATACCAGAAGTATCCCAAAATAGCTATTCCATGTCTTTTGAACAAGCCCATTATTTCAAAATATAATGAGCTTGCTATTCCAACGTCCCTCTAAACCTCGTTCCACAAGGGGTACGGGACATTTCACAATAGCGCTCTATTTTGAAATGAACTCAAAATAAGCTTCACAATTTGCGTAATTCAAATTGCTTAACTTGTTTTCAAATAAGGGTGCAGTGTTCATGCACTCTCAGATACAACGCGGGCAGCTCCCTCTCTTGTACCAGCAGGCTCCTATTTGAGTGCATCCATGCATCATAGGGGTGGCCATATCCCATGGAGAAAGGCAATCTTTGAAGCAGACTGCTCCAAGCTTTATAAACTTTCATAGAATAAAACAGATTTATTATCTGTGGTGTATGATTGGTCAGCTGTGTCACATTCCTGCTTCCTGATAAGATGATAGCTTTAAAAAAAAAAAAAAAGGGTTAGAAAAAAATGGGCAATAAAACATAATGCATTCTATGGGTGAATTTTGGCGTGAATAGTCAAGACTTTGGGGATTTGCAAACAATTTTGTAAATATCTGACTACTATCATAATACTTAACCAGTAAACACCACTACACCCAAAATGACCAAAGTGAATCTAGTTTATTGCTTACATTCAAAGTATTCTTTTTTAAAAAATCTCTCCAGCCAGAAGCACTTGAAAACTATAGAACAGAACGCCATCCTCGTTTATACAGCACAGTTCTCAGTGCATTAATTTCTTAGTAAGAGAAAGTTATTCCAGGACTGCCATTCATTCGAGTTGGACCAGTTCAGTGTGCATGTAAAATATGAAAATAACACAGCAGGGCATAGATTATCCAACAAGATCTTGGAATGGATTGGAGAGTTTTTTTATTATAGAAGGTGGGGAAAGGTGCTAGGGAGAGGCTGTTCTAGATTTGGTTTTGGCAAATAGAGAGGAACTGCTTGAGAATTTGAAAGTGGATGGCAGTGTAGGTGAAAGTGATCATGAAATGATACAGTTCACCATTCTAAGGAGTAGTAGAAAGGAGAACAGCAAAATAAAGACAATGGATTTCAGGAAGGCAGACATTAGCAAACTCAGGGTATGTATACACTTGCTCCCTAATTCGAACTAGGGCTGCAAATGTAGGCATTCGGAATTGCAAATCAAGCCCGGGATTTAAATATCCAGCGCTTGATTTGCATCTTCACGGACGGGCGCCATTTTTGAAATTTACAAGCCGAAGTAACTGCCCGCGTCTACGCAGCAGTGAAGCAGGCGTTGAAATAAAGCCTAGTTCGAACTACCTGTTATTCCTCCTGCAATGAGGTTTAACAGGTAGTTCGAACTAGGGCTTTATTTCGAATGCCCGTTTCACTGCCGCATGTAAACGCGGGCAGTTACTTCGGGCTTGTAAATTTCAAAAATGGCGCCTGGTCGGGAAGATGCAAATCAAGCGCAGGATATTTAAATCCTGGGCTTGATTTGCAATTCCGAATGCTTACACTTGCAGCCCTAGTTCGAATTAGGCTGCAAGTGTAGACATACCCTTAGGGAGTGGGTAGGTAAGATCCCATGAGAAGCAAATCTAAGGGGGAAAACAGTTTAAGAGAGCTGGCAGTTTTTCAAAGAGACAATTTTAAGAACACATGAACAAAGTATCCCATTGCATAGGAAAGCCAGGAAATATGGCAAGAGACTACCCTGGCTTGAACAGGAGATCTTGAAGGATCTAAAAATCAAAAAGGAGTCTGTCATGGTGCAAGCACTCACCCCCACCGTGCCTCCAGGCAATCACTCGGGGAATCAGCACTTTGGCCTCAGAGTGCCCTCTGCCGGTCCGTGTCCCAACTTCTCTTGCAGGTCTTCTGCTGGTCCAGCTCTGTGTCCCTTCTTGGACACGGTGCCCTGTCCTCCTCAGACTGTTCTAGGTTAGTGCCCCTGCACTCCGGGGTCATCCCCTCCCGGGGAACCTCCAATTCCCCTATAACCACCTTGCCTCAGGGCTCATCTAGACTACGCTAAAGTGTTGAAAGAGGACATGGAATTTGCATATCTTCCTCCAATCTCACTTTTGAAAGCAGAGCTTTCGAAAGTAAAAGTACTCAAGATGCGTTTTTTTCGGCAACCCCCTCTTTTTCGAAAAGCCACGTAAACCTCATTTTTTGAGGAAAAGCAACTTTTTGAAAAAGGTGGGATTTGCTGAAAAAAAAGCATCTTGACTACTTTCACTTTTGAAAGCTCCACTTTTGAAAGTGAGATCGGAAGAAGTGTACTTTAGTGTAGTCTAGATAAGCCCTCAATGGCCAACTGCTAGACTTCAACTAGCCCCTTACCTCAGGGGCAAACTGCAGTCTAACGTGGCCACTCAACATTGGCAAGGGGTGTGTGGACCTGCTGCCTTTTCCTGCTCTGGCTGCCATCCTGCAGTCCTAGTAGCCTCCGACCTTGCCTCAAGCTCTGTAGCCTGGGAGTGAGATCAGGCTAGAGCTCCCCAGCTATTTCTGCCTTTCTCCAGCACTACTCTGTCTCAGGAAGCCTCCAGCTTCCTTAACAGCCAGGTCCCTCCTGCTCCCCAGCCGGAGGAAGAGTGTGTGTCTCCTTCCCCCCAGGAGCCCTTTTTTATACAGCCCCAACTTGGCCCTAATTGGCTGTATCTGCCTCACCTGCCAGTTCCACTCTCCCAACCTCCTCCCAGGGCTGGGTTTTTTCCCTTAAAGGACCAGTGCAGGGCAGATGCCCCATCACAGAGTCCTACAAAAAGCGGAAACTAGGTCAAATTACAAATAATGGAAATAAATGAGGGCAAAATTAGCTCTAGGTAGCTAGACATAGCATTGGTAATTAGAAAACATTCTACAAATACATTAGAATTAAATGGAAGATCAGGAACAGGGCAGGCCCATTTCTCAATGAAGAGGGAAAAGCAAAATAACAGAAAATGTGGAAATGGCAGAGGTGCTTGATGACTTCTTTGTGTCAGTTTTCACCAAGAAGATTAGTGGTGATAAAACACCTAACATAGTGAATACCAGTGAAGATGGGATAGGTTCAGAAGCTAATATAAGGAAAGACAAGTTAAAAATGTCTCTTGATTTCTGTTATTTCCACTCCAATTCATCTGATGAAGTGGGTTTTGCCCATGAAAGCTCATAATTCTATATTTTTGGTTAGTCTCAACGTGCCACAGGACTCCTCATTTTTACAGTTAGGGTATGTCTACACTACAGTGTTATTTCAAAATATCTTATTTTGAAATAGTTATTTCTAAATAGCTTATTTCAAAATAACGTGTCTACACACAAAATGCATTTCGAAATAGCATTTTGCTATTTCGAAATAGCACGTCCACACTGAGTCGCATTTAAGGCTGGCTGAAACCAGTTCCAGCAGGGCACCATGTCAGGACTTACTGTGTGGGGCTGCTGCCTGAGGCTATCTGAGGTCTGTGCTTAAAGGAACCCCCCTGGACAGCCAGTTCTCAGGTTTCCCTGCTTGCTTGTTTACCTCGATGAGGGACAGCAAAGCATTTTCTCTCTGCGTGCTCTGATTGCCCTCACTCGGGACACCACAACACACTGCAACATGGAGCCAGAGCTGTCCCTGGGCACTCTGGTGCTTCTCGTGGACGCGTGCTGCGAGCCTGGCTGCACTTTCTGCAGGCTGCCATCCAGGAAATCCATCGGGGGGCTGTCAGTATCCAGGAGGCCCTGCAAGAGAGCTTCCACCCTGAGGAGCACAAAGAGCCTCCCTGGTGTGCCCCACTGGGGGCTTGTGCCTCATTCCTCCCTCACGTCCTTCCACTTACCCCTCCCTAGCCCCCTTTAACAAAACTGGGGGGGAGGGAATGAAACTCTGGTGAGACTGGGGAAAGGAAGTAGAAGAGGGGAGAAAAGAGGGTGGGAGAGGGGAGGGGAAAACCTGGGATGAGGGAGCTGGAAGGGGGAAACAAGAGGAAGTAGAGGGAGGGGAAGCTCAGGGTTGGGGGTCTCGCCAGACCAACTTGATTTTCATGCAAACCTGCTCCTGGGTTCGCATGTGGCCTTTGGTGGCCAGGCTGGCAGCTATCCTGCCATAGATGGCTGCGTTCCTCTGTCTAGTGTGGAGATCATGGACATTGGGGGCATCCCCCCCAAACCTGAATAAGGTCCATGATCTCCACCCTGGACCAGAAAGGCGCCCACCTTCTCCGGGCCCTGTCAGGCTCCTGGGAGCTGGCAGACTGCTCCTGGGGAGCGGTGGAGGGCTGGCTCATATTTTGGGGCCACTGGGTCAGGGGCAGTGACTGCTGGCTCTGGGCTGGCAGGCTTGGAGCTGGCACAGGCACTGTGGCCAGAGTCTACCCCTTTAAGGGCTCTGGGGATGGGTGGAGGGAGAGAAGTGTTCTTGGTTGAGGCTGGAGTGGCCACCAGGGTACCCCAGGAAGGCTGGAGGCCCCATATTTCAAAATAAGTGTCTACACAGCACTTATTTCGAAATAGCTATTTTGAATTTGGCGTTATTCCTCATGGAATGAGGTTTACCAAATTCGAAATAAGCGTTCCACTATTTTGAATTTATTTCGAAATAGCGGTTTGGCTGTGTAGACACTAGGAAAGTTATTTTGAAATAAGGGCTGGTATTTCGAAATAACTTTGCTGTGTAGACATTCCCTTGCAGACTAACACAGTTAATTCTCTTAAGATTTTTTAGACAAGTTAGATGATTTCAAGTCACCAGGCCTGATTAAATGCATGCTAAAAAACTGAAGGAACCAATTGAGGAGATATCTGAGCCCTTAGCTATTATTTTTGAAAAGTCATGGAAGACAAAAGAGATCCCAGAAGACTGGAAAATGGCAAATATAGTACCAATCTGTAAAAAGAGAAATAAGGACAACCCAGGGAATTACAGACCAGTCAGCTTAACTTCTGTACCCAAAAAGATAATGGATCACATAATGAAGCAATCAGTTTGCAAGTATCTGGAAGATATTAAGATGATAAGTAACAGTCAGCATGGATTTGTCAAGAACAAATCATGTCAAACCAAGCTGAAAGCTTTCTTTGACAGGGTAACAAGCCTTGTGGATAGGGGAAAGTGATCGGTGTGATATATCTTGACTTCAGTAAAGCTTTTGATACATTCTTGCGTGATCTTATAAATAAACTCGGGAAATGCAACCTAGATGGAGCTACTATAAGATGGGTGCAAATCTGGTTGGAAAACCATTCCCAGAGAGTAGTTAGCAATGGTTCACAATAGTGATGGAAGGGCATAATGAGTGGGGTTCCACAGGTATCAGTTCTCGGTCCAGTTCTGTTCAATATCTTCATCAATGATTTAGATAATGGCATAGAGAGCACACTTACAAGGTTTTCAGATGATACCAAGCTGGGAGGGGTTGCAAGTGCTTTGGAGGATAGGATAAAAATTCAAAATGGTCTGGACAACCTGAAGAAATGGTCTGAGGTAAATAGAATGAAATTTAATAAAGACATATGCAAAGTACTCCATTTCAGAAGGAACAACCAGTGCACACATACAAAATGGGAAATGTTTGGTTAGGAAGTATTGCAGAAAGGGACCTGGGGGATCATAGTGGACCAAAAGCTAAATATAAATCTGTTGCAAAAAAAGGCGAACATCATCCTGGGATGATGGCAGGAGTGCTGAAAGCAAGACATGAGAATTAATTCTTCTGCTCTACTCTGCTGGTTAAGCCTCAGATGGAATATCGTGTTCAATTTTGGGTGCCACTTTTCAGGAAAAATGTGGACAAATTGGAAAAAGTCTAGAGTAAGAGCAACAAAAATTATTAAACGTCTAGAAAACTGACCTATGAGGAAAGATTGAGAAAAAAAATGGACTCATTTGGTCTGGAAAAGAGAAGACTAAGAGGGGACATGATAACAGCTTTCAAGCACATAAAAGTTTGTTACAGAGAACAGCAAAAAATGTCATTAACCTCTGAAGATAGGATACGAAGCAATGGACTTAAATTGCAGGAAAAGAAGTTTAGGTTGGGTATGAGGAAGTTTTTCCTAAACTGTCAGAGTGAGTTAAACACTAAAATATGCTGCTTATGGAGGTTGTGGAATCTCCACCACTGGAGATTTTTAAGAGCAGGTTAGACAAATACCTGTCAGGGATTATCTAGGTGGTGCTTGATCCTGCCATGAGTGCAGGGGACTGGACATGATGAGCTCGAGGTTCCTTCTAATCATATAATTCTGTATAAAGTTTTTCTGGGAGGAAATTTAGAAATTCTGAGTACATAAAATTGTACACATTAATTGAAATTCATAATGAATTGCTGCTGTAATTTCAATGCTTCATTTGACAAATATCTTTTTAAACATATTGATAAAATAATGGCCTATATTTCTATCTCCATGTAAAGGAACACCAGTTCTATAATGTACTGGCATGTTGTGATGCTGGGACAAATAGTTTACTACACTGTACACAGCTCCCCAACAGAGTTATAAAAATCACTATTGGCCAAATGTATACCTACTGTCATCCTGCCTTGAAGGTTTTTCATGAAGGATAAATCATTTTAAAGTGAGGAACCAATAGAATTTAATTATTTTGCTAACTTTCTTGCCACCAAGTGACACCAAGACTAGAAATATTTATAGCAAAATTCATAAATAGCAATTAATCTGCAATAAAATGAAGACACACTGCAATGTAATCAGTTTTCCGAGTATGACAGCTACACGCCAAAACAGATAAAGTAGGAGGTCAGCAACATAGGTAGTTAGGCATCCAGAAATTTATCAATAAAAGAATATAAAAATCAACTTTCACGCCACAGGAGTCAGGGCAGTGGCTTGAGGATATGGAGGGCTCAGGGCAGAAGGCTGGAGGATGCAGGAGACAGGAGTGACGGGTGAGGAAGGGCTCAGGGTAAGGGGTGGGAAGCAGGATTCAGAGGGGGGAGGAGGACTCAGGGCAGGAGTGGATGGTGTGGGAGTTAGGGAAGGGGGTTGGAAGGAGTGGGGGAGCTCAAGGGATGGAGTGGGAGTGCAGAGGATGGAATGAAGGCACCCGCTGGCTTCTCCCGGGGGCAGGATGGGGCAGGGCCAGCCTCAGGGCTCAGCCACCAGCTTTTCCTAGGCCCCAGAATGGGGCAGCCCACCCACCAGCTTCTCCCCAGGGCTGGCCTTGTAGCAGGACCAAGGGGGTCAGAGAGCTATGTGGCCAGCCCACCAGGGGCAGCCCAGGAATGGTCTGCAGCCACCCTGGGGCAGGACCAGGGGAGGGCTGCTCCCCTGGGTAGGCTGGGGTGGTGGGGGCTGTGCTGCCAGCCAGTAGCTGCTCCCCAGCGCTGGGGCACTTGCTTCCCACTGTGGTCATTTGGGCATAACAGTCTCTGCTATCACACCCCTCCCTTTCTGTTTGATGAGGAAACAATCACATTCCATGCACATCCCACTATCCTAGCACCACCAAACCCCAACCTGGCTTTAAGTTATGAAAAGAGGAAGCTGTTTACCAACTTTGGTGGCCCTAACCAGTAGCCTTTGGGAGTAGTTCTTGAACAAACAGACTCACAGGCAGATGGACAGACAGACGCACAAACTCTCTCGGTATCCTGCCAGGTGCTTCAGAAGGAATGAACAGACCAGCTATCATCAAGTGGCCAGTAACCCGTCATCCACTCCCAGCTCCTGAAAAACAGAGGCTTGGGTTGTGTTCATGACCATCCTAACTAACAACCATTGCTGGGCCTGCCTCTAGAGATCTGCAGCATTTGCACCCATCAGGCAATTTCCTGTGTGATTCTATCAATCATCTCAAACCCAACTATCTGTATTTTTAATAATTGAATCCCTCGTTGCTGTTATTGGTCACTTCCTTTCATTGGGAGACAAAGGCACTTCTCTACATCATTATGATAGGCCTATCCTCTATGAACTTTTCTGATTCTTTTTTGAGCCCAGTCATGTTTGCCCTTCACAATATCCCCTGGCAATGAGTTCCACTGGTTGACCGTGCATTGTGTGATGAAATACTTCCCCATTTTGTTTTAAATCTGCTGCTTCTTAATTTCATTTAGTGATCTCTGGTTCTTATGCTATGTGAAGAGGTAAATTACATTGATATCTATATCTATATATCAACTCTTGTCCAACATATTACATTGATCTATGCATTCACACACTGACACCCCTAAGTTCTGCCTAACTTGCATTGCACATGGAAGTGGAAGTATTTCAAAGAAAGCTATCCTGGACTTCAATCTCTTCTTTAGTATCTTATATTCAACTACAGAACCACTCTCCTTCCTTTTCCTATGTCATTGGTGCTTACATGCACCTTGACCTCGAGCTCCTCCATAGCACTTCACATAAGCCTGTCTGGATGTCTCCAGACATCTGCAAGCTTTGCACCCATCAGGCAATTCCCTGTATGATTCTATCAAACATCACAAACCTAACTATCTAGCTTTCTAACAATTGAATCCCCCGTTGCTATTACCGGTCATCACTTTCCTACATCATTGTGATGCTATTGACTATCATTGCTGTCAGCACACAGAGGTAGATTTTCAAAACTGCAAAACGGCATGCACAAGGTTAGGCATGTCAGTGGGCATGTGGTGCCTGCCAAAGTATTTAAGAAGAAATGATGGTCAAAGTAAACTTCAAAGGTGCATCTGGCTGGCATCTAAGAAAATATGATTAGGGTGCACAAAAACCAAAAAATCAATGCAACCCACAGGCCTAGTGCAGGATCATGTATTAGGCTTATTTTAGTGCACAAAAACAAGACTCTTAGAAAACCTAGTTGCAAATGGAAACAGTAACATCAAGCAGCAGCTGCCAAGCTCCACCCAGGATGTTGGAGCACTTCTGGCAGACATATTTCAGCTACATGAATGGACAAGCGGCAAAAAGAAAGTTCTCACCACAGTAGAGCAAGGAGTAATTTGGACATAAATTGACACCAAAAAACAAACAAAGTGTCCCTACTTTACTCACAGAACATTGTAAAAGGAAGTCATTAGAGATGCACCACAGGACCTCAGGCTTCTCACAAGGAGAAGCAAACGCCTCAAGAGACAGATGGCACAATAATCGGTAGGAAAAGACCAAATAATACTGCATAGTACATAGCTTCCTAGCACAGCAAATTCTTTTATTTAGGTTTTCAATTTATGTTTAAAATATGCAAAATGATGCCAATCCCAGGCCATCTGACAATATTCAAGGTAAAAACAGTAGCAAATACATTCTGTAATGAAGACAAAATTGCCAAATCTCCTTGCAAATGCCTAGCATACAGATATCTAATGTTGTAGGCACACCATTATAAGCATTAGGGAATACAAACCTGCCAACAACCTCATAAAATTCTCCTCCAGGTTGAACCTCTCTAATCCAGCACTCTCTGGTCTGTAACATCCATGGTCCAGCATAATTTTAGTTATCTGGATGTCCACTCATCATGGGCATGGCCAAGTTTCCCATGGACCCATAAAGTTATTTATACCCACCAGTCCTGGCTCTAAGTCTCCTCTGCAGTTATTTAGCTCTAATTTATACATAAATGTTTCTAAGATCCCAGTAAGCAATGGAAGTATTGGTAATGCTGCGAGACAATATTAACCTCCCGTCATTTGGCAAATTCTCGGATTCGGCACCAGTCAGGTCCTGTGGGTGCCGGATTACAGAGGTTCAACCTGTACTAAACACCTGAGAATGGAAGCATAGCATTTACTCAGTCCCTGAGTAGGATTAGTCAGAACATTCTCTGATGCATGGAATCATTTGTTGAGAAACTAATCTGTTTTAATACTCTCAGGAAGACAAACCCTGAGCAGGAGTTACACACAATTTCCTTTAGAAACAATCCACCATCTTCTCAGTTGCACCATCACACTGACAACTATACAGCTTAACTGAGTGTGAAATGGGCTACATGGTATGGATTTGTTTTCCTCCTCTGTCCTGTTTAAAGGTAGCAGCTCAGGGATAGCGGTGAAGTAACTTATTACTCGGAGTCTGCAAGTAGTTCCATGTGTGGGCATCCATCCAGGCCTATAAGGGACATCACTGAGTTAGAGCCAGCAAGGGATGCATCACTCTTTTAGCAGTGAGACAGCTCTGCAGGGGAAGGGGGAAAAGGAGAGAGGAAGAGAGACAAGGAAGAGAATACCATCCTAAGTGTTGGCAGCTGAATGGGAAACAGGCAGATGTGCAGACCTCGAAGGCCCAAAGCTTAACTGCTAAACCCCTCTCGGAAAGTGATGTGTGGAGGACAAAGAACAGTCTGTGGTATTTACCAATTGTGTCTCCTGTGGGGCTGAATGAAATGAAGAGAGCAGTTAATCATTTCACTGAATGAGAAGATGTTCACACTTTTGAGAAAAAAAAAAGTTGGAGGTTGAATGAAACATGATTGAAGCTAGTGTAACCACCTTTCTTCATTTAAGATTGGCTGTTTCTTACAGCGCCATTGTTAAATCATAGCAATCTTCTCACAAACACAGGTATATATCACCACCCAACACAAAAGCCCATGTGAACTCAGGAATTGTAGCAATGTGCACGGAGAGTTTTTCACTGAGCATTGTTTGGTGGGGATGTTTGTCGGTGTGTGAGGAAGGAGGAGTAGAAAAGACACAGAAGAAGCCAGAGAGCCCAACTGATGTTAATAGATGGGCTGGGAATGTCACCCTGGGAGGAAGCTAGGACAGCAGCTTTTGGGGCACAGAGTGCTGGCTGGAAAGACAGTTTTGGAACAAAGCAGCTGGCCTCCTGCTGTTCAATTAGGACTATGTTCAGTGAAAAAACAAACTGAATAAAAGAATATACCCAGTGGAAAAAACCCACAGGTGTCTTGATTTTGGCTTAGCAAAGGGAGGGGGATAACAATATACAAAGCATCATGAAGTCTTGGTCAATAGCATTCTAGTTGAATCTTATGTGCTTATATGGCAGGCAAAGCCTGAGTAACATCCACACACTTGGAAGAGCAATCAGGGCCTGAACCATGAGCTGCCTGTTTCATTCCTCCTGTCACCCTTCACCCAGAGTTGAAAGCTGCCTCTACCTTCCATACACCAAAAATAAAGGATCCCTGGCCTGGCTTTATGCATGGTTGGTTAATACAATGCAGGTGGCTGATATATATTGGTCCCTGCATCAGCAAGCAATCAACATGAAGTCCGTGGGCAGCTGCATAATCGGTTTCATCTGTACTCAGATTGTAGACTAGAATGATGCCCTTCTTTCCCTTAGTTGTGTACTTCTTGAGAATTGCAATGAATACCATGGTATAAATACACACTCACAATTCCATTCATGGTTTTAAGTTGGATGTAAGATGACAACCTTCACTTGCATCTCTCTGGTTGACATACAAAAAGCACAACTCTGGAAATCTAGTTCACACAATTCAATTAAAGCAATTATTTACACAAAGCTGCATTTAAACTAGAAAAAGGCTCCAGCCTGCATTTGTATATTTCTAAGAATGGAATGCAAGAGAGTACAAAAAGCCCTCTCTCAGGATCTCATGACATTCTTGAATTTAGTGAGGGCTCTAAAGAAATGAAATATCACTTAGTTCCCACATGCTTAAAAGTAAGGTAGCAGTCAGAATAAGATGTAAACATTTAAACCCAATAATCCCATTTATATCTGTATTTAGACAAGCAAGAACTCCTTTATAAACACAGTAGCAGACACACAGGCTCTACCGTACATTTTGGGAAGAAATTACTCCTGAGCTTAGTTAATTGTTATTTTGAAAGTAACTCTACAGATCTGAATGCCAAATCAAAAACTTGAAACTGTGGCCAGTGACATATTATTTCCCTTTTAATAGTACTTACACACAATGCGCCTGCAGTAACTGTACAACCAGCAGGGCCTCATGGTGAGATTCCTGCGGAAGTAGGTGGGTTGAAGGAGTATGGCTGCCCTTGTAGGAAAAAAGCCGCTGTTTAAGATTTCAGTACTTTTTTTGTACTTTACTTCTGAATGAAAATCACATGCACATACAAAGGCCCATTGAAGCCTTCCTTAGCAAACCACAACCATAGCTGTTTTGAAAGCCACATGTTATCCTGAGTCACAAGTAATCCATATGACTAAAATAAATATCAGATGGCTATTTTGCATGACCTTTTTTTATTTTATGTTTCGTCATGGATGGAAAGATGAGAGAGAAAAAGTAGTACACATGTTATATCAGACATAGGGGTGAAAGGTTTAAATTATTTCCACAAGTCTTAATTCTTAACATGAACAATTATAATAAACCATGGTTCTGAGTGTTACATTAATAATTTATACGTAAATTATTTGTTCTGCCCATGCACCAGGAGACCTGAAAGCTCTTTAAGAATGCATTGACTATTTGGATAGTGCTCATTCAGAATCTCCATCATGCCAAAATATTTTCATTTGTGGAAAAAAACCAAACAGGGTGAAGTCACAGAAAATAATTCTTTTCTTACCATGTCTTTGAAAAAGGTCTTTGACAAAGATTTCCAGAGCTCAGTTTTTCCACAAAAGGAAAAAAGGTAGCTCTGATTTACTTCAGTAGAAGTTACTCTAGATGCCACATGTCAGGAAAGATGTGGAGAAATTAGAAAAAATCCCAAGAACAGCAACAAAATTTATTAAAGACCTAGAAAGCATGCCCTATGCAGGAAGATTGAAATAATTAGATTTGTTTAGTCTAGAAAAGAGAAGACTGTGAGGGGACATGATAATGGTTTTCATGTACTTAAAAGGGGGTTACAAGGAAAAGGGAGAAAATAATATTCTCCTTAATTTCTGATGATAGGACAAGAAATAATGAGTTTACATTGTGGCAGTTTAGGTTGGACACTAAGAAAAACTTTCTAACTGTCAGGGTGGTTAAGTACTGAAATAAATTGCCAAGGGAGGTTGTAGAATTTCTACCATTGGAGATTTTTAAGAGCAGATTAGGCAAACACCTGTCAGATAGTCTAGATGGTGCTTGATCCTGCCATGAATGCAGGGGACTGGATTTGATGAACCTCTCAAGGTTCTTTCCAGTTGTATGATTCATCTTGTGGTGGCAGAAGCAGGCATGGTAATCTCAAGCAAATAATAAGCAGCAGCAGATGAACCACTAAGGATGAATCCTATTCTAATGTGATTTTTTTTTACAGTAAGGAACAGGAAGAAAAATCCAGAAAATGCATAATCCTAATTGTTTCTAAATAGCATGTGTTCTAAAGTTTTACAAATACTAAGGATGCACTGATGCATGCTAATGAACTTCTCCTGCATTCATTATCAGACAGTTTCAAGACTATTTATTTTGTAATATCTGTGCAGCAACTTACAAGTAGAAGGCTGAATCATGCAATGCTTAATCAGTTGTCACATAAGGAGACAGTAACCAGGCACAAAAAGGCAGATAGATGTTAAAAAAAATTGGAAAGTTGACATTCATGACAAAGAAAAGTTATTGGACATATAAGGGCATGTTGGTACACAGCAAATCAGCAGTATCTCCTGTTCTGGATACTACCTTAAAAAGGAAAATTTTAATAGGGAAAATAAACATAGAGTCTGATTTTCATTTACACTTGGCCTTTTTATACAACTTTAACAGCATAAAGGAACCTCATAATGAGTGGAAATTTCTTGAATGTTTCAATAGCTTCCAGGACTTTTACCAAGAACTCGATCATCTATAATGGATCTATGAATAGCCATATAAAAAGCATTTGCTCATCGCAACAGTAAGAACTTAGAAAAGATTGACACCTTACCTATCCTGCACAGACCAAATATTAAGAACACCAACCACTAGAGAGAATCCACTGGATCATCTAAAGACAGATATAAAGTTGTATGTGAAATAAGAAAAACTTTATGCAGAGTTGGAGGCCATGTGCCATAAACAAGAAATATAATATATAATACAGTTTAGACCTCCCTGGTCTGGTACCCTCAGGACCTGACCTGTCCCAAAGGAGGGAGTTTGCTGGACAAGGGGAGGTCAATTCTGGCTCCACTTTGATGAACTAAAGGATCCATCAGCAGACCCAGCTGGGCTCCCCTCCTGACTCCCGGCTCTGCGGGTTCCCTGTCTCCTGACACCAGTCTCCTCCCCCTGGGGTGTCGCCAGATTCCGCAGCCAGCCCTGAGGCCACCGCTACTGCCGCCGAGCTCCACTACCCTGTGGCTGCTGCCACTGCCACAGGGTCCAGCCCTGTGACGCTGGACTTGGCTGCCGAAGGGCCACCACCGGGCTCTTCTGTCCTGGGGCTGCTGCCCCGGCCTGGCTCAGCTGCCCCAGAACTACCGCCAGGCTCCACAGCCCCTGGTTATAACTGCTGCTGTGTTTGGTTGCCCTGCTGAGCCACCGGGCTCCATGGCCATCCCCAGGATGTTGGACTTGGCTGCCCTCTGCCCTGGTTACACCTCTAGGCTCCGCTGTTCCAGGGCCGCTGCCAGGCTCTGCTGCAATGTGGCTGCTCCTGGGCTCCATAGCACTGGGACCACAGTGAGGCTTCACAGCCATCTCTGGCATGTGGCTCCATGGCCAGTCCCAGGACACTGAGCTCGGCTGCTCTGGGGTACTGCTGGGCTCCACAGCCAGCCCCAGCATACGGCTTCACAGTGAGCCCCGGGGTCACCAGTGGGCTCTGCAGCCAGCTCTGGGCTCCACCAACTCTGTGATGTGCTAGGCTCCTAGCTTTCTGGCCAGCTCCATCCCCCAGCTTTTATGACACCGGAGCTCTCTGGGCCAGGGGCTTACTGGTCCAGCAACATCCATGGTCCTGCTGGCCCAGGGATGTTGCCAGACCAGGGAGTCCCAGACCAGAGAGGTTCAACCTGTATTATATTATGCAGGATAACACCGGAAATCATAGCAGAGACAAAGGAAAGAGAGACTACCAAGGGAAAATCCAGTGAACAACTTAGATGTTTGTATCTTAATGCAAGAAGTATGGGGGAATAAACAGGAAGAACTAGAAATACTAGTAAATAATCACAATTATGACATAACTAGTGCCATGGAGATTTGAGATATTCCACATGACTGCAATATTGGTATAGAAGGGTACTGCTTTTTCAGGAAGGACAGGCAAGGAAAAGGGAGGACATGTTGCCTTGTATATCAAAATGTATGTGTTTGAATTGAGATCAAGATATAGGTGGAAGCATAATTGGTGAAAGTCTCTGTGTAAAGATAAAGTGATTAAAAAACAAGGGTGATGTCACAGTACCGAAGTCTAGTAAGGAGTCTCTAAGAGTTGAATGAGGCTATTTAAAGAAAAAAACAACTTCTAAAACATAGGACTTTATGTAGATAGGGGACTTCTACTATCCAGAAATCAGTTGGGAAAATGATACAAGAGGGCACAGATTAGCCAACAAATTCTTGGAATACATTGGAGACAACTTTTTGTTACAGAAGGTATCAAAAGTAATTAGGAGAGAGGCTAAGAATTACTTAGATATGTTAAATGTCTTCTAGTTGGCAGTGTCTGACAAACTACATCCTACAATATTTAGGGAACTGGCTCAAGAGATCTCTGAGCCATTTATGATTATCTCTGAGTGGTTGTCGGGGACAAAAGAGATCCTAGAACAGTTGTGGGCAATCTGCAGCGCGAGACATTCTTTTTCCCACTGCCCATCATAGAGTTGCTAGATTCTGTGGGTTTCCGTCCATGGAATTTATTTCCTACCAGTATTACTAAAGTGACACACATAAAGCAATGGTACATGATGTGAGGAGCATGCTGATTGCACACATTGACTGTGAGAGCCGTGTGCTCCCTCTGCATGCAATCAAAATGCTGCTACAGTTCAACTGGGACACTTCACAAATTCTTGGTCATGACAATTTTGCAGGCCACTGAAATGAAGGAGGGCCACTCATGTGGCCTACTCACTAGCCTAGGTGGTCCATTGCTGTCCTAGAGGATTAAAAAGGCAAATATAAGCACTATCTATAAAAAAGGAGGGGAATAAATATAATCCAGGGAATTATAAATTAATCACCTTAATTTTGGTAGTAAGAAAAATAATGGAGCAAATAGTCAATATAGGCAACTAAAAGATAAAGTGATAAGTAACAGTATGGATTTTAGAAGAACAAATCATGGCAAACCAACTTAATATTCTTCTTGGCTGTGTTACAAGCCTCATGGATGGGGAAAGCAGTAGATATGATATGTATTGACTTTAGTAAGACTTTTGATAATATCTCACCTGACCATCTCATAAGCAAGCCAGGGAAATTTATCTCAGATGACTCTACTATAAGGTGGGTGCACAACTGGTTGAAAACTTAATCAAGAGTTGTTATCAATGGGCCACAGTCAAGCTAGAAGGGCATAATAACTGGAGTACTACAGGGAACTTTTCTGGGTCCAATTATATTCAATATCTTCATAAATTATTTGGATAAGGCACAGAGAGTACACTTACAAAGTTTTCAGACAATACCATGATAAGGAAGGTTATAAACACTTTGCGGACCAGGATTAGAATTCCAGATGATCTTGAAAATCTAGAGAAATGATTTGAAACAAACAAGATGAAATTTAATAAAAATAAATGCAAATTATTAGAAAGGAATAATCAAACACATAAATACAAAATGGGAAAGAAGAAATACTGCAGAAAAGGATCTAGGGGTCACAGTGGATCACAAACTAAATATGAGTCAACAATGTAATACTGTTGCAACAAAAGCAATCATTCTGAAAATATTGTAAGCAAGACCTGAGAAGTAATTCTTCCACTCTATTGAGCACTGATAAAACCTCAGCTGTGTCAAGTTCTAGGCACCACTCCTTCAGGAAGATGTGGACACCGGAGAAAATCCAAAGGAGAGAAACACCAAATTATTATGGCTCTAGAAAACATGACTATGACAGGATGGTTGCCCTGAACTGAAAGGTAAAGGGTTAAAACAGCCCTGAGAGAGGGTTGTTCTGAGGACCATTTAGAAGGCTAGCAACAGCCAATCAGGGCCCAGTTAGTCCCTTATAAGAAAGGGTCCTGGCTAAGTGGAGCTCACTTTTGCTCCTGCTTTAAAGGGATCTAGCTGCCTGCTAGCAGAGTACTTTGGGCAGAGCAATGTTGGGGAAAGACAAGGTGATGCAGGGGAGCTCAAGTCTGAATAAACTCGAGGCTGAGATCCAGTGACAGGAGCCCAGGAAGATACAAGCACTGCAGAGGAGCAGCCAATGCAGGAGAAGACAGCAGCTCCACATCTCCTTGTCAACGATGAGTGGCCATTTCAGACTGCAGTGTGTTCCTGAGGCAGGAGCTAGATGATGATTGGCAATGAGTCACGGAGGCATGGTGGGTATAGATGCTTGGGGCTCCCCAGGAGGGGAGGACCTCAGAGCATGGGGACACTGATATGGGACAGTTCCCTGAGGGTAGGTGGCTGTGGTTTGGGAGGGACATGGGTCTGGATGAGTGGTGAAGAATGGAGATAAAGGTAACAGCAGGTGAGACGCTGCCAGGAGAAGGTGCTCTGAGGTTGGACTGAGCTAATTCCCAGAGTGACCAGTAGATGTGACACTAGCAACTCCTCCCTGTCTGGATGAGCTATCGCTGCCATTCTTTAGTTATACCTCCTGCAGTTAGCACATTGGACAGAGTTCCTCTAAACACACCTGTGCATCTATCATCATGGATGAGTTTGGGGATTATGCTCTAGACTACAGCTGTGGCCTGTTCTACGCTACAGCGGAAGATCGAATTAAGATCCACAACTCCAGCTACATTAATTACGTAGCTGGAGCTGATGTATCTTAAATTGAGTTTCTGCGCCATCCACACAGCAGGAGGCTGATGAGAGAAAAGGCTCCCATCAGCTTCCCTTATTCCTCATGAGGAGTTGGAGTTCCAGCACCGACAGAGGCACCCCCTGAGTTCGATTTAGCGGGTCTTCAGTAGACCCATTAAATCAAACCCCGAAAGATTGACCACGGCAGTGGCAATTTTCCGTATAGTGTAGACATGGCCTGAATGATTAGAGCCCTCCTAACTGCTAACCATTGAGATCCTATTTGGTGCAGCAACAGCCATGGAGATGCGGCCCAGAGACTCTCCCCATTAGTTCTCCAGATCTGTGATTATAGGCTCCTAGTCAGCTTCCATACAGGAAGCAGATACAGACAGTACTCTTAATTTCTCACCCATGTATATAGTACCTAACAGCAATCAGTGATGGAAATGAAACAAATAGCATGGACATCACAGATGAGGTCAATAAGAACCAATGATAGCACCAACACCAAGGGTATGTCTAGACTACATGGCTCCATCGACGGAGCCATGTAAACTAGTTTACCCGGCATAGGCAAAGAAGCGGGGATTTAAATAATCCCTGCTTCATTAAACCTCATTTCACGAGGCATAAGGAATCGGTCGGCAAAGGCTTCCCCAGCCAACAGATCCGCATCTAGACTGCTGCACTGTGCCGGATCAGCTGATCGTCGGCACAGCACAGCGGCCATGTTTATTTTAATGAAGCGGGGATTATTTAAATCCCCGCTTCTTTGCCTATGCCGGGTAAAGTAGTTTACATGGCTCCATCAATGGAGCCATGTAGTCTAGACATAGCCCAAGTTTTGCAGAGCGTTCTATATGAGGGAGCGCATTACCTGGCTGCTGATCTAAGCACTAGTGCTGATACAGCAGGCATGTCAGCCCATGCAATATAGTTGTAGTGCAGAGCATTGGTTTTACAGCAACTACCACATGACTGTTTTAGAGCTGTGCAAACTGAGAGGTGGGGGTTTTTTTCAGATCACTGGCTGAACCAAAAATAGCAGAAAATTGTGTCAGGTCAGATGAAATGTTTAATTTTGAACTCAACCTTTTTCCTTTTTAGCAACACTGGAGTGAAATTTAAAATGAAAAGCCATTTCAAAATTGAAATGTTTTGCATTAAAAGTGTCAAAAATGTTTAGGTTTTTGGGGTGGGGCATGTCAACTGGAACAAGTTGATAAATTCAACATGAATTCACAAAATGTTCAGTTTCATCCAAAAATCCATACAACTGCCCTGGCACTGTGCCTCGACTGTTCTAAAGGCACTACTTTGAAGCACTGCTCATTCACTAAGCTCAGGTAGACCTTCGATCATTGGCCTTTTGCCAAGATGGCCAAAAAGAGCTGGCTTCAGTTCAATGGTAATAGCAGAACCTTTTCAGTACAAACTGGAGTACGACCAACTCAGCTCACATACTGTAAGACACTGCAAGTTTATATATGGATTTTATGGAGCAACACTTGAACAAAAAACTTACAGAGGAAAGGGTCTACATCCCATGACCAAGGCATGACCCAGGACCATCTCCCAATAAGTAGCATAAATGCAAAACCTTAAGCCAACAATGTCAATTTTTAGTCCTGATCATCTTCTGCTGTTACTCTGAAAAGTATACTAGGTATGCTTATTCACTGGGTGTGAAAGGACAGGGGGGAAAACATCAATGAACAAAATACATGGAAAAATGCTTTCACAGTTTAAACATTTAATATTGAAGTGTAAATAGCAATTTAAACTCTGCCAAAAACTTCAGCAAGCCTTAGATTTTTTTTAAAAGGACTGTTTTAGACAAAATAGTTCTGTTAAACACAATCTTTTTTCTATTGTACTAATTAGAAACATCTATTTCAGGAAGCTAGTGCAGTGACATAGAAACAAAAAAGGGTAAGTCTCCTCTTATGTGTAACGTGTTTGTTTTAGAAAAAGGCCATGATAATTATGACAAAATCATTAGCACTATTGCTATTTACTTCTGTGGCTCAAATGATCATAGATGGTCAATAAACTCTTCCAGTCATGTGCTCTACATTGTGATTCACCAGTAGTCAGCAATGATGCTTGAAGAATTTTTATAGTGGGGATGCGGAAGGCAGAAACTGTGTACTTGGGATGATATTACTACTTCAAGCCAGAGGATGCGGCAACAAATCAAGCATACTGAGGTCCACCTCTGATATCCAGTGTAAGGCCAGCAGAGTGTCCATTCATTTCTATTAATGGCATCTGTTAGCTACTCATTCAAAAGTTGGCTCTGAAATTCAGAATTATCAAACATAACATTTCATACAGAAATAGTAAGAATGAAGGTAATATACCTATCTTGTAATACCATTTCCATAGTTCTAATTTAAAAAACCTTAGAATAGTGAAAACCTCAAAACAACGGTTAAGAGTTATAGCCACTTCATTCAATCTTCATGTGCTATGAACTTATGCAAATTACATTTCCTCACTCAACCTTAACATCACCCATTTTACACCTTGCATATGTCTGCAATGCTTTGGTAAGAAATATCTTCTAAGACCATTTAAGTTTAGAGAAAGAACAGAGGCATGATATTGAGGAGCAGGATGTTTAAAATAGCATTTGGAGAGTCTCTAAAGGTTCACAGTCCTAGCTCAGATCTAAAACATATCCCTCATAGTAGGAGGATTTTCTTATTTATATGATTGATTCTATGATCTATATACATCAATACATTCTATTGATTCTATATACATCTCTGTTTTCTGTTCAGGAGGGGTAGATTCACTACTTTCTTCCCCCGGCTTTTTTTTTTTCTCAACAACTTTCCCCCCGGAGTACCGGCATCTTTTTTCTTACAAAAAAAGCACTGGGTAGATCACATGAGAGGCCAGTACCTTGCTGCATTATATACATGTGAGGCTAAGCAGCATTTGAAGTGGATGCGACTTGTATTTGTAAGAGGTCATAATCAACTTAGGAACTCCTTTTCTTTATTATATAGTTTGTTTAAATTCATTTTTCATTCAGGAGACGTGACATTGTTTCTAAGGAAGTTACCAATGAAAGCAACTAGGAAATAATACAATAGATTCGTTGGCTATTTGTTGATGCTTCTGGACAATGAGAACAGAGAGACATATTACACTGTCCTTGGAAAGGTACAAATGTGCACAGAAAGGATATGTAGAGTTTGATATGAGAAAACATCTCAGCCTGACCTTTTTTGTGCCTGCATGGGAATACTGAGAATCCAGAGACAGGGTGAAAAAATGTTGATAGAAGATAAAGATACACTGGTACCTGGTACCTCAAACCTAGAGGTTTCAGTCAACTACACAGATAGATTTTCCAGATGTGCTCACTTTCTGCTCCCCATTTTACACTTACTACAGTAGCACGACAGAATTAATTAGCTGTGCAGCCCACAACTGTGCTGTGACACCTGTGTCTGTGGAGAGGAAATTACATATAGTTCAATACTCTGCATTGTCAAAAGCATCTGCCTTCAAAGTCTGTCCAATCAGTCAGAAACCTTTCTGTTCTTTGGAGTTCTCTGAATGCTACAGATACACAGTTCCCACTGCCTCCAACTGGCCAAAAGGTTGACACAGTCTTATCAGACACAGGCTATGTGTTCATTATCTCCAAGCTTTGTTATTGCAGCTAATATTGAGAAATGAAGCCATTTGCCACAGAAAAACCATAGCCCCTCTGCTTAGTGAGGTATGTTATCATGAGCACATCCCCCATGCCCCCACCTGTGCTCCTCTCTTTGCCTTGGCTCTCCATAACATAGAGTCTAGTTCAAGGCTTGTGTTCTGGGTATTTAAAATGTCCCCTGGTATTGGCTCTTTCTAATAGCGAAATCACCTCCCCCTCTGACCATGACTTAACACGTTAGCTATATTCTATTGCAATAATGGAATTGCAACCAATTTGCATACAGGAAATGGGACTTTACATAGCAGTTTTTAGAAGGGCAAATTAATATTTACCCAATTAAGAAATACAGAAGAATCTGTCAGCAAAATGTAATATGGCTAATATTTAATCTGGGCACAACTCAGATGTGCAGTTCATCTATTTCACATTATTATTTGTACAGTGTCCATGTCCTAGGCATGGCACAATAACATATACTTCGCAGAAAGAGTTACCACAGCCTAAAAGGGGGAAAATAAGAATACAAGTAACAGGATTAACCTAAAAATCATTTTATAACCAATAAAGATACTAGAAATGTACAGGAATGGGGCCTGGCTTAACCGTACACAGAGCATCTAATGAACAGAAACTCCATCATTCTCACATGTGTGACTGCAGTTGTCATTTTAAAAGGTCTCTCTTACTGGACGGAAAGATGTTAAGCTTTCCACACTCACACACACCTTTTATAGGAAGGTAAATGTTACTTGAAAAAATCTCTTCAGTGCAGGGACCATCTTTTTTTTGTTCTGTGTTTGTACAGCACCTACTTCAGTAGGGCCCTGGACCATGATCATAACTCTTAGGGTATGTCAACACTACAATGTTATTTCGAAATATCTTATTATTATTTCAAAATAACACTTCTACACACAAAATGCATTTCAAAATAGCGTTTTGCTATTTCGAAATAGCACGTCCACACTGAGTGGACACTGAATTGCATTGAAGGCCAACCGGAATCTGGTCCAGCAGGGCATCAGGTCAGGAGTTTATTTGTGTGGCTGCTGCCTGAGACTATCTGAGGCTGGTGCTTAAAGGAACCCCCCACCCCGGGCAGCCGGTTCTCAGCTTTCCCTGCTTGCTTGCCTACCTCGATGAGGGACAGCAAAGCATTTGTGTCTCTGCGTGCTCTGGTTGCCCTCACTTGGGACACCACAGTACTCTGCAACATGGAGCCGGAGCTGCCCCTGGGCACTCTGGTGCTTCTCGTGGACACATTGCTGCGAGCCTGGCTGCACTTTCTGTAGGCTGACATCCAGGAGGTCCATCGGGGGACTGTCAGTATCCAGGAGGCCCTGCGGGAGAGCTTCCACCCTGAGGAGCACTAAGAGCCTCCCTGGTCTGCCCCACTGGGGGCTTCTGCTTCATTCCTCCCCCACATCGTTCCACTTACCCCTCCCAGCCCCCCTTCCTGATGTCAAATAAAATACACGTATTTTCATGGACACAAACTCTCTTTATTTAACAAAACTGGGCGGGGGGATGAAACTGGTGAGACTGGAGAAAGGAGGTGGGAGAGGGGAGGAAAGAGGGTGGGAGAGGGGAGCGGGAAACCTGGGAGGAGGGAGCTGGAAGGGGGAAGCAAGGGGAAGAAAGGAGAGGGGAAGCCCAGGGCTCAGGGTTGGGGGTCTTGCCGGACCAACTTGATTTTCATGCGAACCTGCTCCTGGGTTCGTATGTGGCCTTTGATGGCCAGGCTGGCAGCTATCCTGCCATAGATGGCCGTGTTCCTCCATCTATTGCAGAGATCATGGACGTTGGGGGCATCCCCCCCAAACCTAAATAAGGTCCACTCTGATCTCCACCCTGGACCAGGAAGGCACCCGCCTTCTCCAGGCCCTGGCAGGCTCCTGGGAGCTGGCAGACTGCTCCTGGGGAGCGGTGGAGGGCTGGCTGCCAGTGGCTTGCTGGCTCATGTTTTGGGGCCACTGGGTCAGGGGCAGTGACTGCTGGCTCTGGGCTGGCAGGCTTGGAGCTGCACAGGCACTATGGCCAGAGTCAACCCCTTTAAGGGCTCCGGGAAGGGAGGGAAGGGAGAGGAGTGTTCTTGTTTGAGGCTGGAGTGGCCACTAGGGCACCCTGCGAAGGCTGGAGGCCCCTATTTTGAAATAAGTGTCTACACAGCACTTATTTCGAATTAGCTATTTCGAATTTGGCGTTATTCCTCATAGAATGAGGTTTACCATATTTGAAATAAGTGCTCCACTATTTCAAATTTATTTCAAAATAGCGGTTTGGCTGTGTAGACGCTAGTAAAGTTAATTCGAAATAACGGCTGTTATTTTGAATTAACTTTGATGTGTAGATATACCCTTAGGGATTATGGTAGTAGCAATGATAGTAATACTTTCCTCATCCATCCAATCCTTTTTGCCTGTAAAGGTAGGATTGCTCTCTAATGTATCTTTTCTAGTGTTTTTATCTACTTTTGTATTTTCTAGTATATATTTCTAATCTATAGCTCTCCACCCCCACCAGTTAGTAATCACTATATAACTAAACAAGCAACTATATTGATATTTTTATGTAATAAATTGACTTGCAAGTTCTTCAGGGACAGGGACTGCATTTATCTGTAAGCATACACTGCTGAGTGGATTGGCTGAAGCTTATCAAATAGTAACAATTTCAGAACAACTAAATTATGGTTATGTGGTAGACAGTGAACCTCATTCTCTTCTGCTTTGAACCTGGTGTACCTATTTATACTTGTGCAAAGTAGATGCCAAATGGAAAAGATACACCCCACATTTTCACAGAAGAAAGGCCTTGAATAGACCACTGTAACAGTTAGGTTTACAAAAATGCACACTAGTTATTTACTACACACACACAGAGCCCACAACAAGACTCCCATCCTTCATTATCTCTCTACAGTAGGAATGCTTTTGATTTAAAGCTAGATAATAACTAAATTAAAAGAGCTGGTAACCGTTAAGTATGTATAATAGGATCGTGTTTTAATTCCCTGAGGCGTTTGTTTTCGGATGAGCATTTTGTTCAGTTTGCTTTAAGAAAAGCAACTGTGTTAACCCATAGGTTCTCACAAAACAAGCAATAATGTCACTAATCTTTAGTCTGAGCCAGAGTGGGACAGTAAAGCAGATCTCAGAGGCTGCTGATCCTCCAACAGAGTCTGGTCAGTAAATGTGTACCGCATCTAGATTTCTTACTGCATCTGCCAGGCCAACAGTGATTTTTTTTAATCTATAAAACTAATCATTGTAAATCCTCAATCTTTAAATGGGTTTAAATAGAAAATTAAAGCAACTACTATAGATAATTTATTTCCTATCTCATTTGTACAATACTGCTTGGAGTTAGGAATAGGTCAAGTGGCTCTGGAAAACAGCCATTGATGGGAAAGAATAAAAAGATTTCATTTCTCCCCTTCTTTGGTGAACTGCACACAAATCTTGTTAAACCACATGCCTTCTTATAAAAAATGCAAATTTTCCAGATGCAATATCTACCAAAAACTCCTCTCCCGTCATATTTTATCTGTATCACTGGAAATGAGGGAAATGTTATTTTTTATTAACGATATGCAAGACTCAGTTTATCCACACACTTTGTATTGCTACCCTCTGAGTGTGAGGAGGTTAAAATCTCCCTGAAGATGGACAGGAGGGAGGCATAGCTAGATGTCTCATACACCTGTGTAGTTCCAAACAAGATATACCAACCACTGATTGGAATCAAACACAGATGAATGGAGCTCTCTGGAGAGACAATGGAAGACTCAACATCCAGACATTAATTTGTAATGACTGGGAGACAAGGTAAGCTGAACATGTGAAGGCGAGAGGGCTGCAAGTTGGAATAAAGGGAACAGATCTGAACTGACTTAAGTCTGCTACTGCCTTCAAGACAGAGGGACAAAGGATGAGGGAGACTTAGGGAGACAGATAAAACCAAGGAAGATCTGGGAAAGCCAGGCAGATATCACTAAGACGGACTCTGGCTTCAGCTTTGCTTTACCATTCTGACTTAGATTCTTATATACTGTACTCTGGTAGACTATTAAATGCTGGTTTGTTTTGAAAAGGCTGCTTGAATTGTCACAAAATATTTATTACTTGCATCATTCTCATAAGGGGTAAAATGGCTACTGGTAACAAAATATGTCAGAGCCATGGTGAGGAACAGGAGTGTTCTAGCCTGAAACCTAGAGCCACAGGTCTGGTACTTTCCTAAAAAGATAAGCCTAGAGCCTAACAAATAATAGGGGCACTCCCCAAAGAGACTGTATAATGGCTAGGGTATGCAACATCCTGTGAATTCATGATCATTGACATCACCAATCAAAGCTTTAAGACAGGGGTGAAGAACCTAAGGCCCGGGGGCCAGATGCGGCCCCCAGCTTGCCTTGATCTGGCCCCTGAGGCTCAGGTCTCTCCCCACCTGCAGTACTGGGGAGCCCATGCTGGCACTCCAAAATCTACTAGCCTGGCCACCCTATGCTTTGGTATGTGAGGGGAATGTGAGGAGTGTCTTTCTCCTTCTCAGTCAGGAGCCATGTCAGGGGTTTGTTGGGTTTTTTTGGTTGGTTGGTTGGTTGGGTTTTTTTGCTTCTTACTTGTGTGCAGCCCCCGACCCAAAAAAGGTTCCCCTTGCCTGCTTTAAGACGACTGTTAATTGTAGCTCTGACTCAACTGTGTTAATTACACCCACTCGTACTGCAGATCCATGGTGTTACATCCTTGTGGAGAACAAAGCCCCTTATACTGAATTAAACTAGATAGATTTAAAATGAAAGATTTGTACAGATTCCCAGTCACATTTTCAAAATCTGAAGTGTCATGGGCAGTTTTTAAAACAAAGACTTTCTTCCTGAACATGATGAGTTGAGATCTGAACAAGGGTAGTTCAGGCAAAATTTTGTGGGCTTCTTATTCTTAATCATTTTACGGTTCTGAAAGTTAGTGAGACTCAAGCAAGGATAAAAATTTTGAGCGTATGCAATGAACCTGAATACATAACTCAAGCACCCTCTAGCGCTAAGAGTAACAGCATAGCAACAAGCAACAGTAATGGCATAACAAGAATTATCTCCAATCACATTAATTCTGTTTAATATATAACATGTGGAGAGGCAGCATGGCCTTCCAAAATGTATCTCTTTGAACACTGAATATTAAAGCTTTTTCTTTCTAAAATGATTGTGAATAAGCACAGTTTATCACTACTTCAAATAAAAGGTTATCTTTGACAGAAACAAGCTCTCGGTTGTTTAAACATTTATATAAAATAAATGAGGTAATGTTTGTTTATACTAATTTCCTTAGATCCTCTGATGGAGAGCGAGAAATATTTCTGAAAGCAACTTAAATGGGAAATGTTATGTCCGGTGCATCAACATTTGTGCAAGGCGTTGAATCTCAACAGCGGCAGACAGACCGAATCCTCTGATCTAATGAAATGCAGTATGTATTTGGATGAAAAGTCAGTTCCCTCAATTACAAAAACTCTTTTTTTTTTTTTCAAACAATGGATACATTTTTAAAAGCAAATCAATTAGGCTTGCACCGTAACCACAGAACCTGTTTAGTCAAGAAAAGGTTCATGACTTGAATCTAAAACCAGGACAGCATATTAAGACTTCCACTACAAGATAATTTTCTATGAAATAGAGTTGGATCACCAGGAAAATACATGTTATATATATATAAAATTTCCCCTTTTTCTGAAAACTAAAGAACTTCAAAGACTAAGAATATCAAGTACATTACCATAAGAATCATGTTGTCACCGGTAGGATTCCGCTAAGTAAGAAAACACTTCTGAATATATTGAATTCTGTTTCAGGAACAATGTGTGCTTTAAAATATGCATGTTTACATTTTAGTCATATAATGACACTACTCACATGCACAGTACTCATAATTCATTTATGAATTATGACATATATGTTGCTTTTTTGTGAGATTTTTAAATATGTTTTCAATTTTTAAGATAACTTAATGCCAGTGAAAGGTGTCGGACTAATAGGTGGAAGACCCTAACTTCTTGTTACTCACAGAATAGACATAAAATGAGCAGTGGCAATGAAAGACCCTTAGATATCTGCTAGTGTGCCTCACCCCAGTCTGAGGGCCTCACTTACAGGCAAGACAATATTTCATCATCCAATCCCCCATGAAGGAAGTGATAAAACTGCCAAGAGGGATGAGGAGTAGTTTCACTATAATGGTGATTTTTGCAATGTAGATATACCATATCATATGAAAGGTCATGATTGCCTGAGATCCATTGTTCTGCCAAAATGTGTATTGTTTGAGTTTATGAAGTTATCAGATACTTCTGAATGTTTGTTATTGAAATATGTTGTGAGTTTGGGAGTTGCCCACTGTTAGTTCTCCAAGGATAACAAAGGAGGTGACCCACACCCAGTGGTCCACTAAGCAATCATTATTCAGGAGGGAAGTTTTTAAACAAAGGATTTCCAATTCTGTAAGAGCTATGTGAACATCACACAATGGGGATTTCTCAGATCTATGACTCAGGTACACAAGACCACACTGGGGACATTGCTGAACTCTGACTCAGCAAGGCCCCTAGGACATGTTTAGATTAGTATCTTCTAGGCACATGGACTGAGGATGGAAAATAAGGGACAATGGAATCATGCAACCACCTCTCTCCGCCCCTATCTAAGCTAAAGGGAACAAGAACACTGGAAAGAACAAGCTTTGAATTCAGGAGTCTGGTTCCAAACTGAGAAGGAATGTCAGCCTGAGTATTAAGGACATTAACCTACCTGCAACATTCCATGGGGATGAAAAAAAATTGATCCAAGTAGTGCTTAGTCTAATAAGAGTTAGGATTTAGACTGCCTGCTTATTTTTAATTTTCTTTGGTAAATATCTTTAGTCTTTATGCCAAACACTTATAATCATTAAAATATATCTTCTGTAGTCAATAAACTTTTTCTTTACCAGTGAGTGTGGCTAAAGTGCTTGGAAGATAGGCTCAGATTGCAAAGGCTGGTGCATATCCACTTTCCTATGATGCAGTGATGAACTAATGTACAAATTTGCACAGTTCAAAAGAAGATGAGGAGCACTGCAATATGGTATATTTCTGGGGTGCAAGGCTGGAGGCTTGGGCTTCATGAGTGGCTTGGAGAGTGTTCACGTAACATATCATGGTGTGCCTGTTCATCCTGTTCGCTGAGTGATATCAGCACCTAAAGGGGTTTGCTACTTGTCACTGGCAAAGCCTTGTAAGCACTAAACCAGGATGAAAGGTTAAGGGGGGCAAAGTGCTTATACAGTTCCAAATTATATCCCGGGGTGGTGTCACATATCCATCTACCAAGAGATGTTGTGGATTCTCATCTCTTCAGATTAAAAGTGACTGCCTATCTCAATGCTTTAATCTCATACATGTTATTGGGCTCAATACTGTGGTAATTGTGTGGAATTTAATGGCCACTGATATAATGTATGGGTCATACTAGAAGATCTAATGGTCCCTTGTGGCTTTCAACCCATGAAATTCATTTATTTGACACCATTATACAATTTTCAAATAAGAATGATGATCACCAATTCAGGTTTCAAATTGGCCACCTAGCAGTAAAAGGTTGTATATACTACTCCATCATTTCTCATTTTTCCTCCACCATTACTTATCAGTAGAGATCAGTCACAGCCATGGTGCTTGTCTCCAAATGAGAAACGAAATCGCCACTCATCTCAGAGACTGGAAGGTCAGATCTGAACACTTAACCATTAAAGAGAGGCTTGAGTTCCAAAAACTTGTATCAGAGTGTGAAACCAAAGCTGGATGATTTTACATCTCATGTGCCATATTAACAAAGAAACTCAAAAACACAATGTGTCACTTCTCTTTTAGATTAAAACATGGATGCATGCAGGTATAAGTACCTCCCTCACAAAATACTAAAATACTAAAACCAAAAGGTAGGAGCAGCTGTAACACAGTAGAAGAGGGTGAAAACTAGAAATATTATTTGTTAATCACTTTTTCATGTACTGTGAAAAAGAAAACAGTTTGCAAGCTTAGGTAAAATGAGAAAATTAATTGGGAAAAATCTGTCCTCTACTGGAGGCCAATTAAAAACAGGAAAAAACTACATGTCCCCTACAATCTCTTGTGAGGCCATTTTTTAGAAAATTTTGTTCTATGATGTTTACAGTTTTTCAGTCATTTGTTAATTAAAGGGTTACTACCAGATCAATTCTGTACAAAACCTAATTTTTTCCCCAAAAGAACTTTTCCAAAACAAGAAGAATATTTTCATGTATTTATTATTACTATTTCCAATGCAAACAGATTTAAACAATGTAGCTCAGGCAGCACTGTGACAATGTCTGACTAGATACCATGTAGGTGAAACTCAGAAAGCAAAACAAGAACAAATGTACCAAAAAGTCAGATATTTATTATAACAGTGTTCATTTAAATTACCTTAAATTTAAGCCACCATCTCCTGAAGACAGGCACATCACAGCTTCACCATTTTTAGTCTTTCTTTTTTATATGTACATAGTTTCTTCATCTGAAAACAAAACCCCTTGAGTTCTGGTACATTTTTAAGTGTAAAAACTGGGAACAAATACAAACCAAACACAAATGCCTCATGATTACTTTCTATTAAGCATATGTCCATACGCTGCACATATTTACATGTACATTTTCCTTTGTACTTTATGTACAGATACGCATGAAACAATCTGAGCTGAAACACTTAGCACATTTCCTACAGGTTCAGCCAGAGGGAGGCTCCTTTTTGGATCACCTGGTACAACTGATGCCAATGAATCACAAGGCTTTCCAGTTGAAATTTGACTAAGGATGTTCACAGCAACCCAGTGGATAAAGAACTCTGCTAATTGGTTAAGTCCGCTTTAATGTCTGGCCACCAAATGGCAGACACAACCAGCAGCTGCAGCACTCATCTCAATTTATAAAACACCCTTTATTAACACCACATTTTAATACTGAAAAAACCAAGTGATGCTTCAAGGGAGCCAAACATCTGTGTTGTACATTCCTCTTGAGGAGCCCTCTCCCCTCAGTGGCAACATTTATTCTCTCTCAAGTTCTTTCAGAAACACATGGTGTAACCTGGCTTTTGTTCTACTGCACATAACCACTTAACAGTGCATTTTGGGAGTGGTAGGGTCTAATTCTCAACCACATCAGTCCTGGGGCCCTGATTTAGAAATGTGCTTTAAGTAGACAAGTATCACTGAGTTCAGTTGGTATAACCAGGTCTGCTGACGGGGGCGGGCAAAGAGGACAACTGACCTGGGGCCCAGCAATTCAAAAGGGCCTGGGCTCCTGACCTGGGCCCCGGCCATTTAAATCACTGCAGGAGTCCTGTGTGGCACAGTCCAGACAGCACTGAAGGGCTGATGAGGGAGGCTAGCCTCAGCCCTACCCCTTCCACCTGAGGCTCCACCTCTTCCGGGAGCCTGGAGCCAACCAATACTTTCTGTAAGGGCTTGTATTGCAGGCAGTATTAAATGCTGGGATGTTCTTATTCAGGTTCTTAATTTATCTCATAGCAGAAACTGATTTGGTGTTTTTCTGAAGACAAAGCTATTCAATTATCTACCCATTCCATTACCCTACAATGCACGTTACATTAAAAATATGTGAAGGCAATTCATAAAGCAATAGTTTTAAACAAAGTACAGTAATATGTAAAACTGGAGTTTCTGATTCCATTATTCCAAGATGCAGTCTTCCTTTCTTTCTTCTACTTATGGCAGGTTAGAGGTTTATATCAAGCATGCAAAAATTTAAATAGAATAGTTTTATCATATTTAAATCTTTAAAGAGAGAAAAGTCATACAGCCCCCTCCTGCAGATTTTCACATTGTGCTTACTAATATGAACTATTCCTGAACTGCTCATAATGGTGTGCACTACACACAGTGTTTGCAGGATCCGGCCATAGTTTGAACCTTGCCTGCCTATATACAGTGTGAAAACTTAAAGCTCATTCAAGTTCCAGAGATGTTCCTGATTCTAGTGGCATCTCCCAGTTTAAATACTTGGGATTTTTTTCTAGAAAACCAAATGAACTTTTTTATAAGCCAGGTTTCAATACCTTTCCTCCTGCTGAATAGTAAACCTTATTCCTTAAATTATTCCATTGAAGTTCTAGAATCAGTAGGATCTAGAGAATTGATTGGTATTCCATGTCTATATTGGTTGAACGTTCTGGATTGATATTAAGAATTGGGAGAAGGTAAAGAATTTCATGTAACAAAATTACTTCTTAATAAAGCAACACAACTGTTGGAATTCCATATTCCTGGTTCACTTTATTCCTATGACAAAGGAACAGTAGACGCATGCAATCCAAAGGACCAAAGGCAATAGATTTATTTAGAGTGATTTTTAATAAAACTGAGCTTTCAGCTCCCTGGCTGGATTCACATATCTTTGTCAGACTCTCTAAAAATAGGTTAAAACTCAGAACTTTCAGTCAGTAAATCTACTCCCTCCCCCTCCCCAAGTATGCAACAGCAGAGCAACACATTTTAAATATACTGGCTATAATCGAGTAGTCCCTAGGCAGGCTAAATTCCCATTGACTTCAGTGGTGCAGGCTTAGCCCTTTAATAAGGACCACTCCTGTTTGTTAGGAAGATCTAGAATGATTAATCTAATGTAATTATGTCTAAGACTAATAATTGTGTAGAAGTCCTGATTGAAGACTAATAAAACCTAATTAAGAGAGGATTTAATTAGAGAAATCTAATATCTGTTAAAGACTAATCTAAGTATCATTTGGTCACAGAAGCTAATTTTGCAGTAAAAGCTGCTTTTCATAATGAGATCCAAGCTGATTTACAGGCAAGAGATTTTTGAAATCTTGTTCAAATTAATTAAACCTTATGTCTACAATACTATGTCATCTAAAAGCCAACTTGAAGAAGCAGCGTAAATAAAGAGCAAGATTCTATAGAGGACACTGCTGTCATTTATGCCATACCCAGCACTCTCAAATTCTTGTGCAATTTTACTAAGTTCAGATATCTCCTTTCAAAAGATTTCCTTGGGGGAGGAGACTATAAGGATTGACATAAATTTGTCAGGTCAGGTTAATTGGCATGTTAATCTCCCTTTCAAGCCCCGTGGTCAATTTAGTCTTTTCTTTATTTTGTGCTCTGCCTGGATGAAGAACAAAAATTAAAATACTTCAACTCTCACATTAGAGAGTGTTGGGTTTTAGGTTTATGTAGAGGAACATATAGTATATCTGCTCCTTTGCATTTTCAATACTACCAATTAAATTGCAGAACTCTCTTTCATCCAGGGAGAGATGTGTCTCCTTTCAAGAAAGTGGCAATGTCTGCTTTTTTTAAAAAGACATCTGCTAGGGAAGTGAAGAAAGCAAGTTATAAGCTTCTTAGCCAAATTGTTCCTAGATAAAGAAATAATTAATTACAAGGAGGAAGGGGAAAATCAACAGATTAGGACCCGCATGTAATTAACTATGCTTCAGATGCCAAAATACACTGCTTGGGAAATTATAATTAATGAGTTATTGAGAGCTCCTGATGACTCTCAGCACTGCAAAGTGATAAGGGTGCTACAATCTGCTCCAAAATGTCTACTGGGAAAAGGTCTAAGAAGTTGGTTTCTGTGCTTGCAATGAGGCATACTCTTGAGCAGAATGTTTTCCCATTGTGCTGAAGTCCCATTAGAACTGGCAAAAAAAATATTTGGAACCACTGCCTACATAGAATATACACACCTCACTCTCAGCCAAAGTCAGTTGCACCAGCAAAGATGTAATGTTGTCCAAGTGAAACAGTATAAAAAATTGTATTTTTTGGTACTTGCACAGATTGCACTGATGAAGAATATAACATAGTCTAACCCTTCACAAACTAGTGATTTATTGCAGGACCAACTCAGAAGTCATAGCAACATACAACATTTAGCAGAAGATGATGCAATGAGAAAAAGAGAATCCAATTATTACTCTCTCCTGCACGGTGAATTTCATAGTACCTATGTCCCAGATTTCTGAATAGAAAACCAGTGGCCAAACCCTGATCCCGTACAGAGCCCAATTGGGGCCTAAAATTTCCACTTCTAGAATTTTATGTGACTCTTAATTCATATAAAAATGCATTAGGCAAAAACTGAATTTTTGAAATATTTCAATTTTTTTTATTACAATTTTATTTGTTATTTTTACTCCATGTTGTGGTCCCCCAAACACCTTAAAATATTTCAAGATTAGATAGTGAAATTGTATAATTATAATATTGCAGTTATCATCTTGAATATAGTATTCATTAAAGTCCATAACATTTTTCTGCTAAACTCCATGCAATATCTAGTAATGGAGGAAACTGACATGTATTAAAATTTTGGATACGTACTAAAATTCTGAATACAAGGAGTTCCAAATCAGGCAACATGATCTTCTTCTTGTGGCACAAAACCCCTTGTTCAATTTCTCATTGTCTTTTTGCAGGGGAGGACTGATCGGGCTGCCATATTACCTCTAAAATCTATGAGATAAACCATTCTTCCAGCTGGTCTTTGGGAGCTTCCAGGACAAGCCACCACCTAGCTAAAATTCCTACATTCTGCTTTCTTTTGAAGCTATGGAGGGTGTTAATTACACCAGCTGGAAAGTTTTCTGATGGAACAGTTTTCCAATGGAAGGTGTTGATTCCACAAAATTAAAATATTTTCTGGGAATATGTCAATCAAAACTTGATGGAAATTAAAGAGGTTGATCAGCTGCCCAGTTTCCTGCCTACTAGTCAGCAGGTAAGCTCCCCAGCTCTGATTCAGTGTTAGTTTTTCCTTAAAAAAAAAAAAAAAAGTGTATTCTGCACTCTACTGTCCACCTCTCTCCTGAATAGTTCAGATAACAAACGTCCCTGGTCTCCATAAAGGAACAATGTACAACAAATTTCCACCTTGAATGGAGTTAAGTTGAACTCTGGATTAATTTTGATTAATGAAAAAATGTATTTAACTACAAACAGGTTTTTATGTAAATACAAGTAGAAAGGCATTAAAGTCAGAAATGGTTACAAGAATAATAATGTTAAAACTCTTTTATTCTTAATTCAAACTAGACTCGGTTTAAAGTGAAGTTCCCAGTATCATTGCCAATTATGTTTCAAGTCAGAATCTGCATCCAAAATCTTTGGTGGAAAAAAAGGAGAGCTAATCTGGGGTGTTTGGCCCCTCTTTTTACAGCTCAGTTGCTCTTTGAAATGCTTTTCCCTGAGAGTGACCCCCTAGATAAACTTTTTTCCAGCAGAGAGCAAGAAGACATGCAGTCTCATGGGGGAAGGGGAAAGGAGAGAGTTTAATGCTGTTCTGTTCATTCCTCGCTCCTCTTCTTGTCAAAGAGTGATCATTTGAAAAATGATGGCCCATCTGTTTTGATGATACCTAGCTGGGATATCAACTTCGCCTTTGTCTTTGGAAACCACTTCGGGGAACAGTTTTACCATCTTCCCAGATTTGACTGGTAAAACACACTTCAGTCATTATTTTAGCTTATGTTCATATCTTTACATATCATGTTGTTCCCTATGCATTCTACCATGATATTGTTGACCCTCAAGTTATTAGTTTTCAAATCAACAAGCCATATTTTATGCAAAGATTTCTACCATAGTGTGTAGATTGAGAAGGATTTTTCATCACATCAGCCAAGGAGGAGGGGGGAACTGTAGGAGCACACTGCTTACTCAAGCCAGGAGAGGAAGAAGGGGCACTATTCTTAGCAGAGGAGGGAAGCTGTATTTCACCTTTCCATTCATACTACCCTTCACTTTGATCCCCTGGGTTCAGCCAGTCAAAGAACAGAGTCACAACCAATCTATCCATATCCAAATGCAAGCACAAAATGTAGAAATTTGCCCCCATACATTTTCACAATCCATTAAAACATGAGTAGTTTTTGTTCATGTTGTAATGATAAACCGTGAATGTTACCATAATTGTTCCTTTTATTTCATTGTGTTAAGCTGGAATACAAACAATTCCCAATGAAAACATATTGTTTGTGAATTGTTCGTCCACATTTGGTTGTTAGAAATCCGTGACAGTATTTTCAAATGTGGGAGTCCTAATATTTTGAAACACAAATACCATCAAAATCACATGGTATGTGAAACTCCTACTTTTTACCTTGATTTGCAAGGGCACATCTACACTATGGGGAAGATTGATGCTGCTGCAGTCCATCTTCCAGGATTCAAATTAGTGGATCTAGTGAAGATGCACTAAATAGAACTCAGAGGGTGCCCCCGTCAACACAAGTACTCCTGCTCCTCGCAAGGAGGAAGGGAAACCAATGGGAGCCTTTGCTCCCATCAATCTCCCACTGTGTGGACAGTGATTTAAGATATGTCGATTCCAGCTACACAATTAACGTATCTGGAATTGCGTCGACATTCCACTCCAGTGTAGACCAGGCCGAAGGGATTCACATCACATTGAGTAGTGGTTGGAGCAACATCTCTCTATTGGGCTCCTACAATTAACAGGATACAGAAATCAAATTTTAAACAACCTATGGTTAAAAAAAAAAAAACACTGAGTACTGTTGTACAAGCCATACAACAAATGGTTATATGTTTTATTAAATCATAAATATTTTACATGAAAACTGAAATTATGATGACATGAGTAGAATCCACCAGTTTGTTATTTTTGTATAAAGTCCAAGAGAATGAGACAGGTACCTTTTCTAAGTGAAAATAAGTCACTAAATAAGCCTAGCCGTTACTAAAAATAGACTCCAAGCCAGCCATAGAAAACAGAATTATTTTCCTGGAATGTCTTGGCCCTTAAGAGGCTAACATGGGGGGAATTACACTCAGTATTTCTTTTACTATGAAGCCCCAACTAATAAACCAAGAGACAATTTGGTTCCCACATATGCTTCTTATCTCCTCAGTCAGCTGTGGCCTATATTCCACTTTTAAGTAGTATGCCTTTTCTAGAATTTGAACATTGATCTACCTAAGCAAATGCATCTAAAACTAAGGTCAAGCTGGCATTGAGTTGTGTAAATACAGCTTACAGGAAGAATGTTATGTTAGAAAACTCATTTCAATCATCACATAGCAATACAGGGTATAGGCTTTCCATGAAGACTTTCTTGTAGACATTGCGAGTTGGCCTGGTAATTGTGTTTCTGCAGTATTGTCCAGAGACATGACAAGTAGTATCCTCTGAATGACCATATCCTCCACAGGAGGAAGCTATACAAGAGGGATGACCTTTTGAAAAGAGACTTCGGTGTTGGGTAGATCATTAGTAGTTTTCTTTGATTTATCTGCCACCATCTATTATCTATACTTTATTTTTGTGGAATTCAAATGAAAAGAATGATCTCATACAACAGCCATCATAGGACACTATATTTTATATGAACTGAGACTATACTGATTTGACAAGATCTGACTGCACATAGTTACTCAGAATTAGCCTAAATGGATTCTTCATAGTTGAAACTGTGGCTCATCAGTATTCAGAAAAATCACTGAGGGAGAGGGGGCTTGATTTTTTTTAAAACACAAAAAACGTATTTTTACACTTTTCTGTTTATATTTATCTATTATGCTCAAAGTTATAGTGAACTTTTCAGTAGTAGTCTGGCAACTCAAAAATGTTTATATATTGCAGAATTGCTACAGAAGTCTCTTGCACATATGCAACGCTTCAGTGATTCTCTTACATTTGCAGGGTAGGCTATAGTCAGAGGCTGTCATTCATCATCCTACCAAATGTTTTCCCTAATGTCATGTAATGAGCAAGCTTGAAAGGCATTATTCTTATCACATTCATTTAATCCTTTTTAAAAGACATTATTTTTCTTTGCTATTTTTTCCACATCCCCACCCCCTATTCTTGAAGAAAGACAAACCTAATGTTTTAAAACCTCCAGATTCTTACACCCTTTAGCACACTCCATTGAATGCTTCTAATTTCAAAACTTTTGCTAATTTGTTGATAAGGAGAAGGTTCTAGAACAGGAGATTGGAATTAGTTATTCGTTATTAATTTCACCAGAGTGAATTAGGGTGGCTGCTCCACTCTGGCCAGAAGGGGTTAAAGCAGATTGGAAGGGGCCTGTGCTGCACCCTGGCCAATCAGAAAAGAGCTTGTAGGGAGCCAATGAGAGAGCAGCTTGCTGAGGTAGCCCTGATTATAAAGAGCTGCTCAGCAGAGAAGAGAGCAGTTAGGTCCTCACCAGAGAGGATGTAGGACTGATTCCCAGGGAGGCACCTTAGTGAAAGCAGTGCTAGATGGGCTCAGGGGATCTAGAGAGAGGGAGTATCCAGCCTGACACCTGCCAGGTTGCAGATCTTGATGCAAGAGCTAGGGAGGTGCAGGGGTCTCAGGGGAAGTGTCCCAGGGAACAGGAGGCAGAACTGGGGGACAGAAGGAGGGCAGGATAAGCCTGTTGCCAGTGGGTTTCTGGCCTGGGATCCAGAGTGTAGTGGGTGGACCTGTCCTTCCCACTTTTCCCCTGCACTTGCACCTAGACACACTGAGGTGTAGCCTTTATAGACTGTGGCTTGCCCCTGAAGTGAGGGGCTAGACTGATGCTGCAGTTGGCCACAGTGGCAGGTGCGAGGCTGCCAACTGCTGATGCCCCTGGAAGGTCGGCAAGAGACCAGTTTGGTGGGCACTGCTAGAGGGAAGTGTCCTAAAGAGGGTGATCTGAGGAGCAATGTAAGTCCAGAACAAAGTATGCAGAGAGTGTGGAGTAACAATGGGTGACACACCAGCCAGATGGGGGTGCCCTACTGAGGACAGAGCTAATTCCCATTGTGACCAGCAGGAGGTGCTGCAGTGGTGAGTATCACAACCTGCTTGGTGGGCACAGTTGGAGCAGAGCTTCAATAGCACGTTTCTGATAACATATACGTGGAGAGTGAGATGGATGGAGGCATTGACTTGATCAAAGGAAGTGCCTTGACCATGGTCATGGGAGTAAACTGTTACATGCAAGTTATGTACCTGGAGCATCTTTGTTCCAATGAATACCAGCAGGCTGCCAAAAACTGGGTACTGCTTTTTATCCTCCAAAACCAGCAAATCACTGCATATTCTCAGCACCTCTTGATAATACCACTAACTGGCAACAAAACAATTATCTATCTAAAACACAAAAGTCAAACTATTTGTTTGAAATCCTGAGAGACTAATATTCATTTGAACAAAATCCATTGTCAGCTGCTTCACTGACCAAAGCAATATTGGAATTTGCTGCCCTCTTCTTCCAAGTCTAAAACTATTTCTTTCTGTATAAAGTGAGTGTGATTTGATTAAATGACTACTTTACTAACTAATAAAGAACCAAGCATCTTTAGAACTGTAGCAGTCTCTTATCTAGAGCCAATGGAGGACATGGGCAAAAAAGCAAACAGCCTTTTTCAACTAAACAAATTATTTGTATTTTTCATGCTTTCCATTTCCATTAACATTCTTAGAGTTTTTCATTAACTGATCACATGAGAACAGATTTTAGATATGGATTTTCCACCCTACAGTTTACTCTTCTTCATGCAATAACACTTTTGTACATATACATTGTTTTTATTTAAAGTGATTCCCAAGGAAAAATTATACAGCCTCATTTCAGGGCTCTCCTTTGAAATATGATCAGTTGCAGCGGACAGAAAACTCAGTGCTTTCTAAAGCTGGCAATTTTAAAGTAAAAACCAAGAGGCAGTTGGGCAAAATGCATGGATGGTTTCAGTATTGCTCCTTGTGATGAGGCATGCACAATACAAAAGTCAGCATGAGGACAGGTACTAACTGGCACCCATATTAAGTAGTCAGAGGAGGACTGAATGAACATAGATGTAGTGCAATGTCCTCTCAACTCTGGACATAATCCCCATGTTTCTACCTACATCAGGACTGAGGCATTTTGACAGAGCAGAGTGGAGAAAGCTTAGGAGAAGCTGTAGTGCAAGCTCTGTGGATAAGTAAAGGACATCAGCTTTTAGGATAGTCAAACCAATGCTTCTCAGGAGCAAGTGAGCCCTAGATAGTCTATACACTTCAGATTGTCATGTGGCTAAATCAGGAAACCTGGATTCTCTCTCCAGCTCTGCATACTTCGTGTGATCTTGGGCAAGTTACTTAGCCTCAGCCTCTATGCACTGCTGTCTGCAAAATGAGGCAACCATATTTATGCACCTCACTGGGACAAAGTGTTTACAGCTCTTTAGATGAAAAGTGTTACAGAAGCACAAATAAAATGTGAATGTAGTAAATGCATCTTATGCCACTCACTCACCTATATGCCCCTTCATATCTAAACCTCTGCATCATGCTGGATTCTCCAGCATATCTGATTGTGGCCATTAGGTTGCCCTAATAAAATCAGATATCAATTGCTCCAAGGAACTGTCATACTAACTGGGGATGAGTAGGCACAGGACAGATCAACCAACCCTCCATGCCCAGCACTGCAATTGGCATGACCATTATGCCACCTCCTCCGCACCAGAGGATCCTCCTATCTAGTATTCCACCCTTTACTGCAGCACTAGATACAGATCACCTTTTGTATTACCAGCACAGCACATAGCAACCCCAACAGTAGCATCTTCTGAATGCAGACCAGAGAAGTGGAGGAAAAATAGTACAGTAGGCAACCTGAGTCATATTTAAGACAGAAAATAAAAGGATAGGGGAAATACAAAGGTAGGAAAGTCATAATACATGCAGGTCACTTAAATGCAGTGCAGATGAGACCTGAAGTATCTGATTTTGAGCTACAGGGGAAGGCTGAAGGAATTGGGCTTGTTTAGTTTGGAAAAGAGAAGACCGAGGCTATGTCTCTGGGAGGTATCCCAGAAAAGCTATGCTGTGTCCAAGGAACGTGTCTGCTTTTTCGGAACAATTTCTGGAAAAAGTGGTTGTGTTCTTGCACCATCCCTGTAATCCTCATTGTATGAGGAAGAAGGGATGTTCTGAAAGAGGAGTTTTTCCCGAAATTTGGCCCCATGTAGACAGGCCCAATTTCGGAAAAGCCTCTTCTGAAAAAAGAGCGGTTCGCAATTTGCGTATCTTTTTCCGACTTTTCTTTGCAGTCTAGACATAGCCTGAGGGAGAACATGATAGCGGTTTTCAGATATCTAAAAGGGTGTCACAGGGAGGAGAGGGAAAAATTGTTCTCCTTGGCCTCTGTTGATAGAACAAGAAGCAATGGGCTTAAACTGCAGTAAGGGAGGTTTAGGTTGGACATTAGGAAAAACTTCCTGTCAGGGTGGTTAAACACTGCAATAAGTTGCCTAGGGAGGTTGTGGACTCTCCATCACTGGAAATATTTAAGAGCAGATTAGAAGACAGACATCTGTCAGGGATGATCTAGACCGTGCTTGGTCCTGCCATGAGAGCAGGGGACTGGACTTGATGATCTCTTGAGTCCCCGTCCAGCTCCAGTATTCTATGATTCTATGATGCAGAATAGGGACAGAATGAATAAATACCAATCTCCCAATCAGAGTATGGTCCTAATATTTAAAAAGAGCCACTGAATAATGTTCATGCTACAACATGCAAGGTGACTCCTGGTATTGGACCATGCAAGAAACGTCCGGATCCTTTGTTCAGAGACTATGACTCCCTTAGAGAAAAATCACCTGTGACCAGGAACCACAATAGTAAAAAAAAATCATTGTCAAATCAAAAAATCATCACTGAATCCAAGAACTGTACCTCACTAACTACCTGTCTTGTCTCCCAGCTTCCCATACTTGGCAAAGTCTTACAGAATGTAGTAGAAACTCTGTCTCAAACATACCTGAGTTTCACCAGCATCTAGGCCTTATCCTCATTTTTTTTTTTAAAGGCTAATTCAAGTTAGTCATCCCATAGTTCCCCACACAGTCTTTAACTTGACATGCTAACTTTTGCAAAACCTATACACTTCAACTTCACTAAAATTTTAACATTAATTTGTCAAAAACACACCTTCTACTTTTAAGACACCCCTTCCCCCCAGTGAGTCTTCAAGCTTGCACACTGCACTGGTAATCAATCTTATCCTAAAACTGGTATAAATAATATGAAAATTGAGTTTTCATATAAATATGCCATCACTGTATTTACCTGCACTTCCACAGGCACAGATGCTTGCAGCTCCCCTTTGGCCACAGATCATTGTTCCCAGCCAATAGGAAGTGTTGGAAATGTCATGGGCTGGGACACCACTTCCGGCAACTCCCATTGGTTGAGAACTGCAATCTGTAGCCAATGGGAGCTGAAAGCACTCATGTTTGCAGAAGCACAGGTAAACAAAGTGGCACTGGCCCACCAGGGGCTAATCCTGGTGAACAGCCTCATTTTATTGCCCACCCCTTCCCAAGGAAATCTAGTCAAGATTCAGGAGCCCATTGTGCTGTACAAAACATAGAACCAACAAACAGTTCTTGCCTCAATGAGCTCATAATTCAAATACAGGACAAAAGACAACAAATAGATACAGACAAATGGGAGTGTCTAAGGAAATAATGAGACAATACTGATCAGCATGATAAGCACATCAGCAGCCTACCTTAAGTTTTTTGTAGGCATTGCAGCAAAAGAAAGTTTTAAAAAGGGATTTGAAAGAGAACAACAAAATAACTTTGCAGATGTTCACAAGGAACTTTTCCAAAACACAAAGGGCAGCTTGTAGAGCTAAAAGCACTATATAAATGTTAGCCGAAATAATCATCCAATGCTATGCAGAAAATGAAGCACTGAAGACCTGATTCTCCTCTGCTCTACTCCATGTACAGTCATACATAGCATAAAATGCTACCAGATCAGAAAATGGTAGCTTTCTATTCCTACATAATAAATATGCAAAGTGCAGTAATTAAGAAACAAGGCCCCCAGGGCATATGTGGTTTTCCAGAGGTCATGCAGCAAGTCAGTGGCAAAACTGAGATGAGTTTACTATTCCTGGTGCCTTGCTAAGCAAAAGAATATATTCCCTTAAGAGCTGAAGTCCCCAGCATCTTTAATCTGGAACTTTTCCCCAGCACTTCTGAAAGGGAAAAAAACAACATAGAAAACAGCCTTTCTGTAGGAAGGGGATGGAACTTTTTTATGATCATTAGTCTGATCCCCACAGGCCTGTTTATATTGTAGCTTTTCCCTCTTCAGTCAGAGGAAACAATAAAATAGTATTTTAGAGTTTGGCAAATACCTAATAACTTCCTGGGACACACAATATACACAACATGAACTGAGAAAAGCTTTTGATCATTATCTTGAACTACACAACATAACAGAGTATGAAGTTTACTCTTATGTGAGCCATTTCCTGACACAATGGTTCCAAGAGCTCAGCCTCTATTTGCTGGGATAATTGTGACAGCTGGATATCGTACTAACATATTAATATATATTTATTAGAGTCATATATAGTCTCCATTCTTCATTTACCAGAAAAAAGTGGATGTGTGTGAATCTCAAGGAAAAATGTAATTTTAGTTCTCTGAATGTCCCACTACGAAAAGATATTACACTTACAGTGCAAAAACTTCAGTTGGTCTAGGATAAAAATCAAATTAAAGAGAAGAGTTGTCACTCTAGAAGCTAGATAACCTTCTAAATTTGGTTATCTGTATTAGGAAACTGCTTAAAGACATATGGACAGACTTCTGTCAGTAGCGGATTAGTTCATTCTTACCTCTCTTGTGCCATCTAGTGTTTTCAAGCTGTTACTGAGGCTCGAACACTTAAGGATTCAGCTGATCATTCAACCTTCCTGTACAGCAGTGAGGGGCAGCCTAGGCTGGTAAGTGGGCCACATGAATGGCATTCCTTCATCTTTGTGGGCTGTAAGATTGTCATAACCAAGCTAGTCTCATGGGATGGGATAATTTTGCTAACTGAACTTATGTACATATAATTTGGGACGTGTGCCGATTGGATGCAGAGGAAGTGTACGGCGCTCACAGTCAATGTTGTGTGCAATCAGCACACACCTCACTTTACATGTATGCCACTTTCATAATACGCGTAGGGAAAAAAATAACCTATGTGGATGAAAACCAGCAGAATCTGGCAACCCTGCACATGAGCAATAGTAAACAAAATGTCTCATGGGCACAGAATCCTGATAGGCTTCAGGCTGACCACCACTGCTATACAGTCAAGGATGGGCAAACAAACAAGTCTTAAAAAAAAAAAGATTTCTCAGAGGTGAGTCCAAGTAATGAAAAAGTTGAAAATGAGCAGTACTTTAATGACCAAACAACATAAAGGGAAGGTTTTAGACTTTTAATGGGTACTATAGCACACATATTGAGACACTGTATAATAGAACCAGGAAGTCTCATTGGAGTCCTGTTCAACACAATCTGAGTAGAATTTAGTTGGGAAAAGTAGGAGACTCAGGCTATGTCTAGACTACATGGCTCCGCGATGGAGCCATGTAAACTAGTTTACCCGGCATAGGCAAAGAAGCGGGGATTTAAATAATCCCCGCTTCATTAAAATAAACATGGCCGCCGCGCTGTGCCGACGATCAGCTGATCCGGCACAGTGCGGCAGTCTAGATGCGGATCTGTCAGCTGGGGAAGTCTTTGCCAACCGATCCCTTATGCCTCGTGAAACAAGGTTTAAAGGTTCGGTCGGCAAAGGCTTCCCCAGCCGACAGATCCGCATCTAGACTGCCGCGCTGTGCCAGATCAGCTGATTGTTGGCACAGCGTGGCAGCCATGTTTATTTTAATGAAGCGGGGATTATTTAAATCCCCGCTTCTTTGCCTATGCCGGGTAAACTAGTTTACATGGCTCCGTCGACGGAGCCATGTAGTCTAGACATACCCTCAGTGAGGACAGAAACACAATTATCTTCACATACTTACATTTCCAGGTTTGCCCAACTTGTACTTTGGGCTTGGATATTTAATCTAGTCAAAATAGTCATTAATAGTTGTGACTGATGCATCTATTACATCCATCATTCCTCAGAACTGAACCTTCCTGTCCTGTGGACAAAGCTTTTCAGCCCTTTAGCTAAAAGTACATGCTGTTTCCATGGTGCATGGTTAGCGAACCCTTCCTTCCATCAAGCCACAGGTTCTTTGACACACCAATATGTGGACACTGGCTGTTAATTTTGTCATTGAAATTCCTGACCCAAGTGGTGACCCAAAAAATAAACCCATAGCTGATTGACATGCTAGACTGCTGGTACATACAGTTACTCTCACTGCAAGCTCAGTATTTTTCAAGCGTACCACACAACTGCTTGCCTTCACAGTCGTGGCAAAGAAGCAGCAAGTTTTATCAAGAGCTGTAAAAGTGTGGAGAGTCACTAGCCAAGGAAGTCTTTTTTAATATAAAATTTAAGACATTCTTTAAGTTCCCAAGCCACTGATGAATTCTGGAAAGGTAGAAGAGTGAAGCTACCCAGCTGGGGAGAAGACAGATATAATGTTGAAAAGTTCTCATGATTTTATTATGAATTCAGCATGTAGAAAGCAGGATCTCTATCCCATGGGAAGTTTGATATTGTTCCAAATCAGGATGCAAAGTTGAAAGATCAATTTTCTTTTTCTTTTCTTTTTTTTTTTCAGAATGGAAAGTTTGAAAATATTTAGATTCAGAAATTTGACATTCTCAAATATCAGATCAAAAACAGGTGGCTGTCTTGTCACAAACCAATTCTACAAGCCAAATACACAGAGAGGCGTTGGAATTACAATTCATCCACAAATTCAGTTCTCACACTGATGACCTCCTCAATCGAGATAATGGATGGCTGGGACATTATCAACCTAACATTCAATGAAAGTGCCAACAGCTCTTTGCCTTGTAGATTCTTGTGTTAGTACCCTTCCTGTCTAATTGCTATCCTATAATCCTTATCTGCTTCTTTTAACTATCCAATGTTTAGGTGCTTATAGGTTACCGGTTCTACCTACTTGTTTTTCCCTTTGATATTTTCATACCTTCTGCTCCTTGTTTCCCTTCCCCTTCCTTTTTTTTTCCTTCCCCCTTCTCTCCTATTTATTTTGGGTCTGTACATCCTAAACTCAAAACTCCGGTCATCTGAAGAAGTGGGCTGTGCCCACAAAGCCCATGATACCATCTACATGTTTTGTTAGTCTATAAAGTGCTACCAGATCATTTGTTGTGATCAAAAACAGTGACATTCCTCAATCAAAATGTTTTGTTTCAGTTTATTCACATTTTCTTTCAAATAAATTCAACATGAATCTGTCTGCACATGACCTGCTGCAGTGTATGAATAGAGTTCTAATTCAGACAATAGTAGCCTGGGTAGGGATTCTGACCCATAGAAGAGAATGGGGACATAAAACAGGGAGCTATAATTTCCATGAGACGCTGTAGCAGACACACATTCAATGTCAAAAAAGACAAATCAAAACATGGCAGTTCAAAAACCAAAAGGTTTCCATTCAGGTTGGTTTGACCCAAATTAAAATACTACTTTCAATTTTCCCATCAGAAAATCAAAACCATTTGGGAAAATCAAAGACAATAATAGAACATTCCTGTCCAGCACAAGCACAAGTTTTGTTTCAGATGTTTTTCTTAACATCTCTGCTACTGGAAGCATATGATTATATAAGAATCTCAGCTTTCATTTAAAAAAAACTCTTAGCCTTCATGGCTGTGGGAATAAAACCTGAAAACATTATTTAAATATGACCCAAAGACGCAGAAAACAGGACGCAAATAAAAAGAACCCAACACTTATTTCTTTCAGGTCATTATTTTCATTATTTTGGAGATTAAGGGGAGATACTTATGTCTTGCTGGACATGATTATCCTCTTGGCATATACATATCATTTCTGTATCCGAAGTTATGAATATTGACTAAGGATCTGTATTTCAAATAGGTTCTGAAAAATGCTCACAGCCAGCTTTTTAGGTACAACAATGAAGAAGCCAGACAGTGCTGATGGCCCATCAGCAAATTCAATGGACCCTAAAGGAACTTCCCCTTCCTGAAAATGTTCCAGCCAGCCTGTAAGTAATGGCTGCTGTGACTAAAGGTATGCAAGGGCATGTGACCAGGCCACATGACACCATCTTGGAATGTCAGTATTATTCTACAAACTGGTCTGGGAACCAAGTTTAAAGCAAACAGTTCCCACCAGAAGCTAAAGCTATATAAGGTAGGGAGATTTCACTCCCCAAACAAGAAGATTCCTGGAAACATTTGAGGAACAAAGTCTAACTAGGGGAAGTGGTGGGCTCAAACTAATGGGATTTTTAGCCTGTGTATGAAAACCTGGGAAAGCCAAGCTGCAAGCTTGTGCTTTAAGAATCTGCCAGCCTACTTGCACTATCATTCAGTGTAAGAAACCACTAATTCACATCCAAGCTATCTAGTAGATGAAGCTTAGTTTGCATTTTTGTTTGTTATGTAACCTGATTGCCATCACTTACAATCTATCTTTTGTGGTTAATAAGCTTAAGAACATAAGAATGGCCATACTGGGTCAGACCAAAATTTCTATCTAGCCCAGTATCCTGTCTGCCAACAGTGGCCAATACCAGATGCCCCAGAGGGAGGGAACACAATAGGTAATCCTCATGTGATCCCTCTCCTGTCTCCCATTTACAGACAAACAGGATACGTCTAGATTACATCCCTCTTTCGACAGAGGGATGTAAATTAGGCACTTCGAAATTGCAAATGAAGCCAGGATTTGAATTTCCCAGGATTTGCATAATCGCATCATGGCTCTCTTTCGAAAAAGCGCTATTTCGAAAGTAAAACTGCAGTCTAGACACAGTTCTTTCAAAAATAGAAGCCTTTTTCGAAAGATCCTGTAAACCTCATATAACCGGTGGTTATTTAAAGGGGAGGGCCTCCAGAACCCACTTTTCTTTTCTTTTTTACTGGGTAGATGGAAGTGAACTTTTGAACTTTTCTAGATAAGTCAGCATCTGCTCAATTCACTGTCTCCTTCTGTTTGTGGCAATTTTTCAGGTCCATAATGTTTTCTTCTGAACCCATACTGTGCTTAGAGTTAGTATGCATAGCTAGATACAAACAGATATGAAATAGTAATTACAAAAAATTACTAAGGAGACTGAGTACCCACATCCTAAGAACTGCAATGCAAGTGCTAGGTGCTTGAGCAACTCTAAGAATCACACAAAAAAAAGCACGTCTTAAGGCATCTCTTCATTGCAAGGAGAACTCTGTATGACTCCTGACTCCAGTCTCACCCATGTGCAAACTGTCAACGTGAGTGTAATGGTGCTTTTATCTCAAGTTGTTTGGTCCAAGGGAGATGCAAAGTGGCTCAATTTACTGCAGTGCAAAGCAACATACTTGTCCCTAACAGCTTTGTGTGAGGTTGTGCCAGTGTGGACATGCACACCTCAACTGTTATTCACAGTGGGGCTTCTCATTTGAGGAAGGCTAACTCCAGAGGCCTAACTAGACTGGAGGTAATGCAAGTTAATTCTGAAGTGAAAACAGATGGACTTGACCTTGAAACCTGAAACTGCATTGCTCAGCACTCTCCAGGTCTTGAGGATCCAAGATTCAAGGAAATATAGATCCCAACTTCATATCTCAGAGGTCTCTTAGACCAAATCAATAACACAGTTAAAAATCAGCCCTAAAGTCCACACATTGCTCTTAACTCCAGTGTATCTCCACAAAAAATGGAAGCAAATTTTGACCAGTTATTCCAGAAAGAACTTGGCACTTAGCTGCAGTCTGTGTCTTAAACACTAAACTTTAGAATATGCATTGCATACAAGACCTGACCCAGCAATGTGTTTATTCAGGTGGCATTCTACATCACATTTATTTCCCATATAATTTACAGTATTAGCACAGGAGAATGGGTTTCTGTTGTATGAATTATGTGAAAAGAAGAGTGATATGAAGGTAAACAGGGAAGTAAACTTGGCATGCAAGATCAGGAAAGACATTCCAATGTAGGGGTGAGCACAGGCGAAGGAAAAGAAGCATGTTAAGAGGAAGGGAATCAAAGGTGCATGAAGCAAATTAGAATTACCAAAGCATAGGCCCTGAAGTGGCGATTGCAAGTGACTAGCAACTGTTACAGCATCCAAAATTATACTGGATGCTTCAGAGAAACATGAAAGACTCCTTTGGGGTCACCACCAGGCTACTTACCTAGGTTCAGGTCCCTAGTCTGAATCGGATAGAATGATCATAGTACTCACCTGAGGTTCAAGTACCTCCTCTTAATCAGGCATCACACCTAATAGCTATTCTGGCATCTCTCTCTCTCTCTCTCTTCCAAGCCAGACCACAAGAGCTTCCTGAAAAAAAAATTAAAAATACACCTCTCAAGTTTCCACAAACAGTTTCAATTTTGAGGAATCCTTGTTTTCCAACCAAAGAAATCACATAAAAAATTCCTTTCTGATTCTAGTGATGCTATGTAGGCAAGAGAGCTATGCAGAGCTTTATAAGCAAGGAGTATGAATTTCATGTGGAAGGAGAAGTGGAGGCAGCACAGAGACTAATACAAGATGAGATCAAAGATACTACAAATCATCAGAGAACAGCAGAAGTGGCTATATTTCATGACTATTCATTCTCCTTTCAGCAGAGCAACTTGATAGTAAATACATGTATGGAAGTACAAATCAGTACTGTAGCTCTTTTGGCTGACCTCACCCCACTATCTTCCATTAGAAAAATTGCTACTTCACTACTACAAAAAGTCACAATAGTTTAGCAACACAAGTACGCTCTATTCCTATTGAGCTAACATCCAAGGTAATTACTGTGCCCACACATTTCCCCATCTGCAATATTTAGCAGAAACAGTAACATTCCATAATTGCTTACAGGTGTTAGACCTGTGTGTACACAGCATTTGCATTGACTGTAATAGTAAGCAAGCATGCAGCAGCTATTAGATGGATATACAAGGTCAGATCATTCCCTCTTTGCAGTGCTCTGAACAGGCTGTTAATTTTAAGAAAACCAGTGGAGATACTAGGTCTTTAAGGAACAAATCCCCACCCAGTTTAGGACATCTATCCTTCAACAGTAAATGGAATCTGTGTGTCTGTGAAGCCAGATGCAGCAAACTCATTCAATTGTCTGTACCCTTTATGCACTGGAGAGCTGTAGTCTATGAAATATCCCCTATCACAGCACATTGGGGGGATATGGAGAAGGGCTGGGGTCAAAGCCAGTGGATACATCAGAGGCCTCAAGCATGAGATGTGTGAGAAGCATGCATAGAACCATAGAATTATAGGACTGGAAGAGATCTGAAAAGGTCATTGAGTTCAACCCTCTACCCCAAGCAGAACCAACCCTAACTAAATCATCCCAGCCAGGGCTTTGTCAAACGGGAGTTAAAAACCTCTAGGGATGGAGATTCCAACATCTCCATAGATAATCCATTCCAGTGCTTAACCATCCTCCTAGTGAAATAGATTTTTTTTCCAATATCCAACCTAGACCTTCCCCACTGCAACTTGAGAGCATTGCTCCTTGTTCTACCATCTGTCACTACGGAGAACAGCCTCTCTCCATTCTTTTTGGAACCTCCCTTCAGATAGGACGCAATATTCTAGATGTGACCTCAACAGTGCCAAATAAAGGGGAATAATCACTTATCTAGATCTGCTGGCAATGCTCCTCCGAATGCACCCTAATATACCATAAGCCTTCTTGGCTACAAGGGTACACTGTTGACTCATATCCAGCTTCTCATCCACTGTAATCCCCAGGCCCTTTTCTGCTGAACTGCTGTTTAGCTAGTCAGTCTACAGCAGTGCTTGGGATTATTCCATCCAAAGTGCAGAATTCTGCACTTGTCCTTGTTGAACCCCATCAGATTTCTTTTGGCCCAATCCTCCTATTTGTCTAGGTCACTTTGGACCCTATCCCTACCTCCAACATATTTACCCCTCCACCTAACTTACTGTCATCTGTGAACTTGCTGAGGGTGAAATCCATCCTTTCATCCAAGTCATTAAAATCCTTTTCCCCAAGAGTACAGCAAGAACCCGTTTGCCAGCTGCCTGATTATCTGGCTTTGGCACAGGGACCAGGAATGAGTCCGAAAGGATTTTGGCCCAGCCTTTCTGAAGTTTCAGCAGAAAGTGGGGAGAGGGGCAATTTCAGTAACCCAGCAAATATTCAAATACATCAGAGGCCTTTAAGGAGATGGAAATAAGTCTGGATAGAATCTGTACCAAGATGTATGAATCCTGTTGGGATCTGCAGAATCTCCCCCCAATGCTCTGTGGCCCTGTGACAGCAGAGTGATGTCATAGTTGTAGATAATTGCAGCTCCTATATGAGAATGGTTGGAGGTGACAAAGCAACTCTCAACTGTTCAGTGAGTGAAAGGAAGAAATCATCATCAATTAAACTGTTCAGCTTGAATATTGTTTGTTCTCCCCTTACATGTTTTGTGGTATTCCAGTTTTCCAGGACCTTCTATCCCCTTCTCCACGCTTCTCCCAGGCTACATCTAGACTGCTTTCTTCTGCCAAAAAGAAGATATGCAAATTCGGAGCTAATTTGCATATCTTCTTCCGATCACGTTATCGGAAGAGGTTTTGTCGAAAAAGAAAGCAGTTTAGACGTGGTTCTTTTGAAAAAAAAAAAACCTTTTTTCGAAATAACTCTGCACACCTCATTTTTTTTAGGAAGAAGGGTTCTTTTGAAAAAGGGTTTTTTTTTTTTTCAAAAGAACCATGTCTAAACTGCTTTCTTTTTCGACAAAACTTCTTTTGATAACGCAATCGGGAAGAAGATATGCAAATTAGTTTCTAATTTGCATATCTTCTTTCAGCAGAAGAAAGCACTCTAGACATAGCCCCAGTGTGAAAAGATGTTTTCTCTGGTGAAAATGACAAAAATTGTTCTGACTTTTGGAAAATTGCTACTTTGGCACAGTTCTGCTGCTGGGCTGCCTGTTCTGCTGTTGGGCTGCACCTCTGGCCCACTTGGAAAACATATTCGTTCCATCAAAATTTCTTGCAGTGTGGAAAGGCTTTGCTGAACAATTCTATTGCATGCACAAACAAGGGCAGTAAAGTAGCAGTTTTATTCATGAAGATAATGGTATGAGGTCAATCGCAAAAGCTACAAAAATGGCACTTCCCCTTGTTCTTTGGTTTACAATGTCTTGGATCTAAATATTGATCTTTATGCTGCCTCCACATGTCCTTCCATACGAAAGTCTAGCCCATGCTTTTAAAGCTCATCTTAGCTCTCCTGCTCACATATCACCACTAGAGCTAGTTAGGAAGTTTACCAAATGTTTTTGTCACAAACTGCTGATTTGTCAAAATTGACAAAACTTCTGTTACGAAGGCTCCTCGGGATTCGTTCTTGGTAATATTCCTGCAATAAAATAGACTTAGGTTATGGTTGCTTTGCCCATTCTGAGGAAGAATTACCAGCCTGCAAGCAGCAACAGCTTGCTGCGAGAGCTTTCAGGAATGATCAGAATAGGGACAGGAAGGGGGGACAGGTTGAGCACTAAGACCCAGGGAAGGCATTGCTTCCCCTTGCCTCTTATACCCACCACCCATGACTTGCCTCTTTCCTTTCCTCTAGAAGATCTGCCTGGCACCTATCTTTCCCAAACCCTGGACCTAGCCAGCTTTCTCTCAAAAGACTCATATCTGCTCTCCTTCTACCTACCTTGTTTATTCCTTTCTTTCCCTCCAAACTGAGCAGGACTCTTATTTTAGCTCCTCTCTAAAAGCCTCTTTCCTGCTCCAGGTGTCTTAATTTGTACTAATTAACCCTTGCCTGCCCTGCATGGAAGCTGCTGTGGCCAGTTACAATCACCAGTATTATAAAGAGTTGAATGCTACCTTTTTAACACAACCCACCATCCCAAATTTTGCACTTTACAGCAATAATCTTTTATCAGTGTTTCTGTGTGCTCACAGGGGCTGTGTCTACACTGGGCCACTTATTCCGGAAAATCAGCCGCTTTTCCGGAATAAGCTGCGAGCTGTCTACACTGGCCCCTTGAATTTCCGGAAAAGCACTGACGATCTACTGTAAGAAATCAGCTGCTTTTCCGAAAAACTATGCTGCTCCCACTTGGGCAAAGTCCTTTTTCCGGAAAACTGTTCCGGAAAAGGGCCAGTGTAGACAGCACAGTAGTCTTTTCGCAAAAAGCCCGATTGTGAAAATGGCGATCGGGCTTTTTTCCGGAAAAGCGCATCTACATTGGCCACGGATGCTTTTCTGGAAAAAGGGCTTTTCCGGAAAAGCATCCTGCCAATGTAGACGCTCTTTTTCCAGAAATACTTATAACGGAAAACTGTTCTATTTTAAGCATTTCCGGAAATTCATGCCAGTGTAGACGTAGCCTTAGAGTATGGTCCAAAAAAATTCCTTAAACATCAATGGAAATTGTACAACATACTAAACAGATTAAACCTTTACTGAACAGTTGATATAATTTCATTTTATGCCACCTATTTCCCCTTCTTTATTTGCACATTCTACTTAAGATGATCATGGTAGAAATGGCAGAAATCCTGCTCATGAACTATGGTTTTGACTAAATATTGCTAAAGAACTTTACAGCAGAAAAAAATATTAACACAATTTTAAAAGTACTCAACTTTGAGCAATATGAGAATAAATAATTGTTGTATATTTTTGCCTAAAATATATCATAAGAAAATAAAGAAGAGGTGCAGCCAAGCAGCTCAACTCACTGCCCCATCCACAGACGCCACCCCTGCAGCTCCCACTGACTGCAGTTCCTGGCTAATTGGTGCAGCAGAGCCCGCTCTTGAGAAAAAGACAGCTTGTGGAACCTCTTGGCTGACCCTGCACATAGGAGCAGAAGCAGAATATGCCACTACTTCCGGGAACCACGTAGTGCTAAGGCAGACAGGGAGTCTGCCATAGCTTTGCTGCACCATCGACTGGACTTTTAAAGGCCTGCAGTGTTGACCAGAGCTGGCAAGCTTCTTTTTTAGCCAGTGTTTCAATCGAAAACCTGATACCTTGCAACCCTAACATGATACCTTCAAATATGCTGCTATGTGGGGTATGCTAATCCTCTTGACCACTTAAATTTGTTATGCCCTTCAACAAAAAACAATATTTTTTTCCTTTGTACTAGACATCCTGGGAATTCCCGTGCCCAAAATTCTTCCCAAATCAAGAAACTTCTACTTTCCAAAAATGTGCACTATAAGATTCTTCACTCTGCAAAGTTAAATAAGTAGCACCACTAACCTCACTTCTCCTATGCAAGCACATAGTTCTCAAGAAAACAAAGCCAGGGAACAAGTTCAGCACTCAGCGAGCATTGTGATAGCAACTATGGGAGGCAAGATGCTAGAAAAAAAATATACAATAATTCTGTGCCTGATATTCTTTCAGAACATTTCATGTTCTGTTATCAAAACATATGTGACTCCAAACACTATATTTTCCATTTGCAAAGTAACAGAGTAATCTGCACCTCAAATAAATAAATGAAGTGTTTTACATCCTTGGTTTACAATGTTTTCATGGCCAGGTTGGACATGTTTAGATTTTAAATAATATCAATAACTGTCATATTTATCTCAAAATAGGGTGTCTGGCAAAAGAGATTTTACTTGATTAATGTTGATAATTGGGTTTTCAGCCCTCCAGGATAGTCCTGGAGTCTCCAGGAATTAAAGATGATTTATCTTTATGTAAAGATTGTCATGTGATGAAACCTCCAGGAAATGTCCAATTAAAATTGGCAACTCTAATTGCTAAATTAATCAAAAATCTCTGTCAGTCACAGGCTATGTCTAGACTGCAGAGTTAAATTGGAAAAAGACACGCAATTTGCGGTACACAAATGGCGTATCTTTTTCCGATGTTCTTTTGAAAGAGGCTTTTCCAAAATTCAGCACCTCTACACAGCACCAAATTTCAGAAAAACCTGCTCTTTTGACACATCCCTTATGCCTTATAGAACGAGGTTTACGGGGATGGTGAAAGAGCGTGTCCACTTTTCCGAAAAAAAATTTGGAAAAGCAGACCCGTTCCTTGGACGTGGCATTGCTTTTCTGGGATACCTCTGGTAACCCGGAAAAACGCTGCAGTCTAGATGTAGCCTTAGTTACACAATCTTAGCAAACATTTTCTAAAGCAGTAGCTGTTAATAGGTTTGTTTAGTTTCTCTAGGCAAACACGGTATGCAGTGCCCTGCCTACATGAAAAAATAACAGCCTTAGAGATAGTTTAAATGAACTTTACTCTGTTTGTGCAGCATCCTCCTTATCTGTTATTCCTGAATGCCAGCTAACAGATGTAACAGATCGGTGGGTGGTTTTGTTATATGAGTAAATGTCTGCTATAAAGGTGAAGCCACAAAATTCATTCTCAGTTGTGACTAACAGAATTAAAACTCACGTCTCCAAGGGGGAAAGGTTAATCATATGATTAACCAACTGGGACATTTAGCTGCTCACATAGCAGGAGTCACATTTTGCTAAATACAAAAAGAAAATCCATTACAAACAAACAAAAGAATGAAAAATGAACACTGTTCCATCACATGAAAAGCAGTTGACTACAAAGGAGAAATTGATCAACTTTTTTGGTACGGGCTATTTTGTTTTCTGTGTGTACAGCATCTTTTGTGGTACAGTGCCTAGCACAAATTACCCTACATTGGGGTTTCTAGGCACTATGTTAATACACATAAAAAAGAATAGCAATGGAACTTGCATTATTCTTCACCACACAGTGCAGCAGGTGTGAAATAAACATGAAACTAGCAGTGCCTAAAGGAACACCTACTTTTAATATAGCAGCAAGGAAAATATGGTGGAGTTCACTTAGGCTACGTCTACACTGCAGTTATTTCAGAATAAACTATTGCGGAATAGTTAGTCCGAAATAGTTTATTTTGAAATAGCACATCTACACTGCAGGGAAGCCTCAAAATTAGTCCAAGACAGGCTTCCCTAATGTAGACGTCCTATTTCGATTGAGCGCTCCAGGAGGAATAACTTAGAATGGCCCTGGTGAGGGGTTATTTTGAAATAGCAGCAGTGGAGCGTCTACACATGCCTTATTTCGAAATAGCTGTTTCGGAATAGGTGTTATTCCTCATAGACTGAGGTTTACAGAAGTCAGAATAAGCCACCCGTTATTTCAAAATTATTTCAAAATAATGGAATTGCTGTGTAGACACTCGCATAGTTATTTCGGAATAACAGCCGTTATTCTGAAATAACTTTGCTGTGTAGACACACTCCTAGCTACGTCTAGACTGCAGAGCATCCACACTGCAAGCGCATTTTTGCACAAGAAAATGTACAGTAAATCAGAAGAAGAGAGGGGTTTTTGCTCAATAGTTATTCCTCTTTCTACAAGGAATAAGCCTTTTTGAGCAAGAGCTCTTGTGCAAAAAGGTGGGGGGGGGAAACAGGGGTTTTTGGTGCAAAAACAGCCAATCGAAAGAAGCACAGGTGCCCTCGTGGCAATTCTGTTAATGGCAATCAGAGCTTTCTTGCGAGAAAGCGTCCATGCAGTCTGGGCGCTCTCTTGCGCAAAAGTGCATTGCTTTTCTGATGTGCTTTTGCAGTGTGGATGCGCTCTTGCGCAAGAAGTTTTTGTGGAAGAGATCTTCCTCAAAAAGATGCAAGAAGTGCAAGAAGCCTGCAGTCTAGACGTAGCCACAGAGTGAACTCAGAGATACTGATACCTCATTGAAAATGAAAGAGAAGTTGTTTCAATGCATTATTCATGGCCGTATAATATCAATGGCACATTGAATACGTCACAGATGGGTAAAACAACAAATGGTTACAATTTAGGCAGCCATGAGAAAGTTGTAGTAGTTACAGTGAACCTCTTTTTTAGTTCTAAGATAGCTGTAAAGTTATTTCATTATAAAAAGTTTCCACTGTTGTGCACTGTGACAGGGTGTATCAACTCTGCACTGGGTTCAAAGGGGTTAACTTGGGCCTGCTGGGTGAGAAGGGCCCACACCCACAGCACTGCTGGGCATGATCCAACTGGAGGCTGGCTATAAAAGCCTCTGGAGCTGCTCAGGGGGAAGAGGTGCTGCACGAGTTACAGGGAGGAAGCACAGCTGGACCAAGTGGCAGCAGCTAGGATGAGAAGAGCTGCAGTAGAAGCCACGGGAGCTGAGCATGAAGACAGAGAGGACTTCAGGCAAGATCTGGGTTGGAAGCAGCCCACAGTGGGGAATTAATCCCTGAGAGTTTGGTGTGTTGTAGTAGGATGCCCTACAAGCTAATAGTGGGCTGCACCACTGCTAACAGGGCCCTGGGCTGGGACCCAGTGGAGAGGGAGAGCCTGGGTCCCCTACCCACTTCCTCAGATACCCCCACGCGGGGGGGAGCACTGTCTACTATATATTGACTTTGTGACTGTTGGGCCGTACTACCCTGATCCCAGAGGGAATGCATATTGACTCTGGCCATTGGGCTATACTACCCTGATCCCAGACGGGGAGTATAATGATTCTGTGGCCATTGGGCTATACTGCCCTGATCCTTGAGGGACTGCATGTGGACTTTGAAGCCGGTAGGCCATACTACCCTGAGTGCAGATTGCAGTACATAGATTTTGTGGCTGATAGGCCACCGTAAATCAAACAGGAGTCTGAGGGGCTGCAGCGGACTTTCCCCGCCCTCTCTGGTGGCTGGACAAGGTACTCCTCGACATGCACATATAGTATTCATAATTAAAGTTCTCAGTTATTTTAGACAGCTCTATGTTACTAAAACTGCAAATGCTGAAGTATAAGCAACTCTCACATTCTCTAGGTCAGGGGCAAGCACAATATGGTCCACGAGCTGAATCCAGCCCACCAAGCCACCAGATCCGACCTGCAGACCACCCTGCAGGGACCCTTAGGTAGGGAGCAACTCCACGCTACTTTAAGCAGCTGGCTGTTTCCTGTGGTGCTCTCTTCTACAGGAACCAGGGACAGGGGTAGGATTTGCATGCTGCCCCCTGCCCTCAGCATAATTTCTCAGCTCCTATTGGCTGTGAGTCCGCCTCGAGGTCCTGCAGGGCTACTGGCCAGGAACTGCCTAAGTAAGCATCTCCCAACCAGAGCCTGCCTCTGGAACCCCAACTCCTTGCCTCAGGTCACCACCCAAACCCTCTACATCCTTCCCTATTGCAGGTCACAACTCCCCCTCAGCCCCTGCATCCCTTTCTACACTCCTCCCCTAGGCCAAAATCCTCTCCTGCACCCATACTCCCTCTTGGACCATGCACCCCAATTCCCTGCCTTAGATTACAATCCCCCTCCTTCATCCAAACTCCCTCTCAGACCCCACACCCTCTACCCCTATCCACTACCCTGAGCTCCGTTCTGCACCCAACTTCTGTCCCAGACCCTGCACCTCCTCCATAGAAAAGTGCAGCTCTTGACCACTTACCAAAATCTTGAAGTGCCCCCCCCCCCATCAAAAAGTATTGCCCACCCCATTCTAGGTATTTGAGACAAAACAGCAATGATTTTAAGTGACTACTGTACAGTTACATGTTTTCTTAATGCAGTTCATCCCAGTCACAGTTTGTGCCAGCCAGCTAATGTTCTTTGACAAAAATAATTTAATTACAAAATGAGACTGGTTCTGGAAAACATTTCACTCTAGCTTTGATGACTGATGTTAGTCTTTTTTTAGCACTTTACTTTGTAGAAGAGGCTTTGTTTGTGCCATAGGGTGCATTCACAGCAGGTGGCACCTCCTCCTGGGGATTAACTCTGGCTCGGTGCTGTGCCCTCTCTGGCAGTGCTCCTTCCATCATCATTTTACCCTGAAGATCCTTTTGTTCCAGGAACCACCGTCTCCTCTTTGAGAAACTCCCAGAAGGGGAAACCACATAGTGAGTTGGCCAGAAAGCTGTCTCACAAAGTCCTTCTGCACAAGCCATTCCAGGCCATCTTCTCCAGTACTACCTTGTTCATGCCACTTCTGCAGTGGCCTGTCAGGAAGCCTGGGCATGCCTATGACCCAGGTTCACTCCTGGGATCCCCAGACCAGAAGTTCTGAGATTTCCTCTCACAGCTTCTTCCCTAGAATGCTTTCTACAACTCTTGGCTCTCCTCCTTTCTGTGGGTATACCAGCTCTAAACCCTGTTTCTCTTCATCTAGGTGCTATCAGCCAGTAACTACCAACCTTCCCTAGCTTCTCCTCCAGGTGCAGCCTCGGCAGTTAATAGGTCTATCTGGCCACTTCCAGTGTGGACACCCCATCATGGTCTGACTGAAGATGTTAAAAACCATCTTAAATAGCTACCACTAACTAGACCTACAGCTATGAAATAGGTTGGGTAGGAATACAACTGACATCTAATTATTCGTACAGCATTGACACAAGACCACACTTCAGTATTGATGTTAAATAAAACTTTTGCTGACAGCAGTGTGTGACATGTTATGACATCTGGCACTTTTCTAAAACAATGGAGTTCATTTTCTTATCCCGTAATGGGCCATCCTGACAGCTAAAAGCTCCTGCAGTATTAGGCACACACACAGAAGCATGCACTCACAAACGCACACACACATGTGCCAACTCTAGTTTCTTCTATATTGATTATTTTTAAACTTATCATCAGGATAAAAATAAATGACCAAATTCTGGACTAGTTTATACTGACTGTGTGCAACCTGACTGGACAGCATAGGATTACACTGAGTGCAAGTCAATGCAGAATCTGACACAAAGGTTTTGACCCAGAAAAATGACAGTAGGGTTCCAAGCCTCACATAGGCTTGTTTTCATGGCTTACTCCCTACCCCTATGGATGTCCAATGCAATCTTTGACCAAATGAAACCTAAAACAGTTGAGTCCTTTTTTATTCAAGTAACAACCCATACAAGTTTGGGGGATCTCACACAAACAGAGAGGCTTTGGTAAAGCTGTTGAAAAAAGTTATCATTTTCTTTGTTTCAAAAATAAACTGAGTTTGTTTTCCTTATTATTCCCTCTTCTCTTATAAACTCAGCCACACAAGAGCTTTTTAAATACAGTTTGGGTTAATGGTTTGGAACATGGGGCTACACTTTTCCCTTGTATATGCTCGCAGAAAGACCTACACATTCACTTGATGGAAGAAGTTGGCCCCTACAGCAGGTTCTCAAAAGTGATTAATTGTGTGTGTATTTCTGGGATTTTTTAAAAGGGGAACTATTTCACCAAAATAAATTAGTGTTGATATTTGATTAAGTGAACTACAATTCTCCCAAACAACAGGAAGTGCTTTGTAGTACAATTATAAATCTTTATTTCTTTATTCTGAAGAAAAATGCTGGTTGTTTCTAAAGGTTTGTCCATGCTACAGTAAAAACCCCGTGGCACCACATTTCACAGCCTGCATCCACTGACTCAGGTTCAAGGGGTTTGGAGTCAAAAACTTGGCTCAGGCTGGCGTCAGGGGCCTGAGACCAATTCTCCTTGCAGGATCTCAATGCCAGGGCTCCAACCCAAACCTTAAAGTCTACACTTCAGTGTTTAGCCCTGTAAGTCTGAGTCCGCTGACCCAGACCTGCTATGGCTGGATCTTTGTTTGCAGATTAAATGTACCTTCTAGGGCAGAAAAAGATATTATCGGAGTGACTGTATCATAGGAAATGCAGATGGGTGTAGAACCAGAACAGGACTCTTTGAGTTTATAGGAAGCAGAACTGTGCATATTTTAATACAAGATTTGGGCCAAGACAAGGTGGGGTTTGGGTAAGGACATTGGTAAAGGGTTTGGGAGGGGGCCATGCCTGCGGCGGAGCAAGGGTTTGGGCACCCTTCAGGGGCCCAGAGAAAGCCAGCACCTATGACTATTATCAACTTCAAGGGGTGTAAATACCCACTTTAAGGAAAACCAGACTTTTCATGTCATTCTATTGCGGAAAGAAATCTTTGCATTCTAACTCCTTTAAAAAAATACTTCCTAAAAATAACTACTGGGCACACAAAGACTCAAACTAATGCTCTCCATACCCAGATCTGTGTTTAATCCTCACTGGCATTACTATGAAGTAATTATCCTGTTGCAAATTTGATTTAAAACCAGATCCTGGTCTAAAAATGAATGCTGTGTTTTAGTAGTAATATATTCCATACCAGGGCCCCACTTCTCTAAACTACTTATTTCAGAACTGAATTAAGGCAATCTCAGGCATTAGCACATCCTACCCTATGGCCACACCCTCCAGGGGGGTGCCGGCAGGTTTTAGAGTTAAGATGGATGAAGTAGTTCACAATTCCTTAGAACTATTGGTTTGGGCTGTCTGCAGACTCCAGCAGACATAACTGTATAAGTACACTGAGGGCAAATCAGTCAGGGCTGGATTAAGGCATAGACAGTATATGTAATACTACAGATAATATATATAAAACACTAGATATTAACTAAAATTGACGGTTGTAGTAGAAAACTACTGTCCCACTGGTACTGACAGTGTGAAAAAAATTGTCACAGAGTGCATTGTTGGACATAAGCCTCATCATGTCTCTAGAAGAGTTTAATTATCTTTATCCACTCACCCATTTCTACTTTTTTCCCCTGTGACATTGCTTTACTTTAGTGGGACTGAAATGCCTAAAAAGCAGCATCAGAGGAAAAACATGCACCACCCAAATGCAGAAGGGCTAAGTTATTTTATTTATTTCTACCTCTCAATGAACCATTCATACATTCAACACACAATTTTTCTGCTTAAAACAAATATCAAAAATTATAACTCACCTCAGTTTTCCATTATGATTTCATATAACACAAACACCAAATTATGGACAACACAGAGTGTCAAACCTTAAAAATCTTAGACTTTACTCCAGCTTCAAATCAATCTCCACCTAAAGTGAAGAATTATACTGAATCTATGCAGCATAGTGTACATACTGTAACTCTTACTTTTCAGAATAGCTACCACCAAGTGCCTGCGAAGGATTATGGTCACTTGGAATGAGTTGCCATTCCAATTTGCTGCAGTAGCATTTGTGGATTTGCCATAAATAGCACATATGACAGTTACTAGTAATTGATTACCCATAATGTAATCAATACCTTCAACCTTGGAGATTCAGATCTTTAATTTTCTGTATTCAGAACTGTCTCATGTGTATTATTTTCTCATACAATAGATACACCTATGTTCACATCCATAGGGATCACATTCCACTCTGTGTTACAATCCAAAATCTTTGTGAAAGGCATCCAGTCTATTTTATTTACTGCTACTTTCCCAAAGACCTTTTTAGATTGCTAGGTCCTGTAACTGACCCTATTGCTGGGTGTCTCTGAGGGTACATCTACACTGCAGCATAAGCTCTGGGTTATTGGGACTTTAGTGAGCTGACCTGTGTTAAAGAAGCTGGGTCTTGAGCAACCACACTAATTCTTAACCCCGTGTTAACAATTTTTTTAACCTGGCCTAAAATATGGAGCTCTGGTATCCACACATTGCTGCATCAAACCAAACATATGCCAGACTCCTTAATGCCCTCCTGAAACTTGGCTGCTGTAGCCCTTTGGCAGTGATGCTTCACAGGAAAACTAGAGAGTCCACCCTATGCAGTACAAGTAGTTTGAACAGCCTGCCCACACAGCCTGCCAAGCAACCATTTTGGTCTGTTAGCTCCCAGAGCCAGCAACATGGAGAAGGGTGTTTTCTGAAGAATTTATCTTGGTTGCATATTTGCACCTGTGTCAGGAAACAAGTAGAGCTTCCATGAGATGCTAGTGGACATTTCAGAAACATTTTCTGACCCACCAATGTCATCTGACAGATATTATGATGGAGTAGGAGGAAAAGGCAGAGGAGTAGGAGTATTCTGGCATGGAGAACTCCCATTGGCTGATGCTGCTCTCTCCACTCATCATTGTTGTCGATGCCCTTCTGTAGGGCAGGGCCACAAGCACAGACTGGTGGGACCACATCATCATGCAAATCAGGATGACTAGCAGTGGATCCAGAACTTTTGCATGACGAACACTACATTTCTGGAGCTTTGTATGAAAACTGTCCAAACCCTCCTGCTTAAAGGCACTCACATGAGGTCACCCTGGCCAGTCCAGAAGCAGGTTGCTATAACTCTCTGGAAGCTAGGTACCCCCAAACTGCTACAGGTCCTTTCCAACCAGTTTGGTGTTGGAAAGTTGATGATGAGTAAAGTGATGGCAAAGATTTCTGAGGCAATCGGTGTGCTTTATGCCAAGGTAGGGAGGAATTAAAGATATTCTTGCGATAATAGCTGGCTTTCAAAGAAAGTGGTTTCCTAACTGCACTGGAGCCATTGATCAGACTCATACCCACAGACTGACCTCTTCAAGGAGCAGATGCCCGCCTAATCCTCAAAGGGTTGTTATGCAGGCCTTCATGGACCACACAGGCCAATTTACGAATGGCCAACAATGGGCTGCACTTGAAAAGTTCATGTCAGAGTTTTACACTGATTGGAAATCTCCATTGGGAGCCACCAAAGTCATTGTCATAACTGGAGTTACTGTCACCCTATTATTCTGGGAAACCCCACATGCCCCCTTTTCTCTTGGCTTATGAAACCATACCCCGGTTTCAGATGCCCTGACAAAAGAAGGCTTATTACATTCTCAGCCGGTTATTGAATGTGGTTTTGGCAAATTGAAATCTCATTGGAGACATCTACAGTCCCGTTTAGACACCATTGCCATCAATGCAGTCTGCATTATGCACTTGCCCCACTGACCACACCCAAAGCAACTAACAGAAGAATATTTCCAAAACAAACAAGCAAAAAGAGCACAGGAAATGGTGCAAACATGACACAAACCCCACTCTCACTGCCTGTCCCCTGGTCCCACATTCTCCTTTTTCCACACACATGGCACTGGCAGAAAGGTGGAGGGAGTATCCACACAAGAGGGATTCAAGATGGAAGAACTGCATAGTATTTAGTTGCTCTCACAGCTGTACACAAGGCTTGAAGGCATGGCCTACCCCAACATGGAACTGTCCAAGCTTCTTAGGGTAAGTTGCTGGAGGGGAACAGTCCATTGTGGAGATGAGTCACTCAAACCGCTCTCTGTGTTGGGTGCACTACCTTGCAACACTCTTCCTTTTCCAGGAACTGTGTTGCAATTCCCTGCACTTTTACTCAAACCCTCCCCTCCAGCTGCACACAGAGCCTCAGCCTTTCCTCCTGCCTCTCAACATGTGGTTTCTCCAGTCTTTAGTACCTGTATCAAACCATGGCATCAAAACCGTTGTTCTGCAAACATCTGAAGATATCCTCGGATTCTCCACGAAGAAGAACAGGGATTGGTTCGATGAGAACAACTTAGAAGTCCAAGAGCTGCTGTCAAAGAAGAGGTCAGCACACCAGGCCCACCTGGCCCAACCATCCTGCCCGCACAAAAAAGCAGCCTTCCGCCTGGAATGCAGCACTTTCCAGCGCAAGCTTCGAGAGATTCAGAGCAGTGGTGGACCAACCTCGCAGTAAGAACTCAGCTTTGCGCTGATACTGGCGACTACAGGGGATTCTCTGAAGCTCTAAAGCGATATATGGCCCCTCGTACCAAATCCTGAGCCCCTTGCGGAGTGCAGACGGAAAGAACTGCTCACGAAAAGGACTCCATCCTGAACCGCTGGTCTGAGCACTTCACCCTCTTCAATGCTAGCCGCTCAGTCCAAGAACCAGCGATTGACCGCATCCCACAACAACCAGTGAAAACTGAACTGGATGTGGCACCAACATTACAAGAGACTGAGGAAGCCATTGAACAGCTGAAGAGTGGTAAAGCTGCAGGAGTTGATGGCATCCCTCCTGAGGTATGGAAGAACGGAGGCCCAGCACTGTACACCAAACTCCATGAATTCTTCATTTGCTGCTGGGAGCAGGGTAAACTCCCTCATGACCTCAAGGACGCAGTCATCATCACCCTGTACAAGAACAAAGGGGAGAAGTCAGACTGTTCCAATTATCGTGGCATAACACTTCTGTCTGTCGCCGGCAAAATCCTCGCAAGAGTACTGCTGAATAGACTGGTACCCGCGATAGCAGAAGATCACCTCCCAGAGACACAGTGTGGCTTCAGAGCCAACCGGGGAACCACAGACATGGTGTTTGTCCTGAGGCAGATTCAGGAGAAGTGCCGGGAGCAAAACAAAGCGTTGTACGTCACCTTTGTGGACCTGACAAAAGCGTTTGACACCGTGAGCAGGCAGGGACTTTGGAAAATCCTGGAAAAACTAGGCTGCCCACCGAAGTTCCTTACCATGATTATCCAGCTTCATGAAGACCAGCTTGGACAAGTCAGACATAGCAGCGACCTCTCGCAGCCTTTCCCTATTGCAAATGGCGTGAAACAGGGCTGTGTTCTTGCTCCCACACTGTTCACCATTTTGTTCAGCGTGATGCTCCAGCAGGTCACAGAGGACCTCGATGACGCTGATAGCGTATACATTCGTTTTCGTCTCGACAGGAGCGTGTTCAACCTGAGGCGTTTGCAGGCCCACACAAAGACCATGGAGAAATTGATCAGGGAGCTACTGTTTGCTGACGATGCCGCCCTCCTTGCTCACACAGAGGCAGCTATGCAGCAAATTACGTCTTGTTTCGCAAAAACTGCTCAGATCTTTGGTCTTGAAGTCAGCCTGAAGAAGACTGAAGTTCTCCATCAGCCCGCACCCCACGAGGAGTACCATCTACCAAGCATCTTCATTGAACAAACAGAACTGAAAGTTGTCCACCAGTTCAGCTACTTGGGGTGCGTGATCTCATCTGATGCCAAGATCGACAAAGAAGTCGATAACAGGCTGGCTAAGGCAAACAGTGCATTCGGCAGACTATACAAACGTGTCTGGAACAATAGCAACCTCAAAAGAGACACGAAGGTCAGTGTCTACAAAGCTGTTGTGCTGACCACTCTCTTGTATGGCGCTGAGTCCTGGGTCACGTACCGTCGTCACCTGAGTCTCCTCGAGCGTTTCCATCAGCGCTGCCTCCGCACAATCCTCAATATCCATTGGAGTGACTTCGTCGCCAACACTGAAGTCCTCGAGTTAGCGGAGGTCACTAGCATCGAGGCCATGGTCCTCAAGATACAGCTTCGCTGGGCAGGGCACATCGTCAGGATGGAGAACCACCGCCTACCCAAAATCGTGCTGTATGGGAAACTGTCCTCTGGCTACCGCGACATAGGGGCACCACGAAAGCGGTACAAAGACTCCCTGAAGAAGTCCCCTCACTGCTTGCTGTATTGATCACCGTCAGTGGGCAACACAAGCAGCTGATTGCAATTCCTGGCGGCACACAGTCCACCAGGCCACCTCCTTCTTCGAAGATACCTGTAGGGCCTGTATGGAGGTCAAAAGGAGAAGGAAGAAGAACCGTGACCCCTCAGCACCTATCCCGGATCAGACCTATATTTGCAGCCATTGTGGCAGGACTTGCCTGTCCCGCATAGGTCTCGTCAGCCACCAGCGTGCCTGCAGAAGATGTGGGATTTCCTTCCTAGATCTTCGTTCGCGAAGCCAAGCCATGATTATGGAGTACATGTGGCACTGGACCTGCATGTCAGCATTCTCAAGAGTTTCAACCATGGAAGCACTTCCTCTTGGTCCAGTCCATGAAGCTATGTAGGGGCCAAGAATCTAGTTTTAGGTGTACAGCAACCAGTAGAGATCGCAGGGCCTGAAAGAGGACAAGAAACAGAGGCTTATTACCTAAAATACCTCAGCGGAAGAGCACAATATTAATTCTTGTGGAAGTTCCAGGACATAAAATGTTACATGTCAAAAATGAACCACAATATATTTTGAAAGAGATGCTTCCCTGGAACCACCTGGTTAATAGCAGTGAAAGAAATGCAGAGACAATGGTAAGTTTAAAATTACAAGTTATTTTTCCTTTTATAAAAACTCCATAAGTACTTGGCTTGTGGAAAGGTGGCAAATGTCTTTTAGCAAAAGGTTTTTCTATCATTTCAGACTGTCACTTTTGGAGGACATAACTGCTCTTGTGGAGCCCTATTGGCAAAGGAAGATGTTATTCCAGCTGCTAGTGGGAAACCTGCAGTGTATGCAGCTGAAACATATAATGGCTGAACAGCACACATATGAGTGGAGTGGGCTAATCAGCTATCTAGGTGGCCCTAAAAAATATGCTCTTCCCTGCAATATGATTGCCTATATGGAGTTTCTGCTTCAGGAAAAGTTTTCAGCTACCAGCAGCCAGATTGGGTCAAAATTCATGCGGGATTTAACAGTTAGTTTCCTCAAGGCTTAGTCTGTTATGAGAGCATGCCAACATGTAGAAATTCACAGCCTTCCTCCTCCCCCGTCCCTGCACGTTTCTGGATAAAAATTGACACCCTGCTTGTTCTTGGGAGAAATGATTTTGTCACCCATAGACTAACTGAAATGGACTAGATTTGGAAATAGAACAGATTTGGAAATATCCTCAGACACACACGCGCACGCACACAGTTCACGGTTTTCAGGTGGATCCATAAACAGTTGGATGTTTACTGTCTAGCAAACTTACAGCTATTATTACTTTAAAGAAAACAAAATGAAAACATGAGTCTTTCCAATAGAAATACTCTTTAATACTGTTCTTTCCTGTTTGTATTTCCCAGTCACCATTTTGAACTCCACATGGTAGGGGGAGCAGATGCAGGTGTCAAGATGCTGGAATACAGTTCTTTCTTGGCAGATATATGTTAATAGCCAGGGCTTCTCATAAGTTTTGCATTGATCTTTAAAGCTCTATTACTGGAGCAATATATTTTAAATTGGAGTCAGAAACTTTCTGTGCACTGTCTCCTCCAAGTTTGCTGCAGACTCAGCAGCAGGTGTTTCTCAAGGGAGATGGGGCATTCAAACAGTTTCTCCAAGCATGGACCCAGAATTTGCCACTGATCCTATTTCACAGCCTGTTCTGAGACCAGCTTCAGTAACAGAGTCACTCTGTGGACCTCCCTTGGAGCCTGCTGCTGGCTCCCATCAATCCCCATGCTGAATTCAGGGTCCAGCAGGCATATCTCAACTCACCAGGTCATCATGCACCACTGTTACCTCACGAAATAGGCTCTAAATTGGAAAATTGCCCATGGTTCAGTTCTGGTTCCTGGTCTTCACTCTTCAGCCTCTTAATCTGCTCCCTGTTCTGCTCATCAGTTAGGAAAATTTGCAAAGCTGCTAGCTTTTCCTTATCTGCTGGTACTAACACTGCCTGGTTCTTCTGCTGAAGTCCAGTGTTTTGCTGGCCTCAAACCAGACATTCAGCACAATGTGGCTATGTTCTTGTGACCACAAAACCACACACTTTACAAAAGCATTGCTTGGTTTGGTTTCCAATGCACACACAGAACGCTGTTTGATAGGACGTTTGCAGGTCCGTGGTCAGAAGACAATAGAAGGGTTAACAGTGATTCACTGTGTTGCTGCTATATGCCAAAGGCAGTAGCTTCTGTTTTCAACTGTCTCTTGGAGACTGTTGCGCCGAGAAGGACAAAGGAAGTCATTCCATGGGACTGGGGGAAACGTTTGGCAGACTCCCAGGGCACGAATCAAGCAGGGCTGAATCTGCACTGAAAACATCGCACAAAAGGGGCAGCTGCCCCGGGGCCTGGTAATTCAAAGGGGCTCTGAGCTCCCAGCCACTACCAGAGTAGTGGCTGGAGGCCCAGGCCCTTTGAATTGCCGCCAGAGCACCACGCTGGGCGATTCTAAGGCCTGGGGGAGCAGCATGCCATGGTCCTGGAAGGGCTGAGAACTGGCTGCTGCATGGCCCCATCTATTTTGCCTTTTGGGTCATGGATCCAACCCCCCATCTTGCTCAGGGGCTTGCATGAAGCATGACTGCAAAGAAACAGGACTCAACCCTGGATTGAGTATTGACATAGGCACAGCCTCTCCAGCTCCTCAGGGTCATAGGTCCAAGCCCAAGTCTGAGATATTTATTTGTAGATGGAAGCAAGTTAGGCCTCTAACCTGAGCCTGGGCTTATATTGCAGTGTAGATGTATGCTGAGTGCTGTGGTACATCAGCCCCTTTTCAATATTAGTCACTGTGCTCCGATCTGCATGCTACTCGGTCAGACAAGCATAGTACTAGAGAGGGAATGTGGTCTAGTTTAGGGCACTAAAGGGCGAGTTGGGCCAATACCCAAGTTCTGTTTCTGCCTCTCACTTCTTGTATAGCCTTGACAAGCCAGTTCATCTCTCATTGCCTGTTTCCCTTCTCACCTGTCTACTCTCTTGAGACTAGACTCTCTTCAGAACAGGGATTGTCTCTCATTACCTTTGTATAGTATCTAGCATGATGGGCCCAATCTCAATTAGAGCCCCAGGTTCTACTGCAGTACTAATCAGGGCTGGATTATCCATTAGGCAAAATAGGCCCAGTGCCTAGGGCCTACGAAAAAGTTTAGGGCCTACAAAAAATTCAGGGCCTTAAAAAAATTCATAATTTACTTGAAAATAAGAAAACTGCTAAATCAAACATAATAATTAGCTGTCTTTAGTCAACAAACAACGTATAGGTATAACATGCAATTAAATATTCAGCATATAGGCAATAGAGCATTTCTCCCTTATATATTTATATACAAATTAATTTAAGGGCCTACCATTATGAGAGCGCCTAGGGCCTCTGAAGACTTTAATCCTGCCGTGGTACTAATAACTGACTCTACAGAATCAAGGCTTTGGTGGGTTTCTAGCTCAATATATACCTTCCCAATATAGATCAGAACTCTTTTACTAGGGCTGACAAAAGGAAAAGGATACAAATACCCTAAATATAACAGCTCACACCGTTACACTAACAACTCAACATAGAAGCTCCTTAGTCCTGTCCCAGGAGGCAGTTTAATAGAAGAATAGCAAGATAACCATCCCCCATTAGGCTCTTGAGGCTTACTACCTGGACAGCCCTTTCTTGTTCACCTCTCTTCTGGAAAGTAATTAGGAACTGGGTTCACAGGATCCACTGGTCACAGTTCAGTGTTATCATCTGTAGTACTGTACTCTCCAACGTTCAGAGATTTGCAGTTGCTATTTGTCCCTTCCCCTCAGATTATAGACAGGAGGACAACAGACTTTCTGGGCCTCTAGGCAAGGTGTCCAAATATCACATGGGGGAAAACCCTGGCTTGTAGAAACATGCATGGACTCCTTAGTCTCTTAGCATAAAATTCACCATGAAAATCAAAGTTACAGAAGGTACACCATGCAGTTTATATAATTTGTACCTTGAAGTTGTATAAATCAAGAAAAATCTGACTGGTTCTAAACACTTTGGACTGTATTTTCTAGCAACATAAATCTCAGTTTTTCCATCTTTTCTGCCAATATGCTGAGTGCTCACTTTTCCCATCTATCCAACACAAACTGCTCTAAAATCCTTTATATTAATTCTTGTGTATTTCTGCTATAGAAAATAATGTACACAAAGTGGCTGCATGAAAAAAAACAGCACTTGCCAATGACATCACATACTAGCTCTGGATATTGCCCCAAGTCTTTTCTATTTTGACTCTTATTCAGGACTATCTGAGCCCTAGTCTACACTAGGGAGTTATTTTGAAATAACAAGCAGGGTGTCCATATTACCAAGCTTGTTATTTTGAAATAAGGGGCTGGTTATTTTAAAATAATAATTCCTGCTTTTCTTGGGGGAATAAGCTTATTTCAAAATAGTTATTTATTTCAGGAGTTATAATTTATTTCAAAATCATTTCCTGGTGTAGACATGCCCTGAGTGATACAGTTAGCACTGATCATGTGCAATTCCTTCTCCATTGTGAAACCTTTTTTTATTTTGATTATGATGCACTGTGTTTGTGTGTATGAGGGCATGGTTCAAGAAGTGCACCAGCAGAAATGAGTTTCTTAATTTTGGAACAACCTATGAGAAAGCTGTCTGTTCCATAAGAAATCTTTAGCCTTGGTGGAGATCATTTCTCCATACTAAAGGATCGGAACTGGGAGCTGCAGTCATGGCCACAGAGCATAAGGGGATGTTTCAGAAATCTGCAACCCAAATCTTCATGATAAAAAGAAGCTTTCCTTCTCATTCTCTCTGCCATACCTCTCACTTCCCTTATTCAGGATAGCAAATAGCTGTGATAATTAGCATTGGTGAACATTTACAGAACCAGAACCTATCCATCATTCTAATAGTATATCTCTGGGCAGTGAAGATTAAAAATCCCAGCCAACCTCACTAAGCACAGAAAAACAAGTAGTTAGTAAACAACTTTCATTTATATACTCAGTGTTAGAGTTGAGATCTACAATTCTAATAGGTACACGAAGCATACAATGACGTTAGGATTTTGTTTTCAAAATAATGTGCAAAAAAACACAGCAATGCCTAATGCTTTCAAGCAAAAAATCTGGTTTTTAAGATTTCTTTGCTATTTGCTTGTTTAATCCTTTTAACTTCTTTATTTGTTACAGTGGAGTTCAAGCACTGCAAACTAAGATAAAGGAATTTAGGTAACCAGAATGAAAATATCTAAAATAGAGCCTCAAGCCAACAGTATTAACAGCCTTGCAAAAAGTGTCATGGATATGCAATAATCATAAATGGTCAAGACCAAAGATACCTGGAAACTGTATGGTTGGGCAGCCACTCAGGAGAGATTCAGGTGCTTCCCAGCTAATTAACAGAGTGCCCACCCACAGCCAGAGGCATATACTTTTACTGGTGGTGTTCATACACACATATTTTGGTGCACATAACAAAATTTATTCTGCACATGGATGGAAAAACCTATCAGGGACATTGGTCAAACTGCATTTTTCACATATCTTTTTTAAACACAGCTTCTTATTCAGTACTGTAGCATTGGTTCAGTATACATTGGGGCATTGGCTCAGTATAATTGTGTATCTAAAAGTGCTGCAATATGAGTTTCTGTAGTTCCTGGGGGGGCGGGTTCGAGTTCTCAACGCTATTCAGTAAATTGAAAAAAAAAATCCTATGTTTTATTTTTAAAACAAATGTCAAATATGACAACATCGGAGTCCAGCATGATAAGGCTGCAGGTCCGACAACAATTTTCCTGAAAATCTAAGGGTATGTCTACACTAGCCACCCTAGTTCGAACTAGGGTGGCTAATGTAGTCATTCGAACTTGCAAATGAAGCCGGTGATTAAAATATCCCGGGCTTTATTTGCATGTTCCCGGGCACCGCCATTTTTAAATGCCCGGTAGTTCGGACTCCCTGCCTGCGGCTACACGCGGCACGGGCTAGGTAGCTCGAACTAAAGCCCCTAATTCGGACTACCGTTACTCCTCCTGCAATGAAGGGAGTCCGAACTACCGGGCATTTTAAAATGGCGGCGCTCGGGAACATGCAAATAAAGCCTGGGATATTTTAATCCCGGGCTTCATTTGCAAGTTCGAATGCCTACATTAGCCACCCTAGTTCGAACTAAGGTGGATAGTGTAGACATACCCTTTTATATAAAGGAGAATGTTTGTGCGCTAATAACTTGGACACTATAAGAGTTACCGTTAACCAAACTTTGCATGGGATAACCTTTTATCCAGGAGAAGGTTTCAAGGTACTTTTGGACCCGACTGGGGCCCTGCCCTGCCCCCTGCGGCACCTGCGGCCCCAGGCGTGAACTGGGGCCCCCCTCCCGCGTGTAGCCTCCCAGGACTTGCCCCCCTCCTGCCCGTGAGGTTACATAACCAACCCTCTTCCTTCCCCCCCCACCGGCATGCAGTGCCCCCACCCCCATGCACACAATGGCTCTGGCACCCACCCTGCCCCCTGTGGCACCTGCAGCCCTGGGCGTGAGCTGGGGCGCCCCTCCCGCATGTAACCTCCCCTCCACTCAGGGTCGCTCCCCACCTGCCACTCCCCGCCCTCCGGAAACCAAAACCAAAGCCGGGCCAGCCTTTCTGCTCAGCTCACTGGGCTTATCCGAGCAGAAGGAATCCGTGTGCCTGCTGCAGCACAGGGTGGAGGGGCCGGGTTAAATCCTCAATGCGTTACACCGCTGTGAAGCCAGCCGGCTACTGTTCATACTCTGAGTGGGGCTCTTCTGGGTCTGGTTCCAGCCATCAGGCTTAGATGTGAGCTCTGAGCTTTTGCTTGCCAAGACAAGGCAGGTGGATCCCTGTGCCAACCTTGCAAAGAGAAGTCCCCTTGCTACTGGCCGCATGACTGTGTACTGTTCTCCTGAGGGCTGGTTGCTCGGTCCTGCGGGGAGGAGGGTCCTGCTGCTCTCAGAGGGTCAGGTGTGGTCCAGGAACCATCAGACTCTGGGGGTCCTCTGGCTCAGGGTCTCCTCCTTTCCTAAATTTCCTAAATTTTGTTCCTCCGGTTTCCCGAGCAACGCCAGGTAAGTCCAGCTAGTATTAAAATAAAGATAATAGCAAAGAAATGCTGAAAACTCCAGTTGCTTGTTACAAACTTCTTTTCATATGCTTGTATTAGCCTTTTTAATGACTATAAAAATACAGTCATTAAAGGTGGCAGGTTAACCATACTGAATTTTTTTTAATCAGAGCTTGAACATAGTGTAATAATTGTTGTTACATGATGTATTGTGCACTGCCAATATCAAGTTGGCTTCATTTTGCATCCTCTTTTCCAGAGTGAGAAATGTATTAATTTACCAGTTCTATAACTGGTATGTGTGTCTAATGGGATTTTGACAGTAAAATAGCCTATAGTGTATGATTTATTAAATTATTCGCCACAACTTTAATCTCCCCTCTCCCTTAAATTTCAGAAACAGAATAGATGTTTTAGATCCTGCATATATTTTCATGGGCTTTTCACCAGCACTGCCAGACTCTATATCTAACCATCAAATACACTATATAACACCTTCTTGGCTCATGTAATTTTGTGATTAGAACAGCTTCCAACAATGACAGAAAGAAATGCTACAGAAAGGAAAAACCCTTTGAGGCAGCTAAAAAAATCCCTTCAAACAAATGTGAGTTGTTACCTGTAAGAAATCAAAAAAGCCAGGCTTTACTTTGGAGACATAACTATACTTAAATAAAGTGTGAGACTGGAGAAGTTCTAAACCAGAAGATTTTTGTGGACAGGCCTCTTTGGCTAAAGATAAATAAGCTGTTTTCCCATCTGCTATTATTCAAGGCAGAATTTTGGGCCCAGGACTTCATGCTATTAAAATAACACTATTTACCATTTTCACATCATATAAATTTACCCCAAGAGAATTCACATTTGTAAAGCATTTTGAGAAGCCTCATGTTACCTCCATAATATACAACAGGTAAATGTTATACTGCTTATCTCATCAATGAGAACTCTGAGGTAGAGAATGATTTTTTTCAGTAAGATTTGGAGCACTGCAGATAATTCAGAAGACTGAAGAAAGCTAATTTTGTACCAGCTTTAAAAAGGGTAATTATGAGGATGATCCAAGTAATTATAGGCCTATCAGCCTGACATCAATCTGGAGCAAGACTATAGTGCACTTGACAAGGGACTTGATTAATGAAGAATTAAGAGAGGGTAATAACAATTAATGCAATTTGACATAGGTTTAAGGAAAATAGATCTTTCTTAAACTTGCTTGATGTCTTTATTGTATGAGGTTACAAGTTTGATAAAGGTAGTAATGTTGGTGTAATGGTTAGACATCTGTATGATGTTTGACTTGATATGACATGAGATTTTGATTAAAAAACTATAATTATGTAAACTGGATATGGCACACAGTAAATGGTTTAAAAACTGGTTGACTGATAGCTGTCAAAAATGTAACTGTAAAGGGGTTCTCCCACAGGGTTCAGTTCTTGACCCTACTCTATCTAACATTTTTTTCAATGACCAGGATGAAAGTATGCAATCATCACTGATAAAATTTGCAAGTGACACCAACATTGGCAGAAGCCCATTCTTGAATCAGTTTAACAAAATTAGAGAGACACCAAATGATTCTTTCATTCTTAGGACACTACAGCTGCTTTCCAGGAGATTCCTGGTGAGCCCCAGCTAGTGAGCTCTGACCTCGGCCAGGGAGCTCCAACCCCAGCGGCAGCCAGGGAGCTCTGGCCCCGTCCTTGGCTGCGGTGCTCAGCCCTGTTCTGTCTCCAGCGGCTGCGGAACTCCAGCCCCAGCCCCAACAACAGCCTGGGAGCTCGGGCCCCGTCCCTCCACCCCAGGCAGAGAGCTGCGGCCCCAGCTACGGAGCCAGGTGGCTGCACAGCTCTGCCCCGGCTGCGCAGCTCTGGCTGTGGCACTCTGGTCCCAGCAGTAGTGGGGCCTGTGAGAGCCCCAGGGGCAGGGCCGGCTTTAGGAAGTGCGGGGCCCAATTCAAACAATTTCGATGGGGGCCCGCGGCAATTTTGGTTGAGCAAAAAAAAAAAAAAACCCAGCACACAAAAAATTCCCCCGCCAACACACACACACCCCCTCCCGCAGCACAGGGAAACTAAACTCCTGGCGCTAAACTCCTGGCGCAAGCAGCCTCTGCACTCCTCCTCCGGGGCCAACGCCCCCTCCCACAGCGCGCCCGGCACACTTCCGGGTTCAGGGCGCAGGGCCCCTTTAGGCGCGGGGCCCTATTCGGGAACATCGGGCGAATGGACCTAAGGCCAGCCGTGCCCGGAGGGGCTGAAGCAGTAGTGGGGACAGGCTGGATCCCTAGCCTGGGGCAGCATGGCTACGAGAGGAGGGACCTTCCCTGGTCTGGCAAATCCCGTTGTTCGGGATCAGTCAGATCCCAAGGGTGCCGAACTAGTGAGGTCCAACCTATAGTAGCAAAACTAAGGTTGGTCTCATGTATCATTGTGTCATCTATCCACAGGATATGAAAGTAGGACTAAGACTATTTTAATGAAGTGATTGTGCTTTCTAGTAAGCACTGGAGAACTTGGAAGTAAACAGTGTTCTCCATGGGTGCACTAACCTGTCTGTAAACATGTTTCAGGATTAGACCTTTTAAAAGAAATTGTCATTCTTCAGCTTTTATCCCCCATTTTCAATTTAGTGCTGGTGAAAGATGAATGATTAATAGACATATAAAAGCAAATCCTCTATGTACCTACAGAGAGTGGGCAGCCCTGGCAATATGTTCCAACCCAGACCTGGAAGACCTCTCAATGGGATACAATTATTTGGATTCTCTTATTATTTCAGTCCATTTGTCTTTCCACTGCAAATGCCAGCAGGCATGCCAATTCTGGTAGCAGACAGCATAATCTGACAAAACTAAATACATTTTACTAATGTTTAAAATACACACAGAGCAATAAATACAGGCAATATTTGGAAGAAGTGTTTGTGAAAAGCAACCAAATTCACTTGAACTGACCAGACTCTCCCTGCCTGCAATAGGTATATTGCTTAATGTAGGTGACCTAAGAACAAGATTTCAATTCCCTGTTTGCCATTTTTCAAAATAAAAAGGCCTGTGATGACAGGAGACTGGTAATTGCAAAGGCAATTATGCTGATGCTATTGACAGATGTTTGGGAATGTGCATTTCCTTGTAAATTGGTGCCATAGGAATACATGGTGCACTATATAACTGATGTAACATTCTTACTGTAAATTGACCTGTGTAAACACTGAATGATCCTGCATGTGAATGGGATGATGGTGGGTAATGGAGACCAGGCACACAGGCTTGGCATCTGTAATGCACACCCTGTAGCTAAAGTCTGCATGACACTGGCTCAGTGCTAAGCCTTTAATCTCTCACCTTATAGTTCCTCCCTCAGGATGGGATCCATATGTAAATTCTTTCCCCAAAAACATTCTCAAAGAGTATATTTTACATAAAATGTATAAGCATTTAAAAAGCCAAATATCCTGCACAGCCCTTTTTCGCTTTCAATTTTATATTTATTATCATGCTCTGGATACATTTTAACTTTAATTACTCTGTTGAATAGGGTTTCAACTGTCTCAAAATGATAGCTACAAATGAACTAAAAGCGCCTAACTTCATTTTAGCTTCTGTTTGTATTCTTTTATCATGCTTCCTAAATAGCATCAGATATTCTGATCAGCAGTAGATCTACTCTATAGGGATATGTCTACACTGCAGTGTTTTTTCGAAATAACAGCCAGTATTTTGAAATAACTTTCCTAGCGTCTATACAGGCAAACCGCTATTTCGAAATTAATTCGAAATAGCGGAGCGCTGATTCGAATTTGGTAAACCTAATTCTACGAGGAATAATGCCAAATTCGAAATAACTAAATCGAAATAAGCGCTGTGTAGACGCTTATTTTGAAAAAGGGGGCCTCCAGCCCTTCCCAGGGTGCCCTGGTGGCCACTCTGAGCCAAACCAGGAAAACTCTTCTGCTCCGCCTCTAGCCCTGGAGCCCTTAAAGGGGTAGAGTCTGTTTGGCCACAGGGCCTGTGCCAGCTCCAGATCTGCCAGCCCAGAGCCCTCAGGCACTGCCCCTGACCCAGTTGCCAGTATGAACCAGCCAGCCAGTGCCAGCCAGCCCTCCACTGCTCCCCAGGAGCAGTCTGGAAGCTCCCAGGAGCCTGCCAGGGGCCAGAAAAGGCAGGTGCCTTCCTGGTTCAGTGCGGAGATCATGGACTTCATTGAGGTTTGGGGGGAATCCCCCAATGTCCATGGTCTCCGCACTAGACACAGGAACGCAGCCATCTACAGGCAGACAGCTGACAATCTGGCCACCAAAGGCCACATGCACACCCAGGAGCAGGTGTGCATGAAGATAAAGGAGCTGAGGCTGGGCCAGGGCCACAGGGGGCAGCTCCCAACCAGGGGCAGACCCAGACTTCTTGCCCTATTTCGACACCCTGGACCACATCCTGGGGGGCAGAACAGTCCGTGCCCCCCAGGTGGTCATCGACCCTAGGGCAGAGGGCCCTGACCAGGGCACGGAGGAGGAGGAGGAGGATGACGACGGCCAGGAGTCGCAGGAGCCTGGAGGGAGCATGCCACTCACCCAGGACCCCCGAGCCATCACAGCAGTCATGTCACCGCTGTCTTCCGAGGCTGGGGAGGCCTCGACATGTGAGTGCCATCACTGTCCCCTTATGCGGTGCAGGGGTGGGTGAGAGGGAACCCAGGGACTGCACGTGTGGGCCTTGCTGACCACGGATCATGCAGCAACCTATGCATATGCTGTGCCAGCCGGGGTATGTGGCCCCGGCTGGCTGCCACACAGGGGCCCTGGCCTGTTACCCACGTGCATGTATGTATGAAGGCACATGACATGCTCCTGACCCTGGGGAGAGACACTGCACAATGCCCTCCCTCCAGAAGCCCCCTCTACGCAGAGGCAGGGCTCATCTCTGCTTCCCCCTTTCCCCCACAGCCACAGTATATACAGCACAAGGGCATGGGTGCAGTCCCGGCCCAGCTCACACTCCCGGGTATAGCAGGACATGATGGTGCAGAGACCTGCCGTCCTCACTTTGCAGACCACTTCTCCTGTTTCTCCACAGCCGCATCAGCTACGAGTGCAGGGCGCACCACCTTGCCCAGGACATCCTCCCACACCTGGGCCAGCAGGCGCACCCAGAACCAGGAGTACCAGCGGCAGCACCTGGGGTTATTGCAAAGGCAGGTCAGCAGCCAGCTGTGGTGGGAGAGCTTGCGGGAACTGCTTGACCAGGGCAGTGCCATCCGCGACCACCTGCAGACCTTGGTGCAGAGATTGGTGCCTGCTGCCCGCTCCAGACCCTGCGGCCACCCCAGCTATCGCTCCTCCTCCCACTCCTGCACCACCTCTTGCTTCTTCCTCCCCCTCCTCGCCACCCACCCAACCCTCCATACCCGCTCCCCCCGAGGACGCCGAGGCCCCCGCACCCACAGTGCTGGGAGACAGGTGGACCAGCAAGACCCCCAACCCTGAGCTTCTCCTCCCCCTTCCTCTCCTTGCCTCCCCCTTCCAGCTCCCTCCTCCCAGGTTTCCCCCTCTCCTCTCCCACCCTCATTCCAGTTATGGTCAATAAAGAGAGTTTGTTTTTGTCAACACATGTGTTTTTATTTGACATCGGGAAGGGGGGTTAGGGAGGAGGAAGTGGAAGGACATGAGGGTGGAATAAGGCACAAGGCCCCAGTGGGGCACGCCAGGGAGACTTCACTCCTCCTCCATCAGGAAGCTCTCCCGCAGGGCCTTCTGGATACCGACAGCCCCCCCAATGGGCCTCCCGGCTGGCAGCTGTGTGGGGCTGCACGTACAGGCCAGCCAAGTGGTCAACCTCTGCCATCCAGGTTGGCAGGAAAGCTTCCCCCTTCTGCTCACACAAATTGTGCAGCACACAGCATGCCGCCACCACGTGCAGAATATTCCTCTCGGAGAGGTCGAGGCGGGTGAGGAGGCATCGAAATCGGGCCTTCAGCCAGCCGAAGGCCCCCTCTACCACGATGCAGCCCCTGCTGAGCCTGGCATTAAAGGCCTGCCAGGAGGGGTTGAGGTGTCCTATGTAGGGCTTCATGAGCCAGGGTTGTAGGGGGTAGTCCGCATCCCCCACCAGGCACACAGGCACGTCCACGTCCCCGACCCTGATGTGGTGGTTGGGAAAGAAGGTCCCGGCGTGCAGCCTTTGGCACACAGAGGAGTTGCGGTAGACCCGCGCGTCGTGTGTTTTGCCGGACCAGCCCACGTTGATGTCCAGGAAGCGGCCCTGGTGATCAGACGCAGCCTGCAGGATGACCAAGTAGTATCCCTTCCGGTTGATGTACAGGGAGGCCTGGTGTTCCAGGGCATGGATGGGGATGTGCGTCCCGTCGATTGCCCCAGCCCAGGGCACCGAACCCCTCGATGACCGTGTCCACATCGGTGAGGCGGATGACTCTGCGGAGCAGCACTCTGTTGATGGCCTTGACCACCTGCAGAGGGAGACACAAAACCGAGAGTCACTGGGGTGCCAGGGTGGCTGAGAGTGCTCCTTCCCTGCCACTGACCTGCGCCCACACTCCCCAGGAGCAACCCCCCCTGCAATCCTGGCCACCGCGGGCAATCCGTAGTGTGGCTGGGAGAGAACAAATCCTCCTGGGAAGGGGACATGCTCCGCCTTCCCCCCCCCCCTTTTCCCTAGGGCAGCCCATCCCCTGCTCGCACTGCCCCCTCCTGGCACAGTGGCCGGAGATTGCCATACCTGCATGAGCATTGCTCCAACGGTGGATCTCCCCACACCGAACTGGTTCACCACGGATCGGTAGCTATCCAGTGTGGAGAGCTTCCAGAGGGCGATGGCCACACGCTTGTGGAGGGGAATGGCGGGCCTCATGTGCATGTCCCATTGCTGCAGATCAGGGGCGAGCCACTCACAGAGCTTGAGGAAGGTGTCCTTCTTCATCCTGAAGTTCTGGATCCATTGTTGGTCTCTCCAGTGCTCCAGGATGATGTGGTCCCACCGGTCACTGCTGGTGTCCAGACGCCACATGAAGCGGGGCACACTGGCATCCACGCACTGCTGCTGGTCCTCCCCGTCCCCAAGGGGGTTCTGAAAGAGGGCCTGGGGGTTGGGCTGCAGCAGGGGCGGCCCTAGACTAGCTGCCAGCAACTGGCGCCCTAGACGAACCATGCAATCGGCACCCTCACCTCCAAACCCCTCAATGATATTGCGCCACAATTTGGCGTCCCATTTAACTTGGCACCTTAGGCGACCGCCTAGTTCACCTATATGGACAGGCCACCCCTGGGCTACAGCAGATGCTGCCAGGAAGTCTCCAGCAATTGCAGCCAGGCTTGCAGCAACACGTCCAAAATGAGCACGAGAGTGCCCAGGGCAGCTCTGGCTCCATAGTGCCGAGTGCTATGGTGTCCCGAGTCAGGACAACCAAAGCATGCAGAGACAAAAATGCTTTTCTGTCCCCTCAGCGAGGTAGGCAAGCAAGCAGGGAAAGCTGAGAACCAGCTGTCTAGGGGGGTCCCTTTAAGCACAAGCCTCAGATAGCCTCAGGCAGCAGCCACACAAAGCAACTACTGACCTGATGCCCTGCTGGGAACCGGTTTCAGCTGCCCTTAAATGCAATTCAGAAGCCAATCAATGTGGCTGCGCTATTTCAAAATAGCAAAACGCTATTTTGAAATGCATTTTGTGTGTAGACACGTTATTTTGAAATAACTTATTTTGAAATAAGATATTTTGAAATATCACTGTAGTGTAGACATACCCTAGGAGAATACCATGTTTTGTAATGAATAATGAAACTATGGTATTTGATTTCTCTGCGCTGATACTTTAATTTAGCAATCATGCCTATGTACAGAGAAAGCATCTATTCTGTTGCAATAGTTGCTGCAGCCTACCATATACGGGAGATACATACAGAGCTCTCTCTTATATAGACTTTATTTTTACTTTAATCTGCTCTTTTTATTAACTTAGGAAGTAATTCAAACTCTATAGGTTACTCTTCGGTTATGACAAAAAACACTATGTAGTCACCAATGATAATTACTACACTATCAAAACCATAGCCTTTTTTTGTTCTTATACCACTTTGTTATACATGAGGTTGCTTGGCATTTTTCTGGAGAGGATGAAGTAAATACCTAAAATTCATCCTCTTAAAAACATAGGAAATTAATAGAAACTTGGGGACGTTATTCCATCATTTCTACAATTAATTGGAAAAGATGCTAGAAAGTACACCTGTCACCATATTCAATGTTTTCTACTTTTAGTAATTACAATAGCTACAGATCCCACAGTGCACTTTACTAGTTGTCCCTGTATTTTCAAACCAACATGACTGAGGCTGCAAATGATCACAGCTGCAGATGCAGTAGTTGTTTTACCACAGATGTAGTAAATAAACAAAGAAGGCAAAATAGATACCACAGGAACTAGAAATTCTTATGTAAGCAATAATATGCAGCAAGGATTTCTGTCAATTTCAAAGGCTCTTGCTCCATGTACCCTACCAAGTTACCACAGCAGTGACCCTTTGAAGAGGAAATACCAGAAGCTGAATTTGTGGATGGCTTTGGCCAATCTCAAGCAGCCCCCAAAATGAAGTGGATTATATTTAAAAGCAGAAAGGCCTGGTTTGGGTCAAAAGGAATCTAATTAATTTTTTTCTTAATTGAATGTGAAGATTTTTTCCATAGCTATGCTGGAGGTAAATAAAGGGTTTTTTGACTGTGCCACAATGTCTGCAAAATGGAACTGTTCCAGGTGATGGACAGTTTAGTTAATCCAGAGTTGGTTGTTGTGTGAGGTCATTCAAATTCAGACCAAAATTTTTGCCATCCTGAAGTTTACTCTGCCTGAGTTTGGTAAGCATCACTTACATTCCAGAAGTTCTCGGAGAGCAATGGATTACAGTCTGGATTGATATGATGTTTATTGGTTAAACCAGTGGCGAAGCTGAGCCAGTTCTCTGTATAAACTATGACTATGCCTTTGTGAGGTCAGAATGCCGGTCTCCTTTACAGAACTGATTGTTTTATTGACAATCTCACTTTCTATTGCTGTGTGGGGAGATCATACCAATTAAGAATCAAGTGGCCTGTGACAGGGCATCTGACCAGCACTGGTCCTTTAATAGGGTTAAAAGCAGGCCCTGGGAGAAGGCTGGGTAAGTGGAGCCTGCAGCTGAAGCAGATACAGCCAATTAGGCCCCAGCTGGGGTTGTATAAATAAAATCTCCTTGCAGGAGGGAGAACACCCACTCTTGCTAGGAAGCAGGAGAGACCTGGCTGCCAGGGAAACTATAGGCCTCCTGAGACAGAGTAGCTGGGGAGCTCTGGTCTGATCTCACTCCCCAGGCTGCAGTGCTTGAGGCAAGGCCTGAGCGTACTAGGGTTGTGGGGAGACAACCAGGGCAGACAAAGGCAGCAGGTCCACACACCCCCTTGCCAGTGAGTGACCATTCAGACTGCAGTGTGCCCCTGAGGCAGGGGCTAGATGAGGACTGGCAGTGGGTCACTGAGGCAAGGTGGATATAAGGGAATTGGGGGTTCCCTCAGAGGGGAGGACCCCGGAATGCAGGGGCACTGACATAGGACAGTAGGGCTGTGTCTACACTGGCGGGTTCTTGTGGATGCTCTCTTGTGCGAGAAAGCTCTGATGGCTATTTTAGTCATAGGGCTTTCTTGCGCAAGAAACCCCTGTCGCGCATCCACACTGCCCTCTTGCACAAGAGAGCTTACACTTGTTAGAAAAGGGCGTAGCTCTTGCGCAAGAAGCCCTCTCTTCCTACGCTTTACTGTAAATCTTCTTGCGCAAGAGCAGGCGGGCCATGTGGACGCTCTGCGGGTTCTTGCGCAAGAACAGCCGTTCTTGCAGAAGAACCCACCAGTGTAGACATAGCGTAGGAGAGGGAAAGGGCACCATGGGCAGGACGGGATAGGGGGCTGAACCTGCAGAGGATCTGCAGCAGAGGCTGGGACACTCACCGGCAGAGGACACTCTGAGGCATGAGAGCTGAGTTCCTGAGAGGCCAACTGGAGGCACCATGGGGGTGAGTGCTTGCCCCATGACATGGCCACTGGTGTGGGCGGGGGAGGGGGACAAAGTATAACTCTGAGCAGTGTTGGAAAAGCCATCTTTAGTCAGCGCTGAGACCTTGTTTATGGTTTAGATTCTTACTTCCTTGAATGAGCCCTGAAGTGGGGTCAGTTCTCGAGAGAGAATAATCATCTATCCCACAGCTTGACCATCCCTTTCCCAAGAGCCCTGGACCGCCATTCACTGAGTCATTAAGCAGTGTGTAGGGTCTAAACTAAACTCTTTTATAGATAACTCAAAGCAAACCTACAACCGGTGTTAGCCCCTAATAGGCTAGCAGTTTCACCAGCAACAACAAATAATTATTCTACTAATCAGCCAAGTGATGTCAGCAAACGTATTTACAAACATAGGCATCCAACATCAGCTTTCAACACTTCCTCCCCCCCCCTTCTCTAATCTGTTCTTTCAGTGTTTCTATCTGGTTAGTAATACCCTGCAGCCTGTGCAGAGTTCTGTATGTCTAAGCTAGGCCAATTTATTCCAGGTTTAGTGAGTACTGGGTTCATGAGGTTTGAAGATTGTAATTAGCAGTGTAGAAGGGGATGGGGGTATTGTTAGGGGAAGGGAGGCTGACAATAAACTGTTTGATTGCTCAGAAAAGGAGGGAAGAGTTAATAGAGCTCAGAGTTATTCCTTCACTCTAAATGGTTTCTGTCAACTATACATATAATTCAAAAACACAAAATGATGTTCTGTGTATGAGAGAAAATCCCACACTCTGATATACACTGTTTTGAAGGCTAAATACACAAACCAGTTTTGGAAGCATGAATAATATAGCGTGATCAGTTGTTTTAAAAATACTTGCTGATGAGCCATGCATTACCAATGTCTTTGTCAGCAGACAATTAAACAGATTTAATGGACCCTTTTAATCAGTGTAAAAGCCAAGTTAACTGATATTAGTATAAATAGTTTAATGTAGTTACAATATCTCCCAGATTATTAGTATGTGGGAAAAAAATGATGATAATCAAGACTAAACAATGCTGAAGAATTTCAGAAAAAGCTAAGAAACGTAGGTGACCAGGCAAATTGATGGCACATGAAATTTAATGTAGACAAATCAATGCAAATTAAAAAGAACAATCTGACTTATAGAGACGGTGAGTGTATGTCTACTCTACAACTAGATACCTGTGGCTGGCCTGTGCCAGCCAATTCAGGTTCATGGGCCTCAGTCTGTGGAGCTGTTTTTCATTGTTCTATTAACTTCCAGAGTTGGGTTGGAGGCCATGCTCTGGGATTCTCCCACTTCAAAGAGATTAGCTTTTATTTAAAAATGGATACAAAATAATAATTTCAATGTTATATTGCCATTACATGAACCAATGCTATTCCTTAAATACCATTGTTGCATTCTGGACATCCAGTTTCTAAAAAGATACAGAGGTATGTAAAGAATTAGCAAGTAGTAGAAAAGGTCAAGAGAGGCAATTAAAATTATTGGAAGACTTCTGTAAAAATTAAATGAGGCAGGGGTCCCATGGAAAAAACTAGTATGCAATCATGTAATTATGGTTTCTAACATAATTAGAGCTGAGTGGAATTTTTCATACAGTTTATTCACTAATATGTTTCAGCCAACACAAAACTAATGGCAAATTTGTCATGAATTCACTACACAGTTTTGGCCTGAAAAAAATCATGAGTGAGGGGCACTAGATCCATAAAGGAGGAAGTGGCAGTGCTATCTTTATAATTTTTAGCCCCATTGTTACATCCCTTATCTAGAAAATAAAAAAGACTAAGGTTCCATTTCCCCAGCACCCGATGTACAGAAGAGATATGAATATGGGTGTCCCACCTCTCAGGAGAATGTGCTAGCCACTGGGATAGTCTAGGCTACATCACCCTCAATCTCCCCTATTAAAGCTATGCCACTTTGTATAAATAAATAGTTATTGAAGCAGGAAGTTGAAATGAGGTCTCCTTCATCCCAGACTAATGCCCTAATCACTGAGCTACAAGTTATAAATTAGGTGAGGGACACAAACCACTGTGTCCTCTGCTGGCCATTGTGTGAGTCTAGCCATTTATAAATGCACAGAAACAAAATGTGTCAGTTCAAACACATTTCATTTGACCCAAAACTGACTCTCTTGATTCACCAACATTCAATATGGTTTGTCCCAAAACACTTTTATTTTTCATATCTACCAGCAAACTGCAAAATCAGTTATCCACCCAACTTTAATCATAATTCATACTCACAAGTAGGATCAAAATAAGATTTTAGAGGAAACCTTAATTCTGGAATTTACTAATTTTTTGCACCATTTGATTTTTCAACATTAAGGTTCATTAGCCACTTTTTCTGTATGTTTGAAATGATCAGTAATAATCATTATTTACATATTTACATATTTAATAATCATTACAATAGTTATGTAGCATGCTATTAAATGAAAATTTTAAAGAAAATCCCTGGCAATTTGCAAAACATAATTTTCTTGCATATTCAAATGTTTATATTTAATGGTCATTATTTTCCCATTTTACCCATATATAGTAAATTTTACCTCTAGGTTATATTATTCATCAGAATATATAATTCTGCAAGTCCAGGTTCTTATCTTACATTACTTTTAACTGCTTATGGTTTACATCTCCCTTCCTTGCATTACTAGCAGTTTAGCACACATAGTTAAGACAAGGAAAATTCCCAACATTATAAAGCCAGGTATAAATTGTAATGGAATTTTAGCACATTAACTCCTTATGTTAAAAGGAGACGTGTTAAAAATGTCCTAATCATATTACTTATCCAAATCTTTTAGTTTATGAAAATTGTTTGCTTTTTTTGACATTTGCAGCTTGATATCTACCATGGTGTCACCATCTAATTCCTACACAGGTAAAACAGCTTAGTTCTACTGTTTCTCCAGTTACTCTCATGGTGGTATTAAGGACACTGATAGACATATATTTTGTTTTCTCTTAGTTAGGAGTGTGCTACATTTTTTCAGATTTTATAAATTTAAAAAATTGTTTTAGGTTGAGATTGTGTGTGTGTATAAGCATGTAGTTAACAAGTAGGTCCAAGTTATATAAAATGCACTAAAAAGAGCTCTGTATTGAACCTGAGCTTTATTTGAAATGGTTCAAACAGATAACACTACAATAATAGCAAGAGGGTAAAAGGTTTTGTATTAACATGCATGTTTTTTTCTATTTCTCTTTCCCTTTGCTTTCCAGAATCAAGTATTTGTGGGAATCAGAAAACCACATAAGGATTTATCCATCTGTGGGTCATTTTGTTTAGTGAATGGGAAATATTCATGAATCCTGGTAGTGCCCCTATTAGCAAATTATCCAAATCACATGGAGAAGCACATAGGAAGATAAGGGTTAAATTCTTTTCACAGAGATGGTGCTCACAAATACTCTGATGAACTGTTGGAATGTGAAAGATATAAGGAAAAATACTTGACACTTAAGACATTGATTAAAATGTGCCATTGAATAATCATATATGATGTGTGAAACAATCCAGAAAATCACCAATGGCAATATCCCAGCAAGGAAGGAATTATTTATAAATGAACACGTCTTTGCACATGTTTCTGTCACCACCAATGAAAGAGACCAGATTAAATGAAACTATGAAATCTTGAGCCCCTTTGGCACAATCAGATTCATTTAATATCTTCATAACTAACTAGCTAGATAAATAGCAGGAAGTTTCCCTTTGACAGCCTTCAAATTTCAACATATTCCTGAACATTCGTAATAGCACCATGTATTATTATTAATGAGGCTGCTTGTTACTATACAGTCCACAAAGGAAAATGGTCCTTTCCTCAAAAAATTGGGTATCAAAAGTGTACAAACTAAGCAGTTCGTATATACAATGTCTTGGATAACCAGTTCATAGTCCAGTCACTAAGGGATGATATTTTAAAGGGTGGATTATTAATATTATTATTAATACTTCACAGAAGTTCATTTATTTCAGGAGAAATTTGAAGAAAGATTATGATCTATTTAACAACATGATCCTCAACAGAAGTGGAAGGCTGCCCCAGATACAGAAGTGGAAGGCTGCCCCAGATACAGAAGTGGAAGGCTGCCCCAGATACAGGAGTGGCATGGAGGAATATATACAGATTAGACTTGGGACTGACTCATCATTGCACTGTACTTTATGCTGTTATTTAGACCCATGTAATATCAGTGTAAAGGGGGTGAAAACTCTACTATTCTTATTTGGTAGGGTCCTCCCCCACAACACACACACACATTTTATGCTAATGTAAATGACTACACAAGGTAAGGAGCAAGGGTAAATCAGGAACAAAGGAAAAGGACAAGAGCAAGTCCTGTGTGGTGCATGAAGAGGAATTGAACAAAATTAAGACAGAAAAATAAACAGCAGGGTAGTTGCGTATAGCCTTGAATATGAGGGTGAAGAGCTTCAACTTCAAGGGGAACCAGTGAAGAGATACAAAACCAGGAGGGGCACGGTCTGAGTACCAGAAAAAGAAGTTTATTTTAGTAGCAGCATTTGGTATGGACAGTAGAAGAGATAAATTAGGGTATGTCTACACTGTCACCCTAGTTCAAACTAGGGTGGCTAATGTAGGCATTCCTCCTTGCAGGAGGAATAATGGTAGTTCAAATTAGGAGCTTTAATTCGAACTACCTAGTCCGTGCCGCATGTAGCTGCGGGCAGGTAGTTCGAACTACGGGCATTTAAAAATGGCGCCCGCCCGACGCGGGAACATGCAAATGAAGCCCGGGATATTTAAATCCTGGGCTTCATTTGCAAGTTCGAATGCCTACATTAGCCACCCTAGTTCGAACTAGGGTGGCAGTGTAGACACACCCTTAGAGGTCAGAGAAGATGAAATTGTAATGGCTGCGATGGGAAATGACCAAGACATGCTCAAGTGTTACAGATGGCTCTCTCAAGAATGAGCAAAATTATCGTGCAATGTATTGATTGCTTAGCAGCCAATACAAAACAATGTCAATTATCATTCCTCTTTACACATTCATAATTGTTGGAGGCAAAGAGGCAGAGAGTCAATTTTGGATTATATTTTTCTAGAAGAGGTTTGCAAGACACTGACAAGAATGGTGGGAGGTGTGAAAATGTTATTGATACTGACATAAGATATCATGGTATTTATTTTAAAAAAAAAAGCATTTTCAGGGGGTTCAGATGACATGTCCACTTGTAGTACAAAGTTTCCCATTATTATTGTTAACAGGATATAATGTCTGAGCAAGACACTCACACTACAAATCCATGTCAAAGAGTGCACACACAAAAAGAAACAGGCAATATACAGCCTATGAAGTACCAATTGACAATGAAGATTGCTTCCGTCTTCCCGTTCACCCTTTAGAGTTTTTCTTTCTTAGTCTTAGGTATTGAGTACAAGCATGGATAGCTTATAACACTGATTTATCTGATGGATTACTTTATCAGTCTGTCACATACAACTGTTTCATTACTGTGCCTTAAACTTGTCCAGGGGAAAGCCTAATACATTGCAACTGGCACATTCTTTGTTGTCAGTGAGGTAAAAGTTTAGCTGCATCAGTCTTGCTCTTAATAATTGTGGTATTGTTGTTGTTAGACACAGGTCCAAAAGACAGATAAATTTCTCTCTGTCAGCAGAAAACTTGGCACTGCCATATTGATTTTTAGGCTTCATTGTAAAAAGACTAACAATTCCACAGTCTTTATCAAACAAACTGCTAGGAGGTATTTGCATTGTTTTATTTTTCAAAACTGTTTCTAAAAAGATAGCCAGCTGGAATCTGTTGATGGGCTCTATGTATGTGTTGTGGGGGAGGAGGAAGGAGTAAAATGGAGGAGAGGACAAAGAGAGACTGGACAGAATTGGAAGAGTCTGAGGGGGCCTCAGTCTCCATATGTATTTCACCAAGTATAATTGCTTTATTCTGGAATAACTTTTGTAAATGAGTGTAAGATTGCATGTGAGACATTGCAGGTCAGAGAAAGCAATTTTATGGTTCTTGTTTTCATTGGCAATTGTAGAAAGTTAAAACTTTTTATGACTTCATCCTGAATTTGCTATCATAACAACTTATTTTTGAATTGCTGCCTTTGGAAAGTATACCATGGAAGGATGCATTTTCCTCACTGTTAGAGCCCTCACGAATCAACAACACAACTTGCCATACATTTTAACCATCTGAGAATTTACTCTGAGCAGCTTTGATATGCTTAATTTGAGTTGGATTCCAAAAGCCATTGTGACCCTGATCATTATTTTCCTACTCAAGAAAGCTGACACACTGAATTTCTATTTGTCAGTTCACCACTTGAATAGATTTCTTGAGTGAGGATTTCAGAAACTGCCAGACAAATAGTTAATATCCTTGTTTTTACTGACAAGAAAATCCTGCCTGCTCTGATAGATAGAGAAGCAGCCCCCTAATTTTTTTTTTTAAGTTTTAACTTAATTCTGCTTTGAGATAGTCAGTGCTGTCTATATGATCTATGTCTACCCAATACTTATTAATATGTCTAAAGAAGAGCTATGTGTTTCTATCAAACCAATAAATATGTCTTCTAAAATAAGTAGTATCTCATTTTTCTGCACTTACTCTAGTTTGTCAGTACTCATATAAGACTTTAGACAAAAGAGCCTAGTACCACTGTTATTCTTTACAACCAAAAAAGAATACAAAATCATTTGTCAACTCCATTGACCTCTGCTCAGCAGGCTGACTTGGAGCTGTGTGACAATTTACTATTCCATTTAACTTGAAGCAATATTGTCAAGCTGTAAGAAAATCACTGTGTACCATTGTTCACTGAGTCTTTGCATTGTTTTACGAAAGAGGGCCAACTTTCAATTCTAAGCCTTCTGAAGTCATTTTTACACAGCAGTCTTAGAAATGAAATTTCCCAATTACAGTATAAATATTCTCTGGATATCATTTATGCTACAGCAGTTACACATAGCTGTAATTCATGCTGTAACTTTAATTATGCAGCTGTGTAATTTCACATACAACTGGAGATTGACTTAGACTGCAGCCACATATTGCTGGAGCACATACTAGTAGCTACCATGCGAGTGGCATACAGTTGGATAGGTCTCTGATGTTATGCTGAGAGATGGTTTCTGCCTACAGGGGATCTTTTCAAATGAAGCCCATAAAAGTTTGTTTTCAACTCTGTACAAAAAAATTCACCCCAAATAACTTCAAATCTTGATTTTAAAATTATTCAGCCCCAAAAACTGGCTGTGTTTCATCCAAATAAGCGGCCAGCAATGAATGAGCACTACTCTCTGAAACCTTCTTTTATCCTCTAGCTGAGACTTTCCTGTACCCACCACTTATGCATCACCCCAGAGCAAAAACAATATAGCCGAGCAGTGATCTCAATGAGATTCCACCTAAACACAGAGATTGATTCAAGCAGTTTTCAGTGCAGATTGTGGCCCGTAGCAGGAATGAGTTGAGAGACGTTCTCCCCAAGAGATCCATTCACACATGTAAAGGTGCATCTACATTTCTCAGAGGAGAATCAGAGCTTTAGTGTGTCTGAATTCTAGTTACAAAAATGGTGCAGTCAGTGTCATGCATGTAGTAAGTCATTTTCTCTATGCCAAGGGCCTCAGGAGGATTGTTAGGAACCTTGTCCCCCTACTGTGTCAATCAGTTCCCCCCATAAAGCACACCATGTGCATTGCATTTACTGGTCTGTAATTTTCTGTCACCACTAAAGTTATTCACACAAAACAATTGTGTGTGTGGTCCCAGATTTGAAGGGTGTAGTCAAATCTTTCTGTCTGGTTCATTTAATTGCCTCTGTGCCAGGGCTCTAAGGAGGGGTTTGTGGAGCTCTCTCCCCCTGCCGTGCTAATAAGTGGAGTGAGTCTCACAATACAAACTAGCAATGAAAAGCAGAGGGCAGGAAATTTTTTCAGGCAAATTTAGGCCTCAAGCAGATGCATGAAACCAATCAGCACCAGCAGAGCTTCAGATCCACAGCTTGGCATTTCTGCTAGTTATGTATCACTGCAAGTTACTTTGCAGAGTAAATTGCCTCGTTTGCCTGTGCTGATTGGACAAGTCATATTCAAGGTCTTGGCCCATATCCTTCAGGGCTGTGTCTAGACTGGCCAGTTTTTCCGGAAAATCAGCCGCTTTTCTGGAAAAACTTGCCAGCTGTCTACACTGGCCGCTTGAATTTCCCGCAAAAGCACTGACTTCCTACTGTAAGAAATCAGTGCTTCTTGCGGAAATACTATTCTGCTCCCGTTCAGGCAAAAGTCCCTTTTGCGCAAAGCTTTTGCGCAGAAGGGCCAGTGTAGACAGCTGAGATTTGTTTTCCGCAAAAAAGCCCCGATTGCGAAAATGGCGATCGGGGCTTTTTTGCGGAAAAGCGTCCGTGCCAATCTAGACGCGCTTTTCCGAAAAAGCTTTTAACGGAAAACTTTTCCGTTAAAAGCATTTCCGGAAAATCATGCCAATCTAGACACAGCCCAGGTGTTTGAGAACCTGAGCCCAGATATCAGGTGGGGGAACCCCTCACCTAAAGTTCTGGAATTGAGACCCAGGTTGACAACTGTACTCCTCTGGCACAATGGAACTTTCTACCACAACAGTAAATCTCGTCTGTCCACGAGACAGCCTTCCAAGGGCTAACCAAATACAATGGGACTGCCACAGGAACAAAGGACCATCACAAACCTCACTGCCTGTCATTTCAAGTGTGCTGCTTCCACTTGACTTCTCAAATATAAAACACAGAGCAATGCGTACATACTAAAAAAAAAATCCAACCTCCCCTCGCCCCCAATCCTACCAAAATAAACAAACCATATGCTGTACATCCAATTCTCAACCTGGGGAGAGAAAGAGAATGAAAATAAACTGCCCGTGACAGATGGCGGGCACTTAGATACTACCTCAATGAGAACAGTACAAGTTGGACCTCCCTGGTCTAGAACCCTGGGGACCTCACTGGTTCCAAATGAGGGAATGTATCAGACCAGGGGAAGTTAATTCCAGCCACCCTGCCACCAGTCTCACTGGGCTCCCAGCAGCTGGGTCCCCAGCTGCTGGAACTGTATAGAAACACATAAAGAACACAATAAAATAATATGAGCAGGACCGGCCCACAACATTTTGGCACTTGAGGCGAGGAGCTCAAATGACACCCCGATGCCTCTCGCTTGGGCCAAAACTTTGAAAGGTCTCAATTCTGCCTTCTTCCTATTCTACTCCTCTCATGGTACTGCTCTGCTACCTACCCCAATAAAGGATAACTAACAACTTAAAATGCCTTGTTAAAAAATGTTAAGTAACACTTAACTTTCAAATGCCTGAACAGCAAATGTGACTTTTCTTGTCGGCATAGTAAACACTGGCATTTTTATCTGTTTGAATAATCAAAGTGGTGCTTTCCGTGCCTTCTTGGTTGCAAAGATTTGAACAGCTTCCTGAAGGTTCACAGTCTGGGCCAGCTCATGCTGTACAGTAATTCCTCATTTAACACTATAGATGCATTTCTGAAAATGTTCGTGCTAAGCGAAGCGAAAACGTGCTATACGGGGTCAATTTTCCCATTAAAAATAATGGAAAATGTGGGGGTTGCATTTCAGGTAGTGGTGGCAAAGTCAATTTTTTTGTTGGTGCTTGGTCATCAATGTCAACATTAGATATCTAGCAACACAAGTCGCCACGGTTTGTTAAAACACAAAGATAAACACATGAGTGAGCGGAGGAGTGCTGTGACCACGTGTATTCATCCGCTCATGCGAATTACCACTGTTTTCATCAACTTATACCACCGCACAAAGTAGTCCGTCACTTGATTATTTTCATGTTATTTCAGGGATGGTCGTGTTATTTGAAAAAGTTCCTTAAAAAAAAAATTGTGCTATTGCGAAAACGTGTTAAGTGGGCACGTGTTAAATGAGTAATTACTGTATTGAGATGGTTGCAAGGCTGACCAGCCTCTCCTGTGTCATTGTGGAGCGTAGATGTGTTTTTATTAACTTCAGCTTGGAGAAGCTGTGTTCTCCACTGGTAACTGTTACAGGAAGTGTTAGAAGTATGCGCAGAGCAACATAAGCATTTGGAAAGAGGGTGGTCATCTTATTTGTGCACATATATTCCAGAACAGCCTTTGGAGTTGATCTTGCTGAAATGGATCTTGAAAGGGCTTTCAGTTCATCACCTAAATCACTTGCATCAATATCGTGCATGTCATCATGTGTCAACACTGTCTCTAGTGCACTGCATTGCTGGTGTAGGTCTTCTTCAGGTATAGTGAGGAGTTTTGGAATATCATACAACATCCCAAATATACTACTGTGTTCCTTGAGCTGCATGAAATGTTCTTCAACTGACTGTATTGCACAATCTAGCACCTGGTTAAAGAAGTCAGCTTTGAATTGTTGTTTGGGGTCTCTTATGGGATTATCCCATGCCTCGTAATCAAAATGTCTTCTTCGGTGACTCTTGTATTCTTGAATGGGTGGGAAAATAGCTTCAGTGTGAAGTTCCTCTGCCAACTTCTGTGCACTCTTCAGAACGTTTTGAAATCCCTCATCTGACCAGTAAGACTGTAGGTATGACTTTGGTTTGTCCAGTTGTTCCATTGCTCCAGATATATTAAGGTCAACACATTGGGGGTCTCTTGCCTACAACATGTATTTCAAACAGTATGTCATGCCACAACACTAAGCCACACAGAAATTTGAAGTTATGTATGTTTCTGGTGATTCCATTTCCGTCTGCCACTGTTCTCCCATGAACAGTTCCTGTCATAGCATTATCCTCCATAATGGCACCTATGGCATCATCTATCTTCCCAATTTGGTGTTTGATAGGCTTTATCGCCTCCACTCGACTTTCTCATCATGTGGCACTCAGTGATTTCAGAGTCAGAGAGGATGTTCCCAGATGTTGCTTCAAAATTTGCCATCGATGAGTTGATGCAGAGAAAAATACATAGATGCTTTGAATTACATTAAAAAATTCAGCAGCCTCACTAGAAGCTGATGCTGCATCACTGACCACCAAGTTCAATGAATGAGAACTGCATGGGACAAAAAAAGCTCGAGGGTTTAACTCTCGGATCCGTGTCTGCACTCCTCTGTTCTTTCCTCTCATGTTGGCACCATTATCGTAGCCCTGACCTCTCATGTCAGCTATCGCAATTCCTGTATCTTTCAGATTTTTAGGAAACACATTTGTAATACCAGCTCCTGTAGTATCATCAATGTCAATAAATTCTAGAAAATGCTCTCTGACAGTCACCATTGCAGGGACATTTTCACTATGTTCTGTTGTTACAAAACACACCATTGAAGTCATTTGTTCCGTATGGCTGATGTCAGGTGTGCAGTCCAGAATAACAGAGTAATATCTTGCTGACTTCAGATCTGCCCCAATCTTCTGTTTGATTTTTGTTGCCAGTAACTGTATGATCTCATTTTGAATTGTTTTTCCAAGGTAGTGGTGTGTGTACATTTCTTGCATGGTCACTCTTTTTAGATGCTCCTGGAGTACAGCATCAAACTCAGCCATCAGCTCCACAATTTTAAGGAAATTTCCATTGTTTGGCACATGGATGATCTGAAGTGCCACGCAGTGCTAGGTTTTGGGTAAGCACGCATTCTCACAGTGGCAATGAGCCTTTTCAGAACATTTTGCCAGTAAAGAGACTCTGATGCAATCTTCTCTTGATGCTGATCATCTATGGTGGCCTTTAACCTTAATCTTATCTCAAGCTCTTTCCACCTATGGAATACTCTCTGGTGATTTGCTGCCTTCTCATGGCATGCCAGATTTCTAGCCAGATTTTTCCAGTCCTTTGTTCCTGTAGAACCCAATGTGGCTGGAACATTAGACTGGAAGAGTTTGCAACAAAAACAATATGCAGCATTCTGGGTTTTTGAGTACATAAACCATGGCCTCTCCACTTTGTCACTAGTGGGGATTTCACGCCAGTAATGTGTTGTATGGAAACTTCTATTTTCATTGTCTTTGGGGAACATGAAGTTTTTCACTTGCTGTGGCCCATGCAGTACAAGGAAGTCCCTCAGGCTACTGCTCAAGTGGGTCCACAATCCTGGATCATCTAGACTTAAGGAACTAAACTCAGCAGCAGCTGTTTCTTGCACCTCCACCACACTCTTCTCTGATCTACACTTTTCTTCAGGAATGTGCATGGTTACATCCATGTGAGATGGAGATATGGATGCTGCAGTAGCTGCCAGGTCACCTGCACACTGACTAACTGGAAGATCAGGCATCTCCTCACCAGTCACATCCTCACTGGGGCCAGAAGGCTCACCGTGAACATTTGTGTCTATGTATCTCAGGAGAGCTCCTTCCTGCTTAGATAGAAAATCTTCCTTTGTTTTCTTTCTTTTTGTGAATGCTGCCCCATGAGTGTCTTCTTTCACTCATGACTGCTCTTCTGTGCCAGCTATAGTGGCTCTCAACACTCAGTTGAAGGGGACAAATAAGCAGGGCTGGTAGCAGGGCCTGAGTGAGGGAAGATATCAGCGTCTTAAGGGCCTAACTGGCTCCTACTACTTCATTTGACTGCCTGTTGTCCTCAAGTGGGTTCAGGGAAGCAGCAGGAAACAGGAAGCTCCCTGAGAAGCTGGTGTTAATCAGTCCATGCTCCTGGGGGTGCTAGAGAGGTACAGAAGAGGATCCTCCTCCTCTCTCTCCCTGCAGCTCCTGCTGCTTTCTGTTATTCCCTCTCACCTTTTCTCCTGCCAGCCTGTTATGTCTCTTGTACCCTCCTTCCTCCAGCACAGCACTCCACCATCTCTGTGCATCTAGAGCAGAGAGAATACATATGCACCAGCAGCAGACACAATTTTCTACACTCTGGGTCCTAGTGGCCCCTCCTCCCCCCACCACACACAGTCTCGCACCTGAGGCAGCCACCTCAGTTCGCCTCATGGTAAGGCCAGCCCTGAATATGAGGCTTTCTTTATACCTTTCAGACTCTGTTTTACATGGACAGATTGGTAAATGCATGTCAGTGAGACTCGGCTTTAGAGGTCAAAATGCAAAGAACAAATAACACCCAGATAAGATAAACAGACAGAGCAGAAACAGGATTGGAGAAGGCCTGTCTGGGACCCTCCACTTTCTTCCACAACCTCAGGATCTGGATTAGATTTAGAGTGCCCTACCTCAATATGTTGCTGTGGAGAGCCAACCCAGGAGTACTAGGAAACTCCCCAGAAGAAGCAGATGGATCACATGCTATAATTAGATTGAGGCTCAAGTGAAAAACTCAGTGAATTATGTTTTATTATCTGGCTGCTAGTTTAGATCTCCTCCCATCATAGGTGTCAGAGTGACCATGGCTACCAGGAATCACCTGCACACACTCAACCTGTGCACAGACACGTATGTCAGGTGACACTGTGGCAGGCTCCTCTAAATCTGTGATGAGCTTAGGTGGGGAGCCAGCTCCAGCCCTACAGGACAGAAGGCCACTGCTGATGGCTGAGCACCAGGCAAGCTCCATCCCCCAAAAAAGAATATTTTCAACCATGTCTCCCTTCCCTTTTCCTCATAGCCTTTCCGCTGCCAGCCTCACTTTCCCTCTCCCCCATCTTCAACCTCTGCTCCCCTTCTATTGCCCCTTCTTTCCTATTCCCATCTCATCTCCCTTTTCCCCCTTTGTCTTTCCTTCTCCCTTCCTACTATTAACTCCTGTTTTTTGTCCTGCTGCAACCTAGACTGTGTAATATTGTTTTTAAAATAAATACCATTTATACCTACCCTTTGTTTTCCAACTTTCAATCAGTTACCAATCCATGAGAGGACCTTCCCTTTTATCCCATGGCAGCTTACTTTGCTCAAGGGCCTTTGGTGAGGGACCTTGTCAAAAGTTTTCTGAAAATCTATGTACACTATATCCACTGCATTCCCCCTTGTCCACATGCTTGTTGACACCTCAAAGCATCCAGTTGATTGGTGAGGTATGATTTCCCTTTACAAAAACCATCTTGACTTTTCCCCAATAAACTATGTTCATCCATATGTCTGACAATGTTTTTCTTCACTCTAGTTTTAACCATTTGGCCTGGTATGGAAGTCAGGCTTACCAGCTTGTAATTGCAGAGATCAATTCTGGGGCTCTTTTTAAAAACTAGTGTCACATTAGCTATGCTCCAGTCATTTGATACCAAAGCTGGTTACAAACCAGTTACTAGTTCTGCAAATGCACATTTGAGTTTCTTCAGAACTCTTGAGTGAATATCATCTGTCCAGGTGACTTATTACTGTTAAATGTCTGAGTTTGTTCCAAAATGTCCTCTAATGACACCTCAACCTGGGATAATTCCTCAGGTTTGTCACCTAAAAAGAATGGCTCAAGTTTTGGAATCTCCCTTACATCTTCAATGGTGAAAACTAATGAAAAGCATTCAAGGCCGGAGCTGTAGCACCCCACAGTACCATGGGACTGGAGCCCCTGGCATCCTGCAGTAGCACGGGGCTGGGACCAGAGTCCCTGGCAGCCTGCGGCAGCCTACAACAGCACAAGGACAGGGCTGGTGTCCCTGGCAGCCTGTGGCAGTGTGGGACTGGCACCAGAGTGTCAGCAGCACACAGCCACATGGGACTAGGCCAGACCCCTCTTCGGTCCATGGGCTGGAGCCCATGGCATATCAGACTGGCCAGGACCAGGGCCAGCAGTGGGGGGGCTAGAGGCAGGGGGGCTGGCCTGGGTGGTAGCAGAGCCAGCTGTGTTAAGGGGCAGTGGGCTGGGGCAGTGTTTCTTAACCTTTTTTTTATAAAGTACCCCTTTTTAAAAAAAAAAAGTTATAAGTACCCCTAGTACCTACAGTTTTCAGAGACACACAAAAAAATTCTACCATTGCAACACATTTGTTTAAACAACTTAATTGTAGCTGGGCGGGCGATGAAATTTTTGGGTGTAAAAAGTACAAAAATAATAAAGCGCTGTAAAACTTAAAACAAAAATTCAGTTTTCTCCAAATTTCAGTTGTGTTGATGTACACCCCCCCCTCCCCAGACTTCTCTCGAGTACCCCTGAGGGTACTGGCTGAGAAACACTGGGCTGGGGGGCCGGTGGCAGGGGGCCATCCTCTGGTCTGACAAATTCCCTCATGCCCCAAGGGAGCCGGACCAGGGAGTCCAATCCATATCATTTTTTCAGATTGTGGCTAGCTATTCTTCAAATTCTTTTTTGGCCTTCCTAACTATGTTTTTACACTTCATTTGCCAGAGTTTATGCTTCTTTCTATTTTCCTCACTAGGATTTAACTTCCACTTTCTAAACTATGCCTTTTTGTCTCTCTCTGCTTCTTTATTTTATTGCACATTTTTGGATTTTTTTTTCTAATTTGGGGTATACGTGTAAGTTGCGCCTCTATTCCAGTGTCTTTATAAAGTTTCCATGCAGCTTGCAGGGATTTCACTTTTGCCACCGTACCTTTTAATTTCTGTTTAACTAACCTCATTTTTGTGTAGTTCCCCTTTCTGAAATTAAATGTTACAGTGTTGTGCTGCTTTTGTGTTTTTACTACCACAGGGATGTTAAATTTAATTACATTATAGTGACCCTTACCAAGTGGTCCACCTATATTCACCTTTTGGACCAGATCTTGTGCTCCACTTAGGAATAAATCAAGAATTGCCCCTCCTCTTGTGAGTTATAGTGCATCCTATAGTGAGTTTTGACATGTATGCAGTCAATATGGGTATACAGCCGCTCCCCAAGTTGCGAAAGGTTGAGTTACGACCGTTCACACTTATGAACAAAGGTCCCATGGAGCGGTCGTAAAGGCGGTCCCCGAGTTATGAACGCAACCCGCGCTTACGAACAGCGCAGTCACGTGTAACTCAATGGGGTCCGAGTTATGAACGGATCGAGTTACAGCCAAGTGTTTGGTCCGTAACTCGTTCATAACTCGGAGAGAGGCTGTAGTTAACATAGTACATCCTATCCTGAATTGACATGTATGCAGTCAATATAAGTGTAGTTGATATCCTCATTATTATTGTTTTTTTATTTCAATAGCCTCTGTAATCTCTCTGAACATTTTAGTCACTATCACCATCATGGTGAGGTGGTCAGTAATATAACCCTACTGCTATATTCTTATTACAGCAAAGAATTACTGTCCATAGAGATTCTATGGTACAGTTGGCTACGTTTACGATTTTTGCCTCATTTGATTCTACTCTTTCTTTCATACATAGTGCCACTCCCCTACCAATATGACCTACAGACCGTAGGGAATGCCTCAAGGGACTTTTTCCCTTAATTTTTATGCTTTTTTTTTTTCCATTTGGTTTACGGTTTTGGTGTTTTGTGGTTTAGAGTAATCTTTTTGTTGAGATCTCTCTTCTTTATTATTCCAGATTTATAGGACATTTCTTTGAGTACATTCCCTTCTTTGCTTAAATTTAAATTTTGTGGTGGTTTTTTTAATTTTAAGATACTTAAAGGCCTTTGGACATCCATAGTTGATAGCTAAATTTTTATCAACAATAATAACTAGGTCAAGTCTTTTCCAGATGCAGTATTTTGTAGTTTATCTTTCCTCTGATGAACTACTTATTCATAGACTTAGCACGAGCTGTCTCTCAATGGGATTTTTAAAATTACCCCTCTCTTACAACTGCCTCAGATTTGCACATTAAAGCATGATCTTATGCCATTAGCGTCTCAACAGTGTGAAAGATTTCCCTGATGCTGCTGTGTGCTTGGCTGGACCATATTTCCTAGGGAGAGGAGCAACTCTGACTCAAACCAAATCAGCTCTAATGTGGAAATAGAACAGAACAAAGGAAGATGGAGAGGGAGAGTGCAGCAGGTGGGGAAAGTAGGCCAACAACCTCAGGTGGAGACAACTGGCTTTTTTTTAACATCAATTTCTGTTTTTCAGTTGTAGGCCAACCAATGAAACCAACATTTCAGTAATTAAATGGACACAGGAAACAAGAGATCTCCATTCAGCAAAGGGCCCAGCAGGGGAGCAATCATTTAATTAAATACATAGTGAAAGAAACCTCTATGGGTAAGGCTGTGAAATTGTGAGATGACTGCTTTCATTGTTGTTCTGTATAATTTTTGTTCCACTTTCTTCCATGCAGTGCAGCTTTCCTAAATCCAGCACCAAGGTATGCTGCGAGCCTTAATTCCTCATGCAAATAATTTGAGAATTAGCAGTTATCATCCAAAGTAGCTGAGGTAGTGGCCATGTTCAAAGAAGAAAAAATAGGGAGTCAGTGATTCAGGAGATTTGATGTGATGAGAAGTTAGCCAGCTAAATAAATTCAGAACCCTGGGATCTAAAAATGGACTTATTTTTACAGACCACACAAATCTAGTATTAAAACGTATTTTAAGGGAAGAGGCTTCAGTTTTCATTAAAACTAAATTTGAGATAGGTAAAGTTATAATTTAAATAAATCCAGTACATCTCCTATACACCAAAAGAGATGAAATCTCCCTCACAATCCAAAAATATCTGTGTGGAGATTGAAGCACGAGAAATGAAAATGAAATCTTATGTGCACTGAATTTTTTTTTAATATTTCTCTACTATTTTGCATCATGTTTTAATTAAACAAAGGAAGAACAATACAGAGATTTCTGGGGTTCCTGTAAGGTGTGAAGTTCAGTCAGCCAAAGTAAAAGGTTTCCAATTTTTTTAAAGACATTACTGTCCAGAATCAGCAGCACGTTTTGTATAGGGAAGGTAAATGTAATTGCTAAATAAGCTGGTCTTACATCCCCATCAGAATGGTACAGAAGTTAGGTATCCTCAGAGTTTCAGGCCTTGTTTGCATTACAAACGCACACATACTGAGGCATGGTCACTTAGGGGAAGGAGGTAGGAACTGTAGATTAAACTAAACATGAGCCACAAGAATCATCATCTGTATATGAAATCTTTTCTTCCTAGTCTGATATTCTATATCTGATCAAGTGCAGTATTATAGGGATGGACTTATTCTGATTCAGCCATTTCATCTATAACTACATGATCACCTAGGGTACGTCTACACTACATGGCTCCGTCAACGGCCACCTTTGTCGGCTGCACCGCGTCTAGACTGCCGCGCTGTGCCGGATCAGCTGATCGTCAGCACAGCGCGGCGCCATTTTTATTTTAATGAAGCGGGGATTATTTAAATCCCCGCTTCTTTGACTATGCCGAGTAAACTATTTTACATGTCTCCGTCGACGGAGCCACGTAGTCTAGACGTACCCCTAATGTCTTGCAGGAAGCAAAAAAAAATGTTCTGCATGGGTAGTTACACATCCAACCAATTGCTCCATGCAGATATCTCTGAAAGCTTTAAGCCATAATAAGGATGGACAAAAATGTCTTCGAGTAAATCATCACATAATTTCTGAGGAATATTACTATCAAGCCAATGAAAATGTGTTAGAAGAAAGAACCAGAAGTTCTTTGGAAAATGCTACAAATGGACAGATTTAAAAAATAATCCAAATGAACTACGTAGAACAGTGTCGTTTGCTGATAGTCCAATTACCGTAAATTAGTGAATATAATCCACGGGTTATACGCGTTTTTACAACACACACACACACACACACACCCCACCGTGAGGTATACATGTCCGAGTCTTATACAAGTTGATTTTTACTCCTTGGAGTCCCCCCGAGAGCATCAGTTCCCCTAAGCGGCTCTGCCCACCCCCCCCATTAGAACTGGGTCAGCTCCGCTGCAGGGGGGAAGGGAGGGCCTGACATGCTTCCATCATGCCTGCGCTGTGCTCTACATTCCCCCCGCCCGGAGGAGGGTAGGTGGCGCCTAGCTGTGGCTGCGCAGGGCAGGCCTGGACGCGAGTGCAGCTCCCTACCGCCCGCAGGCAGGCCAGCTCGCTGGCAGCAGTATGGCCGTCTCCTTATGTCTGCTTTCTATGCTGGGCGGCTACCTCCTCACCTCAGGGCTGCTGTTCAAGTGCCCAGGGCTGCTGCACCAGCCCAAGCGGCAGCGCTTCTGCTGCCGCCACATCTCCCACCGCGGCATCAAAGACCACCTTTTATGAAGGCAGCAGAAGTCTCTGCAGGTTATATATGTCCGCAGGTCATCTAATTTTTTTTTTTTTTTTTTTTTTTTTTTTTACACATGATAGAAAAAACGCGGGTAATACACGAGTGCATGTTATACATGGACGCAGGTTATAATCTCTAATTTACGGTAATTTTCTTCTAGCCTAAAGCAGGTGTATCTTAATGTGCTGCAGTGATGTCAGGATCTTTATGGACTCGTTTTTAGGATCAGTTTTCAACACAGAAAAATGTGGAATGCAGTGAAGAACATAACAAAATGTTTTTACAAGCAATGAATCAAGTGGAACTTATATCTCTATCATGCTATTATGTGGCATCTCGCATGTTATAATTTTCCCCCTCCCTCTTGTTCATAAATAATTTGCCATAATTGAAAACAGAAAGCACGACTGTGTAAGCCTATGTAAGAAATAGTGAGAGAATGAGCATAATATTAGGAAGCTCAGGTTGAGCGTCTTGCAGTGATCTCTATTCATAGCTTTTAAAGAAGTGTCATCAAGAAAGAGAGGAAAAACTGTAAATCACCTGTTGGAAAAAGATGCGTTGTAAGCAAATAATAGTGCATCAAAAAGTATGGGGTTTTTTGATAATATATTAATCTAAAACTATTTTTTACCATAGTTCCATAGGGACAAATGAACTAGTCAGGTCCCTTTGAAGTTGATCTCTGATTGTGAAACACATCAAAAGATTCCAGATCAGTAGAATGCATTATAATTATTCTAATGATTAAAATTCATAAAAATCCAAGGCAATTAATGACTGCTGTACTGGATCAAGCTCCAGACACTTACAAAAACCCTCATTAGCTTGGGAATATACTTTTTGTTGTAACAACCACAACAGGCAAATATGCACCCTATTGTTAATTGAGTCTTACTAAGAAGCAGATGGCAATGGTAGCACACAAAATTCAGTTCTTTGCTTGATTCTGAAATGCTTTTGGGGGGAATTTCAGGGTACCCAGACTATCATTATTACATGCAGCATACATTTGTTTAACAGATTTTCATGGATTACTAAACAGAAAAAAGGATAGTCCCATATGATTGTTGTACATTAATTGAGCATTAATTTGTATTGTTCTTGTACTACAATAAGAGTGGGATAACTAATTATATTAAAAAGGCAACAAATGTTCACTTAGTAAAAGGAAATACTTTTCTTACAAAACACATAGTTAACCTGTAGAATTCACTAACATGCATTAACAGGTCCAGATAAACCCAAGGCTCATCTATAGTCTTTACTTCAACCTGCTAACTCATGAAAATTGCACTGTCTTCATTAGGAGCTTACCTCTTGTTAGTTAGCTCTAACACAAGGTACGAACGCAACATTTTTCCTAGTTAAGATTAGACCTTGAGAACATAGAGCAGGGATGGTCAAACTGTGGCTCACAGGTCACATGTGCCTCTTTTACTATTAAAATGCTGCTTGAGGAGATTAAATAATGCTCCCCATTATTTCCCCATTCTCCGCCTACCAGACTGAGTGGCAGAGCTCAGAACCTCTGCTTTGCAGTGGGTTCATGGGGTAAAGGCTTCTTCCCAGTGGGGGAGAGAGGTCCTGGGGCTTCAGGCCATCATGCACACCTTTTGGGGCTCAGGGCCTTCAGCAAGAGCAAGACTGAACCTCCAAGCTCCGTCACGTGGAGCTGAAGCCCCGGGCCCTAGCAGGTGTACCTCGGCTCTCCAATTTCTGAAGATTATTGTACGGGACTTGGATAGTTGGTAAGTTTAGCCACCATGATACAGAGGATGAATATAGCAGCTGTTTCCACTGGAGTACGATAATTGTGTCCTAATAAAACAGATCTTTCTTAGTCCTTATACAAAATTAGACAATCAAAGAACAATAGTTTGTTATTCTCCACTTCCAAGTGGACTGCTGAACTCAGTTCTGATATCCTGGTCTCTGTAGATGCACAGGGGGGACTGGCGACTCAGCCAGGAGCCTGTGCAGGGAGTTCTGGTCCCTGCAGCTGGGCGATAGCAGAGGGTGAGCCCTGATCGCGAAGCTTGGGGGACAGCAGTGGCAGCCGCAGATCTCCAGCTCTGGTTGCGGAGCTTGGAGGCCAGCAGCATGCAGAGAGCTCTGGCCCCATCCACAGAGCTCAGGGGCAAGCACCACTAGCCAGAGAGCTCCAGCCCAGGTGTGCCAGGGTGAGCAGGAGCTCTGGCAAGGGGCAGTAGGGCAGCACAGGCCATGTTGGGAGGGACCTCCCCTCATCTGGCAAATCCCCTCGTTTGGGACCGGTGAGGTCCCCAGGGTGCCGGACGATGGCAATCCAACCTGTATATGTTATATCTATGCTGTTTATAGGTGACAGCATACTATTCTAAATTACATCTGGATATCCAGTATCAGGTTATGCTGCAATAAACTGGAATGCATTACATTATATATGTTACATTGCATTTCAATTTGGGCATATTTCCATCTAACTCCTTCCTTTAATTTAGCCAGTAGAAGTACTACATATTACCAACAAAATATTTCTAAAATTGCTTGGGTGGAAGGGAATCACTGTGAAGCATCCTGTTACCCAACCTCCTGGCTGAGTGCTCAAGTCAAGGAGAAGCAAAAAAAAGATTATCCAGTATCAAAAAAAGAAAACAAATGTATGCACTTCATGAATCTAATGTGTGACATGCCACTTCCCAGAGGTCAGTTTTTGAAACTGAAGTAGTCACTTACCTTGTCATTAATCTCAATCTCCTTTTTTTTTTCCATATCAAGGATAGTGCACCTTATACCATTCCCTCCCAGCTGATTGTCAGTATCAGGGCTGTCCAGACTAAACATGTTTAGTGCCAACTCAAATAAACCTCTAGTAACTCTTCCACAGACACGCAAGACCTTAAGCCTCTAACCCGGAGAAGTCACATCTTAAAACAAAACTACACTGTGCTGTGTAGCCTTTGGGACTCAGAGAGAAAATCCCTTGCAGTTCCTCTGTTTCTTTATGAAAGGGAGGGGATCTTTTTATAGCGTGTGCAAAGGTTTTTTTTTATTTTCTGACTGATAGGTTTCATGGGAATGTTTATATAGCAAGCACAATCGGGAAGAAAAATATTGCTCTAAATACAAAAGAAAAAATGGGAGTTAAAGTTCTGGTGTGACAGTGCACTGGCCAATCTGTAAGGATGGCTGGTTTCCTGAAAATCAGCACATTGCAGATTTTTCCCTAAGTCATGTGGCTCTGAAATTACTAACAGATACGTAATTTTAGCCTCTCCTTTCTTTCCTTCTTTTGTTTTTAACCTTGTACAGCCACATGGTGAATTCACACGGTTTCTAAAGCAGATCCCTTTCAGTGATAGATCTTCAGGCACCCTGAAGCTTGTGTTAATGAGAAGCATGGGTTTTAAATCAAGGCATCAAAAGAACAATTTTCTTAGAACATTATCCTGTAAGGGCTCTCAGAAGTAGCTTTCCCTCTGGGTTTAAACAATCTATGCTACAAACAGAATCTCTACAGTTAGATTTATGATGTGAGAAGTAACACCATTTTGGACAAGCCTTTGGAATGAATATAAGAACAGCCATACTGGGTCAGACTAATGGTCCTTGTAGACCAGTATCCTGTCTGTGATGGCGGACAGTGCCAGACGCTTCAGAGAGAATGAAGAGATCAAGGCAACTTCAAGTACATTTTTGCTGCTAACCAAGCACTCAGTTCAGCCTTGTGTCCAATTTTCATGACAGACTCCAAGAACATCCATGGTTCAGCTATGGCTAATCCTTAAGTCTAACTTAGAAGCCAAGAAATTCTCTTCTCTACTCCCATTTCCTGTTCAATTTTGGCAGTCCAATGTGGAGGAAGAAGTCTCTATAGAATGTGTACTACGTATATTATGTATAGGGCTATCAATTAACCATATCTAACACAAGTGATTAATGCAAAGTAGATTAACTAGATTTTACAAGATAGTCATGATTAATTATAGTTTTAATCACACTGTTAAACTAACAGAATATCAATTTAAAAGCATTATAAATATTTTAATGTTTTGCCACATTTTAAATATATTGTTTTCAATAAAAATACAGAACGCAAAGTGTACACTATTCAGAGTATATTATAACAGTGCTATGTGAATGCCTGTTCTCACTGGAAGCAGGCAGCTTTATCTTCCATAAATGTAAACAAACTTGTTTGTCTTAGTGACTGGCTGAAAAAAAAAAGTAGGACTGAGTGGACTTGTCAGGCTCTAAAGTTTTATACTGCTTTATTTTAGAGTGCAGTTATGTGTCAAAATAATAATTCTACATTTGTAAGATGCACTTTCAAGATAAAGAGATTGTACTACAACACTTGTATGAATTGAAAAATATTATTTTTGTTTATCTTTTTAATAGTGCAAATATTTGTAATAGAAAATAATAAAATGAGCCCTGTATACTTTTTAATTTGTGTTGTAACTGGAGTCAAGATATTTAACAATATACAAAAACATCCAAAATATATATTATACATTTAAATTAGCATTCTCTTAGACTATCTCTACACAGAAACATTATTTCGGAAGAACATCAGTTATTCCAAATTAACATAGTGCACATCTACACAGCAAGCCCGTTATTTTGAAATAAATTCAAATAACAGGCTTCTTACGCTGACTCCTGAAACCCTAGGCTGTGTCTAGACTGGCAAGTTTTTGCGCAAAAGCAGCTGCTTTTGTGCAAAAACTTGCCAGCTATCTACACTGGCCACTAGAATTTGCGCAAAAGCACTGACGTTCTAATGTAAGAAATCAGTGCTTCTTGAGCAAATACTTTGACGCTCCCATTCGGGCAAAAGTCCTTTTGCGCAAAAGCTTTTTCGCAAACGGGCCAGTGTAGACAGGCAGCTAAGACTTTTGCGCAAAAGCAGGCTACGGAAAAAACCCTTTGGGCCTTACGGAGACCCGTAGCCACCCTGGACTTCCTGGCAACCTGAGCTCCTTAAAGCAGATGCAAGACTGCTGAGCTCACGCGGCAGGAGACCAGCACGGACCTCTAGGCAGAGGTCTGTCACGTGGCCCCTGCCGTGCTCAGCAGCCACCCTGCAGCAGGATGGCAGCTCCGGGCGATCAGCCACCCACACCCCCAGCGCAGGAGGCCCCCGGGGCCGAAAAAGACGGGCCCCATCCTGGTCCTCAGGGGAGCTGGACAGCCTGCTGGACCTGTGGCAGGAGGAGGACCTCCATGACACCCACTCCCGGCGCGCGCAATGCCGAGATCTTCACCCGCATGGCCCAGGCGCTCGCTCAGCAGGGACATCCAGCCCGGACCCTCGAGCAAGTCCGGGCTAAGGTGAAGGAGCTGCGCCTGGGCTACGTGCGGGCCAGCGAGGGCCAGGGGGCAGGAGCCGACACCTGCCCCCACTACGACTGGCTCCACGCCATCCTGGGCCAGTCAGCCCCGCAAGCCCCGGAGGTCCCCGTCAACAGCAGCGTCGCCCCGTCACCAGGACCACCGAGGCGGGGGAAGGAGACAGCAGTGCGTCGGAGGACGAGGCCAGCACTGCCACCCAGCAGGCCCCCTCCGGCAGCCCCGACGTCTCCCGCGCATCCTCGGAGGCCGGGGAAGGATCCACCGGTGAGTGTTGCACTTTGCACTCACAAGGGGCGGGTGGGAGCCAGGCGCCCGGAGGAAAGGGGAGATCATGTCACTCAGGCCACGTGAGCTGCGCTGTGTAGCATTAGGCAGTAAGCAGCACGTGCAACCATGTGCAGCCTGGTGACCGAGCGGCACGCGTGGCGCGGCAGGCAGCTCCAGGGCACGCCTGGGACCGTGCTGCTCACACATCCAGCGGGACCAGGGAAGGGTGGATGCCGGCTGGAACCAGCCAGGGCCCCAGGGACTCAGGCCAGAGCCCGCACCTCCGCAAGGGTGCAGCACGCAGAGAGCGGCACACTGTCCCATGCCTGGCTGTGAGGCACAGCCAGCTGCTCCTGGGAAAACCACAGCATCACAGCCCTGTGAGCGTGGCCCCCACTGAGCCCCTCGCCTGCTCCAGGTGCCTTGGCTGGCTCCCTGAGGAAGTCCCCACTGCGGCCACACATGTCCCTGGGCTACGTGTGTGAGGATAGTGGAAGGAGAAAGGGGAGCGCTGGGCCGCCTGAGTTTTGCTGCAAGGATGGGACACTCCCCAGTCACTCTCCTGGTTCCGTCCAGGAGATAACCTACGCGATGGGGATCTGAGAGCCCAGACCACGTCTGCCAGATGTGCTCCCAGGCACTGTGTGGGGATTCATCTTGCTCCCTGTCAAACACCAGTGATTAGCCCAAAGCCTCACAGCCTCCACTGGCAGGGAGTTCCACAGGTTAATGCAACACAAGCGCCCTCCCGCCCTCCACGGGGCCAGGACACAGACCGGTGGTTACAATACATGGAGGAGGACCCTACTCCAGAGGCAGTCCTCTTTGCAAACATACAACACGGGGGGCAGGGAGGGAACCGAGTGGGCCCAAGCCACACTACTGTGGTGTCACCTGGGCTCAGGGGTGGAGGGCATGAGGTGTGGGGACAGTGGCCAGGCTGCCTGACTGACCCATCCTTTCTTCTCTTCCCTGCAGCGGGACCAAGCACAAGCCGGGGACCCTCCAGTCCGGCAGCAGCAGCGGCAGCAGCAGCACCCCCAGCCACCCAACCACCGAGGCAGAGGGTCCACCACCGGGACCAGCTCCTTCGGCGCCACGTGCAGGCCGTCAAGCGTGTCGAGGCTGCCATCACTCGGCACGTGGAGGCAGACCTGCAGTGGTGCCAGGAGTCCTGGGGCGCCTTCCAGGCCCAGTGTGTGCGGATGGCCGACTCCATCGCCACCCTCACCGCCCACATTGGCCATGCCATACATTACGGCATGGCCTTGCCCCACGCCCCTGCCATCCCTCCCCTAGCACTGCCCCTGCCCCCTCCTGCAATAGCCCCTCCTGCTCCTGTCCCTGCCCCTCCTGCCCCTCCTGCAATGGTCCCTCCTGCTCCTGCCGCTCCTGCCCCTCCTGCTCCTGCCGCTCCTGCCCCTGCCCCTCCTGCCCACCTCCCCGTGCAGCCTGCCCCGATGCGGCCTGCCCCCCATGTCCAGGTCCGCCCCAGTGGTCGAAGGGCCACCCCCCTCGAGGGGTAGCTCCTCCCTCCCAGTTCAAGGTCTCCTCCCCCTCTCCTCCTTGTAAATAAAAACAACCAAGTTTTTCTGTTGGCAACAAAACTGTGTTGTTTATTGTGTTACTCGAGGTAACTTAAATAATTGATTTGAGATGCCAATTAGCCAACTAAATTTCAGAAGATTACAAAATCACGGACACCAAATACCGTATCTATCACGGTCGTTCCTTTAATTGGTCATTGGTTTGTGGCGCATAAATAAATACTGACACTTTAAGTAAAATTTTAACCACAAGACTATATTTAACATAGATAACAAACAAGCAAGAAAGGTTAAAACACGAACACAAAGAATATGTACCTAGTCTAGACGCAGGGACGATGGTAGTGTTGCTGGTGACCTCAATCCTTTGGTCCTTCCGGGCCTCGGGAGAGGAACAGCCAGGAGTCCCTCGATGGAAGACGCCGCCAAAGCTGGTGACCTCAATCCTTTGGTCGTTCCGGGCCTTGGGAGAGGAACAGCCAGGAGTCCCTCCATGGAAGATGCCGCGGAAGCTGGCGACCTCAAGTCTTTGGTCCTTCCAGGCCTCAGATGAGGAACTGCCAGGAGATCCCTCGAAGACGACTGGAATCGGGTATGCTGACTCGAGCCTTCCGCACGAACCACGGATCCTCTTCCTGTTCTTCAGGACAGCTCGAACAGGCGATGGTGGCCTAAAACCTAGCCTAAACTAAAAGAAAAACCCTAGCTACGTCCGACGCACCCGACGAACATGCACGATGACGGCCGATATGCTTCTAACCGACGCTGCCTGACAAACAGTCACGACGACGATAGCTAATTTAACTGAACCTAACTCTGGACCCAATTTAAATTGGTAGGTGCAAGCCTTCCACATGACCTGACCTGACAGACAAGCCTACCAGGAGTCTTCATACCCAACAAAACAAGTATAAGCAAGGTTGGTTTGTTCAATGCAGGAAATTTACAATTGGGGGGAGATAAGGGGAGGGGAGGGGGAAGAGGAGGGGATGGGAGGGAGTTGTATGGGGAGACCGAGGCGACCCTACTATGGGGCCTGTGCGAACATGCCCGTCAGGGCCTCTCGGATGCGCACCCCATCCTGGTGCGCCTGGCGGATGGCAGCTGTGTGGGGCTGTTCATACGTCTGTGCCTCGGCTGCCATCCATGTGGGGAGGAAGGCCTCCCCACTCCGCTCTACAACATTGTGGAGCACGCAGCATGCGGCCACTACCTCCGTTGCATTCCGCTCACCCATCTCGAGACGGGTGAGCAAACAACGGAAGTGGGCTTTTAATCGGCCAAAGACGCACTCCACTTGATTCCAGGCCCGGTTGAGGCGGTCGTTGAACCAGGCCCAGTTCTGGTCTGGCCGCCCCGTGTAGGGCTGCATTAGCCAGGGCAGCAGGGGGTAGGCCGCATCCCCGATGATGCAGATGGGCATAGGCACATCCCCGACAGTCAACTCCCGCCGGGGGAAGTAGGTGCCGCCCAGCCTGCGAAACAGTCTGGAGTTGCGGAGGATGCGGCGTCGTGTGCCCTGCCGGACCAGCCCGTATAGACGTCCAGGAAGAGGCCCCGGTGGTCCACGAGGGCCTGGAGAACAATTGAGCAGTACCCCTTCCTGTTTCTGAAATGGGCTGCTCGATGCTCCGGGGCCCAGACGGGGATGTGGGTTGCATCCAGGGCTCCCCCACAGTTGGGGAACCCGAGGGCAGCGAAGCCGGCCAGCGTAGCGTCCACATCGCGCAGGCGGATCACTCTTGGGAGCAGGACATCGTTGATGGCGTGGACGACCTGCAGAAGGGTGCAGAGAAACACAGGGGAACACATCACATAAGGCAGGGGTGAGTGTGCGCTCCCCTTGGCCCCCCCCATGATTCCCTCTGTCCTCACGCACGCACACGCACACGCACACGCACACGCACACGCACACGCACACGCACACCACGGCCCCCTCGCCCCAGGGCCACCCCACCCCCACCAGCAGGCCTGTGCAAGGAAGGGACGGCCCAAACCCCTGGGTGACCCAGCCTGGAGACTTGGCTGCCCCTGGGCATGGACAGCAGCACCCTCCCCCCACCCCACTCCCCCTGGGACTTACCTCCACGACGATGACACCGACGGTGGATCTGCCCACCCCGAACTGGTGTGCCACTGATCGGTAGCTGTCCGGGGTGGCCAGCTTCCAAAGTGCGAGGGCGACCCTCTTCTCAACGGGGGATGGGTGCCCGCAGCCGGGTGGTGGCTCTCTGGAGCGCGAGGTGAACCAGGCACACAGCTCCAGGAACGTCCGCTTTCGCATGCGGAAGTTCCGGAGCCATTGCTGGTCACCCCATTGCCCCAGGACCAGCCGGTCCCACCAGTCGGTGCTGGTGTCCAGTCTCCACAGTCGCCTCTCCACCCTGGGGTGGGAATGCCACAGGGACGCCATGTCCTCCTCGGTGAGGGAGTCCAAAGCGAACTGCGCCTCCTGGTCCTGGAACAGGAGGGCACCAGCCTGGAGCAGCAGCTGCAGGCACTCCAAAATGGCCGGCAGTGGCCAGAGCAGGCACATGGCCACCCCTGGCTCTATGGCAGACAAAAGAAAAAAAACCCAGGAAAAAGCACTAGGTGGCAAAAGGGTGGTGTCCAAAAGGCAGAGGGCAACCACCAAAACTGCTAGGGCTGTCAGTCCCTGCAAGAGGCCCTAAAGCACGGAGCAGGAGACAAACGGCTGTCCGGCGAGTCCCCTTTAAGCATGTGTCTGAAAGGAGCTCCAGCTCCAGCTCCAGCTCCAGCCCCGGCCCCCGCCCCCCCCCGCCCCCTTTTGCCCTCTTCAAAATGGTTCCGGGCTTCTGCTTTTGCGCAAAAGCGTGCCACCAATGTAAACGCGCTTTTGCGCAAAAGCGCATCGTTATAACGATAACTCCATGCCAGTCTAGACGCTCTTTTCCTCAAATACTTTTAACGGAAAAACTTTTCCGTTAAAAGCATTTGCGGAAAATCATGCCAGTCTAGACGTAGCCCTATTGTATGAGGAGTAAGGGAAGTAGCAATTAGCTTAGCTCAAGTTGCATAGCATATTTTGATTTTAACTCTGCTATGTAGATATGCCCTTACTGTTTAACAGTGCAAACTGGGATTAATCATGACTTTCTAAAAATCTCATTATTGTGACTTTTTTTTAGTTGTTTGCCAGTCCTAATTACATACTATTGTCCTGGACACTTAAAATTCCCCCTGTTCTGCAAGGGACTTTCCTGCTCCTCAGGGAGCATTTGGTTGAATAGCGCTACATTCCTTAAAAGAGAAACTCCGCAAAGGCTGTAGCAATTTTAAGGGGCCAAGATTGTAAATCAGCTGAGAAAAGTAACAAAAATACTATCATTTACAAAAAATTTGGGCTGGCTCTCAATGGCATAACCATCCCATAGTTTATCAGACATGAAGGGATCAAACTTGGAATGGGTGAAGCAATGAGGATAAAATAAGAACCAGTCTCAGCATTCACCCAATCTCTCTTTTTGAGGTTTGAAAAGTATAGCTGCTTGACTAGTTGGTTAATTTAATTTTTATGCCTGTGGTGAGTTAACATAAAAAGATTATTTCTGTCCCAGCCAGAAATGGGAAACACTGCACATCCCATTTGAAAAACCGTTCCAACCTGCAATTTCCCATTGCAGGGACAAACACAAAAATGAGACAGTTGTGTCATGGATGGCCATTGTACCACTCTAATTATTTAGCAGCAAGGCCATTTAAGTTCCATACAAAGGGTTCAGACAACTCCAACATTTGAAGAAAGAAAGAAATATGGAGGAGAGCCCAAAGTTATTATACTTTCCAGCAACAATTTTTTTGTAACACCAGTAGTTACAAATACTGCACTTCTGCTTCTCCTTGGGTGTATCTAGACTACAGGATTTTGTCGACAAAAGTGGACTTTTGTTGACAAATCTATACCTGCGTCTACACTGCTGCTGAGTTCTGTCGACATAACGTCAACAGAACTCAGCAGTTTTGTTGACGGCTGTAAACCTCATTCTACGAGGAATAACGTCTTTTGTCGACAGAGTTCTGTCGACAGAAGGTGTTATTGCATCTACACTGTCCTTTGCATCTACACTGTCATGTCGACAAAGCGGCTTGCTTTGTCGACAGAACTGGATGTAGTCTAGACGCTCTTTGTCAACAGACGCTTTGTCAACAATATCTGTCGACAAAACTTCTATCGACAAAAGCCTGTAGTCTAGACGTACCCCTAATGTCCAAAGAAATTTGTGTTTAAAACTGGACTTTTTTGCTTCCTTTTTCCTCCCCAGTCATCTATAAAGCTGGTGGGACTGATTCTCAGGTTATGTAAATTATCATAGCTCTGTTAAAGTCAGTGCAACTATGCCTGTTCATACCACATGAGGATTTCGCTCACAGTGTTAGCATTCACTGAGGCTCTAGAACAGACCAATGGTGCTCAAGCAATCCCATCAGACTTTTTTAGAGTGTTGCAGTGCTTTTAGGGTTTAAGTGTCATGATAACCAATAGGAAGAGCTTCCAAAAATCTTGCCTCTGCCCCCTGAATATCTACAAAAGCCAAAGCTTTTTGTGTCTCGTTTCTGTAGCTATTCTATATTCCAGGCTATGTGTTGGGTCTCTACATCCAATAGCCAATGGACAAGCATCTCCTATTCCAGTGTATTACCATAAGCTAACCAGAAAAGGGTTTTATGTATTTTAAATACTAATTAATTGTATTATTTATTCCATATCATTGCTACCTAAGGGGCCAATCCAACACATGCTAAAGTCTATGGAAGGATTCCCATTGACTTCAGTGCACATTCAGGCTCTAGTGCCAAAAAATATGAATCACTCTAATAACTCCAATCTATCCATATCAGTAGGAGATGATGAATGTGACAAGGCAATATCTGTACATAGGCATTTATTAGTACAACTATGAAACCAGCAGCAACTCATATGAACATATGTTCATTTTCTTCCAAATCCAGGCTAATCTCAGAAGATCTCATTTTTGTATACTCACCTTTGACTGTGTTCACAGAGCTATAAGTATTTCTCATTCAGAACCAGCATGTGCAAATCTTTATCTTTGACTCACTTAAACAGGCCTCACAGTTCAGTTCTGCAAGTGTCAGAACCAGAAACAGAGCACAGGTCTTCAAAGTCTCATTGATTATTGTTCACCAGAATGACAATAATCACAAGTTTAATATTAATTTTTCTATTGAAGTAACACTGAAAAAATGTGCAAAAATGTCACTGCATATTTATTTTTTCCATTCCTTGACCTGACTTGTGATTTACCCTTGGAAAACTCAGTAAAATTAAATACAAAAAATAAGATATAATGGGGTATGATCAGCCCACAAAAACCTCTGTTTAAGATATTTTTAATATTGTATGAACTGAATTGATAACTGTTTTCCCCCCATTCCCTCATCTCTTCCCTTTTTTTCAGACTAATCTGCTCAAGTACTTTGGGGACTGCCAATTTGGAACATCCTCTGACCTTGACAATTGGCAGCAGTGATCAATCGCTCACAAAATCCTTAATGTCAGCTAGAAACGAGTTGTGCTTCTTAACCAAGTCAATCTGTTAAATAGCTTAAGTCATAAATCCATGCAAAACATTTGAAAAACAAACCTATTTGATGAAGTCTTGTTTTATGATTCTTTAAACAAAAGATGTAATGGAAATTCCTCATCCTTATCCTCATGAACTGTTCACAGGTATTATGGTACATTTTTTGTAGAGAATGGTGAAGATGGCTCACTTTCTGGTGAAATTTACCAAATGCTCAGCATTGCCCAGCTCAACAGTACAGGTTGAAAATCTCTTAACCGGGATTCTCTGGTCCAGCAACATCCATGGTCCAGCAGGGATGTTGCAGGACCAGAGTGTCACGATGGAAGGCCAGTGGCAAGGATCCCAGCAGAGTCAGCAGGGCAGTGGGCTGCCCACAGTGAGCTGATGGCAGAGCCACCCAGCATGTGGCAGCAGGGCTACTCAGCAGCATTGGCTGACCTGGCACATGGTGAGAGCCACGGTAGCTCAGTGCGGTAGGGAGCTGAGGCGTGCGGCTGTCCAGGGCAATGCGCATGGCTGTCCTGCAGATCCTGGAGCCACAGCAGCAATGGCTGCCCAGCAGAGTCATCAGAGCAGAGAGGCCAGCAGGAGGTAGGGAGCCAGGCCAGGAAGGACGGTAGCAGGGGTCCAAAATGACCTCCCCTGGTCAGGTCCTGAGCATGCCAGGCCAGGGAGGTCCAAACTGTATATCTAGGAGCATAGAAGTTGCCATTTTTTTCAGGCAATTTAAGCAGTTTGTCAGACCTAAACCTAATTTATAAACTCAGAATCAGATGCTACTGTCTCCAATTCATATGTCCAGACAATAATCTGCAATCAGGCAGATTCTTCCAAATCCCAGTCTCACAATCTGCCCAGATTACACTGCAGTTTTGAATGCACAAAATAGAGGCTTGTTTAGAAGCCCAAGTGCCTGATATTAGCATGACGGACGGGTCTGGGCACGGCTGAGGATGTCCACTCAGGACGAATTGCTCAAACTCGAGGCTCTTTACAGCCCCAGACCGGGGACCTTCCCAAATAGGCCACAAACCAGTCACACTGAGTGCTTCAGCTGCCAATCTGGCCAGCCAGAAGCCTCACGAGCAAAACCCCTCTGATACCCCAGCTCTTCCTGTGCCCCAATCAGCCCCGGGCCTAACACACAGGTAAGGGGTTATAGAACCCAATCTCACCTACCCCGAACGGGTTCTTCTGGTCCCGAGAAACCAGCCACAGTTCCAAGGTCAATTTAAACTCTGGATCTTATCCACAAGATCATGCTGAGCCAATCCTTTAGAATCTAAAATCGAAAGGTTTATTACTAAAAGTAAGAAAAGCATGAGAGTAAGGTTGTTAAAGAAAATACATTACATGCATCAAATCACCCAGTTCTCGATACAGGCTCTTAGCAGAGATGTTATAAACTGCTATCTTAAAAGTCTCTGATGTACATCCTATGTCAGGATGGGTCCACGGTTCTTCCCGGCTCATTGTTCCCTGCAAGGCTGCATCTGGGATCAGGAGCTGAACTCAAGACAAGATGGAGGGTGCCACATAGCACTTACATACCTCTCCTGGCATCTTCCAAGCTGTAGCAGGTCACATGGTCAGTGGCCTATCCTTGTGTCCCAAGCCAGCAATCATTATTCTGGCTGGTCTGCAGGCATCCAGATTCATTCCCCAGGTATGTCTTTGGCATTTAGAGATCTATTGTCATTGGAGCCTCGCTCATCAGCATAGCCATTGAACAAACATTCCTGGCACATTGCTCTGCCTCAGACAGAGAATTTTCCAGCATCAACACAGAATACATATTTATAACTCCACATACAGATATTATATAAGTACATGAATAGCATATACAGAATCAGTAGAACACAAGCTTTCATGTGACACCTCACATGGCCCCCTTTGTATAGACTTTTGGGGCACCCCCCCCCCCATGGGTGCAGCAATGACCTTTAAAATCCAATAATGTGACAATTATCATTGGGGCAGGACCAAAAAACATTGTTATTATAGAAAATGTGACCATTACTATGTATGTACACTGACTAATCTGATGCCACTAAACTAAGGAACCAGGCTTTCTAAATTATGCTTAGAAAGCAGGGGGAATCTGTAAATTCCTAGGAACTAAATTCTGATCTTATTCTCAAAGGTGCAAATTAGGAAGAGTAAAGCTGAGGTATTGGCATTACTAAAACACAAATAATTTTTTGAGCCAGTTCCTCAAGTAAATCTCATCCAAAGTCTCTTCTGACTCAAATGGCAAAACTTATATTGCCTTCAGTGGGATAAAATCAAACTCTAAGCTCAATGTGATGTTGGGCCTATTAGTATCTAGATATTGTTCAAATATCTTTTAAGCAGTTCTGGGTGGTTTTAATAGATTAGCTTTTTCTCATTTTCTTCCTCATTTGTCTTCAGCAAGTTGATTTATATTTCCTGGAGTAAGAAAGTATAATTCATTAAAATGAGAGGCTACCAACATATTGGAACTAAGGTGCAGAGCTATGCACCATTCAAAGCAATGTTAACTTACTTTCCCCTGTAGACATGCTTCAGTCTCCAAACAAACTACCAGTACATCATTGAAAAGAAAATCCATAAAAGCTATATTACAGACCACAAGAAAGCAGGTAGAACAGAATTTTGGCAGAATCAGCTCAACATGGAAACTCATACTCTTCCTAATTATTTCAATTTTAAAACACGCTTTGTCAAAGAATAAAGATCAAGAATTTCTTGGTCCAGTTTACTTATTAAGATTTTCTACTCCATGCTGCATCCCCAGACACTATTATAAATATACTATAAATATTGTATGAAACCTTTGCATCTTTAATCTGTCCCAAAAAGCAAACAGATCTATTTCCCACTCCCCCCACTTTGAAGAAAATAAAATAGCAATTTTCAAAGCTTAAATGTAGATGCTAATTCTAATCTTTTTAGAAAAAGAAAAGTCATTCTAGACACTATCAAGTGGTATGAAATGAGAAAGAATAAGGAAGCAGTGAAGGCGGTAGTGTGACAGAAAAGAGAAAAAAGACTTGAATGAATCAGTAGGCAATTGCCCACTGAAGTCAATGGCGGTCTTCAGTAGACTTTAGATCATGCCCAAATGAGGATCCATTTTCTTGTGCTGAGGATCTATAGTAAAATCTGATCACCAAAAAAATATATACAGCATGAGGCTGCCTGGCAATATTTTCTAGAATAAGAAAAACAAGTCCAGATTGCCTCTCCTTGGATTCAGTTGAACTCCCACTAAAATCAATGGAAGCTGAATCAGGACCCTAGCAAGCATGTTTTTTCTAATTTTTTAAAATTTTATTATGTGATAATGTGATGCTTTCTTGTGGCTTCCAGAGCTGTAAATCACTTTGTTACCTGCCTGCCTCTTCAAAAGAGAGATTTGTTATTGCTAAACTATGTGTCAGCTCCCAGACACACTCATCTGTTGCACAGCCCAACAACTCTTTTCCAGGACTGGCAGGAAAGTCTGGGTGTCCCCATTTCCCAGCCGTCCTGGAAGAACATCCCTCTGCAGTACCCTGCCTGTCACTGGACACCTCTAGGAATTACCCAAACCACTGTCTCCAAAGGGAGAGAATACAAATCAGCCTGCTGGCTCAGCTGAGGATGAACACCACACGTGGATCATACAGCACTGAGATAAATATATACTGAGAAACTTTATTAATAAAGAACAGAGATTTAAGTGATACTAGAAACAGAAAGTGGATATGAAAATGCACTCATGCTTTCTAGTGACTAAAACTTAACAAGATATAACCCTTGACTAAAATAGCTCTCTTACCTAAAACAGCCTTTCAGCATCACTCTGCCATATGGTAGGGGATCCACCCTTCAAAGAGACAGAAAATGCTGAACTCTTTGTCCCCTACATGATGAACAACAAAAGGCTTCTCTTCTCCTTTTTCTTCTACAGGTTGAACCTCTCTGGTCTTGGACTCTCTGATGTAGCAACATCCGTGATCCAACAGGACCACAGATGTTGTCAGACCAGAGAACCCCATCAGCTGTGAATGGGTGGCCGCCTGGAAGTCAGGGACCTGGGGGACCAGTGTCCTGGAATCCAGCTGGAGGGTGGTGAGAGGAGCAAGTCCTATGGCCAGGGGGCCGGCAGCCTGGAGTCAGGCCAGGAGCAGAGCTAATTTGGTGGCCAGAAGGCCAGCAGCCCAACCTAAACCCCAGCTAGGGGGCTGAGAGTGCAGCCAGTATAATGGTCAGGGGACTTGAAATCTGGATCCTAGCTGGTAGCCTAAGAGCAGAGCCAGTCTGATAGCCAGGGGGGTGGCAGCCCAGAACTGGTGGCCAGGAGCCTGCACAGGGGACTGGGAGCAGAGCGGATCCAGCAGCCCTGGGGCAGGGAGCTCCGCCAGGACCAGCAGAAGAGACCAGTGGCTGGGGCCAACAGCAGGGTCAGCAGCCATACGGGAAGCCTGGCTGGGAGGCTGGCAGCTCCTGGGGAGAGCCCAGAGGCCAGCAGCATAGGGGCTGGAACTGACCTCCCCTAGTCTGGCAAACTCCCTTGTGCCGGACCAGAGAGTTCCAACCTGCAGTCCAGTAGCATATCTTTGAAACACATTTTTTGAAGTGCACGCTCAGATAAAGTTCTCTTCCCCCGCTGTTTGAAATAAGAAGACAGCACAGTGTCATCTCACTGAGGCATAATTTGTTTTCCTGTTGATTCAGATGTAAAGGTAAATGCCATTGTTTCTGGCTTTAGGCAGTCAAGTATATCAATATTCTTTTGTTTAGAACAAACTTGTTTATCAACTCTGCCTCCAAAACATTTAAGGAATCTATTTCCAGCACACATAGGCTATGTCTACATTGCATTCCTTTTCCGGAGAGAGGAATACAAATGCAGACAAGCAAAATTGCAAAATGAAGTGCGGATTTGCATTTCCCACGCTTCATTTGCATAATCGCGGACCGCCGCTTTTCCAAAATAGCGTCTTTTGAGAAAACAAACACGGTCCCCACAGGGTTACTCCATGAGGAGTAAGGGTTATTTTCTCGAAACAGCCACATGGGGACCGCGTATGTTTTCTCGAAAGACGCTATTTTGGAAAAGTGGTGGTCCACGATTATGCAAATGAAGCACGGGAAATTCAAATCCGTGCTTTATTTGCAATTTCACTTATCTGCATTTGCATTCCTCTCTTGGAAGAGAAATGCAATGTAAACATACCAATACATAACTCTTCACATATCATACATGTCATGCAATATCAATTGCCAATGTATCATCAGCTTTCAACTGACACTTCATATGACACTCTGTAGATAAATGCTCTGACAGCAATGTGTTAGGAGTTAGAATGGTGGGCCCTCTGCCAGTTGGCATTAAAAAGTTTTTAGGGTCACAGATAACAAAAACAATTTCCACGCTGAGCTGAAGGGGAGAGATTTTTTCCACTGTCCCTGCAAAATTCTGTTGTATAAAATGAGATCTGTGACATCATATTTTAAAGATAGGATGACACCGATTCATCCTCATCTAGTCCAGGATACAGTTTGACAGGGGTTAATAAGGTAATATGTTGCCTGGTCTATGTGTGGACTGGTAGGCTCAAAGGATGGTAACAGTGTCTTCAGAAGATTACAGGCTAAAAGTCTAACAATGTGCATTCTGACTGGTGTCTGTTCAATACTTTGTTTGGGTTAGACATAGTCTGGGCAAATGTGAAGTGCCAGATTCAGTTCCAATTTCATCCTACAGAGAAATTACAAGTTCCTTATTTCAGTCTGTCCTGGATAATGGTGAAGATGATAGCATTTAACCGCTGGTACCACTGATTAGAGAAATATATTACTGAGTGAAAAGGTGATGGGTTCACAATATAAATGATCTGGTGAAATTTCCCCAGTATGATGTCCATGGAGGAAAGTTTCCAAATCACAGGAGAGCTGACAGAAATCCAACAGCACCTAAATATAGCAATTTATTTATCCTAGCATCAAAGATTTTACTGCTCTATAAGGGCATGTCTACACAGCATCTACACAGCAAACCCGCTATTTCAAAATAAATTCAAAATAACAGGCTTCTTATTCTGACTTGTGTAAACCTCATTCTATGAGGAGCAAGGGAAGTCATGGGAAGAATGCTCTACTTTGAAATAAGTGCTGTGTAGACATTCCTAAAGTCGAAATAAGCTATTTTGACATAAGCTACACAACTGACGTAACTCAGGTTATGTAGCTGATTTCAAGCTCAGCCCTGTTGTGTAGACATACCCTAAATGAGCAGTTTACTCCTGGTAGATGAAATTCATACATTGCTTCCTGCAGATTAAATCAATTATTTTTGGGGTGTAATACTTCATATATGGTCTTCATAATCCATGACAAGAAGATAGAAGATTAGAACTTTATTGCTGGTTGTATGATCCATTTCCTATCTGACTGTGAGCAAACCACCTATCTGCTCTCTGCCTCTGTTTCCTCATCTGTAATATAAAGATAATGGTTAATATCTTTCAGTTCTGGAAAGAAATATACTTTTCATAACTGCATGTTTGACGGTGGCTCCATATATAGGTACCTAAATCATGGGCCTGGTTTGTAAAAGGGCTGATACTCTAAGCTCCCACTGACTTCAGTTCTACTAGACATCAGACAGATTACAGGTTGCAACTTCACTGCGAGCTTATTCTAGAATCTAGAAATCTAGTCAATTAAGTGCCTAAATATGGGTTAAGGAGTCCATCTTTAGGCATTTAGCTTTGAAAAGTTGTAGTCAAAAACCTACCTGACAGGGTTATTGTGGGGCTTTCTTCGTGTTTTAGAATAAATCTGAGGAACACAGCATAGTGTAATATTAGGTGTAAAGTATTAGAATTATAAACGTTTTGGAGAAAACATGTTCTGTGGTCAGTATTTTTATTGTTATTAAAGTAAAATCTACCATGATCACTGTATGGTTAATTAATATATAATTTTGGACAGCAAGTATCCAGAGTCATGCTCTGATTGAACAGCTGGACCTTTCCAGTGATATCAGAACCCTTCACCAGTTCCCAGTGATATATGTCTGAACCAATTAAGAAGATAAAAACAAGAAAAACCCTACAAAATTTGAGAAAACAGGTTTTAAAACCTCATTTAATAAAGGGAACACCTAAAGCAATTATTTTAGAATCAAGATTCTATTAACCCAAATATGTCTCCTTTGTTGTCAGAAAAATACTGAGCCTTTTTTCATGCAGAAATTTTTGCAGACATTATTTTGGAAAAATAACAGCTGCCAGAAATGACAACTTAGATCAATTTCACTTCACTTGGGATCTTTTGCAAAGTATCTTTTCTTGAGTGCTATCATTTACTCTTACAATTTCTTCTTTTTCACTCTTGCTTACTTTAATTTCTTTTTCTAGTTAACTTTTGTAAATAAAATGTATGCCTGTTAAATAATTGTATTGTTCAAAGGTGATATTAAGGGCACAAGAACTAGGTTAGAAATATTATGTTCTATTGGGAGTGTATTTTCACAAACCTACCACATTCAAAATCATCTGCATATTTTGCCATTAAAATTTTAATGAAATGTTATGTAATCTTTTCTGGTTTGATTGCTATAGATTCATTAATAAATTCAATAATTGTAAAATACAAGAAATTATGGTGGTCAGCGAAGGCTTTCTAAAAACAACTCTCAGTCACTGTTACAGAAGAAGCAGCACCTCTATCACCTTTCTGGTCTACACAGCAACTTATTCTTATTTCTATAGCAGCCCTACTTGTCCTCCTTTAAATTGTTTTGTTAATTTTGATAGGATACTATTCTCCAGGTTATGGTCTCTTTTTTGGTCAGCAAGTAGTAATACAGGATAAAGAAGTAAAGATCACAGCAAAAATGGTAGAAGGATGAACTTGGAAGTCAGGATTAGTTGATGGAGCATGAAAACTTGTAGAGGTTATAGAAATGAGACTCAGAACACTGGCTATAAATGTCTGAATTCTTATCTGAACTTCTTGACTGCATTACCCGGTAAAACTGGGCTGGCAATCCATGAGAACAACAAGCCAAAAGAGATTTGTGGTACTTCAAGATTTGGATAGAATTGCCTCTATTATTTCATTAATGGCAGGCTTTGTCCAGTATTTGAATTGGAAACATAAGAAATGGCAGAGAAAATGAAAAACCATATGAGTGTGCTATATTAATGCATTTTTATCTCAAAGGAGTTTTGTTTTAATTAGAGATGAAGGTTATTTGGGGGTCAAGGGAGTAAATCCTTTCCACTACCTGAATTGACTTACATAAATGTTGAAAAGGGTACAGAGGTTGCATCTTGGAAAAGGTAGAATAAATGAAATATTAAAATACAGCAGCAAGTTACAGAACAAGTAAAATCATATGTTTACCTAAGAAACTTGATCAGAGCCAATGATTCCATCAAAGATGAGGTTAGAAGGAGATGTGCTTTAGTTACAAGAGATTCACAGAAGCTGATGAAATTATGGCTTGATAAAAAATTAGCACCAAAGTGAAAATTTATCAAACCCTTGTGCTGACAATGCCACTCCATTGTCATGAAGCAGCTGCATTAAATGAAACAGACTTCTGAAACCTGGAGGCAGTAAAGAGGAAAGATCTACAGATGAAGGCAGATATAAGGTGGAATGATTTTAAGACAAATAAAGAAAGTAAGAGGGAAGTAGGATGTGAAGTCAGGGTAAGGGACTGGCTGGAATAAAAAAAGAGTGTGGTGGGGACACTCTAGAAAACAAACAATGACAGAATGCCAAAAACAATACTGCAAATGCCACCAACGTCGGTGAGACATAGATGACAATGGCTAGATGGCAAGCATTTGACCAGTCTAGGCTTAATGAGGCAAGACACCATGGACAGAAATGGATGGTAATGATGCACAGCTCACTGGTATATGTAGTGATCCCTTGGAATGAGAACAAGATAACAAAATGAACTTGGACCACTTCAACTCCTACTACAGTCAACGGAGAGGCTGCCACTGACTTCAACAGAAGATGGATCATGACTTTAGTGACACCTTTTGCTCTGCGCTCAAAAGAAGACTTAGATTCAGCCTGAGTACTTTGAGTGACAGGGGCAACTGTATATATCCCAGCGGCAGGGGAAGAGCTTTCTCATTTGTAACTGCTTTCCCTTAGGATTAGGCTGAATTTTAGGTTTATCATCTTCTGAGCACATTACAAGATAACTGTTCACAGAAGCATTTTCCTAACAGATGTGCATGGCCCCAACCCTACTAGAAATATTACATTTAAAGTAAAGAGCTAAAAAGGAATAGAAGAGTTGGAAATTCTGAGCTCCCTCTGAGTCAATCCTTTTGGTCTAGATCTGTGATACAATCCTATCTACAGATTATGATAGTGGGTTCTTTAGAGAAAGCTGTGTAATAATAATACTCTAACAAGAACATCTTTCCTGTTTCCCATTGATTATTTTATAAAATATATTTTCATGAATGTTTCAATAATTAGACACAAAACACTTACACAGGATGACTATATAAAATAAAAACATCAAATTTATATAACAGCCTTACACGGTATTTTGAACTTTTCATTGGTGGTCCCATCCAGACTTAAGAAATGTGCACCAAAAGAAAAAACAATGAATTATCCATTTTGGAACCCAAGCCATGTTATTTTAGTTCTTCCTACTTTCTACCTAAAATTGTTGGTCTGAAAATGTGGAACTTTTCTCAAGTGGCAGAATGGACAAAAATGGTTCATTCTGAACATTTACCAATTAAATCTTCAAAGGTCTAGACAACTTTATAAATTAAAATGAAAAAATAATTCAAAATTATTTAAAAATGCATAATTACTCATGTCAAGATTTTTTTTTTGTCTATTTCACCTTTAACTGTTCATTTTAACAACCAACCATCCTCTCCACTCATTGGGGGTCATGCATATTCTCTTTTTATTTGATTGATCAAGAAATCTTTCCATCACCATACATGATGATGAACTCTGTAACCCGCAACAGTAAAAATGGCAAAGAGAAAGGATGAGGATGAGTACCAAAATTTTCAAAAGGAGTGGACAGACTTGTATGCATTTGTGAATAGGTCTGGATCTCCACACTGTTCATTTGCAGCGAGACACTCTTCTCAAACAAAAAAAAATGAATTTAATGACAAAATATGCAGCATTTGCTACAAAATATCCCAAGGATAATGCACCAAAAAAAGCCTGTGAGATACTGCAGCAAAAATGAAAACTGGACAAAATAGCCTGCTGGCATGGTCAAAAAAGGATGGGAGCTTAAACTTTGCAGGCTCATGCAGCATTATTCGAGAGAGGAAGCCTTTCACTGATGGGGATTAGGTGAAGAGAAGGATGCTAAAAATTGGTCATGAACTACTTGATGAGTTTCAAAACAAGGACAAAATCTTACAGAAAATTCAAGACATGCCATCAATGGCAAAAACAGTTCATGACAGCTGTGAAAATAGCCTATCTAATTGACAAGGAACAAATGCAAAATTTTAGTACAGCTACATATTCAACAAGCAGAATTGGCACAACTGTACATATGGACTAACATGAAGAAATTGGAGCACAACGATAATCTGATTCTGCAAAATTGGAAAGAACTTCCTGTCACATACAAAACCATGCAGAATGTCAGCTTGGCCTTACTTTTAATGTTTGGCTCCACCTATATGTGTGAGCAGTCTTTCTCTCATTTGAATCACATCAGATACTTTGCACTTAAGACTGAGAAAAGACAGCCTGAATGCATGCATGAAGCTGAATTTGACCAGTCTATGATGTAAATTTCAAAGAAATGCATGAAACGATGTAGCAGAAGAAGTCCCATTAAATAAGGTCCTCGAGTACAATGTTTCATTTATGCTATTATTAATCATAATGTCAATTATCAATAATATTAAGTGTATATTTTCAATCATGCAAATGGGCATTCTTATTCTAGCTCTCTGTTGACCACTTGTACTGAAATTTGATGTAGTTTGGCTCTTTGGTTTCAGGGTGGCAAACATGAATACAATTTGGCCCAGAGTGGTGTTCATAGTTCATTACTGCAGCAGGACAAGTGTCACTGATGTTGGCACCTAACATTTATAAAGGAAAAGATGATTGCCGCTAGTTTGAAGAGCCACTTATCTGCTACAAAGATGTAAGCATCTGTCTGGGTTCCCATTTGTGAGCAGCTATGCTGAAATCAGGGGAACTGTCTGTGCACTTAAAGTTGTACCCTGTGCTTAGATGCTTCGGTGGAACAAGCCAGTGAGCTCAGAATTTTGTGGGATCAAGTCTTTACTGTGTCCCTACCGGGTGGACTTTTTGTGGATGAGGCATTGTATTTTTCACAAGGAAAAAAACTTTTAAACTTCCAGAGGTAGTTGCATGACATTTATTCCCCTGAGAATTATTTTAGCATTGTTAGCTTTCAAAAATATAGTAAAAACATACTGCATTTTCATTAGAAATGTATGCTCATTATCATAATTGGTGTAGAGTTCTTACACCCATGATTAATAGCTAACATTGCTTACTGGTGATGTCACTGAATGTTGTGCATATGGTACTTTCTAGTATAATGCTGAAACACATGAGTGTAAAGATCATTCCAGGAAAAAACAGCTAAAAGTCCAGTCTATTAATTAAGCAGAGGCTAGCGTACTTCCCCCAATACAAAAACATGGACTATGTCTTTTAACTCTCTGAGGCAGTATCCTCTCTGCACTGCTTTAAAGGGGCAAAATCGGAAATCTTATTGTACATTATGCCTTTTTGCCAGGATCTTTGAAACTATTTTTTTAAATAACTATTCTGGGTATTTTTGTTCCACTAGAAGAAGAAAAATATAATATGTGAAGCTTGACTTTGGCTGATCTATTCATGGGGTCAATGTAAGTGTAACAGGTAGCTGTAACATCAGCACCAGAAAGTTAAGGGAAAACACCACAAAAGCATAAATAAAACACTGTCTCTTTATCACTCGTTGGCATAGGGCTTCTCTTCCTGGGCCAACTAACAAATGTGCAAGCTAAGGACTGTCCCCTCAGCTGGACTCAGGCTACGCCTAGACTGCAGGCTTCTTTTGGAAGAAGCTTTTCTGGAAGAGATTTTTCCAAAAAAAATACGTCTTCTGAAAGAGAGTGTCCACACTGCCAAAGTGCATCGAAAAAGTGATCTGCTTTTTCAAAAGATAGCATCCAAACTGAATGGATGCTATCTCACATTTAAACTGTGATTACTATGGATGGAGTGGCCACCCGGGCACCTGTGCTTTTTCCTCTTCTTCCAAAAGAACTCCCTCTTCCCCGTCCACATATGCCTTTTTCCGAAAGAGCTCTTTTGGAAAAAGGCTTCTTCCTCATAAAAAGAGGATTACCAATGCTGGAAAAAACCCCTCTGTTCTTTCGATTTTCTTTCAAAAGAACACAATTGCAGTGTGGACATAATTGAATTTTTTTTGGAAAAATGGCTGTTTTTCAAAAAAAACTCTGTAGCAGAAATAAACTCAGAGGATAGAGTCCAGTTATAAACCCAGGCAGGGCTCATTTCAGTCAGAGAAATCAAAACAAAGAGAAAAGAAACATTCTTAACTGAAAATCTCTGAGAAGTACAGTCCTCTGCTGGGGATAAAGATTATGTAAATGAGTAAAAGTACCCAACCATTAATTAAGTTCATCTTTATTAATTAGTACAACTCTACCAAACACTGTGTATTTGTTTGCCTGTATCACCCATATGGAGATCATTAATTCCTTAAGAACAGACTGGCTGTGGCCCAATCAGCACATAGCTATGGCCCATATGACATCCTTAGGGACACATAGGTTATATATATTGTGCAGATGTTGCTCATATATCAGAAAGTTGCATATGCTGCCCACAATGGTAAATAGGTTGAGAATCACTGCTTAAGACCATGGATGAAATACCATTGAAAAGCTACTCATCATTGTGGGCATGTCTACACAGCAGGGCTAAAGCCAAAATAAACTACGCAACATGAGCTACGTCAATTGCATAGCTTAAGTCAAAATAGCTTATTTCAGCTTTTGGCGCTGTCTTCACAGCAGGAAGTCCGAAAGAGAGCACTTTTCCTCAGACTTCCCTTACTCCTCATAAAATGAGGATTACAGGAGTCAGAGTAAGAAGTCCTCCAGCTCGACATTATTTCAACATTATATCAAAATAACTGCTTGTAGTGTAGACGCGGACTATGTTATTTCAGTTATTCCAGAATAATACTGCTGTGTAAACATAGCCTGTGTGTTTGGTGATTTATAAGCACCATAGATTGGCAGAAAAGAAGACAGACAACATTCAGCCCTCAACTACCTAGGCAGAGTTTGAGTACAATCACTCCCACAAACTATAAAATAGGAATTCCCAGGTTATATTATAAAACCACTAGAAGTGTTCAAGTTAAAATTAGAAAGGTTGATAATAAGAGCAAATAAATCCCTCTCCTATTTAGTCATAAAGAAATAGATAGTGGTCATCCCCATAAACTTGTTCTCAACCCCAGAAATTAAAATGATTTCCCCTTTACCTTTTGAGAGAATCCAAATGAATAAGAGCTTCATTTGTGGTACACCAAAACTTTCCCCACTTCAGAAGTCCTCCCGGTGATATAGTCCAGAGTCTCAGACTTCATCAACCATCTGATGGCTTAGTTGAAAAATAAAAAAGTAACAAATAATCATTCCAAATAATTTCTCAAGGATGTCAACAACCAAAAAAGGAACAGACCTAAATAATAAATAAAATAGTAGGGATTATTAAATACACTGATATTTTCACTCTGATCTTCAATGACATTTTTCTGTAAAGTGAAGCAGTTTGTCATTATAATTGCTCATGTAACCTAATATCTAGAAAACACCCAGCTCCATCTTTATTAAATTTAAAAACTGGCTGATAATATGCTTCCTTTAAGCACTGCTGAAAGGGTGGAACTAATATTCTGCTGCATTATTTGTGTGAAGAGAGAATGCCTACCAGGCAACATTTAACACTCCTCCACAGCACATCAGCACTGATGTATGATTAGTGTGAGCAAGTGTAAATCAGGCTCATTTAGTTTAAAGCTTTATATTTTTAATATTCCTCTTATTTATCCTTTGGCTGAGAGGGGTTCAGTGGAAAAATTCAGAGATACCATACAGACTTTTCTCTAGAGATGCAAAACTGAGCATATCACAAAGGTGACAGGTATTCCCAGTCAGCATCTGATGCCTAACTGAAAAAATCTTTTAGCTGTTTGCATACTACACAGAAAGTTTCTCTTTAACTCAATAAACTAATAGGCCTCCCCAAAGGGGTTACTTCTCCTATTAGAAACATACAGCATACAAATGTTTCTGATTTCTGATGGATGAATGAATATCTTTATGCATTGGGACTATAAATAAGTTCTAATAAGGTATGACTACACAGCAAAGTTATTTTGAAATAACAGCCTTTATTTCAAAATAACTTTACCAGCGTCTACACAGCCAAACCACTATTTTGAAATTAAATCGAAATAGCAGAGGGCTTATTTTGAAATTGGTAAACCTCATTCCACAAGGAACAGCGCCAATTTTGAAATTACTATTTTGAAATAAGCGCTGTGTAGACGCTTATTTCGAAATAGAGGGCCTCCAGCCCTTCCCAGGGTGCCCTGGTGGCCACTCTGGGCACAACCAAGAAAACTCCTCTCCTCTCCCCCTTCCCCGGAGCCCTTAAAGGGGTAGACACTGGCCACAGTGCCTGTGCCAGCTCCAAGCCTGTCAGCCCAGAGCCAGCAGTCGCTGCCCCTGACCCAGTGGCCCCAGCATGAGCCAGGCAGCCAGTGCCAGCCAGCCCTCCACCGCTCTCCAGGACCAGTCTGCCAGCTCCCAGGAGCCTGCCAGGGGCCGGGAAAGGCAGGAGCCTGCTTGGTCCAGTGTGGAGATCAGGGACCTAATTCAGGTTTGGGGGGATGCCTCCAAAGTCCATGATCTCCGCACTAAATGGAGGAATGCAACCGTCTATAGGCGGATGGCTGCCAGCCTGGCCACCAAAGGCCACATGCAAACCCAGGAGCAGGTTCGCATGAAAATAAAGGAGCTGCGGCAAGCCTATGCAAGGGCCATAGGGGGAAGCTCCCAACCAGGGGCAGACCCAGACCCCTGCTCCTATTTTGATGCCCTGGACTGCATCCTGGGGGGCGGGACGGTCCGTGTCCCCCAGATGGTCATCGACCCTGGGGCAGAGCTTGCTGCCTCCTGCTGCTCCAGCCCCTGCTGCCTACCCAGCTACCGCTCCTCATCCCTCTCCTTCTCCCCCTCCTGTTTCTTCCTCCACACCCTACTCACACCCCCAGGAATGCCGAGGCCCCCCGCACCCGCGGTGCTAGGAGACAGTAGGGCCAGTGAGATCCCCAACCCTGAGCCCTGAGCTTCTCCTCCCCCTTCCTCCCCTTGCCTCCCCCTGCCAGCTCCCTCCTCCCAGGTTTCTCCCTCCCCCTCCCAGCCTCCATTCTCCCCTCTCCCACCTTCTTTCCCCGACTCATTTCAGTTTCATTCCTCCCCCCCCACCCCACCTCAGTTTTATTCAATAAAGAGGCTTTGTTGTAATGAACACGTGTCTTTTATTGTACAGCAGGAAGGGGGATTAGGAAGGGGTAAGTGGAAGGATGTGAGGGAGGAATGAGGCACAAGCCTCCCGTGGGGTACACCAGGGAGACTGTTACTGCCTGTTACTGCCAGGCTCATAGCAACACATCCAGGAGAAGCACCAGAGTGCCCGGGGAGGCTCTGGCTCCATGCTGCAGAGTGCTGTGGAGTCCTGAGTGAGGGCAACCAGAGCACGCAGAGAAAAAAATGCCTTGCTATCCCTCAGCGAGGTAGGCAAGCAAGCAGGGAATCTGAGAACCAGCTGTCGGGGGAGTGGGGGGTCCCTTTAAGCACAGGCCTCAGATAGCCTCAGGCAGCAGCCATACAAGGTAACTTCTGACCCGATGCCCTGCCAGAACCAGTTCCAGACGGCCTTAAATGTGATTCAGAGTCCTATCAGTGTGGATGCACTATTTCAAAATAGCAAAATGCTATTTCAAATTGCATTTTGTGTCTAGACATGTTATTTTGAAATGAGCTATTTCTAAATAACTATTTTGAAATAAGATATTTCGAAATAACGCTGTTGTGTAGACATACCCATACTGAACTTGTTTACACACTATATATGATGAAGATCAGATCTACTTATACAGTTTGGTTTTTTGTTATAAGGGAAATTAAATCAAACTTTCTTGGACACAGCCTACTGAATGTCAGGCTTGATTTGGAACTGTCTGCCTGATGGACAAAAAGTTTTGTGATTTTACAATCTCTCCAGGATTACTGATTTCATAATATAGGTTGTGCTTGAATTATCTGTTTTTATGTCTTCTTTCCCTAGGCATGTGCCTCCCACGCACTCATAGTACAAAATTTACCTACTGCTCCTACCAATCTCATACAAGAAATAAAAATAATTATTATACTTAAGTGAGGATATTTATGGCATGTAAAATATGCACTCGCTAAACTCTAAATTGTTGTCACTCACAATTGTTTAATTCATTCTCTAAATCAGATCTGCTCTAGAATGGAAAACTAGCTGCTATTTGCACTAGCTAATTTCAACCTTACTCTATTTCATTTTCAATCAGATAGCTGCACAGTTTATGTGGCATATATTGATAATACCATATAAAACCACAGCTATATAAAGCACAGACACACAATTTGAATGATCATATACGTGCTCATATACTATGGTCATGTGTAAAAAGTCAGCATGCACAACTACTATATAGTGTTATCAGAGACAGTATTGTTTTCTTTTTTCCTGATAGGGAGTGTGATGGACCCTCCCACTCCACATGCTTTATGAAACAGATTTATGGACACAAATAAGCGTAACTCGAAGATGCTTTGGACAAAATATCTCCTTTAACCTATCAATCTTAATGTCAATCAGCTGGATCTGTATTTTTTTTACTTTGGTGTATGTAGCACCTTAAAAACTAACAAAACATGTAGGTGGTATCATGAGCTTTCATGGGCACAACCCACTTCTTGAGATGATTGGAGTACTGAAAGTTCAGATCCAAGAATAAATAAGGGAAGGGGGAGGAAAAAAAGGGGAAAAAGACAGTGACTAGATAGTTCAAGTTACAAGAGGCTGATAAGAACAATTAGCACCTCCATTGTTCGGTTGTTTAAGTCATTAGGATGTAGAAGGTAGTGTATGAGTCAAGTGATATCCCTGTTCATTCCATTCTGATAAGAATTAAACTTGTAAAGGAAGTTAAGTTCCAACCATTCCCTGTGTATTTGGCTTGTGGAATTGGCCTGAAACAACACAGTTACTTGGAGATCCATTAATGAGTGCCCAGGCAGGTTAAAGTGTTCTCCAACAGGTTTCTGTGTGTTGCATTTTCGGACATCTTTATGGCCAACGTATTTATGGCTGACCTTGAACAATGGTTCCTCAGCTCTCGCCCCCTAGCAACCTTACTCTGCTTACGCTACATTGATGACATCTTCATCATATGGACCCACAGGAAAAAGACCCTTGAAGAATTTCACAGGGATTTCAACAACTTCCACCCCACCATCAACCTCAGCCTGGATCAATCCACATGAGAGATCCACTTCCTTGACACTACAGTACAATTACATTGATGGACAAATTTCCACCACCCTATACCAGAAACCTATTGACTGTTACACTTACCTTCATGCCTCTAGCTTCCATCCCAGACACATTTCTCAATCTATTGCGTACAGTCAAGCCCTAAGATACAACCGGATTTGCTCCAATCCCACAGACAGAGACAAACACCTACAGGATCTATATAGAGCATTCTTAAAACTGAAAAACCCCTGGAGAAGTGAAAAAAACAGCCGGAGAAGTGAAAAAACAGATTGACAGAGCCAAAAGAGTACCCAGACATGAACTACTTCGAGTCAGGCCAAGAAGAGAAAACAACAGAATTCCATCACCTACTACCCACAACTTAAACCCCTCCAACGCATCATCAACAATCTTCAACCTATCCTGGAAAGTGACCCCTCACTCTCACAGACCTTGGGGGAAAGGCCAATCCTCTCCTACAGACAACCCCCTAATCTCAAACAAATTCTTTCCAGTAACCACGCAACACACCTCCATCATAATCATCCAGGAACCCACCCCTGCAATCATTTGGGGTTCTGATCCCATCTGGGGAGTAGTATCCCAGGAAGCTGAGCCCAAAACTTCATTTTCCTCAGACTTGAAGAGTTTCAGTGTCTGTATTGCTCCTCGGGCGGGGAGGGAAGAATATAACTAATACCATTACTTCAATCAAATTTCAATATAAATGTAAATATTCCCTTCTGATCTTGAATCAAACCTATAGTAACAGACAAGGATTGTTTGTTCACATCACAAGACCTGAGCAAACACCCACCATTCTACTGCTCTAACAATGCAGGTCTGCATTTCAAAGTTCTACTCCAACCTAATGTAACAGGCCAACTTTCATTTACACATCTTCCCAACAAGTCTTTAAAGGTCAACTGTGGGTCAGTCAACCTATAAGCTGGTTAAACCCTTTCTGGCCACGTGCCACATTTTAATCAGATGTCTAATATTTCAATCAGTGAACATCACACTGAGTCGGTGTCCTATGTTCGGTAATGGACAGCTGTATTTATTCTTCCATGGATGTTACGTAGCATACAGATCATGGGCAATTCACACAGCTGATCAACAAGAACTTAAAAGTCTTTTGCCTTATCCTGGAACATTTCCAGTGGACTGTTCTCATAACAGTACCCATACTAGCACACACACAATAAATTCACATGAGTATCTTTTCCCAGTTTCTACTTCTTACTTTCCCATGTACTGTCTGGGGCTTTTTCCTCTTTCTGCTTGTGAAAGATGCCAAATACACAATCTTGGAGACTGAGATCCTCTTTCATTCATCATTGTTAGTTTGTTTGTGGTCATGGCAGAAGCCTAAATCAGGATTGGGCACTAGAGAAACTCACAGGAAAACAAGATTCATTCTCAGAAGAGTTTACAATATCAGAAGACAAGCATCATGTGAAGGACTGGATAGAAGAATAGAATCAAAATGTGTGTAATCATTGCATATATCATTTAAAAATCAATTTATTCCTGACTGCTTCTCCGTGTAACCGTTTCTGAAAGATATATAGAAGAACTGGGTCTTGAGGAAGAATATGAAGGGCAGCAGAGAAATCATGCTGTGTATCCCTTTGGAGAGGGTATGCCATGCACAGGAAGCAGAAGACAGATAAGTGGTAAAAGTGGCAATATGGCTGCTCAAGGGTAGTGTCAGTCACTGAGCAATGTAAAAAAAGAGACAAGATCAAGAACAGCTACTAGTGAAGACAAATTGGAGCCTGATGCAATGAAAGGGAGCAACCACTGGAGAGCTTCAATTTGTATTATTAATCCACATCACAGGTAGCATCAGGAGCTTCCTCACACTAAGGCACCACTGTGCACAAACATTGCCCTTGAAAAGATCACCGGTAGCTGATGGTTCAACATCTGTCTAATTAATCCTTGAAAACACCAATCAGGATGCTAGTTACACACCAAATGTTGTGCATGTGCTAAGCCATCTTTTCTTCTGAGCAGCTAGTGTAACTTCCAGAAACAAGAAGATATAGCTCAATTGCATGAGAGTCAGCACAATTTAAAACTGAGCACAGAAAATTATCTTCCAGTTGGGGTTATTGTTTAAAATTCTTATGTTCAAACTCTGCCCTCATTCCCTCTCCATATAAACCCTTTGCTTTCTACAGGCACGCATGAGGAATAAATCAGGAGAGTATTGGCTCTACTGGCAATTTTCTTAAGTTACAACCAGTCCTGTATTTTGTAAGGGGAGGGAAGGAGAGACTTAAATTATTTCTGAAGAAATAAAGCATGAGAGAGGAAGATACCTTTGCTGATTTTACATTGCTTTGTTGGAATCAACATGTAACCTTTTAGCAAAATTTTCATTATCACTAAAGTTGGCCCCGTGTTTGTACAGCAATGAGCAGAGTAAATGTTTAATTAAAATGTTATTTTTTTCATTACCAATATTCAAGCTGTATAATAGCATTTCTCAAAAAGAGTTCCACGGGCCCATTTTGGGAAAGCCACTAGCAGGACCACGCTGCTTTGTTTACCTAACTGGTCCATACCCATGTAGCCTCACGCCTCCCATTGGCTTCGGTTCACTGTTTCCAGCCAAAGGAAGCCACAGGAAGTGGCAGCCTGAGCCACACCACTTCCTGCAGCTCCCCTTTAAAGCTATACAGGTTAAATTCCTTTCTATTATTTGCTGCTTTGTAAAAAACAAACTAAAAGTGTAGCTACCCAATACTGGTAACAGCAAACTGGAGCCATTGGGTGGTGTGAGACTCTGTGGCTACAGACCCTTTAGGTAAACAAAGCAGCAAAGGCCCGCTAGTGGCTTTCCCAAAGTGGGCCAGTGGATCACTTTGAGAAATACTGATGTATAAAATTATTACAGTCAATTTACTGTAACCACTGAGGCCACATTCAGGGCCACTCATCATGGGCCTGACTGTATTCTCCATTGTGAATCAGGAGGTATTCCACTGAAGTTGATGAGGTAACACAAGAGTAAAATCAGTGCAAGTGAGTTCAGAATGAGGATATCTCCTGAAACTTTGTAAAAATACTGAGGTTAAGGCCTAAAATATTTAAATTCTCAAAATAAATAAATCTAAAAATATACCAGCACAAAAGATGTGTTTTTAAACAGAAATCTTGAACTCTCTATTACAGTAATTAGTGCACACAATACACATCACAAACACCTCTCCTGTAACTAGCGTTCATGGAAATCTGCAAGTGTATGTAGAAAACTAGTGTATATAGAAAATAGGGAAAGCTGTGACTGTGTTTCTTCATTTCTTTAATAGACAATATTTGATTTACTACACGTCTTATACAAACTTTTCCCTTAAACAATTATAATTTTGCTTGCATATTTTTAAGTTTCAGCTGTTGCTGTTCAGACTCTTGTTCATGCTTATTCTTTAAAACGGTCATATGTTCTTTATCAGAGATAATTTTGCTAGTTAAGAAATGGAGTCATAATTTGAAAACCTGATGCTGAAAACATCATTTCCTGTAATAGAAGACGTGACACACCCATTAGTACAACAGTAGGAATATTCAACACATTTGGACATTGTGCCAGGAAAGGAACAGATTTGCTCTTGGCTCATTGTCCAGATCCTAATAACTTTCTTGGCAAATGGGGCAAATCAATTTGTCAAAATTAGTTGTTTCCAAACTGTAATGACACTAAATATTTTATCCTACTGGCAATGGGTGCTGATGCTTTGAACATTAAATCAAATGCTGTAACAGACCTAACAAGCAGAATAGCCTTACATAAACACACCCCCAGCACCTGCCCCTAAGTTATATGCCATATGCTTTCAGACAGCCAAGGGCTTCAACCAATCCTATCCCACACTGCTGTTTCTTTAGAGTCATAGCACTAGTGGAATGTAGCCCATTCACCTCTGCTACTCCAGGGAACCTAGTTTAAAGTTCACATTTTTAAAAATATATATATATATTAAAAGTAAATATACACGAGGGAAGGTCATTGGAGTTCACTGATTCTTTGTAAACCTTATTTAGTCCTATGCTAAATGGAGTGCTCAGCTATACAGACGGAGTATTCTCAAAGACTGAGATGCTAAATTACTGCCAAAGTGTGTGACTGGAGCTGTCCTTAACTGACCTTGGGTGCAGGTCCAGAGGGAAGTTTAAATAACATTTAAGGGCAAAGCTGGTAACCCAGCATAAATATTATTGCATTACAAGCTAGCAGCCTATAAATCCCCTGCTATTTTTGAATCACAAGAGAATAGATGCCAGGATCCATATGGAGGGAGCATATCATGTGACCTCAAAAAACTATAGATCTATTTGGATTTATTTACTACTTTGTCTTCATATCTATAAACTACAAAAAGCTATACAGGTTAAATTCCTTTCTATTATTTGCTGTTTTGTGAAAAACAAACTAAAAGTGTAGCTGCCCAATACTCTGTCATGTAGTTTTTATTCTGGGCACTTGCTCTTTCTTCTTCCCAGGAAAATTGAATCCCCAGATGTGTCTGAGTAAATAAAAGACAGAGCTGAATTGTCTCATTTTTCTGTTAAAGGACCAGAAACAATGACTGTTTAAAGATGGTAAGAAAGGATTTTGTTTTAATTGTATTAACCACACTGAACACTTCCTTAAATCAGACTCTAAAGAACAGGTACTATAATTAAATCAAATAATAAACTATCAAAACAATAGTACATTTCTTGGATACCCTCAGAAAATACTTCTCTCTTTTTAAAAACAAATCAAATAAAAGCAGTTTTTTTCTGATTTCACTCACATCATCTTTCAGTCTTAAAATAAACTTTATGAAGTGCCAGATTAGCTATTCTTTTTTTCCTCAATTCAGTATTCTCTCTTGAAATCGCTGAATCACAGCAACATATTGGATCAGTGGGAATTAGCATAAAATATTTATTATCATTAGTATGTGTCTCTCTGCTTAACTAATCTTTAGTTCCACAAGATGCTGGATGGGTAGCCTAGAAAGCGAAGGCCTATCTTTGAAAGAAGAGAGCGCAAGCTTCTTCATGCTGCCCCACCAGCCTGTCTTAACTGGAACCCTGAGACTGAATTTATCCCTGTTCAGTTCTTGGCCTCTCTATGGAGTCTGCCAACAATGGGTATGTCTACATTGTAGCAATTGCCCTATACATGTTAGAGTTCATGCTGGACACTGTGGGTTCCAAAGCCCAGGCTCCAACCCAATCCTGAATGTCTACACTGGAATTTTGTAGCCCTGAAGCCCAACTCACCTCGAACCAGTGTTTGTGGATTTTTTGGTGTAAAGTAGACATATCCAATGTTACCAATTAGTGACATTTTCTGTGGTGTGGACACATGTCTTCCACTACCTGGACTGAGAAAACCAAACTAATTTTACCATAGGATATTTGATTGCCATCAAGATAAAACAGGGTAAAACAGCAAAGAACCCACAATGGTAGCATTTGATTTTAAAAGGGGGGGAATGAGACAAAAATGAGGAGAAGCAGAAATTAAAAGGAACAGTCCTAAGAGTGAAATGCTGCAGGCTTAATGGAAACTTTTTAAAAAGACTCTACTAGAGGGTCAAATATATGTATTCTCCCAAATAAAAAAACAGTAGGAGAATCAAAAAACAGTCAGAGAAGCATGGCTAGGCCACAGAAGTAAAACACTGGTTTGAGAGAAAAAGACCTCTCATAAAAGTGAGAAGCCAAATCCTTCTGAGGAAAATAGAAAGGAACATAAACTTTGGCAAGTCAAATGTGAAAGTATAATTAGGAAAGCCAAAAAAGAATTTGAAGATTAAGTAGCAAAAGACCAAAAAAAAACCCCTAACAACAATTTTTTAAGTATATCATAACCAGGAAGCCTATCAAATGACCATTGGAGTCACTAGTCAAGCAGGACACTAAAGTAGAACTCAAGAAAGATGAGGCCACTGTGGAGAAGCTAAATTAATTCTTTGCATCAATCTTCACTACAGAGGAGGTGAGGGAGATTCCCAAGCCGGAGCCAGTTTTTTAGGTGACAAATCTGAGGACCCATCCCAGACTGAAATGTCAGAGTAGCAAATTAGAACAAATTTGCTTAGGTATAAATACAGATCACTAAATTAACGAGTAACGAGTCATCAGGACCAGATACAAAGAGTGCTGAAAAAATTCAGATATAAAATATCAGAACTATCACTTACATCAGCCTCTTTCCCAGACCACTATCAGGTAGTTAATATAATGCTGGTATTTAAAAAGGCACTAGAGGAGATTGGGGCAATTACAGGCAAATAAACCTAACTTCAGTGCCAGGCAAACTGGCTGAAACCATAGCAAAGAACAGAGGTATCAGACACAGTGATGAACCCATGCATGGAGATGAGTCAACATAGGAAATGATTTCTCACCAACCTATTAGAATTCTTTGTGGAGGTCAACAAATATGTGAAGAAGGATGAGCCAGTGGATACAGTGTAGCTGGACTTTCCAAAAGCCTTTAACAGACTCCCTCACTAAAGGTTCTAAAGTAAGGAGTCTTACTTAAGAGGGAAGATCCTCTTATGGATCTGTAACATGTTAACTGATAGAAACAAATGGTCAGTTTTCACAGTAGGCAGAGATAAATAGGGAGTCCTAAAGGATCTGTACTGGGACCAGTTCTAGTCAACGTATTCATAAATGAATCTAGAAAAGGGAGTAAACAGTAAGATGTCAAAATTTGCAGACAATACAAAATTACTCAAGATAATTAAGTCCAAAGCAGACTGTGAAGATTACAGAGTTCTCACAAAACTGAATAATGGGTAACATAATGGCAAATGAAATTGAATGTGGATAAATGAAAAGCAATGCATATTGGAAAACATAATTCCAATGATACATACAAAATGATGGGGTCTGAATTAGCTATTACCACTCAAGAAAGAGGTTGGATTCACAGTGGATAGTTCTCTGAAAACATCTACTCAATGAATCACAGCAGTCAAAAAGATCTAGCAGAATGCTATGAAAAATTATCAAAGAGAGATAAGAAGTCAGAAAACATAATGCTCCTATATAAATGTGGTATGCACACACCTTGAATACTGAGTGCAGTTGCTGATCTCCCATGTTAAAGAAAAGATTTATTGGAGTTGGAAAATGGTTAGGGCAGGTTGGAAAACTGTGTTCAAACTGGTGTCTACAGTTCAAGGAGGATGCTGAAAAATTGGAGAAGCTTCAGACAAGAAACACAAGAATAATTAAAGATTTGAACCTTACAGTGATAGAATCAAGGAACTTGATCAATTTAATTTAACAAAGAGAAGATTATGGGATGACACGATCAGTCTGTAAGTACCTACTAGAGAATAAATGGGAATAATTTACAAAGGACTGAGGTGGACTCACCCTCACTGGCCATTTTTAAATCAAGATTGGATATTTTTCTAAAAGAGATGTTCTAATTTAAACAGGAATTAATTCAGGGAAGCTGTTTGGGCCTGTATTATGCAGGAGATCAGACTAACTTATCACAATAGTCCTTTCTGGCCTTAAAATATAAACAAAATACAGGGTGTCCCCACTATAAGTCACCCCGGTATACATCCTTTCTACACTAAAGTCGTTCATGCTTGTAGGAACTGATGGGTTATAAGTCCTCCCATTCCCCACTCTTAAGTCATGCAAAAAAAGCTGATTTGCGCAAATGGAAGTCAGCCACGGGGAAAAATATTCCTCACTTTAAGTTGTTTTGCTATAACTGTCCAAGTTTTTTGGAATGTATCATGGATTTATAGCGAAGACGGCCTGTAGTCCTTAGAATGCAACACAAAGTGAAATATATCAATGCATAGCATTTATTTGCTCTGCATTTCACTCCTGCTATGCTCAGGAGTTCAGTGACTAAGGGGAGATCTAGCAGGCTGAATACCTGGCTGGAGTTGTGAGGAAGACAGTGGAATAAGGAAAAGCAAAGATGAAGCATTATTTGGGGGAGATAAGGCTTCAGAAATAGGCAGTGTCTAAATTCCAGTTTTAGCCTATCTTAGGTATAAATACAGATCACTAAATTAAACCAAGATGGGATTTTGAAAAACCATTGAGTTGTGACCTAACTCTGCTCCTCTTGAGTTCAATGGAAACAGAGTTAGGCCACTGTCATGTGCTTTTGAAAATCCTTCTGTAACGATTAGCTTAATCAATCATGCTCTCAGAAATTAAGGAATCCAAGAGTACTCAGCCTCTATGGTTGCTATCTTGAATGTGTGACCTAACACTTTTTTTTTTAATAATTAGCCAAATGTTATAATACATACTGGAATTTACTATGCGGCTTGACCTACGTCTCTCAGAGCATATAGATTTATACTGCATCACCACAGGGCTTGTATTGTGACCATTTTCTGTAAAATAGCATTACATTTGCATCAAACGTGACAGACTTTGTAAAAAGAGACAGTTGAGAGGTCTGTCTGGCACAGATGCAGCTTTACTCCAGTAAACATTTGCTCCTTTCCATCTATTTTCTTTCTACAATCACAGCCACTTTTGTCCTCCTTTCATGTATTCTGAAAATAAGCTGGAGGCAAGACTGCTCCTCTTAATGTCCTGCAGTTACATAAACAAAATCGGGCTTTCACATTCAAAGAGATTAATACCTAGAACTACGCTAATAGTTAAATTCTAAATCCAAATGCCCCCACTACCCAATACTTAGCATTCAGGGTGGTCGAATGTAACTGAACGACCTCGCCATGGTGCAGCAAGATTTCAGGGATTTATTGTATGCTATTGGCATTCATCATGTCCTTTTTAGTGTGCTATATCTCAAAGTACTTTACAGAGCAATTAACTACATATTGTACCTACAGCACAGTTCCACAGATGCCATTTAGAGCAGTTTTCATGCCCTTAACAGAACCTAACACTTAATGCTCACATGATTAAAGAGTAGTTAAGAATTCTGAAATCCAAAGCATATATAGAACAAGGGAATACTATGCTCTCTTTTTTTATATATACACCGTGTTTTAGCACATATAACCCGCGGGTTATACAAAGTTTTACAAACCCGGCAACCACCCCGCAGGGTATACATGTCCGCAGGGTATACAAGTTTATTTTTACTTGCCTGTGTTGCGCTCTTCGTTTCCCCCGCCCAGAGGAGGGTGGGTTGTGCCTGGCTGTGGCTGCGTGGTGCGGCTCCCCTCCCACAGGCCGGCCAGCTCGCCTGCGCTGTGCTCTCTGTTCCCCCCTTCCGGAGGCTGCGGCTGGTATGTGCAATTACCAGGTACCTTAAAGTAGCGTATATAACCCGCGGGCTATACACGTGTGTGGGTTATCTAACTTTTTTTTTTTTTAAACACATTCAGGAAAAACTGTGGGTTATGCACAGGTGCAGGTTATACACAAAGTGAGGGTTATATACGCTAATTTACGAAATATTTGTTTTACATATGTAACTACATAGACATTAAAATCAGCTTTCGAAAGTACCTATCCAAGGCTTTCCCTGCAACTGGCACATATATAATTGGCCAATTTTAAAAGTAATGGCTTCCATTTTTTGTTGCCATCGTTTGAGGTAGCAAATCATTATGCACACAATTTTGTATCCATGACTGGTGCAGTTTAATCCCTTAGCTTTCTGAGGCTTGAAGAGAGGGTTGTGCTTCAGAGTGCAAGCTCCACCTGCGATGGAATATCTGAACGGCTCTTTTTAGCAGCCTAGCATGAGCCCCAGAAGCCCAAGTCTGCAGCCCTGGGCTCACTACCATGGGGACGAGGATGGGGCTGGGTATGGAATGTAGATATATCCACAAGTGCCTGACTGCACCACCAAATCATGTGCAGTCCTTAGCCAGCTAAATTACCTAATAACTAAATAAATAACTACACCCACAAAATTTAAGAAACAGAGGCCTATTTAAGGACCAGGCTATAAATCAGGCCCTAAATATGGGGGATGTCAATTAACTGCACTTAACTCAAATGATTAACACAAAACAAATTAACTAGATTAAATAAAATAACCGTGATAAGTCCCAGTTTTAATTACTCTGTCAACAGAAAGGATATGTCTACACTACAGCATTATTTCGAAATATCTTAATTCAAATTAGTTAATTCTAAATAAGTTATTTCAAAATAACGCGTCTATACACAAAATGCATTTTGAAACAGCTTTTTGCTCAATCGAAATAGCACGTCCACACTCATTGGATGCTGAATCGCATTTAAGGACAGCTGAAACTGGTTCCGGCAGGGCATCAGGTCAGCAGTTGCTTTGTGTGGCTGCTGTCTGAGGCTATCTGAGGCTTGGGCTTAAAGGGACCCCCCTGGACAGCCTGTTCTCAGCTTTTCCTGCTTGCTTGCCTACCTCACTGAGGGACAGCAAAGCATTTTTCTCTCTGCCTGCTTGGTTGCCCTCTCTCGGGACACCACAGCACTCTGCAGCATGGTGCCAGAGCCGCCCCTGGGCACTCTGGTGCTTCTTTTGGATCTTTTGTTGCAAGCCTGGTAGCAAGTGCTGGAGACTGCCTGGCACCATCTGCGGCAGCCCAACCCCCAGGTCCTCTTCTGGACCCCCCTGGGGACCATGGAGGAGCAGCGCCTTGATGCCAGCGTGCCCTGCCGCATCTGACGCCTGGACACCAGCAGCGACTGGTGGGACCACATCGTCCTGGAGCGCAGGGGAGACCAACAGTAAACCCAGAACTTCAGGATGAAGAAGGACACCTTCCTCGAGCTCTGTGAGTGGCTCGCCCCTGCTCTGCAGCAACGGGACATGCACATGAGGCCCGCCATTCCCCCCCACAAGCAGGTGGCCAGCGCCTTCTGGAAGCTCTCCACGCCAGATAGCTAGCAATCCGTTGGCAACCAGTTCGGCGTAGGGAAATCCACCGTCAGAGCAGTGCTCATGCAGGTATGGCAGTCTCCAGCCATTGTGCTGGGGGGGGGGGGATAAGGAGTGGATGGGCTGCCCCAGGAAAAGGGGGGGAAAGGGGTGCAAGTCCCCTCCGTGGGAGGGTTTGTTGTGTCCCAACTGCACTTTGGACGGCCCGCGGTGGCCAGGATTGCAGGGTGGGGGGGAGTTGCTCCTAGGGAGTGGGGGCGCAGGGCAGTGGCAGGGAAGGAGCACTGTCAACCACCCTGGCACTCCAGTGACTCTCAGTGGTCTTCTGTGTCCCTCTGCAAGTGGTCAAGGCCATCAATAGAGTGCTGCTCCGCAGAGTCATCCACCTCACCGATGTGGACATGGTCATTGAGGGGTTTGGTGCCCTGGTCTTCCCCAACTGCAGGGGGGCAATTGACGGGACACACATCCCCATCCGTGCCCCGGAACACCAGGCCTCCCTCTACATTAACCGGAAGGGGTACTTTCTCGGTCATCCTGCAGGCCGTGTCTGACCACCGGGGCCACTTCCTGGACATCAATGTGGGCTGGTCCGACAAACCACACGACGTGCGGGTGTACCGCAACTCCTCCGTGTGCCAGAGGCTGCTTGCCAGGACCTTCTTTCCCGACTGCCACATCAGGGTCAGGGACATGGACTTGCCTGTGTGCCTGGTGGGGGATGTGGCCTACCCGCTACAACCCTGGATCATAAAGCCCCACACGAGACACCTCAACCCCTCCCGGCAGGCCTTTAATGCCAGGCTCAGCAGGGCCCGCATTGTGGTGGAGGGGGCCTTCAGCTGGCTGAAGGCCCGATTTAGATGCCTCCTCACCCGCCTCGACCTCTCCGAGAGGAATATTCCACACGTGGTGGCGGCGTGCTGTGTGCTGCACAATTTGTGTGAGCGGAAGGGGCAGGCTTTCCTGCCAGCCTGGATGACCTGTACACGCAGCCCTGCATGGCTGCCAACTGGGAGGCCCATCGGGGGGCTACCGGTATCTGGGAGGCCCTGCAGGAGAGCTTCCAGACAGAGGAGGAGTGAAGTCTCCCTGGCATGCCCCACTAGGGCCTTGTGCCTTATTCCACCCCTCACATCCTTCCACGTACCCCTCCCTAGCCCCCCTTCCTGACGTCAAATAAAATATACGTATTTTCACAAATATAAGCTCTGTTTATTTAACAAAACTGGGGAGGGTATGAAACTCTGGGGAGACTGGGGAAAGGAGATGGGAGAGGTCAGGAGAGAAGGTGGGGGGGGGGAACTGGGAGGAGGGAGCTGGAAGGGGGAAGCAAGGGGAAGAAGGAGGAGGGGAAGCTCAGGGCTGGGGGTCTCGCCAGGCCAACTGTCTCCCAGCATGGCAGGTGCGAGGGCCTCGATGTCCCCGGGGGGATGGGGAGGAGGATGCAGAGGTTGAGGTGGGAGGTGTGGAGATTGAGGAGGATGTGGAGGTTGAGGAGGGAGAGGCGGGAAGGGGAGAAGGAGTGGGAGGAGGAGCGGGAGCTGGGGAGGCACCAGGTGCTGGAGCGGCATGAGGCAGCATGCTCTGCACCAGGGTCTGCAGATAAGCACAGCTGGCACGACCCTGGGCAAGCTGCTCCCACCGGAGCTCCAAATATCGTTCCACCCAGTGGTCGAGGGTGCGGTGCAGGGCTCGCAGTGCCCCCAGGTGCTGCTCTCGGTACCCCTGCAGTGTTCGGCTGGTCCTCCTGAGGAGCCCTCATGTGCAGGATCATGTCCCAGGTGGGGTGGCGTGCCCTGCACATGCAGCTGGTGTGGCTGTGGAGAAAGAAGAGAAGTGGTCAGTTCTCTCTGGGGACACAGTGGGTGAAGCCCAGCCCCCCTCTGCAAGGTGAGGATGACCATTCCCTGCACCGTCAGAGCCGATGTGCTTGCACAGAGGCTGTGGTCGGATTGTCCGGCTATCCCCAGGAGTGGGAGCTGCCCTGAGACCGTACCCATGCCCCTGTGCTGTGTATAGTGCAGCCAAGGTGGGGGGGAGATGACTCATACCTCTGTAGAGGGGGCTTGTGAAGGGAGGGCATCCTGCTGTGTCCTGCCCCAGGGTCAGGAGCATGTCAGGTCTCTTCACACACGCATGTGGCTATCAGACCACAGCCCCTGTGTAGCACACAGCTGGAGCCACCTGCCCAGGGTTGGCACGGCACATGCTCGCACGTGCACAGGTTGCTGCGTGATCCGTGGTAAGCAAGGCCCACGCACACGGTCCCTGGTCTCCCTTCCTACCCCCCCGGGAAGGGAGCCGTGATGGCACTTACATGGTGTGGCCTCCCCAGATGATCCTGGTGACTCCGCTGCTAGGACAGCTCAGGGGTCCAGCCAGTGTGGCACCCTCCGTGGCGGCTCCTCCTCCACACCCTGGTCAGAGCCCCCTGCTCCCGGTTCACTGCCAGGGCACGGACCATCCCACCCCCCAGGATGTGGTCCAGGGCCTCGAAATTGGGGCAGGTGTGTGCCCCTGTTGGGGAGCTGCCCCGTGTGGCCCTGGCATAACCCTGCCTCAGTTCTTTAATTTTCATGCGCACCTGTTCTTGGGTGCGCATGTGGCCTTTAGTGGCCATGGTGGCAGCTATGCAGCTGTAGACGGCTGCGTTCCTCCGTCCTAGTGCGGAGATCATGGACAGTGGAGGCCTCCCCCCAAACCTCAATGAGGTCCATGATGTCCGCACTAGTCCAGGATGGCGCCTGCCTTCTCCTGCCCCTGGCTGGCTCTTGGGAGCTGGGGGACTGGGCAGTGGAGGGCTGGCTGCCCGGCTCATCTTGGGGCCACTGTGTCAGGGGCAGTGACTGCTGGCTCTGGGCTGGCAGGCCTGTAGCTGGCACATGCAGTGTGGCCAGAGTCTACCCCTTAAAGGGCTCGGACTGGAGGAGGGGAGAGGAGTTTTCCTGGTTTAGCCCAGAGTGGCCACCAGGGCTCCCTGGGAAGGGCTGAAGGCCCCCTATTTCGAAATAAGCGTCTACACAGTGCTTTTGAATTAGCTATTTCGAATTTGGCATTATTCCTCGTAGAATGAGGTTTAACTAATTTGAATTAAGCGCCCCGCTATTTCGATTTTATTTCGAAATAGCGGTTTGCCTGTATAGACGCTATTAAAGTTAATTTGAAATAAGGGCTGTTATTTCGAATTAACTTTGATGTGTAGACATATCCTAACAGAATGCCAGTTTAAATTTATTATAAATATTTTGGATATTTTTCTACATTAACTGACTCCATACAAGTACAGCAGAGCAATCTCTATCATAAAAGTGCAACTTACAAATGTAGAATTATTTTAACATAACTGCACTCGAAAACGAAACTATGTAAAACTTAAGAGTCTACAAGTCCAGTCAGTCCTACTTCTTGTTCAGCCAATCACTAAGACAAGCAAGTTTGTTTCCATTTATGGGAAATAATGCTGCCTATTACTTATTTACAGTGTCACCTGGAAATGAAAGCAGGCATTCACATAGCAGCAATGTAGCCAACATTGCAAAGTATTTATGTGCTAGATATGCTAAACATTCATATACCTCTTCATGCTTCAACTTGTACACTCTAAAGTTTTACGCTATTTTGTTTTTTAAAACAATTCACTCCACAGAAGATTGCCACTGCCGTGATAGATCTTCCAGAGTTCAATTTAGCCAGTCTAGTTAAGACTGGCTAAATTGAACTCAGAAGGTGCCCCGAAAGCATCCAGTGCTCCTGTTCTTGTGAGAAATAAGGGAAACCAATGGGAGCATTTGATCCCATTGGCCTTCCGCTGTAAAGACACCACCAAGTTCAGCTTAATGTAAGCCGACTCCACCTATGTATTCTATGTAGCTGGAGCTGTGTGCCATAAGCTGAGCCTGCAGGGTCTAGTGTACACCTGGCCTCAGTTGCACTTTCATGATAAACAGGCTGTTCTGCAGTTCTTATGTGAGGTCAATTGAAAAATACTATTTATCTTTTTAACAGTACAATGATTTGTAATAAAAATAATATAAGGTAAGCTTTATATACTTTGTATTCTTCATTGTAATAGAAAACAATATATTTGAAAATGTAAAAATATATCCAAAATATTTGAATATTTATTAAATAATTAGTATTCTATTTGAACAGCTTGATTAAAACTGTAATTAATCACAACTATTTTTAATCTCATGATTGACCATAATTTTTAAATCATTTGACAGCCCTACAAACATGTACATTTCTGTTGCACTTGGTCTGAACAAACAGAGGGAGAATGAAAGAACAAAAGAACAAAAGGCACATATCAATTTTGAGCAAGAACTAATTTATGAACTAGATTATTTTTAACTGGATAATTTGTCATGGGACAGCAGCAGTTGAAATGACTACTACTGAAACCCAACCAAAAGCTTTTTTCAGTCTCTTTTGTCAAATCTTGTCTATCTGTGGGAGATGCCCAGAGTTTTCTGTCTTGGGCTCCCCTTTTCTTCATCCTTTACACTCACCCCATCTCTCATGTCGTCTCTGTGTTAAAAATTCATATTTATACTTCTCCTTCCCTAGTGGTCTGTGTGACATACCATCTTGGATGGCCCCTCCACAGCTCAATGTCAACATGTCTAAAACTAAGCTAGTTATTTTTTCCCTTCTTCGTTTTCTCTGGCTGTTGACAGCACTACCTTTCTCCTATCTAGGTATCTTGGTATCTCCTTTCTCCTATTCATAATCTTGGTATCTCCTTTGACTATTCCCTCTGCTCACCACAGTTAGCTAGTCAGTATATTTTGTCCCTTCTTTCCAAAATACAACTTTTTCTCCCATCTCAATAGCTAAAGCATTCAACCATGCCTTGCCATCTCCAGCCCGGACCACTGTAATCTCCTTCTCTCAGGACTCATCACTGCCTTCTCATCAATTCAAAATGCTACAACCAAAATTCTCTTTCTTGGCCATAAATTACATCATGTTGTTCCTTTCTCTGAACTGTTCAATTGGCTTCTCCTTGCCCACCAAATGTAGTTAAAACATCTCATCCTCCTCTTCAAGTTTCTGCAATTCTCAGTCCTAGCTTATACCACACCTGTTGTCTCCTACAACATTCCCACGTTGTCCCCTTCATTCCAGTAATATCTGCCTCTGCACCATTTTGTTTCCCTCTCTCACTAATGTCTTCATGCCTCCTTTTGTGCTGGCCTTATCACACCACACTATCCCAGTCCACAAACCTTTATTTTCTATTCTTTCAAGTCCTTGCCAAAGGCTCACTTTTTCTGAAATTCCCACAAGTATACGCAAAAGAAAAATAATAAATTAAGGAATTAAAAATATCTAATGTAACCCCTTTCTTTGGATCACCCTGTGCAACTTGTCTTTCTGTGACCTTTTATAAACTAGACTGCAAATTCTCCAGGGCAGATACTGCCTTGCTATCTGTGCTTTGCACAGAGTGCCAAGTATACTGTCATTATTTGACAAACAGTAACTCTGTTCCTCTCCCTACCCTTTAGTTGACCAGTGACAAAAGCATAACAGCATGACTTCTGCCTATCAGCTAAACAAAGCCCAGAAAACACAGCCAAGTATCCTGAAAAAATCTCCACTGCACTCTTGAACTGGAAATAATAGACAGATATGGGAAGGGAGGACGTGTAAAAAATACTGCCAATATAGAATCTGCATTCCCTCTTCTCCCCCCATCTTAACTACTTGGGAGGAAATGTGATAGCTTGTCTCTCCTCTGCCCCATTCTGGACATTGTTTCCACTATCCTGGAGGGTAGGATTATATATAACATCATACCTATTTGCTCAGCAATCTGTTTAATGTGTGTATAGCAAGGCTTTTCAGTGCTCATCTCATTCTGCATGGAGCAAGTACAATGAGCAGCACCCTCAAGCTAATGAGATACTTGGTGGAAGCTCATAAGGACCAAAATTAGGACAGCAAAGAGCCCAGTGAGATTTATAAGCCATAGGTTGAAGGTCACTGCTCAACAGGGCACACTGTCACCAATTACTCACCATCCATTTGCTATTTATACTTTCAGAAGTAAAGTGATACTTACATATTAGTTCTCCGACAATCTTCATAAAGGATAGAAGTTCTATAATTCTTAGTCTTTAGCATTACTCTATCTCCCTGGTTTTGGAACTGTGTGTAATACTGACGTTTCTTTCAAACTTATAAGGTGATTAATCTTCAGGTGATCTCAAGTTTGGTTTGGGCACAGGGAAACTAAACAAGCCAGTTGTCTTTTAACCTGTGAAACAACACTAATACTTTAAACTTTCAGTCTCAGTTACAGGGAATAGTGGAATCCTAAAGCCAACATTTAGAATCAAAGCCTCTGCTATAAACCCATTCTCACTCAATTTCACTTGGTTACTTTTCCTCTTCACACATTAAATAAGGTCATTGTGGCTTCCTTATGCCACTGTCCATGACTAATAATAATCACTACCATATTTTGCTAGAAGTTGAGAATCCTCTTCCCAAAGAGGGATATTGTTCAAGTAGCACACTTAACATGCCAAAACTACAGGGATTCTGATACATCAACACATCAAACTCACCTTAATAGTGGTAGCACTCTGAGAAAGCAAATCTCCAGTTACCTTCCCCCTAGATTTGTGATCGTGTGAGTGCAAAGGTGGCAGCTCAGGAAGATGTAGAAGGAATGGGATAACTCAGCTGTGAAAAAGAACAGAAAGAGGTATTGTTAACATAAGGTTCATTTGGTATAAAGGCAAGTCGCATGCTCACTCTCTGAATCAATGGCCAGTATTCAATCACTGGACTGTGCTAGCTTGTTTTCAAACGTATAACTAGGAAAACATTTGTGGAGCCAAAAACACAATAAAGTTGACAGAACCCCAACAGTGTGTGTGGTCCCCACAATGAGAAAACTCCAGCCCTGACCACTATAATCATCCTCTCTCGCTGGGCTCTTAAAAGCCACATCACTGCCCTCTCATCAACTCAAAATGCTGCACCCAAGGAGATAATAGTTCAGCTGGGTGTTTAGTCTTGTATACAGTTCCAGCAGGTGTAATAAATGCCAACTGGACTAGCATGATCAATGTTGTCCTCTTGCTGTCTTGCCAGCCAAGCTAGAATGGTACTTATAACAACATCAACACTTTTTTTGAGGAGGAAAATTCCACTCCACTCGGTCTGCAAGTCCAATACACAGATGTTCCCCCTACTACCACACACACACAGACACAGAGAAAACATTGAGCTCCCAGGGCAGAAAGCCTTGTCTCTCTCATTACTTTTGAAATCAGTGACAGTTCTGCTTAATTATTATTATTGTTATTTATTTGTGTAGCACTGCAGTGTGAAAAGTGTCCTACAGGTATTTATAAGGAAACAATAACTCCCTGCCCCCACAGACATGACAGTCCACAGAGGCATCCACACTGACTGGTCTGTGGTAAAAAGCCTTGTGTTTGTTCTTGTAAAGGTTATCTGTGAGAGCGCTTCTGCACCATTAATGTTTACAGAATAAAAGAATAATTAAATAAATAAATCAGACCCTTGCTTGCTACATCTCATTTTGCTTATTCTATGATGAAAATTCAAAATGCATTTAACCTGAATTCAATAAACAAGGGATTGATGCACTGTCTCCAAAGACCTTAAACTTGGAGGAAAGAGCATGTGTTATTTCAAACTAAATGAAGCATGAAAAGTTTAGTTCGGTGGTGATCTCTCAATAGAATCTTATGCAGCTGACATTTTCCATAGAGTAATAAACAATCACTGAAATGAGTTTGTATTCAGACACACTTGGCTCAGCAAGCTGTGGTTTAGCCCCATAGGTAAGCTCAGGTCTGAGATGGGTTAATATAAAATACTCCTTGACGACTTCTTGCGGTAGCTGAAATCTTATGCTTGGTGAACCCGTAAGAGAGTTCAGATCCAATTCTTCCATAATCCCTGAAGCTGGAACAGGCCTGGTCAATCAGTGCCCTGCTTCATCAATCCTGTGTGGCTGATCGGTATGAGTTTCACTAAGAAAACAGAGTAAGGGAGTCCTGAGACACACAGACATAACATAAATAAAAAAATACATTTACGTTTCCAACTGTCCACACATTCTCAAGCAAGTTGCACCTATGTTATATTACTCAGCATGTGGTTTCAATTGTAACAACAATGCATATTTGTTCAAATACATGCTGGCTGCTAACTACACTACTAGCTGTGTTTAAATATGGCATGGCCTATGACTGACTCCCTTTCAGGGTTCAAGTGTCTGGCATGCGCTTGCTATGTTATGGACAATATAATCTTATAGATTACCCAAGCAACAGAACTAGATTCTTTGATGTCATGAAGTCTTGTGTATACATAGTATATATACCTGTAGGGAGGGAGAGGGGGTAAGGAACAAACAAGTCTGGTGTCCTTGTAGCACTTTCCAGTGTTTGTCATTCTCCTTTCATTTGGATTTACTTGAAACAGTCTTTCCCATAAAGGATTAAACAACAATATTCCCCAATACTCAAAAGATGAAGTTGACTACCTTTTAACGGGGGTTCACAAAGAAACTTTTCTTCTTTTGTACCACTGACATTTCATTTATCTGCAAGAAAGCTGAGGACTAATGTTACACTACAGAATTTCACAGCAATACTTGATAGTACTTAGTGTTTATCAAAATATTTGTGTTCATAGCTTTCTGTGTGCCAGGCTCATGGATTTATAGTGTGGCCCATATTTTTGCTAGTATTTCCTGCATCCTCAGAGCGGGCAGATAAAAGGGTAAATAGAAATAAAGATCTTTTGATGAAGCATACCCTATTTTACAACTGCCATGGATTATTTAACCACAAAAAGGGGCTGTATCCATCAGTCTACTGGAAAAAGACATTGACATGCATCCTGAATGTCCTTTAGTCTTCTTTTGAGACATTTTGCTTTTTAATTGTTGATTTAGATAGGACTGGTCATGCTGTCTATTAATGCTGCCTGTCTCTTCCCAATATTAGACATGCCCCTTTCTCTCCCCCACCCTGTTTTACATTGTTTAGAACTTCGTGAATTTTAACCATTTGGACTGAAATTTTACATGCTTGGTATCTGACTCAGGATGACTATTTAAAAAAATTTCAATCTAAGTGTCACAGTCACTTCCAGGTACAATATGTTCTTTTTGCCAAAGGGTCTTTGAAATGTTTGAGTACCTCCATGCTTTGGAGCTGGCATTTAGAACGTGTCAGGGAGGGATGTGGTCTCTGTGTTAGGGACGTACCCAAGAAAATCCACCCTAATTTGCCAAAACTTTTTTTAAAAATCTCAATTTGCACATGCTCTGTACAGATTTCTTAGAGTTCCCCAACTAAAATGGTACATAATTGTGTAATGAAAGACTGCTTTGATAATGCATATACATGAAGAGGCCAAATTTACATTAAAGAGGTAACCTTCATTCTGACATTTCCTAACTTATGAATGCTTTGCTTTGCAACCTTAATAATGTTCTTTTAATGTAGCATTCAGTTTGTAATTAAACAAATAGAGAAGACTAGCCATCCAGGATACATTTGTTTCTTTTGCTCCTGAAAACAGTCTTCAAATACATCATTCTCCTATCCATGGGACACACACAAAAAACCCATTTCAGAAAAAGCTCCCAGCATGATAAGAATTGTAATGAATGAGGCTATTAAAAACAGCAGGAAAAACAAAACAAAAGGCAAAAAAGCTATTTAAAGATTTTATATCCATCTCCACTATAAAATATGCCATCCTCTTCCTCCTACCCTTCAGGCTATGGGCATCATCTGGCCACGTCAATGAAGCCACATCTTGCAACTATACCCAAGACTTTCATAGTGCCACTTAGGTCACAGAAAAATATGGCCCCAAGCATAAAGTAAAATATAGATCAAATCTTTCCAATGAAAGCCCCAAAAATAATAGCTTTAATGGTTTATCCACCCCCAAAGAATGTTATCTCCACAACAAAGTCAAGTGTTTTCTATAGACATCAGCATACAATACCTTAACAAAATGTGAGTTCTTTGTTTGCTAGAATATCTGTCTTCAGCTGAAAGACTGAAAACCTGCATTATGATGGAACCCTCAGAGCATCCTCACAATCACTCTGGGTGGAGAAAGTAGAATTTGTTTGGCATTAGATTTCCACAGAAATTCCTCAGTTTATATTTCCTAATTCAGTTTGTCCCCTTTCAAAGTGAACTCTTCAGCCTTTGAGAGTTCACAGGCATTCTTGCCAAAATAACAGAAACCCAAGACACAGTGTGGAAAAGGACAAGGACTAAATTACATTATTACTATAATTTGGTAGACATGTTTGTATTAACATGTATTATATAACTTGGTAGACTAGACGTGTTTGTATTACATATCACCAAGAAATGGAAGAAGACAGATCTGTGGTGGCTGTTATCACTGTTTTCTGCCACAGTTCACTGGGCACACATACTGAATGTAGAAGCTGGGAATTCATATTTTATAGTCAGAGGAACACGCTAAAGGTGAGTAGCTGATAGGAATAGATGCGGTATGAGAGAGACTGCTTCATTGCTTTGGGAAGTTGAGAATAGTAGCCATTCACTTAGTACATCTAGAAGTAGGGTGATTTATTAAAGGACTGAGCATTTTAAATAAACCAGAGTTTTGCCCCATCATACTCTCTATCTAGCTGGTTTCTTATATACCATACCCCTTATCACAGTATCAGAGCGTCCATGAAAGCTATTTACTCAGCACTTTTGAAAATCAGTCCATTATTTAAGTGGCCAAATAAATACTTAGAAACCTAATTCTATTTTTTTTTAATATCCTGGCCTAGACATCTAAACAGAAAAAGGCAGAGTGGGAAAAGTACGCATGGGATCTACAAGTAAGGATGCAAAAGTCATCTTGGAGAAAAACAGTCAGTGACATTTTAAAATGGAGACAGATGGGTAGGGATAGATATCAAAGTAAGCAAGTCCCACATGTTCATGAATACCTCAGAAAGGAGTAATTGCTGGATGATCTAAGAGGAAAGGATCATAGGTAGTCACTCAACCAATTGATCTAGTGCTAGCAGATTGAAAGGTATTCAAGTGAAGTCAGAAGGAGCTAGGAATGTGTGGAAGAAGCACACACAGGACCCGGGTGAGATAAAGGGAGAAGGCCTCACATCACAGAAGAAGTTTCCCCAGCCAACATTCCATTTAGTGTTGATGGGCCCTGTAGGCAGAGAGAGAAAGAGAGAGCATCCTACAGCAAATGGGGTGGAGGTGAAGGGGGAAGGAAGGAACTGAAAAAGGAAAAAAAAATGTGTGGGTGTGAACCTGGAGGATATCTGAGAATAAAAACACCTCTACTTTCACCTAATGAAAATCACTCCACAACAAAGATGTTGGAGCAGCAGCAAATTAATTTTGCATATGTGCAGCATAAGCATGTGTAGGACACATTTCATTAAATAAAAAAAATTACACACAAAAGATCTGCTAAAAGCCTCAGGTCAGGCGCTGACAGCTAAACTTCACAGTTACACATTATAGGCCAAATTCAGCTTTCTGTTATACCCACATACCCCAATGAGGTTTGTGTGGGTCTATCAAATGGCTGAATTTGGCCCATAAAGCATAGAGAGCATAGAGAGCTAAAATATATATTCCCTACTTCCTAAGGCTGGATGATTGGGAAGTGGATGCTTACATTCTCTCAGCTCTCCCACTTCACAGATTAGGCATTTGCTAAAAGCAAATATTTTGATTTATCCATTTGCTTATTGTTCTAATCTGTGGGTATTTCTTTTCCCATGCACAGTGCCAATGAAGAAATAAATGTTTTAACCCCTTCATTGTAAAAGCCTACCTGGAGTTAACTGGTGGTGTCCTATTTCTTCTGTCAACACCATCTAGCAAGAGTGTTAGCAATTTCCCCATGCTAGAATGGAGGTGTGAGACTTTTAGATGAACTTTGCTCTTTTTTCCCTTCCTATCCAGTTTCTGGGAGATTGTGTGATGGGTTCATTTCCCTTCTTCAGCCCAACCAAACAAAAGTTAGAAGTCAGCACTTATGGTCAGCCATGTCCGGCCAAGGCAGTAATGAAACAAAAAGCCTAACCACACATAAATTTGCTGCTACCAAGCGAAGCAAGTATCAGACATGTAATGTGCAGCCTATACAGTATAATAGCTGAGGGTTTGTCTCAGGATGAGATTTAGTTAATAAATTATCTGTTAGTTTTAGTTATTCTGCATGTCAGGTCTTAGTTCTGCATTTCATTGTCCACGTGGTTACAGATGTTGGCATATTTTTTGTCATTGTCTTTTCACCTCCTTAGCATTGATTTAAGAGTTGTTATTCTCAGCTAATAGAAAGTGTGAGAAAATCAAATCCATCTGTTTCTGCCCAAAAAAAAGGAAATGGAAGAATGGAATCAACAGAAAAATTCACTTGCTAAAAACCACTTATACACACCACAGAGGACTCTGCTAATAAAACCCATGCTCAGACACCATGATCAAAGTAAACAAACTGCCTTCCTGGTTACAAATCTACATCACCAGTCAGTTTTGCAAGATAGTCAGTTGCCTTTGGTCAATTGCCATTTAACTGGTTTGAGAAGTATTTCACATCTATCCATCATAAGCTTTCATTTTCTGAATAGCATTCTCAAATCAGTTCAGTGGCAGAAAAATATTAACAATGAATCAGAGGTAATCTCTCTATATATTTTAGAAATGTGTATCTGCCCCTCTCTCTGTGAGTCTGTTTGTTCAAGAACTCCTCCTAAATGGTAAGAGTTGGACCACCAAATGTGATACACAGCTTCCTCTTCTCCTAATTTAAAGCAAGGTGAGGGTTTGGTTTTGCCAGGAAAATGGGAAGTGCCTGGAATGATATTGTTTTCCATAACACGGAATGGGAGGGAGCTGTTAAGAGGGATGCTATACTTCAGGGTGACCACTGCAGTCACACCACCAAGAGATGGCCAGCTGAGGAAGGGTAAGTGGCTCGTCTACCCCAAACACTACCCTCCCAGCCCTTGGCCAGAGCGGGGAAGAGGAAGAAAGCCCCACTGGACATGAGGGCAGAGAAGACGGCCCCTGCGAGATGCGCGAGTAGGGGAGAAAAGGCTCCTGCCAGAGGTGAGGTGAGGGAGAGAAGGCCCCTGCCTGGGGTGGGGAAGAAAAGGCTGAAGTGAAACGTTTTGGTCTAAAAAATTTTCTTTTTCACCCAACATCCAGCAGACTTCAGTATAATGATTCAAGAATCCAAGGTCTTTTAGATTTAAAGAGACACTCATTCCAGGATTCAGCAACAGCCTCTCTCACACATTGAGAAAAATTCCTTTCCCATCACACTTCAAATTAGACTGGGCACCCCGGATAATCTAATGTGACACCCAGCTCCTTCTCTTTTCACAGTGGATCAGAATCTCCCCTTTCCCCCACCTCTTTCATATTCATCGAATAAATTAGAATCATGGAACCATAGTTCATTAATAGTCTTCTAATAGAATGGTTCTCTCTTTAGATGAGAACATGAAAAGATGATTTTCTCTTATTTGCTACAAAAACATAAAAAGTATTCCCTCTCTGATCATAACTATTTGGGTGTTTTTAATCTGAAAGCCAACTGAAAGAACGTTCTAGGTAATTGGAGAGTATCCCTGTCCCAAAAGGAAGTGTTGGATATAAATCCTGTGAATGCAAAAACATTCTTCAGTTGTATAAAATTTGTCATTGGCAGTAAAAAAAAGTTTATTTAGTTCAGTCTACTATTTCAGAGGAAATGTGTTTAAATTATGACTCAAGACTAAAGATTCACCTCATCGAAAACCAGTGGAACATTTCTAATGATGGCGCAATCCAAAACCAACGGCATTATAGACATCAACACTACCAGACCTGTGAGATTTCCATTGCTGCAGGTGATTTGCAGAAAACACCTTGCTGTGCTAAAAGACAGAGTGAGCTATCTTCTCTGAAGAAAATATACTTAATTACATACTAAACTATATTATGGGGTGGTATTTTTTCTATATGTCTTTTCAATCAAACTGTGACTGAAGTTTTAGGAGTATTTTTAGTGTTTAAACTATTGATTTCTTTGATAATTATAAATAAAAGAGGCCCTGTCTGAAGTTCTGTGTTTCCAGAGGACTTGGGAGATATTATGAGTGAACCAGCTCCCTTTACAAGCAGTTCACTGAGAAAGTTGCACCTTTATGGTACTTTATTGTCAGTATATATTTTATAAAAATCTTTTGTCAAATGTACTTTCCAACAATTGGATTTTCTTGATTTCAGTCTTAAACCATAAATCAGGTGTTGGCATGCTATAAATGGCATGCATGCTATAAGTGGCACGCAAGATGATTTTTAGTGGCATGCGCAATGAACGGGCTCCCCTCGTTCCCCCCACCCCTCCACCCACAACTGGGAGCCCATGCTGGTGACCAGCATCGTGCCCCCCACAAGATTGGAACCAGCACTGGCTTCCTGCAGTGGGAGAAGCCCCGAGTCTCTGCACCGGTTCCAGTTTGTGGGGAAGCACATTGCTCCTCCCCTCCCCACAGGAAAAGCTGGAGTGGAGCCCAGGGCAGGAGACCAAGCAGGGCATGCGGTGGAGAGAACCCCTCACCCCCTCTCAGGAGAGCGGCGCAGCCCAGGCGGAGGGTTAAATCTTGATACGCCGCTTCAGAAAGTTCGCCGACCCCTGCCATAAATCATGATTATAATGTTACAATGGCCATGTGATAGTTAAGTCATAGACATATCTTCTATTCTAAACCTCTCTTGACAATCACACATACAGTAACTTTTTTTAAAAAGTTATCTTTTGGATTCATACTCTCATTCTCAAATCAAGGTCAAATCTAGGCATTTTGCTAGAGTGGGGCAAGCATGTGAAAATTCTCAGATGCAAATTTCTCTTCCAATCCCTTTGAAAAATTAAAATTACAGTACAAAATACCTAATACACTCAACTGTGCTGCCAATCAGCTAGCTCAAGCATCAACATCCCAATACCTCTTTCCCAGAGAAGAGCTGTGACTGCATGCAATGGCACAGCTAAAAGGCTATCCAATTCTCATTACTGGAGGGGACATTTTTAAAGAGATTTATCCGACTTCTGTTTGAAAAGATTAAAAATATATGGCGTACATAGTCAGAGTAAAAAATTAGCCCTAGAAACTTGCTCTTACAAATTTTACATTTACACCAGTTTTCATGTATTCACACTTACGTACAGATATGGACAGGCATCTGATTACTGTGATTCTAATAATCTGACATATGTGCACAAACTTGGGTTCAGCAGATGTACACACATACATATTGTGTGAGCATGGCTTCCAAAGCTATTTCCAAGCATGTTATGGTTTTGGAATTATATAGTGCATTCAAGCATTCTCTTTGGCCAACAGAAAGAATCAGTCACCTGCTGTTCACAATACTTGGTAACACCCAAATAATCTATGAGTGCATTACAGAATACCAAAAAGAAACAGTCTTAGAACAGGGAGGCCTTAGAAAATATATGGAAAGTGTAATGCTGGCAAAACTCTGTTAACAGTAAGTGCACTTCTCTCCTTACAGCAGCTATGGGTGGTCCTTCCAAAAAAAATCTGGCTGCTAACTGTCTAACTGGCAAACTCAAAACCAAGTATCTACCATCATGTGTGAGAGGAGTGAAACACTCCAGTCTCCAGAAGCCATTAGAACCTTGCAGAATTTCCAGCACTAGTAAGACTTCCCATCTCACACCTACTTTGTTAGCCCTCATCACTCAGTGTGACTTAACTTGGCACTGGAGATAGTCACAGTTAAAATAAGCGTTTCAGGCAATCAAATATACAGTCCAGTCTGTATATATCACTTCAAGAACTCTCACTGCATTACTTACATATCCCTGTGCAATGGTTAGGGAAGTGGAAGCTGTGGGTACAATCACAAGATGTACACCAACCGGTTGTGAACAACTAATACAGATAGGCACTGTATATATTTTCACATACAAAGCACTCATCAGTTCAATCAAAGCTTTTGGCTATTGCGAGAGATTAAATACACAAAGATAATCATATATTCTATTTTTAAAAGAACTGATTTTAAAAAGAATCTGTAGATAACCTCTCTCCATTACCCACCCAGAATATCAAGTAATATTGATCTCTGACTCCCCTGTCAAAATCAATTTATTCCCCAGTCCAATCAGTCCCTTTCATTCCTGCTTATAGCAAACATCCTTTCAGACCTCCTTCTAGGTCTCTGTCCCTCATATAGATGGCACATTGTGGGAAATGTTTGCTTTAGCATTTGCCATTAGGGTTCTGGGATGAGGTATCAGGTGACAGGCTTTCATCTGGATATAATTTATTCATTATATCAGTACTTTATATTAAAGAAACAGCACCAGTGTGAAAATATGAAGGGAAAACACATTTGGGCTATTGAATAACCTGGAAATTATTAAAGTTAAAAGCTCCTGGGTCAGAGGGGGCAGCATTATGTTATAATAATAATAATAATAATAATAATATGTTAATGTTTTAGTCACGTAACCTCTGTGGGTCTCTGTAACACCTGTGATGGAACTGAGTTTTGCACCATTACAATGCTAACGAACAGACTGAGAATAGTCAGCGTAAGTGCTTGAATTTGTTCATGTGCCTTAGTTTTATTAGCTAATAAAACACTTCCTGGCATAAATATAATCAAGATTTCATATACTACTACTCTATGGCAATTTCCAGCAAATTCTTCTTTTTTATTTCATTATTTTCTATTCTCCTGTTCCTGAGGTTTTAGTCAATACAGCTCCTGCTTAAGAGGTGGTTGAAGCCCCTGCAGTGAGATGGAGATTGTGAGAGTGCATATCAGTTACCATATTATCTGCCATTAAAAAGAGAATTCTGCTTGTGAATTTAACTCTTAGAAGTACCCCGTCTACAATCTCATTCCCCATTTTCTTGTTACAGCAGACTATGTACCATTCACAGTACTGTTTTCCTATTCCTTGACAAGGCAGTCCATCAATATGCCCCTCTCAGCTTTATCCCTCAAAATTGACACCCTCCTCCCCTTTGCTCCTATTGCTCCTGAACAGTATTATTGACTTGCAATGATGAATAGTTCCATAGCTATTGCTGTTCAAAGTTGCATGCTCCATGTAGCCTCTGCAATGTAGCTGAGAGTGACATCTGGGAAACCATTTTCCTTATTTACTGTCAACACTCCTCCTTTCCCCCAGAGATGGCGAAGCCTGTCAGACAGGCCTGGGGTGCAATGTTCAGATATTTAGCCAAACTTCCCAAAAGCTTGTGGTGGATGGTTTTGGATCAGCAGTTTGATTTGGCCTCGTCTCTAAGGCTACGTCTAATCTGTGGAGCTATTTCAAGATACCTCCAATATCTTAAGAGCAAGCCCATTATATCAAACTATAATGGGCTCACTATTCCAACATCCCTGTAAACCTCATTGCACGAGGGTTAAAGGACGTTTCGGAATAGTGCCTTATTTTGAAATGACCTCGAAATAATTTATGCAATTTGCATAGTGCAAATTGTGTAGCCTGTTTCGAGGTAAGGGTGCTGTGTAGATGCACCCTAAATGGGTTATTCACTGTACTATTTTCTCCTGGGGAAAGTGATTAAAACATCAAGGTTTTTCCTATGCCTATTAGGAAACAATAAGCAAGACATAGAACTAATTACAAATCTAAAGAGGGAGAGGAATGGGTGGAGTCTCTTGTGATTGGAGAGAGCAGCATGGCTAATGGTGAAAACAACTGGCACTATAAGTAGAAGGTAGTACATGGCAGTTTACACTGACAGAAGGTGCTTGTTGGAATCTAGAAACAACTGTAAAATGACACGGCATCGCAATATAGAATTCATTAGCTATTTTCTCCTTTTAACTGAAGCAAATCTGAAAGCTATTGATCAATGCCAAAAATGAGTCATTGCTTTCTATGGATTATCACACAGAAATGTCTGAAATGCTACAGCTGAATGAAGTAGTAGAAAATAAGCAGTTTCAGGGATCCAATGTAGTTAAAAGAGAGAATTCTTTCAAAATAAAACGTAAACAATATTAAGAGTTAAGTAACAAGTTAAGAAAGGTTTCATACTCAGATATCCTTCTGGGACGCCTGGTGGAGTTGGGTATTGGAGGCACTGTTTTGCAGTGGTTCTGGTCCTACCTGTCGGGACGCTTTCAAAAGGAGGAGCTAGGGGGCTGCTATTCGACCCCATAGTGACTGTGCTATGGGGTCCCACAAGGTTCCATCTTTTCCCCTATGCTGTTTAATATCTACATGAAGCCGCTGGGAGAGGTCATAAGGAGTTTTGGAGGATGGTGCCATCAATATGCAGATGACACCCAACTCTATTTCACTGTGACATCAGAACCAGATGTGGCGGTGACTGATCTAAATTGGTGTCTGGAGGCAGTGATGGTTTGGATGAAGTCAAATAAGCTGAAGTTGAACCCAGATAAGACTGAGGTCCTGTGGATCAGGAGGCCATCTGTTCAGGAATGTGGCATGGCACCTGTTCTAGATGGGGTTACTCTCCCCCTGGAAGAACAGGTACGCAGCTTGGGAGTCCTCCTGGACCCTTTTTTAACATTTGAAAATCAGATTTCTTCGGTGGCCAGGAGTGCCTTTGGGCAACTTCGTTTGATCCACCAGCTGCGACCCTTACTGAACAAGCATGACTTGGCCACAGTGATCCATGCTCTTGTTACATCCTGATTGGATTACTGTAATGCACTTTATGTGGGGCTGCCTCTAAAGAGCCTTGAGAAACTTCAACTGGTCCCAGAATGCGGCTGCTCGAGTTTTAACTAACACTACTTATACAGAGCATATTATGCCAGTGCTTCAGCAGCTGCACTGGCTTGCGGTATGTTTCTGGGCACAATTTAAGGTTTTAGTTATGACCTATAAAGTCTTAAATGAGTTGGGTCCGGGGTATTTGAAGGACCGTCTTCTCCCATATGAACCTGCCCGGGGGATAGAGGTCAGCTGGGGAGGCTTTGCTTCGTGTTTCCCCACTTGTGGAGATAAGATTAACATCTACATGGAACAGGGCATTCTCAGCTTTTGCTCCCAGGCTGTGGAATTCTCTTCCTCAGGACATCCGCATGGCACCAACACTAGCATTGTTTCGGCATCAGGCTAACCACCCTTTTTATTCATGCTTTTATTAACGTTGGAGTTTGTATGTGTGTGTTCCTCCTCTCTATAAGTTTTTAGCTGGTTATGCCCCTCTGGGGTCTCATATTTTAAATTTATATATATACACATATATTTGTATTGTGGTTTTTTTGTAAGCCTCCTTGAATATTTTAAATAGAAAGGCGGGATAAAAATATTTTAATTAATTAATTGATACTCATCTCAAAAAAAGGATAGAAAATCAGTTTCTTCAGACTCTTAAAAAAAACTCATTCAATACCAAAATTGATTTTGGTCTAATAAAGTGAAGAGCAGAACAGAAATACATTTGATATTTCTGCAACATCAGACATTTTTTATACCATCCTCTTCACCAAAATAGCCGAGCAAGATAATACTCAAACAAGAGAAATTAATCAATGTCAATAAATGTGTATAGGGAAGAATGCATTCCTACTTTAAATGCTATTGATTTGAGATATGAAAATAAAGCTACAGGTTGGGCCTCCCTGGTCCAGCACCCTTAGACCTGCCTGGTCCTGGATAAGGGATTTTTCTGGACTTTCTGCTGCTGGCCTTCCACAAGGACTCTTTGGTCCTGCAGCATCCATGCCGAACCATGGATGTTGACGGACCAGGGAGTCCCAATCTGGAGAGTTTTAACCTGTACATAGTATTTGTCAAAATTGCTAAGGAAATCAACCAAAAGTGAAGAGAGGGATGACAAGAAATAGGAGAAGGATGTCTTTGACATTTATTCGAACACCACAAATAACATGAAAAAGATAATGGAACTTTTCAGGTCAGAGTTGTGTATACTTCTGTAATAATGTGTTAAACACAATATTTAAACCACATTGAGGTAGAAAGAGTAACTGCCACAGTTCTAAAGCACATGGTGGAAGCTAATAAATTCTTCCACAAACATGATCTGTCTGAATCTTAGTTAATAAGATGTTTGGTGGAGTGCCTTTCCATTTACTGAGCACTCACTTTGAACAGGCACAGAACAGTGAATTGAGCCTTATATCTGTACATTTGCATCCACCTACCACAATTACATTGAAATCTGCACTGTACACATACGCTATATGCAATTAGGTTCTTTACAAATGCACAGAAAGCAACTAAAGGAAGATTTGAAGTCAACTGACAGATTACAAATTAATGACAGCATCGTCAGAGTCTGTGTGGAAATCTGGGTTGATATAATTCAAAACAAGACCTGGAACCACAAATGGATAAAAAAAAAAAAACAATCCAAAGACATAAAGGAACTTAAATTGTTTCAATATGATTTGTGGATGCATCTTTGAAAATCAGAAGACTTTTTTTTAATATGAATTTAGATTACAGAACCTAAATTTATGACATGTTTGATCGTTTTGGTCCTAACTTCTCCACCTTGATTTCCCATTTGTAAAATGAGAATATATCATTAGATCTGTGTGAAATTAATACATTTTGTTTCATGGAATCAGAAAAAAGTTTGGTGTTTAGTTTCATTAACTTTCATACACCCATAATTTATATGTATTTAAATTTTGACAAAGTAGCTAATTTTTTTCATAGAAATATGAATTTTCACATTTTTGACATGATTGCAGTATTTATAGAAAAGATTAGTCCATTTTGGTTCAGATATGCCACCATTTCCTAGATCAATTCAGCTTGCATAGCACTACTTTTGACAAAAATGGGAATATTTTCATATCTGCAACAACTACGAAAAAATGTGGACATTCAAAATTACTCTATATTCACTTAAATATTTTACACAGTAAGATCAATATTTGTAACAGTAATCTCCAGAGCTCTGCAAATCCGCAGATACCTGCTTTATATCTGTGGGTATCCGCATCTGTGGCTTTTGTGGATATGCATGGGGATACAAATTTTGTATCTAGAGCCTTGCAAATTTGTGCATTTCCACTTTTATCCCCAGTTATCCTCATCCACGGATGTCAATGCAGATATCCATGACTCATTTTTGCGGATATAGATGCACATGTGGCTGCAAATTTTGTATCCACACAGGGCTTTAGTATTCTCTGTGTCTCGTTAGTACATTATACAAGGCAGCAAAATCAAAAAATCATCAACTCAGAGGGGGGAAAAGCTATAACCATGAAGACATTGCATCTCACATAATCTTTTTTTTTAATGAGCAAAACAGGCTGTGCAGAGAGCAGACTCTATAAACAGACGTGACCTACCTACAAACTGACAGTTGTAAAATAATGCTATGAAACAGAAGAAATCCCACCTCACAAAAATCATTTTTCCCCTCAGACGCACTGTCTAATTAACAGTTCTATTCATTTGCACTTTTAAAGCATTTAGTAAATTTGGCCATTTTTTGAAAGTTATTTAAACGTCAACATTTTATTGATTTATAAAAATTCCTTGAGTAGAATTCAAACGTTCTGTTATTTTTCCTCCCTTTTGCACATATGTTTAAATAATTATGTAAAAGGATTCCTGACTGTGTCTTCAGTTCTTTCAGAGGATGACGCATTTAATTCATTTTCACAAGGCATGGTATTGCTTAGCTTTAACTGAACATTACTTTTATATATTTAATGTGGACTATGACCAGCATACACCAGTGCAGGGACTAAATGACTCTTTGCTAATTATGTCAGCAGACAGAAACAAAATACGGGTGTGGGGGAGAAAGGGTGGATGAGGGAGTGGAATTGGCAGTCAGAAGAGGGATGAGATGCTCGGTGACTTGGTGATGTGTGGGAGAGCTTTGGCAGCCTCCCTCTGAATAATATATCTCCATCTATCCTGACTCCTGAGACCTACCACTCTGCTCCGAATATTTAGATCCATATATTCCCTTCTGTACAAAAGCAACAAATAAGTGGAAAAATCAGTAGCTACTGAATCGGCACACTTGCCCTAACTCTCTGGCCCCAATCTGCAGCACTGGGAGGGTTATGGGACAGGAGAGGGGCAAGGACAGAGACAGCAGAACTGTGGCTTCAATCCCATGAAGCACACCTATCTGAGTATCCTCCTCTGACAGCATTGGTTTACTGCCCCCTAGCTTCACAGTGGAATTCCATGGGGTCATTCAGCAGGAGTGAATCCTGCCTTGGGTGGAATTCATTCTCTGTTCCTTTTATCCATGGAGTGGCTAAAAAGGTGGTGCGGGCATCTTGTGTGGCTCCTTCTTCTCACTTACTCCTTAGCCCACTTGATACTTGTCAAAAGGAGGAAAGTGGTCTTGTGATGCAACAGCATCCTCCTTAGCCATTTTCCCCTGCAGAGAGCTCCATAACCATTCTGCTCCTCTCCGCACTGCATTGGATGAGGATGGTTGGAGAAGCAGCAGTCACAGTCCAATATCATTCAGAGCTCACCAAATCTGTCTCATACAAACAGTTGCACGCCAAGATTGCTTGCAAAAACACACAGCTAAATGAAGTTCAATCACAGAGCTCAGCACAGATTCAGCTGGATTCCAATTTAATCTTTACATTTAAGGAGGAAGTACCAGGCCTTCCAGACTTGCCTGTGGGCATCTGAAACGTAGAACATGTCAGTTGGCCATCACTGATCTTAAGGGCCATGTTAAAAACACTGATATTCTGTTTCCTGGAGAATAACTTGGCTGATCATGGAAACTCAACCTTGCCATTGTGCAGTTGGATTAGAAAGATGCCACTTACTAATAAGTAATTTTAATTTAAGGAGATATTATACAATTAGAAACCCAGATTAATAGTACTCTTGGGTGTGTCTAGACTACATGGCTCCATCGACGGAGCCATGTAGATGAGTTTACTCGGCAAAAGGAAATGAAGCGGCGATTTAAATAATCGCCGCTTCATTTACATCAAAATGGCCGACGCGCTGTGCCGATCAGCTGTTTGTCGGCACAGCGCAGCAGTCTAAATGGGGATCTGCCGACCCCAGAACCCTTCGTCAGCAGATCCTTTATGCCTCATGAAACAAACAGCTGATCGGCACAGTGCGGCAGCCATTTTGATGTAAATGAAGCAGCGATTATTTAAATCGCCGCTTCATTTCCCTTTGCCAAGTAAACTCATCTACATGGCTCCGTCAATGGAGCCATATAGTCTAGACATACCCTTGAAGCGCACTTACAATAACAGAATGTGACAAGCCCCATGGGACAACCCCACCAAGATAACTATGATCTATACCTGGATAGCCCCAGGTTCCTGTTATCAGGACTTTCTCAACAGCAGAGGAGCTCCTTTCCAGAAGAGATCAGCTTGGAGCTGTAACCAACAATGTGAGTTCAGTAACGATCCTTTTTGAGAAAGCCTCCCCCCAGAATCAATGCTCTCAATATAAACCCTGTGCACTCAAAGGCTATGTCTACACAGCAGCATTATTTCGGAATGACTGACGTTATTCCGAAATAACACAGTCCACATCTACACACAAGCAGATATTTTGACAATGTCAAAATAATGTTGAGCTGGGGGGCTGCTTACTCCGACTCCTGTAACCCTCATAGTACGAGGACTAAGGAAAGTTGGGGGAAGAGTGCTCTCTCTCAAAATAACTGCTATGTAGACAGTGCCAAAAGTCGAAATAAGCTACTTTAACTTAAGCTACAGAATTAGCATAGGTCAAGTTGCGTAGCTTGAGTTTAGCCCTGCTGTGTAGACATGCCCAAAAAAAGGCTTCTCTGTTATGGAGGAACAAAGAGAGAAAAAAAAATTTCTGTAGCCTTTCATTTACCTTAATTTTCTCCAGCCTTTAAGTACTAAGGTGATGGGCACTATCTAAATCCCTAAGACCAAGAAAATATATATTTGACAATTTAGTTCCTAAGCCATCTCTTGAAAAGTGGCAGATTTGATATATTTTGACAATCTATTTTCCTTTTATTTCCTAGTACCCATGAAGAAACCTAAGTTTCAAATAGGGAGAGTCTTATTTTTTGTAGATTATTAGGTCAGAGATGTCACAGAAAGAGATGATTACAAATGTTCACTGATTGGTGTTTGCAGTTTCCTTGGAGTTCTTCATGCCTTTGTTATGAATAAACAAAAACTATTATCCAGAGATTTATGCAACATTGGAATTCATAAAAGCCAAGTCTAAAATATTGTCATAGGCAGCCAAAGAGCCTTCAAGATTCCTTCCTCAGATTCCAACATACACTGAGAGACAGAAACTTCTTTTTAGCAGTTTTTACTGAAAGTATCAGACAGAGTTGCCAAAGGAAATTAAATTTAACAGGCAAAAGTACCTGAAAATAGTTAAAAATTTTCCCAGTTTAGCACAAGTGAGAATTTTTTTTTTTATTTCATTTACATTTGTTTTCATTGTACATTAGGAGGTCAGTTTGTACTGGATCCATTTTTGTATTTCCATCCATTTTTAATGACATTTCTTTTTAACTTATTAGAGCAATAGTAATTGGGGCTGTTGGAAAAGTGGGATCATCAAGGGGGTTTTGGAACCCTGCTTCCCTGCTGCATAAGCAGCATCTCATCTCACATAAAGCATAGCAGCATTTTCAGGTCTATAGTTTTCTGTCATCACCACAGTCACTGACATATATCTCCCTATATAAAAATATTCCAGCACAAATAGGACTTTAACATTCTCTGCCTGTGAGTGCTTGCCTGTGCAATGTTAATATTCCCTTTTTGCAAGCACTTATGCAAGTAGCACACAATACCTTGAATATTCGTGGGGAGCTAATACAACAGGAGCAGGAGAACAGCTGAAGATAAAGCTAATCCATTTTTTGGATTCACACAAATGTTCACAGCAATGTCTTCTCTAGTGTGCATGCAGCTATTTATGCTGCTGCTATTGCCCTTTCTTTCCTACCCATCGATGAAGTAGAGGGGGTAGCCTAGCCACACAAAGCACCAGAGACACTACAACTAATGCTGCACCTGCCTCATGGCTGCCTGTCTCTCCCCTGATGAGGCAGGCCTGGGGACGAACACATCATAATGAAGTCTCCCATCAAGTTTAATGGGTGAGCTACAGTCATTTATTGTGCTTCCTGACATGAGACTAAAAACTAATTGCCTACCTGCAGACCCTATCTCAAGTGCTACAGGTGAAGACAATTGTAGAAGAATGTGCACTGCTTTTAGTTTTATACTTCACTCTGCTCTCCTTGATTGCATCAGTCTGTGAGCTCTCAAAATCTTTCACTCCAAGGTGGCAGAGCTGCTTCTCATTGGATCTCATCATGGACTAAGAGTTCCCAGGTGCTGAGGTCAACAACACAAGACTGGGGCTTGACCTTAATAGTGTCATTGTAACATTTCTTGGCCTGTCCCTAAAATGAATTCCAGTCAAAAATTCTGCAAAGATGGCTTTCAATATTCTACTGTCAGATATACAGTCAACGTGACCAAACAATCTCAGCTGTGCTTTCACTATCAAAGCTTCAATGCCTTTGATGTTGTAGCACTCCAGGACCTTGCTGTTTGGAACTAAATCTTGCCATTTAATTCCCATTATATGGCAGGCATCATAGGTGGAACTGGTCCAAGTGTTTTATGAGGCACTTATAAATAGTCTACATATCACACAGTCTTCTGAAGGCATCTCTGGCTGCACCTCTATGTTTTGAATGTCTTTGTCAATCATTTCATCTCATGAAACAACACTGCCTAAGTAGCAGTATTTGTCAATAACCTTGAGTGGTACCTCATTGATAAACACAACTGGAGTAGTTGCAGTCATTCCCAGTCGAGGGACAATGACTACTCTCTTCTTCAAGCTGGTCAATGAGCCAGAATATCATGCACAAAACATGTCCCTGAGGTTATGGGCCTCTAAAACACAATCGGCAAGCAGTAATTTGTCACTTATTATCTTTATACATTTTTCTCTTCACATGCAGGCAATGAAGATTTAAGACACCTCCATCCATAAAGTACTACATATAAACACCATAATGTTGCTGATTGCATCTATTAGAACAGCTGCAAACCTAATTCTAAATAATGTGAGAGCAAAAACATAGCCTTGTTTTATTCCTTTGGTGACAACAAAGGGAACTGAGTAGTAGTCTTGGTCAAAGACATGAGCCTGCATGAAAAAACTTTAAAATGTTGTCAAATGTAACAAGGCAATGGAATTGTGTAGAACTATCCATAGGCCATCTCAATTTATAGACTCAAGGGACTTATTAAGATCAACTACAAATTCATATATGTCTTGATTCTGCTCACTACATTTCTCCTGAATTTGCCAGAGTGCAAAGATCATGTCTGAAGTACTAGGTTCAGGATAGAAGCCACATTGGCTTTCAGGCAAGCACCTTTTCTTGATCTACCTCAACCATGGACTATTTGTTGTCTACTCTCTACCCTTAGACTTATCCACCTGGGGTGCCTTCTCTGACAGACACACTAAGAGGTAGCAACTCTTGCTGCTGCTACTGAACAAAGACTGTATGGAATGCTAAGCTGTATTATATATTTCAGCTATTAGGTGGCATTGTGTGTAAAATACATCATTTAAGCTAACCTCAACCATATTTCTCAGAGTATTAAAGGACAGGGAAGCCGACAGTCTCACCGGGCCCTTGAGTAAGGTGAGGGTGGCTGGTTCTGTGCTCCAGAAGGGGTGGGGCCTTACGAAGAAGAGGTGGAGCCAGGGCAACCAGACCTCAGCACGACCCAGGCCACACTGCACCCCCATCCCTAGTTCTCAGTACCATCCAGAGCATGCCACTGGGAGCTTTGGAGCATGCCACACAGGGCTCCAGCAGCAACTTGAAGGGACTGGAGCTCCAACCACCACTGCTGCTGGCATCTTGGAGTCCTGAGCCCTTTTGAACCACAGAGTCCTGGGTCAGTTACCCCCTTGTTTCTCCACACACACACATTGGCAGGCCTGTTAAAGGATCTTTAGTGAACATATCTGGTGCGTCTCTGTGAAAGAAGCCTTGTAGCCAGTCCATATCTGGTACAGGAGCCTGACCTGCTAGTAGAAGCCTGGCAATCTACCATGTACAAAACAGTCAGTGTCATTATACTTTCTATATGCCTCTTGCAAGTCTAGGACACAACATTTTTCCTCCAAATAGTGAGACTGTGCAAAAGAAAAGCTATATCCAGTCCATCTTACCAAATCCTCTTTTTTCCAACTCCTAGAGAGTTCTTTATCAGTTCTACCAAGAACAGGTGACTCCCAAGCTCTCTCTTCTTCTCCTTTTATGTGGGAATTAGTATTTAAAACTTGCCTTATTCAACCATAACTGGATTCCTCCACAATCTGTGCAGTGAGGATTGACACCCATTACTCTTCTGTACACAGACATTTATTGACAATCTTTTTCTTAGTCAGTGAAAGAACTATTTCACAAGGTAGGGTATGATTTGGTTTTATCTGAACATTGCTTTTTAATATTCAGTGTAGAATAAAACCACCGCAGATCAGCATGAAGATCCCCCTGAAAAATCTTTATCCAGTAAGTGAATAGCTGTATCATGGAAATTCAGATAGTCAGCTGAAAGTGATGAAATTCTGAATTCAGTTCATAAGTGCTTAATGTACCATACCTACTGAGGCAGCCATGGCATACTCTCCCAGCTCCCTACGTAAACCACCTAATAAAGGAGCAAAGCTCTCAGCACTGGGAATGTGTTTACACTGGCACTGTACAGAGCTGTAACTTGCTGTGCTCAGGGGGATGTTTCTTACCCCCCTGATCAAGAAAGTAAAGTGGCAATGTAGAAATGGCCTTGGTGTAGTACTCTATCCCTCCATAATGGTTTTCTAGCCCTCTAGTAGAGGCTCATGCTTTTAGAATTGAAGGATTCAAATTCAATCCCCACTGAAAACAAACCATTCTGGGAGACAGTGATATATCTGAGTGAGGAATAAATGTCCCACTGAATTTCAGTATGGGCTTGCGCTTCTAAATTATTTAAGAACTTTAGAAAATCATACACTACATCAGTGTGCCTCCCCTTTTCACTGACTTTTTTATTGCAAGACTTCATTGTCTCCTACCTGGGACTCCCAGTAACACAGAGGCCAGGTATACAGTACAGTCAAAGGTCAGCTTAAAGTACACAATTCCAGCTATACAAAAAAACCATAGCTGGAGTCGACATACTTTAAGCTGAGCTTCGGCGCTGTCCTCACAGCAGGAGGTCAATGGGAGAAATGCTCTCGTCGACTATCCTTGCTCCTTGCAAGGAGCGGCATCAATAGGGGTGCCCTGAGCATTTGATTTAGCAGATCAGATTGAGGTGTCATTAGAGGAGGTTTTAGAACAAATTGATAAACTTAACAGTAACAAGTCACTGGGACCAGATGGCATTCACCCAAGAGTTCTGAAAGAACTCAAATATGAAATTCCAGAACTAATAACTGTGGGTTATAACTATCCTTTAAATCAGCTTATGTACCTAATGACGAAGATAGCTAACGTGACGCCAATATTTAAAAAGGGCTCTAGAGGTGATCCTGGCAATTACAGACCAGTAAGTCTAACATCAGTACTGGGCAAATTAGTTGAAACTATAGTAAAGATAAAATTGTCAGACACATAGATGAACATAATTTGTTGGGGGAAAGTCAACATGGTTTCTGTAAAGGGAAATCATGCCTTATTAATCTGCTAGAGTTCGTTGAGGGGGGTCAACAGACATGTGGACAAGGGGGATTCAGTGGATATAGTATACTTAGATTTCCAAAAAGTCTTTGACAAGGTCCTTCACCAAAGGCTCTTAAGTAAAGTAAGCTGTCATGAGATAAGAGGGAAGGTCCTTTCATGGATTGATAACTGATTAAAGGACAGGAAACAAAGGGTACGAATAATTGGTAAGTTTTCAGAGTGGAGAGAGGTAACTAGTGGGGTCCCCCAAGGGTCTGTTCTGGGACCAATCCTATTCAACTTCTTTATAATGATCTAGAGAAAGGGGTAAACAGTGAGGTGGCAAAATTTGCAAATGATACCAAACTGCTCAAGATAGTTAAAACCAAAGCAGACCATGAAGAGCTTCAAAAAGATCTCACCAAACTAAGTGACTGGGCAACAAAATGGCAAATGAAATTTAATGTTGATAAATGTAAAGTAATGCACATTTGAGAAAAATAAGCCCACCTATACATACAATATGATGGGGACTAATTTAGCTACAACTACTCACGAGAGAGATCTTGAGTCATTGTGGATAGTTCTCTGAAAACATCCACTCAGTGTGCAGCGGCAGTCAAGAAGCAAACAGAATGTTAGGACTCATTTAAAAATGGATAGAGAATAAGACAGAAAATATCTTATTGCCTGTATATAAAACCATATTACACCCACATCTTGAATTCTATGTACAGATGTCGTCGCCTCATCTCAAAAAAGATATATTGGCATTGGAAAAGGTTCAGAAAAGGGCAACAAAAATTATTAGGGCTTTGGAACAGGTCCCATATGAAGAGAGATTAAAAAGACTTTGACTTTTCAGTTTAGAAAAGAGGAGACTAAGGGGGGATATGATAGAGATCTATAAAATCATGACTGGTGTGGGAAAAGTGAATAAGGAAAAGTTATTTAATTATTCCCACAATATAAGAACTAGGGGTCACCAAATGAAATTAATAGGTAGCAGGTTTAAAACAAACAAAAGGAAGTTTTTCTTCACTCACCACACAGTCAACCTCTGGAACTCCTTGCCAGAAGATATGGCTACGACTTTAACAGGGTTAAAAAAAGAGCTAGATAGATTCATGGAGGTTAGGTCCATCAATGGCTATTAGCCAAGATGGGTAGGAATGGTGTCCCTAGCCTCTGTTTGTCTGAAAATGGGTGACAGGAGAGGGATCACATAAGGATTACCTGTTTTGTTCCCTTCCTCTGGTGCATCTGGTATTGACCACTGTCAGCAGACAGGATACTGAGCTAGATGGACCTTTGGTCTGACCCAGTATGGCCATTCTTATGTCTTATGCTTATGTCTTTACTAGGCCTGCTAAATCGAGTGCCAGAAGATTGACCTCTGCAGCATTGATATTCTCCATAGTCTAGATGTGGCCTTAGTACCCATATACGGTGAACCTGCTTCCCAGAGCGGGGAGACAGACATGCACCAGCTCTGTTCCAGCTAGCACATTAAAAATAGCAAGTATGGCTGCAGCAGCACAGACAGCAGCTCCAGCTAGCCTCCCAAGTACAAACCAAGTATGCACATGGGAGGCTAGCCCAATCTCATGCCAGTGCTGCTGCAGCCAACTGCTATTTTTAACATGCTAGCTTGAGCACAGCTGGTACATCTGTCCACGCAACAGGGCAAGCACACTCCCAGCTGCTGTGTACACTTACCTTTAAGGTATGTCTACACTGCAAATAAAAGCTCATGGCTGACCCAGGCCAGATGACTCAGACTTGTGGGGCTTTGGGCAAGTGGCTTTTTAGGTGTGGTGTAGATATTTGGGCTCAAACTAGAGCCCAGGCTCTAGGATCATGAGAGGTGGGAGGATTTTGAGTCTGAACATCTACGCAGCAATTAAACAACCCCTTAATCTGACCCCCATGGGCCCAAATCAGCTAGCACAGGCCAGCTATAGGTTCTAATTGCAGTGTAGACATACCTGTAGGGACAATGAAAAGGAGTCAAACCATATATGGCTGCTGCACAGTCCTGGCCCAAAATCTCCCATCCGCTCCCAGAGAAGCCATCAAAATTGATAGTTGAAACCATTACTCCAACCAGACAGCCAAAAACCGCCTCTAGCATTAAAAAAGAACCCACCCTCCAAATGACGATCCATGGTCCCTGAAAATCAACCACAGCTGTTGCTGAAAAGTAGTCCAATTTAACAGGAAATCCACAGAACTGGCATCTTTAAAAACAACAGCAAGTTTTCCCAAACAGTGTTTAATCATGTACTGGACCAAAACAGATGCATGTATTTGCTGAAAAACCTCAGCAAAAACCTCACTAAGTTCTGGCCTTTTCCACTGTCCATCACTCTCCAACATGCAAACACTGAGCAATCAAAACTTTCCAACATAAATTATAGAAATACTTATAGGGAAAAACTATTTCAGTACATTTTAGGTGATACGATCACAGAACAGAGGGATAGCAGTTTATATGTAAATATTTATCTCTTTCCAAACACTGTGGATAAATTCTGAACCAATTGGAGCTTTATATACTCCCAGCAAAGTCAAACATGTGTACCAAAGTCAGTACCAAATTTGAACCTGTGACTGTAAAAACTTGGAACCTTAACAATCTGAGAAGAAAATAATGGCTATTGCCTAGCATTGGGGCTGCAGTGTGACCAATTTACACTGTACTGCTAACACAAAGAGGTTCTGCAGCCTCCACAGCCCTCACAGGAGGATCATCCCAGTGTACACGGGTCATCTGATAGCTTTGAGCAGCATTGTAACTCCTACACTGCCCTGTCTTTCTGTTGCCTTTGCAGAAAAAAAGCAGAGGAAAGGGAAAATAGCTAGGGCTTCTCTCCACTTCAGTGATTCCCATTTGTTATCCCCATATTATCTCTTTGGAGCTGTTAGCAGCTACCCCAAATAAGAGCAGCCTTTAGGCTCTTCTAACTTATGTCAAATGAATGGCCTGGTGCACAGCTCCAATAGACATCACTTTTGAAAAATCTCCCTTTCTCAATATCCCTTCAGGAGCCTCAACTACTCATACTTGAACCTGACCAACTGCCTTAGCTGAGAAAAAAAGATGCCACAAATTCACACATATGAGCAGACAATCTGAGAGTTATCACAGTAATAAGATCTGCAACATGTATGTCCAAGAGGCAACCTGAGATGAAGTGCCCTGACCATGGGTACAGACCCATGAGCAATAGATTTCTCTGATGGGAGACTTTTGTCTTGAATGTTCAATTTTGCCTGCTCACCAACTTGTTGAAGATATTGATTAACCACTTTGACTGTGTTTGAATTGGAGCTAAGCAAATCCAATGACATTTTTTCTTGCTTCAAATATCTTGAGAATCCTTAAGGAACAAGTTTCACATATACAATTCATACCTCTGGCAAAATGTAGTCAGGCCATCTCATCAGACAAGACATGCTTCACAAATAAAGGGGCCTAAAAATGTGTGGCTATAGTTAGCTTCGTGGGTAGTTTAACTATTACTACCTCTGATTAACTAACAACCTATTTGGTGCTAGCAATTGCCCCACATACTGTCAGATGGACTGGGACTACAGATAAATGTGTCCAAATTTCATAATCAGTTGGGGCACTATTTGCAATACCTACAATAACAAGATCCTCAGATGGCAATTACTGGAGTCTGTCATGTGTATGTGTACTGGATGGACTTTCTAAACATGGACAAGTGCTGGATATGCTGCCTTGTTAAGGAACACTCATCCCCCATGCTCTACTGCTTGAGAAATTATCTCATTGATAGTTACCACTGCCTTTAAAAGTTGATCCTCCCAGATACCCTTCCATTTTAAGAAGCTTTACCAGTTGTTTGTGGAAGTAATAAATATTAATAGGAATGTTTGTTTCATGCCTCCACAAAACATTACTCTATTAGTCAGTGACTGTGATACCTGCGTGAATGATTTTGCTCTAATGGATAGACTAAGATTGCAGCTAATTGATAACTGGATGACTTGTGATATGTGGTCAGCTTTTCTGGATCCCTATATTTAGTAATTAAAGTCTATTTTTATTTTACATATGTATTCTCATTATATGCACTTAGCACATTCCACTTGGTTTATTTTTCCAGGCAGTCATGTATATTCAGTCCCACCAACCCTTTCAAAATAAATATTATTAAAAATACATCCAGCATGAAAAAGGGGTGAAGGAAGTATAGCAATAGCCCAAATTCATTGGTGGTATAACTTCATTGCACATTTGAAAGAGTGACAGCAGGGTCTCATTTAGCCCATTAAGTATTTGAGCTAAAAAAATTGGTTGTTTTAATAAATTTATACTGAATGAATGCATTTGAAAAATATAAATTAACCCTGGAATCATTTCAAAAATAGCAAGGTAAATTCATCCCTGGTGTAACACTAATGAGGTTCATGGAGTTAAAATTGGGATGATACAGGCCCTGTGTTTATGTAATGGGAGTACTTAACTTTATTATTGGCAAAGTTGGTGTATGATCATTCCTGGAGCTGTTTCCAGGTGGCTTTAAATGAGCTGGGTTCAAATACAGTATTTTAAACAAATAATGAAGCACTTTCTTTTTTTTTTTTTTTTTTGCATTGAAGTTACATACATGAAGCAGGGCTGGATGAAAGATTCAAACAAAATAAGATACCTCTTCTGTTCTGAATGGAACCAGAGATCCAAACCAGGCAATTCCCTATCTGAATTGTGTCGTCTATGCTTACTAATGACTTAACACTGACGACTTGAGTCAATATAAAGATTGGGCCCAACCTACTCCCACTGAATCAATGGCAAAACTGAGACTTACTTGAACAGGTCCATTCTGTACAGCCTCTGAAATGTAGATGCCACAAAGAAATGAAATACACGAGGCAGTGATTGCTTGGTGCATGAAATTACATAAACATTTGATGTAAAATCTATAAATTAGTACAAATCAGCAAAGGTTTAAGAGGTGTTACAATATTTGGATCTAATCCAAAGCCTACTGAACTAAGTAGGAGTTCCTTAAATTCATTGTGCTTTGGATAAGGTCCCTGATTTGCGTTTCTTTTGGGTTCCAATTCACTCATTAAATCAAATGAAAATCAATAAGAAATTCCTAGTAATTCCCATTTTCTCTACTAGGTTAAGGAAACAGATTGTTCTGTGTAGTTTGTTAAGTATAAATAAAAATGTTTGTTTTAAAACATATTTCTGCAACTCATGGCCAAACACCCTGGAGATTCTCAATATGAGATATTATTCATAATCTATAAGCCTACTAAATTAAACATGGAACTCTGGGGTCCTTCAAAATTAAGTGTTAATAAATCAGAGATTTTAGCTATATAACTCGATAGCTACACACATAGTACAGTGAGATTCATTGTTCTGAGCCTTCTTCAGCCTGGTTGCTTAATTTAAACCCAGAGGTTGGGTTTATGGATTCTTTCCGCAGCTTTCACATTTCTAGTATTCTTTTTGATGCTATTTAGAACAGGAACATTTTCTGTCCATTTTCATTTTTTAAATGAGAACTAAGACTGTATTTCTCTTGAATATTGTGTTAATATTCCTGCTCCCAGTCTGTCATATTGTTTATTTTGCTGTGTTCCTTTGAAGTTTCTAACAGTTTCTTTCATTACTTTTGGAGATGTTCTTTGCTCTTACCCATAGTTTGCCTTACTAGTCTCTATGGGGTTTTAATATATATAGAAACTTTTCTAGTTAGGTTTGTTCACTACATTTTTCAATGCTTGCAGTAACTGTAAATGATTCCTTCTCTGCTCTTTTCATTCTCTTTCTCTCTCAGCTTCTGTATTGATTTGTAGCCCATTACAACAAAGTTTCCTAACTAGTATCTAGGTCCCTTCATTTCTGACGCATCAGTATTTTACCTGTGTTGTTTATCAAAATCCTCCTGGTCTAAATTCCATATGGTGTTGGCTGACTGACCTTTCAGTAATCATCAAGGATGTTATTTTCAGAGTATATCCCCAGTGTAGCCTTGCTGCTTTTACAAAAGATGGCATCCCTTGGGGAGCTAGAATAAAACCCTAATGCAGTAAATGGGAGCAGTTCAGAGGTCTTGATAGAGTCTGTTGAACATGACACCTCCAGAAAATAAGAACATAAGAATGGCCATACTGGGTTAGACCAAAGGTCCATTTAGCCCAGTATTCTGTCTTCTGACAGTGACCAGGTTCCCCAGGGGGAATAAACAGAACAGGCCATCATCAAATGATCCCTCTCTGTCACCCATTCCCAGCTTTTGACAAACAGAGGCTAGGGACACTAGCAATACATTGCTAAGTGTACTTTGCTGTTCCTTTAAAGAGGAACAAACCCTTCCCCCCCTTTCCCAGTGCATACTGCTCACACTCACTTCAGTACTAAAAGAGAAGCTTTCTTCTCCACCAAATGCACCCACACAACAAAGGGCATATTTTGGCCATAGTTATGCAACTGTGAGAACCCTAATATATAAAGCTGAGTAAATTAAAATACAGTGTGCAGCATTCTTGTTTCTGTTATGGATACGTGCTATCCTGCATAATGTGCCAGCACCAGGCCCAGGCATAAAATGACTGTGGCAAGAGAGCACACTGGTCTCTTTTTTTCATAAGGCTATTTCTGACTTGGTGGTGTATTAAACTTGTCCTCAGTCTGCAATCTGTGGGTCGCAGGTGGCCCAGAATGACAGATGCCTTAGGGAAGGTATGCAAACAGGAATGGAAGTTTGTAAGGAGAGCAGTACAGGAGATGATCTGCATCTTAAGAAGTGGCTAGTATTTGGAAAACATTACAGAGTCACTGGACCAATGCTTAAGCATTACTGGACTTTTGGGACTAAAGCAGATTCATAGATTGCAAGATCAGAAGGGACCATGGCGTTCATCTAGTCTGTCCTCCTGCTTAGCACAAGGCACAGAGCTTCGCTGAAATAATTCCTGTTTGGTACATAGTATATGGGCTATAGATTTACTGATGAGACCACTGCTCTCTTGTCTCATATCTAGATTCATTTCCTGCCTGTCATAGGTGTCCCAAATTAATAGGGAAGGTGTCAGCCCATATCCAGGTAGAGGAATTTCCCAATTACTCCATCCACTTCTCATAAAGGACAGTCAGGGAAATAGACTAGTCTCAGTAATACGGACTACAGAAATAGAGATAAACCAAAGCAGTTCAGCCCTCCCTAGATGACTAGAAATAATTGTCTAGCTGAGCTTAATACCAAATCCTGCCACAGCACTGCTCAACTACTGAACCTTGCTGTGTAGTTCTGTTGTCTGAGCCGTTGATTTTTTTCCCCTCAATGACCATATAGAAAAGGCATTATGTGCTGCCTATTTATGAGTTACAGGAATTGAGACATTGTGAGGGAATTCTAGAAGTTGGCAGAGAGAATGTATGTGGTAACACTGGAATTCATGGATTCCAAGACCAGATGGGACCACTATGATCATCTTCTCTGACTTCCTATATAAAAGAAGCATAGGACTTTCCTAAATTAATTTCTGTTTGAACTAGAGATCTTTTAGAAAAACATCCAATCTTGATTTTAAAATTCCCAACACAGCCCTTGATAAGTTGTTCCAATATTTAACTTCCCTCACTGATAAAAATTGTGCCTTACTTTGAGTCTGAATTGGTCTAGATTCAACTTCCAGTCATTGGATTTTGTTATACCTTTGTCTGGTAGACTGCAGAGCCCTCCATTAATCATATTTCTAATCTTGATATACATTCATATAGTATGATTAATTCACCCTTTAATTTTCCTCTTTGATAAGTAAATTGAGCATTTCAGGTCTTTTAGTGAAAGGCATGTTTTCCAATCCTTTAATCATTCTCTGAACCCTCTACAATTTCTCAGCTTCCTTCTCGAACTGTGGACACAGTATTCAAGCAGTAATCACACCAACGCCAAATACAGAAGTAATAAAACCTCCCTTCTCATATCCCATATACCCATTTATATATCCAAGGATCACATACTCCTTTTTGACCACAGAGTCACAATTCACAATATCCTTATGGTTAAAGAATGGGGCTGGGAGTCAGAAAATTTTTCTACCCCACCTCGAGATCAGAGATCCTGTGTGATCTATGGTAAGTTGCAACATCTTTGCTTCTTACTTTCTTCATCTGTAAAATAAATGCCTATCTGAGAGTTGTGGAGAGGCTTAATTTGTTCATGTTTGTAAAGTTCTTTGAGATTCTCAGATGGAAGGTGCCATGTACATGCCAAGTGTTATTATTAAAAGCTCTTTCTGCTTTACTGGCTCCTGAAATATATTTTCATTCATAATGAGTGTATTTGTGCAAAATGGCAGCTGTGTTCCACTGCAGAAGAGGCAGCGTTGCAAATCATTTCATGGCTCAGTGTTTGTGCTTTTGGAGATCTCAAGATGAAAAATGACATATTTAGCACAACAGTATAACAGTAATTCATTCACTGTTGTGCTATTTTCCTTCCAGTATGCCATGGACCATTTTCAGTAACGACTTAGAAATTGAAGTATATTTTTGCATGTTACAATTTTTTTTCCAGGCACAGCTTGAGTTGTCTAAAAGACATTTAGTTTCTGTAGTACATTCCTCCCAGTTAAATTCTTCTCCTACAAACTGTTAATGTGGATTTATGAACATACCATTAATAACCAACTCCGGAATTCATGATTAATCAGAATTGTTATTTTCATTCTTCCAGATTAAACCAGTTTTTCCACACAAATAAAAACCTCATTAAATATTTGACAGAAAAATGGAATTTGATTTCAAACAGCAAAAAGGTACAAAAACAGCTAATGTGATTCAAACAGCATTATTCCTCCTTCTGCACCTGAGAAAAGAATTCCATTAAAACTGTATTTAAAAATACTGTGTACTAAATGTACCAACTATTGCATATAGCAAAGTCTCTATTCATCAGCCAAGCTCTCAAAAGCATAAGATATATTGTGTTCCTTTGAAATCTTTTTCTTTCTTTCTTCAAAGATTGTCAAGAAGCAGTAATATGCATAAATGAAAAAGTGCACATTTTTTCATGCCTGTATGTATGACATGAAATCTGAAAAGAATCAAGAACACGAAATGGACTCATAAACCAGGAACAGACACTGCAAACCTTCATTGATGTGACTTCCTCTGGAGAAGTTCTTGTCCTTCTAGTTCTTCAGTGGTACTGACATTTGAATTTGTGTTTTATCTTCTTTGGCCAGGCATCACAGGAGAAGTCTTCATGACTCACACAAAGCTAGAGCTCAACAGAATGTCTTCAGTATTTTCAAAAATTATTTTATTTTTGCTGTCAAATAAACTTTATGCTAAGTTGGGTCATTTGTTTTTTTTAAGTGTGCAGTTTTCAGGTAGCCAGCCCACAATTCCAAGATAACACACGCTAAACTTTTTACAACTGATTATGTAGCTAACAAAAAAAGTCATATACAAATAGTTATTTTGTTTTACTTTGGCCTGTGGTGTAAATTGAAGTATCTGGGGGCATAAAAATATAAAAGGTTCATTTTACTAAAATGTATATATAGCTATTTATAAATAAAGAAACAAGAAAAAGTATAAGTTTTTAATGTTTTTTTTCAGTAGTGAATGATAACTAATACAATCAAGTCTTACAAACATGAGAACTTTGAAATTGTTGAACATAAGTTTTTTCTATATTTTGCAATTATATATCTGTCCAAATATACTATAAATAGTAACACTAGATAATGGGAAGATGCACCAACAGGGGTATAAAAGCAATGAAAATTCCAGTCACTAAATCATTTAGGGTATGTCTACACTGCACAGCTATTTCAGGATACTGGAGGTATCTCAAAATAGCTACCCTGAGTCCACACAAGCCACTGGTTATTTCAAAATATTTTTTGAAATAATGGGCACGCTATTTCACCATCCCGGTAAACCTCATTGCACGAGGGATAAGGGATGGCTCAGAATAGCACTTTATTTCAAAATTTGGCACCGTGTAGACATACCAAATTTCAAAGTAAGCTATTGCGAAATAAAGTTGAAATAAGATATGCAATTTGCATACTGCAAATTGTGTATCTTATTTCGAGTTTAGGGTGCAGTGTAGACGCTCCCTTAGACTGACATAGGATGTTTCCTGTTAGCAGACTTTCATGCAAATACTGGTACAGTGGCACTAATGCGAGTGATAATGGAAATGGTATAATGTATATATAATATCTCATGTCTTTCCCTCATTTTCTTCATACTAAGGGTGCGCTACACAGTACCCTAAACTCAAAATAAGATATTCAATTTGCACTACACAAATTGCATATCTTATTTCAAATCTATTTCAAAATAGCCTATTTTGAAATTTGGTGTAGCTACACAGCGCCAAATTTTGAAATAATGCACTATTTCAAGACATCCCTTAACCTTCGTGCAATGAGGGTTACCAGGATGCCGAAATAGTGCGCCCGTTACTTTGAAAAATATTTCAAAATAACAAGCAGCTTGTGTAGACTCAGAGTAGCTATTTTGGGATACCTCCAGTATCTTGAAATAGCTGTGCAGTGTAGACATACTCTAAGATTGGACAATCGTGATGTTAATGTGAAAATCAACTACAACCCCAAAATATACAAGCAGGCACACTCACGGAAGGGAACATTACCTTTCACCAAGTCTTGTAACTTAGAATTATGCCACAGTGACTAGTGCTGGCACAAAGCTACATTTCAGCATTATTTACTGCACTCGGTTGCCTCCCTATGCCAAAGGTAACCAACACGGTACAAAACATACGTGGGTTTTCAACCAGCCTTCAGGCTCAAATTTCAGAACATATGGGACTAATTTTGAAGCCATAGTCAACCTCTAAATCAAGAGAGAATGAATCATTTTAAACGATGCCTTTAAGCAGCACAATGGGAGAGGCCATCAAACTACCCACGTACTATTGCTGAGGTAGGATTCAGGATCATGGTGGGCCAATAAAACCTGTGGTAACTTTTCTGTAAGTTAAATGGATTCTCTCTGGTTAAGCATATATCTTATTTTAAAATAATTCCTGAATTTCTTCACACACAAAAAAAATCCTATTGCGTCATTGGAAATAAGATCCCGCAAATAAAAGAGTAATTCCACAGCTTTGTAGAAATTGGTCTCTAATAACACTTACCCAGAACATCCTCGTCTGTACTAGGCTTATTGCCATTAAGTTTAATGGGATAAATGAGACGTTTTTTGAATGGTCAGTGGGAGAATGCTATGAAAAACCAACAAAACAAATATCTGAAATTTATTCTGTGGTCAGATGCTCCAGTAAGTGCACAGCCTGGATTTCTTTTCTACCTACGATTTCCCTTCTATAACTTGGTGTTCATATTCACCTGCATCAAAGGGGTGGGGAATTATGGATGGACTTATGGAATTAGAACAATTTACAGTGGCTAACATCTGCCTGAATGTGAACAGAGTGGTGGTTTGTAAACATGTTAATTCCATGACTTTTTATTATTGATAATAATAGTTAGAATAATAGAACAAAACCTACTTCTCCTTCCTCACTTGGGGCCTGGGCCAAACCTCACTGAAATCAATGGAAATCTTTCAGTTGGTTTGACTCAGACCCTGGCTGCCTCCATTTACAGTTCAATGCACTGTATAAGTCAATGAGAACTATGGCTCTGATTTTAATAGAGGTAGGAACAAACTGAGTTATGAAGCATAAAACAATCCATATTAGGTATTATAAAAAAGAACAGCCAGTTCCCAACTAAGAAAAGTTATTTAATCTGGGCTTATAAACACAAAAAGAAAGTCCAAAATAAACATTTTTGAAATGCATGACAAGAAACCTTCCGTGCAAAACAAATGTCACGATACCACCATGAGTCACCGCCTTAAAAAAATACAAAACAGTGACAGAAAAACAAAAACACCAACTATAGCAGTGGTGGGCAATCTGTGGCCCCAGGGACACACAAGGCTTATTGAGGGTCTATGTGTAGCCCACAAAACATTTAGTTTACTGTTGGCCATGTGAAGGGTTGCCATATTCTACTGGTTTCTGTCTGTCATTTTTTTTCCTTCCAGCATTGCTAACGTGATATGCACATAAAGTAAGGGCATGTAAAGTGAAGTGTATGCTGACTGTACACAGCATCGCAAGTGCAGTGTGCTCCTTTTGAACTGTAGTAGCGCTTTGATTGGATGCAATCAGCACATTCCCCGCAAATGCTAGGTAGCAAAACTGCCCTATCTTAGGAGAGCATCTTGGTTACAACAGTCTTGTGGCCCACTGAGATTAAGGAGGGCCATGCATGAGGCCCACTCACTAGCTTAGGTTGTCCATCGCTGAACTATAGGAAGTAGAAATTGCAAACAGAGTTTCCCATAACTCAACAATCCTGGGAAGAAAAACTAAACAGCTAAGAAAGGAAGGAAGGAAGAAAGGAAAACAGGCTCAGCTTCATGCCCCAAAATAACAAACCTGTTCAAGAAAAGCCAGACACCACTGGATAATGAATATCCACACATCTAGCCATAGTAAAGATTTGAATTGGTTGTCTTATCATTAAGTATTAGTATCACACAGGAAAATTTATAGACGTTACTAATTACAGCAGAGACACAAGGTGGATGAGGTAGTATCTTTTATTGGACCAACTTCTTATAATATTTGGCATTTAACCAATAAGAAGAAATTGATCCAACAACAGCTATTTCCTCACCTACCTTGTCTTTCTAATATTCTTAGACCGACCCACTACAACAATCCTGCATGCAGACCAGCTATAGCAGGCAGCGAGTAGCATCTGCTACAGACCTGCATTTAACAAAGCATTTAAGCGCCATTGAAATCAATGAGACTCAAGGGTAAGTTTAAAATTAAGCACATGTTTAATGATTTGCTAAATAGGGGTCATAGATAAGGTTAAACTAGGAACTGCATTACAATCCCTCATTTTCTCCATGCTCCCAATAGTAGGTCTGGCTTAACACCACTGGGACTTTCTCTCCTACTCCAATTCTACCAGGACTACACCAGCATAGAAGCACCCTACAAAAGGAGGAATTCTTTGCTGGAAATCTGACTGATCTAATGCACTAAAGTTAAGAAGTTAATGTCAGAAGGTTTTCACTGAAAATCCAACACGGAAAATGGCTTTGAAGGAGAAGTTTTGCTGGAAAAAGGTTGATTGATAAAACATTAGCATGGAAACTGGAAATAAGAAATAGGGCTCACGCTGCTAAATTTTGCAACTAGTCTGTTGGTTTGGCAGATCTGTCTTTCCATGAAATTGTAACATTTTATTTTAAAAAAGAAACATTAGAAATTTAGAGAGCTGGTCCAATCTTCTGTTAGTTTACAATGAATATATTTTGTAATTGTTTTTACAGTGAAAGTACAATAATATTATGTGTGTGCTTATTATTAGTGTGTTAGTTATGTTCTGCCTTCAGGACACTTGCTGGAATTATTTCATATTTGTATATTTTATTCCACTTTGGAAAATAAATATTTTAAAAGCATACAGAGGCAGACAATGTAAACAAAGGGCAGGTTTCTGGGAACATCCCAATATTGAAGGTTTTATCTTCTATAGGTAAACATATTCCTCCACCGCCACCTAAAAAGAAGTGCGCATATTTTCACACTTATCTTATCACCGTATGTAACACTCAAGGGAACACAATAAGGGACCAGTGTACAACTCTTACACATTATTACTGGGCTCTGAGAGAGTGCAAAATGCCCTTCTTCAACTCAAGAAGCCCTCTTCCACTACTAAGCCAGGGGTGGTTACATTGGACGTCTCTGTACTCACCTAACAGATTCAGGTCAGAAACTTATAGAAATTGGCATTCCAAATCAAAGCAGTGGTCACTCTAATCCATAATTCTGTTTCTGATAGTATCCTGTACCAGATGCTTCAGACAAAGATACAATAAACTCCATAATAGACAATGATAAAATAACACATCTATAGGGGAAGTTTCTTCCAAACCCTAGCAATTAGTGATTACCTTGTGCTCTGAAGCACAAAGGTTTATGTTCTACTTATATTTTATTTGACCTATGTATGCAATGTATGTGTTCTTTTCTGATTATCCATGTGACTCATCTTTTTCAGAAATCTGTTAAATTCTTGTCCTCAATCGTTCATGGCAATGTTTAATCTATGGATTAAACATATTTTTTATTATATCCGCAGTAGCTGTGAGTATTCCAATTCATACAAATGTATAATACTAAATCATGCAAAACTCTTGGTTCCAGTTGCACTTGTTAATTATGCATTGTACATAAGTATTTGCTTTAAATTGGTTTTCAATTTGTTGCCTTACAATTTCACTACGGCTACATCTAGACTGCACGCTTTTTTCGACAGAGGCTTTTTTGAAAGTATCTTTCGAAAAAGCCTCTATTGAAAAAGAGCATCTAGATTGCATTATGCAGATCGAAAAATCGATCCACTTTTTCGAAAAACAGCATCCAGATTGTTACCCCCGACAGCTACCGCTCCGTGGGACACCAGTTTGGCGTGGGGAGGTCTACCGTCGGGGCCGTTTTGATGGAGGTAAGTCACTTTTGGGGGACAGGCCCTGCTGAGTGGGGGGGTTGAAAAAGGGGGACTGCCAGGCAAGAGCAAGAGGGAGTGGGGGATGGAATGGCACTTGGAGGCCGCTCCTCGGCCACCCCTGCACTGATGCAGGGGAGGGGGGCGTCCTGACAAGGGGAGGGGTGGGTTGGGAAGGGGGGAGGGTTCTCCTCCCAAGCACTTAGGTAACCTGTCCAACTCCCTGGTTTCTGTCTGTCTATTTGTCTCATGCTGCAGGTGGCGAGGGCCATCAATGCGGAGCTGCTGAAGAGGCTCATCCGTCTCAGGGACCTAGACAACATCCTTGCTGGGTTTGCTGCCCTTGGCTTCCCAAACTGCAGAGGAGACCTCGATGGGACACACATCGCAATCCGCGCACCGCCCCATCGAGCATCCCAATTTATAAACCGGAAGGGCTACTATTCAGTGGTACTGCATGCCCTGGTCGACCACCAGGGACATTTTCTAGACATTTGTGTCGGGTGGTCGGGGCGGGCACATGATGCCCGCATATTCCGCAACTCCTACCTGTACCACAGGTTGCAGGCAGGAAAGTTTTTCCCCTAGCAGGACCTCACGCTCAGGGACGTGCAGATGCCAGTATGCACAGTGGGCGACGCGCGCTACCCATTGATGCCGTGGCTCATGAAGCCCTACACCGGCCACCTGGATCCGAGCAAGGAGCTTTTCAACATGCATCTTGGCCAGGCTCACATCCAGGTGGAATGCGCCTTCGGCCATCTGAAAGGGAGGTTCCGTTGCCTCCTCACACGCCTAGAGATGGGCGAATGCAACATCCCAGAGGTGGTGGCCGATGTTGTGCCCTCCATAACCCGGTAGAGAGGAAAGGGGAGGCCTTCCTGCCAAGGTGGGGGACAGGTGCTGATGGTGAGGACAGGCCATTTGAGCAGCCCCGGACGGCTGCTATCCGCCAGGCTCACCAGTCTGGTGTCCGAATCCGTGAGGCCCTGAGGGATTGATTCTCAGAAGGAGCCCACTGACTCTCCCTAGGGCCTCCCCCATGGGGGGTTTGGCCTGGACCACCCCTACCTTTCCCTCCACAACCCTCACTCTCTTCCCATAAATACACACACCCGGTTTTCTTTGGAAACAGAAATTGGTTTTTTATTAGAAACAGTAACAATACAGAAAATGTGCTAGCTGTGTATAAACCACCTTTCTCTTGATACCGTTCAACTGTTTATAAACAAAGTAAATCTGTCATTCAAAAATAAAGAATTTGTTCCATAACTGAAATGTCCTTTCACTGGGGTCGAAGGGGGCTGAACACCAGGAGGGAGGAAGGGAGCTGAACACCAGGAGTGGGGAGGAGGCTTAAGTAGGCCGCTGCTTCCCTGATTCCAGGGTCCTGCCACCTTCCTGCATCCTGGCACCGCCACAGCTTTGGGCTCAGGTGGAGCGAGAGCCAGTCCTGGCCCGGGCAGGAGAGGGGGCAGCTATTGGGCCTGTGAGGGCTCGGGAACAGGAAGGGCTGGGGGGGGCTTGAGGGGTTGGGGGAGCAGGAGAGGCTGGAGGAGCAGGGGGGGGGCAGGGGTCCGGTGTGCAGGAGAAGCGGTGCCCGTGGCAGGGGCAGGCAAGGCTAGGACCTCCCACATAGTGGCACAGATGGAAGTGCGCTGCTGGACCAACTCATCCAGCAGCCTGTTATGCCACTCGGCCTCTGCCTCCATCCTCTGCTGAAGGGTCCTGTTGAGGTCCTGCCGGGCCACTATGTACTCCTTCAGCAGGTCTGCGTAGACACGCCAGTGCCTGCGGGTGCCACGGGTCTGGGATGGTGGTGGGGCAGGTGTGGTGCTCCCCTGTTGGGTAGAGGGTCCGACTGTGGAGGAAAAGAGGAGGATACAATCACTGTCTGTGTGCACCCCCGCTTTCCCCAAGGGCATGCCATGGCTGGCAGGAGCTCTCCTTTGGACAGGAGACTCAGGGGTGTTACATATGACACTGCGTGTGAGTTGGGCAGCGGCCTGAAAGCATCACAGGGCTCCACAGTGGCAATGGGATTAGATGGCCCCCCACACTGCCAACCCGCCAGTATGTGGTGACCCCTCAAAGCACGCACCTGATGATCCCTCCCCGATATCCACGGATGCCTGGGAGGCCTCTGGGGTCTGGAGGACTGGCTCCTGGGAGAGGGTCCCTGCTGCCTCCTCTTCTTCTTCGTCCTCCTCCTCCGGGTGCAGCTCTCCCACTTCTCCTGCCTCGTCTTTCTCCCTCAAGGGTCGGTCCATGATGTGATGGGGTAACCTGGACTCCACCACACGCAGTGGAGTCTGGGCTTCCCCACCACCCAGGATGTGCTCCAACTCCTCTGCTTCCCCACCAACCAGGATGTGCTCCCAACTCTGGAGCTCTAGTCCCGGGCCTTGGCATATCCCTGCTGCAGCTCTTTGACCTTGGCCCTGACTTGGTACATGGTGTGGGAGTGATGCCCTTTCTTGGCCAGGCCCTGGGCCATGCAATTGTATATGTCCACGTTCCTGTGGTGCGACTGCAGGGCCTCTTCCTGAGACCAGAGCTCCAGGAGGTTTTTTATTATTGGGCCAGACCAGGCTGGTGCCTGCCTTTTGGTGCCCCTGGCTGGGTTCTCCTCACCGTCCTGTGATGGGCCAGGGGGACCTTAAGGCTGGGACATGGCTTGCATGGCTAGCACAGGTGTGCTGGCTGGCTTCCTGACAGCAATGCCTGTCTGGATGCCTGTGCCTTTAGAAGGCTGCGGACAGGAACCATAGAGGTGCTCAACATGTAAAGGGCTTCTTCCTGGAGGCCTTTTTTTCAAAAGAACTGGCTCCCTGTGTCCACACACACCTTTTTTCGACAGATCTCTGTCAAAAAAGGTGTTCTTCCTCATAAAACGAGGTTTACCACTGTCGACAAAACCGCCGTATTCTTTCGCTTTACTGTCGACAGAACGTGGCAGTAGTCTAGATGCAGGTATAGTTTTTCCGAAAAAAGGCCACTTTTTTTTTTAAAAACCCTGTAGTCTAGACACAGCTTAAAAGTCCTCTTGTTCTTTAGTAAGAGACAAGTAAATAGAAGCATCAGATTTACCTTCACTATTTTCATTATCTCATATATCTTTATCATATATTCTTTCTACATTAAAAGTCCCATTGTTCTCTTTTTTTCTTACGTATAAGATGTCCATGCCTCTAATCTTTTTCATTGCCAACATCCTCCTCTCTTTCGTTTTATGTGATACCCTTTGAGACGGTTATCAAAACTAGCTATAATACGCCCTCTTCTTTAAGTCATTTGATTAACATAATGCCATATAAGCTATCGTCTATCCTTTTCTTTTTTTACTTTTTTAAAGCACATTGACTAATATGCATCATAACTGCTAAATATTATTAGTAATTTTGTTATAAATCAAAAACATATTTCACTATAATTCAACTTAAGAAAGGACAATCAACCCTAAACATGTATCTCAGAGAAACTTCCTTTTGTTACATTTGCTGTTCTAGTCATGACTCTGTTTCATCAAAGGAGTTAAGGTGAGCTGAATACTATGCACATTTTTATATTGATAAAAATAAATTCATATTAAATGCACAGTTGAACTGTAAAATGGATCACAGGTTCAAAGAAAGACAAAAGGGTAAAAGTTGAAGCTATTAAGAATTACATTTTCTTTTAACATCCATAAGGTAACAAACTATCATGGTATAATTAGGTAATCAGCAGTTCTTTTAACAATGTCTTTATTGGCTGCACATGTGAGCACGACATTAGAAAAAGTATACTGTGAAGCCAGAGGGTTTCAGACTCTGTTTTCTATAAACAAATGGGGAAGTGAATTACTGTAATTGTTGTTTCTTTTATTTATTTCACATATTGTTTTCCCAAATAAGTACATTCCCCACTGTAGAGCAAAAGCCAGCTGGCAATATTATTTTCAAACAAAGCCACAGCCTGTCTAGTAATCAATTCAACCGTATGGATAATTATTTCCTTTGGCTATTTCTGCAATGTAGCTGGTTATAGGTAGTTTTGGTGGAAAGGCATTGCCATGCCCTGCTCATACTGATACTCCTAAAAAGAGCTTCTGTGAAATCAGAGAGTAGTCTAGGATTTGGTGGGTTAGTTTTCTGCCAGGGTTCAGGATCAGCTCCTAGCTGTGAGATACTCAAGTTGTGGCTGATTCCCATCAGGCTCAGCACTTTGGAGAGTAACTGCGTTACTCCCCAGGCAGTAAGAACAGGGTTGGGACAATAAGTAGCTGTGGTGAAACAAGAAAGCTAAATATTTGAAGTGGGCTGGCTTAGTGAATTCCCCAGCCCCAACTTAGCCCAAACTCCCCTAGCCCTGTTTTCAAGATTCTCCAAAACTTCTGTTGCTGTTTAATCACCAGCTGCTTTTAACTTTGTGCTCCCCTGTTGCAAGCCACAGCTTCATTCATACCCTGCCCTCCCGCCTTGGTCCATCATATCATGTTGGTACCACTTCCAGGGCTCAGCCTGAGCTCCAAGCATCAGGCCAGTGCTCTTCCCAGTTTTCCACAGCCTTCTCTTTTCTCCTCTCCTCTTCCCAACTACAAATCCCTAACTCCCAATCACAGGGCAGGGTGAATGGGACAATTTGGGAGCAAGGGTGCATGTAGAAGCTGGCTGGGACTAAGAGTAGATGAGTGAAGAAATAGAAAACCTGTCCAGAGCGAGGTAGAGTTGAGCTGGGGGGAAAAAGAGCTCCAAGGCATGCTTGAAGCTGAAGCATAATGTGGGATTTGGTGCGGAGAGCAGCAGGGCCCCACTCCTCCTGCATTACCTCTTTCAAGGAACTAGGCTTTGGTGCTGTTGGTGGTGACTGGTAGTTCCTGGCTCCAGGCCTGCTAGTTCATGGAGGTAGCTCTAAGGTCGTCTGGTATCTGGTTCTAATTCCTAGTCCCTGTTGTAACAGCTCCTTATAATTCCCCCAGTAACTGCTACTGTGCAGCTCCTTTTGGCTTTACCAGGCATCCGAGCTTCCAGTTGAAAGTAAGATGGGGAAGCCAGCAGCGCCTCTTGAACTCACAGCTCTCTGCAGACCAATTTGTAAACAATTTGATAATCACTAACCTAGAGAATTGGAAGGAGTCCAGTTAGGACTCTAGGGAAGGGGAGAGAGATTTCTGATTGGTTGAAACAAAAAACCAGAATGGAATTAAAAGAGATATTATAATTTCTATCTCCTCAGGTAAAGATAAAAGTAGTTTAGTAAACAATGTAATGATCTCATGTGTGATTTGGATAAATTTTGTTTCAAAATCCTGCAGATATTAGCAGCAAAGGACTATAAAGTAAAGTTGTGATTAGATTTTAAATTATTGAACAAGAAAATGTAGTTCTTCAGAATGGTTTTCTCCCCTGCACTTCAAGTTTGCCAGAGAGTAAAAGCCCATCTTTAAGAAATCTTGTGGCTAATAGATTTTAGCTCTAGTGAAATGTCAGAGAAGAAACTAAGATATATAATTATCATAGAAAAAACTTGGCACTTTGGTCTCCAGCTGTATCGTATCAGTAAAAAAGATGAATTGGAACCAATTCTGAGCTCCACCCATGCTTAAACACATACTCTAGGAAGCGAGAATGGCTACTTAGACATGGTGATTTAATTCCTGGTGTAACTACATTGAAATCATTAGTATTACACAAGGAATAATTTATTATTTGTTATTCAGATACTATTGTTATCACAGGTGCACTATGTTTCAGAGGATCAAAGGGCTCTTCTCTACAAAACAAAAAATCTGAACAGTGATGAGAGGGTGCAGAATTTCAAATTTACTGAAAATGCACAAAGAACAGAATCTTTTTAACAAGAAAGATAAGATTGATTCTAGACAGTTCCATTTCTAAAAATCCTATGTATTGCGAAAGGCACTCTAAGGTCCATCAAATGCCACCAATGTTCAATGCCCTTCACTATAGCTCTAGACCTCTCCTATATCAGTCTTTGGTAACATTTCAGTTCATAATTCCATGCATCAAAGACAATACATTCAGAGGCATGCAATGATAACCAAAGCATCACCTCGCCAAGTGTATCAAGTAGCAATGATCAATATAGTGTAAATATTGTACATACTTAATTTTTAGAACATTTGGGGAGTCCTCTCTACCACACATTTACAAAACTATCGGATGTTAGGAGATTCAAAGTTTAGAACATTAGAGATATGCTACAAAGACTTTCACCTATACTCTTCAACATCACTGAGAATCAAACCCAGGCCAATGAGTGTTTTTAAGGAGTTACAGATGATGGCCATAGTCTATGTGAAATGCACTGGTAGTCTTCCTTCTTGTTTTGGATTCCTTAAAGTGCTCAACTAAGAGTATTTAAACATCCCAGCTTCAAGACAGGACAGGAAGCATCCTTGATTAAATGCAGGCTACCTTGGTTGTAGGCACCAGCCTGCCCTTTAAGGAGCAGTATATTTCTTCACATCTGCCAATGGGAAAACCACCACTATATGTGGCATCAATTGGCAATATTATTTATTATTTTATATTTATTATCTGACACATTATTCACTCTTTTGGTTTACTGGTGAACTGAACCAGAAGAACAATGTGCTGCACTTATAGAATTGTAATAGGATGTAGTTATATAACATATACACAACAATTCTCATCATCCATACAGTAGATAGAGAATACTGTAATCTCAGTAACTACCTGGGTTATAATCTGGACTAACAATAAGATAAAGGACAATGTGTCTTAAGACTGTTTTTCATTCTCTGAGGGCAAATGAAAAATATTTTTGTGCTGATATTACTTTATATTTTCAGTCAGTCACATTGAATTAGCAGTTAGTTACACATCAGCCTTTTTTATTTTGCTCATCTTGAAAGAGTTCTCAACATTCATTCAGTAAACAATTTTACAAACAAGTCATGAACAATCAAGCCCGTGTTACTGCTAATGCTTTATTGTCATACTAGAGCGGCTAATAGTTACGGTTAATAAAGTTTTTTTTTTTAATATATATAAACTTTTTTCCAATCTGTCATAATTTTGGCAAAATCTATTCTTTAAGGCAGAAATTTTCCATGTTTGGTCTCAGTCTAAGAGATTTCTTTGCCAAGTATGACAAAATATGATTCAGACATCTTTAGAGTTACTAAAATACAAAATATAACATAGTTTTACATAAAGTGATTGTGTTTCAAAACCTGAACCTTGGCAACTGCCACGATTCTGAATAAAATTAGTTTATATTCAAAAAGATGGCCAATCTGCTATTAGCATGTTACCAGTGACATCACCTTGTTTCAATAAAAAGCATTCAGTTGAAAATGTCTGCCAAGTATTACATCACATCAATCATGTTCATTTTTACATTTAAAACAGCTTTCTTTTATGCAAGTGACAAATAAGCATATTTCTTCACCATTTTGATTACAGAAAACTACTGTCAGCACTGGAACTAATACTGAAACTTGATATGTGATAAGACAGAAAATAAGGCCTTATCGCTCCTACTTGTTTGTAATACAGACTAATTTGCCTCAAACTGTTCCTTATCTTACTCTTTTTTGGGGCCAATATATTTGCATTGAACCTTATATTGGGAACGCTGAAGAATTCAATTTACCTTAAAAACCAAGAAAATACTCAGTTTTGATATATTTTTGCCTAAATAATTGCTTCCATATTTTTGGCTTCCTTTGGCTGCATTGTCAACTTGTTTTCATTATTAGCTGATGAAATGAGGAAACTTTGTTTCCATCATACTGCCATGCAGATCACACGTAATTAGAATTAATTCCTTTAATATCATGAGTCAAGTATTGTTTAACCCACTTCTTTCAAAAAAGTGCTCATTTTTCTTTATTTACCTTACTAGATTAGCAGAATTATAAAGGCTTCTTCAAAGCTTCCAAACACACTCCTCTTATGTATATCCTACATGAATTTTAAAAGCATAGAATTGAGAAACAGACTCAAGAGATGTAATAATAAAGTAGGTGATGGCCACCACCACCGCCATCATGCTTCAAACCTTAGCTGCATGCAGAGAAGAGGACTGTGTCAAACAAACCAAACCTCAGTCCAGATCCTATCAGTGAACTATTGTTATTCAAGAGTCCCAGAAAAAAGCACCCTCCTGTGAAGGATATTGATCACATCAGTTATATAAACAGAATTTCCTGATGTTCAACAATTTTTGCTTCTCTCTTCTTCATCTTGTACCCATTACAACACATTTATTAAACTATGTGTTCCTCCACTCCATCTTTTCTAGAGACTCTTATTGTTCATTTTTGTCCAGAGTAGTTAGACATTTTGAACCACATCCTCAGCTGGTTTAAAAAGCTTTTATAGGCTCCACAAAAGTCACTACAGCTGCGTCAGTTTAAAGTTTGTCTACATAAACTATTAGTCTGAGGAGAGATGGGAATTTTACACAAACTGTGTAAATCTTTCCACCTCCTGCTGCCTCCTTAAATGTCCTAATTACATAAAGAGATTGTGCGAGAAGTAATGAGGAGTATAAGGTTCTATTAATTTTGGTTCTATTTTCTATTTGGTTCTATTTTCCATTTAGTATGAGTATGGCCATAACAAAGGATTCTGAAAAGCTTTTATTATTCATTGGTATCAAAATAATTACAATAGATTAGAGATGCACCAAACTGAAATCCTGGAACTGATCTCCCTACATTTTTTTAAAAAAAATTTGGAGTGGAAGGGTAGTTGAGGGTTTAAAATATGAACAAAATTACTAAAGATTCAAAAGTATTACACTTGTCTCTTTCTATGGTGGGTTGAACCAAATTTCCAACTCAGAACTTTATCAGAGTATTCTGCATTTAGCTAAAATACCTAAACACTTTTTTGAAGAAACCATATGCAGTAAATTCTATTAATTCTTAGTACATGGTTTCCAAACAATAAGCCATTTAGAATGCCTAGCCAAATTAGACTGATGATAAATCATTCACCTTTTGTGGTAAAGTGTTTTGGGGTCCCTAAATCAATAGTTCAGCCACTTTAAGTGAAACAAGATTCTCTCTATATTGTGTTTTCTAACAAAATCTTTTTTATAGTGCACTAGTACATAACAAATCAATAGCATGTGTTATGCACTAAACTCGGGCAATGCTCTTCAGAGTAACACATAAGGACCACTGGACAAATCATTTTGGCCACCAACAGATCTTCTAACATCTACAACTATTGCATGCCAAAATCCTGATCAGTTCCACCAGATTGGGATGGGGGAGAAAAGCAGATTAAACATGTTCTTCTGGTGGAACTTGTCAAAGAAAACTTCATGTGGTGAATCTCACATAATGTATGAAAAACATGCACAGGGGACAGGAAATTAAGCAAATCTGGGCCTCGGTTTCTTCTACTGTGCTGTTCTTACTTGCTGTTTCATTGACTGCCAAGTGAGACCCATCAACTTCTGCAAATAATATTTACACATGGGGAGCTGAAGTTGTCATTTAACCTTCCCAATAGTATAATAATATAGCAGGCATGTTTGAAGAATCCTCCACAAAGATTTGTTTCCCACTTGCTCTCTTGGTTGTAGGTAAGATACTGCAGTGACTTGAGAAGAGCAAAAGCAGGTAAGAAAATAAATAGAACCAAAGACAGGCCAAAGAAAATGGATGTATATGCTGCAATTTTATGGCAAAGCCATTTCCTCAACAGGAGAATAGTAAAACTAAGGCTACGATATGGCCAGATTTTCTAATAAGCAACGCTTTCCAAATCTTCTTCCTGCATGCTTCCTGGGAATTGGATGCAACTGATGCATGTAACTGACTTTTTGCATGCTCTTCTCAACCACTAGCCTTGGTGACTATGCATACACACACACACACACACACACACACACTTTTAACTATAGTATTGCTACTCTAACATGCTTCATGATGCATCATAGTGAGTAGAATCATTTACCAACTGTGACATATTGTGTTTCCTATCTGGAAAATGTATGCTATTTTTATCACTGGAGTAACCCATTCTCCAGACAAAGTGGTTAAATGAGCTTCTTCGGTGACTTTGGATAGGCATAATGCAAAGTGTTGTTATTTCTGATTAATACAGACTCCTAGGTACTTTGAGAAATCTTGAAAGATGGTAAAGGAAACAAGCTTAACAAGGAAACATAGGATTTTTTTTCCAATTTTCAGTGTATTTTTTAGGCCTGGGTTTAAACCCTGAGGCTACGTCTACACTGGCATGATTTTCCGGAAATGCTTAAAACGGAACAGTTTTCCGTTATAAGTATTTCCGGAAAAGGAGCGCCTACATTGGTCCCGGAGTTACCGTTATAACGATGCGCTTTTCCGAAAAGCGCGTCTACATTGGCGCGCGCTTTTCCGAAAAGCAGAAGCCCGGAGCCATTTTGAAGAGGGCAAAGGCCACCAGACCTTTCCGGGCGGGGCCGAGCGCCATTCAGACACGTGCTTAAAGGGGTCTCGCCGACAGCCGTTGGTCTCCTGCTCCCTGCCTTGGGACCTCTGCCAGGGACTGGCACCCTTAGCAGGTTCAGTGGTTGCCCTCTGGGTTTTGGGGACACCACCCTTTGGCCCCCAACTGCTTTTCCCTGAGTTTAGTTTTTCTGCCCTGCTCTGTCTGCCATGGAGCCGTGGGTGGCCATTTGCCTGCTCGGGCCCCTGTTGGAGCTGTGCACGAGTGCCTGCTGCTCGTGCTGCAGGCCGGTGCCATGGTGTACATGAACCAGGAGGCAGAGATCGCATTGGACTCCCTCACCAGGAGGCCCTGGCAACCGTGTGGCATCAGCACCCCACCGTAGAGAGCCCGTCTGGAGTTTCGAGAGCAGCACCGACTGGTGGGAGCGGCTGGTCCTCGGGTCTGGGACGACCACCAATGGATCAGGAATTTCCGCATGAGAAAGCGGACCTTCCTGCAGCTGTGCACCTGGCTCACCCGCGCTGCAGAGCCACCACCCGGCTGCGGGCACCCATCCCCATCAAGAAGAGGGTCGCCATCGCGCTCTGGAAGCTGGCCACACCGGACAGCTACCGCCGGTGGCACAGCAGTGGGGGTGGGACGATCAACCGCCGGAGTGATCGTCGTGGAGGTAAGTCCCAGGGGAGTGGGATGGGGAGGGTGCTGCACTCCAGGCCCAGGGATAGCCAAGATTCCAGGCTGGGTCGGCCAGGGGTTTGGGCCTCCCTTGCACAGGCCCGCTGGTGGGGGGCCGTGGGGCGAGGGGGCCCTGGTGTGTGTGTGTGTGTGGTGTGTGAGGACAGAGGGAATCAAGGGGGCCCCAAGGAGCGCACACTCACCCCTGCCGACGTGATGTGTTCCTTGTGTTTCTCTGCACCCTTCTGCAGGTCGCCCACGCCATCAACAACATCCTGCTCCCGCGAATCATCCGCCTGCGCGACGTGGATGATACCATGGCCGGCTTCGCTGCCCTCGGTTCCCCTAACCGCGGGGAGCCCTGGACGCCACCCACATCCCCATCCGGCCCCGAGCATCGAGCGCCCATTTTATGAACCGCAAGGGGTACTGCTCCATTGTTCTGCAGGCCTCGTGGACCACCGGGCCGCTTCCTGACATTTACGGGGCTGGTCCGGCCGGGCACACGACGCCCGCATCCTCCGCAACTCTGGACTGTTTCGCAGGTTGAAGGCGGGCACCTACTTCCCGGCGAGACTTGACTGTCGGGATGTGCCTATGCCCATCTGGGCGTTGCCGCGACGCGCCTACCCCCTGATGCCCTGGCTAATGCGGCCCTACACGGGCAGCCGACCAGAACCGGGCCCGGTTCAACGACCGCCTCAACCGGCCCGAAACCCAGTGGAGCTGGCCTTTGGGCGTTTAAAGCCCGATTCCGTTGTTTGCTCACCCGTCTCGACATGGGTGAGCAGAATGCAACGGAGGTACTGGCAGCGTGCTGCGTGCTCCACAACATTGTGGAGCGCAGCGGGAGGCCTTCCTCCTGCATGGATGGCAGCCGAGGCACAGACCTTGGAACAGCCCGACACAGCTGCCGTCCGCCAGGCGCGCCAGGATGCGGTGCGCATCAGAGAGGCCCTGGTGGACATGTTTGCCCAAGCCCCGTAGCAGGGTCGCCTGGGTCTCCCAGACTACTCCCGCCCGTCCCTACCCCTCCCCTCCCTTACCTCCCCCAATTGTAAAGCGTCGGGTCAAAGCACATCGGCCGTCATCGTGACTGTTAAGTCGGGTGCGTCGGGCTTAGTCAGGGTTTTTCTTTTTAGTTTAGGCTAGGTTTAGGCCACCATCGTCTGTCGAAGAACAGCCACGAGGATTCGGGGGTCGTGCGGAAGGCTCAAGTCAGCGTACCTGATTCCAGTCGTCTTCCGTCGAGGATCTCCTGGCTGTTCCTCTCCTGAGGCCCGGAAGGACCAAAGGATTGAGGTGGCCAGCCGCCATCATCTTCCGTCGAGGATCTCCTGGCTGTTCCTCTCCTGAGGCCCGGAAGGACCAAAGGATTGAGGTGGCCAGCAACACTACCCAATTGTCCTCCCTGCGCCTAGACTATGTTTAATTATCTGTAGTGTGCATCTTTTAACTGTTCTTGCTTGTTTGTGAGCTATGTAAATATAGTTTGTGGTTTACATTTTACTGAAAAGTCTCAGTATTTATTTATGCGCCACAAACCAATGAGCACTTAAAAAGGGCCCCCAGTGATAGAGTACAGATTTTGTTGTCTGCAGTTTGTAACCCTGTTAAATTTAAGTGGCTAATTGGCATCTCACATCATTTCCTACAGTTACTAGAGTAACACGATAACCAACACAGGAATGAACAGAAAAATAGAAAACTGTTTATTTACAAGGGGAGGGGACCTTCAACTGGGACGGGGACCTTCAACTGGGACTGGGACGGGGACCTTCAACTGGGACGGGGACCTTCAACTGGGACTGGGACGGGGACCTTCAACTGGGACGGGGACCTTCAACTGGGACTGGGACGGGGACCTTCAACTGGGACGGGGGCAGTTACTGGGATGGATGGCCCCTGCGACTGCTCCTCCGAGAGGGCCTGCACACGCTGGGCAGACCGCGTAGGGGCAGGCTGCGGGAGGTGGGCACGACCACGGGCACGACCACGACCAGGAGCAGGGGCAGGAGCAGGGGCAGGGGCAGGGGCAGGAGCAGGGGCAGGAGCAGGGGCAGGGGCAGGGGCAGGAGCAGGAGCAGGGGCAGGGGCAGGGCAGGGGCAGGAGCAGGGGCAGGAGCAGGGGCAGGAGCAGGGGGCAGGAGCAGGGGCAGGAGCAGGGGCAGGGGCAGGGGCAGGGGCAGGAGCAGGAGCAGGAGCAGGAGCTGGGATAGAGCTGGGATAGGAGGGGCATGGGCTGTGCTCCGGGAGGAATGGCGGGGCATGGGGTCCGGCCATGCCATAATGAATGGCATGGACCAAATGTGCCGTGAGCATGTCCATGGTTGTGCGCATCCTCTGCACTCATGTAGGAGCAGCCCAGCCCTCCTGCCGCCACTGCAGGTCCCCTGCACCCGCTCAGCGATGGAGGCCTGGATTGCCTCCACGGCACGCACATGGCGGCGCAGAAGCTGGTCTCTCTGCCGCCGCCTGTGCCTCCGGGTTGGCCAGCTGGGGTGCCGCTGCTGCCGCAGTGTCGGGTCTGGTGCTGGGTCCCGCTGCAGGGAAGAGAAGAAAGGATGGGTCAGTCAGGCAGGCCGTCCACTGTCCCCACATCTCATGCCCTCCACCCCTGAGCCCAGGTGACCCCACAGTTGTGTGGCTTGGGCCCACTCGGTTTCCCTCCTGCCCCCGTGTTGTATGTTGGCAAGGAGGACCGCCCCTGCTGGAGTAGGGTCCCCTCTCCAGTATTGTAAGCACCAGTCTGTGTCCTGGCCCGTGGAGGCGGGAGGTGCTTGTGCTGCGTTCACCTGTGGAACTCCCTGCCGGTGGAGACTGTGAAAAGCTTTGGGCTAATCGCTGGTGTTTGACAGGAGCGAGATGCATCCCCGCAGTGCCTGGGAGCACATCTGGCAGAGGCGGTCTGGGCTCTCAGATCCTCGCGTGGGATATCTCCTGGGCGTAACCAGAAGCGTGAGTGGGTGGGGTGTCCCATCCTTGCAGCAAAACTCAGGGCCCTTGTCCCTCCCACTATCCCTCCCGCAAGGCCGGTAGCCCAGGGACATGTGCGGCCACAGTGGGGACTTCCCTCGGGGAACCAGCCAAGGCACCGGGAGCAGGCGAGGACTGTGGCGCTGCGGTTTTCCCAGGAGCAGCTGGCTGTGCCTCACTGCCAGGCATGGGACAGTGTGCTGTTCTCCGTGCTGCACCCTTGGCGGAGGTGAGGGCTCTGGGCTGAGTCCCTGGGGCCCTGGCCGGTTCCAGCCGGCATCCACCCTTCCCCCTGGTCCCGCCGCATGTGTGTGAGCAGCACGGTCCCAGGCGTGCCCTGCAGCTGCCTGCCGCGGCCATGTGCCGCTCGGTCGCCAGGCTGCACGAGGTTGCACGTGCTGCTTGCTGCCTCATGCGCGCAGCGTGCAGCTCACGTGGCCTGAGTGAAATGCTCTCCCCTCCTCCCTCTGGGCACCTGGCTCCCCACCCCGCCCTCCGCCCCCACCCTTTGGGAGTGCAAACTGCAAAGACTCACCAGTGGGTTCCTCCCGGCCTCGGCCTCGGCCTCGGAGGAGCTGCTGGAGGGGCCTGCTGGGTGGTGGCCTCCTCCGCGCCGGACGCGCTGCTGTCCTCTCCCTCCCCTGCTCGGTGGGTCGTCTGATGGGGCGCTGGCAGGTGTCCACAGGGCGTCCGGGCTTGCGGGGCTGGCTGGCCCAGGAAGGCGTTCAGCCGGTCATAGTAGGGGCAGGCGTCTGGTCCTGCCCCCTGCCCTCGCTGGCCCGGACGTACCCCAGCCGCAGCTCCTTCACTTTCGAGCGGACCTGCTCGGCATTCCGGTGGGGTGTCCCTGTTGTGCCAGGTTGTCGGCCAGCCGTGTGTACAGCTCCACATTGCGGCGCCTGGAGTGCAGGTCGTGGAGACCCTCCTCCTCCTGCCACAAGTCCAGGAGGGTCTCCAGCTCCTGGGGTCCAGGATGGGGCCCGGCGTTTGCGGCCCCTGGGGGCCTCCTGTGCTGGGGTGCAGGGGCTCACCAGCCGGAGCTGCCATGGCGCGGTCCAATGTGTGGCTGGGCAGCACAGCAGCACGTGGCAGAGCTCAGGCTGCAGGGTCTGCGAAGTGCTCCTGCCACGTCGCCCAGCAGCCTCCCTACCAGGAAGTCCAGGGCTCCTCACGGGGTCTCGTGGCGACCAAACCGCTTTTTCCGTTTCTTCTGCTTTTCCGGAAAAGCTGTCTACACTGGCCCTTTTCGGAAAAGCTTTTCCGGAAAAAGGACTTTTGCCAGCGGGGCGGCATAGCTTTTCCGGAAAAGCGGCTGATTTCATACAGTAGATCGTCATTGCTTTTCCGGAAAAGCAAGCGGCCAGTGTAGACAGCTCGCACCTTATTCCGGAAAAGCGGCTGATTTTCCGGAATAAGTGGCCCAGTGTAGACACAGCCTGAGTATTTCCACAGATTTCATCCACATTATAGGAGGAATGAGCTTTGCCTTCTTATATAAGCATTTATGCCTAAACAGATACACTGGCCCCAATCCTGGGCTGCATTCTAGCTCTTTCACCCTTTAGAAAGCAGACGAGTTTCTGCAATGAATAATTCCCCCACTGAGAGTAGGGATCCTGATGGAATGCGATAGGGCATTTGCCCTGCACTGGCCCTTTAAGGGTAAAATCCCATGCCTGAGAGCGAAGCCCCAGCTGAGGCAGTTCTTGCTAAAGAGGGCCTAGCTGGGGCCTATATAACGGACTCCTGGAGGGAAGGAGGGGAACTGACTGGTGCTCTGGACAGAGAGCAGTAGTGACCTGACTGCCAAGGAAATAGGAGGCTTCCTGGAGATAGAGCAGTGCTGGGGAAGGAAGGAAGGCAGGCAGGCAGGCAGGGCTGGGGAGGATCTGGCCAACCAAGCTCCCAGGCTGCAGGGCCTGAGGCAAGGCCTGAAGCTACGGGGGCTGCAAGGGGCAGCCATAGTAGGCAGGGGCAGCAGGTCCACACCCCTTTGCCAGTGATGAGTGGCCATTACAGACTGCAGTTTGCCCCTGAGGCCGGGGCTACATGAAGACTGACAGTGGGTCACTGAGGCAAGGTGCATACAGGAGAACTGGGTGTTCCCTGGGGCTACGACTAGACTGCAAGCCGTTTTCGAAAGAGGCTTTTTCGAAAGATACTTTCGAAAAAGCCTCTTTCAAAAAAGAGCATCTAAACTACAACCAGTACTTTCAAAAAAGCAAGCTGCTTTTTTGAAAGAGAGCACCCAGGTAGTCTGGATGCTCTGTTTCGAAAAAGCACAGTTTGCATTACATAGCGCCTTCTTTCGAAAGAGCACTTTTGAAAAAAGGCATTATTCCTCGTAAAATGAGGTTTACCACAGTCAAAAAAACAGCTGTGTTCTTTCGATTTGCTTTCGAAAGAACGCGGCAGCAGTCTAGATGCAGGGGAAGTTTTTTTTCGAAAAGGCCACTTTTTTGCGAAAAAACCCTGTAGTCTAGACACACCCTGGGAGAAGAACTGGGGGCCCCTGGGGAGGGGAGAACCCTTGAGTGTGAAGTGGAGTAAACAACACCCCCTCTCCCCCGGAAGGGGGTGCAGAGAGACTGGAGTGGACATTGCTGGAGGGCAGTGTCCTGAAGAGGACACTGTGGTCAAAGAGAAACACGGGGAGACACCAGATAGAGGGAGATGGCCAGCCAGCCAAACAAGCTAATTCCCAGGACTGCCGGCTGGAGGCACTATGGTAGGGAGTCTGCCCCATGACATGGAATGACTGACTGCATGCTGCCTTGTCTCACAGTTCCTGATGTAGGATCTTTTCAGAATAGACCCAGAGAAAATCAGGAGATCTGCAGGGGGTTGTAACAGGATGGGACCAGAGCATCCTGCACTCTGAGGCTATGTCTACACTCATGGCTTCTTGCGTCAGAAATATGCAAATGAGGATAAGCGTGGAATATCGCCGAGCCTCATTTGCATACCTAATGAGCCGCCATTTTTTCAGAACATAAGAACGGCCGTACTGGGTCAGACCAAAGGTCCATCTAGCCCAGTAGCCTGTCTGCCGACAGTGGCCAGCACCAGGTGCCCCAGAGAGGGTGGACCGAAGACAATGATCAAGTGATTTGTGTCCTGCCATCCCTCTCCAGCCTCTGACAAACAGAGGCCAGGGACACCATTTCTATCCCCTGGCTAATAGCCTTTTATGGACATCTAGCTTCTCTTTAAACTCTGTTATAGTCCTAGCCTTCACAGCCTCCTCTGGCAAGGAGTTCCACAAGTTGACTACACGCTGTGTGAAGAAGAACTTTCTTTTATTAGTTTTAAACCTGCTACCCATTAATTTCATTTGGTGTCCTCTAGTTCTTCTATTATGGGAACTAATAAATAACTTTTCTTTATCTGCCCTCTCCACGCCACTCATGATTTTATATACCTCTATCATATCCCCCCTCAGTCTCCTCTTCTCTAAACTGAAAAGTCTCAGTTGCTTTAAGCTCTCTTCATATGGGACCCGTTCCAAACCCCTAATCATTTTAGTTGCCCTTTTCTGAACCCTTTCCAAGGCCAAAATATCTTTTTTGAGGCGAGGAGACCACATCTGTACACAGTATTCAAGATGTGGGCATACCATAGTTTTATACAGGGGCAGTAAGATATTCTGTGTCTTATTTTCTATCCCTTTCTTAATAATTCCTAGCATCCTATTTGCCTTTTTGACTGCCCCTTCTTGTGCAAGAAAACCCCCTCTTGTGCATGCCATTATTCCTGAAAATAATTGGCAAAATGGCATTGCACAAGAGGGGTTTTCTTGCACAAGAAGGGGGGCAGTGTAGACAGCTCCTTCTGGCGCAAGAGCCTCTTCTGCAAAAATGGCGGCTCATTAGGTATGCAAATGAGGCTCGGCAATATTCCACGCTTAGCCTCATTTGCATATTTCTGACACAAGAAGCCCGCGAGGGTAGACATAGCCTGATTATTTTGGGTTGCCGGCTCTTTAAGACTAATGCAGCATTGCCTGGAGCAGTTCTAGCCAATGCAGGGATCTGGTGCTGCCCATATCAAGGCCACAATCCCAAAGGTGCATACATGGTTTGTAATCACCTTTGTTCTTTCCACAAATTGAAGTTCATAAACTGACTCCTAGATGCAGCTAAGAATCAGGCCCAAAATGATCAAACATCGGATTTACATCTATTGGAACTTTAATAGAAAGGCTTCAAAAAATGAAAAGCAATTTTTCCCTTCTGATATTTCTTTTAAGATAGATCGGGGATCAGACCTAGTTAGCAAAATAAAACTAATTTTATTAATCAAAATGAACCTGGCTAGTTCTTGTACTGTTCAGGCTAATAATGGATTCCAGGATCTGGTTCCATCCCTTTTTCTAAAGAAATCTGCTGGGAAATTACAACAGTTGGGTACATGTACACTGCAGAGGAAGATCGAAGCTGCTTCTATCGATCTTCCAGAGTTCGAATTAGCAGCCTAGTTACGATAGCTAATTCGAAGTGAAAGGGGCACTCTGGTTGATGCTAGTAACCCTGCTTTCACAAGGAGTAAGGGAAGTTGAAGGGAGAGTGTTCTTCCTTCAACTTCCTGCAGCATAGACAGCGCCAAAAGTCAAGTTAAGCTATTTCAACTTCAGCTACGCCAGCGGTTTTCAAACTTTTTGGGCTCTGGAGCCCTTTACATGCGTAAAAATTTATGCGGAGCCCCAGCGGACAACTGATTGCATGTGTTGTACCTATCAATGTTTCAAGTGTGTCAACCTCACGGAGCCCCTGGAGATGTCTCGCGGAGCCCTGGGGCTCCACGGAGCACAGTTTGAGAAACACTGAGCTACACAATTAACGTAGCTGAAGTTGTGTATCTTAATTCAACTTTGTCCTATAGTGTAGACATATCCTTGTACTTCTTTTTAACAAGCTAACCAGAGAAAGGGTAACACCCCCCCACACACACACCCTTACATCAGTAAACTTTGTTCATGTACATAGTGCCATTTGAATCAACAGGCCTGCTCCCAAAACTAGAATTTGCAAAATTAGAGCCCTGAAAGGAATGGCACAGATGATCTGTGCTAGCTGAATACAAAGCGTTAATAGTGTCACCAGTTACTGGAAATGAGCTGCTGCAAGGAGTGTAACTGATACAACATGCTTATTCTGCCTCCCGCGCACTCTTATGCTTCTCAGCGCACACACTTTTCAGCAAAGGTCAGGAGTGTGGACTTAGATATCGGTATGTCTCATAACAGGTTAAGTCTTGGGAATTAACAGCAAGAGGCAAAGCTATCAAAGGTGTCATTGCCTCTTTTAGGAAAATACAGCGTAATCAAAATGACAAATCTAAAGAATTTTTTAACATAGTCGTTCCAACAGCAAACTGAAAAGAAAAGAAGTCTTGTCAGGAGGGAAATATGGTCATAAACTTCTTTTTGCATAGCAACACTGAGTGCCCAACCAGCATTAGTGGAATTCTGCTCCAAATGCCAAATGATCCACACTCTGGCCACATGTTCTTTGTTGCACAGGGGTCCTCTGAGTGCTAACTCACATGTGGTAGAATTATAGGCTTTGGCAATGAGGATGGAAAATGGTCAATTCTGCATCAGCAATAAAAAAGGGGTTTTTTTTAAATAAAACTAAACTTCCTTATTCCTGGATTCTTCCACAGAGAAAACTATCTACCATGACAAAATGTCCCTCCTCTCTCTGTCAATTCAGTGCTGTAGAGTGTTACGTGCTAACGACTAAAAAGAATCTGCCCTAACCTGGGATGAAGGTATGTCCTCAAAAGATCAAGACCAGAGCTGCAGCCACCACTCAACACAGCCTCCACATTGTTTACATATTATGAATATTTTAAAAGATAAATAATGTTTCATTTTTCTTGCTCATTTTATAGATTTCCCTTTTGTTTTATACCCCAGGGCTCATATCAAGAGCTGTCTTGAATTCAGGGAGGTAACTAAGTTGTGCAATTTAGCCTCCCACAAAGAAAATGTTGACTTTTTTTTTCTTCATCTTCCATCCAGAGGCTTTCAGCCAAATAGATTTGAGATGGAGAGATGCCCAGATTTCTTGCAGCACTCATTCACCAAACTGTGCTAGTTTATTGTACATTCTGTGGTACTGGAATATATCTGACTCATTGAGAATTCTACTGACCCATTTTGCAGCACTGTGATCCCAGAGATACAATAATCTGCTCTACTAGAACATGGAGGGGTCAGTGTTCCAATGACTGCACAGGTTGGATGATCTGCATTCAGCTGCCAAGGATAAAATAGTATTCTGACACAGATGTGCTTCAACTCCAGCTGCACTCACACCTCTTAAATGCTACACACACTGAAAAAAAGCCTTTCAAAACTGTCTTGTTGGCAGTTTTTAACAGCAATCACCTCCATAACCATGGTCCATTACTGGCACTTAACAATTGGTCCTTTGGAATGGTGAACAAACCAGTCGTTGAAATCATGTAACCCACACAGCTGTCTTTGCTTAACTGTGAGCGTGTGTGACTGCATTCTGATCACGGACTGGATGGGATGTTGCCTCCCAGGATTTTTAACTGCCAGTGTTTCACTGGTTTTCAAGAGGTTAGAAGACTGTTTGTGTTTCCATGTCTTGGCCAAGTACCACAGTCGAAGGATCTTTCCTGCAGAGAGACGAGGTTGATATAAAGCTTGATTTACAAGCAAATTCATTCTAACATCTATTCTGTTGCACAACTGAACTTTAGCGAACAGCAACCCTTTCAGCTGCTATTACATGGAGCATCCTAGAGTCACTTAGGCTATGTCTAGACTACAGGCTTCTTGCGCAAGAAGCGTTTTTCAGAAGAGATCTTCTGAAAAACTTCTTGAGAAAGAGAGCAACCACACTGCAAAGGAACATCGAAAAAGCGATGCACTTTTTGGAAAGATAGTGTCCAGGCAGTGTGGATGCTATCTCACATATAAGCAATGATTGCTATGGACAGAATGGCCACCAGGGCACCTGTGCTTTTTCCTCTTCCTTATTCTTCCAAAAAAACTTGCCCTTCCCCATCCACACATTCTTCCTATAATGAGGATTACCAATACCGCAAAAACCCTTCTGTTCTTTAGATTTAATTGTGAAAGAACGCAATTGCATTGTGGATGTTCCTCAAGTTTTGTCGGAAAAACAGCCATTTTTCCGACAAAACTCTGTAGTGCAGACATACCCTAAGTGACCTTGCAGTAGTTGCTTATTCTGGAATTTACAAAACCTTGTTCAAGTCACCTATTGTGCTGGAATGAAGTGTATATTTGGATGCCCAGGAGTTCCCAGCACCTTTTTGCACCTAAGTTCAAAACTCATGATAGTTCTGGGTGCTGAGTGCTGTAAAGAGGATAGTGCCAGAACACGATTAAGACATGGAGCCCCCAGTCAGCACTTTCAAAAGATTTATAGGCTCCCCCATATTCAGCCAGGTGCTTCTGACGTGGTTGTGTCAGAAGCACAACTAAGGCTACGTCTAGAATACAATGATCTATTGAAAAAAGCTACGCAAAATGCACTCCACAATTTGCTTACCTTTTTCCAATAGTTTTTTTGGAAGAGGCTTTTCTGAAATTTGGTCAATCTACACTGGGCCAAATTTCAGAAAAATGTCCTCTTTTGGAAGAGCCCTTCTGCCTCGTGGAAGGAGGAAGACAGGACTTCCAAAAAAGCACGTCTGCTTTTCCGCAAAAAAAAGCTGAAGAGCAGACACGTTCCCTGGATGCGGTGGAGTTTTTCTGGGATTTTGGAGGTATCCTGGAAAAACCCTGTAGTGTAGACATAGCCTAAGCCAGCACATCTAGAACCCTTGCCACGCTGACTTAAAAGACAGTAACACATGTAGGCAAACGAAAGTGAACACAATGTGTTGACATGTGATTGATTTGCATGCAGTTAATCAATTACTTCCCAGTCATTCTCCTTCTCTTGCCATGGATTACTTATGAGATTACATCCCATCTCATCATTTTGAATTTTTGGTGTGATGCATGTTTCCTGGGCCTGAGTGGATTTTTCTATTACTCAGCAGCCTCAACAGCATATTTGGAGCCCTGAACAGGAGAGGAATGATGTGGCAGTTTGTCTGGGTACCATATCATCATATGATAGCTGGTAGAGCCAGACTGGCCAAGTAGCTTGCACACATACAGCAGGGTCTAAACTCTCAAAATTTCAGTACTGCTCACCCTCATAATTGCAAGTTCCTGTGATATCCAGAGCATGAAGAATTGAGCACTCGAATTTCATTAACACACCCACATCATCTCTGAAAATTGCCCTGCAGTTATCTGTTTCAGTTTTCTCATCTGTAAAATGGTGGTAACAAGGTTATTTCAGAGATATTGTGAGAATTAAAGTCTGTAAAGTGTTTTGAACATGAGAACTTGTGGTGGTAGTGGTAAACATTTATTATATTTTGTAAATGCTAACTATTGACTTATTACAACAGCCAGACTATCCTACAATGACCCAGTGACCCAACAGTCAACAATACAACCTAAGTTGTTCTGAAAGTTCTTTGACATTACCCCTAACAACTCTGATCCTGTTATTAGTGCAGCTTGTCCTGAAAAAAGAACAGTATGGTAAGATCCATAAAGGGAGACCATAACTCTAAATATGGGGTAGACCCTCTTTTCATTACACAGTTACATATGATGTTGAATAAAGAAAAAAAAATATAGCACCACTTTGGCCTTACATTCAGCGAGGCGATATGCACTATCTGCCCATTTTATACAAAACACTAAGGCTACGTCTATACTGCAGGCTTTTTGCACAAAAACTTGCGGAGCGTCTACACTGCATGCGCGTTCTTGCGCAAATAAATTTACAATAAGGCGTTGGAATAGAGGGCTTCTTGCGCAAGAGTTATTCCTCTCCCCACGAGGAATAAGTCCTCTTGCGCAAGAGCTCTTGTGCAAGAAGGCAGTGTGCATGGGCAACAGGGGTTTCTTGCGCAAGAAACCCCTATGGCTAAAATGGCCATCAGAGCTTTCTTGCACAAGAGAGCGTCCACACTACCATGGACATTTTTGCGCAAAAGCACATGGCAGTGTGGAAGCACACTTGCGCGAGACCTTTTGCGAAAGAACTCTTGAGCAAAACAGTTCTTGCACAAAAAGCCTGCAGTGTAGACGTAGCCTACGTTGTTAAATAGTAAGAAACAATATTTTACTCCTAAAAAAATTAAAGGAATTTCTCTCAGATGGGGGTTGGAAGGAACAATGACCAGATACACAAGCATATGCATTTTTAAATGCTAACTATACATGCACAACTTCAAAAATGTAATAGCCCTCCTGGGAAGGGAGGAACCCATTAGTTTCAGGCCAGGATTCTTTTTTAAACTATTCCCTTTCCTTCCTCAAATCTGGAGTCTGTAAGAATCATTTCAAAGCTTTTCTCCCACATTCACTAACTTTGTTTCATAAACATCCTCCTCCTTGGCATTGTCTCTAACTTTTAATATATATTTCATCAAACATATTAAAAGTAAATAATTAGATTATTTATACATTGATTGTGTGCTGTGGTGATGAATTAAACAATATGGGACTGTGGAGACAGTTTCTTTTGACATTTCCAAACAATGTTTGACAGCCTCTTTCATATTATGAAGATAAAATTGCCTCAGGGAAGTCTATTTTTCCGGAATGGAGGAATTGAGAGAGCTGCAAGATAGCAATGTTACTCCTGCTGTTGTAGCGTCCTCCCAAGAGGAGGCACCATATGAGGTAAAACCAGGAGAGAAGTAAAAAGGATCTCAGCAAGGTGTTCTGGTGTATTATTTTAGGTTCCTGATGCAATTCCATTGTCTTCAGAGATGAGTCTGCCCTATATGGTTGTGAAGTCGAATAACTTAATATTTTAACAGAGAAATACAGCTCAATCTATAAATTGCTAAACTAAATAAACATATTTATTAGAAAATGCGGCATAAGAAAAAGGGTTTTGTTTCTGCCCCAGGGATGAGAGGAGAAGGGTACCTCTAGCAGGGCTGGTAACACATTTAGGCAGATCCCAGAAAAAAGACACTGCAATAGTAGAGTGGAAAACAGAGAGAGAAAGAAAGGGGGCCATGGACACAAGAGGCCTGATCATACCTCATTGTTGCCAATGGGTGTTTTCCTATCAACTTACATGGTGGCAGTATAAAATGAAAGAAACAGATGGGTCCCCTGCAAACAGGAAAAAAAACAAAATAGCTTTAAGAAAAGAGAGATTGGTTTAAATGGGAAGGAAAGGGAAAAGAGAGACCTTTTAAGGAGCGCTCAGGAGGAGAAGCCAAATACTGTTTCCGTGCACGTTTATTTGTATTTTCATATATTTAATATTTATAAAATGCTGCCAACACCCACAGCTTTGGGTTAACATGTACTACAATTGGAATTCTCACAATGATTAAACATAGCTTTTGTGGCATATATCAGAGGCTTGATTTTTCTACTGTGAACCTTAACTAATCCAGTGACAGTACCCACCCACCAATGCATACATTTCCCCTGATTGCTGAAGGGGACATTTCAGGATCTGTAATATGATTCCTGGTTATCTGAACCAACTGCTTGTCCAAGCACAAGCCATTCACCAGGCCCAGAATGACACTGAAAAGATGGGACTGAACCCCAAATCCTTAAAGGCTAGCCCAGCCTATGACATGGTGGTGAAACTCCATTAACTGCAATGCAGGAATGAATCAGGAATCCATATTTACAAGATGTTAAATACAATGCAACATTCAGAAGCACAAAACATTGCAAATACTCCATATTGAAAGAGTGAATGTTTGCTTAGTGTTGCCATGGCATTTAGACTAAACTTACTGGTTGGTGGTCTATGCTAGGCCAACCTGCTTTTTCTATAATGCCTCTCTTTTTGGACAGAAGTTTTAAAAATTATGAAAACTGAATACTTTGTTAAATCATTTGATAAAACACTTAATTTATTAAATAGCTATTTTAATTGTCAAAGCTGGGTTTAAAGAAAAATAAGAACCAGAATTGGTTGGAGCCAATGGAGTTTTCCATTTACTTGCATGAATAAAACATAAATACTATCGGTCCAATAATTACAAAAGGGAACTTCTTTTATTAAAAATGATTAATGCTTAGAAAGCTGCTTAAAGGTTGGAAAAGAAATTGTTCGGTGCACTTGGCTACTGGAAAAGTCATTTTTAGTAGTTAACCCTCAGAGCTGTTCAACATCTGGAAAATAAAGTTATTTTATTATATATTTAATATTAAACATCATGTAGTTTGCATTTAAAAAGAAAGATTTTATAACTGAACTCAGTAAATCACTAAATGGTTTTGTGGGCTTAGACAAGAGACATATATGGATCTGTACAGTACAGGGTATTTAAGTTAAGAGAGGTGTTCACTGATTCTAAAAGAAGTTCCCACAAATAATGGCTTGTTAGATATGTAAACATGGAGAGCTCAGTCCTGCAAAATGTTGAGTATCCTTGAGAGATGCTCATTAGAATAAAATAAGTTCTCTCTAGAGTTATAGAAATATTCAAAAGACATGTATCTGCAAATTGCTGGGTTGAACACTCATTGAATTAAGGGCACTCTGCTCCTCATAGGATGTTACTGTGGATCTGGGATACAAATTCAAAACCATAGTTTAAAATCCCTTAATCAGGGCTAACTTTTCATGATTGTCAGGGGGCTGAGTAAGAATTTTGCATCACCTGTTTTATATCGATATAGATACATGCATATTCAATAGGACACTGGAAAATAAGTTGTATGATTTGATAAGCATTAATTATCAGGAGAGGGACAATACAGATTAATATACAAAGTGACAGAAAAATCAGTGGCAATATAAACATAAAACAAGAAAGAAAACAAGACTGACATTTTCAGAGGTGCTGAAATTGGCACCCAAGCCCCATTGAACACCAGTGGAATTAGGGTGCTCAGCTCCTTAAGGTGCCTTTGAAAATTCTAGTCCCAAAGTCTATTTCATTCCAACCAGTCATTAATGCTCAGGAAATACCATCTGTCTTAAAGCAGATTGCTTAAATCAGGAATGGTGAATAAATTTTCCAGCACTCTGTTAGAGGACTCTAGATCTTATTCTGAACATTTAAACCATTATAAATTTGGAATAACTCCACTGGCATAGTATAGAAAATCAGTTTCTCTGGACAAAACATGATATGGGGACAAAACATGAACTGTGGGCCTGGATGAAATAGGAGTAATTAAGGATTGTGCTGTAATTGCTGGCTTAATTATGGTACAGCTTAATTCCGCAGAGATGATAGATCTTCCTTTCAGTACTGACACCTGCCCATTTGGCTAGCTGCACTCCATTCAGGAAACATGAGTTTTTTGCAGTTGTCTCATCCATAATACAGTAGCTTTGGCTTGCAAAGTTGTGGGTTTGAGTGCTTATATGTAATAGAGAAGTGTGACTGGACAACAGTCTATCAATCCTTGGACTTCCATGACTTATAAGCCATTCCAGAGCATAATTATGAAGGTTGTCATGAATCTTCAGTGTCTACTTCTAGAACTGTGTCAGGCATAATTAACAAGTCCAGGGGATCTCTTCCAATGCTTTTCACTTCTCCCAATCAAATACCAAAGAGATGAATACAGTACATGGTGTTTTCTTTTGTCCCCTGAATCTCTTCAATACAAATACGACTTTCTTTTGCTCTCAAAAGAGAATTCCAGGGTTACTCCACTTTCTTTTAAAAAAAATTTCTCCTACTAAAACTAGAAGCAGGAAAAGCATTAATTTTAAATGAGAACTTTTCTTATTTCCATAGTACAAGCTTCCATTTAGTTAGGTCACAAACTAAAAACATTTCTCTCTCTTGAAAACAGCAATTTAAATTAATGGAAAATAAGTTACACGAAATCAGAATCTTATTTAAAAAAATTAAAAAATAGAATTTGCATAAAGCCACCAACATTCCCATGTTCCCCCACTTCTCCTCAGAGGACTTCCTGGGCCCTTGGGCAAGGGGGGGAAGCTAGCTCTGTGTTCCCAAAAAAGGTGGGGCCTCAGGCAGAAGGAGTGGGTCTGAGTCAGTTGGCCTGCAATATCACCTGGAGTGCTCCACGCTACACCCCTCCGACCCAGCCCTTAGCCTCTCCGGAGCATGTATGCAGCACTCCTGCAGCAATTTAAAGGCCACCACCTCTGCCAGCATAGCAACAGTTGGGAGTCCTGGGCCCTTTTGAATTGCCGGGCCCCAGGGCAATTTCCTTCCCACCCCCCACCCCCATCAACAGACCTGTCTATTCTCATACCCTCCCATTGACTCTTCCTCAAGCCTGGACCAATATGGGTCTACTGAGCAGAAAGTGAAGACACATGGTGGCCAAACATGTACTGGAAGAGCTAGGCAGACCTCAGGAGAAGCACAGCCAATCAGTCTGCATTTATCTGGGCTGACCAGCCAAATCCTAAGGAAATCCAAATGGAACAGGAGCAGGACCCTATGCAAAGGAGCAATCCCATTGGCACTCTGTCACCTGAAGGATTCCTTCTTCCTCTTGTCTCTAAGGAGCTCCCTAAACACACAGCCTGCATATTCTGTGTTTGAACTGAGATGAACATTTACAGCAAAATATAGTGGCCCAGTCACAGATGACTTCAGAGTCCAACTATTCACAGCTGTTCAGAGAAAAACAATTATTCTGACTTACTCCCTTATTCCACTATAAGATGGTACCTTAAAACAAACTAGCAAGAGTGAGAGAAGGGGCTAGTCTGTGAGCTATAGTATGTGTTGTGAGAGCTTTTTAAGTCCTCGACACACCTCACTTCTTGCCCCCACCCACATGCATTTTTAAAGAAATAGAAACCTTTTTCTACTGGAGTGCTACAGTTTTAAATAGGAGTCCTTATTGATAGCATGTTCAGACACACCATATGTCACATGCTGACTTCTGCATTGGCTCTGCATCTTCCACAGAAAATCCCTTATGCCACAGCAATTCCCCAGCGAGCTCACACAGCCACTATGTGGTCACTTTGCTCTTGTAGAGATAGTAGATAATGATGTTGGCTGTGATTCTCCACTGCTTTCAATCTTGGGCAGTCCTTTGCATTTGTATAACTTCTATATTAGTGTAAAATGCTACCAAAATCTGCATCCTCCTTTCTCTTAAACATTGTATAATGACTACATAGGAAGTAAGGCTGCTAGAATACGGCTCTTTGTACCTAGCTCATAACTCCTTGCATGTCAACCAATGATGATATTTTGAAAAGGCAATATGCCACTAATGATAAATGGACAAAGAACAGTGTCCCTGGTAAGCAGTGCTAGAACTGATACTGCCTGCACTTATTTAAGTTCAATTTCAACAAAAGATTGAACAACAAATATCTTATTTCCGATATGCAATAGACTCTGGCCTATCCCTGTCCTTCTTGGCTTCCTGAGATAAGCAATTCCATAATCCCTGGCTGTTCATTTCCTCAAGAACAGTGGGATTTTGTTGCTATGTGCTTGCTAAGTAGCTGTTATGTTTCCATCCAAAAGGTGATTACCTGCCTCACAGAGATGTGAGGCTTAGTAGCTAAGGGTATGTCTAGACTACATGTCTCTGTCGCGTTCCCTGTCGACCAATCCACGTCTTGACTGCCGCGCTGTGCCGACGATCAGCTGAGCCGGCACAGCACGGTGGCCATTTTTATTTTAATAAAGCCAGGGATATTTAAATCCGGGCTTCATTGACTATGTTGGGTAGTCTAATTTACATGCCTCTGGCGACAGAGGCATGTAGTCTAGACATACCCTAAGAGACTACATTTGACTCTGGATTAAGCAAGCTTCTGCCATTAAGATGCAGGGAACCTGTGGATAAACCTGTGGGAACCTGTGTCCAAAGATGAGCCAGCTTACAGTCACCGGGGGGGCAGGACTGGAATGTGGCCTGAAGCACTCACTACTTTCTCCAAATGGCCACATCCAACAGAGCCCATAGAAGCCCCAACTACAGTTAAACAACCTTGGCCATTCTTCTGAGCCAGAAGTTTGTTCTGGTACAAGGAGGTGTAATTTGTAAATGCTTATTTCTCTGCCTCAGTAGCAGTGGATCCAGTCCAATCTTGGTAAAGGGCTTTGAGATCCTTCAGAAAAATACACTGCTTGCTAAGCATGATTAGTGTATTATTTGTTCCAAATGCAGTGCAATTTTTGCTTATTTTTCAGATTCTTCCTTTTAGTTTAATCCCTTTCTTGTCATTTAGGATCTCCACTGTCGAGGCCATGATGAATTTTCTGGATGAAAAAGCAAGACTTCTACAGCACAAAATCCTTATAGCTTTGCTATTCCCGTGTTACAGGGACCTACAGCCAACAGCAAAGCCAAAAGGACTAACTCACTGTCCAGAATACTAAACATATCATAAAATACAGTAGGGAAGAGTAAAGAGGAAGGGAATAGAGAGGGAATCAAAAGGAAAAAATGAAACTGTTTACTCCCTTATGGCTTTGATTGTGTAGCAAAGAGGTCTAGTTATAGCAAGAAAAAGTTTGGCTTAGTCGTGCAACAGCCCAAGGTTTTGGACAGAAGCGATGTTATAATGTATAATTATATAATTTACTTGAACAGTTGCTTTCCATATGGGAAGTAATGGATTTGCCCAGCTGCATTTTGGCAAAGACTGAACTTACCATTATTCAGGGTAGAACAATTCTGCTGAAATTTGGAAATCCTACAGAAAGTATCTGTACATTTCTCTGATGGTTCCTGACACTGTTTCTTTTTCTAAAAAAAATATATAATTTCACCCTGCTTTATAAGAGCTCTCAAGCCATATTCAACACATGGGATTTTCAGGATAACCTGATTGTATGCTGTTTTGCCGGTGTCCAAAATGAGATAACCAGCAATACTGCATGCTCTGTTGCTACAACAAAGGAGTGCCTGGAGAAGCAAAGAAAAGGTGGTTTTCTTTTGAACGTTCTACAAAATTATTCTTATAAGGCAAAATGTGCTTTGAATTAATAGAATTGTTTCACTTTCTTTCAGTTGCTTTATAGCCTACATCTCAGTTCAAACCTCTGTCTTCTGTATCAATAACCAAGTAACTGAGGAACAACATGATCCTCAGCAATGACAGGGGAGAAAGCAGGGTTTACCCTTCTGTAAATACAAATCCCAGCATCTCAGATATAGGCACAAGTTTGGTCAGGTCTACCGACTGGGGAAGAGGCAAAGCGGGCAGTTGCCAAAGAGTCCGCGGCTCCTGGCTGCCGCCACTGCAACACCTGCGGTCCTGGATCCTTTAAATCACAGCTGGAGTGCCACAAGGTGCACTCCAGGCAGCACTGAAGGTTAGGTGGGAGTGTACCATGGCCCAAGTGGTGCTGAGGGCCCTGGTCCTGCCCCATCATGCCCACAGGCCTAGCGAAGCTGTTGGCTCCCCTGAGTTTGGTTACACCCTTTTGATGTTTTGGGGAATTGCCTTTATGCTCTGTGTGAATAAGAACCTCAGCTGAAAAGATCCTTGTGATACCAATAGTCCCAGTCCTCATCATCCTGTCACATCAATGTCAAGAAATGAGAGGTTTTCAAAATAAAATAAAATAAAATAAAATAAAATAAAATAAAATAAAGAGAATCAATAACCACACTGTTTGGCATATACACATGGGATATAAATTGTGGAGTGATCAAGCTAGAATTGAGAAGTCTCAAAGACTATCATACTTTCAGAAGACTGATGCACAAATGACCTAGCTACCAGAATCTCTGATATACTTAAAACATGAGTCAAATGCATATTAATTGGTAGTCTTCATATGGCTAATCTTTTTAGAATATTGTACACAACATTGTTTTATCAGGCATATGCTATTTAAGTTTATGTCGCCCAAAGATGGAAAAGAAGATGTGTGTCCATGAGGAAAATTACAAACCAGACTAAAACAGACAAGGGAGTACGGAAAGCGGTTCCACAGATGCCATTATAGCCCATAACTTTTTCAGTATCCCAGAGGGAGATTACCTCATATTTCTTGTGTTCTCATTTACCTGACACATGTTTTTATTACAGAAAATTTACAGATATAAAATGTATTCCATGAAATTCCTCCAAGAAACAATTTGCCACATTATATTGCCTTGTTTATCTTTATGAATCACAGTTTTGAGAAGCAAAACAACAGTGGTCTGGACAATCTATGAAGGGCATCTGACAGCCTTAGCACAGCTCATGGAGAGCCCATGGAGCTGATGGTCTTCTGCTAATTCATGTGGCTAAATCCACTGGGCTATATCTACACTGCCGCTTTTTATAGGAAAAAGGTACGCAAATTGCACTCTGCAATTTGTTACCTTTTTCCGATAGTTTTGTCGGAAGAGGCTTTTCTGAAATTTGTCCCGTCTACACTGGGCCACATTTTGGAAAAATCTCCTCTTTCAGAAGAGCCCTTCTTCCTCGTGGCATGAGGAAGACAAGGCTTCCGAAAGAGCACATCTGTTCTTCTGCAAAAAATGTCAGAAGAGCAAACACATTCCCTGGACATGGTGGAGTTTTTCCGGGATACCTCTGGTATCTTGGGAAAACTCCGTAGTCTAGACATAGCCTGGGAGTGTTAAAATATCCATGTTTTGTTTCAAGGATCTGTTGATACCTACTCCGATTGGTTATGGCATAAATAAAATGAGACTATATTACACAGACAATGCAATAGAAATCTTCAGAATGGATTTTTAAAATCTGCTTAAGTCCTTGTCTTCAGAGGTAAATAAGACTCAATGTGAAGTCAGTCAGTTTTAAGCACTCCACTTATCTGAAAATCGGACTCTCATCAAGCAAGTATTCACAATGGAGCTAGTGGACCAAATCAGAACTATTAGACAAAGCATGAAGCAACTGTGAGCTACCAGATGTAAAGGGGAGCTGCTGAGTGTTCAGCTCTTTCAGAGATCAGATTACCTATATAGGTGCCTCAATATGGACTTTAGATAACAAATTACTTTTAGAAATTACTTTTAGACTCTTAGAGGTACAATCCAAGCCCTGTCCTGCAACTTTGGGAGTTCCATAATGTTTTGCTGTTGAAGCTCCCAACTTGAGCTCCTCACAAACAGCATGCAAATCACCTCCTGAGTGTCTGTGTATAGCCACAGCCCCAGTCCAGCAACTCTGATCCCAGCAGCCTGTTAGCAAACATCAGCTACACATTGGCTTTCAGCAGCCTTGATTACTGTTGGAAGGTCCCATATTTTCTCCCAAAAATGTATCTGTTGCACTGTCCGACACTCTCCTGGACAGTCACGCTATATTAGGTTCGTAGCCCTTATAAGTTAACTACACACAACAATCTGCTACCTTAAATGAAGTTACCCAAACAAGGCATAATAGAGGATTAAAGAATAAAACAAGTTATTTAAGTTGAGAGAAAATTTAAGTGACTACAGGTATAAGTCATTAAAGTCAGAAATGCTTGCAAGAGAAATAAAGATAACATGCTTTCTAAACTTAAACTAGACTTGGTTCAAGGTAAACTTGTTACCATATGCTTCCAACAACCAAGCAGACCATATACCAGATCAGAATCTGCTCCCAAAGTCTGTTTATTTTGTCATCTTCAATGGAAAATATAGATGGATAGCTCACATGGTGTCTAGTGGTAAAAAAACGTGCATGGTGTTTCTCCTCATCTCTGCTGAAATGCCGATTTTCCTTGTCTCCTATCTTCCCTCTCTTACAGTCTGAGGACCCTGTTTACAATTTATATGAAAACTAAGATAACACAGATTCCTTTGTTTAGGACCTGCGAAAATGGAGCCATGTGGGTTTTAACATGTGCTACCAACATCATTCCAGAGGTATTCTTAACTTTACATATAATATTGCTACATGCATTTACCATGATATTATTCACTGATGAGTCATTTGTTTTCAAATAATATTTCACAAGGCATATTTTGGCCAAAGATTATTACACAGGTGTGTAATGTATGAATACAGGGGAGGATTCAATCGTATTTCAAAACACATATAGCTCAGAGGGTGTTCAAGACCTAGAAAGTAAACGACAGTCTTGTGGGATGGGAAGCAGGAAATCTAGGTTCCATTCCCAGGTCAACCACACTTGCATGACCATGAGCAAGTCACTTAAACTTTCTATGCCTCAATGTCCCTTTTGGTGATAATTTATCTCAGTCATACAGAAGCATGAGGAGTCTTCATCCATTAACATATGTGTTCATATGCTGATAAGCATCATAGAAATGCTTATAAACAAAGAGTGGCCCTGCTGAGGAAAGAGTGATTTTACCTCTGGGCCCCAGTGAAAGTTGAAGGCTCAGGGCAGTTTTACTTTACTTACCTGCTCATGTATGGCTGCTGCATGAAGCAGAACTATGGGAACTCTGGCTGTGTCAGTATCTGCCACATTCTATGCAGAGAAACCCTCCAGATAACACAAGGGGCAAACCGGCTTCCTTTGCAGCTCCTTTATGCTGCTAGAATGATATGAAGAAACCTTAAGGCAACTGAGACATGGGTCTCTTTATTTCAGTATTTTGTGGCAGTGTCCTTCTTTGAAAACCAATCTTTCCTAGATCCCATGAGGTTTATGTCCAGATTATATCTGGAAATGCCACTTCAATGGGAAATAAACCATAAACTCATTACAAGAACTGATAGTGTGATGAAAGAAGCATGAATACTGAAGTGAAAACAGTAAGCTACATCAGGAGAGAAAAAAGGAGAGGAACAAGACCTTCTGATGAAAAAATAAAGGCAGTGTCCAGAATACTAGCAATAATCTTTGGATGTTGACTTCTCATCACATTGGCTCCATATCAGACAGCCAGATTTTACTAGCACTGTAGACTTCTACTTCTCAATTCTCTGTATGGCCAAAAGGAAAATAAAGTTATAGTCTACCTCTGAGTCTAGAACCCAAGTAGGGCCCTAACTCCTGGCTGGCAGACATTGGGAACATCGAGAAGGCAGCAGGCTCAGCCCAAGTGGAACATGAGAAACTTACTCTGCTTTTTCACAACTTCTGCTGGCAAATGTATGGATTCTCATGGACAAGAGAGAAAACAACTGTATGGAACACAAGATTTTTGATGAAGGGAGGAGGTAAAAGGGGAGAAATTAAATGTGCCTCAGTACTCAAAAAAACCCTCCCCCACACACACTCCCCAACCAATCAAAACATCACTATCCGTAGTTTCTTCTCGGAGTACACAAGATACTTCCACAACAGTGATACCCCAAACCCATCACTCTCTAGTATTTGGGATTGTGCTGATGCAATACATTTTCCATTCCACTGAGTAATTCTGGAATAGTTATGCAAATTTTAGCATATTCATCTTTGAATGAAAATCCTGCCAGCCCTTCACACAGCGTGACAGCTCTTCACCCCATGATTCACATTGTGGGAACCTGGGGGGTAGAATATTTTACTGACACTATTTCCATCTAATTCTTTAACCTGACAAGTCCTAGTCTAACTTCCTCCCAATGGTGAAAAGCAACCCTCATCCCCTTCCAACAATTTATGAGAAAGAGCTTGTAATTTGGCTATAAAATACACCTATATTTCCAGGGTGAAATTTAGCATGCAAATTCTTTGAGAACTCTGCATACATATAGGCATGCATACACATACTCACAATTTTAGTAATGAAACGTCTAGGTCACTTTTTAAATTAGTTTAAAAATTATGGAAACTTCAGGTGCCTTTGTCCTATCCTGAAAAAGAACAGCTGTTTCTATTTAAAGCTGAAACATGACAGGCAATGAGACCACAGTGTGAACTTCTCAAAGGGCAGGAAGAAAAGAGCCATAACAGGACTTATTATAAGGGAGGTTGGTAGGGTATATAACATTAACTACTGCTCACCAAAATCAAAAGTTTGTCTTTCTGGCTGAAGTCTGTATTAATGCCAAGCAAGGTGAAGGCACCCAGCAGAAAGAAATGGGGAAACCCTCCTAAAAAAATTAAAAATGGTCCAATATTGTCTTAATTTTTTCATTAGAAGAAAGGCAAAAAAATTTGTACAGTATGCAGTGCCCACCACAGACTGGACCAAAATCATACATGGTAAAACTTAAGTGAAGTCACACCAAGAACAAATGAGGTCCTCTGAGCCTAATTCTTAGATCTCATACGAGTTAACGCTAGGAATAATTCCACTAAAATGAATAAAGTAGCACCATTCTAAATGTAAAACTGATGTAACCACAAAATCAGACCCTCTATATTGAATCTCAATCTTAGTAAATGCCCAAATATGTTATGCTCTCACAACTCAGAAGTGCTGCTTATTGACTGAGTTGAACAAGCTGAATGATTATTGGCAGATATTTGTTAAAACAAATCCCATTATTGATTATATACAATATTTTACATTATAAATGTATCGGGCTTACAACCATTGAAAGAATGTTACTTTAAAAGACCCCAGAAAAAGCATGCCAAAGAGGTCCCTTGCTGACCAAACCATCTTAAAGAAACTTTCTCTAGGAAAGAAGAAAAAAAAAAAGTGATTTGTCTTCCCGTTTTAAGAGTTCACCAATTTACTCCAAAATGAATGGGGCAGCCTTACATATTGTAACAGAATATGCTACATGGCTGCACTCTGATATTGGCATATAACTGTTGATAAACACATACCTTTAATTATTTGTATTTGGTTATGACCTTGTAATATTTTTGCACTTGAAATAAAAAACCCTCAGGAGAAAAAGAAATATACTGATTTCTTGTTCCTTGCAAGTGAAACCTGGAAAAGAGAGATTGAAGAGCCAGAGTGCCCTCTAGTGACAATAGAGCATCAACATTAGCATTGAAACATAATTGTGCTTCTTTTCATATAAATAAAACCAGTTCTGATGCATTTTGTTTCTTTATTCCACACAGAAAGTTTACAAACATTAAGTAATATTCCTCAACCTCCGTCAGACAAAAAGATATTTTTAAAAGAGACTGGAGACACTAGACCATTTTAATAAACTGTCCTTCCCAGATGAAGGATGTCTGGAATTCATTATTCATGGAAAATAAAGTTCATGCTCAACTTCTCCCACTCTGAATGCTATAGTGATTTGAAATGAAAAACAAGTCTCGGGTAAACTTATGCATAGGTGTCTTATTTAACACCCAAAGCACCAAGTACAGGAGAAGGAAGAATCTACCCACTTCACAGGTAAGAAGAATTAAATACACCAAGCAAGAGAATGGGGAGAAGAGTTTTGCACCAATATCTCCATTAAGTTGATGGAAGGGAACTAGTTCTCTCCTTGTTTCTTCCCACAAACATGGTACAAGCAGGGGGTTCTGCACCCAGAATTCAAAATCCACACAGATCCTGTGAGATCTTGACATCAGGACCATCCATGCTGAAGCTTTGTGCCATTCTGCACCAAAAGCTAGGCCCCACTCCAATGTTCTCTCTTGTTTCCCAGACAAGCTGCTGCACCTGGAATTCCCCAGAACCACTATCTTTAAACTCCTCCCCAGGACTCTTTAATAGCCAGGATGGTGCTAGGTATCATCATTTTGAAAAAAAGGTAAATTCTACCACCCAGATTCAACAGCACAATGACGGAGTCAGGTCAACATCACACAGAGTCAGCAGCAGTTGGCTCACATGCAAAACTTTTCATCTGCAAAGCACTTTAGGCTTGATCTGCCATCCCCCCAGTGTAAATACCCTCCTCTCACAGATGGGGAAAATCAAGGCATTGGAGGTAAGTGACGTGCCAGAGGCCAGGGAGAGAATCAGTGTCACAGCTGGGATTGGAGCTCCAGCTCAGGCAAACTGAGGCTGACTAGGAAGCATTTTAGGATCACCACCTTGCATTTCTGCACCACCCTCTGTCCGAGGAGCTCAGTCTGTTATGAGCATTATACAACTAAGCCCTAAATCGCCCCTTACTGGCAGGGAAGTAGTGAAGGAGAGTTGGCCCAGGGTTCCTGCCTCTCTGCTGAAGAGTCAGTGTGACTATAAGTAGCCGGGGAGAGATAGGAAACAGAGTGCTTTGTCACTCAGCAGTAGCCCCATTGCTCCTTTTGTGGCCACCAGCCCTCCGTGTGGGGTCTCCGCTTAAATGTTGGAGAAGCAGCTTTTGGTTTCGTTGCTGGAGGAGCAGGTGGGGCTTTGCCCCGCTCCCATAGCTGGTTCATCTAAAGCATAAGTTGACACCTAAGCAAGCTGCTGATGCTGCTAGCGCTGGCGAGCCAGGGCTTGGGGTATGCAGGAATTGCACTCTGCACATTCACAGATGACACTAAGCTAGGGAGAGAGGTAGATACACAGGAGGGCAGGGATAGGGTCCAGAGTGACCTGGACAGATTAGAGGATTGGGTCAAAAGAAATCTGATGAGGTTCAACAAGGACAAGTGCAGAGTCCTGCACTTGGGATGGAAGAATCCCAAGCATTGTTACAGGCTGGGGACCGAATGGCTAAGTAGCAGTTCAGCAGAAAAGGACTTGGGGATTACAGTGGATGAGAAGCTGGATATGAGTCAATAGTGTGTCCTTGTAGCCAAGAAGGCTAATGGCATATTAGGGTGCATTAGGAGGAGCATTGCCAGCAGAGCCAGAGAAGTGATTATTCCCCTTTATTCGGCTCTGGTGAGGCCACATCTGGAATATTGTGTTCAGTTCTGGGCCCCCCACTATAGAAAGGATGTGGACGCATTGGAGAGGGTCCAGCGGAGGGCGACCAAAATGATTAGGGGGCTGGAGCGCATGACCTATGAGGAGAGACTGAGGGATTTGGGTTTGTTTAGTCTGCAGAAGAGAAGAGTGAGGGGGGGATTTGATAGCAGCCTTCAACTTCCTGAAGGGAGGTTCCAGAGAGGATGAAAAGAGGCTGTTCTCAGTAGTGACGGATGGCAGAACAAGGAGCAATGGTCTCAAGTTGCAGTGAAGGAGGTCTAGGTTGGATATTAGGGAAAACTATTTCCCTAGGAGGATGGGGAAGCACTGAAATGGGTTACCTAGGGAGGTGGTGGAATCTCCATCCCAAGAGGTTTTTAAGTCCTGGCTTGACAAAGCCCTGGCTGGGATGATTTCATTGGGGTTAGTCCTGCTTTGGGCAGGGGGCTGGACTTGATGACCTCCTGAGGTCTCTTCCAGCCCTAGGATTCTATGAAGGCTGCATACTTGGAAAAGCAGCTATGCACAGAAGTTGATACAGAATAATGGTGCATTAATTTTTTGGTGGATTCATTGCTGGTTTCAGAAAAGGAGAAGATACAGGTTTCTTTGACCCTCCTCTTTCTTGGACCTGTGAGAGAATGACTCCAGCTTTGCACAGGAGTGGAAGATTCACATACTCACAGAGGATGATTCAGACTTGGAAATGGGATAGGGAGCCATTCGCTGGTTTGAATCCAGAACATACTGCAAGCAATTAAAGGCTCTTGGCTAGTCAGTATGATTTATATCCAGCACATTGTCAAGTCCTACTGGACTAATGTCTACATTGTAACTCTGCTATTGTTGGTAGGACTGCAAAGGATATAATAAGTGTAAAGGTTACATATGGACCTGCAGAGGTTGCCTGTCTTTAGGTCATCACTGACACATTTTGATGAAGTGTGGGGAAAATCTGAACAGCTAGTGCTAGTTTGAAGATAAACAGACATTTCCCACATCAAGGGCATTAATCCAGTACCTATTCCCAAAATCAGTTTGAAAGAAAATATGTTTGTTTGTGAGCATCCACTCATATCTTTCTCCTAGGACTCATGATTATTTTGCTCTAGGGTAGCCCCACAAAAAGTTCCATGTAATGTAAATCATGTGACTGAAATTAACAAAACCGAGGACACTCAAAGTTAAAGCTGACAATCCAATCTCTCAGCTAGAGAAATTCATCCTAAAAGCCAAAAGCTGTATTTGAGTTGACAGAGCACACTTTCCGACCCTCAAAATGTTCAGCCCCCAAGTGAGTCTTTCCAGCTGAATTGTAATCCACTGATTTTTTAAGTTGTCTATTGCCAAAGCTTTCCAAAAGAGGGTAAGAATACCCTCTCTGGTCAATTTGTGTGCAAATTGAACAGCTCATTTAAGGACTCCTTTATTAAAAATATGTAAACAAGGGTCTTGGCCACAATGAAACAATTTCCTGGGGCAAACTTTATGGTCTGGTTTCCCAGAAACACACTGAAAACTTCACAAAAGTGAATGCTTTGCACTGTTTTGTCTGCAGCCACAAAATACTACATAGGGTCACACCCAGCAAGGATTTAACCTGCTCACTACTGACATGAACAAAACACGAGGGTGACAGCAAGAACAGATAGGTAAAGCTAACATATCAAATGCCTGGACTTTTTAACTATTTTTACTATGTCAAAAAGTCTGTTGGTGATTTCTACATTCATTTTGTACTTACTACACTGCAACCTTAATTACCTACTGCACTATTATTCAATACACGTTAATATCTAGGTAATTGAGATGGTCTTGTATATCAGGCCTAGAGTTATTATTAGTGAAGGTTTTGATTGCTTAGCCCATTGATCTCAAATTCCCACCCTATGGATCATCCTGGGCCAGAACAATTGCACTATGCAGCCCAGGACTCCCAGCAGGAATCCCATTCCCAAGCCCTGCCCCTTTCTTCTACCACCCTGGTACCTCTCCATGTGGGGGAGAGAGCAGGCCTCCACCCCCCCCAGTAGTCCCAAGGCCACATCCTCAGAGGACAGAGTGCCATGCTGGAGAAAGGCTAGAGGTGGTGGTGGGAAACAGAGACGCCATTCCAGATCTTGGGGAGGGGGGCGCTGACCTGTGCATGCCGTGATGTGAAGGGAGTGAGAGCATGAGGGGGCAGACTGAGTACAGAGGTTTCTGTAGTGTTACTGAGCATGCTCAGTACAAGCCAAGCACCAAATGGGGGTAGGAAACCAAACTCATCTGCCCTCCCCCCACACACAAATCATCTCTATCCAGGGGCTACTAAGGCACTGGAAAATTCTACTTTTTTGGAAGACAACTTAGTGGTTAGCAGACAGGAGCCCGGTATTTAATTCCTATATAAAATAAATAAAAATAAATATTAAACCCACTCAGCTCTAACACTAGCATATTCTGCCATCTCATGGTGAGTCACTTGAGAGACACTGGTTAGCCTTAAAACTTTTATATATATTCTTACTTTGTTACTAACTCTGTGGATGGGAGAGAGACCCTGTCAGGACTCCTGGGCTCTATCTCAGTTGTGGAAGAGGAGTGGGGTCTAGTGGGCTATAGCAGGGGGCAGATACATTTCAGCTCTATGTAAGAGCATAAGAATGGCCATACTGGGTCAGACCAATGGTCCTCTAGCCCTGTATCCTATATTCCAACAGTGACCAATGCCAGGTGCTTCCGAAGGAATGAACAGAAGAGACAATCATCATGATCCATCCCGTCACCTATTTTGTTTGTTTGAAATCTGCTGCTTATAAATTTATTTGGGTCCACTTCTTCTGTTATGTTAGTGAAAGGATTTACAACATTTCCTTATTCTATTTTTCCACACCAGGCATGATTTTCTAGACCTCTAACATTTCCCCCCGAATCTAGTCATTTCTTTTCCAAGCTTAAAAGTCCCAGTCTTGTTAATCTCTTCTCTTATGGAAGCTATTCCTTACCCCATAATCATTTTTGTTGCCCTTTCTGTACCTTTTCAAAATCCAATATATCTTTTTTTAGATTGGGTGACCAGATCCGTATACAGTATTCAAGATGTGGGCATGTGATGACTTTATATAGAGGCAATATGGTATTTTGTCTTATCTATTCCTTTCCTAATGATTCCCAATATACCATTAGATTTTTAGTTTTTAGACTGCCGCTGCATATTGAGCAGATGTTTTCAGGGAACTATCCACAAGGATTCCAAGATCTTTCTCTTGAGTGGTAACAGCTATTTTAGACCCCCATCATTTTTATATCTACAGTTAAGATTATATTTTTCCATGTCCATTACTTTCCATTTATCAATACTGAATTCCATCTGTCCTTGTGTTGTCCAATCACCCAGTTTTATGAGATTCCTTTGTAACTCTTTGCAGTCAGCTGTGGATTAGTCACCGTTTACCTCTTTTTTAAGTTTACCATTTTTTTTTTATAAGAAGTTTAATAGCAGTGGTCCAAATGCAGATCCCTGCAGCACAACACGGTACAGTGGTGTACTCAGCATTGTTTTCATGATGATCTAACAATCCTTCAATTGCTTGAACGCCCAATCTTTTGTTATTCTTAATTACCCTGCCTCCCTCTTTTTATATCAAACTCCCTGCACTAAAGGCAAAGCTACAAGCAGCATAAACTCTGTTGCATTTAAGAACTACCTCTGGGGTCAGGACATGGGCTTTAAGCAGATCTCAAGTATGAAATCCAGGGGTTCCAACTCAGGAGGGGCTACTGCCCCCATTCCCCAGAAATGGCGCTCTTGGAAGGAAGGGATGGGGCTTGGGGAATGGCAACTGACAGGCCTCCCCCAGCCCATCAGACCCCCTGGGCCAGATTGCTCAATTGCTCTGACCAGAAATGGTCAGCGGGCTGGGAATTTGAGACCCTTGGTTTAGACAGAGAGAAAATAACATGATAGTGTGGTTCTACATTAAAAAGTGATTCTGAAAAAAGTTGTTCAACTGCTGTCTGTATGTCTAAGCCAAAAGTGTTTACTTTATTGACCATGATATATTTTACTACTTTTTACACTTTCATTAAACAGGATGCTATAAACTGGAATAAGCAGATTGTACATGGTTTGCAGATCATATGATCATGTAAAATCCCCATTGAACAGTACAGAAAGACAATGTGATGGTGAGTTCTATTGTTTCCATATTAATTTTTTACTGTGATGCATCAATATGATGTAAATCTAATGTTCTGTGACTCACTAGCACTCTTACTAACAAAGTGTTACTATGATTTTGGGTTATCCACTGTCTCCGTTATAAGTTTCATATGTGTATGGGGTAGGGGGAGGAAATCATATGTATTATAAAATTTGTTTTGTTCAAGTTAAACATTTTGGTAAGGAAATCTAACCTGGCACTTCATGATTTTCGGAACACAGGACAGAATAAGATAGGACGAGTCTGACTCTGTTGAATGATTTTTGGTTTGTTCCTTGAAAAATCCTTACTGATTATATACTCAAAGAAGTTCAGACATTTGAAGAATTCTTGCTGGACAACCACTGTCTGGTATAACAGAGTTTTCATTTTCATTACACAGACACCTTTCACACTTATGTGGGTTACCATTACAATTATTTGCTCTCTAAATTATAGAAGTAGTAAATCCATATTTTTGATGACAGGCAGAAAGAGATCATGTTGATGAACGTAATGTCATGTAATAGCCAAGTGAAAACTGATTGTGAGTTTGACTGATATCTTCACAGTCCCTGAGATTCAACTTCATTGCAAAGGTTAAAATCTACACTTCCAAAGCCAGCTAGTAGAAGTCCCTGGTGAGTTTATATGAAATTCAAGAGATTATCACTTTAGGCCATTCTGTGCTATGTGACGTATTTGTTTGGGATGTGAAAGGCCTGAGGTAAACTGCAGATACAGAAGCCCTCATCAAAGAGGGACATCACAGGACATAAGGAAGGGCACAGTGAAATGTACCACAGTAATAAAGGGAACCCTGAATCCTGCAATCCTTGAAAAAGAACTTAGAAACCCTGGGGAAGAATGCAGAGTGACCTTGCAGAAAAGGACAAATATACTGTTCCCTGTAATAGTGGGTATTCAATGGGCCTGATTTTCTAGTTCAGCATAAATCTGGGGTAACTCTATTGAAGTTTATGGAGTTACATTAGTGCCTGAGAAGAATAATGCATAGATTTTCAAAGGATGTCAAAAACAATGGCTTTCAGCCTCAAGAATTTCAGATATTCTTTTGTAACAGGATACCAAACATAGTAAATCAGCTTCTAGCATCCAGCATCATACTGACTCATGGAGAATCTTGTCCAAACATTAAATATCACAATAGAAAAAGATATTCACCCACATCAATATGCTATTTTGTAACCAAATTTGAAGTTCTCTAATTGCTATTTCTCAAAAAAAATTACTCAGTTATTTTTAGTATCTTATAGCCAACCTCTCATAAAATAGCAAAGCAACTAGAAAAAACACCCCTAAACAGGCAAGAAAAATGTAAAAACAAAAGAACAAAGTACTCTCTCCTGAACAAGAAAACAAGAAGGTAGAATTAGAGATCCAAATCTCAAAGCAGCTGGAAACCTGGCAGATTCAGCTACCTAGTTATTGATCCATGCTATGCATCTGTAAATCCAGAATATGGATTAGTGTGCTAAGCACCTGATCCACATCTCATTGGTGTCAACTGAAAAGCCTCCATTGACTTCACTGAGCTTTGTATCAGGCATTGAGTTCAGTAGGGTATTTACATTTTCCATTATCTGTAGCAAGATCAATTTTATATTTTCAAGGTCCGCAAATACTGAAGATTGAGAAACCGAGTCAAAGAAAATATGCCCTAAATTGAAGCTCAATTACTTTAATTTTAAAAAATTATTTTGTTGTAATTAATTCTTTGTTTAGCAAAAACAGAAAAAATATTCCTGGGTAATCCCATTTGACAATGTATTTCTAATCCCTCCTAAACCATCCACACATTTTCTTTATGACCTTGGGGCAGGTTGCTTCTCCTGTTTCTCAAAAAGTCCAACTGGAAAATTGGGAGAAAACATACTGAAAAACAGACATTGTGTCAGAGCTGAGCTCTCATAGCTAGTGAATTGCAAAAGCAACAAAGACAAGCATGTCTGTGAGTTGGAGGCCAATTGCACAAGCCACATATGGTGTATCTTCCTAGGAGACGTAGGATGTGAACAAATGGAAATTTGTTAGGAATTTTGCCAGGGCCGGCCCACAACATTTGGGCACCTGAGGCGGGGAGCTCAAATGACGCTCCCATGCCCCCTCACTTGGGCCAAAACTTGGCAAGGTCTCAATTTTGCCTTCTTCCTGTTCTACTCCTCTCATGGTACTGCTCTGCTACCTACATATGCACCAGCAGCAGACACAATTTTCTACACTCTGGGTCCTAGTGGCGCCCTCCCACACACACACATTCTGGCACCTGAGGCGGCCACCTCAGTTCACCTCATAGTAAGGCCAGCCCTGAATTTTGCTGATGTCACAAAGACAAGAGGCAAAGTCCGCTCTTTTGTGGCACTACAGAGGTAAATCATTTCAGTTGAGTGTGTTCAGCAGTACCAGCTGAACATGACAGAAACCCTAAATGATAAGGTCTTGACTATAACTACCATTCAGAGCTTTATAGACCAGTAATACTAATTTAAATTGAACCTGTCACTTGACTGGCAGCCAATGTAGAGAATGTAATACTGGCTGAATATGGTCACAATCCTATGAGAAATTGTGCTGATGCATTACAGCATGCTGCAAGCAATGGATCATCTCATCAATAACCCAGCAAAGAGGGAATTACAATAATCAAGCCTCAAGAGCACAAGGATATATGTTACCATTGTCAGGCTGGTGCAAGATACATAAGGATATCGCATAGTTGAAAACCGTATTTCCTAACTGCTTCTGGCTTTCCATAGACACAGCATGGTCAAAAATAACACCAGGATTTTTAATCTGACTCAGTCTATAAATGAGGCCCTCAAATCAGAAGAGGCAAAAAGGAGGAGCTACTTATCCCGGTCTTCTCAGGATTGAGGACAGAATAACTCTGATGCATCCAACTAGCAACATCATTCAAGCATTCCTCCATACCCGAGACCCCAGAGCCATCCATAACCATACATAGAATATGCAGTTGTGTGGGAACCCAAAAATTTGGGGCACTATTGGGTCTTAATGTCCACCCACTCTCTTCCTATCCCTGTTTTGTAGCTTTTCTTCCTCAGAAGAATCTCTAATAAACTTAAAAGTGAAAAAAAGCCTGACAGACCTATTAGCAGACACTGAAACTGTGAAAGAACCACTCAGGTGGTAATAAAGCCATAACAGACATCTGTCAATGCCCGCTATGTCCTGTCAGTTCCTGAATTTACTATGTTAGTCTACAGGACCTTAATTTAAAATTTGCTTAAAATAATCTTTTATTTGTGTGTTGCTGAAGATTATAAAAATCACATCTCTAAAAAATTGTCATTCCCCCATCTGCCACTGGGCATAGGGGCAATGGTTTAATAAAACTGAAAATAACCCCATAAATCCTAAGGATGGCCCTGCTGAAACCAAACTCGCAAGGTCTATGGGACAAGATCTATATAACTAAGTATTATCAGCATACTGATAGTGTTCTACTTCATGCTTCACCATGATCTCCTTAAGTAGCTGTATGTACACAATAAACAAAATTGGTGGCAAGATTAATCACTGTGGAAAGTCATGTTTCAAATCTAAATTTGTCCCCCACACTCTGAGTTAAAGTCCCTCTCTGTCCCCTATCTAGCTTGTTCAGCCAAGTGCTCTCAGACCAGACCTATAAGAGAATTAATGCATATGCATATGAGAGGGAGAGGACAGAATAACTCCCTGAGTACAGAACAAACTTAATTGGCTCCTTGACAGGAGGCACCCATTCACTCTCTCAGCTAGTTTTGCCTGATAGTTTTGCCACTGACTTTAGTGGGAGCAGTATTGAGGCCAAGTGAGGCAGAAACTGCAACTCAGGGTCAAATTTTGCTTATTCTTGGTTTTGTACATTCAACTTTAAAATAATTGTTTGACAAAAGTAATTCTTGAAAAGCTTTGATTTTCTTCATTAACATCAATAGAATTTGAATTTATTCCATCTCAATTTTGAGTATTTCCTATTTTTACTAGCAAAATGTTTTTGTAAAATCTTATTTATAAAAAAATACTGTTTTAATTAATGAATTAATTATCATGTTCTGAAAAATCCCTGATGGTTCTCTGAATTCAAACAACACAAAGAGAGGAACAATTTTATCCCATGCATTTATTAAGAGTTATGGGTTTTAGCACAAGCCAATTTCAGTTGTATGTTTTCAGCAGTGAAATTCTGAATTATTACAATATTAGTTAGAAAGTTATATTGTCAAGCAAGTTAAAAAATATTTAGTTAAAACTGAAAACTTAATAATAATAGCTAATCTATTATATTTCACAGATTAGCTGCAAAAAGGATCATGTGGAGGAGAGAAGTTATGATACAATGAAAAAGAGGATGTGCTGAATCTGAAATAAATTGGAGTCCAGTGCTTAGACACCTCTGTGATAGGCGCTCTGGAAATATAATAGATTAGATGGAGCGCATATGCTAAGAGAATGGGGTTTTTTTTATTCACTGAATCTTAATGATGTAACATTTGATCATACTATCCCAAAAGTGACAGTTAATTTAATAAACACTGGAAGTACAAAATAAGATCTAAACAAGAGGGAAAGACAGATTTGAAAAGTCCATAGTTCCTCCTCATATGGGAAATTGATAAAGGTTCCATAAGTTATGTGTACCTATAAAGTTCTATTCTAGAGTATAAAATGTGTTTAAAGACTAAAGAAATGATAAAATTCTTGGGCTAAATCCTGTTCAGATATGCCCATGCAACTCCCATTGACTTTGCAGAAAACTTCAGTATAAATTTTAGTACTTCATATTAGACATTCTATTAGTTTCCAGGATGTTTAACATACACTAAGTTTAAATATCAAGTAAAAATGTATACACCAAACAAAAAAAACCCCACATTAAATTCTAGTGACATTTCCTACATGTAAAATAGCAGCCATTTACTTGCTGATATTCTGTGTTCAGTGCTCTTTATAAATGCAGTAACATAAAGTTTGAGAAAGAAAGCATGAATAACTACACTTACCCATATTTCATATGTCAAAGTACTATCTCAATACTCATGGAGCACAGGGGAGCAGACTATTGATGTTCCTTCCTGTGGGGAACCAGCTAGAAGATTTACACTTTCTTGGTCACAGAAAATGCAGAGGGCTAAAACCACAGCCCAAGCAATTAAGTATAGTTCCATTGATGTTCAACTGATGTCAATGGAGCTTTGCCGATTTATGCCAGCTGAGGATTTAGAAAGTGAGATGGGATTCATAGACAATATGACCAACTAAAATCTGTTCCACAAATGTCTTCACCTGCTTACCTAACTGACCAATTGAAGCAATCTGGCATCAAAGATTGTAAGGCCAGGAAGCCTGGGAAAATGCTATTCTCCCCCCCACATTGGACCAAACCATTCACCATAATTGCAGTTTCGCTAGGATTTATTCTCAGCCTGCTCCTAGTTAATGCAATTTGGATCCTGGTAATAATGTCCTTCGGGAGTTGAGAGATACAGTTGCATAAAATGAGAAGCCATTGCTTTCCAAAGGCAGCTGATAGCTGCTGAAGAGAGTTGGGAGAATTAGGCTCTTGAACTGTTCCTCATGGTCTAGCCAGTGACTAAGAACAGATTCAGTACTCAATTCATTTCTAATGTTTTCTGTGTTGTGATGTTACAAAAATCCCAGTGACTTCCATTTAACAGTTTAGTTTCAAGACAGTTTCAATTCCTGCTGTGCATTGACAAACAGCTGAGCAAATGATGAAACCTGAATCTTTCATAAACATGTGCAACCCTCTCTTTACCCTAATAAAAAAAACTTTCTGAGTAAAGAGCACAGGGCAGTTCCAAAATTTTAGTTTCCAAGGAGGAAATTTTATACCAAAAATATTTACCGTACTTAGCCTCTTGGTTGGAGGACATGGGATACAGAAACTACTGTATTACTCTGGAGTGCAGTGAATGTTTGTTACTGGCTCTGTTGTCACAGTAAGTTTCTATGTATATCCTTATATGCCACATGGCAGGGAGTTTACTCTTCCGGTGATTACCTTTGGACGGGGAAACCTGAACCACTGACTGGAAGTAACCGTAATAGCAATCCTCCTTGGCAGCAAGCCTGAAGCCATATATTGTACATCTACAGGCTCCAGCCCTCCACCACAGATTTCATAGTGGTTTGTCAATACAGAGAGTGAGGGAAGAACGAGGCTATAAAAAGGGAGTATGTCTGAGAAAAGAATGTATACATAAATATAACATTAAATCAGTTGTACATGGGCACAGGCCAGTACTTGGCATCCGGTTGTAAAAGTAAGTGCAGATTTACTTATGCTCCCTAGTTATATTTCCCATGCAGTCATTACTCACACCATCAACAATTTCACTCTATTCTGTAGATCACTAGTTTCCAATTAGTGGAGCCTAAGCATTAATAATATTATGATCAAAAGTCAACAATCACGACTTTGAATCAGATTCTGTGCCCCATCCCACTACACTCAAGTGGTGCAAAGAAAAGAAAACATCTTCAGGTATGCTACTGGGAATTCCTCTTGTGTGTGGAGTGTTCGAGAGACACAAAGTTAGCATAGATGGCTTCTCTTGTCTTCCTCCCCACAGTGACTGGTACAGGAACTGAGCTGAATTGAGAGGGAGATATTGAAAGAGGAGTGGCTGGAGCATGCTACTATCTCTAGCTGCTATTTGGTACCTAGATATGCTGAGAACTCAAGAATGGACGAAGCAGAGTACCTCTGAGGTTGATGAAATAGTCTCTGGGTGCTTCAAATCACTATTTGTTCTGTATCTTTAGAACTGCTGCTTATTAAGCAGAATATTATTTGGGTTGTGTCTATAGAGAGGAAGATAACTAGAGCACATGAGAGGTATTGTGAGTGTAAGACAAAGTATTTAAGCAACATTGAAAAGGATAAAAAGGCTGGGGCAGCAAGGAATAATAAGAGGAGCACATACAACAAACCAAGCTAAGCATAAAATTTCCTCTGTAAAATAAACTAGGGAGAAATATGGCAACAGCATCTCCTTCTGTTATGTATTTCTCTAACTCTTTGCAAAGCCCAGCACTTCTTCATCTCTTGGGTTGCTACCTTGCCCTAAGCCAGGGGTGGGGAACCTCAGGCCCAGGAGCCAGATGCAGTCCCTGGTTTGTTTGGAGCCCCCTCACTCCAGCCTCCCTGCCATCCACCCACAGGGCTGGAGCATGCAAAATCTACTAGCCTAGTTCCCCCCTAGGCTCTGGTGTGCGAGGGGAATGTGAGGAGTGTCTTTTACCTTTTCAGTCAGGGGCTTCTCACATTGCTTCTCACTTGTGTGTGGCCCCTGACTGATTTTTCTGTGGGTCGGTAGCCCCAACCCAAAAAAGTTTCCCCGCCCCTTCCTGAAGCAGATGAATGAGAAGAGCAGCAGTGTCACTATGGAAGATATTCAGTTGCTAGCACTGCTAATGCTGCTATTCATCTCAGACATAATGTTGTCTATTCTCCTATGGATATGTGAGAAACTTGTTTGCTAATGCCTGTTAGAACTAATAAAATAATTCTCTGTTTAAACCCATCTTCAATGAAAAAAGGTTCATCTAATTCAATTTCTATTTAGTTGTTTAAATAATCAGTTAATTGAAAAGATGAACCAGTGAGATCATGAAAGTAGAATAGATACTGAGTCCAATATTTGAAGTCATACAATGTAAAGTGAGGAGAAAAGGTGTTAATCCTCATCTCATTTATCTAAATAAGACTAAGGGCCCTATTCTGACAGGAGCTAAGCACAAACTGCAAGATGCTCCGCACTTCAGAGGGGTCAGTACCTCAAAAATTTGAGCAAAATGTTCAAGCTTCAGTGTGTAAAGCCATGCAACTACATCCATATTAGGGCACATAAAAATTATATGATGTTCAGAACACTCCACAGCTCCTACTGACTTCAATGAATGAAATTTGTGTCATACTAGTCAATCATAAGTGTGGAAACTCATTCCATTAACCAAGGAAAAAAAACCAAGAACTTAAACATTTCTTGCAGATTACAGCCAGCTCCTATATTGGGACACAGACTCTTCCATGGACTCCCATATCTTTATGCCACAAATGTTGGCCAAGATAAAGGCACGTCTACACAGCAGGGCTAAAGCTGAAATAAGTTACACAACTTGACCTACGTCAATTGCGTAGCTTAAGTCAAAATAGCTGATTTAGGCTTTTGGTGCTGCCTACACAGCAGGAAGTCCGAGAAAGAGCACTCTTCCTCCGACTTCCCTTACTCCTTGTAAAATGAGGGTTACAGAAGTTGGAGTAAGAAGTTCTCCGGCTTGACATTATTTGACGTTGTCGAAATAACTGCTTGTAGTATAGACGCAGACTATGTTATTTTGAAATAACATCAGTGACTGGCCAGGGAAGCAATGAAAGGAGTTCTGAAGGATGGCAATCGAAACTAGGAAGCCAAATAATGACCCAACCTGTAATTCGGAAGCAGCACAATTTAAAATGTCATAGAACCTGGGGAATCTTTGAAATCTGCAGGAAAAAAGCTTCAACTATATGAATGGTAGTATCTGACATCTGAGTTCCTATACTTCAGAGTAGGATTAATATTAGTAATACCAGTATAATCTGAATTAGTTTTTTAACATCGAATTTTTCTCATACCAGTAGGATTCCTTAGTAACTCTACTGAAGCCAACAGAATTATTTTTTATTTACACTAGTGGAACTCAGGGCAGAATATGGTCCCTAATTTGTAATATTGCTGCTTCACTCTCTCTCTGCTGTGTGTAGGGGATATTATTGCTCTGAAGCAATATCCCATAGCAACAAAATTGTGAAATTCCTATTGTCTTTCTCCCCATCGTGCTTTGCTGAAGCAGTTCACTTAATTGAACATTAGGTAGGAAAATTCAACAGCTTACCTATCTCTCTGTCTTTGTGAAGCAGTTGTTTTCTTTTATTTCTGTTTAGTAGAGACCAACATTTCCTGAGACATTCCTGTATGATTTTGGCCTAAAATCCTAAAAGACTATGAAAGTTCTCAGGAGATTCCTTTCACGTCTGAACTTTAACTTTAATACTTGTTTTGAATCCAGCTCAGAACCAAAAATCACAGGAACAATATTTTCTTCTCTAACATGGCTGAGTAGCCTAAGGATGTTGACTGTACATTTGTGCTAAAGTCACCAGAACTCTGGAACTCCCATGGGATCACTGAAGGCACTAATGAGTATGTTGAAATCCTAACTCACTATCAACAGGAATAAATAGCATGTGCACTCTGGCTCAACTGGATCCAAACTCATTTAGGTGTCTGCAACTAAACCTGCTACCAATGAAGAGCGTCCCAGTGCTCTAGAATATATATTAAAAAAAAAAAACAGCGCACAACTTTCTACCTAGAGATACGGATGTGAATTCCCACTTCCCAACCCAGACGCCAACATGTAAAGATATTTAGTCCAGCTCAAATTTTAACCCTTTGAAGATTCTGGGCCAAAATCACTTTGCCTTTACACAATATGGTTCTGCTTCAGCAAAAGTCCAAGTCCAGGCACAGGTGTGGGGATTCTTTGTAAGAGGAGGGAGGTGATTGTACAAATACCATCTACCCTCCTTCAGGGTTCCAGCTTTCATTTCTGTTGGTTGTTCAACCAGGGTTCTGAATGTGGCTGCTTTAGCAGGCTTGATTTGAATTGAGTTGTACTGACTAAACCAGAATTCTTGTAGGGTTTGGGGAGTGGAGGGGTGAGAACATACATGAGAGTAAAAACACCCCCTTTTTAATCAGGGAGCAGCATGTGCTCCTCACCACACCAATCAAGTTCTAAAGGCCTGTGAAGGAGATGGGACCTGCACCCACTCCACAGATTTTGGATTGTGGATAGTATCAGCAGTAAGCATGGCTTCACTAGGCCAGGGACCCAAATGGAGAGAGAACAATTTTCAACCATTTGCCCACTTTTGTGCATCCACTATGGGCTAAATATATAGCTTTATGGATCACTGTATATCTATACTATAAAATACACTGGATTATACTATAAAATACAATGGAGATAGAATGTGGGTGGACTAAGTGGACCAAACTGAAGAAATTTTAGGGAACAAGTCTTGCAATTTTTTGACGCATTGGTTCAAAAAGTCACCTGATATACAAAATTTAGGACATCTGCCTAGATACTTAGCCTGGGTGCATATTTTATAAAATGCATATATATAAAAATATATAATACATGTCTGCCTAGGCATCTAGAGAATGAGGAGAATCTCTGAGTTAACTTTGATCTTTGATACATTGCCCACTCTGTCACATACAGAAACACCTCCTTAGTGACACTCAGTGTCGAGCTGATTAAAGGAATAATGAATAAAGATGAATAAAACTGCTTTTTCTATCAAGCAATATTTGCAAAATAATCAGGGAATTTTATTTTGTTTTTCTAGCTTTAGCTTGTGACATTGTTTGCACCTCTGATTTTCACCTTTCACTAAGGGAGGGGGCAAAAAACCCTAACTTTGGGACAGTCTCTTTCAGTGAATTAAATGAAGACATTGACCAAAAGTTCATGCTGTGCAACAGATGTTCCAGGACTAAAAGCCAAAACCTTGAAACTCTTGTATTTCTAATGAGAGAACTGCTTTTTTTATTGCTATAATTGTGTTGCACAGCTAGATGCAGATAGAAATGATAAATGTGGAGATTTGTGTAGAAGTCAGACACTGCACAGGTGTCCTTTATAAATGTCAGATATGGAAAGACTGCTCCTTAGAGACTGGAGTTTTACAAAGCTGAGTGTTCTGCACATTCATCATTGAAACAGGCTGCATGCCATCACTCTAGGCCAAAGCAAAGCCAAGTGTTCTCAGCTAGACTCCACAGCACATCTAGTAATCAGCTATCCTAAAATGGAAAGCAGAACTTTTGTTTTAAAATTATCATGGGAAGCAGAATCACACAAACATCCAACCTCTTTTGCAGCTTTGAGTCAGAATCTCATTCCTTTTCCTCAAGATTTCCATAGAAAAAGGTAATGAAATTATTTCAGGAGGAAAAATGCTGCAATTTTCTCAAAGGAAGATAGTTTGCTGTCTCCTACTATGTTTTATTAAAGTCAGCAGTGGGTATGGGTTTTTTGTGTTGATGCCATTAAAACTTTTTCATATAGAAAAAGAAGGCTACCAACTGAATTTATGAATTTAATATCAATGCAGACACACAAAATGCAGACAAAACAAAATCCTAATGATCTTGCTCATGAATAGTTCTATGGCCTTCAGTAAGACTATCATATGGGTAAGCATACAGGGTTTGGTAATATTTCTCCCACAAATGACTTTATATTTCTTACACAAGCATGGTTTATAAATAAGACAGTCTAAAATAGTAGCCCAGTTTTTACTGGAACAGGTATTTAAAACTGTCACACCCTGCCATTAGAAGTAGTCCACTCCCTTTTTTGTTTCAGTTCTATGACAACTTACTTCCAAATTCACTGAGCCAATTTTACACTTTATATTAAAACAGAAAAAAATCTGATTTGTCTATTTCTTTGCTTTCCATCTGACACCTTTTCTCAGCATTAAACTGGTAGCCAAAGCACCTTTGAAGCTAATGCTAATGTTTCACCAAGATATAAGATATGAATAACCTTTTGTCTGGTCTTGGCAAAGAGATGCAATCATTTATTCCCCATGGGGGCAGCTGGGAGGCAAGGCTTGAGGAATGGGCGGGGCCTCAGATCTTCCTTCTAACACACTGGCCAATGCTGCTGAACCCGTGCAAGGGCCAACATAGGTGGTATTAATTTGCAGAAGCTATAGGCCAAACAACAGATTACTCCTCTTCTGGTGCAAGAGAGGGAATTGTGGCTTCTTCAGCATTGTTGCACAACCCCCTTCTTCAAGCTGGTTTTATGACACAAACTAGTCCTTAGTATGTCTTGAATTATCAAGACTTCTACTTTAATACATACATCTGTAACCACTCTTGTAAATATTAGCAATTACACTGCACACATGTTCCAAAGCATGACATCTTCTTGGAGAAGAGAGGCCTCCAAATATAGAAGGCATGTGCCTCATAAATTCTTAATAAGAGGGTCTACATTTACATCCTATTTGTTCTAGGATTAAGTAAACTAATAATCTCCATACAAGTGTTTATCATTGTAAGTATGTAGCACCTAAGCAATGTAACAGATTCTGTATGAAACTCCCAACTTCTGTCAAAGCCTGATTAAAAACACAGGTTTGTTGGTGTACATTTCCACAACCACACTATAAGAAAAATCCCATCCTTTACCTGACCACACATGCATCCAGAGTGGCTATTTCAAGACACAAAGCAATGTGTATCATGTATCTAACTACAGACCTTGGGCTGTAAGACTGAAATGTTGTCAGTGCTATGGTATGAATTTGCCCCTCTCAAAGAACAAAGATTTGTAATGACTTTCCAAGCATTTTATAGGAGTCAGCCCCATGCCAGATCAACTAATTCAGCAGAAAGCTCAAAGGGATTTTTAAAGGATTTTTCTTCATTTAAGAGGACTGAAACTAGGTCCATACAGATTCACAGGAAGAGGAAAGTTCCCAAAGCAATGTTACCCAACTTGTTGGGCTGACTGTCCAGGAAGACACCAGAGTAGCCCCAGGATAGTTGGCCCAAATTGAGGAACAATGGATATACAGAAAGTTACATTACTTAATATCCATCTCACATCCAAGGAAAATGTACAAATATGGATAAAATATTCCACAGACCTTTGAAAATCACCCTCCTTCCTTCTCCAGACTTGTGGCTTCTTCTTCTGCAGATGGTAGCAGGGGCAGCTCATGTGTACAAGGCTGAGGTGCTAAAGAGAGACTTCTAACCCAATCTTATAAATTATTTTCTGTTTATATCACCCCACCACCATATCTGATGGGTGTATACCACCAATAGATGCTCCCTGCCCATATTGAGTTCCTTGCAGCTTTCTCAGAAATGGCAAATAAGAGCCCACAAGTCAAGGGAAAGATATGCAGGAAAGCAAAAGATGAGAAAAAAGAGAAAAGGAAAAAGAACAGGGAAAAAAGCAAAGGACCTGAGAAAGGAAACAAGAACATATGAGAATGTGCTGGTATAAGACATCAATGAAACAAGATGAGGAAGGGACGGCATGCATACATCAATCGACTTCAAAAGGAGCTCTAATGGAATAGGTTAGGAACCACTCCCTCAAGGAATTATACATTTCTGCCTTCCTATTTCTGATAGCCACTTACCTTTATGTTGACTTCAATGAGGTTGTGGGGTTGTAAATAAGGTCAGTATTTAGGCTGGCAAATACAGGGTGGCTTTTTTCAGAAATGTTCAATGTTCTAACTCTGTTCCACTTGACTTATCTGGTAGAGTGAAACCTATGCAGAGCATGTGTGAAAATCTCATCCATAATGTTCAATTCGGATCCTACACTAGTACAAATCGAGAAAAACTCCACTGACGTCAATTAAGTTACACCATTGTATGTGAGATCAGAACCAAACCCTTGAGCTTTAACCCTAACTCTTGCAAAATACATCAGGTATTCCATCAATTTCCTTAGGCCCTCAGAGGCATAGCAGTTGTATTCAGAAGAACAGAAACAGGTTTCATTCCCAAATAATTAATTTTATATGCAAAAAGCACAATATGAAGCACTGAGGTAAAACTATGTAAGTAGTGAAAGAAGTTGGCTGTCATCTTTTGGCATGAGGGAATAATCATGTGAACTGCATATCACAATTTTATGGCCCTACTGTATCTACCCTTACATTTCAATAACAAAAGCACTTTTCAAAAAGCACCCATTTTTAGTAAACATGTAGAAGACCTGATATAAAAGCTACTCATTTTAAACCTTCTGGGTTCAATAATACACAATGGCAAACCAAAAGAATCTCACCAGTAAGTTGGTTCATTTCTAGCAATATTACACAGAACATTAAAGAGTGTAATGTGAAATACGAAACCTAGCCACCTCCGTCAAAAACAAAGATTTTTAAATGTTCCTTGTAAGTGAAGTGGACACTTACCAGCCAAGGAAGACAAAATTGAGTCCCAGCATCAGGTCTCTTCAAATTCTCTCCCTTGGGGCTTGCTTTATTTTCAAAAATACAAATTCCAAATCAGAACAAAGCAGTTCAAACAGAGGCCATTCTAGCTTCATCCAGCTAGGAGTAGAGAACACATGCTCTCTCCCCCTATTCACCTTCCTCTTCTATTCACCTTCCTCTTAATTTTTTTACCCAGATCCAGATCAGCCATGTGATCCTCAGGAACAAAGCAGCCTTTTTCATGCTGGGCACCTTTACATCTTGTCTCGTTTCTAATAAACAATATGACTCACAACTTAAAAATAAGCACTTTTAAGGGGGTTGCCAGTAGAACAAAATTACAAACTTGAATCAACTTCAGTTAAATTAAAGAAACAATATTAAGGATTATGCTCACAGTATCATTCCCAGCAAGTCCTATAGAAATTTGCCTGCCACATTTGGGAGCAACATAAAAGAACATGGATTAAGGACCCATTTAAATATACATTTATAATAATAACAATTTACTATTTGATTTATCAAAGTACCTGGCACTTTATAACACGCTTTTGAATATACTGAAATCATTGTTAAATAGAGTAAATGCCTGTTTCATAACTGTTTGTCGGGAATACGTACTATTTGTAACAACTTGTAATTGTATTATTTGTTCAGAATTTAATGTATTAATAATGTGTATTGTTATAAGATGATATGTAATAAGTTATGAAAGAGCATGGTGCCATCTGGCAATCATTTAATAGATATTAATAGGCCATTTAATAATGGAACTTTAAGTTAAGGTGTTACCCAACTTTGTTCCTTAAATATTTTTCAGTTTATTTAAATTGTGCCAAGGAGACAACTTTACAACATGTATGGGAATTATATAGCTGGAAAGCTTTCGGCTATTGGCACAAAACCTCTCTAAAGCAATCCTTACTGTATTAGGGATTAAGCTTTCCAATCATAGTGGGAGGCACAGCTTGTAAAACACCATTTCTTCAGCCAGAGAAATCTTGGATCTTAAAGGAGAGCCCAATCCAGCACATCCTTACTTAACTCAATGGGATTACATTGGGGGCCCTTTCACACAAAAAGTAGTCCCTGGAGCAACTGATGGCAATCAGGGTTGCTGCCTCTGCCCTTCCTGGCAAATAAAAGAGAACAGAGCTCACCTGACCTCTATTAATGGAGAATGAGAGTCTGCAGCTCCTGAACCAGACCCCTTGGGTTGCTGCTGCATCCACACTGCTCCCTGACAGTTCTACTACTGACTAGAGGTTTGGAAGACCTAAGGTCTTACACGCTATTAAAGATACCACCCACCACCTGATTGGGCCCAGTACATTATTTAAGCCAGGAGGAGAAATAGGAAGTTGTCTGTGAAATAAGATGGATCTTGGCTTGCTGCTGCTATGCTAGAGACCTGTTGTCAGCTACCTGACTGCTGACCTCATCCCTAGTCCCGGACATTGACTTACAGATCCACAGGAAGAGAATCCCCGCTTCTGCCCTCAGACTTCTTTCAAGCCCTGGAACCTATTGCCCTGGTGCCTGGCTGCTCTGGCTCTGACCTAGGCAATGGCTCTTTGGCTTCCAACCCAACACTAACTTGCCGCTTTGGCTGCTATTTCCTGACTGACCCAATTCTGACTTTTGGCTCTTGAAATGCCAATTGGTCCCTGGTTCCTAAATAGCAGAGCAGACAGCCCTCATCCTGATTGCTGGCACCAGTCTTCCACAGACTTGAACAAAGACTTTCAACACCCTCTTTGCTTAGGGGAATCTATTACCATTCAAAAAAGCAAGCAGTAGATGTAATCATTGTTAATAAAGATATTTATCAATGCTAGAGACCTCAAAAAAACTAACACCCAGCATCTGACCTCCCATTTCTAAACAGGCTAATTAAGCAACTGTCAAAAACCAGCCTCCAATACCATCTTCCGGTGCCCTGGTCTCCACACAATCGGGCTTCTGTTAGGTACCCTGTATTGAGCCAGCATGTGTTGATAGCCTCATGACTATAAATAAGGGAAGTAAGTCCACTCTGCTGGATCTTTCTTTAGCATTTGATACCATCAATCACCAAAGACCTGCCTAAGAAATTGTATGAGTGAAGAGACACATCCTTAAATATCTCAGGGTCTTCCTCATAGACAACTGTCCCTCTACCTCCACAACCTTCTTATTGTGGAATATCACAAGTCTCGGTCCTCTCCTCTGTATTATTCAATGTAAATAATTGAATGTACTGTAACAGATGTTGACAATAATTAGGTTTAAATAAAACTAAATGTTAATGGACCCTTGGGTGGTAAGGTGTAATATTCATTGTTTAGTTTAGACTCTTGCCCAACCTATTCCCTAAAAGTGGCCATTCGAGCCAGCAGAGCATACAGGTGAAGGCAGCTACTTGGTCTTTGCTTCTCTCACATCCAAATCAGAGTCCTTCCAGCAATTGATATTGATTTCCAAAGAACATCGCTTACTACAAACATGGCTTCATCCATGGAGTTAGTGCCCTAAACCAAAATCTAGGAGCACACCAGAATACAGTGATCCCAAAGTGAGTATTCTTCTCAGTTCCATTTACTGCCACTCTGTAGCTCCTAAGTACAGACCCATCTTAAGACCCGGCACAATGACAAGTAAATGTGTATATGAATAAGGAAATGTAATTCAAGGACTTCTATCTCTTTCAGAAGCCAAGTAGGATTTCTATGTCTTTCAGAAGCAAGCTCCATTTTATGGGCTGATTTTCAGTTATATTGTTGTCCCTGTGCTGAATGGTAACAGATGTCACAGTCTTGCAGGTTAGTTTCTTCTCCACTAGGAAATCAGTAACATGAAGGGTATACAACTTATTTATTTTTCTCTGTATGCTCCAGTCCTTAACCACGGGTGATCACAAACAGCACACTGGCAATCCCTTCTTTCAGGGATCTCAGCCCTATTACTAATGTCCTGTTCCTAGGGAAAAACATAGCCTTAAAAAATGACACTAGTTAGAGAGTAAGGCAAACACTAACTCCCTTCCTTCTTGCCAGAGTTCTACCAAAGAAGTGCATAACAAAAATTAATAGCAATAAAAGCATTTATTCAAAGACTCAACAGAACTCACATACTAAGGAAAAGAACTTGTGAGTCCTTACATAATAGCACCATCTCTTAACTCCTCTAATAAGAGTATTTATTCTAAGTGATGTAACAATGATAATGTTCTCCTGATGCCATATCAAAGACTCACATACTCCCCTTTGTGCCTTGAAAAGGCTAAATATCTATAGGGTTGAAATCTACCCCCTCACATTTGTACATCAAGCATTTTGCACAGTTCTTGTGCTGTACATCTAAAGATAATAAACTTCCCCTCCTGGAGGGAGGGACAATGATGGAATAAATAGGGCAGGAGGCACTGGTCAACAAAAGTGTAAATGCTGGGATCTGTATAAGAGAAACCAGTAGATGTCTGGCCTTTTAATACCTTGCTACTGAATTCCAAGTCCCATCGAGGGTTCCTGATATTTCTGTTTGATATACCTGCCTCCATCTCCTTTTCCCAATGCATATGCCACATCTATAGTATCGAAAAGTCATAGCAGGGAGTGGAATTCCTGCTACTAACTGTACTTTAAGCAGTCTGTTAACTGGTGGGCTGTGGGAAGATAAATTTGCTGTGCACACCTTCTTATGGCCATGTCTTCTAGCTGTGCCAGGGATTGCGGTGACTGTGGGAAAAAAGCTATTTGGTAAAGGAACATATTTAGCTGCCTTTCAAATACTCTGTTGAAAAAAAAGGAGTCTGGAAGGTGATGTGGAATCTGTACTGTTCTCTTCTGTGATGCATGGATAGAGAAGTATGTGATCCTAAATAACAGCTACCTAAAATTGTCCTGTTGTTGCCTTGGATTTTATATTTTGGATTTTATATTTTAAATATAGTAATTTGAATTATGTTGTCCTAAAAACTTCCATCTGGTGTCCTTTCAAAATCTTTGTTTGGATATTAAAGCACTGTAGCTGAAATCATGTCCAGGGTGCTCAGGTGCACAGAAGACCAAGAAAGAAACCTATGAATAGCATGGCAGTGAAAGGCCCAGTGAATTCTGGCAAGATTCCTAATGAACCCAGGAAGGTGAGTAACACATAGCACCTCCTCAACCACTCTGGACCTGCATGTTGCATATCAAAACCTCAGGTTCTTCTCCCAGAAGAGAAGGAAAAAGTGTTTTTCCCACAGAATGGCTAGGGCAGAGAGGGGCATTCCCACTGGCCTCGGGATCCTCCAGCTGAGGGAAGGGAATTAGAGCTACTCCAGGCAGAAGGAGGGGGCCCCTGGCTCTAGCCATGGGGGCAGACCCACAAACAGAAGGGGTGGAGCTGGGAGCTAGCTTCCCAGAACAGAAGCTCTACCCATCACCCATGATAATTGTATAAAGTCCTGAGTCTCCAAATGCAGAAAGAATCAAGTAGCAGGAAATAACTTGTTTTGCTCCCTGCACCAAGAGCACTATTTTAGCCTGCAACCCTGATCCAAAAATGGTTTCTCACAGGTTCAACCCGCAGCTTTTAGCTGATCCATCAAACTGCCTTCTTCATTCTATCTGCTCTTGCATGACCTCAGTTTCTGCAAGATCTCTCTCTATCTATCTATCTCTCTCTGACACACACACAAACATACAAAAAGCAATATTCAGCCAAAAGCTCTTGGCAGATTCATATACATCTTGGCTGTGTCTACACTGGCATGATTTTCCGGAAATGCTTAAAACAGAACAGTTTTCCGTTTTAAGTATTTCCGGAAAAGGAGCGTCTACATTGGCCCGGAGTTACCGTTATAACGATGCGCTTTTCCGGAAAAGCGCGTCTACATTGGCGGCACGCTTTTCCGGAAAAGCAGAAGCCCGGAGCCATTTTGAAGAGGGCAAAGGCCACCAGACCTTTCCGGGGGCGGGGCCAGAGCGCCATTCAGACACGTGCTTAAAGGGGTCTCTCCGGACAGCCGTTGGTCTCCTGCTCCTGTGCCTTGGGACCTCTGCCAGGGACTGGCACCCTTAGCAGGTTCGCTGGTTGCCCTCTGAGTTTTGGGGACACCACCCTTTGGCCCCAACTGCTTTTCCTGCGTTTTGGTTTTTCTGCCCTGCTCTGTCTGCCATGGAGCCGTGGGTGGCCGTGTGCCTGCTCGGGCCCCTGTTGGAGCTGTACAAGTGCCTGCAGCTCGTGCTGCAGGCCGGTGCCCTGCTGTTCATGGACCAGGAGGCAGAGATCGCATTGGACTCCTCACCAGGGAGGCCCTGGCAACCCTGTGGCATCAGCACCCCACCGTGGAGAGGCCCGTCTGGAGTTTCGAGCAGCACCGACTGGTGGGAGCGGCTGGTCCTCGGACTATGGGACGACCAGCAATGGATCAGGAATTTCCGGATGAGAAAGCGGATCTTCCTGCAGCTGTGCACCTGGCTCACCCCCGCGCTGCAGAGAGCCACCACCCGGCTGTGGGCACCCATCCCCATCAAGAAGAGGGTCGCCATCGCGCTGTGGAAGCTGGCCACACCGGACAGCTACCGCCGTGGCACAGCAGTTCGGGTGGGAAGATCAACCGCCGGAGTGATCGTCCATGGAGGTAAGTCCCAGGGGAGTGGGATGGGGGGAGGGTGCTGCACTCCAGGCCCAGGGACAGCCAAGACTCCAGGCTGGGTCGCCCAGGGGTTTGGGCCGTCCCTCCCTTGCACAGGCCCGGTGGGGGGGTGGGGCCCTGGTGTGTGTGTGTGTGTGTATGTGCGTGTGCGTGTGTGAGGACAGAGGGAATCAAGGGGGGGGGCCCAAGGGAGCGCACACTCACCCCTGCCGTATGTGATGTGTTCCCTTGTGTTTCTCTGCACCCTTCTGCAGGTTGTCCACGCCATCAACGACGTCCTGCTCCCGAGAGTCATCCGCCTGCGCGACGTGGATGATACCATGGCCGGCTTCGCTGCCCTCGGGTTCCCCAACTGCGGGGAGCCCTGGACGCCACCCACATCCCCATCCGGGCCCGGAGCATTGAGCAGCCCATTTCATGAACCGCGTACTGCTCCATTGTTCTGCAGGCCCTCGTGGACCACCGGGCCGCTTCCTGAACATTTACGGGCTGGTCCGCCGGCACACGACGCCCGCATCCTCCGCAACTCTGGACTGTTTCGCAGGTTGGAGGCGGGCACCTACTTCCGGCGGACTTGACTGTCGGGATGTGCCTATGTCCATCTGCGTGGTCGGGACGCGCCTACCCCTGATGCCCTGGCTAATGCGGCCTTACACGGGGCAGCCGGACCGGAACCGGGCCCGGTTCAACGACCGCCTCAACCGGGCCCGAAACCCAATGGAGCTCGCCTTTGGACGTTTAAAAGCCCGCTACCGTTGTTTGCTCACCCGTCTCGAGATGGGTGAGCGGAATGCAGTGGAGGTACTGGCCGCGTGCTGCGTGCTCCACAACATTGTGGAGCGCAGTGGGGAGGCCTTCCTCCCTGCATGGATGGCAGCCGAGGCACAGACGTGGGAACAGCCCGACACAGCTGCCGACCGCCAGGCACGTCAGGATGCGGTGCGCATCAGAGAGGCCCTGGTGGACATGTTTGCCCAAGCCCCGTAGTAGGGTCACCTGGGTCTCCCCAGACTACTCCCTCCCATCCCTTACCCTTCCCCACCCCCTCCCCTTGCCTCCCCCCCAATTGTAAAGCGTCGGGTCAAAGCACATCGGCCGTCATCGTGACTGTTCGTCGGGCACGTCGAGCGTAGTTAGGGTTTTTCTTTTTAGTTTAGGCTAGGGTTTAGGCCACCATCGCCTGTCCCGAAGAACAGCGAAGAGGATTCGGGAGTTGTGCGGAAGGCTCAAGTCAGCGTACCTGATTCCAGTCGTCTTCGAGGGATCTCCTGGCTGTTCCTCTCCTGAGGCCCGGAAGGACCAAAGGATTGAGGTGGCCAGCAACACTGCCCAATTGTCCTCCCTGAGCCTAGACTATGTTTAATAATCTGTAGTGTGCATCTTCTAACCGTTCTTGCTTGTTTGTGAGCTATGTAAATATAGTTTGTGGTTTACATTTTACTGAAAAGTCTCAGTATTTCTTTATGCGCCACAAACCAATGACCACTTACAAAGGGCCCCCCCGGTGATAGAGTAAAGAATTTGTTGTCCACAGTTTGTAACCCTGTTAAATTTAAGTGGCTAATTGGCATCTCAAATCATTTCTTACAGTTACTACAGTAACACAATAACCAACACAAGAATGAACAGAAAAATAGAAAACTTTTTATTTACAAGGGGAGACCTTCAACTGGGACGGGGCAGTTACTGCAACGGGCGGCCCCTGCGAGCGCTCCTCCGGCGCTGGACCTGCACAGGCTGGGCAGACCGCGTCCGGGCAGGCTGCACGGGGAGGTGGGCAGGAGCAGGAGCAGGAGCAGGAGCTGGGGCAGGGGCAGGAGCAGGAGCAGGAGCTGGGGCAGGAACAGGGGCAGGAGCTGGTATAGGAGCAGGGATAGGAGGGGGCATGGGCTGTGCTCCGGGAGGGATGGCGGGGGCATGTGGTCCGGCCATGCCATAATGGATGGCATGCACTACATGTGCCGTGAGCATGTCCATAGAGGCACGATCCTCTGCACTCTCTCAGGAAGGCAGCCCAGCCCTCCTGCCGCCACTGCAGGTCCCCTGCACCCGCCGGCAATGGAGGCCTGGATGGCCTCCACGGCAGTCACGTGGCGGCGCAGAAGCTGGTCCTCTGCCGCAGGTCTGCGCCTCCGGGGTTGGCCAGCTGGGGTGCGCTGCTGCCGCAGTGGAGGGTCTGGTGCTGGGTCCCGCTGCAGGAAGAGAAGAAAGGATGGGTCAGTCAGGCAGGCTGTCCACTGTCCCCACACCTCATGCCCTCCACCCTGAGCCCAGGTGACCCCACAGTTGTGTGGCTTGGGCCCACCTGCCCCTCCTGCCCCTGTGTTGTATGTTGTCAAGGAGGACCGCCCCTGGAGTAGGGTCATCCCTCCAGTATTGTAAGCACCGGTCTGTATCCTGGCCCCGTGGAGGGCGGGAGGGTGCTTGTGCTGCGTTCACCTGTGGAACTCCCTGCCGGTGGAGACTGTGAAAAGCTTTGGGCTAATCACTGGTGTTTGACAGGGAGCGAGATGCATCCCCACACAGTGCCTGGGAGCACATCTGGCAGAGGCGGTCTGGGCTCTCAGATCCTCGCGTGGGATATCTCCTGGACGGAACCAGAAGAGTGACTGGGTGGGGGTGTCCCATCCTTGCAGCAAAACTCAGGGGCCCTTGTCCCTCCCACTATCTCTCCCGCAAGGCCGGTAGCCCAGGGACATGTGTGGCCACAGTGGGGACTTCCCTCGGGGAACCAGCCAAGACACCGGGAGCAGGCGAGGGGCTCGGTGGGGGGCCACGGTCACAGGACTGTGACGCTGCGGTTTTCCCAGGAGCAGCTGGCTGTGCCTCACACCCAGGCATGGGACAGTGTGCCGTTCTCCGTGCTGCACCCTTGGCGGAGGTGCGGGGCTCTGGGCTGAGTCCCTGGGGCCCTGGCCGGTTCCAGCCGGCATCCACCCTTCCCCTGGTCCCGCCGAATGTGTGTGAGCAGCACGGTCCCAGGCGTGCCCTGCAGCTGCCTGCCGCCACGTGCCGCTCGGTCACCAGGCTGCACGAGGTTGCACGTGCTGCTTGCTGCCTCATGCAACGCAGCGTGCAGCTCACGTGGCCTGAGTGACATGCTCTCCCCTCCTCCCTCCGGGCACCTGGCTCCCCCCCGCCCTCCGCCCCCACCCTTTGGGAGTGCAAACTGCAAAGACTCACCAGTGGGTTCCTCCCGGCCTCGGCCTCGGAGGAGCTGCTGGAGGGGCCTGCTGGGTGGTGGCAACGCTGGCCTCCTCTCCACCGGACGCGCTGCCGCTGTCCTCTCCTTCCCCCGGCTCGGTGGGTCGGCTGATGGGGGGGCGCTGGCACGTGTCCACAGTGACGCCCAGGGCTTGTGGGGCTGGCTGGCCCAGTATGGCGTGCAGCCAGTCGTAGTGGGGGCAGGTGTCTGGTCCTGCCCCCCTGCCCTCGCTGGCCCGCATGTACCCCAGCCGGAGCTCCTTGACCTTCGCCCGGACTTGGTCGGTGTTCCGGGCAGGGTGTCCCTGGTGGGCCAGAGCCTCGGCCATGCGGCCGAAAATGTCCGCATTGCGGCGCCGGGACCTGGTATCGTGGAGACCCTCCTCCTCCTGCCATAGGTCCAGGAGGGTCTCCAGCTCCTGGGGTCCAGGAGGAGCCCGCCTTTGCGGCCCCTGGGGGCCTCCTCTGCTGGCGGTGCAGGGGGCTCACCGGCTGGAGCTGCCATGGTAAGGTGTGATGGGTGGCTGGGCAGCACAGGGGCACGTGGCAGAGCTGAGGCAGCAGGGTCTGTGGCACGGTCCTGCCACGTGTGCCCAGCAGCCTCCCTACCAGGAAGTCCAGGGCTCCTACGGGGTCTCGTGCCGTCCAAAGTGCCTTTTTCCGTTTCTTCTGCTTTTCCGGAAAAGCTGTCTACACTGGCCCTTTTCCGGAAAAGCTTTTCCGGAAAAAGGACTTTTGCCCGAGCGGGAGCAGAATAGTTTTTCCGGAAAAGCGGCTGATTTCTTACATTAGATCGTCAGTGCTTTTCCGGAAATTCAAGGGGCCAGTGTAGACAGCACACAGCTTATTCCGGAAAAGCGGCTGCTTTTCCGAAATAAGTGGCCCAGTGTAGACACAGCCCTTTTGTTTTTGTTGGGCAGGAAGGGACTTAAGCTTCAGTAATATAAATTGAAGGGTAAATTCACACCTATCTATCTCAATAGGTTTTAATTTAACCCATAACACCCAATTCATAACATTATTATGTTGTTGGAACAAGGGCAAGTTAGAATTAATCTGAAACTCTTCACTCTTAAAAAGACTTTTACTCAAATCATCTACTTTTTCTTAATTAACCTGTATCATCAAGGCCCAGACTGTCTGTTTCTAACTGTATGTAAGGAAGCTGCTTAAATTATCTCTTGGCTCTGTCTTCTCCCCACTTGAATAAGTTTGATTCTTCATTGCTGTGGAGACTCTAGTATGTTTGAGGGGGAGGGGCAGGGGAAGGTTTGAAGAAGGGGTGCTGGCTGTGGTGAATTCTCCATGGTGCATTGGTGACTGATCTAGCGGCAAAATTAATTTGTGAGTGCTTGGATGTAAGAGCATATTGGGTATGTCTAGACTACAGGCTTTTGTCGACAGAGGCTTTGTCGACAGATACTGTCGATGAAGCCTCTGTCGAAAAAGAGTGTCCAAACAACAGCCAGTTCTGTCGACAAAGCAAGCCACTTTATCCACAGAGAGTCTAGACGCTCTCTTTTGAAAAAGCACAGTGTGGATGCAATAGCACCTTTTTTCGACATAACTCTGTCGAAAAAAGGCATTATTCCTCGTAGAAGGAGGTTTACCACCGTCAACAAAACTGCCGCGTTCTGTCAATTTACTGTCGACAGAACTCAGAGGTAGTGTAGATGCAGGTATAGTTTTGTCGACAAAAGTCCACTTTTGTCGACAAAACCCTGTAGTCTAGACACACCCATTGTGTTGGTTAGAATCATAGAATCATAGAGCTGGAAGAGACCTCAGGAGGCCATCAAGTTCCAGCCCCCTGCCCAATGCAGGACCAATTCCAACTAAATCAATCCAGCCAGGGCTTTGTCAAGCCGAGACTTGAACACCTCTAGGGATGGAGATTTCACCACCTCCCTAGGTAACCCATTCCAGTGCTTCACCACCCTCCTAGTGAAATAGTTTTTCCTAATATCCAACCTAGACCTCTCCCACTGTAACTTGAGACCATTGCTCCTTGTTCTGCTATCTGTCACTACTGTGAACAGCCTTTCTCCATCCTCTTTGGAACCTCCCTTCAGGAAGTTGAAGGCTGCTATCAAATCCCCCCCTCACTCTTCTCTTCTGCAGACTAAACAAACCCAAATTCCTCAGTCTCTCCTCATAGGTCATGTGCTCTAGTCCCCTAATCATTTTGGTCGCCCTCCGCTGGACCCTCTCCAATGTGTCTACATCCTTTCTATAGTAGGGGGCCCAGAACTGGACACAATACTTCAGATGTGGCCTCACCAGAGCCGAATAAAGGGGAGTAATCACTTCTCTGGATCTGCTGGCAATGCCACTCCAATGCACCCTAATATGCCATTAGCCTTCTTGGCTACAAGGGCACCCTGTTGACTCATATCCAGCTTCTCATCCACTGTAATCCCTAGGTCCTTTTCTGCTGAACTGCTACTTAGCCATTCAGTCCCCAGCCTGTAACAATGCTTCGGATTCTTCCATCCCAAGTGCAGGACTCTACACTTGTCCTTGTTGAACCTCATCAGATTTCTTTTGACCCAATCCTCTAATCTGTCCAGGTCACTCTGGACTCTATCCCTGCCCTCCAGCATATCTACCTCTCCCCCTAGCTTAGTGTCATCTGCAAACTTGCTTAGGGTGCAATCCATCCCCTCATCCAGGTCATTAATAAAGATGTTGAACAAAACTGGTCCAAGAACTGCTCTTTGGGGCACTAGACTAGAAACCGACCGCCAGCCTGACATTGAGACTTTGATCACTACCCATTGGGCCCAACAGTCTAGCCAGCTTTCTAGCCAATCTAGCCAGTCCATTTATCCAATCCATACTCCCTCAACTTGCTGGCAAGAATATTGTGGGAGACTGTGACAGGCGTGTCTAGCCCCACCCAGTTCGACCCAGGGGTCAAGTCCTTCAAAAGCAGGCCCTGAGGCCTAGTTCTTTGTAAACAGGCCCAGAGGCCTAGTCTTTCACCTGACCCGCTCCTAGTCCGGGATCTGGGAAGAAGGGGTAGGGAGGCCCGGGCCCACTCTCTCTCCCGGGCCCCAACCCAGGGCCCTATCAGTGGTGGGTGCTTCCCACCACTGGCTCGGCGGGGAGTTCTCCCGGAAACGCACCGAGCCCGTTGGGACTTTTCCTGCTCCCTGTCCTGGGTCGCTTCCTACCCCAGCCCCCTGGCAGCCGGCGGTCCCACCTGTAGATGTGGGTCTGGTGGCAGTAGCGGCATTGGCAGGCCCGGCGTCGGGTGCAGCAGCGTCTGGGGCGGCGACAGCGTCTGGGGGGCTATATGGCACAGCCGGCATTGCAGTCAAGCTTGGCCCGGGGATGGTAGTGGCGTGGTCCACTGGTCCAGCGTCTCTCGCTCCAGCTGCAGCGGCTGTGGCTCGGGTGGTTGGGCAGTAGCTCCTTCTCCTCCAGAGGTCAGCCCCAACTGAGCTGCTCTGCAGGCTTTTATACCTGGGCTGCACTGGGAGCATGCCCAGCAGGGCTGTGGGGGAGGGGCGTATTCCACCCAATAGGTGTGCTCTGCTCCCCTTTTTCAGTGCGGGGTTGGCAGGCCCCGTCACAGAGACCATATCAAAAGCTTTGCTGAAGTCAAGGTATATCACATCCACTGACTTTCCCATATCCACAGAGCCAGTTACCTCATCACAGAAACTAATCGAATTGTTCAGGCATGACTTGCCCTTCGTGAATCCATGTTGACTATTCCTGATCACTTTCTCCTCTTCCAAGTGCTTCAGAATGGATTCCTTGAGGATCCCCTCCATGATTTTTCCGGGGACTGAGGTAAGGCTGACCAGTCTGTAGTTCCCTGGATTGTCCTTCTTCCCTTTTTTTAAAGATGGGCACGACATTTGCCTTTTTCCAATCATCCGGGATCTCTCCCGATCTCCACGACTTTTCAAAGATAATGGCCAAAGGCTCCACAAGGACATTTGCCAGCTCCCCTCAGTACCCTTGGATGCATTAAATCAGGGCCCATGGATTTGTGTATGTTTAGCTTTTCTAAATAGTTCCTAACTTGTTCTTTCCCCACCAAGGGCTGTCCACCTCCTTCCCATATTGCGTTGCCTAGTGCATTTGTCTGGGAGCTGACCGTGTCTGTGAAGACTGAGGCAAAGAAAGCATTGAGTACTTCAGCTTTTCCCACATCATCTGTCACTAGGTTACCTCCCTCATCCAGTAAGGGCCCCACACCCTCTCTGATCACCCTCTTATTGCTAACATGCCTGTAGAAACCTTTCTTGTTACCCTTCACATGCCTTGCCAGCTGCAATTCCAATTGCACTTTCACCTTCCTGATGACTCCCCTGCATTCTCGAGCAATACATTTATACTCCTCCCTAGTCATCAGTCCAAGTTTACACTTCTGGTAAGCTTCCTTTTTAAGCTCACCATGGATGTCCCTGGTAAGCCAATCTGGTCGCCTACCATATTTGCTTTTCTTGCTACGCATCAGGGTGGTTTCTTCCTGTGCCTTTAATAAGGCTTCTTTAAAATACTGCCAGTTCTCCTGGATTCCTTTCCCCTTCATGTTAGCATCCCAGGGGATCCTGTCCATCAGTTCTCTGAAGGAGTCAAAGGCTGCTCTTCTGAATTCCAGGGTGTGTATTTTGCTACTCTCCTTTCTTCCTTTGGTCAGGATCCTGAAATCTACCATTTCATGATCACTGCTTCCCAGGTTGTCACCCACCTCTACTTCCCCTACTAGTTCCTCCCTGTTTGTGAGCAGCAGGTCAAGCTGCGTGTGGCCCCTAGTCGGTTCCTTCAGCACTTGTACAAAGAAGTTATCCCCAACATTCTCCAAAAACTTCCTGGATTGCCTGTGTACTGCCGTATTGGTCTCCCAACAGATGTCAGGGTGATTAAAGCCGCCCATGAGAACCAGGGCCTGCAATCTGGAAGCTTCTCGTCTACCTCATCCACCTGATCCTATGGTCTGTAGCAGACACCAACCACAAACATTACCCCTGTTGCTTCCACCTCTAAATTTAACCCATAGACTCTCAACAGTCTTTTCTCCCTCTAAGTACTGGAGCTCCGAGCAATCATACTGCTCTCTTACATACAATGCAACTCCTCCTCCTTTTCTCCCCCACCTGTTCTTCCTGAACAGTTTATACCCTTCCATGACAGTGCTCCAGTCATGCGAGTCATCCCACCAAGTCTTCGTTATTCCAATCAAATCATAGTTCTTTAACTGGGCCAGGGCTTCTAATTCTTCCTGTTTGTTTCCCAGGCTTCTCGCATTGGTGTACAGACACCTTAGATAACCAGTTGATCACCCTGCCTTCTCCATCCGAATCAGGGGGTCCTCCTTTGTTGCTCGTTCCTCTTTGTGATTCTTCCCGGTATCCGACTTCCTCACTTACCTCAGGGCTTTGGTCACCATCCCCCCAACGAACCTAGTTTAAAGGCCTCCTCACTAGGTTTGCAAGCCTGCCCACGAAGATGCTCTTTCCTCTCTTGGTTAGGTGGATCCCATCTCTTCCTAACAATCCTTCTGCCCGGAACAGAGTCCCATGATCGAAGAAACCAAAGCCCTCTCTCCAACACCACCTGCGCAACCACGCACTTACTTCCTCAATTTGACGATCCCTACCCAGACCTTTTCCTTCAACCAGAAGCATGGACGAGAACACCACTTGTGCTTCAAATTCCTTGATTCTTCTTCCCAGCGCTACATAATCTGCTGTGACCCGCTCTGGTTACTGTAACTCCTTGTTCCTTTACCGTGGTGGTTTTGGGAAAGGTATGTTACAAACAACTTTTAAGTTATTTTAAAAAATAACTAGCAGAAATATTAAAAGTTCCAGGGTTTTTATAACATTTTTAAAAATGAATACACTATTTTGGTTGTCTCTCATGAGTATTTTATGCAAAATCTAAAGAAGCAATTATACCCAGTCACAGAGAGATAAACAGATGTTTCTATCTCCGCAACTCTCTTTAAAGTTATCAATAGCTGTCACTAAACAGTTAATTATGCAGCTTACTATGTTGTTCTTTACAAATATATATACCAAAATCTAGGCAAGACACCCATTGAATTCAATGGAGTTTGGATTTCATCACAAATTTGTGACATATTCCTGGTGACTGAAATCTGAATATATTTCAGCAGAAATTTTCAGACAAGTATAATTTCACCCAGCGCTATCTTGAATGAGTAATAGTCAATGTGAAAGAGAGAGCCCACAACAGCATGAGATTATCATTACCAGGCAATATAGTATCTTTGTGCAAATCCTCTTTCTGACCTCCAAAATTTACTGAAATACAACCAGACCACAGATGATGAAGGAACTTGTGTTTTTGGAGCACCTTTATAAGAAAAAGCACTCACTTTGGAGCACTCCCCTAAGAGGGTCCATCACACTGTTCAAATATTGTACAGACAGTAAAGAATATGATGAGTCAAACAGAACCAGAATTTAAACCCATTCCCTGGGAAGCAATAAGTGGAAAAATTGCCATTCTGGTTTTGTTTGCTAAAGGCAGAGACTTTCTTGCATGAGGGAAACAGAAAGAACATACCCCTCTGATTTCAAGTTCTCAAAAAGATCACAGCCCTTTGCTTTTACACAACTGTTAAAAAAACAAGCTCAAAGGCTTGTGATTGAAGGAGATAAAGAGCATTACAAAGAAGTACAATTTTTAAATAGATTTCAAATAAGATTGCAAAAAAAGCCAGTTTTTCTATTCAAGACTGCATTTGCAGAAGGAGTTTTGACTTAGAGTTGGCAAGCATTTTTGACATATATGATTCAATGTTAAATCTAACATAACCATAATGAGGCTATTTTAAATGATATTCCAGGGATATGGAATAATTTGAATTTTCAGCACACTTGTACTGAGTAAATCATTTGTGTATTGCACCAGCCATCTGAGGTATATTACTGTGGCCTTAACCTATAAACTATGCAGCCCAGTGATGAAGTCTAGCATAGGGAGTATTTATTATATCTTATATTGCATCCCCAAAATACTTGGCATCAACAAACAATATACATTTTTTCACCTTGACTCCCAGCTAGGAAGGTTTTTTATTATCTCCTTTCTCTGACGTATCAAAGATGGCCAAGGCTGGAGATGAGATAGAGCTCTGAGGTGTTACTGAGCATTCTCTCTTTCAGGGTCTTGGCTGGCCCCAGTTCTTAGATGGTCATATGTGAAGTCAGGAAGGAATTTTCCACTACATCAGACTGGCAGTGACTCTGGAGGTTTTCCACCTTCCTCTGTAGTATGTGAGGTGCAGGTGTTTTGTCAGCATTGTCCTAATATATCTCAATCATTTTCCTGCCATTGAAAGGACCACAAGCACCATTATCATTCCCATTTTCTGTAGCATATAATAGTCCATCTCTTGTAAAATGCAATATTTTGGTCGCATTTTGGTTTTTCAGTTTAATGGGAGTATGCTGGATTGGTTGGTGATTTGCAGGAGGTCAAACTAGATGATCAAATGGTTCTTTCTGGTTTTAAATTCTATGACCATGACTACCACCACATAAAAACATATATTTACACATGCTTGTCATGATAAAATAACTCAAAGGACAGATTTTCCATCTCATGATAAAATATTAAGATTTACCAAAAAAAATATTACCCCAAGTTGGGACAAAAAGCCAAAACTGAAGTTTTTTGTGAAATTAAATTTTAAAAAATAAAATAATTTCAAGTCTTTCAAACATTTCAGAATACCTTAATATTTTTCCAATTTTTTTCCTAAGCAAAATATAGTCTACCTGATTAAATTCACACGCGCAAAAGTTTATTTCACCAAATTGGCATTATCCAACAAAAACCTGTCTGATTTTTTTAAATATCTGTAATCAGCATAAAAATTTAAAAAGAAATGTGACTATGCTACATTGAGGGTGCATTTACACAGCACCCTAAACTCAAAATAAGATATGCAATTTGTGCTACGCAAATTGCATCTATTATTTTGAAACTATTTTGAAATGGCTTATTTTGAAATTTGGTGTGTCTACATAGTGCCAAATTTCAAAATAGTGCGCTATTTCAAGCCATCCCTTATCCTTCATGCAATGAGGTTTATCGGGATGGCGAAATAGCGCGCCCGTTATTTCAAAAAATATTTTGAAATAACAGGTGACTTGTGTAGTTGTGGAGTAGCCATTTCGGGATACTTCCAGTATTCTGAAATAGCCGGGCAGTGTAGACGTACTGTAAGTGGAAATAACCATACCAGTATATTTGCACTGAAAAGGCAGTATATTGGCCTTTTCTTACAGGATGAACTAAGATACCTTTCCAGAAGAAAGGTGGAGTTTGCTTTGTGTCAACCAGCATCCCCGCCTGCTTCAACATCACAGGGGTTGTCAGCGATACCATAGGCCTTTGCTTCAGCAGAAAGACATTAATATTTTAAAGCAGGGACCTTAAAAGGACGTACAGCCCTAAAATTATTTTAAAATATTAAAGTATTTAATAAAATAATAACTTAGTATAACTAATGAATATTACAGAGTGACTGACAAAAATATGTTCAGGTCACTTACTACTGTCTAATTACCATAATATTCCTAACCAAGCCTTTGGAAAGACTGAAGAATATAATTGCCCCTTGTTGGTTTTATACAGATTCAAAGCATTTGAGACAGGACTTTTGGAAATCATTAGTTACACTATATGTAAACATGTAGTCTGATTATGTGTAATTATCAAAGCTGCTGGGTTTTTTTAAATTTTAATACTAAGCTTTAGCATGTTAATACAAGGCTTTCAGAAATCTGACACAAGTTACCTTTTCTTTTAACTTCCTTTTGACCTTTCCTCTGGCATGCTCCCTTGCCTTATCCTCTTCTCCAAATAATCTCAACTTTTTCTTGATACATGTCCAACATATTCTTTTCTGATCTTCCTCGACAACAAACACTCCTCTGCACAAATTTGTATTATCTACTCCATTTTTCTTGTTTTCCTTGACTTTCAGTAATCAGAAGGCTGGCCTGTGATCAAATAACAGAGTTAGGCTATAATACCCCAAAACACATGGAGTTCTTGCTGACATCAAGGGGTCAGCTCCAGCATGGACTTTCCTGAAGTGTGTGGTACGCTTGAGTCTAAACAGATTATTTATCGCTGCTGTTCTGACGAGCTGTCAACACTTTCTACCAGGAAATTCTCATATACCCTAGAAAAATTCCCAGACTGAAATTGATGAAGGGAAGAAAGAGACACAATAATGCTAAAGGAAGAAGCTGAATTTCTGAAAATTAATTCAGTATGACTACTAGTGAGCCAGCTTGTGACTGATCTTTACGAAAATGCACAGCATGAAGCCTTGACCCCACACCCCTCAACATCAGCCAACACCTCTTACTTTTGGTAGCTTGAGAATTGAAACATATAACTCTAGAATTCATTTGTTTAAAGAAAAATTAGGTCTCCTTTTAAGATCATATTCATAGTCCTATTCTAACTTAAAGAGATGGAAAATATAGTCATTCTATTTAGGATCAACTTGTATATTGAAGTAATTTAAAGGCTTATTAGTCATAAGTCTTTATTACTCCATATATTCAAAAAATAGCTCTTGTAGGTCCATTTAAGAAAGTTGTCCAACCAAAATAGTTTGAGAGCCTTAAGTTTTATAATATGGTGGGGGTTTTCTTCCATTTTTCCAGAAAATGAATTGTATTTAGTATAGCTTAAATGTAGAGGTGATTAACCCTTTTATCTGCACAAAGAGTTGAGATATTGTGATCCAGATATTGTGATTGTGATCCAGAGAAGGCTGTTACTCCAAGAAAATTGGTCATGTAAAGTAAAAGAGAACACTTTTTTTGAGGAAGCAGACATAGCTACTAGATTTAGCTTACAACACAGTTATATGATGTCTGTGTCATAACCATAAAATACACTACATACTAATACCAACTCCCACTGCTCTCTCTTCATCTGAACATTGTGGTATAAGTAGCTTGACAAAATGAGAATTGGGGACATTCTAATACAAAAAAACATCATTGGAAAAGAGTAAAAGGAAAGACTGAAAAAACATTTTATAAATATAGTATTGCCAGATGACATCTATGAAAGGAGGAAGAGATATAATCAATCCATGCATATCTGTCAGCCAGCTACAAGCCTCAAGGAGAAGTATGAAGTGTTCAGGATGTTGTTATAACTAGGAGTAATGAGATTATTAACAATTGTATTTACATTGCAACAGCACCCAACGGACTCAGACAGTATCAGAGCCCCACTGTGTTAGGTGCTATATACATGTATATTGTCGGTCTTGTTACGAGAATACACAAGTGAGCATAATGTACAATGGAAGAAAAGGGGAGGGCAGAGGGAAAATGAGGGTAACAGTACTAAGATCATGTACTTGCACAGAGTTAGCTAGAAGCACATCTTAATGGTATATAGGGGTTAAAAACCTGGGATTTGTTTTTTTACTTAAAAAAAACAAATATTTTACCATATATTACTATACATGTCAGTAATCCTCTCTGGCCTATTATCTTTTAAATTCAACAAAAGAAAGAGAAGTCAAGCCAAGGAATTATTTCCTAAAAATAAAATCTAATAGATGATAGAACACCTAATGGAAGCTCCATTGTTTTGATAATTTAAAACAGGATGAAACTAGCAAACATGTGGCAGGAAACAATTTTGCACCAGGGGCATAGCTATGGGTGGGCCTGAGTGGGCCACTACTCACCCACTTAGCATCCAGGGTCACCAAAATAAGGTCCAGAGTCCCCTAAATCCACAGGCTGGTGGAATTCCTGACATCAGCTAGATGTCCATCAGCCTGGCCTTATTCCTTGCCTGCTTGTGCTATGGACTGGTGCCCCAGTTTCTGGCTGCAGTGCTAGCTCTGCAGGGGGTATACCTCAGGGGGAAGGTCTTGGTGGGGCTAGGTCTGGGGCCAGAAACTGGGGCAGCAGCATGTGGCATACTGCCAGCCTGGACGCATCTCTCTCCTGCTAGATACCAAGCTGGGGTTGGGAGGGTGGCTGAAGTTCAAGTTCTGGCAGGGTACTCCTCTACTCTCTGGGTGTATCCTGCAGTCTGTATGCTCTATGTGCCTGCTGAGCAGTAAGTGGGGGAGTGAGGCAGGACCCCCATTCCGCCTGCCCCCTTCTTGCCAGAGTCCCAGATCTCTGCTGTGTCCCCTCCCCTTTACATCCCACTCCCCAGGGTACTGGATCTCTCATGCACACCTGATCCTTCCTTCCCCGCTCAGGGTCTGACATCCCTGCCCCCTCACCCCTCACCCCCCACCTGAAAGCTGGGCCCACATGCTTTTCCTGTCCTAGCTATGCCACTGTCTTGCACTGGAAAAGGAAAACACAAAATGATCTAAAAGTGACTTTTTCTGATACATTATGATTAAAATATGGATTTTGGACAATCTATTTGAGCCTTCTTGGTGATGGGATCCCAAACTTAAATCACTCTCAAAACATAGGCAAGACATTACCAAGTCATTTTAGTTACACAAGTCTATAGCATAGTATATCAGTAGTCAAATTAGCTGATGTAGTAATACACACCTTCAAGAGCTCACACTGGAGCAGCAACTTAGCAAAACGGTGTAGCATGTAATACTCCATACCAGCTTCCATACACAGTAGAAGGGTGTAGAAGGGAACTGGTGTAGAAGGGGACTGACTGGTCTATGCTTTACCCTGGGCAACCACATTCCTTTTAGCTGTCTGGCACTACTTATACACTAGACCCCCGAAGTCCTTGTTCTAAGGCAGTGATGGGGAACCTAAGGCCCAGGAGCTGGATGCAGCCCTTGGCTTGCCTGGATCTGGCCCCTGAGGTTTGGGAGTCCCTCCAGCAATGGGGAGCCCATGTTGGTGAGGGGTGGGGGTTTTTTTGTTTGTTTCTCACTTGTGGGCAGCCCTCTGATTTTTTTGTGAGTCAGTGGCCGCCACCCAAAAAGGGTTCCCCATCCCTGTACTAAGGGAATAAAAGGATGGGGATTTTTTTTTTATTTAATAATAAGTGGCAGTGCTTGTAATAAGATCCTTTTAAATTTAAGAGTGGCAGCTTCAAATTAAAAGATTCAGCCTAACAAAGTCACAGTAGCAGAAAGCAAGAGCCACAACAACAGTGAAGCTAACTGGAGCAGGAAAAGGAGCTTTTATGATTAAAGACAAAGATGAGTGAATAGACAGTGCAAATAAGAGCTAGAGCAAAAATGGAAAGTAGGTGAGGGGCCAGGAGGGGAAGACAGGAAGAGGAGACTATGTAAAAGTGGGCAAGAAGAGGAAGAGAACTGTGGCAAGGGAAGAAGTGGAAGTAGTAGAAAAGATGGAAAAATAATCCGAGAAACAGAGAGTAAATGTGGGAATTACCGGTAGTGTATTATTGGGGGGGAAGGAGGAGTTCAAGGTTGGAGTAGTCTAAGAAGTATAAAATCATATATTATGGCCTGCAACTTTGTCTCAGGGGTTCGGTGACTTAAACGTCACTCTTAAAATTATTAATTTACTAAACCCACCCATTTTCTTGATAGAATTATAGTCTGGTGATTCATATTGAACTGTTTAGTCTATATTTGATACACACCTGAGGCACTGCATGAGGCTGGAGGATTCTTAAAAGAGCATACAATTTTTCTATTGTAGAATCAATGAATGTGCCATGTTATTGTATTGAAAAAATCATGGGAATTCTATCTTAGATTTTCTTAATTCTTTTAAAATATATGCATTTAGGAAACACACTTTTTCAGCCAGTGGCAATGGAAAATGTCACTGGCTATTACTTTATATATGCTGGCTTCTCTTTTAAACAGACATGTCAGAAATTTTAAACAATTGAGAAACTTGACTGGCTGAACAATCTGAGTTATATAGTAGAAACAAATAAACTCAAAGCATCTATAGATTTTGGTTTCAATGTAAAATCTACAGAAGGTAAATGACATAATAGATAAAATGTGATGAACACTCTGGAAAATACAACACAAAAGCCAACACTGGAAATTCTTGCTCTAGGTCCCTGGAAAATAGAGTTGGATTATGTCATTGCAACTTTTGACAAAGAACAATTCTAAGCACCTTCAAATAATCAGAATCCATTAAAAAAGAGTTCTGGTGCTTGGAGTTTTTGACTATGTAATGTTGAAGAAATGTAAGGTAATTTTGCTGACAGCTCTTCACATGTGATAAAAACATTTGGAAGATATTGTTAAATGTATCTATAGTGTTTTAAATGTACCTATTCTGCTTAGCACAGCATGATGAAAATGCGTATCTGAATACTCGTTGACTTGTATAAACTGAGAACTGCATTTCTCTAGTAAGGTCAAATACCACCTGCAGAGCTGCTGAGATGACTCATACTGTGAACAACCAACCTATGGGATGCATCTGAAGACAGAATTTGGCCTTATTTAAAGAGGATGGGTTTAAACAAAAAGCTACCCTTGCTGGGGTCTATTCTGTGGTAGTGATACCACTTAAGGACAAATCTTTCCTCAGGCAAGATTCCCTTTGAGTTCAGTAGGAGTTTTGCCCAACTAAAGGCTAGGGGCCAAATTCTCAACATCCACGCAGATACTGCACAAACAATCTTTGCAGATAAGATCTATGTGGGGTTGGGAGTGTGATATTCCCTTCCCCCCCCCATGCTGAACTTGGGACTCCCATGATGTACCACAGTGACTCAGCAACAAAGGTATAGCCAGAGAGCCCAGTCCACACAGGAAATGGGGGACATGAACTACCGTGAGGCATCATGACTACAGTTCCAAACAAAAAATTTCAGTTTTCAGCTGAACGTTTTCAATGTCTGCCAAAAAGTCAAAATTTTCAAGCAGGAGAAAAAAACTGTTGTAACAAGCTCTAAACTTAATTTTAAAACCTGTCTTTCTGTTCTAAGCAGAACAGAGTGATTTAATCCATTCAGATTGTGTTTTGTTGCCACTGTGACTAAAACAAAACCTACTGTATGCTCTTCTGAATGGTCAGGGATGCAGGATTTTAAAGCTATATTACATAAATATTCTGGGCCAAGTGATCTCCTCAGATTCTCATATAACTCCGTTAGGCCAAATTCATAGCTCATTTATACGAGTGAAACTTCCAGGGAAGTCTTTGGGCCATAAGCAGTAGACTCTGATGTAAGCTACATTCTTAGAAAGTGGGTGTAGATTTACAGAGAATGTAATGGAGTTACCCTGGATTAACACCAGTATAAATGAGATTAAAATCTTCCCTATGGATTCTTGTTCTGCTTCATCTGACTTCAGATACTGATATGAAGAACTTTGAGGGCATAAGCTTCAGGGGCCAAGAATCTGGCATCTAGTATCTGCTCTAGATCAACAAATCAAACCAGAGAACAGGATGAATTGCTCTTAAACACTTTTCTTCAATTGAGGAGGCAGGCTGGAGGTCTCATGCAACCCGCAGTAAAACATTATTGGATTTTCTGAACCTTGACCCTAGTCTACACTAGGGAGATTGAAGCAAAATAAAGGGAGTTATTTTGAAATGAGGGGTATTCTGTAACTGGAAAAACTTAAAAAACAACAAATAGTCTAGAAACACTTTAAAGACTAACAAAACATGTAGATGCTATCATGAGCTTTCATGGGCACAACCCACAATGAAAGAAGTGCCTACGAAAGCTCATAATACCATCTACATGTTTTGTTAGGGTATGTCTACACTAGCCCCCTAGTTCAAACTAGGGAGACTAATGAGGGTGACCGAAATTGCAAATGAAGCGCGGGATTTAAGTATCCCGCACTTCATTAGCATGTTCCTGGGAAGTCGCCATTTAGGAAATTGACTAGCCCGGAATAACTGCCCGCGTCTACACGCGGCAGTGAAACAGGAGTTCCAAGTAAAGCCCTAACTTGAATTAGCTGTTATTCCTCCTGGAATAAGGCAGCAACGGGGGGAAGTGTGGGGTACTTCAAAGCAGCAGCACTGTACAGAGCCTGGGATCAGCTGTGCTGCGCTGCCCCTTTTAAACACCGCAGTGGCATTTCAAAGGGGCAGCACTGCAGGGAGCTCGGGGTCAGCTGGAGTCCCCAGCTGACTCCAGGCTCCATGTGGCCTTAAGCATGGGATCAGCTATGTGCCGCTGCCCCTTTGAAATGCAGCAAAGCAGCAAGAAATGTTTCAAAGCAGCAGCACCTGATCCCATGCTCCATGCAGCACTGCCCCTTTGAAACACTGTGGTGGCATTTCAAAGGGGCAGCACCGCTCTATCGACTAATCGAATAGTCGATGCAAAAATGCATCCACTATTTGATTAGTGAAATAACCGATACATAACAATACTTAGTGCAGTATTTCAAAGTGGCAGCACTGCAGGGAACCTGTGATCAGCTGTGTGGTGCTGCCCCTTTGAAACGTTGCCACGTACCCTCTTTTTCCTCCCCTCTTGCTGCCTCTATCAGACAGAGGCAGCAAGGTGAGGGGGAGCAACTAGTCGACTAGTCTTTAACATCCCTAAATTATATTGCAGAATGACCACAGGGGGCAGCAAGAGGCCAGAGATAGGATCCCAGACAGCTATAACCCCATTGGCTAGCCGGGGGTACAGGTGGAGAAAGGAATAGCTATCTACTATACATTTCAGAGAGTTTGTCTGTTTGTGTGTCTGTTTGTCCCTGGCTATGCCTGCTGCGGGTGCATTGGCCATTGACAGGCGCTTCTCAACTGGCCTTAAGCTGCTGCAGTGAGAGAGGGCTGGGGTTGTCCTCTCTCCTGGGGGAGCCTATATACTAAATCCCTCATCCCCAGCCCCACCCCAGAACAATGATTTAAATGAAAGAAAAAAACAAAACTTAGAGTTAAGGACTCAAGTAATGCTGGATAAATCTTCTAGTTTTACAATAAAGCAAACATTAGTTGATAAACAAGTGAAATAAAAATGAAAAATGTATACTAAGAAGCAGTGATTGCAAATCCATAGTTAAGGTTGTGTTGAGACTTACATCTGAAATGGAGCTAAAATCCATTAATACCTGAACACTCCACCTGAATATTCTCACCATACTTAATGCATCTTACATGTGTTTTCTAAATATGCTTCTTTGTGTTAACATAACAAGATGATCATTCAAATCAGTCAAAATCATAGTTTTATGGGCTCTCTTCCTATTTACTTTCTTCTCTGCATGCTATGGAGCATCATGTTCCCCATAGGAAACATCTCAGTAGCAGCTCCTGCTCGGTTCAGTTTTCCCTAAACTTAAAGGCTTTAACTATGATCAACCCTTACATAAGCAGAAAAATGATGGACGAATCTTTTACTCCCTGAAGTCCATCTTCTTTTTGAACAAGTGAACTAATAATTCATCACATGAGGCTTCAAGAAAACACCACCACATTCACACTTCCTTTATTTATTTGTTAAAGTTTAGATGCCTGTCAGTGAAGACTCTAACGAGCTTTATGATGCAGGATGGAGAAGATTTAAAGCCTGATGATAAAAATGGAAGCACGCCACTGAAACTAACTCAGGCTTTATAGTTACACTTTCACACCTAGAAAACTTTACTCTAGGGGTATGTCTAGACTACATGGCTCCATCGACGGAGCCATGTAGATGAGTTTACTAGACATAGGAAAATGAAGTGGCGATTTAAATAATCGCCGCTTCATTTACATCAAAATGGCTGCTGCGCTGTCCGATCAGCTGTTTGGCGGCACAAGCGGTAGTCTGGGCGCTCATGATCGACGAGCCTTTGTCGACCGCTCCGCAAACCTCATCCCACGAGGCATAACGGAGCAGTCGACAAAGGCTTCTGTTGTCGACCACGGAGTGTCCAGACTACCGCTGTGCCGCCAAACAGCTGATCGGCACAGCGCGGCTGCCATTTTGATGTAAATGAAGCAGCAATTATTTAAATCGCCGCTTCATTTTCCTATGTCTAGTAAACTCATCTACATGGTTCCGGCGACGGAGCCATGTAGTCTAGACATACCCTAGGTGACAACCAAAAAGCCTGAATGCATCATTTGATTGATGGGAAATACTTAAGTATGTCCTAACAACAAGAAGAATTATATCAGTCCCAGATTATACTTTAATCATCATACTACTTTTAAAACCAAGACAAATGATATTTTATTCAGTTACATGCAATCATGCTTTGCAGTATAACAGTTCATAAAGGTCACAGCTGAAGGACACAACGCATATAAATAGTGAACCATGCACTTTCTTAATTTATGGAGATGAGAATGCAGCCTTTTTATAATAGGACACAGTGTTCAATTTTTTTCTAATTTATCATTGCAGAGGGTAGCTTCTAAAAGTACCATGTTCCCACACAGAAAAAAAGTGTTTAATCACGATACTTTGCAGGAGGTAAAAAGAAAAATGTTATCCTGAAAAGTGTGATAGTATATCCACATAGCTGCCTTTCAGCTTTGTAAATTTGTGTTGTAATTTGCTCGGCTTTCCACTGTAATCTTGAAAAACTATTTGTAGGTAGTGAAGGAAATGGGAACCCATAGAGCAGGGGAAGGCAAGATACAGCCCATGGGCTGGATCTGATGAACCAAGCCTTTTGATCCAGCCTGCAGCTCATCCCACCAAGACCCCAAGGCAGGCTCTCTGCCTGCTGCAGCCCAAAGCTGCTCAAAAAGGCTGGCAGCAACCTCTAGATGCTATGGACCCCTTGGGGGGAGGGAGACTTTGGGGGGAGGGAGCATCGGACAAGGGGAGCTGCGATGATTGGTTTGAGGGCGGGTGCAGAGCACAAAGTCTCCTCCTTCCCCCACTAGGGGTGCACAGTGACACATAGAGGGAGAGTCCAACCATTTTGAGCAGCCTGGGGCTGTGGGAGGCAGGGAGCCTGCCTCTGGGTCCCCAATGGCCTGCTGGCTGGAAGTCACCTAAGGTAAGTGCCTCCTGGCCAGAGCCTTCCTCTGGCACCCCTCCTGCTCCCCAACTCTCTGCCCCAGGTCACCATCCCCTCTGCCCCAGGTACCACCCACACCCTCTGTACCCCCCTCAGCCCCATATCACAACTCCCTCCCAGGCCCTGCACCCTCTCCTACACACGTTCCCCAGGCCAGAATGCTGTATGGATACACCCTCATGGACCCTGCACTCCAATCCCCTCCCCCAGGTCACAATCCCCTCCTTTCACCCAAATTCCCTCCTGCACCCCAGTTCCCTACCCCGAGCTCCCTTCTGCTTCCAACCTCTGTCCCAGACCCCCACATCCCCTCCATAGACAAGTATGGCCCTTGGCCACTTACCAAAATCTTGGACTGGCCTCCCACCAAAAATTATTGCTCACACCTGCAATAGAGCAACCATTTCTGTCAAAACATCTCTCAAAATTTTTATCTTGCAGTCATGTTTCAGCAAACTAATAATCTGTTACTGTGTGTGGTTTTTCATCCAAGATGATTATAGTGGTGTGTGTAATGTTTTTTCTTCTTCCCCAGAGTGTGGCTATTTAGCCAATCTGCTAAATTAAAAACATCCACCTTTTTCTTGTACAATTGTTTACTCCTTTGGTGTTATCCAATCTACCCTTTGAGGTAATATCATGAATAATAAATGAAAGCAAAAAGAGACATCTATCAGAACCTGGGTGGCCGGCTCAGGCAGGACCAGATGCAGGATAGAGCAGGGGCTGGCTAGCATGGAAACAGGTATCAGATGGAACAGCGGCAAGGACAAGCTATAGCACAAGTATGGGTATTCTTCTGTCAGAACTTCTAAGCAATGGGCGTGGGTCCCAGAAAGGTAGCAAACTGGAGAGACTGCTTCCCTTAGGAGCCCATATACCTGCATTGGGATCACCTGCATGGGTCCTTTATTATGGATTGACTGAACCCAGTTAAATGGCATGCAGCCTATCACAAGATATGCAGATAATTGCCTCTGAGTAAAAACAACATGGAGTCCTGTGGCACCATAGGGCACGTCTAAACAGAAGGACAAAAGTCGAATTAAGCTATTTCGACTTCAGCTACGCAATTGACATAGTTGAAGTTGTATAGCTTAACTCGGCTTTTAGCGCTTTCTACACAGCAGGAAGTTGAAGGAAGAAAACTCTTTCTTTGACTTCCCTTACTCCTTGTGAAATGAGGGTTACAGGAGTCAGAGTAAGAAGTCCTCCAGCTCATCGTTATTTCGAAATAATTGCTTGCTGTGTAGATGCGCTCTTTGTTATTTTGAAATAACGTCAGTTATTCCGAAATAACACTGCTGTGTAGACATGCCCTTAGAGACTAATAGTTTTATTAGGACATAAGCTTTTGTGGGTAAAACCCAGTTCATCAGATGAATTGGAGTGGAAGTTAAAGAACTGGACAGTTTCATCACAGCCTCTGCCTCAGGCATGACTCATCAGGTTCCAGCAGGCACTGGGTCAGAAGTAATTCATGAGTGACTCGTCACAATCTCAAATAAGGTTATTGGCACATGGAGAGGTTTTGCCATTTTGAGATAAATAGGCTATGTTTCATACAGTTTAAATATTCCATTCTTCTTTAAAAGGAAAACAGAAGAGTATTGGCTTTTCTTTTCTTTAAGGACCTAAGCCATCAGCAATTACTCATGAAAGAGTCCTGCCTGCTTGAATAGTTCTCTGTATGATATAATTATATTTTACAGTAGTTGCTAGTACAGTAGCTTCTGGAAGCCCCAAGTAGGATCAAGTGCCCATGCACTAGATGCTGTACAAGGTTACAGGCAGACAGAAACTGCACTGAAGAGGTTCCACTCCTTCAGAGACTTATGGTATATGCTTAACTTGTCACATTATAAATAGTTCCATTGACTTTAGTGGAGCAAGTTAAGCAGTCAGAAAAATCTTTACAGGCATTGGACACAATTTAAGACAAGATAAACAAGTGAGTGCAACATACAGTAAAGAAAGAAAGAGAAAGGGAAGAAGAGTACAAGTAATTAGTGTGTGCCTAACTTGATTGTTCCAAGGAAATTCACTTGTCAATCCCTTCTTACTATCCAGCATAAGCCTTCATTAATCAGATGCGCATCCTGAGAAAGGGTTTGAAGGAAATTGTTGTGGCCATGTGAAATAAACAGGGAAGGATATTCCATGAATAAAAGGCAGCATAGAAGATAATGAGATGGTTGTGGAAGATGCAGACAAATGGATATTCACAGCTAGATGACTGGAGGGGCAGAGGATGAGGCAAAAAGAGACCAGAACTGTAAAATTAAACTATAGGAAATTATTTGCAAGTTTGTGAGGGGGGGGTTAATCCAAAAGTTTTTCCTTCAGTTAAATATTTGAGAGGAAAAGATATCAAGCTCATATGGAACTGTACTCTGTTTGCAATACCCTCAAGTATTAGGTAAGCTAGTGGTCAGAGCAGTGGAGTGAGACTGAGGATTCCTAAATTCTATGCAGTGCTCTGCACGCATACCTTAGCAACTTAGACAGGTAACTGTTTTTCTGTAAATTTGTTTACATATTTGAGAATTGTGAAGATTAATCAACTGCACATTCAGAACCATGAATAAAGGGAGCTATTTCACTGCTATGTATTCTGATTTTTTGCTTTTTGCAGATGTGTGCTAGAATGAGTATGTACCAGTGTCCCACTAAAGCATACATATTTCTAAACCTATGATCAAAGCCTTGTGCTGTTCTGCTGAAGAAACAAAGAATTTTTTATGCTAATTTCAATAGAAGCAGGTTTGGCCCCAATGTACTCTTCTTTCTAGCAATTCTATATTTGTTTACATAATATTAAGCAATAGTATTTGAAAGATGTTGCTTTTCTAGAGGTTTATTACAGCCATATGATTTTTATACATTTAACACTGCAAACAAAGTGCTTTCAAACACTTGATGGATATATTCATCTCCCAAATTGCCTGTAATTTTTTATTCCTAGTCCATTGGTGTTTACATGTCTTACAAGCACAAGCTTGCAGAAAACAACATTTTAAAATCCATTTATCTGAGCAGAAGACATTTGTGGACCTTAAGTGAAATGTTTGGTTTCCAAAGTTTTCATTTTTTCAATTCTTTCAAAAAGTAATTGAAGTAGATTTTCAAAAACACTCAAATAACATTGACTTTTTTTTTATTCTTTCCCTCATCTGCTGACCAAAATAATTAGAAGAAATGAACATGAGTTTCCAAAGTGTTTCAGTCAACCTGAATGTGCATTTTTTGCCCCAAAATATTTTGGCAAAATAACTTAACTCGGCTCTACTTATTTGTTATTGTTACTTGTGGGGAGTATTATTAAAATGCAATTCTATTATTTTACACTTCACTGATTTAAGACAATCCTTGCTGAACAATCATGTACAAGCCAATTTGCAGTCAATTGTTATTTGGCCTCAATCCCAGATTCATTACTCAATCAAAACTCCCATGAGTTCTGCCTGGGTAAGTAATCCAAGAATGGGACAGTTGAAGGTAAATTTTCAAGAGAACTGTCCACTAAAGCTGAACCTTACTACATGATATTTCTGCATTAGACAATGCACCCCTGAATCATAGCTGAACTTTGTCTTTTTTATATTTATGTTAAAAAAAAGCTTTTAAAATTAAAAAAGCAAAAAATATTATTTCACGATCACATAGGATATAAACTGCCATTAGAAACAGTTTTGTAAAGATGCAGTTGTTTCTTACCTATCTTAATTTCACACTTTAATTTAAAATACAACATTAAATAAATTCTAAACTTTTTAAAAGAAGTTTATTCCAATACATTTTTACACTGTATAACATAGACTCTTTTCCCTTCAAAAGAGCATTCTCTTTGTTGTCCTGTCTTTAATCACGCACTCTCCAGTTCTTAATTCACGGTCATCTTTCCAGAAGGATGAGGCTGAGACTTGATTTCTTAATCCATAAATCCTTAATCAATTGAAGGAAAGGTTATCAAATGAAATGAGGCATTGCCTAGAGCTTTCCCCCTTCAGAGCTGAAAGTACTACCTGACAGCCTACTAAGGAAGATCAGGACATGAATGCTTCTCAAAAGGATTCTTAGAAGCAATTGGTTAATATTTTTTCCTGTATCATATTTTTGACAGAGGAACATAGAACTATAGAATTGCAAGGAATCTTGAGAGGTCATCAAGTCCAGTCCCTCACACTCATGGCAGGACCAAGCACCAGCTAGCACAGGGGTAGGCAAATATTGTCCCACAGGCTGGATCCGGTGCACCAGGATTAATCCCTGGTGTATTACCCACTTCTATGACTACCTGTGCCTCCACAGGTATCAGGTGATTGCAACCCCCATTGGCTGTGGATTGCTGTTTGTGGTTAATGGGAGTGGCAGGAAATGGCATGGACTGGGACACTGCTTCCCACCACTCCCATTGGCCGGGAACAACAATCTGCAGCCAATGAAAGCTGCAGTCACCCAATACCTATGGAAGCACAAGTAAACATAGCAACAGTGACCCAGCAGGGACTAATCTTTGGCAGGCTGCCACTTTTTTACTGCCTATCCTCGATCTAGCACATCTCTCAATCTGCCTTTTTATTCCACTCCTAACCCCAACCATTGGTCAACATACAGGGTCAAATTCTACCACAGATTTTGGTCTTAAAGCTTTGACTTCTTCACCACTCTCAAAACTAAAAAACTTTTAGTTTTTCACTAAAAACATGATTATTTATAATGACCTAAAAAGTTAAGTTTATGATCAGTAACATTTGAACCAGGAAAAAATCACTGCTATGCAGACAATAAATGCTTTGTTAATTTTTCTGGAGCAGCTGTAGCTTTTTCATTAGCCTTCTCTTGTTCCTCTGACTGCTCTTAGCATTCTAATTTAAAAATAGAGTATATAAATTGGGAGAGTTAATCTGTCCCGAATTTTTTTAAATAAATATGAAAAACAGAAGTGCACAAAGCCCTGCTAAAATTTCGACTAAGACAACACAGAGGTCCAAAACAGACAGGAGATCAGGAACTCTGGCAGGTAGTGGGGAGACAGAGCATTAGTAGTTATCTTTCCTTTTGTTTAAGGGTTTTTTAAAGATGTCCATTTCTTGAGCTTGTTTACTAAAATATGCAAAGTGATGCTTAAAAGGTAAGCAGGGTGGTTAGGCCAGTGTGACACCCATGCTTTGTTTAAGGATTACTGGAAGGCTATGACTTCATCAGTCACCCCAAAGCAGATGTTGCCCTTTAGAAAACTCAGCTCCAAGCATTATCATTTTTCTTGCATGCATCATCTTTGCTTTATTATCAACATTATATCTTGCCAACTTGCATAACCTGAAGTATTTGGGAAATGATAGAAATCAAGTCATGATCTTTATAGAAATGACTTGAATTCACCAATATTCTGCTGTGTTGCTATTTTACAGTAGGTGTATTTGCTCCCCTGTAATATAATTGAAGTTAACATCACTGACATGTATACTAGCAGCACTCTAGGAAAAGATAACTGTAAAGGGTAGTTTGTCCACATGGATGGCAGGTACCATTTCTTATGCACATTTTAGAATTTCAGTATATACCATGTTGATGGATATACTGAGTTCCTTCAATGCAACGATCATGCTAATCTCCTTTAACATATTGTGGAATTTTCATATTGCTTTTCTATAGGGCAATGCACTGATGTGGTTTATTATAGTATTCATCATGAAAGCTTTTATGATCAGGCCAGCAGATAGATACTTAATCTGATTAAGAACATAAAGTTCATTCACAGATTCTAGCACATAGATAACCAGCCTTTAGAATTGTCCTAGAGAGGGAGCTTAGGTTTTATCTGGACCAGCCAAAGTATGTTAAAGAACATCAGTCTTGTCTACAATGGGCTTTTAACTGTCAGCTAATAAACATTATACATTATTTTTCCTCATGAAGACAAGGCCCTTGAAAATCTTAAGCATCTGCAGGTTATAAAACTCCAAACACAATGCAAAATATTTTAGTCTCAATTCACTGTGGTTAGTTACTAGGAATGGATTTGGCCCATTTTGTTTAGGTTTTGACTACAAATACTAGTTTGTGTTCTATTTTCTGTAATTAAAGTAGCAAGCTAACATAGATAACCCCTAGAGAAATTTGAAGTTGATTGCAATCCTTTCACCAATATGAACTGTTCTCTTTTTCACAGATACATTATATGGGTACCTGCCATGTAACTCAGTATTGAGAAAGAAAGGCATTGGTCTGGTGATATAGTTCTCATGCTCTGCCTAATACAGGGTATGTCTACACAGAAAAGTTATTTCAAAATAACAGCCGTCTACACAGCCAAACTGCTATTTCAAAATTAATTTGAAATAGCAGAGCACTTATTTCGAATTTGGTAAACCTCAATCCACGAGGAATAACACCAAATTCGAAATAGCTATTTCAAAATAAGTGCTGTGTAGACACTTATATCAAAATAGGGGGCCTCCAGCCTTCCCAGGGTGCCCTGGTGGCCATTCCAGCCTCAACCAAGAACACTCCTCTCCCTCCACCCTCCCCGGAGCCCTTAAAGGGGTTGACTCTAGCCACAGTGCCTGTGCCAGCTCCAAGTCTGCCAGCCCAGAGCCAGCAGTCACTGCCCCTGACCCAGTGGCCCCAAAACATGAGCCAGCAAGCCACTGGCAGCCAGCCCTCTACCGCTCCCCAGAAGCAGTCTGCCAGTTCCCAGGAGCCTGCCAGGGCCCGAAGAAGGCGGGCGCCTTCCTGGTCCAGGGTGGAGATCATGGACCTTATTCAGGTTTGGGGGGGATGCCCCCAACGTCCATGATCTCCGCACTAGACGGAGGAATGCAGCCGTCTATGGCAGGATAGCTGCGAGCCTGGCCACCAAAGGCTACATGCTAACCCAGGAGCAGGTTTGCATGACAATCAAGTTGCTCCTGCGAGACCCCCCAATCCTGAGCCCTGAGCTTCCCCTCCGCCATCTTCCCCTTGCTTCCCCCTTCCAGCTCCCTCCTCCCAGATTTCCCCTTCCCCTCTTCCACCCTCTCTTCTCCCCTCTCCTGCCTCCTTTCCCCAGTCTCACCAGAGTTTCATTCGCCCACCCCCAGTTTTGTTAAATAAAGAGAGTTTGTGTTCATGAAAATACATGTATTTTATTTGACATCAGGAAGCGGGGTTAGGGAGGGGTAAGTGGAAGGCTATGAGGGAGGAATGAGGCACAAGCCCCCAGTGGGGCAGACCAAGGAGGCTCTTTGTGCTCCTCAGGGTGGAAGCTCTCCCGCAGGGCTTCCTGGATACTGACAGCCCCCCGTGGACCTCCCGGATGGCAGCCTACAGAAAGTGCAGCCAGGCTCGCAACAATGCATCCAAGAGAAGCACCAGAGTGCCCGGGGCAGCTCCGGCTCCATGTTGCAGAGTGCTGTGGTGTCCTGAATGAGGGCAACCAGAGCACGCAGAGACAAAATGCTTTGCTGTCCCTCAGCAAGGTAGGCAAGCAAGCAGGGAAAGCTGAGAACCGGCTGTCTGGTGGGGGAGGAGGAGAGTCCCTTTAAGCACAGGCCTCAGATAGCCTCAGGCAGCAGCCACGGAAAGTAACTCCTGACCTGATGCCCTGCCGGACCTGGTTCCGGCTGGCCTTAAATGCGATTCAGCGTCCACTCATTTTGAGTGTAGTCGTGTTATTTCGAAATAATGTACTGTTCTGCTACCTATAGATGTACCAGCAGCAGACACAATTTTCTACACTCTGGGTCCTAGTGGTGCCCCCCCACAGTCTGGCACCTGAGGTGGCCGCCTCAGTTCGCCTCATGGTAGGGCCAGGCCTGGTAGTGGGACATGATCTGATCATTTTCATGTATATGTGTCTGCTTCAGAAACTGTTGTAGCTGGCATCACAAAATATTTACATGCCAGTTGCACTAAAGATTCATATGTCCTTTCAGGCTTCAATCATGATGGGTTCTGCTTGATAACAATCCAAAGCAATGCAGAATGCTGCTCCTTCAAGGTCATCCTTTGATTCAGATGTCACCAACAGAAATGGTTGATTTTCTTTTTTGGTGGTTTGGATTCTGTAGATTCCATATTGGAGAGTTGTTCTTGTAAGATTTCTGAAAGCATGCTCTGTGCCGCATCCTCTCAGATTTTAGAAGGTGCTTCAGATTCTTAAACTTGGATCAAGTACTGTAGCTATCTTTGGAAATCTCACATTGGTATCATCTTTGCGTTTTGTCAAATCTATAGTGAAGGTATTCTTTAAAAAATGAACATGTGCTGGGTCATCATCCAAGACTGTATTAACATGAAATATATGACAGATGGCAGGTAAAACAGAGCCAAAGACATACAATTCTCTCTCAAGGAATTCTCTCACAAACTAAATTAGCACATTTTTTAATGCACATCATCAGCATGGAAACCTGCCCCTTAGTATGGTGGCCAAAGCATGAAAGACATATAGATGTTTAACATATCTGGCATGCAAATACCTGCCAGTGCTGACTGCCATGCGAAAGCCTATTCTCACTTTTGGGTGACATTGTAAATAAGAAGACGGCAGCATTATCCCCCAGAAATGTAGACAAACTTGTTTGTCTTAGCAATTGACTGAACAAGAAGTAAGATTGAGTGAACATGAAGGTGCTAAAGTTTTATATTTTTTTTGTTTTTGAGTGCAGTTACATCACAAAAAAACTTCATTTGTAAGCTGTACTTTCACTATGAAGAGCACAACAGTACTTGTATGAAGGAAATTAAAAAATACTATTTGTTTGGTTTTTTACAATACAAATATTTGTAATAAAAATAATACTAAGTGAACACTGTACAATTTATATTCTGTTTTGTAATTGAAATCAAAATATTTGAAAATATAGAAAGACATCAAAAATATTTAATAGTAAATTTCAACTGGTAATCTATTTTTATCAATGTGACTAAAACTGTGATTAATCATGATTTATTTTTTGAGTTAATCACGAGTTAACTGTGATTAATCAACAGCCTTATTTTTAAAAATTTGTTTTGCACAATCCACCTTCTAGAAGCCTCTGAGGCAGCCAGATATTGAAGTAGAGCAAATATTTTAAAAACTGTTCTCTCTAATATAAGACTAAACTAATATACTAAATGCTCTGCCAGGATAAATAGTATGCAAATGAGGACTTGATTAGCAGATTTTCCTTATATATTCCTTATATTCGTAACTTCAGTAGACCTTTCAGTGTCTAGTCCCAGATAATACAACTTAAAAAATGGACAGCTTAAGCAACCCAAGAGATATGAAATGAGATACAGTGTCTCAGGTAACTGAATTCAGGGTTTTAAAGATCATGATGAGCACATTGATTTGTACCAGCATCATATCAGCTATCGGTATTGTACTGCTCATGGTTAGGTAAGCATATGTCTCATTTTTAAATTCCATCCTAGATCATGACTTTTTTAGCACAACTGGGCATTTTTCCTGCTTTTCTTGACTGGGGAGCAGGAGATATGGAGGAATATTTGGGTGAGGGGAAAAAAAGGGACAAATGCCCAGTTTTGCTAAAAAAGTAACAGTGGGGTCTAGACAAGGGAACTCACATAGTGTTAGCCCAACCCTCCTGTCATAGTGACTTACCTGGTATCCCCTTTTCAGTTTAGGGAAATGTAGTCACACTCCTCATGGAGCACTCGTGTAATGTACTTTGTGACTTACCTCTCTGAGACCGAACCATTGCATTGTTCCCTTTGATGATTGTCACAGTTAAATCCAAATAAAGCCAACTCCAGAAATTCAGTCTGGGACAGGGCCAGCCCTACCATGAGGCAAACCGAGGCAGCCGCCTCAGGTTGCCAGACTGGATGGGGGGCACCACTAGGACCCAGAGTGTAGAAAATTGTGTCTGCTGGTGGTGCATATGTATTCTCTCTGCTCTAGATGCACAGAGATGGTGGAGTGCTGTGCTGGAGGAAGGAGGGTACAAGAGACCTTTCAAATTTTTGGCCCAAGCAATAGGGAATGGGGGCATCATTTGAGCTCCCCACCTCAGGTGCCAAAATGTTGTGGGCCAGCCCTGGTCTGGGAGGGGTAAAAGCAGGGATCTTTGTGTCAAATTCCATATCCGAGAGGAGCAACTGTCTTCCAGCTAGTCTCACTTGGGGAGCAGGAATAAAAACAAACTCGTATGAGCCATTGATCCTCTCTGAGAATCCAAAAGCTGTGAAAAGTCAAGTATGCCCCTAGACTGAAAAAGAAATTGGCAAGATCATGTAATATTCCTGCACTAGAAGGGGCAAGTATCCCCTTTCTAATTTCTTCCAATGCTTACCCTTTCCAAGTAGCATAACTTTCATCTAGCCAAGAGTTGAGCTTTAGCCAGTTTGCCCTCATCTAAATTCCCAGTTCTATGAGACATTGGCAAAGCATAGAATCCACAGTCTCTATAGATCAAAAAGGGAGATATGTATTCAAATTTGTGTATGCAAATGTTTCAGAGAAAGCTGTAGCTATTAAGTACCCCTCAGTAATTCATTTTAAGAGAATAAAAGCTGCTCACAGAAGCATAAGTTAGGAGATCAGCAATAGAGCAGCAGTTTGATTCTGCTTCAGCTGTAAACAGAATTCTGCTCCTTATTTGTAAGTTTCCGTTATGAATTCTCTGGAATTTTTCTAGTTTTTGGCATTCCTGCTTACTTTAACATTTTTGCATATAGGTACCATCTCCTGTGATTTTAGGATGAGATGCATGGACTTGTCACAAGTTAGCAGTCAAAATTCATGACAGAGAGAAATATCAGCAAGAGAAAGTCCCTTTCACGTTCTTGTGCATTTGAGTTTCTACTGCATTATCTTTCCAAGGGGAAAAAGTTAGTTATATGGATCACAGAGCTGCATGCAGATCCCAAATATTTACAGGGAAAGCAAAGAGCCGTCCTGCTAATTCCATTTCATTTTTGATAACTGACTTCTACTGTCTAAACTATTACTCACCTCCTCTTTAATCTCTATATCTTTACATCTATCCATATATCTATATTAGAGAGTTTACATATCTGTCTGTCCATCTGTTTGTGAGTCTATTTGTTCAAGAACTCCTCCTAAATGATAAAAGATAGAACCACAAAATTTGGTTTCCTCTTATCCTAACTTAAAGCAAGGAGAGGTTTTGGTTCTGCCAGGAAAATGGGAAGTGCCTAGAATGAGATTATTTTCTATAGCACAGAAAGGGAGGGGTTTAAGAGCAAGGACAGTTATGTTCCACCATGACCACTGGGGGCAGTGAGCACAAAGGACAGTTATACTTCAAAGTGACCACAGGGAGACAGCCGAACCAGGAAGCGAGTGGCCAACTGGGGCAGAGCTCTCTATATTACTGCCCATCAACCATGGGTTACTGACTTCCCTGCCTCAACCCCCTCTCCCCAGCCCTCGGCCTCAGCACCCCAGTGGCTGCAGCATCCCAGTGGCCCCAGCACCTCAGTGGCCCACCAGAAGCACCACAGGGGCCAGACAATAGCCCTGCCCACCCCCAGGAGCCGCTTGGGCCGAAGCCAGCCAGCTCAACCCTGTCCCCCCCCCCCCCCAAGAAGACATGGACAAAGGCCAGGCAGAGCTACTGACCTGGCAGTATGGCCCTGGGCACCCCAGGGAGCCGCCATTGCTGCAGAAGCACCATCTTCACCTCCATGAGCAGCCCCAGTGAGCCCCTCCAAGCTTCCCAGCTCTGAGCCCTGGCTCCTACATTCCCCACCCTCTGTCCTTAGCCTCCAAGGACCCAAACAATGCCAGGTAAATCCTCTAGTTTCCATATGAAGTTTGGAATTCATTGGAAGCAGAAGCTAGCTGATCATGGAAGTTCAACAGAACTATTTTTACAAAGTTTTTTGAAGAGCACTTCTACAACTGCTGGCAAAATAAAAGATTTATTGTATCTTTAAGAATAGACAAAATTTAGTGTTACCAGCTGCCTAGCCTCCCACAGATAATTCAACCTAAGAAATAGTGTCTATTTAATCCTGTTTCATTTACATTCTGACAGAACATGTGCATTATATTTTGCTGTTTGTTTCTATTGTGTAATGCACGTACTTATTGCCTGAAATAATCATTGTACTTACCATTTAAGTGCCAGAATTTCCACAGACGACCCACTGCATAGTGATCCGCACAGCTTTTCTATCATGTAAATAATATTTTGTCAACCACCCAGAGAGCTGCTGTTGAGAGCAGCATGGAGTTAACAGATGTGTCTGAGTAAAACTTTTAATGCCCTCTAGTGTTTCTCACTTGCAAATAAGAATTTATAGTCAGTGAAAAATGTCACAGTTGGTTACTGGATTTTCAAATCCCTCTGTATATATTGAAAGTAAGCCCATTGTAAAGATAGCCCTATCATGGAAGGTAAGATATTTAGCACAATAGCACTGGATTTATACAAACTGTAGAATATTTTCAGTGTTCAGAAGTGAAGTGTTGAAAAGTCAATGGTAATAAAACCTTTTATCTTATATTGTGCTGCCCCAATAATCTATAAAGTCAAGGCCCTGTGTTTTTCATTACAACCCAGATCTTAATTCTGTGCAAAATTACTGGATGCTGTAGCACTCTACTACAAACTTGAACATCTGTGACAGCTTCATTCACATTAAAAATTTAGGTTTTTATGGTCTGATCCACAGCCTATTAAGTTAACAGGAATCTTCCTGTCCTTAATGAATTAAATACAAAGATGAAATACAAACTTTGTAGTAGCCTCAGTTAGTAATTTGAGATTGATGTCAGTTTTTACGTTGTCTCAGCATTTTCAGTTTTTGATATGCCACAGATTAGTGGATTGACAACAACATCCTCAGACTTGTTGAGGTGAAGCTGAAGGTTTTGGCGGTTGGAATTTTTGACACTTGGGGAGCCAGAGGAGAAGTTTGGGACTGGGAAACAAAATAACTGGATACTTCACATCAAATGTTCTGCAGAAAATAGCCAGTGTTGTTGACTTTGAAATTGTCACTAAGTTTCAGACTTCATAGCCTCTTGAGATACGCAAGACAATTAACACCTCTCATGGCTGGTGTTTCAGGCTGCCTGCAAACTCAGGAATGTAGCACTGAGTCTGTTTAAGCCCTGTTCAGATTTTGAAGATTTTTTTCACAACTATAAGTGATGGATTGGGAAATTAATAATGAGACAGTTTAGCTCACCATTTTATCTGCTATATATTTGAGGGGTTTGTCTATGAGCAAACAAATCTGTCTGTCCATCAATCTGTTTGTTCAAGAACTCCTAAACAGTAAGAGCAAGGACCACTAATTTGGTATGCACCTTCCTCTTGTCATAACTTAAAGCAAGGTAAGGGCTTGATTGTGCAAGGACAATGGGATGTGCCTGAAATGCGATTATTTTTCATAACATGGAAAGAGAGGAAGTGGCTAGCGGGGACAGTTATACTGTGTAAATGACCACAGGGGGCAGTGAGGGGCCAGAGATGGGGACCAGGACAACTATAACCCCATTGAGACAGCAGGGGGCAAGGGTGATAGTAAACTTCCCGCCCACCCCAGCCCAGCATGGCCCCCACCATGGCCAGCCTCAGGGAACTGCTGCTGGCTAATGTAGTCCCTGCACCTTCTCAGCCCCCTGCCCTGAGCCCCTCCTCACCCCCAAACCCTGACTTCTGCACACACACACCCAACCCTCCCCCCCCACACACACAAACATCTCCTTTCCCCTGCACTGAAGGGCCTGAGCAACATCAAGGAAATCTTCTAGTTTTTAAATAAAAGCTTGAATCTTTAGTACCATTCTGTGACATAAGGGTGGGTTTCAAATAAGGATGTTTATATAAGATAGAGGTAGCAAAGATGGGGGGGGAACAAGGGGTACTTCAAAGTGGCAGCGCCACATGGAGCCTGTACCCCGGGTTCCATGCGGATGCTTCCACTTTCAAATGCACAAGAGCTCCCAGGGCTGGCCCACAACATTTTGGCACCTGAGGTGGGAAGCTCAAATGATGCCGCCATGGCCCCTTTTCTCCTGCCTGCCTGTTATGTCTCTTGTGCCCTCCTTCCTCCAGCACAGTACTCCACTATCTTTGTGCATCTAGAACAGAGAGAATACATATGCACCAGCAGCAGACACAATTTTCTACACTCTGGGTCCTAGTGGTGCTCCCCCAGAGTCTGGCACCTGATGCGGCCGCCTCAGTTCACCTCATGGTAAGGCCAGCCCTGAGAGCTCCTAGGCTCTTGTGCATTTCAAAGCAGAAGCGCCCTTGTGGAGCCCGGAGTCAGTGGGAATTCCCACTGGCCCTGGGCTGCATGTGGATTTCCAATTTTGATTGGATTACTCGATTATCGACTAGTCGATAGGCACTTCCACATTCCTCCTTTGAAATGTACATTGACTACTCGACTAGTAAATTAATCATTAATTAACATCCTTAGTTTCAAAAAGACAGTTGTGGACCACATGGAACTCTGAATAGAGTACATGGTATAGACTTTCATGTGTTTTTTTTAATCTGCTATAAATAAATATAAGCCTATTTCTAGTCAGGCATTTTGTTTTCAATATTCTTGAAAAAGTCAGGGTTTTTGTAGGTGCTTATAGGACAATCTCCAATTGCTTTATTCAGAGCCTTGCTGCAGTCATTGAAGCAACTTATATTAAATAAACTAATACAACTTTAGCTGATAACCAAGTTGGAATTTAAAACAGCTTAACTTTACAAATCAGATTCACGTGTGTTACTGCTCATTTATTTTTGTAGTTTTACATGGCAGCAGTCAACAGGTCTGGCCTCTGGCAAGGGGAGCGAGGCACTTCTCTTGGGTCCTGTGCATTCAGGGCCCCGTCCATCCGGCCACTCACTCACTGCCCTGACTGGGAGCTACACAACCGTGCAGCCAATCACAGTGTGCTGCCTTGGACCCCGCAACCTCTCTGGCCGGGCCTGGCAGTCAACATAAAAACCAATGAGTGTTACAGCACAAGAAAATGCAGATACTTCATGAACAGCCCAAGGAAGTTTGCCAATTCATCTGATAAAAGCACTGTACTGAGTTAATGGAATTTCTCCACTCAGCCTCTTAAGGAGGATGAATTGAAAACAGAATTTATTTTAAACTGAAGAACACAAAGCCAGGAGATAATTGCCTGGATCATTTATATTATCCTATTGCATGAAGGTCTGGCTTGCTTAAACTTCAGCAATAAATCTGAGGGTGTAATTGCAAACTATTTTTAGCATAACCTAAATGACCATGGCCAATGATTTTACAGGTATGTCTGTATCTGCAGGTGGGAGTGGTCCTGCCTGTGTGCTTTCCTGGAGGAGGTTTAAGAGCCTGGCATATTGATATCATGAGCATATTTTAATAAAGATATGGAATATAATGTCACAGACAGCTTGTTACATTTTTGATGACTGAGAGAAATCAGATTAATTAAAAGCTGAAATTGAGGGCAGCCAAGACAGCATTGACTCCTATACAACCCTGACTCATTCAGGATGAAATCACCTCTGCACAACAGACTAGCACAAAGAGCTTGTGTTAACTATCTACCAGGGTTTCACCCTCCCTGCACACTGGGAAGATACATACAGTATCTAGGTAATTAAATTCATCATCCATAGCTTGTTTTTGTGTCAAAAAGTTATTTTTACAAATACAGTTTTTCTAGAACACCAACAACTTAGTATCTGAATTTGTATTCTCTTTAGCATCACTCAGTAGAAATGCTTTTTTATCCCTTGTATTGCCAACCTAATTAGTATTTCATGACCATGGCAAGAAGGGCTGCTTCATTCTACCTCACTACACTGACTTCCATTTAAAAATTGTTTTATGCATTTTTGGATATTAAACTTTTCAAAGTCAAGGTATGACTGAAATGGAGCTGTTGTGTAATGATTTATTCATACTGTATGCTGATCTTGTTAGGGGAATGCTTATTGTACAAGTATCGTTTTACAGGTTACTTTTTTAAAAAACAAAATTTGTGACCACAGAGTAAAGGGGAAAATAGGTATATCACTACTCATGCTGTCTACAAAAAAAGGGAATAAGGACAACCCATAAAACTATGGATCAGCCAGCATAACTTGGATACCCAGAAAGGTTTGGATGCTGGAGGGTGGAGCTTGGTTAGGGAGTCTTGGTGCAGAGCTCAGCAGGGGCAGTCCAGATGCAGAGGGCTCCAGATAAAGGGAGTGAGGCTCACCAGGTTTTGGATGCAGGGGCTCAGTAGAGTACAAGAGACTCAGTTGGAGGAGTCTGGCTAGGAGGGGACCTGGAGACAGTGGGGTTGGGCAAACAAGGGGAGCAGCTCTCTGGATAGTGATCCCTCCCCATATGACTGAGGAGTGATGGGGGCAGGGAATGGGGGGTCCAGCATTTCTGGCAGCCAGGGAAGGGGGGGGGAGGAAATCGTAGAAACTAGAAGGAAGCTCAAGAGGTCATCAGGTCCAGTCCCCTGCATTCATGGCAGGGCCAAGCACTATCTTCTAGACCATCCCTGACAGGGGTTTGTCTAACCTGCACTTAAATATCTCCAGTGATGGAGATTCCACAACCTGCCTAGGAAATTTACTCCAATACTTAACACCTAAAGTTCCCTTGCTAAAATTTAAGCCAATTGCTTCTTATCCTATCATCAGAGGTTAAGGAAAATATTTTTCTCTCTTCCATGTAACACTCTTTTAGGTACCTGAAAGCTGTTATATTATGGGAAAATCTTCTATTTTCCAGACTAAACAAACCCAATTCTTTCAATCTTCTCTCTTTGGTCATGTTTCCTAGACCCTTAATCATTTTTGTTGCTCTTCTCTGGATCTTCTCCAATTAGTCCACATCTTTCCTGAAATATGGTGACCAGAACTGGACACAAATCTCCAGCTGAGGCCTAATCAGTGTAGAGTAGAATCATAGCCCTTCCTGCAGTTACCAACACACTGGTAGACAGCCAATCTACACCTCACCTTGGGATGGAACAGATAGCTTCTTTCTCAGCAGCCAACTATTTCTATAAGACCAGAGGGCTGCACCCCATGCTTGCTACACTCACCAATCCCCCTCTCTCTGGCCACTTTTGTGGCCAGAGAGCCTGTTAATCTTGCACTGATTATATAGAAAGGTGAACAAAGAAAGCTGTAAGGGGAAAAAAAACTGTTAATTGGTCTATTGCTCATATACTACATGTACAGATACGTCTACAGACAGATCTCAGTTTCGCAGTTGGTTCTGGTTGAAGCACAAGTAAGCGAGATGCTGAGACTCCACTTTCAGGTAGACTGATGATGTCATTCTGTCATGTGGCAGGAAAAACTTTTATATAGAGACTATACTGAGGGTATGTCTACACTGCAGGGTTTTTTCAGAGAAACAGGTGTTTTTCGGAAAAAACTTCATTTACATCCACACTGCAATAATGTTCTTTTGAAAAAAATTGAAAGAACAGAGGGGTTTTTCAGACATCGGTAAGAGCTCTTTTGGAAAAAGGCATGTGTGGACAGGGAAGAGGGAGTTCTTTCAAAAGAAGAGGGAAGAGGGAAAAGCACAGGTACCCTGGTGGCTACTCCATCCATAGTAATCACAACTTAAATGCAAGATAGCATTCATTCAGGGTGGATGCTATCTTTTGAAAAAGCAGATCGCTTTTTTGATGCGCTTTTACTGTGTAGATACTCTCTTTCTGAAGAAGTCTTTTCAGAAGATCTCTTCCAGAAAAGCATCTTCCAAAAGAAGCCTGCAGTCTAGACATAGCCAGAGTGAGTTGTGCCCAGTAGCTCTGCTCTCTCCCTATCTTTTTCCCTGCCCCTTGAAGCAATTTCCACCAGTCTACAACTCCTCTCAAGAGACAGTCTTGCCAGGACTAACCATACAGATTCTCCTCTTTCTAGAATTCCCTTTCTTCTGTGCTTTTGCACAGTCCTTTATTCCCTTCGCTACTGATTAATATTTCCTCTCTTTTGTCCTTTCCTATACATTCAAACAAGATCTGGTCTCCCACACTGACAAGGAAACATTATTTGTATTACCATAGACCCTTGGATCCCTAGTCATGGACCAGAAGGACCCCATTGTGCTAGAAGCAGAACAAATATTTGACCCCTTTTCTCTTGAGCAGACTCTCTTCATCCTTTCTCACTACTGTGTGGGAGAGTGCTATTTATTTACAACTTTCATTTGTACCGCTGCTAATTTCTTCCCCTCTTGTCAGCTGCCATCCTAATCAATTTTTTTCATTAAACTCTTGTTCTCTTCTCCCCACCATCCTTCCTCAGTGCCTCAGATGTTTATTCTTTTCAAACTTTCTGTGGCTGAGTAAGAGCCATATCCATCCTTTGTGCAATTAAATATTAGACATGGATTTGCCCCCTGCCCATTTCTGCTATGACAGCTCAGTTTTGCTGGGGGGGAGGGGGAGTTGTTTTGTTTTGTTTTTTTAATTCTCCTCTTCCCATAATCCTAGTCTGATCTTTGTATCCATGTTTTCTGTGTCCTGAGTGCAACATGCTAGATCTCTCCTCTAATGCTGCAGCACATGCCCACTGACTGGGTAATAGACCTTATAGAGTGCATGATGAAGGAGCCATAAAACAGTACAGCAAAAGTCTGAATGCAATTACTTGTCATTACCAATGGGGAGAATTTCAAAAGTCACACACAAACTCCTATGTTTTGGGGAATCTCTGTTTCATTCCTTTAATTTTCTCAGAATAACTTTGTGTTTCATTCTTTAATATCATTTTTTTCTGTTCACATGAAAGAGAAAGCATTTCTGTTTTACTTTAGAAGATGAATAGGAGCCCAATGTGGAGGAGCCTTTCAAAAGTACAAATTCCACATTTGAGCTTTTGTGCATTCACTTGCTGCATTTTTCCTGATTATTTGGATAATAAAGTAAGAAAGAATCCTGGACAAATAAATAGGAGTTGAACACAAAAACTCTTACAGCAGATGGTGCTATTTTGCTATTTTTAGAAAGCATGTGAAACGTTTAGATATTAAAAGAAGTTTTGCAAAAAAACCGAAACTAGAAAGAAAAGTATATTTCATCAAGTTATAGGCCAATTATTTGACTAATTTAATGATCACATATTTAGCATTTTAAGGAACTATGGATTTTCAGAGAATACATGACATGAAAAATAAAAATAAATGTATTAACCTTTTGCAAAAAATCCTGATTAACTCACATTGAAGAGAGTTATATAAAATGATTAATTCACAAAAATACTCCATTTGTGTCTAAGAGTCTAGCTTAAACCCACAAAAGTGGAATTTCAGTTAAAACCAGCAACACACAATCTATAAAGAGGATGGGAGGAGGGAGAAAGAGCAGGTATATGAATTAAGGGAGGGCTATCTGGAATATTGACCATAACTGTTTACTTTCTCTTTGGAAGCTTCAAGGGGTAGCCAAGTTAGTCTGTACAGAATAAACTTAAAAAACAACAAATGGTCTGATAGCACTTTATAAACTAACAAAACATGTAGATGGTATCATGAGCTTTCATGGGCACAGAGTTGTTATTCATTCTCTCCATTTCTTCTAATGATTTGAGGCATATTTAGCATTTCTAGCCCCAAGCATTAACAAGTCATAAGTCAGCCCCCTCACCCCAAAATCACAAGTCTGCCTTTAAAAGGAAAGTGGGCTGTACAGTTTGGATGTCCTCCACTTCAGTAGAAGGTGACAATCTCCTCAGGCACAGGCTGGCTAGAAGTCAGGAGACGATTAAATTGATAGCAAAAGGGGAAAGTAAAAAAGGAGGGAAGATACGAGCAATCAGCACAAAAGCAAGATGTTGAAAACAAAATTAAATAAGAAGCCAAAAGACAAAGAGCAGAAATTCTTGGATTGCCTATACACCAATGCTAGGAGCCTCGGTAATAAACATGAGGCATAGAAATTGCTCATTTATGAGCAATAATTTGATCTAGTCGGTATTATTGAAACCTGATGTTAAAGTCAATAGTTATCTGTTTAGAAAAAAAATTGAGGGGGGAAAGGAAGGGAAATGGCATTCTGTCAAAAATTGCATTATCTGTTTGCAAGTCACTGATAATTTTGGGAGAAAGTGAACTTGAATGCTTGAACTTCAATGTCCTCACAAACATGGGATACTATTTGGCACCTTCTAGGGGCTACCAAATCTCACTAGGGAACAGGATGACCTCTTCCTTATGCACCTACCTGAAACAAGTAGGGGAAAGAACTGTGTGATCACAGGAGGACTTCAATTTGAGTGACACATGCTAGAAGTCTCATGATGCCAAAAATTCTTTGGAATTTTTGAATGTTATAGATGAACTCTTTTACCTCAAAATGTGTTGCACCTAACATGAGGGGATTATTTTTTATCCTAAAGAGAAACTGATCATAGAACTAAAAAATAATGATAGCTTAGGTGCAAATGATCATGACTTGATCACATAACATATAAGAAGAATGAAGTCCAGATTAGTGAAATATATGCTTGGTGCTTTAATAATTAATTAACAATAATTTAACACAACTGAATTCCAAAGCAGTCTTGCCATCAATTTTGTGGACTTCCAAATGGCATTCAATAGTGTAAACAGAGAAACAGTGTAGAAAATTGTAGAATAATGTGGAATTCCAAAAAAATTAAATCAACATTATGAAGGCATTCTATGTCAACTCGAAATGCTTCATTAAAATGGAGTAAATCAATCAGCATCAAAACGGGGATAGTGTGAGGGGGCATAATGTTTCCTTTTCTGTTCATGCTAGTCATTGACTATGGATTAAAGCAATGTGACAGTGATACATATGCCCTAAAAATGCAACAATTCATGACTATTTGATCTGGATTTTCCTGATGACATCGCTCATTGGCATCTTCACTGATAAGGACTACAGAAATGCACAAACCAAAAAACAATGAAGATAGATAGATTTGAGATTCAATGCAAAGAAATGTAAAGTCATGTTAATGGGGATTGCAGGAACAGACGTCAAAATTGAAGAGGAGTGGAAAAGGTGGATAAATTATACCTGCTCTGGAAAATAAGAATTGGGAAGGCAAAGGCTGCATTTGGAAGACAAACATCAGCAACTCAAAAACATCTCCTCAAGACAAAACTTCACATGTACAAAGCCATTGCTATTGCCACTACCACATACAGCAGTGAGATTCGGCAACTTACCCTCACTTGTACAAACTATTCTTTGTACTCCAAAAATAACATCAGTGTTCTCTTTGCAGCCAACATCAGCAATGTAGGAGCACAGGTCATGAAATACCAACTCCCCTGGGCTGGCCACTGTGTATGTATGCAGGGGAGCTGACAATTTTTGTGGGCCCCCTGAGCAAGGGGTGAAAGGGGCTGGCTCTGCACCCCCAGAAGGGGTCGAACCTCAGGTGGAAGAGGCAGGGGTGGGGCAGCCAGCCCTCAGCACCTCCTGGACCTTGATGCTGAGCCCTTCCCCCAGTCCTTAGGGCCTCTCAGAGTATTCAGAGCAGCGTTCCAGCAGTAATCGAAATGGCCCTGCACTCCTGCCACCACTGCTGCTGCAGTAACAGTAGCAGTAGCCGCCAGAAGCCCTGTGCCCTTTGAATCGCCAAGCCCTGGGGCAATCGCCTCCCTCCCCCTCCCCGCCTGCCCTTACCAGGACTATACATATACCTGAAACTGGCCTCCTGAAGCAAATGCTCTTCTCTGAGATGAGGTCAAACTAAGATACACAACTCCCGCTACATGAAGAGCATACCTTAACTTGACTTACTGCAGCATTCCCACTGAGTAAGGTCAACAGGAGAAACTCTCCCATCAACTTCCTTTACTCCCCACAACCCAGTGAAATACCAGGGTCGATGGGGGCACAATCAGCTGTTGATTTAGCAGGTCCTTACTTGCTTACAGTCAGGTCCCGAGAGTATCAGTCCAAGGAGGTTCAACCCGTAATGTCAAACCGGCAATATATGTTACTGCCTAAACAATTTCTCCTCCCCCAAACCTCCCAACATCAATTTATCGCTCTCCACTAGCAACGGTCTTCATTAAAAGTGTGATAGAGTTGCTAAACAAAGGACTACATCTCCTACCAGCACCCTCCCCACTTCATTCCTCTTTCCTATGTCAAGGGGAAAGGCAAATGGTTGGGGTCTGTGAGGAGAAGCTGGATGCAGGAAAGAATCCACAGGCACCATGTGCATAACAGGCTGTGACTGCTGGACATTACAATTGGATGCAGATCTGTGCAAAACTTACAGGGAAGTAGCAGCCACTGGATAGGAAGCCAGTGCAGAGAGACTTCAAAGAGAAGCTGAAACTATCCTGAAAAACTACAAGCTGATATTGGCTAGACTAGAGAGGCATCTTAGGCAGTGGGCCTGAAAAGCCCTGACTCTCAGCTGGCATGCCCAAATATCCCAAACCAGAACCACAAATGCACACTTCAAAAACTAACCATTAAGCCTGCATACCTACGATATGCAAACCTTCCTTTTCCTGCAAGTCCTAGTCAAATACCTTTTCTGGTCATTGGGATCCACAGGACTAGCATCTATAGTGCATGTCTCAAATACACTAGCCTAATATTGTTTCCAGGTTTATTTGCATGCCTGTTTGTCAGTTTAATACCATGCAGTGCTGTTTTGGGGGGGATCACATCATAAAACAAACAGCTCAGGCATTTTGCTTAAATCATCTACGGTTTTCTCCTCTGGCCACTAGAAGTCACTGTGCCACAGTAGCTGCCTTCAGTTTTTAGACATCTGTGGGTAGGTCTATGCCGCAATAAAAAAAACCACAGCACCAAGTCTCAGAATATGTCAGCATGACAACATGGCTGGCGCCTGCCAGCTGACTCAGCACTAAGCAGCTGTTTAACTACAGTATAGATATTAGGGCTTGGACTGCAGCCCAAGTCTTGGGATTCTCTCAACTCTCACGGTCCTATAGCCAGCCCGCCAGCCCGAGTGTTTGCACAGCAATTAAACGGCCTTTTTAATGAGCATCTAACTACAATGTAGACATATTTTCAGAGCCCTGCTCAACTGACTCGGGCTACAGGGATAAAAATCTGTGCCCAAGTCTGAAGCCCTACATTTTTAGCTCAAGCCCAAGTCAGCCCCACCACTACCGCAGGTAGTGCAGACATATCCCATGTGTACAGTAATTCCTCATTTAACACTATAGATGCATTTCTGAAAATGTTTGTGCTAAGCGAAAACGTGCAATGCGGGGTCAATTTTCCCATTAAAAATAATGGAAAAGGTGGGGGTTGCGTTTCAGGTGGTGGTGGCAAAGTGAATTTTTTGTTGGTGCTGGGTCATCAACATCAACATTAGATATCTAGCAACACAAGTCGCCATGGTTTGTTAAAACACAAAGCGGAGGAGCGCTGTGACCACGTGTATTCATCCGCTCATGCGTATTACCACTGTTTTCACCAATTTATATCGCAGCACAAAGTAGTCTGCCACTTGATTATTTTTGTGTTATTTCGGGGACGGTCATGTTATTTGAAAAATGTTCCCTAAAAAAAAAATCATGCTATTGTGAAAACGTGTTAAGTGGGCACGTGTTAAACGAGTAATTACTGTACTCTGAGTAGGGTAGAGATGGACCCTCCCCGAGCATTAGCAACAATAGCCTCTCCCTCACCATGACAGTACAGGACATGAGAGTGAATGGAGGGCAACTCCTCACCCTGCAGGCTATGAACACTGGACAAAAGCTGGAACCTGCCACGTGGATGAGGGCTACTCGACCTTGCTATAACAACAAGAGCTTGAAGAAGCCAAGGAAAAGAGATTTCAGGAAGTGCAGGACCCTCGCTGGGGAACTAGAGAGTTGGAAAACAGCTGTATGAGGGTTTCCATTTGTGTGCCTACAGATGTCTGTACATGTTTGGTTTTCAGTCTGTAATTATCTCACTCACACACAGAGCGGGGGCTCAGCAGGAAGCTAAAACAAAAAACCCACACAAGACAGATCAAAAACCATTTTAAAAAAATCTCAGTTTTTTAAGTCATTATTTGTGTCATCTAAATTGTGATTTGTGAACTATGTGGGTTAGAAATGCTGAATACCTTAAGCTTCCTGAACCATATTTTCTGGTCCAGGCAAGCTGCACTCAGCATATAGCCATACAAGAAGCAAAGAGTACCTTTAAAACTACCTTTTGGCTTTTCTTATTGGCTGTGTCTAGACTGGCAAGTTTTCGCGCAAAAGCGGCTGCTTTTGCGGAAAAACTTGCCAGCTGTCTACACTGGCCGCTTGAATTTGTGCAAGAACACTGACGATCTAATGTATGATTTTCAGTGTTCTTGTGCAAATACTATGCTGCTCCCATTCGGGAAAAAGCCCTCTTGCGCAAATATATTTGCGCAAGAGGGCCAGTGTAGACAGCTAAAAAGTGTTTTGCGCAAAAAAGCCCTGATGGCGAAAATGGCAATCGGGCTTTCTTAAAATCGCGTTTAGATTGGCACGGACGCTTTTCCGCAAAAAGTGCTTTAGCACAAAAGCGTCCGTGCCAATCGAGACGCTCTTTTCCGCAAATGCTTTTAACAGAAAAACTTTTCCGTTAAAAGCATTTGCGGAAAATCATGCCAGTCTAGACGTAGCCATTATGTTTTAACACTTAATTTGACAGTTTATGCTCCTTTCTATTTCCCTCACTAGGATTTAACTTCCACTTTTTAAATGACACCTTTGTATCTCTCACTGCTTCTTTTACTTGGTTGTTAAGCCACAGTGGCACTTTTATGGTTCTCTTACTGTGTTTGGTAATTTGGGGTATACATTTAGTTGGGCCTCTTCAGCTGTGCCCACTGAAGCTGCAGTGGCCATGGAAAGGCACTTCTCACCTGGCTCTAAGCTGCTGCTATGAGACAGGGCTGGGACTGTCCTCTCTCCCTAGGTCAGCCTGCATACTGAACTCCTCATCCCCATCCCAAAGCAATAATTTAAATGAAGAAAAACAAAAATTACTAGCGTTAAGGAGCCAAGCAAGGCTGGGTAAATCGTCTAATATTAAAAGAAAGAAAGAAAGATTTCACTTCCCTCCTTCAGTTCTCACTCCACTTCTCCCACTCCCTTACTTCTATTTTATCACTCGATACCTTTCTTTTGAAAATGCTCATTAATATGCATTAACCAGAGTTGGATTAAGGCATAGGCAGTACAGGCAAACTTTCTGGAGTCATGTGATGACATCAAAATCTCAACTTTCATTTTTTTTTATAAATAAGTAAGTCTCAAGACTTAATGGTGCAAATTAACTATGAACTCAGCATGACTACTGCCATGACATCTGCCTGAGTCTGCAGGGAGTCTGAGATCTGAGGCTTTGTCTACACTGCAGGGTTTTTGCGCAAGAAGCCTTTTGCGGAAGAGATCTTCCGCAAAAACTTCTTGCACAAAAGCGTGTCCAGACCTCAAAGCGCATCGCAAAAGCAATGTGCTTTTGTGCAAGAGAGCATCCACATTGCATGGATGCTCTTGCACAAGAAAGTTCTGATTGCCTTTTTGCACAAGAGCTATAGCTCAAAAAGGAGTTATTCATCGTGGGGAGAAGAATAACTCTACCGGCAAAAGCCCTCTGTTCTGTCGATTTATTTGCACAAAAACGCGCTTGAGGTATGGACGCTCCGCCGGTTTTTGCTCAAAAACCTTGTAGTGTAGACATAGCCATAGTGAACTGTCTCATGAATTTCAGAGGAATGGTAATACTCCTCTGAATGCCCCACCAGCACCAACACAGCAGAGAATTCTGTATGTAGCAGGAGGAAAAGAAAGCAATAGTCTGACCTAACCTGTGCCATGCAGATACACCTGCAGAGGTAAGCCACCAATGGCTTCCTCAGTAGGAGTCAAAAAATACATAGCTGAGCCTGATGTGCATGTCCATATGCTCTCTTCAGGGAAGGAAAGGCATGCTACTGGCTCTGCATTTTGGAGCCTTCTCCTCCAGTGGGGCTATGACCTTCATGTGAGTATGGAAGCACTATGGTCATTAACCACAATCTCAACAACAAACAAAGGAAGGGTGAAGATTTAGATATAGGATAGGGTCAGATACAGCAATGGCACAGCCAGGATGGGACAGGTGTGTGGGCCCCGATGTTGGGTGGGCAGGCAATGATGGTGGGGGGGAGGGAGGAATAAAAGCGACAAGATCACCTTTCCTCTCCTCCTCCAGCTGGCCTGGGAGAAAGGGATAAACACTCTGGCCATGGAGTGTACATTTTAAAGGATGGCCCATAAAATGTACACTCCATACCCCCACCCACTCGGCCTGCAGACCTGGCAGGATTGCCCTGGTCCACCTACTGGGCACTCCTGCTGGAGAGAGGGATCAAGGGCATGCCTTGCTCCACTTTCTGGGTGCTTCCACCAGGGAGCAGGATTGGACCGTGGGGCTTGCTCTGCTCCACCTTCCCAGTGCTCCAGCAGAAGAGTGGTGTCAGGGCACAGGGGTTTGTCCAGATCCAGCTGCAGAGCAGGATCAGGGGCTTACTCCATTCCCCCAGCCTGCCCATTGCTCTAGCCAGGAAGCAGGGTCAGGGGCTTGCCCAGATCCTCTCACCAGGTACTCCTGTCAGGGAGTAACAGTGGAGCACAGGGCTTGCCCTGCTCTGCTCACCTAGTAGTCCACCGGGGAGCAGGAGCAGGGCTTAAGGGCTTGCTATGCTCCAGCCATGGAATGGGATTGGTGGCTTGCCTGCTCCTCCTGTCCACCTGGTGCTCCAGCCAGGGAGTTGGATTGCAGTGAGGGGGCTTATGAGCCCCCAACCCCATTCCCCAGGCACTGGAACACCAAGTGGAGAGGAAAAAGCCCCTGAACCCTGGTGACAGCAGAACCAGGGGTGGGCCTGGATGTTAAGTGCGTGGGCTATGGACCACCCTTAACTATGCCCCTGAGGTATAGGAGAGTGGGCAAACTGGATGAATGGTTTAGAGCAGTGATTTCCAATTTTTCCAGACTACTGTACTCCTTTCAGGAGTCTGATTTGTTTTGCATATCCTCAAGTTGCTGCCCTCCCCTCCTCCCTCTTCCCCCCATAGACACATGCTTGTATTTGTTATATAGCCTTTTATAAAAGTAGGCAAATATCTAGATGAGTTGATGTACCCCCCAAAAGTTCTTTGCATACCCCTGTGGTTGAGAGCAACTGGCTGAGAACCACTGGTTTAAGGAGCTATTGAACCTTTCATCTTTAAGTCTCATATTCAAATTTAGTCCAGTTATTACTTTGCTATGGCTGTTTGATAGTCTGTCTTAGAGAATAGACATCCACACCACGACAATTACTATCTGGCAGTGGACTAAACACAAGCTTAGGAATTACTATGCAGTTTAGGACTGAGGGATAAACATGTAGGCTACATCTAGACTGGCATGATTTTCCTCAAATGCTTTTAACGGAAAAGTTTTTCCGTTAAAAGCATTTGCGGAAAAGAGCATCTAGATTGGCACGGACGCTTTTGCGCAAAAGCACTTTTTGCAAAAAAGTATCCGTGCCAATCTAGATGCAGTTTTGCGCAAGGAAGCCCCGATCGTCGTCTTCGCCATCAGGGCTTTTTTGCGCAAAACACTTTTTAGCTGTCTACACTGGCCCTCTTGCACAAATATATTTGCGCAAAAGGGCTTTTTCCCGAACGGGAGCAGCATAGTATTTGCGCAAGAACACTGACAATCTTACATTAGATCGTCAGTGTTCTTGCGCAAATTCAAGTGGCCAGTGTAGACAGCTGGTAAGTTTTTCCGCAAAAGCAGCTGCTTTTGCGGAAAAACTTGCCAGTCTAGACGCAGCCGTAAAGGTACAGGTGCTTGGCCTGATACTTATGGCTTGAGATTTTGCAAGGCTAAATTCACTGATGAAAATGGCTCATTTTGTTCAAATTTATTCAGCCACATTTTGACTGTGGAACAATTGCCACAGCTGCAGAATTGTCATGATTGCTTATTAAGCACTGGTAGCCTGTGTGGCACTGCGAATGAAGACACTGAGAAAAAAAGGCACACTCTAGAACAGAATTAGTACTGAAAGATCCAGCACTAATTTAGTCATTTTCTTTGAGGGGGTTTTCTTCTGTGTGGTAACATAGAGACACTGCTTAACATCTACAGCTGAGGATACTATTCCTTAAATTAAAAATAAGAAGGGGGGTACAGGTGACATAATCAGAAAAGAAAATCTCTCTATTGTCAGTCCTGCTAAGAGTTGATTAGTGACCTGGTTATAACAGCCAAGCAGGTAAACCCATACTCAGGGTTATAACTAAAATCTACTTGATATAGGCAAAAAGCTGCTGTTGTGTATTTCCCTGTCAAACTCTGACCAAAAGGGAATAATCCTAAAAAAAGTCAATGATTTCTGCCAACTCCTCAAATCCTATTTAATTCTTTCAAACTACCATCATAACTTCAGTCTTAGCCAGATGTAGTATCAGCCAGCTCAGTCTCATCCAAGCCCACATTCCCAGCAAGATAGTAGGTTAATCGGTCAATTACATTAACTAAGTCCAATGAAATAGAAATATAAAGTGTTTATCATCTCAGTATTGGACATATGCACCAGTCCATGATCCCTCAGGAGGAGTGGCAGAACAAACCAGCAATTATCCTATATTTCCATTTGGGTACTCTCTGAAAGGCAAGAACAGAGCCACTTGAGTATGACTTCATTTATCCCTACCAAGATCTACGACAGTAATAACATCTCGTGGGTTAATGGTATCAATGACAAACAATAGATCTAAAAGAATGATCGCTTGATTTACATCCATTGCCAGGAGGAGATCATTAACCAATGAAAGCAGTGTGGTTGTTGGCCATATCCAGGCCTAAAATCCAACCAGACATAGTCCAGGAAATCTGAATATTCCATATATAGCAAAAGTTGATTCAATACCAGCTTCTTCCTAATCTTCCTCCAGAAAGGACAATTATACTGTTAAGAGAACGTTTTTTGAGCGAGGGCCTAACAACTGTATCTTTAAAGGAAGTCGACATTTCTTTCAAAGGTTAGGGACTGAAAATCTTCTCATGATACTATTTCCTAGCTCCACTGGATCACAAACTTCAGAGGATCAACTGGCTAGTACCCCGGAGGCCAGGACAGCATGTCAGACCAAGGACAAGTGTTAATAACCTTACACAGTGTATAGTCCTACTAGATAAAAATCTCTTTCATAAATGTAACAATCCTTTCAAACTTCTCTTATATTTTCTTCATCCATCTGTGAGTCCATTTGTTCAAGAACTCCTCCTGAAAGTAAGCGCTAGGATTGCCAAATTTGGTATGTAGCTTCTTCTTATCAGCTGGGCAAATGCACCCTTTCCCCAGCTGTGTCAGCTGCAGTGGCCATGGTCAGGCATTTTTCACTTGGCCCCAACGGGCAGTGATGAGTGAGGGTTGGGGTAGTCTTCTCTCCCTGGGACAGCCTGCATTCTGAACCCCTCACCCTAACCCCATCCCAGATCAATGATTTAAATAAAGAAAAACAAAACATATTTGAATTAAGGACCCAAACAATGCTGGGTATATCTTCTAGTAAACAATAATCAACACTGTCAAAAGTGGGAGCCCTTTTAAAGGATCTGGCAGGAAAGCTTTTCAGGTGGAGAATGGGACTAGATGCACTGGAATATTTCTGGCAGGCAGGGTGCCACTTTAAAGAGTTTATTTTATTTTGTTTTCTTCATCTCCTTAATTTTTTTAATGTTCCTTTTCTAAGTTATAGATACATCCTGAATTCTACTCCTCCTGCCTCACAAAATTGTTTCTTGTAATAATAACTAAGTAATAAAAGTGGACAGATTTCAAATACAGTAATCCCTAACATCCTTTCCTCTCTAACATATATAAATAGCTACTTCAGGGATACTATGTAAAATTCTGGGGGGGGGAGGGAATATTATAATTTAGCTCTCTGTAGCTTAGTGATCTCAAACTTACGTGTTCAAGACTCAACTAAAATAATTCTTGTAAAGGTCAGAGGTTAAGAATTTGCAGGAATCATGTTTGAGGATTAGTCCTGCTTGCTTGGAGCTTTCTCTTTAGCTTTGAGGAACTTGTCTGCAGCTGTAGGAACATAAATAGATCCAGGAAAGAAAATATACTTTCTTGGATGTATTCACTGCATTATTTTTGGACTGTTCCTCTTCTTTCTTTTTGCCACTTCTGTTATCTGGATGTGTTGAACTGAAGTGTAGTGAGTGACCATGGAAAATGTACACTTTAGTGTGTAGCTATATATGTTATTGGCCTTTAAACTTTGTTATTGTATCAGTTTGTCAACAGTAAGACCCTGTTGAATCTCTTGCTATGGTATCTCATAAGCTAAAGTAATCATAAAGTATTTTCCCCCATTTTCACATTGACAAACTTTGGAGGTTTTAATTTTTTAAATTATTTTACAAGTTCCTTTTTTTGAGGTACAAAATATTCTAATAATGATTTTTTACACACATTTTGTTATGAGTGTGTTCAAAATGTAATATTGTTCACAGCAGATAATATCATTAAGAACAGAATTAGTGTATAACTACAGGAAAAAGAAATAACTGGCCTCTTGTGAGAAGTAGCTAACGGATGAAGAAAAGTTACCAAGGGTGCATGGAAAATCTATTGGCAACACAATCTGATTTTGATGTTCAACATGTCATTCTACTGTTGTGCTTTACCAGCAAATGCTAATACCAGAACTAGGTTTCACACTGTCCACTGTTATTTGGAATCCAAAATGACTGAAATACCCATGTTTCCATAAGGCACAATAAATGGAAGAGAATAAAGTAATACATAACTTCTGCGGAACTTTTTGTGTGTCAATATTATGCAATATTATTCTCATACTTCCACTCTGCAAGGCCAGTAGGAATGTAGGAAGCACAGACTGGAGGCAAAGCCAGATAAACTGCTGAAGCCAAGGATTCAAAAGATCTAAACTTTTTAGATCCCAGCTTGACTTGTGAAGGAAGCTCATACATACAATGGAAGCATGGCTGCCATTGGCAACTGAGCTGCTGGTTGTGCTCTGTGACTCTTCCAAAGAGAATAACAAAATGTTTTAGGATTAGTTGATGATTCTCTGAGCAATATTAGCTAATCTGTTTTTTCTGTCCATTGTAATCCATATAGGAGATGGAATGTATCACTTAGAACAGCTATTTCCAAATTCCCCTTTATTCTTTTTTTTTCTGAATAGCCCCTTGGCTGTGGCAAATGTGTTGTGAGGGGACTGAAGCAACTACATGAAAGAGGAGAACAATACTCATCTTTCCTTTTCTCCCTGATGCACTCCTAGTGCAGGAGGCTTCATAGTGCAACCAGGTGTGCTATACCTTAAAGTGAGTGTACCTTGGCAAGATGGGGATATGGCCCTTGCTCTGCACCACACCTTCCAAGGCCAGTATGGTGGGCAGTTTCAAGAGCCTCTTCTAAGCATGCTCAGGTAAATGGCCCTGGAAGTTAGTACCATACATTCATAATGACTTCAGCAACTACTGCTTAGACACCACATTTCTGCCTAACCCTCCCCCTCCATAGCAATGAACACTTGTCTTTAAAGATTACAATAAAGCCTTTATGTAATAATAGAATTATGAGGAGACTGTCAGAATATCTGACCCTTACCACAGAAAGAAGAAGCTAGGATACTCAGACATTGGACACATCTCACTCAGAATGAATATGACATTAACTCTAACCATCTAGCAATAGTGATCGTACATTCATCACCTCCAGGCTAGACTATTGCTACTCAATCAGGCTGGGGCTAAAGGCTAAGACTCCAAGAAAAGTGCAGCTTTTCCAGTATATGGGGGACTACTTCCCAGGAGGTCATGTTGAAGAGAGCAGAGGAACTAACATCAGTTCTCCACAACTTTCAGTGAGTTCCTGTTCATTATCAGATCTGTTTCAAGGTCCTGATCTTTAAGAACCTTGGTAGACTGTCTTAGGAACCACTCCTCTTTCAGTGCTGTACTGTATTTACTACGATTATTTTGCATACTGTGGCTGAGACTATGAAAACAATAGCAATGGGTCTTATCAGCTCATGGTCCCAAACTGTGGATCTACTTATCACTGGAAATCTTGTTAAATTCTGGAAATTATGCAAAACTCATTTCCTCATGAAGGCATTTCACAAAGAGTTAAACAAAAAAGAGAACCTGTCTTCCATCATATGAAAGACTATAATTTATAAATAGGAAATGAGAATGGTAGAGGATATGGTTCCCACACCTTTTACACTAGTGTAATTCCTTTAGTTCAATAGAGCTGTGTTTGATGGAAAGGAAGTGTTGCATCCTGAGATTCAATAACCATGTGTGACAGGTGTCTGCTGTGCACTGGCCCTTTAAGGGTTAAAACCCAGCCAGGGGAGAGGGCTGGAGCAGTGGAGCTAGCAGCTGTGACCAGTATGAGCCAGCTGCAGGCTGTATAAATAAAGGCTCCTGGAGGGGTGGAGACAGATACCCTCTTGTTTGGGCTGGGGAGCATGAGGAACCTGGCTGCTAGGGAAATGGAAGGCCTCTGGAGACAAGGCCTGAGACTACTAGGGCTAGGGAAAGGCTGATGGAGCAAGGGAAGCTCTGGCTAGGCAAACTCCCAGGATGCAGAGCCTGAAGCAAGGCCTGGGACTACTAGGGCTGCAGAGATGTAGCCAGAGTAGGCAAAGGCAGAGCAGAGCAGGTCCACAGCCCTTTGTCAATGATGAGTGGCTATTTCAGACTGTGGTTTGCCCCTGAGTTAAGGGACTAGTTGAAGACTGGCAGTTGGTCACTGAGGCAAGGAGGGCATAGTGGGTTGGGGGTTCCCACAGGGGGAAGACCCCAGGGTACAGAGACAGGGGGATATCCCCTTCTGTGGGGGTGTCTCCAGCAGTAAGCTAATTCCCAGAGTCCACAGCAGGGGACACCATGGGGGGGAGTCTGTACCATGTAAAAGCAACTACTTTCTTTGAGTGTTAGTTAACAATCCAGTAGCACCTTAGAGACTTAGGTGCTACAGAGCTATCTGCTAAAGTTGTTGGGGTTTTTTTTTTTTTCCAGTTACAGACCAATATGGCTACCCTTCTGAAACAGTTAAATGTGGGTTTTTGGTTTTTTGTTTTCCTAATACCACCTTAGATTGGATGAGATTCTGTGACATTTTTTCATACACAGTTGTTATGAGGAATAAAACAGGGGTGTAAAAGTATTCATTATATTGCATCTGCTAATAAAATATAGAAAACGTTCTGAAGATTACAGTTTGAGTGAGAAAAGTTGCTACCTGAAGTATCAAGCGCTGCCTGTAAAGTGTAATTTTACTTTATACAAAACTTGAGTTCATTTAATCAGTCCCATATCCTCTTTTGTGAGGGGGATAGACTGACAGCAACATTGTGCCTTATTCACAGCATTCTTCAGTTCCTTGAACTTTATAAGGCAGATCGGTTGCTATTTCTGGCAAGCTGTGAAGCCTCTCACAATTTCAGTTCCCTTTACATTCACAGGCTTCAGAAGATAAGAAATATTGTGTCCTTAGAACCGGAAAAAGTCAGTACCTGTTTCTCATGGAACAAATACTTGATTCCAATTTCTAGCCGTTTGGGACTCGCACCCCCAGACATCACCTCGATCCTAGCAGCCAATGTATGGAGGTCTTTAGGACCAGGGAAAGACCGAGAGGAAGCAGGAGAATTGAACAGCTCCCACCTGCTCGGTTTGAATTGCCTTCAAAGTTTCGTCTGCAGCTTAGCAGAGCAGCAGCAAGCGGCTCTTTCCTTCAGGTAGATGCCGGGCTACTTTCTCGAAACATTCAGGAAAGCTCTTGAGTGAGCGCTGGGATCTACAGACTTTGTAGGGAAGGAGGCGAGATTCCCCAACTCTCTGGAGGCGGGAATACGTTTTCTTTGGATCACAGAAGAATTGCTCGGAGAGACTATTCAATCTTTCCTCTCTGCTTCCCCTGAATGGACAAGTTTGCTCTGAAGTAGCTCTCAGACACACACACCCGTGCAGTTATGCCGCAGATCACAAGCAGCACTCGGGGAGAAGGGCTTGTGTGAAAGCTGGCGGGCTGTTCTGTGTCTGTGCAATGAAGTGGCCTCTGCGGTCCAGCATGTTCGGCGTTGGCAGGTACAGCATCCCGAGACCTGTCACCAGGAATCTGGAGGATCTGGACTCAGTGCAAAGTATCCTACTGCACAGGTTAGTGTGAGGAGGCGGGGAGCTGGGGGGCTCGCACACACCCCTTCCCACCCGGCACTGAGTTCAGACTGGTGGGAACTGGAGACGTGCTTTTTGAATCCCACAGAAAGGTGTTGGCAATTTTTGTTTTCCACTTCTTTTTAGCTGCTTCCTCTGGGACGGGAGCAGCCGGGTTTGAAGTCCCCTCTGATTCTTGTACACCCAGCAGGCTCTCCTGTAATATCACTAATATGCAATAGTAAAGGGAATTTATCCAGCCCCAGCTCTCTACGCACTCTGGAAAGGGGGTGTATTGCCAAACTTCTTAAAAAAAGGCTAAGGACTCCTGCGTGACAGGATATCCTCAGCTACAGAGCAACAGGCTCCCGTTACAGAGAAAGATAAATAGAGATCATCTCTCGCTGTGCCCGTTGCTTAGTTTACAGACCTTGCTCCTGTGCATGACACGCTGTGCCTGTAACAGACACATGATACTTGCAAGAGGCAGCAGCGCAGTACAGTAACTCCTACCGATCTCACAACAAGGGAAAAAATTAAAACTGGAAGGCGCAGTTATTAACTTTCCGCTTTCTCCACGAAGGTGATTAGTGTAATTTTGTAATTCAGACAGGAAATGATAATGTGCTGGTTTCCCCCCTTTTTCTGTTGTTCCGTCGAGGGTGGTGGAAAGGTTTAATGTCTAGCACGAGAAACATGCTCGATAAGAAACCCAAGCTTTCAAAGAGCTGTGCGATTCGGAGGTATGTGAGTAAAATGGATTGGATGGAGCGAGTATTGACCCGGGACTGCTTGTGTTGGGTAACCAAGAGGGTGGGGAGAATTTTTGTCTCCTTAAATGCTAAGACTAAACACGAGGGCTGGCTGATTTTATAGAAGAATTAATACTTATCTTGTTTAGCTCTCTGTTAGGAGTTGCCTGAAGTTGCCACTTAAAAAGTTGCCACTTAAAGAGGGAAGCAAGGCTCTCTTGATACATTTTGTACGAATACTATAACAATCTAAGCAATACCATTGGAGGGGCTTCAGACAATACACAAGCTTACCTAATGGAAATGTTGCAGGGAAGGGGGACAAGAGGCATCACGTAAATGATCATCTTGAATGTTCTGCTTTTTTAAAAAGCACAACCCTCTGCCAGATGGGGAAAGCGTCTGCTCCTTTTAAGTGACAGTGCAAGAGGCAGACTGAAAAGAAAGTGCTTCCCCCCACCCCCGCTCTCACCATCCGTAACATGCAATTTTCCACAGTGTTTCCACCCCAAAGAAGCGCTCACAATGAGACCTTATCAAAGCGGCCGGTAAAGAAAGGACGCTAAGAGATTCTAAAGACAATTTCCCAGCACTAACTAGAAAAGGCTCATGACTAAACCACAAGTTACACTATCAAAATGCTTCTATTGAATAGTATGTAATAAAAGTTCCTAAGTAGCCTGTGTGTCTAATCCAAGGTCTTTTTTTCTCAAAATACGCTCTCTGCTAAATGGCTTTATCTGGTATTGCAAATGAAATGCGGCAATGTTATGTCCGTGCCAGCTCCAAATAGTCGCAGCTACTGAAAACTAATTATTAGCATAACCGCTCTGTAGCCCAACAGACAAATCTATGCAACTGAAAGTTTCAAATCGGTATCTACAAAATTGTAACTATGAAAATAGAGACTAATACTATGCTAGAAATAAGTAGACGGGGCATTCTGGACTAGACCTGGCCTTATATCGCATTGTGAAACAACTTTTGTCTGAATTGCACATAAATGCTCCCATGTGCGACTGAGGACCCTGAAATCTGAAGCAGTATGAATGCATGTATCAGTTACTGTAAAGCTGAGCAAGTGTTGTGAACTTTTTTAAAGCTACAGTGGCAAAATGCTGTCCACTAGTATTTCTTATTTTATTTTCCATGCACTGGAGTAATATTTGTACTTACTTTTGCATTTTGACTGACTGCAAAGAATCACTCTATTCTGCGTGCTTAACCTATTTGCCATACCTAAGTGATCCTAATAACTTAGGAATTTAACAAGCCCTCCCACCAAGTTGTGGAAAAATCTGATTTCAGATTATTACTTTAAATTCTAATTGGCAATAGTTGTTGGTAATTATGGTGACCCAATAAAATACTCTCCCAAAGAAGTCACACAGACGGATGTGGTCTTCTTATTTCTTCCAATATTTTGTTGCTCTCACCACACTGAGGGCACCAATGAGAGAGGAAATGGGAGGAGACACAAAAAGTGAAATCATTTACTTATTTTGTATGTGGTATTTGCAAACATGGATGCTTTTTCTGTCACAAAGGTAGTCTTCAGCCTGGCTTTAGGTTATCTTAATTTAAATTCACTAATTTAAAATGAATGTAGTTTCCCTATTAAATTAATTTAGCCTTGTAGTAAACTGTCTCCACACAATAACAGCAGCAAAATTGTGAACAAAAGGTTTTATGATGCTTGTTTGCTTTTATCACGTATTGAAGAGTTGAAAATCCAGCACAAACAGCAAACAAAAGCTTTTATTGCTTGTTTTTAACCTTTCCTGTTTTGCTGAAGATGTTCCTTGAAGAAAGCAAATGTAGATTAAAAAGCTTGTCCTGCACTGAAATAGCCAGTGTAGTGAATCTTTAACAACAGAGGTGTGCTCTTTTTCCCCTTGCAACTTCGTTTCAGTTTTTTGAGCAAAGCAAGCATTAACAAAAACAGTCTTAAACTAAACTGAAAATCACTTCCCTGCTCCACTCTGCTTTTCTGGTTTTTATAGCCTATTCCTTCGAGTTCTCCAGTCTACCATAGAGTCATCCAGGAGAAAAACAAGTACACCAGACCTGAATTTCTGATGTTAAATATAGCAAACTCTTTTATGTCTTCTCTGTTATCTTTAAAGAAACAAAACCTGTAACTTCAAATTCCTGTGGAAAATGGGGGAAAGGAAGAAGGCTTAAGACCATTTAAAATGCTGTTAATCATTGGCAGTTAAGAAAGATGCACTCTGCTATAGTCCAAGCACAATCCTTGGGTCTGATAAACAGACCATATAGAAACAATGTATGCTGGCTATACTATGCAAAGGGGACATAAAGCTGGCAAACACAGCCACCAGATATCATTCTGGCTTGGTGGAATCTCTGTGTGGTGTAGAACCAGCAGCACAAAAGATCTATGCTATCCCTTCTCTTCTTCCCCCTTCCCTTTACAGCCTCTGACATTGCGAGTATAGATGGAGAGGAAAGGGCATGATGATGTGAGGACCAGGATTCTAACAGGGTTGAAAAAAGAACTAGATAGATTCATGGAGGTTAGGTCCGTAAGTACTTATTAGCCAGAATGGGTAGGAATTGTGGCAGGGGCTGGAAATAGATGACAGGAGAGGGATCAGTTGGTGATTACGTTTCTGTTCACTCCCTCTGAGGCATCTGGCATTAGGCACTGTCAGAAGACAGGATACTGGCCTAGCTGGACCTTTGGTCTGAACAAGTATGGCTGTTCTTATGGCATAGCTGAAAAAATTGCAGAGCTCTAGCTAGTCCGAGCTACTGCAATGGCCCTTCAGGGCCATAGATAACAGGCACAAATTACTTACCAATTACTGTACTGGCCCCAAAATACAGGTGGTGCAAAGGTGGCATACATCTCTACCTTGCCCTCACTTTCTCTCCTGCATGAAGAGGAATTCAGTCACACCAAGACCCAGGCCTGTGTCTTGTCTATGCTAGCAAAGAACCCATGCTGGCATCCTTCTAACAAATTTTTAATCATGTTTCCCAGGAAGGTGTTAAAATTGAGTCTATCTCCACAACAAGTCTAGTCTGTGCTATAAGAGTGTGAGTGTGTGCCCGTGATTACAAAAGCAAAGCAACCATTCTTTATCTCTCTGCCTCAAAAGAGAGCACATTTTCTGCAAATGCCAGACTTTCCATTGCAACTTCCCATTGGAACAGCTAATTACCAATGAATAACAGTAGGGAAAATAATACTCAAAATCAATAGTTTAATTTTTCAATTTAGACAATAACTCTGTGTAAATGAAAATAAAAAGTAATGCATTAGCTAGTTGTCCAATAGAAGATAATTATCATGTCAGTGACAATGACAGCCTGTGGCAGAACTTTTGCCATCTCTTTATTAATGTAAGAAGCATTGGAGAGAAGGCTCATTAAACTTTCCAGCTAATCATGTTAAATATAAAGGATCTTCCGTATGAATGTTTATTTCTAATCTGCTTTTAATGTTTCTGTTTGGGGAATGGTGGCAGGGTTTTCCCTTCTACAGAGATCTTGTGAGAAATTGTCTTTATTCAAATAACATCCTGCTGTGAGAGACACAGTGTCTTTCAATGGTCAATTGTTTCCTCAGCAGCAAAACTCATAAGTGTTCCAGAAAACATACTTGGGAGATTTGCCACTACAGCTTTTGGTAGACCAATGTTCTATGGTTCTTTGATCCCGAATATCCCCATAAAACAAAAGTACGTGGACTTTCCCTCTTTTGGGGGGTAGAGGAGAGACTGTACTTCTCCCTTGTTGAACAACTGGAAACAATTAACCAATCCTTGAACCCAGTGAAATTTACCATAACAGGACCATCTGGCAGAGACCATCACTTCTTTAGAGACACTTTTGTGTGCTGTTCACTGCATTAAAGGCACTAACAAATATAAATGGAATTAAACAGGGAGGGATTGAATATCTCATTTACATTCCTTTTATTAAATCCCTGATTCTTGTGTGATATTCCATTTAGAAAATTACCAGATACTCGTTAATTTGGAGAAGTTCATGTGTCTTCTGTTTATCCAAACTGTGTTTCACTTTGAGGAGGTAAATTGCTTGAGAAGTTGGGGGTTTTCTTTCCCTTCTCCTTCTCTGGAAGTAATAAAAGAAGGCAAATCAGAGTATATCTTGCCTTTATGCCATGCCTTCAAATGACCAATTACTAGTCTAAAATCAAGTCATAGGTCTGAACTTGTTTAAGAAGTCTCCACCATTAAGATTGGTATACTTTGAGTGAAATTTTTATGACCGCTAAAAAAGGCACAATGTAAGCTTTTCCTTTCACCTCCTATCCTGAAGCTGAACAGAACTGTTAGGGGTGTTTTTCTGTGTGTGCTACTACACATTTTCTTAATTTTCTCTTATTTCTTCCAAAAGAAGAGCATATATGCATGTATCCTTCACTATATATGAATGGATTTATGACAAAATCCATGTAGTTGCATGCAGCAGATAACAGGCTTTTACTTTTAGGAGCAAAAGCACAAGTCTTACTTAGAAGCTTACTTCAGAGAGACCACAAAATTCTAGTCTGAGATTCCTGAAACGGTTTCCTGTAACTAAAAAGTGTTAGTTATGTAGCTAAGAAAGACATGTCCAAAATAGTCCTTTGTCTTTTAATTCACTTGGAATCTTCTGTTCACTAGCTAACATTTTCTATGAGACAGTCTTAAGTTTGTAAGTTTTACACTAAAATCTTACACCTACTACAAGTTCCAACAGTGTAACATCTATACCTTCAGAACACAGATCAATTCCACAGTTTTAGAAATGTTTCAAGTATTTTCCCATCCCATTCTGAATACATTCTAACACCTTGTTGTTTATTGACTGTAGCAACGCATCCAGCATAGGTTTTTACTGAACTGTTTACTGTGATACACGGGTTCTTTTTTGAGTTGATAAAGCAAACTACCCAACAGTGTTCTATTTTTCACCAACATGCACTAGTCTTCATTTGCTGACACTAAATTTCACTATGGTGCTCTTTTAGCTCCCTGAGGTTCTTCACTCCTCTGTGGTTCAGACTAATCTAAATAACTTTGTCATCTGTAAACTTGCTAACTCATTATTCAACATTCTTTTCAGATCATTTAATAAATATATGAAACATCTGGGATGTAGTATAAAACCTTGAGGCACTCTGCTGTTAAACTCTTTCAGCATAATTAAAACTGTCCATTATAATTCCATGCTTTCTGTCTTCAAGACAGTTTTTTTTTATATATGATAATTTGTTTCTTGCTTACTTAACTTCTTTAGAAGCCTCTTGTGCAGGACCCTGTCAAAGGTCTCTTGGAATTCTCAAACTATTAACTGGTTTTCCTTTATCCACTACTATATTGATATGCTCAGTGAATTTTAGAAAATTACTGAAACTCAGCCAGATAACATGTTAAACTACAACTTGCCTTGTCTGCCCTGGAATTTCAACCATTAGCTAACATGTTTAAAACACCCTTTCCCCCCTAATTAAGTCCTCAAGCATTGTCTTGACTGGAATTTGAAGTTGTGATATTAACATGTTAACTTTAGCACACGCTCAACTGTTCAGTTCAAAGCCTAGGACTCTCCCCTCCCCCAGGGTTTCAAGTTAGACACCTTAAGGCTGTGTCTAGACTGACATGATTTTCCAGAAATGCTTTTAACGGAAAAGTTTTCCGTTAAAAGCATTTTCGGAACAGAGCGTCTAGATTACGGATGCTTTTCCGCAAAGCACTTTTTGCGGAAAAGCCGCCTGTGGCCAATCTAGACGCATACAGAAAAAGCCCCGATCGCCATTTTCGTGATCGGGCCTTTTTTGCGGAAAACAAATCTCAGCTGTCTACACTGGCCCTTTTGCGCAAAAGTTTTGTGCAAAAGGGACTTTTGCCCGAACGGGAGCAGCATAGTATTTCACAAAAGCACTGATTTCTTACAGCAGGAAGTCAGTGCTTTGCGGAAATCTGCTGTGGCCAGTGTAGACAGCTGGCAAAGTGCTCTTTCCGAAAGCCGGCTGATTTTTCCGAAAACTGGCCAGTCTAGACACAGCCTAAATGTTAACAGAGCCTTGATCAAAAAATAACTATGAACTAGCCACAGCCTCTGGCAAAGGTGAAATGGCTTCTGTGGCAACTAAACAATAAGCTTTAATCATGTAGAATGTAGACCTGCATAATGTTTACAATCATACCAGAAATAAGTCTGAGGGGCAGCCATGTTAGTCTGTATCTACAAAAACAAGTCCTGTAGCATTTTAGAAACTAACAAATTTATTAGGGCATAAGCTTTCATGGGTAAAACCCACTTCATCAGATTAATTGGAGTGGAAATTATAGAGGCAGGGGTATATATAAGAACAACAAGAGAAGCTACTTGGCAAGTGCAGGACCAGTGTTAATGAGGCTAGCCAATCCAGGTGGATGTCTCATTTGCAGCATCTGATGTGACAAAAGGGGAAATTGCCTTTGAACATGTTAACCAATTAAGATCCTTCTTCAATCCTAAATTGATTTTACTGAATTTGAAAATGAACTCCAGTTCAGCTGTCTCCCTTTGTAATTGGACTTAAAAGTTTGTCTTTTTTTTTAGAAGGATGGCTACTTTATAAATCCAGGGAGGTTAAAGTGTTCCCCTACAGGTTTGTGTTACCCATGTGTTACAAACAATTCAAAACTGTAATGTAGATAGGGCTTTAAATTACATTAACTATTAAAATCTGAATTGAAAAGACTAAATTTCAGGGTTTTAACTTCTACTTTTTCTGAATACTAGAACAAGACCTATGGTTTGGAAAAGGTTTAGAGTTCCTTGAGCTAGATCTGAAAAAATGTTTGAAGGTTTCTTTACAGGTCACATGAGCTTCCTAAAGTGACCCTCCCCCCCCCCCCCTTTTTTTTAAATAATTTCACATGAAGCAATTAGTAAAATTAAATCAGCTTTCCTGTAAACATTGGCTTCTGTTGTGTCAATCAAAAAATGTAATTCTTTCCTTCTAGTAATAAGCCATTTGTTAATATTTGAACATGTGCTTGCTTTTGGAATGGCAGCTGTAAGGGGGAAATAAGCTCAGAAGTATATGTTCAGTTTCCATCTTACCTTAGTTCAGTTCTGGGGCAGGCACTGGAGCCTGGTAAATATAACATGAGTTGGAGTCTCAGAACACTTAGGTTCTGTTCTTGGCTCTGTCTGCAAGTTTTCTGGGTGATTTTAGGCAAGTCACTCTACCTCCCCGTGTCTCCATTTCCCTAGTAAAGCAGGAATACTTTAATACTGAACAATACTGAACCCCCTTGCACAGAGGTAGGAGAGCTATGGATGAAAAGTCCTGGATCAGAACTAGTGTTTGTTCTTATGAAGTGAAATATGCATAAGCCCCTGAGTATTTCACTGCTGGTGCCAGGGTCTATCCCACATGTTTCTGCCTTCTCCCTCCAAGAGAAAGCGCAGTCCGATGAGAAGTGCAGGGCAGAGTGAGACATCGGGGGGGGGGGGAAGCAGTCTCCCTTCTCCCTTCACCCCAAGCAACACAGGGGGCCACTGGGGAAAGGCTCGTCTCTGTCACCCCTGATGCTTGGGTCTCAACTGAGCGCACAGCACCTGGCGGGAGCGTTGCAGGTCTGAGGTCGGGCCTGCTACCTTGTAGGAATGTGCACTTTCTTATTTGTACGATCATGAGGAAATGCTCCTGTAGGAAACTGCTACCAGAAGTAGCACAATCCTACAGGGAGCAGTTCCATACAGTACTGTGTATAGAACTGCTCCCTGTAGGAATGTGCTACAAGTGGCAGTTTCTGATTTGCAGGAGTAAGGAACTGCTCCTATAAGAAACTGCTACTGGAAGTAGCACAGTCCTACAGGGAGCAGTTACATAGTCTACAGTGTAAGAAACTGCTACTGTGAAACACTAATACCAGATCTAGCAAATTTCTATAGGCCCAATGATTGTCGTCATGTTTCAGGCTTCTCTCCCAGTGCTCCAGTTGAGGATTAATCAGCATGGAGTACAGCACACAACTTACTTCTTGTGTCTTGCTTACAACACTAGGGCTATGTCTACACTCGCGGCTTCTTGCGCAAGAACATCTTGCGCAAGAAAAAGTCCGCACTGCCATGTGCGAGCTGTGCTTTTGCGCAAGAGCGCCCATGGCAGTGTGGACGCTCTTTTGCGCAAGAAAGCTCTGATGGTAATTTTAGACATAGGGCTTTCTTGTGCAAGAAATCCCTGCCGAGCGTCCACACTGCCCTCTTGCGCAAGAGCCCCTGCACAAGAGAGCTTACACCTGTTAAAAAAGAGCGTAGCTCTTGTGCAAGGAGCCCTCTCTTACCACACTGTACTGTAAATTTACTTGCGCAAGAGCGGGCGGGCAGTGTGGACGCTCTGCAGATTCTTGCGCAAGAACAGCCGTACTTGTGCAAGAAGCCACAAGTGTAGACATAGCCTGAGGTTGGCTTCTTTTGCAGGAGTTTTACACTGTTGACTGGTATTTAGCTTGTGGTCCAAAGCACTTACCAACCCCTCCCAACGTGTTCTCATTCGCAGCCTTTATAAGTGCACTCTCCAGGCAGGGGTGACTGGTGAGGGGGGGACCTGGAGTGCCGGGCAAGGGCTGGAGTAACCCCCGCACCTGTTCCACCCCTCTCCTGCTCTGCCCTTGCACTGCCTCATCCCCCCACATACCAGTAGGATCGGGGAAGTGCAGCAAGGCAGCCCCTGCTCTCTTCAGTCCCCTGGCTGCATCACTCTGCTTCTGCCCACACATTTTGGGGGTTTGTTACCACGTGCCCCTCCCCATGTCTCACCCCTGCCTCAAAGCCATTATCTAAAGCAGTGATAAAGATTTTGAACAAAAATTATCTAGAATTGATCCCTGCAAGACACCACTCATTATGCCCTTCCAGCATTACTGTAAACTCCTGATAACTACACCCTGGGCACTATTTTCCAAACAGTTTGGCACCTACCTTATTGTAGCTCCACCTAGGTTAAATTAGTATCACAAACTTTACTAAAGCCAAGATAGACCATGTCAGCCACTTCCCCCTCCTCCCCATTCACAAGGTGTGTTACCTTGTCAAAGCTCTCAGGTCGGTTGGACGTGACTGCTTATTTATTTGCTCTATGGTCTTTCCAGATACACAAATGAACATCCTTATTTCCCTTTTTATAGCATGGCCGTGCAATTGCCTTTTTCCAGTCTTCTGGAACCTCTGTCATCTTCCATGGTTTTTCAGAGAGACTAGCTAATGGCTCAGATACCGCCTTGGCCATTTCTCTGAGTATTCTAGGATGCATTTCATCCAGCCATGATGACTTGAAGACATCTAATTTATCTCAGTACTGTAATTCTTAACTTGTTCTTTTCCTATTTTTGCCTTTAATCCCACCTCATTTTCACTGGCATTCGCTATGTTAATCGTCCAAACACCACCAACCTTATTGGTGAAACCAAAACAAAAAAATCATTAAGCATTTCATTGTCACATTTGCTGTTATTGTTTCCATCCTCGGTGAATGGGTCTACCCTGTCCTTTGCTCTTTGCTATAGAATGTGTTCTTGTTACCCTTGATGTCACTAAATAGATTGAGCATGTTTTGTGCATGATCTTTCTAATTTTGTGCCTACATAGTTGTGTAATTTATTTATATTCATCCTTTGTATCCATCATTTGACCTAGTTTACACCTTTTGTTGGATTCCTTCTTGGTTTTTAGCTCATTGAGGACAGCTAGGGTTGTCTCTTGCCATACTTCCGGTCTTTTCTACCCAGTGGGAAAAACTGCCAGCTGTCTTCAATTGTTTTTCCCCTCAGACTTGCTTCCCATGGGACCTTGCCTACCATCTGCACAAGGTTGCTAAAGTCTGCTCTCTTTAAATCCATTGTCTTTATTTTGGTGTTTTCCCTCCCCCCATTCCTTAGAATCATGAATGCTATCATTTCATGATCACTTTAACTCACGTGCCTTCCACTTTTGCGTTCTCAACCCGTTTGTCAAAACCACATCTAAAGCAGCTTCCCCCCAGGAGCTTTCTCTACTTTCTGAAATAGAATATTGTCTCCAATGCATTCCAAGAACATTTTGGATAATCTGTGTCCTGCTGTGTTACTTCCCCACCAGATGTCTGATAATTGAACTCCTCCCATTACCATGATAACATAAGGCTATTTGCTGGTTTGTCCCAATTTAGTTATAAACTTCTATCTGATGTACCTAGCATATCTTTTTTGAGATGAGACGACCACATCTGCATGCAGCGCTCAAGATGTGAGTGCACCCACATGTGGCTAACAAAGGGGTTGGCCTGACCTAGGGGAGCAGACTTTAAAAAGCCAGAGGCAGAGCGACCAGGGGAGTGAAGCGGACAGGGGGCTGCAGACAGGAGAGTCCTAATATGATTAGGAAGACCTGTAACATCTGTGCCGGCACTGCTTCTGTCTCCTACTCCTGCGTCTGTAGCCAGACAGAGCACCTGACCATGGATATCTCTACCCAGATCCTGGTGAGGTTTTGCAGGGACTATGGTTTGCAATTCCCACTTACTGAAATCCAGGCTGGGGGGGACCATCCAATGTGAAAGGTGCCTGCTGGTGGAATCTCTCAGGAAGCAAGTGGGAGACCTACAGGAGGAAGTAGCTAGGCTGAGGAGCATCCAAATCCATGAGGAATTCCTGGACAGCTGAGGCTGAGGAAGCTACCCCGTTACAAAAGACAGCTGACACACCGCTGGTGGAGGAGGAGATGGCTCAGAGGGGACACTGGCAGCTGGTCACTTCTGGCAGCAGGCAGTGCTCCAACCCTCCCACCATGGTACTGGGGAATGGTTACACTGTTCTGGATACAGGGGATAAGGAATCACCCCCTACAGTACAAGAGGCAAGGCCTTGTACCTCTAAAGCTGGGAGGTCTGCTGCCACCACTGTAAGGAGGAAATGTAGGGTAGTGGTGGTCGGAGATTCTCTTTTGAGGGGGACGGAAGTGCCCATCTGTCACCCTGACATGTCATCTTGGGAGGTGCTCCTGCCAGGGGCCCGTATCCAAGACGTCACGGAGGCATTGTCGAGGATTATCCGGCCCTCTGAGTACTACCTCATGCTACTCATCCATGTGGGAATAAATGATACTGCAAGGTGTGACCTTGAGCAGATCAAGAGTGGCTCTGGGAGTACGGGTGAAGGCGTTTGGAGCATAGGTGTTATTCTCTTCAGTCCTTCCTGTCAAAGGTAGGGGCCCAGGCAGAGACAGGTGCATCCTAGAGATAAATGCCTGGCTGTGAAGATGGTGTTGCCAGGAGGCCTTTGGCTTCCTCAACCACCGGTTGCTATTTCAAGAAGGACTGCTAAGCAGGGATGGGGTTCACCTTTTGAGGAAGGGGAAGATCATATTTGGATGCCGACTGGCTAGCCTAGTGAGGAGGGCTTTAAACTAGGTTAGACAGGGGCAGATGACCAAAGCCCAAAGGTAAGTGATGAACATGGAGACCTGGGAGATGGGTTGGAAATGGGAAGGAGTGTGGGCTATAATAGCAGAGAAAAAGGAGGGACAAGGCAGAATTGGGAGGCAAAATCAAATCAGTATCTTAGTTGCCTATATAAAAATGCAAGAAGTATGGGTAATAAGCAAGAAGAATTTGAAGTGATAATAAATTAACACAACTATGACATAGTTGGTATCACAGAGACTTGGTGGGATAATACACAATTGGAATATTGGTATAGAAGGGTACAGCTTGCTCAGGAAGGATAAGCGGGGAAAACAGAGGAGGTGTTGCCTTATGTATTAAAAATGCACATACTTGGACTGAGGTGGAGATGGACGTAGGAGACAGACTTGTTAACAGACCCTGGGTTAGGTTAAAAGGGGTAAAAAACAAGGGTGATGTCATGCTAGGGGTCTACTACAGGCCACCTATCCAGGCAGAAGAGATGGATGAGGCTTTTATTAAACAACTAACAAAATCATCCAAAGGGCAGGATCTGGTGGTGATGGGGGACTACAACTATCCAGACATATCATCAAATTATAGAATATCAGAACTGGAAGGGACCTTGAGAGGTCATCGAGTCCAGTCCCCTGCCTTCATGGCAGGACCAAGCAGTGTCTAGACCATCCCTGATAGATGTGTGTCCAACCTGCTCTTAAATATCTCCAGTGATGGAGACTCCACAACCTCCCTAGGCAATTTATTCCAGTGTTTAACAACCCTGACAGGCAGGAAGCTTTTCCTAATGTCCAACCTAAACCTCCCTTGCTGCAGTTTAAGCCCATTGTTTCTTGTCCTATCATCAGAGGCCAAGGAGAACAATTTTTCTCCCTCTTCCTTGTGACACCCTTTTAGATACTTGAAAGCCTCTATCATGTCCCCTCTCAATCTTCTCCTTTCCAAACGAAACAAGGCCAATTTTTTCAGTCTTCCCCTGATAGCTCATGTTCTCTAGACCTGTAATCATTCTTGTTGTTCTTTTCTGGACCTTCTCCCAGTTTCTCCACATCTTTCTTGAAATGTGGTGCCCAGAAGTGGACGCAACACTCCAATTGAGGCCTAATCAGCACAGAGTAGACTGGAAGAATGACTTCTTGTGTCTTGCTCACCACACTCTTGTTAATGCATTCCAGAATCATGTTTGCTGCCTTTTTTTGCAACAGTGCCACGGTGTTTACTCATATTTAGCTTGTGGTCCACTATGACCCCTAGATCCCTTTCTGTGGTACTGTTCCCTAGACAGTCGCTTCCCATTCCATTCAGTGTATATAGCCTCTCTAAGGGCACATCTACAGTACAAGAACTCAGGAGACTGCTGCACTTGCAAATGTGAATTTTGGACATATAACATTTAGGGCTCGTCTAGACTATGTGGAAGATTCGAAAGAGGATATGCAAATTCCGTGGAAATGTACATGTCTTCTTCCGATCTCAGCAGAGCTTTCAAAAGTGAAAGTAGTTGGGACACAGCTCTTTCGGCACCCACCCTTTCCGAAAAGCCGTGTAAACCTCATTTTTTGAGGAAGAGTGGCTTTTTGAAAAAGGGGAGGGGTTGCTGAAAAAGCTGCATCCCAACTACTTTCACTTTCAAGAGCTCTGCTTTCGAAAGTGAAATCGGAAGAAGATGTACAAATTCCCGCGGAATTTGCATATCCCCTTTCGAATCTTCTGCGTAGTCTAGACTTAGCCTTAGCTTCATAAAATGTACGTGCCATTGTGTTTGTGTGTGTGATGTAGTTCTTATAATTCCTAATGTGCTGCTGCAGCATCTGCATCTTGACATAGACAATGAGTATTATGTACTATCAGTTTCACACATGGACACTATGATAGAGATGGGGGTTTTTTAGACATAAAAATGTTGTTATTGTTATAAGACGTACATGCAGGAACATTTTATTTTTCAGTTCAACAGTTTTGGAACAGCAAACATCTGCACATACTTATAGATAGTTTAAAAAGCCTGAGATGGATAGCCATATTAGTCTGTATTGAAGTATAGAGCAACATTACACTTCTGTCTCATTTATATAATCAGAAGTTGTCTCTGCAGAAAACTTTTCACAAAATCAATGTAAAATGTAAATTTCAATTAAATAGGACTATGCACGCTTGCTGCATATGTTCTGTTTATTCTCATCACTCAGGTCTTCTTCAGTCATTCCCTTTGTAATGCAGGGCACATGTGCCCGTCTTTTGGGTTAAGGTGATGAACCTCGTGCACAGGGGATAGATGCAGCCCACGGCTTGCCTGGATCCTGGCCCCAAGTTTCATCTCTTCCGCCCACAACTTTGGAGAGACCATGCTGGCACTCCATACCCTATTCTATGTCCCAAATAGACCCTGAATCTCCACCACCCTTCCCCCTGACACTCCACCGCTGGGATGGAGTCTACAAAATATTCACAAACCATGGGTGTGGGCGTGCCCTTCTCATCTTTGGGTAAAAAAGGTGCCACATTCCCGTACAGACTAATATGGCTACCCATCTAAGACTTTTTAACTATAAGTATGTGCAGCTGTTTGCTGTTTCAAAACTGTTCAAATGAAAAAGTAAATGTTCCTGCATGTACTTCTTATAACAATAACATTTTTATGGTTTGTTTGTTTGTTTTTTAAACCCACCTCTATCATTGTGTTCATGTGTGAAACTGATTCTTCCTTCCTCAGTGGAGTACTTGACATTACTCCTAATTGAATTTCATCCTCTTTAGCTCTAATAATTTGCTACGTTGGGGTTCAGGGATTTGGGTTTAGAACTGACCCAAAGGTAAATTGAGTGTAAGGCCCCTGCTTTACCATCTGTGCTTCCAGCCACCAGCAACCTCTGTGCTTGGGCTCTCTAGTGCAGCAACATCTGACAGTCCTGGACCTGAGGTTCAATGTGAACTTTGATTTTTTTTTTTTTTTTTTTTTTTTAGATAACTTGATTGTTACTCGTTTTGGAAATAGCACATAATACTCATTGGCTGCGTCTAGACTGGCAAGTTTTTCCGCAAATGTGGCTGCTTTTGCAGAAAAACTTGCCAGCTGTCTACACTGGCCGCTTGAATTTGCGCAAGAACACTGACGATCTAATGTAAGATTGTCAGTGTTCTTGTGCAAATACTATGATGCTCCTGCTTGAAAAAGCCCTCTTGAGCAAATGTATTTGCGCAAGAGGGCCAGTGTAGACAGCTGTAAAAGTGTTTTAGCAAAAAGCCCGATGGCGAAAATGGCGATCAGGGCTTTCTTATGCAAAACCGCGTCTAGATTGGCACGGATGCTTTTCCGCAAAAAGTGCTTTTGCGCAAAAGCATCCTTGCCAATCTAGATGCTCTTTTTTGCAAATGCTTTTAATGGAAAAACTTTTCCGTTAAAAGCATTTGCGGAAAATCATGACAGTCTAGACGTAGCCATTGTCTATGTCAAGAAGCAGATGCTGCTGCAGCACATAAGGAATGATAAGAACTACATCACACACACAAACACAATAGCACATGCATTTTATGAAACTAAATTTTAAATGTCAGAATTCACATTTGCAATTGCAGCAGTCTAAGTTCTTCTGTCTACTCATGTGCCCTTAAAGGGGCTATATACACTGAACGCTTAACAGTATTTAAACATCTTTTTTAAAAAAACCCAAAGCAACCTGATTTTGAAAATATAAACTTCAAAAAGGCTAAGTCCTAGGAATACAAAGAGAATGTAGGAAGAAGCCCATCACCAAGAGTGGACGCTATCCTATTCATTGCACCCAATATAGCATGTATGATTAAGAGACCACAGGTGCAAGGAGCTCCTGGCCCTCAGGGGCCTTGTATGGACTTTGGAGACCATGGTAGCTAAATTGGAGGAGCTAAGGAAGGCAGAGAGGTTCACAGATGCGCATTTCCAGGACACAAACACACAGAAGTATTTATTTAATTTTAAAATCTTTATTATTATAAGCTGATGTATACACCCAAACAGTTTGCTTTTTGTTCCAAGATGTTTTCAAAAACAAGTATTTCACCTTCTGCATCGATACAGAGCCATACTTTTCTTTCCTCTACTCATATGATAGCCCAAGTTTGGCTGGTGGTTGGTTTCAAGTGGAGTGCCCCAAGGATCGGTCCTAGGACCAGTTTTGTTCCACATCTTTATTAATGACCTGGATAAGGGATTGGATTGCACGTTTGTGGATGACACTAAGCTAAGGGGAGAGGTAGATAGGTTGGAGGGCAGAGATAGGGTCCAGATTGACGTAGACAAATTGGAGGATTGGTCCAAAAGAAATCTGAGGAGGTTCAACAAGGACAAGTTCAGAGTCCTGCCATTGGGACAGAAGAATCCCAAGCACTGTTACAGGCTGGGGACAGACTGGATAAGTAGCAGTTCAGCAGAAAAGGATGTGGGGATTACAGTGGATGAGAAGCTGGATATGAGTCAACAGTGTGCTCTTGTAGCCAAGAAGGCTAATGGCATATTAGGGTGTATTAGAAGGAGCATTTCAAGCAGATCTAGAGAAGTGATTATTCCCCTTTATTTGGCACAGGTGAGGCCACATCTGGAGTATTGTGTCTAGTTCTGGGCCCCTCACTACAGAAAGGATGTGGACGCATTGGAGAGGGTCCAGCAGAGGCCAACCAAAATGATTAGGGAGCTGGAGCACATGACCTCCGAGGAGCGGCAGAGGGATTTGGGCTTGTTTAGTTTTCAGAAGAGAAGAGTGAAGAAGGATTTGATAGCAACCTTCAATTTCCTGAAGGGAAGTTCCAAAGAGGATGGAGAGAGGCTGTTTTCATTAGTGAAAGATGGCAGAACAAGGAGCAATGGTCTCAAATTACAGTGGGGGAGGTCTAGGTTGGATATTAGGAAAAACTATTTCCCTAGGAGGGTGGTGAGGTCCTGGAATGGGTTACCTAGGGAGGTGGTGGAATCTCCATTCCTAGAGGTTTTTAAGTTCCAGCTTGACAAAGCCCTGGCTGGGATGATTTAGTTGGGGTTGGTCCTGCTTTGGGCAGGGAGCTGGTCTCAATGACTCCTGAGGTCTCTTCCAGCATATGATTCTATGATTACTTGGGACACCGCCCAGAGGTGTTCAAATGGCTATATATTAGGGATGTAAACACCAACTAAAGTGTAAGCATGTGACTGTTAGAAATCCTACCAGTTACATAGCTACATGCACTGCAGATTGTGCAGCTTTAACTGCAGAGCCCACAGCATGTCTGGCTGCCCTGGAGCAGGGTCAGGAGCTGCAAGCACACTGGGAGCACCCTATAAGTGCTCACCGATTCCTAGCTATGGGCCCCGCACCTGATGCTGGGTGCACTGAAGTCTGAGCTTTATACTACAGAGCATGCAGCACAGGATCCAGCCCACGAAGCTCAAGGTCCCCTGCCCACTGCAGCAGGACAAGACATGCTGGTGCTCCAGCCACATGGGGAAGAGGGGGCAACAAGCCTCTGAGAACCTCCCCCACATGGCTAGAGCGCCAATGCCGAGTTGCCCTGTTGCAGGGGGCAGGAGGGAGTCCAGAGCATCCCACGCTGTAGGTTCTCCATCCCTGCCTTAAAAGGGACCTTATAATTCAATTAGGCAGCTTCAGTATTTTGGATGCCATACTTTTCATAGACTTTTTCCTAGAATTGGCCTGATAATTAGTGACCTGGGTGTAGGTAGGCAAGGGATCATTAGCATCTGGAACAGGGCTTTCCCATCAGGCAGTGCTTCCCCTGCTTTGTGTGTCAAAGAGTTCAGTGTGTTTCTGGTGTTGGACTTTCTGTTCTCCATTCTGTATACGAATGGAGTGATGTGCATGAGACTAAGGAAGCTTTCAGGGGAGTTAGGTGTGTCTTCTCCCTTGTCTGCTGATCCACTTTGGTTCAAGCAGACACTTGGGGGGGGGGGGCAGTGGGAAGGTTTTTCATGAGTCTGCATGGCTGGTTATTATGCCCTCAAGAATGCGGTGCTATAATAATACAAATAAAAGGTAGCAAGTGCTATAAGAGAATCACAGAAAGAATTGCTATTGACTTAAGTGTTTTTGAGCAGTAGCTATTAAAACAAAAACAAATAGTACAGTGACATACATTGCACAGAATAATTAAAGTAACAGAAATAACATTTGCAAGGAGCAAAACTACAATTAAAGTGGATTACAGTGAGGAGAGTGCAATTCAGTGAATCACAGGCAGCAGACAACACAAATGTGTGAAATGTTATGAGACTCCATGTCCTTTCTTTAACCCCCCTTTCCCATTATTAACCTCTTTTAGAATGTACTAAGCAAAAACTTCTACATGGGAAGGGAGAAGGGTGTAGCGTCACAAGCAGCTGCGGTCAAAATCGGCTCCCAGTAGCAGTTTGTGACACACAAGCCGTCCGTTTTTGCTACCCATCCGTGTATGGTTGCAGCAGGGGAAGCTAATCCTGATAGATGGGGATTCCCTGTGAATTGTGGGAATACTGTACAATTCAGGGAATCACTGCAAGCCATAAGACAAATATTTGAACTGTTATGAGACTTCATGTATTAACTGATTAGAGATTTTTAAATCCTCAAAAGGTTACACGCTCCCTTACAGCTGCATGAGGGGTGCTTACAGCATTTTGCCCCACGTACGGTAGCAGTGCAGAGTGGGAGGGGCTGGCAGGGAGAGACAAGGCAAGTAGAGCAGCTGTACCTTGACGAGCAAACAGGAAGCTGCGCTGTGCTCAGACGCGCGTCTCTCTGAGAAGGGAAATAACAACCCAACTCTGCCCCCCTTTGTGCTCCCCAGCCTTGCACCCTGGGCAAGGGGCTCACCCCCTGGGTAACAGTTATCCCCCTTTGCCCCTCTCTGGGTGGGGGCTGGCACCGTCTCCCCCCAGCTCCCGCCCCCTCGTCTGATTTTTTTTTTCCCTTCTAGCCTCACCCCTGCCGCACCAGACAGTTGACCCCCCCCCCCAAGTTGGTAAATTTCTGCCCCCCTGCACACACCGCGCGATTTGCCCCGAGCCCCTCTTCAATGATGTTAAGAGCCGGGAGCAGCGTCCGAAGCCACGTAAGGGCTCCTCCTCCTTCCCCCCACCAGCCCGGAGTTTGCCCCAGCACCGAACCTAACCCAGCCTGCAGCCGCTTCACCCCCTGCCCCCAAAGCAGCAAACCCTTATGGATGCACTGGGCAGGGCGGCGGGCCGTGGCCGCACCAGAGCGACTGAGCATGCGCACTGCCCTCGCGTTCTTCCTCAGTAGCGCGATCTCCTGGGTAGCAGCTTTCTACAGCGCAGGGGCCGCACGCGCTGCGCCGCGGGGCGGGGCGAGGAGGAGTCCGCTCCCCGTCACTGCCGCTCAGGGGCTACCCAGGTGTAATCCCTGGCCCGACAGGGCTTCTCCCGTCTCCATGGCACCCGGCTGGCGGCACCAATCGGAAGGCGGAGCGGGCGCCACGTGGGTGGGTGTCATGGCGGCGCGGGGCCGCTGGGCTGCGGGCTGGTGAGGTGCGCGGAAGAGCCACGTTCGCTCGAGATGCCCCGGGAGCCGGCGCCGCGGCGGCAGGAAGAGGCTGCGGGCGGCGGTAGCAGCGAGAGCGGCTCCTGTTCTGCTTCCTTCTCCGGGGGCTCTGAGTAAGAGCGGGAACCCCCCCCCCCCCGTTCTCTGGCCCTCGCTAGCGGGAGGGAAAGACCCAGCTCTGGCCTGGGGCTCCGTAACTCTGCGTTAGTCGCTGCAGCAGCCTTCGCACCCAGGCTGTCCGGCTTCCAGGGCACCAGCGTCCTGAGGCTCCTCCTCCTCCCCATTAGGAGAGCGGGGATTTCATGCTCCCCCTCCCCCCCTTCCACTCTTCAGCTGTGAGAACTTGAGCAAACAGCTTCGCTCTCCGTGCTCCTGCTTTCCCCCCCGTAGGGAAGGGCTGAGAGGTGCACCCTGCACTGGTGTCATGTCAGAAAGTGCTTTGAGATTCTCCAGTGGAAGGTACTGTGAAGGGGAAATGATCTACTGCAGTTTCAGCCCTTATAGTTGAGTCAGTATAGACAGGTGCAGTTTAGGGATGTTAGTGTGTTCCTGTTTACACGATGAACCATTAAGCCTGGGCTCCTCAGTTAATCCAGACTGTTATATGCTACCTCTGTATCAGAGGCAGCAAGAAAGGGAGAGGCAGGAGCTGGTGCCTATGGGAAGCCTGCTTTTAAGCCGTCTCCCCCGTAAGTGCCAGCTCCCGCGGAGCTGCCTGCCCCATGCCCTGCTGCCTCAAACAGGAGGGCAGGTGGGAGCTGGTACACATGGAGAGTTGGCTTTGAAGCTGGCTCCCGGTGCATACCTGCTCCCACCGAACTGACTCTGTCCTCCCCCCTGCCCTCTGTGCTGTGCATGTGTCAGGTATTATGCATTTCTGCAGATTGTGACAGCTGGGATCTGAAAAGTATGGCCAAGATTATTGGACATGGTTTCCTGAAATTTAGGGTCTTAACTCCAGATATAGATACCTAGATAAGTGTTGTGATTTGCTTCTAGCAACATCTATTTCAGATAGCTACAGCTTTGTTACTTTTAGAGTTACACAGTAGTACTGTCCCCTAGGTAAAACAAACACATAGATTTCCTCACTGCTTTTGTCCCAAGTTCTGGGCAGAAAACTTTTTTTTTTTATGTCCAAAACATTGTTCATTTTGTGTTGGTTGTAGGCTAATCTACACTTAAAATGTAGGTCAATGTAACTACATCATAGGTATGTGAAAAATATACCAACCTACACTGTAGATGGCAGTTACACTGAAAAAAAAGATTATTTGGATTTAGTCACTCTTGTTTGATGTAAACTGTGGCCCGGTCTACACTACAGGATTGGAACAATTTAAACTGCTTTGGATCAACCTAGATGTGAAAGTATCTTTACTTAAATTTGGCTCCTGGTGATGTAAGTACTGCTCTCTTGCCAATTTAGTAACATCATCTTTGCAAGTGAAGTGCAGTCATGGACAATGTAATTATGTCAGTGCAATGTTGGTGTAGACCAAGCCTGGGCAAAATATGGGCCATGGGCTGGATCCATCCTGCCAAGCCATTGGATCTGGCCTGTGGAGACAGGGGGAAGCCCCAGGCAGGCTCTGCTGCTTGCCCTGCCGCCCCACAAACTGCTCAAACACTGCTGCAGGGTCCCATTTCCCTTTAAAACTGTAATCCCGGAGTGGAGGGAGGAAGCTTCAGGTACTGCCTCCACCCCTAGTATAATCCCATTGGCCAGTTTCTGGGAGCAGCCCGTTTGAATAACAGGCAGCCATGAAGCACCACGCCCTCTCCCCTCCGGTTCAGTTATTCACACAGGCACATGGCTGGGCAGGCAGACTGACTGAGAAATGTTTTAAGCTCTGCAAGCCTTTAGCTCTGCAGGTAGTCAGGCTTGGTTTGACTGCTGGCTGGTAAGTCTCCTGGCTAGAGCCTTCCTCTGGCACCTCAGACCCACCCTTCCCCAACCTTCTCCCCTCCTCCACCCATACCCCCTCCCAGATCTGGCACCCCAATCTCCTGCCCCAGATCACAGTCCCCTCCTTCCCTAGATTACATCCCAAAACCCTGCACCCCAGTCCTCTGCCCTATATCACAACCGCTTCCTTCACCCAGACTCTCACCCAAACTCTGTTCTCCCTCCTGCACCCCAGTCCCTTACCCCAAGCTCCCTTCTGCACCCAACCTCCATCCCAGATCCACAACTCTTCCATTAATCTCATGGAAGAGGGCAACCCTTGACCACTTTCCAAAATCTTGGAATGCCCCCCCCCCAATCAAAAATTACTGCCCACCTCCGGTGTAGACACTTTGTGGTTTACATTGAGTATTACTGGTTTTCAGGAACTGCCCCATACTGACAATACAATCAATACAAGTGCTTCTAGTGAGGATGCACACCACAAGTACAAGGAGCCGAGTGAGAGCACACATATAGTGACTGCGGTGGTTGTATGCTGATGTAAGTTAGGTCTACGTAATTTAATAGTGTAGACTAGAGATGTGAAAGTTTAACCGGTAAGCCTCATCATTAATGATGATGACCATTTTGTAACTAAGGGTAGATTAAGCTTAAAATGCTACATCAGCGCAGTTGTGGTCCTTTAATGACAGTGCTCTAAGCCAATGGGAGCAAGCTTCTCCAATTGATCATAGTTGAACTATGGCTGCAGAGCATGGGAGCCAGATCTCATGGTTCAGTGGTGATCAGTCCAGAAGCACTGAGAGCTTTTTTTTTTTTTTTTTTTTTTTTAAACCTGGTGTTCTTGGGGCTTCCAGGCTCCCTGCTGCAGAGCGGTGCTCCCCACCTCTTAGCATAGAACCTAGAAACCCTGGGATGCTTGTCTTCCCAGCAGCTCACCATTACTGCTTGGTTCATCAAAACACTGGCATAGAACCAGTGTCTATTTGATAACCATAGAAACCCTGCCTATTTGATAAGAAGTTTGTCAGAACAACACATTGTCATTTTCTGCCAAAAACGTGTTTCATCAGAAAATTCTGTACCAGCTGTAGTTGCCATTAGGGATGTGAACGAGTAGTCGACTAGATGATTAACCTAGGCTTATCGGTTAATCTGATTGACTATGCGCATTTCCCCCCTCCGCCTTGCTGCTTCTGTATCCCCACTTCCCCCCAGCATTGGCTCTGTGGTGCTGCCTGCCCCCCCCCCCCCCCCCCGTGCTGTTATCTCTATCAGAGGCAGCAGTGCAGGGGGGGACAATCGGGGAGGCTGCTTCGTGGCAGGAGCCCCTATCCATGATGGGGGGGGGGCAAGCAGAGTTCCCTAAAGACAGAAGCTGCTCTGCATCCTGCGGGGCAGCCTCTGTCCATGGCAAGCTTGGGCCTGCCGTGAACAGAGGCTGGTCCCCAGTAGCAGCCCCTGTTTGCGGGGGGGAGGAGGGTCACCATGGACAGAGGCTGCTTCATGGCAGCCTCCCCCACTCCTCCTCCCCAGCAGCCTTTGTCCACGGGGAGCTCGGATCCTCCACAGACTGGGGTGCTGTCACCCTGCACTGCTGTCTCTGTATCAGAGGTAGCAGCGCAGGGTGGCAGGCATCTATCCTGCGAGGGGAGCTGTTTTTTAAACTGGTTTCCCTGGTGGACAGCCTCCCGCCTGGTACCCCATGCTGCTCCTGACCCTGGGGACTATAGAATAGTTGGCTAACCGCTGAGAATTCATGCGGTTAGTTGACTATTCTGTTACCCGCTATCTAACATCCCTAGTTGCCATGTTTTGATTGTGATTCCTATGAACTAAAAATGTATGGGACTTCCCCCTTTTCCCCATTTGTTGCTGTTGTGGTTCAAATTCTGTTAAAACCTCAATCTATTAGTACAGATTTTTTTTATTTAGAAAGTAATACTTGTGTGGTTATACTATTCTTGGAAATATTTCTATAATAGTTCTAGTTTTAATTTCAACAGAGGAAAGCAAGAACTAGTGAAGATAAATTTAGATGTGGCGCAGTTTCATGTACTAATTAAAGATGCTAAATTTAGATCAACTAATCAAATAGTCGGTCATTTGCATCAACTATTCGATTAGTCAATAAGGGGCGCCTCCGCCTTTGAAATGTAGCAAAAGCCCTGCCGGCTCTTGCTACATTTCAAAGGTGGAAGCGCTGCGGGGAGCATGGCCAGTGGGGGACTCAAGTAGTTCCCTGCTGTCCCTGTACTCCCAGCGGAGCTTTGCTTTTGAAATGTACAAGATCCTCCAGGGGCTCTTGTACATTTCAAAAGCAGGGAGCATGGGGCCAGTGGGGGACTGTTTGAGTCCCCAGCTCGTTCCAGGCTCCCTTCAGTGCTTCTGCTTTTGAAACGTAGCTCTGCTCTTGCTACATTTCAAAGGTGAAGCACCGCCAGTTTCCCGCCGCTCCTCTGCCCCTTCTCCCCACGGAGAGAGTGCTGGGGGGAAGCAGCTTTTAAGTTGGCTCCCTCTAACTCTGGATCCTGCTCCCCATTCCTTGCTGCCTCTCTCTGATAAAGGTGGGGAGAAGCAACTAATTGAGTCACTAGTCAACTATCCGATAATCATTTGCTTATCAGATAGTCGACTAGTCAACTAGTTGCTTACATCCCTAGTACTAATGGTTGGTTGAAGTACTTAACTGTGTGACGCAGATGATTTATGTTCTTAATTTGTAACTTTTGTAATATGACAGCTGTTAAGAATAGTTTGTCTGCCTCTTGCTTCAGAAGCTTTCTGTTCTGCTGTAAGATCAGAGCACAAATTATACATCCTTCCATTTAGTACATTTTTATTCACATTTTTACCGAAAAAATGCACAGATGTTTTTTGTAGCTGACTCTGAAAGCACAGCAATGCTACCTGAATGTAACTCATAGGTTTCAAATGGTAAATTTGTATGAAAACTGGGATCATGCCCTTATCAGTATAGTCTCCCAGCTACTTCAGTGTCCAAAATCCCTACTAGTGAACCAAGGTCATGCCTTCCTCTCAAAGAATTTTGTGTCTTGCAGCCATATGGTGTTGAGGGGAAGGAAGAATGACTTCTGATGTTCAACTTAGTTTCTTTCAAACATTTACCCAGGATGGAAGAGCCTTAGTGGATAGTTGAGGCTGTAGTGTAGCCCCACCATCTTGCAGATCCATGGGGAAAGAAACTCCCAGGCCTGCACAGATTTGATCCCTTTTTGCTGCTGCTCTGCTTGCTCCTCCCTCCCAAGCTACAGTGCTCTTGTGGAAGCTGGAGGATGGATAATGGGCAGGAGGCTGGGAGGGATTTGAAGGCTCACTTTTTTTCCCCCACAGCATGAACTTACATACATATGTTTGACTGCAGATGGAGAATGCTGTACAGTATGATTCTTCCTGCCACTAAGCTACTTATTATTTATATTTTCTTAGTAATTCAGGTGTGAGCCAGAACTCCTTATAGGGTGTAGGTGGTAGATGCTGTACAAACAGACAAAATATTTTTCCTGCTTCCAAGATGTTACCAACTAAGTAATCAAAACTGTGGATTTTCCTTAGAAGAGCTCTCATGGGGTCCCAGGAAGGAAAAACCATACCATGGAGATCCTTCATAAATGTATCACAAAACTGTCTAGTTGTAGTCACCTCAGTTGTCCCTTAGATCAGGGCTACTCAACACACGATCCATTTGTTTGCAGCTGTGATGCAGTTTGAGTTTACGCAGGGCTCAACACACGGCCTGCGGGTGGGATACTTTGAACATGTCCTCCACTGGGAACATGCTTCACTACAGCGAGTCTTCTGTTGATATATGTTTTAGTAGTTAAATTCCTGGACTGTCATTGCTCATTAAAAGTGCTGTCATATGGGTGGAAATCAAGTAAATATTGCATTTTATTAATATAATCAGAACTGACTTAAATGGGGCCTGCATGTTGTGTAGTCTTGCCTTAATCTTTGTATTCATGCCCGTCAGTGTGCAAAGTTATTTGCATACATATTTGCATTTATATGCAGCCCCACTTAAGTTGTGGCCCTCAGCGTGTGCTGTGAGTATCATTGTGGCCCCCGGGGCTTCCAAAGCTGAGTTGCCTTGCCTTAGATCTTCAGTGATATAACTGACTGTATATAATGTGCTTTACTCACCTAAACCCATAGAAACCTATATTACCATAAGGGTACGCTTAATTTAGACTAACCATGGAATTAATATTTTAGTGTTATCCCTTCTAAATGGAAGCTTATTTTATTAACACTCAAAATACACCCAGCTGGGGTGAGGAAGGGAGGTGGAAATCTTCCCATAAACAATCCATTGATAGTCTGTTATCTATATTGCTAAAGCATACTGTTATATCAATTTTTATTTATATGCTGTTCATAAATGCCATCAATACAGTGGTTCTTTTAGATGGGTTAAGGGAAAAATGTGGGAGAGAATGGGCAAAATATCATTATTCTTTGACTAAAAGAAAACCCCTCGCTCTGATACATAATGGTTATTTATTCAGCCATGGCCACAAAAGGAACCGTTCGATGACATTAGTTTCCATGAGCAATGCTTTTGCAATGGGTGAATAGTAAGACACTATAGAAAGCTACCTCAGACTCTGGAAGGGCAGTTATGGTCCCTGCCCACCTCCCCATGCTTTTTTTTTTCCCCTTCCTCCCTTTAAGGATTTTTATATTCAACATGAACTAGAGCATCAAAGTCATAGAATTTGAAGAAGCAGACTTTTTCTCAACCCCATCTCTGAAGTAAGCAAATGCTGTTGCCATTGCTGACTTCCTTGTCTGTATTAGCATTTAATTGTTTCTCTCTCACACACAGCGACCTTGAGCCTGAATGGTTGGACAGTGTGCAGAAAAATGGGGAATTGTTTTATCTAGAACTGAGTGATGATGAAGAAGAAACTCTGCTTCGAGACAGCTCTTCAGAGGTGGCTGCAGTGAATCATGTCAGGTTCTGTGAAAATGAAGCTGAGGTTATTCAAGAGGGATCACAAAAAGAAAGAAAGAATGAACCCAGACTGAAAAAAATCACCAAAATTTTAAAAAAGAAAAGACTTTTACCAAAGCATTCTGGTAAGAAAAGAACTGATGGCGGTAATGAGCATCCTTCTGGCCCAACCTCCATACTGAAACATCAGTTCACTCAGAAGGTGGGAGTCATAGTTCAGCAACGGTACAAAGATGTACGTGTTTATGTAAATCCAAAAAGACTACCCAACACTGGAGCAGGGGAGAAACTCAAGCTCCTGGAGGCATTGGTAGGGATTGTTCATCAGTCTTCGTGGAGTAGCAGAAGAGCTGAAAAGCAAGGAGAACAAGACAGAAGCAATAAAGGGATCAGTGAAGAGAAGCTTGTAGTTCATGGCTTGGTCCCAGGCAGCTCAGCTATAAAAACAGATCAAATCTTGATTGGTAAGTAATCCAATGAACAGTGACCGTGCTTGCTCCCATTAAAATCAATGCAGATACTAATTTACTCTTCAGACTAAAGCAAAACCTAGACTAATAAGCATTTTCAGTAGGCATAAAGGGTAACTTTTATTTGAGATTTTAAATATATTTGAGCTGGTCACTTCATAACTCTGAAGTTTGATCGTAACTGAAACACAAAACCCTGTATATAAGCTTGTTTTATTTAAAAGTTGTTTTGGATACATAAGCTTCTCCTATCAAAATGTGATTAACATTTAAGTTAAATTATAATAAAGTTTAGCCTCAACATCTTTTATATTAAGTTTGTATTTGATTTTAAACATGTTTATCTTGTAAAAGAAAAATACTGTTGTTGAAATTTTTAAAAATGGATTTAAGGATACAATGTTTTTATTTAAAAAAATCAATTTTATCCACACTGATTTATAGGCATGTAGGCTATTCATATACATTCATTGCTTATTGGTAATGAATATGCTCCTGAAGAGCTGAGTCAATTTTCTTTTGGGTCTTGGATCACTGGGACCAATTATTGCAAATCTCTAGACAGAAATCTGTAGGTATACAGGTTGAAACGCTCTTAACTGGGATTCTCTGGTCCAGCATGGATGTTGCAGGACCAGAGAGTCCCAGTGGAAGGCCAGCGGCAAGGCTCCCTGCGAAGTTGGCAGGGCAGTGGGCTGCCCGCAGCAAGCTTACGGAGGGGCTGCCCATGGCGTTGGCTGACCTGGCGGAGGTCTGCCCGCCCTGGTAGCTCGGTGCAGCTGTCCTGCAGGTCCTGGAGCTCCAGGACGGCATGCATGGCTGTCCCGTGAGTCTCAGAGCCATGGCAGTGATGGCTGCCCAAGGGCTCAGAGGGGCAGAGAGGCCAGTAGGAGGTAGGGAGCCAGCTAGGAGGTCAGCAGCTGGGCCATGGAGGGCCAGTAACAGGGATCCAAAATGACCTCCCCTGGTCTGGCAAAATTCTTCATACAGAACCGGTCAGATCCTGAGCGTGCCAGACCAGGGATTTCCAACCTGTACCGTGGTTTGGGGAGTGGAGGAGGGCAAGGTAAGCAGGGCTGCGTAGGCAAGTTTTTGAAGAGATTTAAGAGAAGTATCAAAAGGAGTCCCAAACTGTCTAAAGGGTCCACTTGAGCTGATCCACAGTGTAAGGTACTATGGAAACAAGAATTTATAAACTGGTATATGGGCCCATGAGAATCCCATGCTGCTAAGTAGCGCCTGGTGAGATTAGCCTGCATCTAGACTGTTTTGGCTTTGATATGTTTGTCCTAAATAAATGTACTATGCTTTGTGAAAATTGATTTATCAATGGTAAACCTGTCATAGTTCCTGGGAGATAGTCCAGCACCTGCAGTTTTCCCAACATGAGACTTGCTTGGAGAAACACTGTAACTAAAGTTGCCATTTTGGCTTGACATATTCCTGGAGGTTTCATCACTTTACAACAGGGCGGCGGATATAAAAGGTGGGGGAAGGCATTGCCTTCCCAAACCACCGACCTGGCCCTACCTATTTTCCACCCCTCAGAATGCCTACTGGGGCGGAGTGTTGCTGCCCAAGAGCGCCTGCCCTCCCCATGCTCTGGGGCCAGGGAGGCTGGGGCTGCATGCCGCTTGCCTTCCCTGTGGTGTTGGGGTGGGCGGGCGAGGGCAGCTTGGCTCCTGTGAGGTGTGGCCTAGATAGAAGGGGTGGGACTGCGGGCTTGCCTGCCCCAGCCTTACCTTCACCCATCGCCCGTGCATGACAAACTTTAATTAAAGATTAATTTCTGGAGACTCCTGGAGGGCTGGGAACCCTAACTGTAACTTGCAAGGAAATTAGAGCCTAAATGCACATTCTGGCAGGAGAGGGACGTAAATTCCCACTCTCAGAAAGGTGATGACTAGAGGCCTGAGAGCTGAGTAGGAGTGCCCTCAAGGAGACTACAGAGGGATCAGGGAGGCAGTTATCCCTGTTGAAACTTTGGGGTAATCCAATAAGCCAATCACTGTGCTCCAAAATATGAAGCTGTGACATGTATCTGTATTTTGTGAAACCACAATTATGTGGGGAAGGGAAGCACGTGGAGGGTGGAAATGAAAGTCTTAGGTTACCATTTTACAGGGTCTTGGTAGAAACTGAAATTACTTTAAATGATCAAGAAGGAACACCATCTATATATAAAGGTCTAAACCAGTTGTGAGAGTAGATATATATTGCACAAAGCGTCTACCTGTTTATCTGTATAGGATTAGTGCTATTAGCCTTCAGATTGTTCTCTGGAGAAAAGAGTGTGAAAGTGTATACTCTGGCGCTCCAAAACCTTGTGGAATAATTTAGGAGCACAAGTCCTATTTGAAGTCATATAATTTAAACACTCTTGAAAATTCCACCTTGTATAGACAGATCACACGTTTAATCACTAGTGCATGTTTTGGGTAAGAAGAGTATTAAAGAGTATTCTATTGTGGGGGGAAGGGTAGGGATGTAAGCGACTAGTAGACTATCGGATAAGCAAAAGCTTATCGGATAGCTGACTAGTCCCTCCTCTCCCCCCGCCCGCCGGCTCTTAATACATTTAAAAGGCTAAAGCGCAGTGGAGGTGACCCAGCGTGAGCCGGGACAGCTGAATCCCGAATCATGCTGGGTCCCCTCCCCTGCTGCGCACCAGCCTTTTAAATGCATTTAAAAGGCAGAGCCACAGCAGGGTTAGCTCCCAAGCCAGGAACTGATCCCACTGTGGCTCTCCCGGTTATCGACTACGTTCCTGGAAAATCCATTGATTAGTTGATTAAACTAAACTTAACATCCCTAGGAAGGGTGAATGACCTTCAAGTTGTGCTATAAAAGGGGAAAAGGCTACTATATAAATAAGGTTAGCGGGAGAGACTATCTTCATCTTGATAGGCCCTGGTTTATATGCATAAATTTCATTAACCAACAGTTTGTAAATGCCTACCACCACACTAACAGTATAATTCATTTTCATTGGTCCAGGTCTATCAGGGGAGGTTTGTGTGTTGGGGGGGGAAAGAGGGCAACTGCCCTGGGGCCAAGGGCTTCTGGCTGCCACTACTGCAACATTAGCAGAGGTTAGAGCCCTGGATGGAGCAGTCCAGGTTGTGCTAAGGGCTGGCTGTGGAAAGTGCAGCACAGTCCAGGGGGTGCTAAGGGCTGGCTGACCCAGCCCCTCTCCTTCTGCCCCTTCTAGGAGTGCAGTGCCTGTTTCCCCCTCCTCCCTGGACCTTTCCAAGGGGTCCAGCATTTCTGTCTGTCACCCTGCTTGGGTCACACTTAAAGTGACCAGACAGCAAGTGTGAAAAATTAGAACAGGCAGTTAGGAGTAATAGACATCGGTAAGAGACAAAAACCCAAATATCAGAACTGCCTCTCTAATATCAGGACATCAGGTCACCCTAATCTTACTAATTCTGTGTAGGTGTGTTAGCGTATAGTCCTGTAAACAATTAACTGATAAGCCTAAGCTTATCGGTTAATCCTAACAACTCCAAGTGTTCCACAGCCGCCCCGCTGCCTCTGTATCACAATATCTTTTAAGACGGCTCCCACAAACACTGGATCCCACATGGCCACCTGCTCCCACACCCTATCAGAGGCAGCAGCGTGGACTGTGAGGGGGCAGGTGGGAGCTGGTACGTGTGGAAAGGCAGCTCCCCACATGTATTGGCTCCTAGGGATGGCAGTGGCAGTGGGCTCCCCAGGAGTGGGGCTGGGAGCACAATGGTTGCCGCCCCAAGGACTATTGAATAATCATGTAAATGATAATTTTTGGTACGGTTACAAGATATCTAACATCCCTAGTTCTGAGTTAAATTAGTATTCTCTTCTTTCCTGACTTTAGCTGTCTACAAGAATGGGCATAGAGACAGATCGTTACAGACAAGTACCATGCCTAGGAGATGACATTAACTCTTCAGTTGTTTCCATGGCAGTATTGCATTTATTCTTAACAGAGCTAAGGAGGCAATACCATGTGAAAAGTGGAAGAAATCAAATTTTTATTTTGTTTTCAATGGGTACAGTTTATTATATGTCTTGAGCTACCATCAACCAATATAACCTTTATTTTTACATGTTGGAAACAAAATACTTTAAAGCATACTGCCATAATTCAGTTTTGAACAGGGAAAATATGCTACCTCCTGTGCCAAGTGGCATAAAAAGTATAATTTTCCTATAAAAATACTCTAAATTATATATGTGCAGTGAACATTGGGTACTCTGAAATGTATGTAGTACCAGGGATATTTTGCATAACTAAATGCCTGGATTTTAATTCAGCTGGCATAAGCAATGTAAAGTTAAAAAACTAAACACTTTTTTGGTAAACCACTTTTAATTTAGTTTGTTCCAGTCAGAAACCATTCTGGTTTAGCATAGCTGTATTGTACATCAGAAGGCAATATAGCCAGACCGTATGAGTATACATCCAAACCCCTGGTTAAAACCGGAAGTGCAGTTCTGCAGGCTGACCCTTCTGTTTAATTTTAGATAAACACATGGTACCTACATGAAGAGAATAAACAATTTAAGTTCATCATGATCTAAAATATCACTTATAAGAAAAAGCTTAAGATGAGATTAAAGAATCCTACCTTGAATGGAACAGTTCTTTATTGAAAATGTACTTCAAATTAAACAAGTTAAATTGATCTAAATACTCTTGAATTACTGGTTTATCTGTTGAACCATTTTTGTTCAGTTCAAACTAATCCATGTTGCTAGAATACTGCTTCACTCCATGCTTACCAATAAGGGCATGCAGAACAATACGCTACTTGTTACTGTATATGGACTAACAAATGCAGATAGGCAATGTGATCTTAGTGGTTGTCAGAACATTGAGAACCAGGTATAAAACAACTTTTTCCCCTCTGAACATGAACATTTTGAAGTGCTGTCCTTTGGCTATGTTACTAACAGTTTTGGGACAGTTGGCTTATCCAACTTAATTTTTTCAATGAGAAATACGGTAGCTACTTTTAATGGTCATCAAAGTTTTTAATAATATTGCAGGTTAAGCACTTTGTTTTACAACCAAATGGGGTAACAAGAAAGATGGACAAGGCAATTAATATTTTAATAGGAAAAATGATTCATAGTTTTTTAAAGTACTGCTATAAGGTATCTCCTTTTGTAAATTTGTAGCACTATCATTTAACATCTAGGATTGAACATCTGTATATTTGTGTACCATACATTTAATAAATATCAAAAGATGTATACAGAAGTCATATGTTCTCTTGCAATACTTAACCACATAGATAGTCAGAACCATGGTTATATTTTATATTCTGAGAAGAAATACACCTGTTCTGCTACCAAAAATTTACTGTTTAGTAGCCCTGTGTGTTCATAAAACAAAAACACTTTATCTAGATCTGTTAAACTGTTTACTACAAAGATCTTCTAAAACTACATCTTTTTTGTTTATTGTGTCAGCTTCATTTGAGTGGTCTCTGGCTACTTACCACATCTAGAGCTCCAAGTTTTAAGCCTCATTGAGTTTTAGCAGGCTACAGTACTGTTTGTTTCCTTGTGCCATGTCTGGCATGTTTCTAGGGCTCTACCTCTGTCAGGTTTCATTTCCACGTGGGAATAAACAATCAGGCTACCTGTTTAGGCCCCCATTTCCAGTACCCCCAGGGTACCCCAATACCTTAAATACACTATTTCCCTACAATCCCACCAAAGGTGTAATCTTCCTTGGCTGCAGTTTCTCTCGAGGCATGTGATAGGTGTAGCATATTAACACACAGACACTTTGACCGAGTTCTACGACACTGTTGGTCTTTATTTAATAGCATAGGAAGTACACACATCCATTTAAAAAATCTACATGCATTGACAAGTTGAGGGGGAAACTGTGTGGGACAGTCTGTATTCAAGTATATGAGGTCCACCCCTGTGTCTCCTCCAGCTTCTGCAGCAGCTTCTCATATGTTAAGTTGGAGAAAAGCAGCAAAGAGAACGGAATTGAGCAGTTTCTGCAATTTATAGCCTTCCTCTGTCAGTCATATGACATCCTGGTCAGCCTTAACAGGATCACCATTGAGTCCTAGCTATTGACTTCATTGTCAGACCACCACTCCCCTGACAAACCAGTTCTCCTGCCTGAGAGTGGTTCTTTTTCTAGAGCTGTTGCACTACAATAATTTATCAATTAAATCAACCACCCTTTTTGGTTTGCCCTTTGGCAGTTCAGTCTAGGCGGGGGGCAAACTCACATAGAAAAAGCAACTAGCTTCCACACTAAAAATGGAATTTGCAGCTTGATAAAAATGCATTTAAAGTTCACAATCTCATACAGAATTAACAAATTGTACAGACAGATCCCCCAAATTGTTAGAGGTCTGTCATAATTCTGTTTGGGATGGTGAATTAAAACAAAGGCCCAAAAAGTTGTAGGTTTTATTTCATTATTGCTCTGAATGAGCAGGGGAAAAACATCAAAGAAACAAGCAGCTAGGCATATTGTTTGTAATAGCTCTTATTGTACATCCTCCTTGCTAATGTAATTCCTTTCATATTTTTACAAAATCACTTTTGCTTGCCCAACTTCATTTTAAGGATCATGAATAATCTTGTTTTACGTTTGCCGTTTTATCACTCATTCCAAGAAACTGTTAACCCAATAACTTCTATATTGGGTCCAACCAAAGGTCCATCTAGCCCAGTATCCTATCTTCTGGGGCACCTGGCATTGGCCACTGTGGGAATGAACAGAACAGATAATCATCAAGTGATCCATTGCCTATTCTCCATTTAGTAATTGTTCAGTGTCACACTTTGGCTAACACTTCCCTATTCTTTGCTATACTTGTTAAGACTTATGAGTCTAGGTCTTATTTACGATAAGATGAGGTAATGGAGTAAGTGAGTTTGATGTCACTCTTCATACTCTCTCAGTAGTTTCAGCCTGGCTTACAATTCCTTAATTTCTGTGTATAGGATGCCTGTTGGTTGCAAGAGTAAAGAAAGCAGAGATATAAAGGAAGGTATCCTTTTTTAACTGGAGATGTTGGTTGAAACTTCTCACTTTGAATCTCAATCTTTTGCTTTTCTCAAGATATAGAAGGTAATAAAAGGAAACCACATACATTCAGCTTTTTGTTTTGATCAGGTCAGTGGAGTGCAGAGATGCAGATCTGTACTTTCAAGGCAAAGATGATCAAAACTTGGAACTTTGAATATGTTCAGTATTTTATAAAATCTTTTGATAAGTGTACATTGTTCTCCAGTGTTGTATTTTTCTCCCCTACATTTTTTTTTCTGTTCTGGTGAAAGAATTAATGAAGAAATATAAAAAGGTCCACCAAAGCAAGTCCTAGGGAGGAAAATTTGGGTTCTAGAGACAGAAGGAATTTCTGATAAGATATGCCAGTATGGATGATAGTTTGGTTTCTTTTCTTCAAATTCAGTTAAAGAGAGTGGAGAACTGTGTCCCTGTCTTGTGGGAAGGGTGTTACTTAAGTGATGCTACTGGAAGTCTCTCAGTGGCCCAAATGATAGAAGAAGCATGCGTGGGGAGGGAAATCCTTCCAGAGATTAAAAGATTAATACTGGTATCCTAATTTTTTAGTACTATACATTGCCTTCTGTTCAGTAGCTACAGAGTCATCCCCATATCGACCTATCTATTGACTTCCATTTGTTCTGTTTCTGCACTCACCACCATAGTATCTTCTTGCCATTCATGGTTTCCTTTCCTTCCTCAGAGAACATAAAGGTACTTTTGTCTCTTAATATGCTGTAAGAACTCGAGAGGCTAGGTACATTCAGGATTACAATACTAAAGAGAACAAAGCTGCATCATTCCTCTCTATTGCATGTAGTATTGCAGATATTTAGTCCATGTCCAAACATAAATGTATACTAGAAGCAACAGCTGGAAGACAGTCTCATATCCTCTTTTTCATGGCAAATTGAACTTTAAAGTTATGTCCTCTGAGAAATCAAAACTTCATCTTCTTTCCATTTTTTGCTCCCAAGAAGCAGCAAAGAATGGAGTTCATTTTATTGCAGGGAGAATTAGGAAAAAAATGGTCCATCATGCTTATGAAACAAATAATTTCCCCCTGTGTTTGAAAAATAAAAACTAGTGCTGTCAATCACAGTTAACAAGTGATTAACTCAAAACAAAGTAACTACATAATTGTGTTTTTAATTGCACTGTTAATAGAATATTAATTTAAATGTATTATATTTGAAAATGAAAAAAACTAATACATGTCATTTACAACCCAAAGAAAGTGTTTAGTGGTTGAAAGAACATAGAAATGTTTAGCATATCTGGCATGTAAATGTCATTCAGTGCCATGGGAATGCCTGTTCTCACTTTCAGGTGACATTTTAAAATATGAAAGGGATAGGATTATCTCTCTTGGACATGTTTGTTTTAGTAATTGGCTGAATAAGAGATAAGAGTGAGTGGACTTGAAGGCTCTAAAATTTTACGTAGTATTTTTCAGTTCACCTCATAAAAGTATTGTAATGCAATCTCTATCGTGAAAGTGCAATTTAAAAAATGTAGAATTTTGTTTTCATAACTGCACTCAAACAATTTTTTGTTTTCTTACTGAACACAAATGTGTTAACAATAATACAAAGTGAGTACTGTACACTTTTGTAATATACTTGAAAATGTAGAAAACATCAAATATTTAAATGTTTTATTATTTAACTGAGCAATTAAAATTGTATTTGAGATTATTTAATCTTATGTCAGGTTTTATGTGTAACATTGTGAGACATGAAAACTAGAAAAAAGTTTGAAGCCAGAGCTAGTGATGTGATAATGCTTATGCAAATATCATGTCTGTTTTCACTATAGAGTGCCCTCTAATATATGCAGCAATTAGTTGATCTGTCATAAGTGAAGTATGTGGTGGAGTTTTGGACAGGAGTATGGGAATATTAAATCTGAAGTGTGTTTCAGAGTGACTTAATTGGAGAGCATACAGATAACTTTTGCATGAACTCTTGACATGAATCTGCTTCCACTAAAATAATATGGGGCTGAAAATAGATCAATCTCTGTTTAAGTTGGCATCCGCAATTCATATCGATCAGGACATGATATCTACTTATCTCTGGCCTGAACCCTTGGTTAGTAAAGAAAAATGGTATATATAAGGAAAAGGGCACTAAGGCCTAGATCCTCAAAAAGTATTTAGATTCCTAACTTCCACTGTTTTCCCCCCTTCCCCCAGTGGAAGTTAAATGCCTTTTGAGCATCTGGGCCTAAAGGCTTATCTTTAAAAGAACAGACATTTTCTGAATGTTAGACTGACTTGTGCCTTGAGACATAGGTAGGTAGCTCTGTTTGTACATGAATGAAGAAAGATATGAGAGTAATGTATCTTAATGGCAAAAGTCCCAAGGTTGGTTTTTTAAAATACTGTAAAAAAGCTTTCATCTTTGATTAAGAGGTCAAGGAGAACTGCATTAGAGAGTTGCAAAGAGGTCATCTCAGTAAATCAATACAGTACTAGTAATACAAGGCAACATGGATGCCCTGTCCAATGTGGGGAAGGTACTGTGCATCAGGTGCCAATTGGACCTTAAATTCCCCCTTGGGATTTATGTACTGCTTTTTAAAATCTCATGCATCTAAACTAGTGAAATAGACTAAAGGAGACTTAAAAAATAAATTTACTTTTTAGTTTCTATGTTATCAGTCCAGCAGAACTGTTCTATTTAAGCAGCTTTTTGGTTACTACTCAGGGATTCTTTGAGGACTGAGAATCAGCAAGTTTCTTTTTATACAAAAACTCAGTTATACTTTCTGTAGGTGGTGGGAGGGAAGATTGATCTTTATGATGATTTAATTTTTCTTAAGATGTGCTTATTGACCCAAGTTCTGATCTGTTAGGTGTGTGCTGTAGAAACTTTCTTTGCTGCTGCTTCACAGTACCCCTAAAGCCGTGGTCACTAACCCATCGATCGGGAGGGCTCAACCAGTTGATCGTGAGGCGTTCGGGGCCGGGGCCGCCCCGTTACCCCCCACCCCCAAGAAGCCCCACTACCTACCTCGAGCGACAATAGAGGTAGTGCCGGCTTCCTACGGGGTGGAAGGAAGTCCAGCAGCTGCGCGTCACTTCCGGGGTTTCAGGAAGTGCACTGGCTGCTCCCCCTCCCCTCAGACAGCCGGCATGGTACCACAACCCAGGTCTGTGGTGTGCTGGGGACTTGCTGCGTGAGTAGTGGGGGGGCAGGAGTCCCGGAGGTATGTGCCGGGGCTTCCCTCCTCTGCGGGGGGGAGGGGGAGGGTTAGGAGTCCCCAGAGGAGGCGCGTGCCGGGGACTCCCTGTCCCCTGCCCCTACAAACTCCCTGTCCCCACTGGCACCCTGTCCCCTGCCCCAGCACCCACTAGCACCCTTCCCCAGTACCATGTCCCCTACTCCTACCAGCACAGTTGGGGCCACATTAGTGAGGCTTGGAGGGGGAGGGGGATTGGAGGAGGGGTGGTGTGTGTGTGTGGTGGTTTGTGTGGTGGTTTGTTTGTTTTTGTTTTTGTTTTTTTGGCATCTCACTTGTGTGGCTCCAACTCACTTTTCTGTGGGTCAGTGACCCCTGACTCAAAACAGGTTCCCTGTCCTTCTCATAAATAAAGACAATGCTGAAACTTTTTGTGTTTGACATAATATTTTATTTAAAAATGAAGCCTGGCCAACAAACACCCAATTGGGGCAAAGCCCCCATCTGGCCGCAGCATCATAACACTCCTGCATGCACGCACGCACACATACACACACACACCCCCCACCCAGACCCTAGATCTGAGCCTATCATACACTGGAACCCCCTGTTCTGAGCATCTCACATCCCCAAACTCCTGCATCCCCACATCCTCAGTCTTCTGCCACAACACTTCTGCACCATCCACACACCACAAATCTGTGTCCTGAGCCCATCATACTCCCAACCTCCCTGCCCTGAGCCTCTCACATACCCCAACCCAAACTCCTGCACCCTCACATCCACAAGCCTGTGGCTTGCTCAGTACCCCAACCCTCCACTTGACCCCAACACTCCCCAGCCTGGAGCCCCATCCCCGAGCCAGCATCCCCTTCTCCACCTCCTCCTGCATCCAAATTCCCTCCCAGAGCTTGTACCTCTCACCACTTCACACACCCAAATCCCTCATTCCCACCCCAGAGCCCACACATCCTGTCTCAACCCTGAGATATCCCGGAAAAACTCTTCCACGTCCAGGGTCGCATTTGTTCTTCCGCTTTTTTTAGCGGAAGAGCAAACATGCTCTTTCGGTAACCCCTGTATTCCTTGTTCCACAAGGAATAAGGGGCTTCCGAAAGAAGGGGTTTTTCTGACATTTGGCCCAGTCTAGACAGGCCAAATGTTGGAAAAACTTCTTCCTACAGAAGAATAAAAAAAAAAAATCGGCAGTGTAGCCGTACCCTGAGGCTACGTCTACATTGCGCTCTCTTGTACAATAACATTTGCAAATGCGGTGATGAATATCGCCGTGCCTCATTTGCATACTTAATGAGCTGCCATTTTGTGCAAGAAGGAGCAGTCTACACTGCTCCTTCTTGCGCAAAAACCCCCTCTTGCACAAGAGCCATTCTGCCGCTTATTTTCAGGCAGAAATGCTCTCTGCCATATTTCTGCAAAAATGGTGGCTCATTAAGTATGCAAATGAGGCAAGTCGATATTCATCACCGCACCTCATTTGTATATGTTATTGTGGAAGAGAGCACAATGTAGACGTAGCCTGAGTGTATATAAGGGCTAGGGATAGCAAGTGATGGAAAGGAGGAGAACAGAGAGGGTGGGGCTTCAGGGAAGGGGTGGGGTCTTGGGGGAAGGATGGGCAGGTAGATCTTGGTTTGTTCTGACATTTAAAAAGTGATATTGGGCGTAAAAAGGTTGGAGACCCCTGCCCTAAAGAAAGATTGCCGTGATTTTACTACTGTTCCCCTACTGCTTAAACAGAGCTTCTACTGGTGTATTTAATATACAGTACTTAACAGTGCATTTACTTGTAGAAACACAAACAGAATAATTAGAATGGTAGATTACATACTAAAACATTAATGTTTTCGACAATCAAAACAAATTTTGACAGTTAAAACAATTTCTGGACACTTTGTGCAGCCCTGGGCCTGGATAGATATAGAAGAGGCACACAAAGCAAAATCTTCTATTAAAGTGTGGTGGTTGTCTTTAAAACTATAAAAATTCAGCTTCCTACTTAACACATCCACATTGAGGATCCTTTATATCAACCTTAGCAAGAAGGGAAACTTTTACTATCAGCCTTGTAGAACCTAAACCACTTTGGGAAAGTAAACTATTTTTTCCTTGTCTTATCCATAATCACAAGAGTTAACAAAAATGCACTTGAAGCATGAGCTGTGCAAAAGCATTGTGTTCAACAGATGCACCCAAATACACCCAAATAATCTACTGGAAGAAATAACTGTGTACTTTGTGAATAAAGAGGGCAGACTTTGGCATACAAAATCCATAGCATAAAGATCTGCAACACATGAAAGTGATTTTTTTAAACAAAATTTAAACTCACAAAAGGCTATATCAGCATATTTATTTTGATTTAGCTTCATTTGCTTAGATGCATGTCTGAGTTGAACTGCAGTCAGCCACTCTGAAACTGAAATAAGTGGGTACAAAGGAGTTACACCAGTACAACTGTATACATAAGCAGAGCCTCTATTACAGTATGAAATACATAAATAAAAAAATCAACCTTAGCTTTCCGATCCTATGCTATTGATTTTTGCTATTGATTTTTAAGTGTGTTGGAGGAAATATTCCTCTAAATAGGCAAATATGATTGTAAAACCACAAAAACATGGCAGGGGATGTTTTACAGGTACAGTATTATTTCTGTCCACTTTTCATCCACTTTTCTTGATTTATTTTTTTTAAACGGGCTAGATTTCAAAGTCACATTGTCTTTTTAAGAAATGATAACCATATTTACTAGTGCACATTCATACTAGAATTTGTAACCCCTCTCCTGCCAACGATTATTTTAATTTGTTGGATTAAGCTTCTGCATAGATTTGGTTGCTCCTTTGCTTTCTGTCTACCCATGGAGAAGCACACTGATAAAGGTAGCTTTTTTCATAATTGTCTTGTGAGTGATCTATAAAGATCAGGCATTTTTGCAAAATGGGAACTACCTTTGGGACTGCTTGCAGTCTCTGGAAAGCTGATCTATTTATAGCACATGCGTACATTTTTATAAATTGAACAGAATAAATATTTACTGCAAGAATGGAAATTTGAAATACATGAGCAGTTAGGTATCAAATGATAAAACACTTTATGTATTCAATGTGTAAATACTGCTTTTAAAATTGCAGTTGAAAATTTTCCACTTAAGGAAATTTAAACATCGCATGGCAAGTATGAAAGCCTTCTTTCCACTTAAAAATATTAGGGTGTTTACTACATTTCCACTAAAATGTGTGCAGCTGGTTTGAATTTTCTCACTTGGCAGAGGATTAAACAATTACTGTTGTGCAGACAGTGGTCTAAAATTTTTGAACACTCTAGTAAACAAATTTGTTTAGTTAAGCAAAGCCAGTAATCTGAAACAATTTTTATGTTTCTTCTAGTGCCTGTAAATGATAGTTGGCAGAATAGAATTAGTGATACTTTAATACTGGATGCTTAAAGCTATGTTCATACAAAAACATTTCTTGATAACATAACCTCATAACATGCAATGTTTGTGATCTCTGTACTATGGCAGTGTGTATACCACCACATACAGAATTAGGAGCCCATGATTGGTGTTGTGCTGGCCTGGTATGGATTCCCCTTGGTTGCTTTGGGCAAGCTGTTTAACACTGCCTCAACTTCCCCATCTTTAAAAGAGGGAAAATGCATACTGTGTGTATATATAAAGCTGATAAGGACATCTTTTTATGTATTTTGGAACATTCAACACATGAAATAAAATAAATATAATTACTTCTGCTCCTAGAAAATATTGGGTGGAGCTGCTGATTACTCACAGGTTCCATTGACTTCAGGGACAGCTGCAAGTGCTCAACACCTCTGGAAAATTAAGCTGTGATTGGCTAAAGCCCAATTCTGCATGCCAGAGCCCAATAATGCACAGCTGGTATAATCACTAAATTCCATAAAATAAAAGTACATATGTATATTGCATTAAATAGGTATGTTGCATTCTAACCTATAGGGTTAGAATGGGACAAAAATAAGGCATCTGTAGCCTAAATGTGTGGGAAAGGGTTGTTGTTGTTTTTTTGTTCGTTGGGGGAGAAGTGATTCTTATTCCAAGGACTGTATAGGCCAAAAACTGTCTTGTGGCGTAAATCAGAAGAAATACTGACTGGGTAGAGAGATTTACTATTACTGTATTTGAAAGGAGAGGTTTTCTATAGGATGTTATCTTAAGGAACCCCATTCTATTTCCCTATAATAATAAAAAGAAATTTTATGAGTGGTGTTGTTTGTAACACACTTCCTTTATTTTGGGTATTAGTAATTAGAGGGGGGATTGTGCTTCAAAATCTAGTGTCAAGTATTACTAAAAAACGTTTCAGGTCCGTGTTGTGTTGAATAAAGAATATTTTATATCCATCCATCCTTCCCTTTCTGTTTGTGTCTCAATTATTTAAATAAACTTTAAATAACCCCGAAATGATAAGATATGCTTTAGGCTGACACTATAAAAGGGGAAGGGTTTCAGTCTGATTCCAAGATCTTGATTGAAGGTAGAAAATCTTCACCACTGTGGGAACACGCACAGTCCTCTCCCACTGTAATCCACTTCTTACCAAAACTATTGCAGCCTTCTTTGGACTGATATGAATCCAGCATCTTGGAGAACTGGTATCTCTGCTAGCTAATTAGAGAACAAGGAGAATGAAGAATCTGGATTATGTGGAAAGGAGAAGTAAAATTGAATATCATTAGTATCTTGGGGACTTGCCTAGCTCAAAACATCTCTGTCTCCCTGCACAGTTCACATGTACTTGATAGGGTTCGATGAAGATTAAACCATATTGAAAACCAACGAAGCTCTTGAGATGGGGTAGATTTACATTCTAGTGTGACATGAACTAAGTATTTGTATAGGCAAGCCCTAAACTAGCCATTAGGAAATGCCCATGAGGGTAGTGCAGCCTACAGCTTGCCTCTCCAGGGAGGTTAAACAGCTGTCTCTGCTTGGCATTCTCATCCAGAAACCCTCTTCTGGAGTCAGGTGCCTACTCAAAAAACAGTAGCAAGTGGGTGACAGTATCACCACCCCTTTCTAATTTCTAGTCTTATGGTTGGAACACTCACTTGAAATGAGGGAGTCCCGGTGTTCTAATTTAAGTATTATATGCAATTGAATGACTTCAATAAGAGAGGTTAAGAAAGACTTGCTTCTGTATACCACACAGCCCAGTGATTAGGCCACTCTCCTAAGAGGAAGGAGATATTCGTTCAAATCCCTTCTCTGTATTAGATAGAGGGGACAATTGAACCTAGGTATTCCACGTCCTGGTGAGTGTTCTAGCCTGTGCCTTAAAGTTGTAAGGTGGTGTGGGGAACAATCACTGTCTCCTCCTCTGGCCATTTTGTGTGGGTTTGAGCATGCTCTGAGCACACATACTAGACCAGGTCCTGTAGGCAAGATTGGAGAAGGAATGCCTGATTTGATAATCCTCCTAGTGCTTAGGTATGAAGCAGACAGCCTACACTGAGGGGCTGTGTACATGGCTACTGGTAGTGGTTTTGAGGTTCTCAGTAGCACCTAAATATTGCCTTAAGTTCTTTTGTGGATCTCTCTCTAGTTCACTGTACTGTTCTTGTCTGGCCTTTAAATATACAAATCTATTGTTATTTCTGTTTCTGAGTACTTAGGAGGCACACTGATACCAAGGTAGCATGGTAGTAACAGAAATACCAATATACGGATTATAGAAACGTTGGACTGAAAGGGACCTCAAGAAACAATGAAGTGCATTCCTTTACACTGTGACAGGACCAAGAAAACCTAGACCATCTCTGATAGGTTTTTAAGTACAGGTTGAATAAACACCTACAATGATGGGGATTCCCCAGTCTCCCATGACAGCCTATTCCAGAGCTTAACCACTTTGATGCTTAGATATTAGGAAAAACATTCTACAGGCTGCCCCTGACTTGCAACGTGATCGGCTCCTGGGATAGTGTCGCAAGTTGGGGGCGTTGTAACTCGAGCCTGCATTTACGACAGGCATTGTATGCCATTGTAAATGTGGGGCCGAGGACGTAAGTCAGGGGATTTCAGCCCCTTCTGCACTTACGGAAAAGGTCGTAAGGGCGGGGGGTAGTAAATCAGGCCGCCGTAAAGCGTGGGACTCCTGTAATTTAAATAGCCCTTGCTTCAGATTAAGTCCATTATTTTTTGTGATACCTTTGGTGGACATAGAGAACAATTTCTCACTATCCTCTTTATTACCACCCTTATCATATCTGAAGACTGCTATCAGGTCCTCCTCTCAGTCTTTTTCAAGACTAAACCTGCCATTTTTTAACCTTCACTCACAGATCAGGTTTTCTAAATCTCCTTATCATTTTTGCTCTCCAATTTATCCAAATGACCTCAGTTTTAGATATATTGCTTCCTGTGACCCCAGACAGCCTTTGAAAAATGGCATCCTCCACATAGCATGACCTCGCATATGTAATTTTGTAAAATAGCATCCTCTGCACATTTGGGATTGCTGCAACCCTAGCTGATAGAGAGACTACACTTGGGCTTGTGACACACAATTTAGGAACAACTATGCTAGGTGCTTACAAATTGGTTGTTTGTTCCAGTCTCTTTCCAAGTTTCAAAAAGTTAGGCTGACTGGTCTGTAATTCCCCTGGATGCTCTTTGTTCCACCTTTTAAGATAGGTACTATATTTGCCTTTACCCATCATCCATGAGTTCTGGAATATAAAAATTAACAGTTCCCAAGTTTGCTTCAACAAGTTCCCTAAGTACTCTAGAATGCATTTCATCAGCCCCTGCTGATTTGAATACATTTAACTTATCTAAATCCTTTAATTTATTCTTCCTCTGTTTCGGCTTGTGCTCCTTCCTACTTCTTGTTTATGATAACTGTATTGAATAACACCATTAAGCTTTTTAGAGATGTTTGAAGCAAAATAAGTATTTAATATCTCAGCCTTGGTGTTGTCATCAGTTATAGCTCTCTTTCCATGCTTAATAAAGGACCTATGCTTTCCTTCATCTTTTTCTTGATCCTAATTTATTTGAAGAACCTCTTATTGCCTTTTATGCCCTATTCTAAGTTTAACTAATGTTGTGCCTTAGTCTTTCTGATTCTTTTCCTACATGCTTAGGCTATTCTTTTGTATTCCTCCATCGCAAATACTCACCGTTTCTGCTTTTTGTAGGGTTCCTTTTTAATTGTCAGGTAAATAAAAACACTCCTAATGGAGCCGTATTGGCCTCTTACTAGTCTTCTAGTCTTTCCTTCACTTCATGATAGTTTGCAGTTTTGCCTTTAATACTGTCCACTTGGAAACTGCCAAGTCTCCTGAACTTTTTTATCTTAGATTTTGTTCCTATAAAACCTTACCTACCAGTTCTCTGAGTTTATTAAAGTCTGCTTTTTTGAAGCCCACTCTACTTATTTTGCTGCTGTCTCCCTCCTTTTCTTCAGAGTACAACATCTATCAGCTTTCACCCAAATTGCCTTCCACCTTCAGATTTGCTACCAGTTCCTCACTGTTAGTCCCAATAAAGTCTAAAATAGCTGTCTCCCTTGTTACTTCCTCCACCTTCTGAAACAAAAAATTGTCCCAAATACATTCCAAGAACTTTCTAGAAACTTTGTGTTTTGCAGTATTATTTTTACAATATGTGTCTTGGTAGTTAACGTCCCCCATTATTATCAAGTCTTGTGTGTTGGATATTCCTGGTTTTTTATTTTAGAAATGCCTCATCTACCTTTTCTTCCTAATTTGCTGGTTTATAGTAGACCCCTTACCATGACATCAAATTCTACTTTTTAACCTTTTTATCTTTAACCAGAACAAACTATATCCTCTAAATCACTATTCTAGTCATGCAACATATCTCACAAGTTATAGTTAAAGCCAAGTCTGCACAGTTAGGGATGTAAGCAACTAGTTGACTCCGCAATAAGCATAAATAGTGACTCAATTAGTTTCTCCCCCCCTCCGCTGCCTCTATCAGAGAGAGGCATCAAGGGGGGAGCAGGAGCTGGTGCTGGGGGGAGCTGGCTTAAAAGCTGGCCTCCCATGCCCCCCAGCACAGGGGAGGCAGAGGTGCAGCAGGGAAATGGCATGAGCAGGGACTGAAGCAGTCCCTGCTCATGCCAACCGGACTGCTGCGCTTCTTCCTTTGAAATGTACAAGAGCTGCCTGTGCACAGCTATGCATTCATTTCCAGGAGGCTGATATCCCTGTCTGGGCCGTTATCCTCAATGGGAGAATGGATGAGAACACAATCTGTGTCCCAACATCTTTACCCTTGTTCCCAAAGCTCTGTAGTCATTGTTGATCTACTTAGGGCCATACCTAGCAATATGATTAGTGCCCATGTGGATGAGTAACATGGATAGTGGTCAGAGAGACAAATGAGCCTTTGCAACCTTTCCATAATGTCTTGGTTACAGGCAGGCAGCACATACTGAGAACTAATTTGGAAAAGTTTTCTAGTGGGAGTGTGTTTGTTCTTTCCACTGTCTTAAACAAAAACCTTTTTGGGAGCTGAACTTGTAATTCTAATGTCCTATTAACAGAAATAATCTGAAAGGAGGCTGTGAAGAGAGGGTGAAAAGATGTGGTATAAAGAGAAGAAAGAAACTTCACTAGGAACTTGAGGGTGTAGTTGGCTGCCCCAGGAGTGGGGAGTGGAGGCTGAATAGGCAGTGGAAGGAAACAAAGCCTGTGGTTAGGCAGGAGGACTTAGTAGATGAATGCATAATGGGGAGTGTAGTAAGAAATAAGTGAGATAAGCAGGACAGCATTATGTAGAGTCTTGAAAAAAAGAATGAGAAAACCTTGAGATGGAATGAGACTGAAAGCAACTGTAGGGACTGAAATGATTTGGTCATAATATGACTGAATCAGCAGAAAGAAAGGTATCTTTAGTAACAGTGTATTGAATAGATTGGAGTGGAAAGGAAGCAAATTGGACAGGAGGAGATTGCGGATGGTGAGGCTACAGTGTTAGCAATAGGGGTACAAAAGTGAATTTTGGAAATCTTATAGAAGCAGCTGCACAATTTGGCAAGAGCCTAGATATAAGAAAAGGGAGAGGTTAAAGATGATCATGAACATGAAGGCTTGCAAGACCAAGAGGGTAGCATTTGTCAGTGGAAATGAAGTAGAAAGTGAGCAGAGATGGTTCAGGAGAAAGATAAATAGTTTCGTTTTAGACATGATTGATTTGAAAAAATTGAGGGACATCCATTATGAGACCTCAGAAGACATGCAATAAAATAACTCTGGATAAAGAGAGCTTTGAGTGTTGTCTTTGAAATCGATATGTAGTAATAAACCCTAGCTTAGCAGTAAAGGCTTGAAAAATCAAGCTACTAATCTTTGTCTTTTTTTAGGCTTATGTTAATAGTATATTTAAGAAAGAGCTTACTTATGTTTAAGGAAAATCATTTGAGAGTACCGAATGATAGTTTAAATTTTGAAGAGAACATATTGTTGAATCTTGTATGGTGATTGCATGTATTCTTTATTAATTTGTTCCTATTTTGTCTCCAGGCGATGCCCTTGTTGCGGTAAATGATGTTGATGTGAACACTGAGAATATAGAAAGGGTTTTGTCTTGCATTCCAGGCCCTACGCAGGTATTGTACTTTTGCTAGACATTATACTGTGTTTTTTTTATATATTTACTACTGCTAACCTATATTAATATTATTCTCCCTGCTGGTGACAGGGCCATAACTCATCATTGGAACACAGTAACTTTTGACCATTAATATCATAGCAATAAATATTACCTGTATGCAAAGAACCAAATTATGGTTGTTGTGAAAACTGCCACTTTGAACACTATTAACTATGTCAATAGAACATAAGCTATGAAATGCTGTGTTGGTACCTTGATTGTATTGGATAGTTGAGATGGGGAAGGCTGAGTGGTCTATAGATGGTAGGTATGAGACAGGATGTCAGTGTCTTGCTTATAATACTGGACAAAGAAACTGGAGAACAATATGTTGGGCAGCAGTGGTTGGCAAATAATGGGGAGTTTGTTTATTTGTAATCCACATTGAGTGCATATGTGATGAAAAGTGATAGTAAGGGGATTTTTGGATTATAGGCTGAGTCTTGGCAAGATGCTCTTTATTGTGGTAATGAGAATCATTTTAAGTTCTCTATCAAGATAATTTACATAATTTTGTCAATATAAATGATGGCCTCAAAAAGTCAGATTGGGGGAAAAGAACTTGCTCATTAACCATGAGAGCATTTAGATGGAACACTGTGGAGTTCTCTGCAAAATCTAATTGAGATCTTGGACTCTTGGCACAAATCCAACAACGTTTTGTTTAAAATATATTGTCCCTGATTAACATGGAATATGTTATCCTTTTCCCCCCCTACCTGCTCTTCTAACATCCTGGAATCAAGTTAACAAGTTTATAGATTCTGGTACTAGGAAAACAGCAAATATACTTTATGACCTCTGCTATACAGCCTCTGTGCTGTCTGCAATGGAGATAGCTAGACACAGCAGTTCAAATATATTTTTTCCCAGTCTGGGTCTATTTTCCTTTCCTAAGGGGATACATTCTGCTTCCTTTGAAAAAAAGAGTTTGTAACTAACGAACTGAAAGCATCTTCTTTACTCAGTGAAGTTAAAGTTTGAGTAAAATAAAAATTACTGTGTCTGTAAATGGTTAGACAATAGTGAGAGAGTGAGAGTTCTGGAAAGCTGATATTCTTTTCCTGTGCCAATGTTATTTATTATATATCTGTTAAATTTCTGTTGTTTGCTTACATACTGCAATGTTACATATGAGGTCTATTATGATTTATTTCTATTCCCTTATGGTGATCTGTTTTGCTGCTGGAAAATCTCTATGCAAACATTTGATTCCATGTGCTCTGTATCTCTGTTTTTAAATCAGTGGTTAAATGAGTGGCCTCATACGGACTTGGGGCCAGTTTCTGGGGTGTGACTGACCAGCACATTCAAGAATTGCAAAAAGGTGGCTGAAAGTTCACATATCGATTACTGTGATTCCAGTGCCACCTCCCTTGTACTGAATTAGAGCATTCCAGGGATTATTTCAATTTATATTATCTGCAGATGCCTCCTAAGCAACTGAAACTAAGGCTAAGGACCGTTATGATTTAGGGACATGCCCCCTATATAGTGATAAGAACATAAGAACGGCCGTACTGGGTCAGACCAAAGGTCCATCTAGCCCAGTAGCCTGTCTGCTGACAGTGGCCAGCACCAGGTGCCCCAGAGAGGGTGGACCGAACACAATGATCAAGCGATTTGTCTCCTGCCATCCCTCTCCAGCCTCTGACAAACAGAGGCCAGGGACACCAATTCTATCCCCTGGCTAATAGCCTTTTATGGACCTAACCTCCATGAAATTATCTAGCTTCTCTTTAAACTCTGTTATAGTCCTAGCCTTCACAGCCATCTCTGGCAAGGAGTTCCACAGGTTGACTACACACTGTGTGAAGAAGAACTTTCTTTTATTAGTTTTAAACCTGCTACCCATTAATTTCATTTGGTGTCCTCTAGTTCTTCTATTATGGGAACTAATAAATAACTTTTCTTTATCCGCCCTCTCCACACCACTCATGATTTTATATACCTCTATCATATCCCCCCTCAGTCTCCTCTTTTCTAAACTGAAAAGTCTCAGTCGCTTTAACCTCTCCTCATATGGGACCCGTTCCAAACCCCTAATCATTTTAGTTGCCCTTTTCTGAACCCTTTCCAAGGCCAAAATATCTTTTTTGAGGTGAGGAGACCACATCTGTACACAGTATTCAAGATGTGGGCGTACCATAGTTTTATACAGGGGCAGTAAGATAGTCTGTGTCTTATTTTCTATCCCTTTCTTAATAATTCCTAGCATCCTATTTGCCTTTTTGACCGGCTGCACACTGTGTGGAAGTTTTCAGAGAACTGTCCACGATAACTCCAAGATCTCTTTCCTGATTTGTCATAGTTAAATTAGCCCCCATCATACTGTACGTATAGTTGGGGTTATTTTTCCCGATGTGCATTACTTTACACTTATCCACATTAAATTTCATTTGCCATTTTGTTGCCCAATCACTCAGTTTGGTGAGATCTTTTTGGAGTCCCTCACAGTCTGCTTCTGTCTTGACTATCCTAAACATGATGTAAAGGCAACAGGGAGAAAAGGTGGCATAAGAGCCTTTACATCAGCTGAATGTCATCCGGGATCAACTTTGTACGGGGCAATCTTCCCTGAGCTGCTTATGTCAGTTTTAGACCCAACTATATTAGTGGTGTTGTACAAAGCACAGAGAATCTGGCCGTACGTTTGAGGTTTAGGATATGTCTACACTGCAAAACAAACTGTGGTGAGTGAATCTCAGAACCTATGCCTACTGACTTGGGCACATGAGACTCACACAGCTAGTTTTAATGGTACAGTATTTCTGGTTCAGGCTCTGAAACCCACGAGGATTGCCAGGTGTCTGATTTTCAGCTGGATGCCCAGTGAAAAAGCCCGGCTGACTGGGCTGATGAGTCTGATCAGCAGCATAGTGGGGCTAAGGCAGGCTCCTTACTTGCCTTGGCTCCATGCAGCTCTGGGAAGCGGCTGGCATGTCCAGCTCCTAGGTGCAAGGGTGGCCATGAAGGCTCTGTGTGCTGTCCCCATCCTGAGCATTAGCTCCACAGCTCCCATTAGGTGGGAATGCTGACCACTTGTGGGAGTCGCCTGAGATAAGTGCTGCCTGAAGCTTGCACCCTTTACCCATTCCTATACCCCAACACTCTGTCCCAGGTCAGAACACTGTCCTGCACCCCAAACCCTTCATTCTTGGCCCAACTCCAGAGCCTGCACCCCCTCCAACTGGAGCAATCACCCCCTCCTATACCCCAAACCTATGCCCCAGCCTGTGGAAAAGTAAGAGGGGGTGGGAGAAAGTGAGCAATGGAAGGAGGGAGGGGAAGTGGAATGAGCAGGAGCCAGGGCCTCAGAGATAGGGTTGCCAGGTGTTCGGTATTCAACCGGACAGTCCGGTTTTTGGGCCCTCTGTCCGATAAAAAAAATTCAGAAAATACCGGACATGTACAATGTCCGGTATTTTCTGGTTTTCCAGCTGGGCAACCGACGGAAGCCTGGCGGGGGTGGGGAGAGTGGCTGGGAGGCGGGGCGTGATTGGCGCTGGGAGCCTCTGGTTGCATCTGACATAGGAGTGACGCCTTGGGGAGGAGGAGAAGCCCTGTCCGTGCTCCTGAGCGCTGTTCAAGCGCGTTGTGGAGTGGTAGCTGGAATCCTCGTGCTGCACCAGGACCCTGCGCGGGACAGGCAGCGCCCTGGGATCTGTATGTGCCCAGGTCCAGTCCCGCTCCCCACCGGCCGATTCTCTCCCCCTCCCTTCCCCCGGCCGGCCCCACTCCCCCGACCAGGCCCGCTCCCCATCCCCTCCCGGCCAGCCCTGCTTCCTGCTGGCCAGTTCTCCTCCCCCAATCTCCCCGGCCAGCCCCGCTGCCCCGACTAGCCCTGCTTCCCACCGGCGGGCCCCGATCTCCTGGCCAGTCCTGCTGCCCCGACATCCTCCCCACCAGCCCTGCTTCCCGCCGGCCGCCTCCCCCGATCTCCCGGCCAGCCCCACTTCCCCCAACCTCCCTCCTGCCAGCCCTGCTTCCCATCCCCCCCTACCCTCCTGGACAGCCCTGCTCCCCTCCCGGCTGGTTCCTTCTCTTCCCCCCCCCCAAGTGTGTCTGGTATTTTTTCTGAAGCTACCTGGTAACCCTACTCAGAGAAGGGGCAGGGTGGGGTGGGGCAAGGTGGAAGGAGCCGGGCAACGGTGTTTGGTTTCATGTGATTAGAAAGTTGGCATCCCTAAAGCCCACCCACCTCCCTAGGCTTCAGACCCCAAACAACAGCCAGAGAGGAATATCTACAGGGCTGTTTTTAGCAGTCTAGCATGAGCCTAAGTCTCTAGACCCAGGCTCTGACGCTACTGTGGGGCTTTTGTATGTTTGGATGTTTTCTGCAACGTAGACATACTCTGAGAGGCTTTTATTCACACTAATAAAATTTTGCTGTGATCTCAAAACTTTTAGAGTAGGCACACATTTTAAAAATAGAGGGGATTGAACTGGGTTATTTTGCACTGATCAACTTTTAAAAAGGAAACAGTTTACAGAAAATGTGGTGCACTTGAATCTCCATACTCTGGGTATCCCTAATCGTGGAATATGCGTGGTATAGAGGAGGAAGCAGCTCTGTGTGTTGCCACTCCTTCATCCCTCAGCTTGGGGAATGGCAGTGCACAGAGCTGCTTCCCTTGAGGCTTTTCCCTGCTGTTCCCATAATGACAGGAGGCAGTGTCTGGGAGCAGCAGGGAGCGTGGCTCCACATATTTTACATTGATCTGTATTTATTCATTTTTGTAAATCTTTCTAATAACAATACTGTAAAGCTTCATTGGTTTGGGATATCACAAAGTCAAATGTGAAATGTGATAAAACAGGGTGAAGGGTTTTTTTTCATTAAGGTAATTTTTTTTTTGTCCTAAAGCCATGTTTCTGTTGTGCAGCAAAATTTACTAATTTAATGTTAACATTACAGTTTGAACCCAAATACTAAGTCTTGTCCGACAAACTATAGCTAGTTAGGATTAGGGATGTTACATTTAATTTAACTAACTAATTGGTCAATAAGCGGGGGAGCCGCAGCGGGGTTAGCTCCTAGCCCAAGAGGTAACCCCGCTGTGGCTCTGCCTTTTAAATGTATTAAGCCTGTTGGCTCTTAATAAATGTAAAAGGTTAAACGCAACAGGAGGGACCCAGCACATGCTGGGACAGCTGATTCCCAGCTGGTGCAGGGTGCCTCCCCCCCCCCTCCTGCGCACCAGCCTTTTAAATGTATTTGAAAGCCTAAAGTGCAGTGGGGTGGACCTGGCGCGAGCCAGGAATCAGCTGTCCCGGTTCATGCTGGGTCCCTCCTGCTGCACTTTAGCCTTTTAAATGTATTAAGAGCCTGTCTGCTCTTTGTACATTTAAAAAGCAGAGGCGCATTTGGGACTAGGCATGAGTTGGGAGTCAGCTGATTCCCAGCTCATGCCTGGTCCCCATTATTCCCCTGCTCCCTGCGGAGACGTTGCTGGGGGGAACCGGCTTTTAAGCTGGCTCCTCCCAGCACCGGCTCCTGCTCCCCCCACCTTGTCGCCTGTGATAGGGGCAGCAAGGGGGGGAAGCGACTAGTCAAGGGACTGGTCGATTATCCAATAAACTTTTGCTTACTGGAAGGTCGACTAGTCACCTACATCCCTAGTAAGGATTTACATGAGTGAATAACAGCCCAGTTACGTGTGTACAAATTAAGGCCAGGTCTACACTAGACCTGGAAGGTGACCATAAGGTACCCAACTCCAGCTATATAGAATATATATATATAATATATAGCTGGAGTTGGCTTCCTTAAGCCTAGTTTGGCAGCGATCCCACAGTGGGAAGTTGAGGGGAGCAAACACTCCTGTCGGCTTCTCTGACTCCTCACGACTGCAAGGAATATAAATGCCAGCCGAAGCTACCCTCAGCATTCAATTTATGGGTCTATACTAGACCCTCTAAAACAAATGCCAGGACGTCAATTTCCAGCGTGGCAAGTGAGGATGTGCTCTAATTCTCTAATGTGTGATGAACTCCTGCACACTATTCTGAAAAACATAGCCTTCCCCAAAATAAAAAGCACTACACATTATTTCAGCAGTCTGAGAAATAGACCACAATTCTAAGAGCAGATACACACATATATACTACTAGAAGATTTACTTGGCATTGCTTGTGTCCTTAATTCAATTAATTTTTGCTTTTTGGAAAATAAAATGAAAATGTACATGCTGCATTTGAATCATTACTCTGGAGTGGGTCTAGTGATAAGGGGTTCAGTTTGCAGGCTGCCCTGGGGAGAGCGGACTACCTCAGACCTCTCTCACTGCAGCAGCTTGGCTCTCGGTAAGAAGTGCCTCTCCATGGCTGCTGCAGCTCCATTGGCCATAGCCGGGGTATGGGTGCATGTCCCCTGCTGGGGCAGGTCTAAGTTTGTCTGTTTCCTGCACTCACCGCCAGAGTGAGTGAGGAATGCAGCAAACTGTGTACTTTCCACTCACTCTGTGACGAAGGGGAACAGCCAGCAATGTTCCAGTACATATTACGGGGGGTGGGGAGGAGGCCTTCAGCCCTTGAACCCTTCCCCCCACCCCCGCTCTTCCTAAAGAAAAAAGTGGACATTACGCTGAAAAAAGTGGACATTACAGGGCTCCGTTTGAACAGCTGTGAGCTGGGGGAGGGAGGAGAGGCTTCACGTGCTGCGCCCCCCCCTCCCCCCGCCACCAGCACAATCCCATTGGCCAGTTTCCAGCCAATGGGAGCTGCCTGTTGTCAGCTAGCAAAGCACCCTCCCCTCAGGCTACTAGCTGTTCAAAAAACCACATGCCCCCTAAAGCTAGTGCAGGGAGTCGGCTTGACAAAGCTGTGTGCATGAGTCAAGCAGGTAAGTCTTTCAGTCAGAGTCTGCCTCTGGCACACCGACCCTTTTCCCCCTTGCTCCACATAACCCAAACCCTCTGCCCTACCCCTCCTGCACTCATATCGCCTCCCAGATTCTGAACCCCAATCCCCTGCCCCAGGTTACAACCCAAACCCTCTCCCCCCGCATCCATATCCCTTCCCAGATCCTGCACCCCACTACTTTGCCCCAGGTCACAACCCAAACTTCTGCACCTCCTCCTGTACGCCAGTCCCTTCCCCAGGTCACAGCCCCCCTTGCCCAAAGTTGCAACCCAAACCCCTGCACCCTAGTTGCTAACCCAGGTCACAACTGCCTCCTTCATCTGAACTCCCTCCCAGACCCCACACCCTTTCCTGCACCCCAATCCCTTATTTCAAACTCCCTTCTGCACCCAACCTTCATCCCAGACCCCTGCACCTCCTCCATTAATATGGAAGAGTGCATGCAGTCCTTGACCCATTTCTAAATTCTTGGAGTGGCCCCCCCATCAAAAATTAATGCAATTATTTCCCACCCCTGTCCTAGCTCTTACCATTTAGGAGGAGTTCTTGAACAGACACACAGACAGAAAAAATCTCTCAAATATATATTGGATTAAAACAATTATTTTATCTTAGAAAGTATTAGTTTTCATGCCACTCATGTCCTAGATAATTAAATGTTTCAAGTTACTTTGTTAAATTCACCTCCCTGGGAACATTGTACAGATTTACAATGTGAGATGAGAGATGGAAATTAAAGCTATAAACTTTTTTCTCATCTGAGAGTACTGTGACTCCTCGCTTAAATTATAGTTATGTTCCAGATAAATGATTTTAAATGAATCCAATTTCTTCCCCTAAAAATTAATGTAAGTGTGTGTGTGGGGAGGGATGATTAGGTTCTAGGGATTTTTTTTTTCACCCGACAAAAGACATGATATACAGACATAGTATAAGTTTTATATAATTTTAAATAGTTTATTTCTGTATTCACCAATGATGATTGTGAAGTTTGGTTGAGGCGGGGGCATAGCTGGATTTGCAGCCAGAGGCTTGCCCTCCTCCACCTGCCTATCATTCCAGCCGGGGGAGTAGGTTTGAGGCATGGGAGTTTGCCATAGATCCAGGAATGCCTAGTTGGGAGGTGGAGTAGGGCGAGCCAAACAACCTGATAATGGAACACTGCACAAGTTGAAATGAGTATGTTCTCTAATAGATTACAAATCTAATAACAATATAGTGTTAACCAGGGCAATTTTAAGTGAAGTTACTTGTATGTCCAAGTGCACGCACACAATTCTTAAATTCTACTTGAAGGAAAACTGAAGTAACATTGAGTAGAAACTGATCAAATAGTTAAAGATATAATCCAATTCCTACAGATAAATATTTCCTATAAAATAAATACATTTGTCTACGTATTGGGAATCTGACTGTTTTCTTCTAACGATGACAAAAATAAGTAATGATTTCTTTACCATTCAGAAGGTGAACAGCAACTAGAATTTTTTATTTCTAGATCACTACACTCAGATGACCATGCTGCCATTTATTGCAAAGTTGATGCTAGTGTTTGTAGTTTATGGATCTGCAGTTGTAGTAAGGCTAAGTGCTGGTGTGTCATTTTGGGAAGGTTTTCAAGATATTTGACACTATGGAGCTTGACTAACCTAGTGAAGTTGTGGTCATGTATTGGCAGAACTCCACCTTACAAGAACCCTGTCACATCCTGCCTTTGACTAAATCGGTAGTTACTGTAGCTGCTATTACTTACTCAATGTGAAAAGCAGAAAATATTGTTTAATTAACTGTATCCTTGTAAATTAGATCCTATATATTGTTTTTGCTCAAACATCCCATGTAAACTTTTTATAGTAGTTAATGTTAATGCAGCCTTAACATTCCCAGTGTCTGTAAATCTGTCAAGCAGAAAGCGATTGCTTGAAATATATAACTATGGCTCATGTTGCCTTTTCAAACCTTTTATTTAAAGTGCATTTATTCCCCAGTAACTGACCCAGTTTAAGTCAAGCCAGGAGAGTGACTGCTTAAATAGATTGTTGAAGAATTTAACTATATAGTTCTATTTTTTTGAAATTGAGAACATTCTGGTTATGCTCTAGCAGAAAAGAAGTTTTGTTGTTTGTAAGCTTCAGTAATAAAGATTGTATGTTCACAAACCGAGGGGTTAGTGTAGTATCTTTCACTAAGCACAGCAAAAAACAATGGATGTAAGAAGGTTGCAGCTGCATAAGACAAACTCTAATGTTGTGAGTAAGATTTTTCCATAATAAGCTGCCACTGCTCTTTTGTGAGTGTATCTGAAAAAAATATATACGTACCTTTTAAAAAAAATCTCTAACTTCTCTTGACCCCAGTGAATGTGAATGTAGTTTATCTTGAGAATGAGCAATACTTTTAGGATTGTGCTTAACTTATGCAAATAAAAATTTTTGAATTGGTAACAGCCAGTGTAACATATATATAGAATAATCGCTGATCAAAGGCCCCACCAGCACCACTAACAGTTGCTATATCGAACTGTATTTTTTTTTTCAAGGCAAGGCAAGAACTACACCTACACCTAGCACCATCCTTCCCATACTCTGAAGCAGTGCTTTTTTGGTTTAAAAAAAAAAAAAAAAAAAGAAAGGTGCCAGTACTAGGGTTGCCAGATGATTTTCTCGAGGAAAAAAAAAAAAAAGCCTGGGAGGTCGGGGCCAAAATGTAGTCACGGCCCCTTTAATTGCCGCGTGTCCCATGCGGGCTTCTGTCTGGCTTGCCACGAGTGCTCCCAGGGCTGGCTGGGGGCTGTGCCGGAGAAAAGCAGCGAGTGCTCCCAGAAAAAGGTGATGGTATGCTGTACCAGTGTGTACCATCACAAAAAGAGCACTGCTTTGAAGCATTTGGGTGCTATCACAATACAAATGATACAATAGGTAGAGATGTATAGAAGTAAATAAACTAAATACAAATATCTTTATTTTAACAAACCAGATTATCATTAAAAATCTGAAGGTTTTACAGAAGTCTTTGAACATGATCTACAAACTACAAAGTATCCTATCCTCATAAAGTTTTGAAAAAACCCTCTTTTTGTTCCATACAGTACCTACATTTTAACTGGCTATAACCAAACTAGCTGCTACTTAATTTGACACTGCTAGTGTTGACCCACTTCTGCTTAGCTTTGCTCATAAGAATATTGATGAGTCTGGACCCAAGATGTCTTTTCTTTTACCATTGTTTAGAAAAGAAAACCAGGACCTACATTAGAATAGGCTTCAGTAAATAATGTGATTTACTTAACTCAATTCAGCTTGGCTGGCTGTGTTTCTTCATGTCCCATGAAATTATTTCAAGACACACAGGCTCTACCCTTGTCATCAGGGTAACAATAAGAAAACACTCTTGCTTTTTCCAATATCTATTTTAACCACATTTTTTTAAAACACTCAGTTATGCAAATGTAACTGACATTTCTGGAGTTATCTTTAAGCCAAAGATCCCAATGCACTTGGCAAACTTTACAGAAAAAAAAAAAATATATATATATATATAGCCGCCGATCTTCCTTTACTCTGATTTATTTTAAGTGGGAGAAGTAAAGAAAAGTGGGTTTTTCCTTTTTAAATGGGTGTTCTTTAAAATTACTTCTCTCTTTTTTTTTTTTTTAAAAAAAAGGGTGATTCCCTGACCTGCTTATAAGCAACAGCATTAACGTTACATGTTGTAGTCCCACATATTTCAGCTCTGCATTTGGGTTACTTCCATCCTTCAAGCACAGAGTTGGAAGCAGCTAGATTTCCAGTCTGCTCCCTACTCCCAGATGACAGGACAATAGGGAAGTGAATGATTGAAGATAAAAGGGACAATTGTGGTAACAAAAGCCGGTTCAAGACATGTAAAGAAAGTCACTTCCAACTTCTGTAGGGGACGGCCAGTTTCTAGTTGCGCTTGTAGTGGGAGGGGTCCATCAGTCATTTCAGCACTGAAATGTAACCACTTCTAAGGTAAAAGATGGCCACTTTCTTCCACTCAGTAGAGGGGTGAAGAGTAATTTCCTAGTGTTTTTAAAGCATACTAAAAAGATGGAGATTGCATTACTATTGAATCTCATATAGGTGATCAGCAGAGTTGTAACCTTTAGATTCCCAACACAGACCTCTATTACGTGAGTTAATAAAGTAACTGATAGCAGTAGTGGTCTCTTATCCTCTGTATCCCAGCCACATACACTGTGTATGGGTTTTATAGGCATTTGTTGGAAAGCAGAGGACTGATAAGATTCAGGAATCCTGAGTTCAGTGCCGGAGTGGAGTGTGCTGGAAAGACTATGACTCCTCTCACTGCCTCCTTTACTCCATTAACCATCTCTTTTACACTAAAGGGGAAGGTCGAATCAAGATATGCAACTCCAGTTACATTAATTACGTAGCTGGAGTCAACAAACTTTTATTTGTTTCTCTTTGCTGTCTCCACACTGAGAGGCCAATGGGAGCAAATGCTTCCATCCTCTTCCCTTGCTCCTCACAGGAGCAGGAATACTGGCTGCCAACAGGAGCGCCCTCTGAGTTCAACTTAGTGGGTCTTTACTAGACCTGCTAAATCAAACTCTGAATGATCAATTGTGGCAGTGCACAACTTCCCAGGAGTGAAGACATGGCCTTAGTTTGTGCTCCTATTCCCGTTTCTGCACCTCACCCCTTTGCATTTGAGTTAGAGATTTTCATCCCTCTCCATACTGCTTTGATACCAGCAGCAAGAGCACTGAGAATATACAAAAAAAGTCTTCCTCAGTTCCACTGCCCAGCACCATGGCAGCCCCTGATGGCAGGGGTGGAGATGAGGGTTTGGTGCAATTATAGGAAAAGTTCTACTGAGTGCCTGCATCCTTGGTGTGGTGCATGCTCAGTACAGATAGAATTTTCAGAGAATGTTACCAGCCAATGTCTAATAAACTTCTACTTTGTGCAAACTGTGATTTTCAGTGTCTTATAACTTGGCCAGATTTTGATGGCTTTTTATGAGGAAAGCAAAAGTCCCTGCTCCAACATAGAGATTCTAGAGTTTCTCAATGAAATGGTTGTAAGAATTTTTTAAAGTGGGGAAAAATAACAAATTTTCCCTGAATGCGTTATTGGAAATGACTGAACCATTTTAGCTGAAACTTTCCAAAAATACTCAGTTGGAGGCAGACATCTGGCATGGAAAATTTCATCCTGAACAGTTAAAGTTTGGCAAATTAGAAGCTACTGAAAACAGGATCATAGAACTGGGAAGTGTCAAGAGACTTTAACTATGTGACACTGCCATCTCCAATTAGTAAAAGGATATTTCGCTTTCTTGGTATTCAGATTATCCTTTTCTTAATACGACTTTTTCATGCAGCTGTGTCATCTTTAACCAGAAACTCTACTGGGACTGGAAAAGGGAATAGTCAAGAGTGGAAAATACAAGATTGTTTTATAGAGTTTTCTCCTTTCCATATGGAAAGATAGAAAGATCATGCTCAACCACCAACTTGGTGGCATCATTTTTTCCCAGCCCCAGACTTGTTATTTTTCTTGTACCAGCTAGGACAGTGTTTCCCAACCAGTGGTACGAGTACCCCTAGGGGTACTCAAGAGAAGTCTGGGGGGTACATCAACACAATTGAAATTTGGAGAAAACTGAATTTTTGTTGTAAGTTTTACAGCGCTTTATTATTTTTGTACTTTTTACACCCAAACAAATGTGTTGCAATGGTAGAAAAAAAAATTGTGTCTGAAAACTGTAGGAACTGGGGGTACTTATATTTTTTATTTATGTATTTATTTATTTATTGGAAAAGGGGTACTTTATAAAAAAAAAAAGGTTTAGAAACACTGATCCAGGAGACCCAGTCATGAATGAGGGTCCCATTTTGCTAGTTGCTGAAAAAAAAAATTATCCATGCCCCCAAAGAATGTACATTCTATGTATGATAAGAAAGAGAGGTAGATATAGACAAATTGAGGAGAGCATGATAGACAGTGGTCACAGTACATCAGCTGCATCTCTGTTATCTATTTTTGTAGGCCTCACAGCAAAGGGAGGATTTAAATCGGAGATCTAAAGGAATACAGTGAGGTTGCTTTGTGGATGTTTATGGGTACTCAGATGTATGAGAGGCAGCACTGGTGAAATGTATTTGAAAATATAACAAATTGTTGATGGCAGATGGAAGCGGGAGTCAATATCTTAGATTCTGAGAGTCTAAGTAGGGTGGGAGTATCCCTTGGCTAACAAAATAGCAAAACTGATAGAGAAGAGAACAAATATGTAGTAAAGGTTGTCAGCAGAGTCACAGGTTTTCCACCAGATACACTTACCAGAAATGAGAAGCAGGTACTTGGGGTGAACCAGAACTGTGGGTGACAATGACAGAATAGAGGACAAAAGAGGCAAAGGTGGAGGATAGTGAAGCATGGAGAAAATCAACAATCATATCCATGGGCAAAAAAGGGAAGAGACAGAGAGAGCAGAAGAGACATCATCACCATTCCTGTACTAGAAGTCAGTGAGTAGTCTGTGAGAGGAAGGGGGCAGATGGGAGATGTTGAAAGAAACCAGATGATGGTCAGAGAGGAGGAATTCAGTGATGGATCAGAGATGAAAGGGGTGCTTGATGTCAGGCAGATGTCCATTTGGTAAGTGGGTGAACTGAAGCAAACCTGTATGTCAAGTGGGGAAGTGAAGGTGAGAAGATGAGTATATATGAAGGGCACATGAGTCATCAACATGGAAGTTTGAAGCCATTGAAGATATCTATGGGAGGGAAGAAGAGTTAGACATTGTTCTGCTCAAGAAAAGAGAAAGAGGGGGTAGGGAGAAGAGGAAGAGGTCAGAAGCGCCAGGAATGGGAGAGGAGAAACTCCACACCATGAGTGGAATGGGAAAGTGGAGGGTCAGAAGTAGAAATGGTTACAGTTTTTTTCCTTCTACTTTCTTGGCAAGCATGAGTATTGTCCATATCTCTTGCTAGATTTTCTTTTGAAATGATGATTGTTTTGATATATGTGACTTTTGTTCAGGTTTCTTAAGCTTAATTGCTATTGGGAATGCATACGTTTTTTCTCTCACATCAGTTACTCTAAATCACTGGAGAGTCAAAGTTCCAGTGAAGTCAGTGACAAAGACAACATTTTAGCATGTAGTATACTGGAATTTTTGTCTGTTCAGACATATGGAAGTTACTTTCAAAATGGGCAAACAATCCTTCATCCAAGAAGGTAAAACATCTCCATTTCTGAAAGGCTCAGCCAAGAAATAAAAATTCCTTTGTTTTTGTCCCCTATACTTAACATGCAGTTTTCATTAAAAGTAAGAATTTTATTCATTATTTTCATCACTTTTAAAATAATTAAAATTATCTTCATAAGCCTACTGTACAAAAAGATGCAGATTTATAAAATAAATTTTGAAAAATGAAGAATCCAGTTCCAAACCAAATTTATGCTTGGATTTTATGTTGTTTAAAATTCCAACGTATATACTGAAAGCTTAAAATTATACTTATTTTTAAAGAAAATAATCTAAAATATTTGTCAACTGTACTTTTTTTGTAAAATGAGTGTAATAATTTTGTCATTTAAAAAATGAAAATGTCATTGTCTCTCAAGCAGTTTCTGTAGTACTTTGATTATTAGAAGAATTGGGACAGCAGGTAACATAACAAATGTTTGTGCTTTCTACTGATGATATAAAATAGACAGTTGTTAACTTCCAATCATAAACTAGCACAACTTTTCTTTTCATAATTATTTTTTTTAAATTGATAAGTTAAGAAAAATGAAAATATACTGGTAAATTAGTTTGTGAGAATGAATTCAACGGCTGCCGAGTTCTAAAAATATACTAAAAGATTGTTGGTGGTATGGTCCAACTTAAGTAGATTACATTGTAATAATGTGCCTTTCTAAACTGATGAGTTAAAATATTAAGGGAATACTTTTGAAAATGAATCTTAAGAACATGTAAATATGCAAGTGCTGCTATTTTGTAACTAGGTATGTAATAACGTTTTAAAGTGGAGGTGCTAGATTGCGTGTTCAAATAAATCAAGTGCAGAAAGTGTATTTTTCTATTTTTAAAACTATAAAAATCAAATATTAAAACATACTAGGCCACATGCCTAATTCACATGTTTGATAAAACATTTAATAGCTGTCTCTATCGTTTGGGGATGCATGGTTATATAACATTGACTGTATAAATGACTTTATTCAAACCACAGGGATTTTTCAATGGTTGTGTCTTGTATATGTATTTTGAAACATCTTTGTAGAGAACTCTCTGTACCATAAAAAAGGACTGAAGAGATTAAAGTAGTTCTTATGGCAAAAATATATTTTTATTTGTAAGTCAATGAACTTGACTTTAAGTACAGCCCCATTTATATAATATGTTTAATTATTTTAATAGGTGAAACTTACATTTGAAACATCTGTCTTCGAGTATGAAGAAACATCGCAACAAAAATATAAACAGGCACAGTCACCTATGAACAATCTTGTCAAGCTTCTTTGGGGAGATGACAATATGGACCTTCAGCTGGCTATCCAAGGCATGCCTCATATTGTTATGTACCTCACACTCAAATTGGACTCTGAAACATCTAAGGATGAGGTATGTGGTCAACCAAAGGAAGCAAAAGACGGGCACAGCTGACCCACTGAAATTTATTTTAAAAATCCATTGATAACAGTTGGTGTAGCCTCCCCCTAAACCTCATACCTGCAGTTATCAAGGTGTCATCATCCTTGTAGTAGTGCAGAAAGCCCTCTCCAGCCCTGCTGTCATGGGAGCAAAAGCCTCTTGGCACAGCCATAGAGCCAAAGATGCTGGGAAGCAAGGTGCTGGGGAGGCTGCAGCTTGGGTAGGACAGAGCAGAGAACCCTGGCCAGGACTGCAAGAAGTGGGAGGGGGAAGAGTACAATCTCCCAGTTGGAGGGGAGGCCACTCCACTGCTGAATGGCTCTGACCTGGGCAGGAACAAAGTGGCTTCCCCTCGGTGGAGGCATTTCTTCTGTTACTTTATAAATCTAAATCATTTGAAAGAAGGTTTGCAGCTGGTCTGCTCCTCTTATATTCCAGGGATGAATTCTTCTCTGACCAACCTTAGAGGTGGTCCAACCTTAAGCAGCGCTAATGCTAGCCTGTGTCTAAATGGCACAATTGAGCTCTTTAAAACGCACCCTTTACCCAAAAGATACAATGCCTTTTGGAGGAAATTATCTTTAATTTTATCCTATAAAAAGGAATGAATAAGGATATACTATTCCATACTCCAGTAGTCAGGATTAGAACTAAAGAAACATATGTATCTGTGTCATCTTCTATAAGTGATCCTTTAATAAACCTTTAGGTCTGTCTTGGGGATGGTTTGGTATGCAGATCACATCCTAGCCTCTCTAGTAAATAATGGCAAATTAGGCTAGTTTCTCCCACTTATGAGCAGTGGGCATCCAAAAGCAGAATTAAAGAATTCTAAGCCTCACAGAGCTCTGACTCTTATATCATAATGTAAACATCACCTGCTTAGGAGGAAATTAGTCTTCCATGTAATTAGTCTTCAGCTGGTAGGTTGGGTCTTGGTTGGTGGTTTTTTTGTTTGCTTGTTTGTTTTTGTTTTAAAGACCAGAGTAAATACTTCATTCTGTTGTAACAGATTTTTGTACCTGGACTGTCTAGTGATTTCATCTTTTAAGAGAATAACGTTACTAATTTATTTTCTAAATGATTGATATCAGTATTGGAGGAATTTGTTTAGTTTCTATGTAAACTAAGCATTATTGAGCAACGAATGAGACCCCGTTGGCTTTTACAAATACTTACGCTGTAAATTCTGCAGTAATAGTTCCTATTTGAATAGCTTTTGAATGAATCTTGCAGAGCTCACAGTCTTCCTGTGTACAGCAGAGCAACAAACGATTGTCTCCTTTCACTGTGGTATAAGGACAGCTTAAAACATCCTTTGTCAGTGTCCTGTTTTTAAAAGTTGTGGGAGGCTTTTAGACGGTCAGCTCTATTTTGACAGGAGTTCTTTGTTGCCAAGACTGTTCTGATTTAAAGCAAACTGTTTCTTTTGCAGTTCATTTTATGGAAGGTCAGGATAATTGAAATAGAAGAGGAGGGATTTACTGAAAAAGAATATTTCCATGCAATATTTTAGTGTTCTGTTCAGAAAGTATTATATTTTTAAAGATCAACTATTTTGTCATTTATTAATTCAGTTGTCCTTGCCCTTTGCACTGTTTAGACAAAATGACACTTTTCAACTTGCATGGAAGACAACTGATCTTCTTGTGTGGTGATAGGTATTAAACCCTACTAACTCATTAATAGATAGATGGTGCTGCTGGGATCTTTTGTTATATTTGCCTTTTCTTTCCCTGGGAAAGTGTATAGTTATTCCTCAACAGAATACTGTAAAAGTCTCAGTTCATAGGGAAAGAAAAGGTTGGTTTTTTGTCTAACTCATTGCAAAGCTGTAATTAGAAAGGGCTGTTTTTTTCTTGATGAGGGGTTGATGCTGAAAATCCTTGTTACTAACAAGTATTTAAAAAAGAGCTAATTAAATTGGATGAGAGCAGCAGAGCTTGCCAGTTCTCTCAATAGTGTGACTTGAAATTCTTTAATCTGATTGAAAAGAAAATTTCCTAACCAAAATTGGCACTGTCTGGATGTGCTTTGTCATATGAAATAAAGAGTTAATGACTTCATAGTTGCTTTTGATTTAAGAGAGATAATTTTACAGTATCTTCTGGACTCTTTATTTTGGGTAGATGTGATATTTCAGTTAGAATATTTCCAGGTCCTCTAGTAAAGATTGAAAACACTGTATAGATTGCACTATCTCTATTGGTGTCATTTATTAACTGTACATTTCATGGGTTGACAAACTGGACCAAGTATGTGGGCATTATCCTTTAATTTATTATTCCCACGCAAAAGTGCTTTAAGTAATTTATGTAAGCGTTTTGTGAAAGAGGTAACTACAGCATTTCCCTTAAAGAACCCAGGAATTTAAGACTGGAAAGAATCAGATAAAATCCTTGCCCTAAAGATGTATTCCCTCTATTACTGATCCTGCAGGGCTTCTGCTCCTTGGGCATCCACATGTAAATAACTGCATGCTCAGTGTCAGATTTGTTGGTGACCTATGAATCTTTTTTGTATGTACCTACTAATATCTTATTCCAAAATGTAAATATATGATCAGTGATGTATGGGTAGAAAGGCCGTATATTTATGTTCTAGTTTAGGGACTGATCTTTAGAGTAAGGATGTTAAGTAGCATGAAATTCACTAATCGAAAAGTCAATGCATTTTTGCATTGACTATTCGATTAGTCGCTAGGGCAGCGCTGCCCCTTTGAAACGTTGCCATGGTGTTTCAAAGCGCAGTGCCACACAGAGCCCGGGGTCAGCTGAGGACTCCCCAGCTGACCCTGGGCACCACGTTGTGCTGCCCCTTTGAAATACTGCGGCAGCATTTCAAAGGGGCAGCGCCGCAAAGCTGATCCTGGGCTCTGTGCAGTGCCCCTGTCTTCACACCCCCCCCTTGCTGCCTCTGTCTGATAGAGGCAGCAAGGGGGAGAGGGAGCAACTAGTCAACTATCCTGCTCACTATCCGATAAGCATTTGCTTATCAGATAGTCGACTAGTCCTTAACATCCTTACTTTAGAGGAGTTGTGAATCCATAGTACATAACTGCAAAATGGTCATAATTCTATTAGTGTGAGTAAATGCACACCATTGTGAGTAAGGAGTTCGCTGGTTTCCATTTAAGGGCCAGATTATATGTTCAGAGAGCTGTACAAATATAAACAAATCTGATTCCATGGGAATGTTTTTTAAAATGACTAAAAGGTTTTTAAGAAGTGAAATTCTATAGTATGTTTTTAATTTTGGTATATATTTGCCCTCATGGTAAAGATTTACAAAAATCCTGGTCTACAAACAGATATGTGCATATTCTTAAGAACTTTGCAAATTTGTAGCAAGGTCTGAAAGTGCCCAGATAAATCAGTGCTAGAAAACATACTGCAGTGGTTGGCAACCTGGGTAATCTGATTGCAGAGCGCAAGACGTTTTGCTGATGTTGACTGTCCACTGGCACTGTTGACTGTCCCCCCCTTGCAGATTCCAGTGGCTGCGGTTCGCTGTTTGTGGCCAGTGGGAGCTGGGGGGGGCGATGCTGCCTGCGGATGGTCAACATCTGTAAAATATTTTGTGGCCTGCAATCAGATTACTTTGATGGGACATAGGTTGCCCACCACTGACATACTGGGAAGATACATGATAAGTTCGCAGTCTTTTCCTTTGCTTAACTAAGTAAAAATTTGGTATCCTAACAGCAAGAAATTCTTTACCAATACCCCATATCAGAAGCATCCCAAAAGCTGAAAAGTGTGAGAGGAATATTTCTCACTCTCTGTGACATGCTGGAAAATGTGACTGGAGCCCACATTATCAGGTAACAGTATTTTCAACTTAATACAAAACCTTTTTATTTATTTTTAACCTTTCTTTAAAAAAAAAAAACAGAAGAAAGCATCTGTACATCAGGCTTTACAGTTATGCCTAGTCAAAAGAAGAATGAGTTTACCTTATCAGTAATGTTGTATATGGTATAGCCTGCTTGCAGTTGGTCTGGCTAATGTAGCTGTACAGAGAATGGTTATGTGATATTGGGCTCTTTCTTTGCTTTAGGTCTCAGTGGTTAGAAATTTAATATAAAATATAACATCACAAGTGACTGGTTTGTGGATCTGGCCTACGTACTCTCAGTGAAAATTGATCTAAAATTTTTAGCAGGGTTCCTGGATTCTGAATTATTTTAGTAAAGTAAACTGGACATTCTGTAGCAGCTTAACTTAAATTTTAAAAAACCTAAGATTTTAACTCTGTTACATATGAAAATGAATGCTAGTTGGTTCAGCTACTCCGTGTTTATTAATTTTTATATTAAATTAATTTTATTTCACAAGTTTTTCTTTTTGATATGTCAAAGATTGTTTTATTCTCAGCATATAACTGTATCTTAGGGTAGGTCTGCACTGCAACACTATTTCAAAATAACTAGCACTATTCCAAAATAACTTGGCGTGTACACTAAAGGCAATTATTTCGAAATAGTGTCAAAATACTGTCAAGCTGGACGACTTCTTACTCCATCTCCTGTAACCCTCATTGTACTAGGAATAAGGGAAGTTGGAGGAAGAGTGCTCTATTTTGAAATAAGTGCTGTGTAGACACTCCCTATTTTAAAATAAGCTATTTCTAAATAAGATACACAGTTGACATGACTCAATTTGCATAACTTATTTCAAGTTAAGCTCTGCAGTATAGACGCACCGTTGGAGGTGCAGCACAAAATTTCACCCATTATTTTAAATCTTCAGACACAGAAAGATGACATTGCAACAGTTTGTAACTTAGCACACATTTCAAGTTCAAGATTTTCTTCTCAGACATAAAGTCTAGGACATGATACTTTTAAAAATTGAAAGCTTTAAACTGTGGAACATATTTGCTTCTCAAATTCCACAGCCTTAGAATCTGAGAGTATGTCTATACTTTGAGCTCTGGGTGTGTTTCCTGGCTCTCACAGACATATTCTAGTTCTCATAGCTAAAAACAGTAGTTTAGTCATGGTAGTACAGGCCATGGCAAGCAGCAGCATGAGCTAGCTACCCTCAGTATGAACCAGGCTGGACCACATGGGTAAATACTCAGAGTAGTTGGCCTATGCCCCTGCTGCCTATGTTATCTTGACTGCACTATTACTTTAGTCTACATGAGTTGGGAATCACACCCCTACCTCCAAATGGTGATGTTGCCAGAGAATACATGGGGCCCTGGTTATATGTAAAACAGAGAGTAGTTTATGAAGCTGTATAAAAATGGAAAGAAGAAATCTTTGGGAATAGGAAGCCAGTGAAGGAAAAGTGGGGATAATGAGAATCAGACATCTTCACAAACTAGAAGTAGGGTTCCATTTTTAATTCATGTTACTCCCTCTTGACCCCGACGTATATGAGTCTAAGTATGAAAGCCTGTCACAGTGAACTGGTTATAAGTGATAATCTTCAGTGACTGATGTTCCTGGTCTATAATGTGGGTACGTACTGGTTGGTACAATATATCTGCGGGTGCACCAAAAAGCATTTAGCATAAGAACTGCTGTTATCAGCCATTTTCTAAGGAAGTATTGGAAAGTTTTACTGGCTATACAGGTAAATAGTTTAACTGATATAATCCCTGGTGCAGAGAGTCCTCTTATTCTGCTGCGAGTGCCTTTTTTCAGTTCCAAAGTAACATAAGCTAAATTGAAAAAGGCACTGTTGTACCAAAATAGAAGTATCTACATGAGGGAGTTATGGTAGTGTAACAAAATTCATTGAAATGTACATTTGATGTTACATATTTTCTATGTACAGTAGAGTCCCGATTATCCGACCTAAACGGGACCAATAGGTGGTCAGATTAACAAAGATGTCGGATAATACAGAGTACAGAACATTACCTGTAGTTGATTCAGGTGCCCCGGGCGAAGGGCAGCAGCACTTTGGGGATGTTCCGCTTGGAGGCCGCCGAGAAGGGCGGCAGCAGCAGGAGCAGCAGCAGCAGTGCCCAGAGCGACGGGGCAGCGAGCGGGGCCATTCTCCCGGCCTACACCTGGGGGCTGCAGGGAGGGAAGGGGCCAGGCAGGAATGGGGACCCTGGGAGGCGGGTGCAGGGGGGGATGGGGACGACCCCAGCTGCACTGTGACTAAGCGGTGCCGGCAGGAGGCTCCGACCCACGGACTGAACTCTCAATCGCCCTCCGCACGCTGCAATTCAAGGGACGTCAGCGGCTGGGAGAGGGGAAACAGGCCTGGTCACGTGGCAGGCGGGCGGCAGCAGCGTGGGGTTTTAGTTTTGCTTTTAGGAGCTGCTGCTGGAGCCTCTTCAGCTGGGGAGGCTGCATGCGGCATGGCAGCGCAGGGCGGCTGGCCTTGGGGGCTGCATACTCGCGCTGCTCTAGGCTGGCTGGGGATTTCTTGCCGAACCCCAGGATTTATCCAGCTATGTCAGATAAAGCGGAATGTCGGATAAGCGGGACTCTACTGTATATAAGGCTAAGTGTGGTGGAAAGGCTATGAACTTTTCCAGTTTGTGCAATTAATTAGTACTTCAAGTGTCCTCTGCATAGTCCCACTACTGGGAAGCACCATTTGGTGTAGTTCAGATGTTGGAACCTTCGTATAGCGGTGCCAATTAGAGCGCTCATTTATTTCACTTACCTCTTTCCTCAGCATTCCCAAACATCATGAAAGCAAAGCTATCAAGCGTGTGTGGCACTCTCTGCATCCTCAGTTCCTTCTATCTGCTGCAGCAAAGGGATGTAAACCCTCTTCAGATCCTTCTCTCAAAATAAATAAGGTTTATTTATAAATAAACCTTATTTATTTTGAGCCACAACTGGCGCTTTGTGTTTGTGTTTATATACACATTGACTATAGCCATCACTTTGTTGCTCTTGTATTTGTAAATACTTAAGATATTGGGCACTGTATCCTTCCATTTGCTGTATGCATTTTAGATGATGATTAGGGTTTTTTTTTAAGCATCAACATGTTAAACTGTTGAGGAGTCTAGTATTGTTTTAATATTTTCATGTTAATCTTGTCACCTTTCCTGCTTCTTCTTTCTGTCTCCCTACACTGTGTGAATGTACTCTAATGCTCTGTCAATTATTGATTCAAATGAAATATAGTTTATTCAGGATGAACTTCAACAGGATGTGCCAGGCAGAGACTAATTCCTCCACTTAAAATCTTAATTTACTTAACAGCATTTCTTTCAAGTTAATTTGTTTGGAGTTAAGGGATGAGGAGGAGAGTTGTTTTTGCTCTTTAAAGCAGTGTGAAAATTAGGTCCTCCAGTGTAAGTTCTTTGGGGAAGGAAGAGTATTTTTGTTCTGTGTTTGTGCAGTGTCTGGCATTAGCACAATATAAGCGATAAATAATGAAAATCTCTGTCCCTTTTTAAGGCAATATGAGCACATCTAGATTAAGTTTTCTAAAGTATTTGCTTTTTTAGTTTTAAACTAAACTCTGACTTTTTTCACTTTGATACAGTGATATCTTAAGTTACTATTTAAAATGTCTAAGGCTGAAATAACAAAGGGGGAGAAAGTAACACATCCTGAAAATCCTGTGGCCTGTGAAAATGTTAGTACCATTATGACTGTAGGATGTTATACCCTGTAAGTTTGTCTGTGGTTTCATGTCCCTTATCAGGATAGTATTTCAGTATCTCATAAACATCAATGAATTAATTGTCCCAACAATTGTGTGATTTAGAATGTATTCTTTCTCAGATTTTATAGACCAGGAACTGAGGCAGAGGGAGATGAAGTAATTTGCTCAAAATTGCACAGCAAATCTGTGGCAAAGCTAGAAATTAAACCCAGGCCTTTAGAGACCCAATACATTACGTTAGTCACAAAGGCCACCTTCCTCAGTGTTTTTGATTTAGGCAAAGAAGTATTTACAATCTTCTGTAATATTTTGAAGTTTAGCAGCAGTCGCCAACAGACTCAATCTGTTGATTTTATATTTAATCTGTGACAGTCTGGTAACTAGATTATTAGATTCCAACTTTCTTTTTTGTCCCACTTCACTCTCCATAAAATATGTACATTCTTCATATATTTCTATGATTAATGTACTGTTACTGTAACAATTCAGGCTTACCTTTCTCATTATTTCAGATTAAAAAAATTTAAAGTACCTGTACAGAAGTCCTATTTCCAAAAGAGATTGAGGAGCCAAAGTCACTTGTGGAGTATCTCAGATGAGACTATAACTAAGGTTTTCATGACTGAAAATTTTGGTCAAAAGAGTATAGCCTTACTACCTTCTGCTGAAATCCTGTTAATTTTGTAAGCTAAGTGGAAGACCTCTAAAAAACATCTTAATGACTCAGAAAGAGATGATAGCATTCATGTCTCTTTCTTAGTACTTGGTTCCCACATGGGGCAAGGAGTTACTAAAGGAGTCTTTTGGTTGGAACATAAAGCAAGTCCTTGCCATTTGTGGCAATTTGTCCCATGGCTCACTTTGTAACATGGGTTTAATCTCTAATGTCTTGGTCATTATATATGGCGTGGCAAAATTCTCCCTGTAGTTCCAACTGGAAAAAATATTCTGCATTTCTTATCTGAAATGGTCTTATATACAGTAATATTGCTTTGTACCATTAAATATAAATGGCTGCATTTCAGTCGCTGAAGAGCTAATCCTTTGTACATACAGCTTATACAAAGTAACAGGTTATATGGCAGTTTGCAGGATATGTTGACTATAAAGTGGTGTTATCTATGAGCTCATTTCTATTAACAGTATGTTCGGCATGTTACTGTGCAGACACACATTTTCTTCAGATATTTCTACTCTTGCTGCCAAATCTAGTGGTGTATTCCTGGCCCAGTCTGGCAATGCAAAGCTAGCATCCCTTTTATTACTTGTCACGCTAAAGAAATCTGAAAGAGACAATGAGTAGGCAAGGACTAGAGGAGAGCTATTAAAGGGCTGTTCAGTAGCTGTTCTCCTTGTAGCTTTGAAAGCATTTTTCTAGCTTGAGAGGAGACACCACGCTTGGGAGCTCTCACGTATTAGAAAATGTTGACTGTCCCACTGGATTAACCCGGGTGTGTGTTTTGCAAAAATTGTATAAATACATCTGAATTGAAAACTGGGTAATATTTCTAATTTGTTTTCACTCTTGAGAAATTTTTTTCGTTGCCTTTTCTGTAGTGTGTTCCAGGATTCTGTTAAATTAAGAAATAAATGATAGATTTCTAGCAGGTTTTTTGGTAACCATTTGTGGAAATGTTAAAAAATAGATGTCTATTGTTGTGTTTTCCCATTATCCCTATCAATTTGTTTAAAAAAATCTATTGTATAGTATATTATTAAATTATAAACAACTTGTACAGTGTGCACATCAATTTCCATAATAATAAATGTAATTGTATGACCCAGCTGAATACTCCATATTTAAGTGAATAATGAACTTAATATATTAATTGATATTCAGTTTCAGAATAAAAAACTAAGTAGACATTTTCTTCTGGCTTTATTTTTCTAGCTCATCCCTTTTTTTATGTGGGAAATTGGTTCAGGTGGTTTATTATAAAGAATCTGACAAGTTGCTTGTGATTGGCCTTCCTGCAGAAAGGTGAGTTTTAAGCGTAACATGTTTATTTTAGAAGATGATGGTACTGTGTGCAAAGGCATGGGAATAGTAACTTTCTTATATCACTTTAATATGTTTGTAGAGCTGTGTTTTCAGTTTTATGACTGGTAACTTTATACCTATGTAGGAATTATTCATCTTGCAATGTATGGAAAATCATTGTTAAAAGCTTTACAGAACTAGCTTAAGTCACTAAAAATAGTGACTTTTGTGAATATTTGAATTCCCTTGAACAAAAACTGCTACTTGTGTGGGGGAAAAGATTATATTTAGTGTGATGTAGCTAACTTGGATTGTAATCTCTTTGGGGACTCTATCTGAATACACAGAATTTAGCACATCATCATCCTGATTGATGTTTGTAGGTGCTACAGCTATACAAATAACAGTAATAAAAGATAATGCATGGTCTGGGACACAGGAACTTTCAAGTTCTTCTTCGAGGGTCCCCGTGGGTGCTCCACTTAGATGTGTCAACATGGCTGTGCACACGGTCCAGAGATCTTTGTTAGCAGTTCCCCAGCCGCTGGCGCGTGCTGCACTATTGCACAATCGCCCAGATTGACAGTTAGACACACGCCAGCTGCCATTCCCTCAGTTCCTTCTCAACTGCCGCCAGCATCAGTCACACTTAGTCAGTCTCCCTAACAGCATCAAAAGGAAAAAGAGGTAGAGGAAAAAAAAAAAGGAAAAGGATAACAACAGAAAGAAAAGCGGGTGAAGCGGCGCGCGGGCGCTTCCACTGCGTCCCACTAGCCTGAAAGACAGCACAAACAGAGAAATACCTGTCATGCCGGCACCATTGGGCTTTATAAGGTGCACAGGGTGCGGAACAGCAATCGCAGCAGCAGATGGACACGAGCAGTGTCTGTGCTGCCTAGGGCAAGACCATCCTGTCAGTCACTGCCCGCACTGTCAAAAGCTCGCCCCATCCTCTAAGAAGGCGAGAGACCTACAAAGAAGACTATTATTTTTGGACCACAACATGGCTGAGTCACAGCCTCATTCACCCCTCCTCCCCTGAGATATCCCTCTTGGGGAGAAGGGCAGGAGGAGCACTCCCTCGCAGGAACGTGCTAGAGAGCAGGACCTGGAGCAGAGCAGGAAATGCTCCCAGTCCCCTGCTGAGCCTCAGCCTCTGACTAACAAAAAGACAAAGGAGGCTGATAAGAACGCCACAAGGCAGGGCTCTCAAAAGCAGGACAGGGGATCCAGCTTAAAGAAAAGCCATGACCCTAATATGAAGCATGGAGCCTCTGGCTGCGCTTCAAGCTCTCTACATAGTAGCATGGCACCAGTGGAGAACACGGTACCACTGAGGAGTAAGCAAGCCGGCAAGCTGCAGAGCAGTGGAATGCTGCGCTTGAACAAACGGTCAGTACCTGCGCATTTCAAAGTGCTGACGGTACAGATGCAGGCAGCTGTAAGGAACTACAGAGCAATGCCTCCGCATGCTCTGGTACCGAGGTTCACAACAGAGGTGGACCTTGCAGTAGCATCAGTACCATGCTCACCACTATTCGGTACCGATGGCACGCCACGGGCTAGAGGTTCTCTGTTCTCCTTGAGACCAGCATCACAAGCATCTGCCAGATTTAGTGATGACGAGGAGGATCAGTCAAAGGACCGGCACGGAGTCCCTCTCTATGCAAAACCACAACAACAGCAAATGCA